>CM045928.1:13521476-14961476 GCA_025177825.1 Aechmea fasciata | reverse complement strand
AACACATCTCTCAATCCAATGGCCAAAAGTTGGTAGCACCAATGACTTGGTGCTATTAATAGCATAGTAGCCTAGTTCTATATATATATCTATATAGAGTTGGTCTTGTGTGCTATTAGGAGCACGGAGGGATCCATGCTCCTAAGCCGTTTTCGATGATGGAGCTTCCGAATCGACGATCGGCTCCGTTAGACTTGATCTAGCGTATTTGAAGTTTCTAGAAAATAATTTTTATGATTTTTCGATATCATTTACCTAGCAATCGAAAGGATTCAAAATCAATAATTTTTAACTACTAAAATAAAAATCCTATAAAAAGTGGTGATATAGCACTAAAATTTTCGATCGTAAATATTGATCTTGTTGTAGATAGATAATGAGGGAGAGGCTTGTCTCTCTAAGGAGTGTCGACAAGTCCGAGTCGCGTTGGCGCGAAACGGACGCCGAACGGAGCTAATGGGAACGCGAGAGCAGCTTGAATCAAAATCACAATAAAGGTGTTTTCGTCAATTTATACCAGACAAAATTGGGTTTGTACAGACAATATTGATGGCTATACCTGCAGAAAGCCATCAGACTATACCTAGATAGTGCCGCTACCGATCGCTTTCGGGTTGTCGCTTTGTACTGTGACAAATGGATGCTTGTACCAGACAACGTGGTGAGGGGCAGATTTGACTTTGCCCACTTTGGTAACATCACCCACCTACCCCATGATGATTGCACGTGAGAGAGAGAGGAAAGGGGCCTTCTTTGATGCTGCTGCAGCTTCTTCTTCCTTTCTTCATCTAGCTCAACCAAGGTGAAGTGGAGAGCCTTGATGGTGTGATCTTCACCGACGTCGCGCCGCGGAGCCGATCGAGGATACTTCGCGTGGCAGACGTGAAAGAGCGGCCAAGCCCAGATTTTCGCCGTCTTCGACGTGCCGTCGACCCTGCAGGAGTTGCCGAGGTGAGTAGGCCGTCGGGATCACTTCCATTACTGCGACTTCTTTCCGTTTTCGAAGTAGTGCTAAATCTGCAGTTTTTCGTCGTCGACTCGCAGTGTTTTGGCTTGTTCTCTGCGTAGGAGCGTCGGAATCCAGTGAAACTTGGGTTGCTGGATTCGGGACGTCGAGAGGAATCCAGAGAGTACTTACTTGCAATTTTTGGACAAGGTTTGCTTGGTCGAATCCCAGTTTTACTGAGCTGCTGTGAACCAAGCAGATTCTGAGGTGCTGAATTGCAGATTTCCAGCGGCGACCTGCGGTGTTTTGGCTCGTGCGCGACGAGGGATAACGGATCGCTGCAAAACTTAGTTTGCTGGATTCGTGACTTCGAGACGAAGCTACAGAGCCCTTACTTGCAGATTTTAGAGCAGGTTTGCCCAGTCGAAATTAACTTTTACTCAGCTGCTGCGATTCTTGACAGAATTTCGGAATTTGAGTTTCTTTTGGTGTAAACCTTTGAGGGACCTGGAGTTGGAGCTTGGTTTGCACACTTCACAGCATTCCTTCATTACTAGATGATTCTCATCTGATTTGGAGAACTCTAGGTGAGTTTCGACTTTTGGATTGGAGTTAATCGAGCTTAAATGCGGAAATTGTCGCTAACTAGTGGGTTTCTATGTTTAAAGCTTAGAGTCAGCATCGTTGCTACGTGGAGTAGCTCATCGATCCAGAATTTCTAGCGACTCGAGGACCTCTTCACGGAGTTAGCGTTAGAGGTGGGTTTTCATCGCTCCTAAGTTTAAAGTAGTCGACATGTATAATTAATTTTGAATGTATAACCTTAGTTCAAGTTCATGAATTACAGTAAGCTTATATCTGGATCTTTGAGCATGTTTAGTAATAAATTTTATACATGTTGGACCTGGACTTAACTTAGGAGAAAACCACGATTTAATCGTCATATGCTTATACTACCAGATTTAGCTCTAGGAGCCGTTTGTGTCGGATCGTCGCTGTGTGAGTGCGATGGATACTGTGGTAGTTAGTTTGCATTTACGTCGTGCGGGGACGCCGAGCTTAGTTTTCAGCAGTCCGAATCGTTCTTGTTGTCGGGACCGTCGGGGCGATGCGTGGCCCGGGGACTTTTGTTCGGCTTGTGCCGAGGGCACGTGACCTATTGGTGGTTAGACCGCTTGAACCCCGTTTACTTGACTATGCCCGCGAGAGCTCGATTGAGCTCGACAGAGATACGCTTGCATACTCGGTTGGTTCGCGCCTACGAGTGCCGCTCCGGAGTCTGGCTTAGTGCTTTTGCGTTGGTGTCGGTGTGTCCTAGTGTTGGACTTGCTCTCCACTAGCCTCGGCGGATCGTGGAAGCCTCTGGCGGCGCTCGTCGCTCGATCGTCCACCGTCCTCCGAGCGGGCGCTTCGTCCCGACTGTCCCGGCCCGTGGGCTCGCTCTCGAAGCGTCGCCTCACCTCTCTCCTCCCACAATGCTTGCTCACTGGACGCATCCAAAGTCCTCGACCTCCGCGCCCGTACAAATCAGAGATCCGCCTCAAACCCTGCTCGAAAAGGTAACTCGATGCGCCTCATCTCTAGCTACAAAAGGCACACAGTTCAGGAGCCGCGTAAACTCCCGAACGTACTCCTGGACTGTGCGATCCCCCTGTTGTATCCTCTTCAAGTATTCCTCAATCCTCTGCTTTACACTAACAAAGAAATACGTGCCGAAAATCACCCCACAAAACTCGTCCCAACGCATCTGCGACGCTACCAGTCCCTGATCACGCCTCACCCTCTTCCACCAATCTCGGGCATCCCCAACTAAGCAATGGACCCCTAAATGGACCCGGTCCAGATCCTCCAAGACGCAGTGTGCGCAGCGCCGGAGGTATCTCCGCTGCTGGGATGCAAGGGCTGGTGCGAACCGTAGCAGTGAGTGGAACAGTCCGTCTGTGCTCCCGATGCTGTACTCGACGATGCGGCTAATCTCTCGCACATCCGTCGTAGTAATAGTCCCACTGCCTCGTCACCTCTCGTCGTGGGCCAATCGTGCACTCAAGTCCGCCGCGTACTGCCTCCTGCCGAGTACTGGCTCCGCCACGTGAGTACACTCGCCTCGGGTCGGTGCTCCCGATCCGCCCGTCGGCATCTGGTGCGGTGGTGGGAGGGCGCGACCCCGTAGCGGCGGTCGTCCTCTGCAGCGATGCATAGCTGCACAAAAGTACACGGCGTCGCTTAAACACAAACACTCGACCCAATCAACGAAAGTCTCGCGGTCCTCGTTTTCTCCGCAAAATTATGTCGTCTCAGCCCAACATAATTTTTCTCGGACCGAAACAGACACCTTCGCCACTCACTCCACGCAAGGATGAGTTACAACAATCAATCAATGACTTTCGCGTTAAATCACGCCTCTCGCGTCAAGCCTTCCTAAGGTTTGCCCGCTTAGGTTTCCTAGGTCCCAACGACCTAATACTAAGCTCTGATACCAACTTAATCTGTCACGCCCCGGGTTAGGAACAGATTCCCGGGTGCGCCGACAAACCCGCCGTACACAAGAAATTTTCCTTGTATACGAAGCGTAGCTGCACCTGTATATAATACAATACCACAAACAGTGGCGTAGAGCTGAAAGTACTAAACAAACAACAGGTAGGAGAAAACACGAGTCTATATACATACAAAATGTCGTGATACAACAAGGCACTACTCGCTCCAGCGAGTTAACACAAGTATGTACAAAACTCCCAAACCCAAAACCACTACCTGTAGTGGGGATCCTCTAGCAGCACTCGAAGGATAGGGCTCTAACTCGCGACGCCCTTGCCTCGATCCGTCTCGTGAGGAGCAAGAATTAAACCGAAGGCCCCGCAACAACAATGAAGAAAAGGGCGTGAGAACTACTATAAAACAAGTAGTCCTCATGGTGCCGCCCAAAACCTCATCGGTCCACCCACTAAGTCTACAGGGAAAGCAAGGAGAGTAGAAAGAAAAGCTGAAAACACTCTACAGCTATAAGCTACTATACTATCCTGCCCGAACACCGGTCCACTGTAGAACAAGGTAACCCTGACCCAATCTCACCAGGGACTGTGAAAGCACCCGTCCCGCCTGTCGAAGCTACACTAACAACTACCGCAGGGTAGCTAGTGGATAGCAAGTCCAACACTAGGACACACCGACACCAACGCAAAAGCACTAAGCCAGACTCCGGAGCGGCACTCGTGGGCGCGAACCAACCGAGTATGCAAGCGTATCTCTGTCGAGCTCAATCAGCTCTCGGTATAGTCAAGTAAACAGGGTTCAACTGGTCTAACCACCAATAGGTCACGTGCCCTCGGCACAACTGAACAAAAGTCCCCCGGGCCCACCATCACCCCCGACGGTCCCCGACAACAAGAACAGTCCAGACTCTGCTGAAAACTAAGCTCGGCGTCCCCGCACGAGCGTAAATGCAAACTAACTACCCTGGTATCCATCGCACTCACACAGCGACGATCCGACACAAACGGCTCCTAGAGCTAAATCTGGTAGTATAAGCATATGACGATTAAATCGTGGTTTTCTCCTAAGTTAAGTCCGTCCAACATGTATAAAATTTATTACTAAACATGCTCAAAGATCCAGATATAAGCTTACTGTAATTCATGAACTTGAACTAAGGTTATACATTCAAAATTAATTATACATGTCGACTACTTTAAACTTAGGAGCGAAGCCGATGAAAACCCACCTCTAACGCTAACTCCCGGCAGCGAAGAGGTCCTCGAGTCGCTAGAAATTCCTGCTGGATCGATGAGCTACTCCACGTCTAGCAACGATGCTAACTCTAAGCTTTAAACATAGAAACCCACTAGTTAGCGACAATTTCCGCATTTAAGCTCGATTAACTCCAATCCAAAAGTCGAAACTCACCTAGAGTTCTCCAAATCAGATGAGAATCATCTAGTAATGAAGGAATGCTGTGAAGTGTGCAAACCAAGCTCCAACTCCAGGTCCCTCAAAGGTTTACACCAAAAGAAACTCAAATTCCGAAATTCTGTCAAGAATCGCAGCAGCTGAGTAAAAGTTAATTTCGACTGGGCAAAGCTGCTCCAAAATCTGCAAGTAAGGGCTCTGTAGCTTCGTCTCGAAGTCACGAATCCAAAGAAACCAAGTTTCGCCGCGATCCGTTATTCCCTCGCGCACGAGCCAAAACACCGCAGGTCGCCGCTGGAAATCTGCAATTCAGCACCTCAGAATCTTCTTGGCTCATAGCACCAAGAAACTAGGATTCGACCAAGCAAACCTTGTCCAAAAATTGCAAGTAAGTACTCTCTGGATTCCTTCGACGTCCCGAATCCAAAGAACCCAAGTTTCACTGGATTCCGACGCTCCTACGCAGAGAACAAGCCAAAACACTGCGAGTCGACGACGAAAAACTGCAGATTTAGCACTACTTCGAAAACGGAAAGAAGTCGCAGTAATGGAAGTGATCCCGACGGCCTACTCACCTCGGCAACTCCTGCAGGGTCGACGCCACGTCGAAGACGGCGAAAATCTGGGCTTGACCGGCTTCTTCAAGGCACCACGACGTCGAAAGTATCCTCGATCGGCTCCGCGGCGCGACGTCGGTGAAGATCACACCATCAAGGCTCTCCACTTCACCTTGGTTGAGCTAGATGAAGAAGAAAGCGCAGCAAAGATCGTGCCATGCCCTTTCCTCTCTCTCTCACGTGCAATTATCATGGGCAGTGGGGTGATGTTACCAAAGCGGGCAAAGTCAACCGCCCTCACCTACCACACCGTACCAGACAAGCATCCATTTGTATTTCCAGACAAACAGCAACCCGAGAGTGGGCCGCAGCACTATACCGGTCTTTTACCGGTATAGCCATCAATATTGTACCCAGACAAACCCGCTTTGTACCGTATAAATTGACAAAAACCCGCTATTTCGCATTTTCGCATTCAAGTCGCTCGCGTTCCCACTAGGTCCGTTCGGCGTCCATTTCGCGCCAACGCGACTCGGACTTGTCCCGACACTCCTCAGAGCTGTCGACAAGCCTCCGCTGTAACCATCCAGGTCACTACATCCCATAATTTTGTATCAAAATTTTATCTAATTTGAATGCTTCTACACCGTTAGACTTGAAAACGACATATATCAACCGTTAAAATTATTGGTTTTGAATCTTTTTGATCGCTAGGTAAATGATATCAAAAAATCGTAAAAATTATTTTCTAGAAACTTCAAATACGCTAGATCAAGTCCAACCGAGCCGATCGTCGATTAAGCTCCATCATCGAAAATGACTTAGGAGCACGGAGAGCTCCGCGCTCCTAATAGCTCACAAGACCTACTATATATATATATATATATATATATATATATATATATATATATATATATATATATATATATATATAGGCTACTATACTCATATGAATATAGAGCTCTTTGTACTCATAAGTTTTTGATCGTTCGGATGAAAAAATGTACTGCTAAGTTGAAAGTGGTTATGGTTAGGTTGATAGTGGGGCCCTAGGGGTGAGTGGATGGTTGGTTGAATACTATAATCTAACGGGTGAAAATGATTAAAGGGTAGATCTAATGGCTAAAAATTTATGAGTACAAAGAGGCTCTATACTCATAAGAGTATAGTAGTCGATCTCTCACTCTCTCTCTCTCTATATATATATATACACACACACACACTTTCATGTATGTATGTATATATATATATATATATATATATATACACACACACACACACACTTACATGTATGTATATATACATATATACATACATGTATGTATACATGTGTATATGTAATGCATATACACATGTATACATATTATGTATACAACGGCGTGATTGTTTCGCTTATTTTTCTCCATGGAATTGGAATGGGAATGAGCGAATCCGTTTGTGGGTGTTTGGTACGCGGGAGTCCCATTCCGATTCCGATTCCCGAGTGGAATGGCAATCTGTCAATCGCCTCTTTTTTCAATCCGACCTATGAGGCCGGATTGGAAGTTGAATGTGGGCGGAATGTATATATTTTTTAACTTTTTAAATGAAAATATGAGTTTAAATTTAGAAATTAAATATATAATTTTAAATTTTAATTTGAAATTGAATTAAAAATTAAAATTTAATCAAGTATTTCGTATCTAACTTATGAATTTGAATTTAAATTAAATTTTAATTTAAATAAAATTTTATTTAAAACTTAAATTAAATTTAGGGATTCAAATTAAAATTTAAATTGTAATATTAAGTTTGAATTTGAATAAATCAAAATTTATTTTTATATTTTGAATTATCCACTCAACTTCAAAGTTTAATTTTTTTAAAAATAGATTTAAAATTTTGATATTATTTCAAAATTTTGATGTAAATTTTCAATATTTAATTTTCACTTTGCATTTAAATGAATATATTAATTAGAAAAATAAAATTAATATATTAATTTGATTACTTTTTTTATATCTACCCGAACCAAACACCAATAGGAATGATTTATTCGATTCCGATTCCTGATGAACCAAACAGAATTAGGTAATGAGTCATTCCGATTCCAATTCCAGTTTATTTCGATTCCGATTCCGATTTCGAACCAAACACGCCCAACATGTGTACATGTATGTATATATGTATACATATACACATGTATACATACATGTATGTATATATGTATATGTATATATGTATGTATATATGTGTATGTGTATGTGTATGTTGTGTGTATGTATATATATATATATATATATATATATATATATATATATATATATATATATATATATATATATATATATATATATATATATAGAGTCCCATATGGTGTTGTAAAAGCACCAAGTCCTTGGTGCTTGTGATTTTTTACCGTTAGATCTATGCCTTCGATCATGTACACCGTTAGATTATACTATTCAACCAACCACCCACTTAATCCAAAGAAGCCCACATCATCCTAACCGTACATCTATTAATTTAAGGGCTAAAAACATACAAGCACAAATGACTTGATATTTTTAAAAGCATAGGAGCTTCAATTCTATATATATATATATATATATATAGAGTCCGGCTATGGTGCTTGTAAAAGCACCAAGCTCTTGGTGCTTGTGATTTTTTTACCTTTAGGGTGCGTTTGGTTCGAGTTATGTAAAATTACGTATCTCGACATATCCAGTATCTTGGATTTCGACGTGAGATTACTACCGATGCTACATTAGCGCGTTTGGTTTAATGCAGTAATGTAATACTGGATTGCAGCGTTTATAACATTATTATGTTTGGTTCAGTTTATAAAATTTAGTAATCCTGATATAAAAGTGTTGTTTTTCCAAAATTGCCTTTGTTGTAGTCATTTAAATATTATTTGACGAAGTTTCCTTGAAAACTCCTTAAATTGACGAAAAAGAAAAAAATAACTCCAAATCGATCTAACTTCGAAAATAATGTGTTGGTAGTAGAGAGAAAAAAGTGATTAAATATGTATGGAAATGACGAATAGAGGGAAGGAGATCGTGATGATTATCCTGGAAGGACGATGCAATAGAAGATGATATATTCGTGCGAAAGAGAAAGTGATAGAAAGAGAAAGAGGCGTGCAAGAGAGACCGAGAGAAAAAGGCGTGCGGGAGAGAAGGGAGAAGGAGAGAGATATGAAATTAATATTGTTAATCGGGTTTCGGGTTGTTGGAGGGTAAAATTGTCATTTTACATAATAAGTAGTATTACCGGATTTAAGTAATACAAGATACACGACCCCCTCCCGTTAATATTTTCTGTAATCCTCGCTTGATTTGTAATGCTACATTAACGAGTAGATTAGATAGTGGATGAACCAAACACAATAATGCAGGCAGGATTGGCTGTAATCCTTCCAGTATAACTCGAACCAAACACGCCTTAGATCTATACCTTCGATCATTTACACCCGTTAGATTATACTATTCAACCAACCACCCACTTAACCCAAGGGGCCCACATCATCCTAACCGTATATCTATTAATCCAAGGGCTAAAAACTTACAAGCACCAATGACTACTTTTAAAAGCATAGGAGCTCAATTCATATTATATATATATATATATATATATATATATATATATATATATATATATATATATATATAGGCCATGGCTACTATACTATTATGAGTATTGGAACTCTACTACTCATAAGTTGTTTTCGATGACGGAGCTTCCGAATTGACGATCCACTCGTTAAATATGATCTAGAGTATTTGAAACTTCTAGAAAATAAATTTCGTAAATTTTCGAAATCATAAAGTCCATCAAGCGGGCATAAAATGAACGGTCAAAAGCGAACGACGTCCTAAAAAAGGATTATCGGATCCTTCAATTCAAGATCGTAGTTAGTGATCTTTATGTAGGTAGTGAATAGAATTTTCTATCAAAAATTCAACAAATTCCGATTCTTTTACACCGTTAAACTAGCAAGTATCCCATCTACTGTTAAAAATTGTCAAATTTGTGACCTCTTGATCGTAAGGTAAATAATGTCGAAAAATTATAAAATTTTATTTCTAAAAGTTTTAAATGTCAAATAACGTTTAACGGTGTGGATCGTCGATACGAAAGCTCTATCATCGAAAACAACTTATGAGTACGATGGCGATCGTACTCATAATAGTATAGTAGCCGGACCCTCTATATATATATATATATATATATATAATATATATATAGAACTAGGCTACTATACTATCGGCTACCATCGTTGATGTGGCTTCCAAATCGACGATCGGCTCCGTTAGACTTGATCTACACTATTAAAAGTATTTGAAACTAAATTTCATAATTTTGCATTATTTACCTATCAAACGTGTAGTCCAAAAATTAACGATCGAAAATAAAAATCTCATAAAAAATGATGATAAAAGACTTGAATTTAAGATCGAGGTACTGATCTCACTCTAAATAGTGAAAAGAATTTTCTATAAAAATTTCATTAGATTTGGATTGTTTTACACCATTAAATTCAAAAACGCATCACATCTACCATTAAAATTGTCAATTTTGAGACCTTTTGATCACTAGCCAAATGATCAAAAAATTATGAAATTTAGTTTCTAAATACTTTCAATAGTGTAGATCAAGTCTAACGGAGCCGATTGTCGATTCTAAGCCGCAACATTGAAAACAATTTGGTAGCACGGAGGCCTCCGTGCTACCGATAGTATACCAGCCTAGCTCTATATGTATATGTATATATATCTATATACACGTATATATATGTATATACTCAGTAAGCTCTGCTCACATATTATATATATACACCCATGATCTCTGTTCACATGTCCAATATGGAATTACTTGAGTGTTCATTGACAAGATGTGAGATCAAGTGTTTTTGTAGATTCAAGAATGGAAAAACATTTCATTAGTATATTTCGTACAATGAGTCAATAATTGACTGGCATGTTAAGTATCCTACATAGAAGCATAGAAGAATATCTTCAATATTAGGTATTTACTGTCATTTTACAGTGTTGAAATGCTTTCAGGTTAGTTACCCTAAGTTGGGAAGTTTGTCTGGTTGGTGATCCCATGTGCTTTGACAAACTGGATCACTCGGTCACCGTAAGTTAAGGTACTAAACTTATCGAGTTCTTCTTCTTTTTCTTCCTCTTCTTTGTTATTATTATTTTTTTTTTTATTTTCAACTTACTATTTGCAAAAATATGGTTGCAAATCTAGCATATTTTATTGAATTCTACAATTTTCTTGCCTTTAATATTGAAGTCTTTTCAGTTATTTCTTAATCATCCTTTGGAATCATGATAGGAGCAAGGAATGGCCAGCTTTGTACACATAGCAAACAATGTAGCTTCGGCTGAATTAAGCTGGTATGAAGAGGCTATACTAGATGCCTGTTGTCGCAATATTCCTGCAAGTGATGAGCTGTGGTATCGGGTAGTCGAGGTTTCTGTGCTTTTGTTGACATGTACCCAACGGAGTAATCCTCGTAGCCTGTGGTATGTACCTTTCTAACTTTGTTCTACTTTTGCTCTCATTTTCTCTTTCTGCTCCAGCCTTCAAAAGGAACTAACGAATATTTTGAAAAAATGACGTTAGGTAACAAGAAGTTTGTTTCAGTAATATTTACTTATGGGGATAGTGTTCCATGTAAAGTTTGGAATTTTTGCCTTTCTTTTATAAAGAAAAGTTGGGAAAAATTATAGATACTGAGCTATGAAAATAACCTGGAATTTCATATTTGCTTTTGGAGGAAAAGGCAAAATTTTTTTAGCTCTATATGCTAAGTTTAAGCAAAACTTGCAGGTCCATTAACGAAAATACCATTGATTACTGTAGCTTTTTTACCCTAGTGTGGGCGGAAAAATATCCTGCTAGAGAAACAAATATTCTGAATTTACATTGTGGTTCCTTAACGGGTAACTTATAATGCAATTTTAACACTTGTAAGTTAGTCTTTAGCTTGATTTTTGTGCTTCTAAAAATAGTAGTGTTAATGAAGCATGCGAGGTCAGATTCAACCAAATCTAAACCATAAACGCCTACGACACCAACTGCAATAATTGATTGAATATTGTATGGGTGTGAGCGGAATTGATATGGTAAACCCAATATACAACTAACCTGTGAGTCAAAAATATTTCTACACATTCCCCTAATCTTGTTACCTCGTTTTTAACAATCTGATACAGCTGGATTCATGTGTTTATCTGACTTTCAGATTAACATTAGTCAAAAATATATTGTTTGTGTCCCATAATCTTCTTATCTCTACCGTGGACATTCTTATACAACTCGGAACAATTTATTCAAGAATATTTGTGTAAGGACCTCGAAACCTCGATGCATGAATCCGAACCTCGATCTAAAAAGATCGACGGTGAGTTCGGATGCTTCTGGAAAGGCCGAAGGCGTTAGAAATGCATAAAGTGCATTGTAGATGGTCTTCGAGAGCGAACTAGAACAAGTCTGCAAGACTGCAGCTTTTGAGCTCTCGGGGACCAGTCCCTCAGTCGGAGGACCGGTCCCCGTACGCGTGCAAAACGGGCAAGTGCCTATTCTGTGGCCGGATTGCTTTCTCGGGACCGGTCTCTGCGAGGACCGGTCCTCCACGGTTCGGTCCCTGAGAAGGACCGGTTCTCGTGAGCGAAAAATTGAGGTGGAGTGTCATGCGAGAGAGCTGCTCTCGGGGACCGGTCCCTTTGAGGGAGAGATCGGTCCCCGTGTGCGAAATGCTAGAGCAGTGCTCTCGGGGACCAGTCCCTGGCTGGAGAGACCGGTCCCCGAGCCCGAAATCTGCCCAGCCTGGGCAGTGTAAGAGAGATAAAGTTGAGGGGCTTAATAGCATTTTGTGCTAGGGTTAAGTGTTATGTGAGGTTGAGCCTCTCTCTCTCCTTCATTTCTTACCTCCTCACTCTCTCACACACCTCTCTCTCTAGAGAAAGAAGAAAGAAAAAGAAGGAGAAGGAAAAGAGGAAGAAGAAGGAGGAAAGGAAGGGAAAGAAGGCAAAGAGGAGGAAAGCCATCTTCATCTTCTTCTCCTTGTGCAAGAGAGCAAACTTGAGAGGTAAGCTTCTAAGCTCTTTCATGGTAGATCTCTAAGAATGGGCTTCTAAACCCTAGAAATGGTTTTAGTGGAAACCTAGGATTCTAAATAGATGGATAATACATGAATCTAGGAGATATATTGTCACGCCCGGTTGTAGGATTCCCCGGGCACGCCGACAAATCCGCCGTGTACAAGAAATTTTTCCTGTACACGAAGCGTAGCTGTACCTGTACAACATACAATACTAGAAACAGTAGCATAGAGCTGAAAATACTATAAACAAACAGGTAGGAAAAGAAACACGAGTTCTATATACATACAACAACCACAGATACCAGAAACTACTCGCTCCAGCGAGTTCACAACTGTATGTACATAACTCCCAAAACACAAAAACAAACACTACCTGTAGGAGGGAAAGTCCTCTAACTCAGCAACACGCGGGAAGGGCTCTAACTCGCGCCGCCCTTGCCTCGATCTAACTCGGACGGAGCAGCAGCCGCAACAGAAGGCCCTGCAACAACAGTGGAAGAAAAGGGGCGTGAGAACTACTGTAAAAACAAGTAGTCCTCAGTGGGTACCGCCCTGAACAACATCGGTCCACCCACTAAGTCTACAGGGTAAGCAAGAAAAGTAAAAGAAGCTGGAAACACTCAACAGCTAGATACCACTATACTATCCTGCTCCAAACAACCCTCTGTAGAACAAGTAAAAGCTGACCTAATCTTACAAGGGACTGTGATACACCCGTCCCGCCTGTCGAAGCAACACTACAACTACCCTAGGGGTAGCTAGCGGAGAGCAAGTCCACAACGAGGACGCAGCGACAACAACGCAAAAGCACTAAGCCAGACTCCGGAGCGGCACTCGTGGGCGCGAACCAACCGAGTATGCAAGCGTATCTCTGTCGAGCTCAATCAGGCTCTCACAGGCATAGTCAAGTAAACAGGGTCTAACCACCACTAGGTCACGTGCCCTTGGCACAAACTGTAACCAAAACAGTAATCTGGGTCCACCGTCAACCCCCGACGGCCCCCGACACACGAACAGTCTGAAATCTAGAATAACAAAGCTCGGCATCCCCAGCACGAACGTAGAAACAAGCTACACTACCCTAGTATCCATCGCACTCCCACGGCGACGATACTACCCAGAACGGCTCCTAGAGCTAAATCTGGTAGTGTAAACATATGACGATCAAACGTGGTCTTCTCCCACGTCAAGTCCAAGTCCAACATGTATAATTTAAAAACTTACTAAACATGCTCCCAAAATTCAGATTCAACATACTATAATTCATGAATTCGAGCGATCACAAACTAGTCGAAAACTGGAATTTATACATGTCGACTACTTGAATTAGGTATGATCCGATGAAAACCCACCTCTCAAGAAATCTCCTGGCAGCAAGGGAGTGTCCTGGATCCATTCAATCTCCCCTGCTGGTCCACCAAGGTCCGAAGTCTCCTGCTGCGAAGAGGTAAACCCAACATTACACAATTTAACGAAATCTGTCCGGAAAAACAGCAGCGAAGAAACCGTTAAATCCGACCAAGCTAGCCTTATCCAAATTCAGCAAACAAGGGCTCAGAAGCTTCGTCTCGAAGTCGCGGATCCAATGGCTCAAGTTTCGTCGGATTCCGCCGCTCCTACGCGGAGAACGGGCCGAAACACGAAACGTCGACGCTGGAAACCTGCAGTTCCGCACCTCAGAAACTGCTCGGCAAACAACGGCTCAGAAAAACTAGGATTCGACCGAGCAAACCTTGTCCAAAAATTCCAATCTTGGGCTTAGAATCTTCGTCTCGACGTCACGAATCCAACAAAGCAAGTTTCGTCGCGTTTCGACACTCCTACACAGAGAACTAGTCAAAACTCCGCGGGTCGACGCTGAAAACCGCAGGATGACAGACAGCTCGAAAATCGTAGAAGTTTGATGTAACGAAGGAGTCTCACGGGCTACTCACCTCGAAAACCCTCTCTGCGAGCAAAGACTCGTCGAGGACGGCAAGGATCGGCGATCGCACGCCTCCTCGCAGTCATTACCTTGTCGAAAACTTCGCTCGATCCGCTCCGCGGCGTCCGACGTTGCTCGCTCCTCTTGAGCTTAGGGAAGTAGAAGAGAAAAGCACAGCGAAGAAGGGAGGAAGGCGAAGATGAAGCCTCTCTCTCTCTCCTCTCTGCTACTAGGTAAGGGGAGGTATGGGGTGATGTGACAAGGGGCACAAAAGTCAACAGCACTATACAGCCGCACTGTACCGGTACAAGCCCCATTGTACCGGTACAACAGGCAACCCGAGAGCTCATTTGCGCAGGGCTATACCGGTATACCCTTGGTTGCTGTACCGGTATAGCAACCGTCGCTATACCCGTACAGCCATCAACTTGTACCGGTACAACTCTCAGAAAAATCTGCTATTTTGCAGATTTTCATGACACACACTGCTCTCGCGTTCCCACGGGGCCCGTTTGGCGTCTATTTCGCGCCAACGCGACCCGGACTTGTCCCAACACTCTCCAGAGCTGTCGACAAACCTCGCTTAAAATTCCGTGTCTCTACATATATGATGGATTCTTGCATTGTTGCATCTAGGGCTCCAAAACGGGGTTTTGGTTAATAGTTGGGTTTGATCTCATTTAACCCCATGTCAACCTAATTGTTAGGTGTACGAACGCGTTGGCGAAGTTGGTTCGACAATCCGTCGAGCCTACGCGAAGATACAGTTTAAACAGAGCTTCGTTTCTACCTGGCGGGCCGAGGCAACGTCGAAAGACTATGAAAATGGATTCGGAGCGCCGTGACGCATAACCGAAGACCTAGAATTTCCTGGATCGCGGATTGGTGGCCGTTCGCGGTCGCGCGAGAGTTCGGGCCGAACCCGGTCACGGGTGCCGCGAGCGGCCGATTGCAAGTGACTACGAGCAATCGGAGAGTAAGTTAAGGTAGGTTGTGTTTACCAAAGCGACTAGGTCGCCTGCATTTCAAAATAGACTGCAAGTTCTAAATGGTGCATATAGTTAACACTAAAGAAATGCATGTGAATGTTAATATGATAAGAAGCATGCCAGTGATAATTGCATATTAATGCTTTGGAAAATACATGCTAGTAAGTAGATGCATATTGACATGTATGCATGTAGTGAGCATGCTAGATGAGATGCATCATGCATGTACATATGGACTCGAGATGACAAATAGGATGTCAAGTAGATCGAGTGGCATTTAACCTAGTGTTAGTAAACATAGGTTGAACAGGAATGACATGTGAACCTAGTGTTAGTAAACATAGGTTACAATGAACCTAGTGTTAAGGACCTAGGAGGAATAAAAATGGAATATGAACCTAGTGTTGTTAAACCTAGGATAAATAACGAGTGGCATCTAACCTAGTGTTAAAGAATATAGGTTGAGTATGAACCTAGAGTCGAGATCTAGGTGTGGCATCTAACCTAGTGTGAAGAACATAGGTTGAGAACTGAACCTAGAGTTAAAGTAAACCTAGGTTGTGAGATTGAGGCATTAGACCTAGAGTCAGTTGGACCTAGGGTGGAAAGTGCATTGTACCTAGATAGGTCGACAGCATAGGGTTGGATATGGACCCTTGACTTGTGAAGTTGTAAGGAAGCGAATTCTCGAAATCCGAGAGTTGCACTTCGTTTGGAATCGACTACTTGTCGATTGGGTGAACTTTGGAAAGTTCGAAGTTGATCCGAAGGCGAAAAGTGTATCGGAGTTGGTCCCAAGAGCAAATTGTGCAAATCTGCACAAATTGCAGATTTTGTTCTTGGGGACCGGTCCCTGGCAAAGGGGACCGATTCCCGTACGCGTGGAACTGGCCTGGAGGCCTTCTGCGCGGATTGCACTCTCGGGGACCGGTCTCTGGCAAGAGAGACCGGTTCCCGTAAGCTTGTTGGTGCAAGGTGCTCTCGGGGGACCGGTCTCTGGCAAGAGAGACCGGTTCCCGTAAGCTTGTTGGTGCAAGGTGCTCTCGGGGGACCGGTCTCTGGCAACATAGACCGGTTCCCGTACGTTGAAGATTGGCCAGCCGCTTTCGGGGACCGGTCTCTGGGGATGGGGACCAGTCTCCATTTGCGTAACCCGGGGGAGGTACCCTGGGACCGGGTCTTCACATGTAGGACCGGTCTCGTGCCCGAAATCGCCTCTGTGTCAACAGTTGTTGAGAGTTGAGGGACTTACCTGCAATTGTAACATGAAATAGGTTATATGGGCTCAGTTGAACCCATTTGCTCTCACTTCTCTTTTGTTTGCAAGCCCTCAACACTCTCTTTCTCTCTAGGATCTCTCCTTCTCTCTTGAAGAAGCAAAGGAGGAGAAGAAGTGGAAGGAGAAAAGCAAGGAGAAGAACTCCGTCACCTTCTCCATCTTCTTCCTCTTGTTGGCGCAAAGCTTAAAGGTAAACCCTAAACCCTTCTCATGGTATTTTCTAGGGTTTAGCTTCCTATGCTTATGGGAGGATTTTGATGGAACCTAGTGGTGCTAGTAAGCACCTAATACGTGCTTCTATGGTTTTAATAGGCATTTTGCATGTATTGAAACCCTAGGGCATCAAGAATGGGATTTTTGTAGATAATGGGTCTTGATCTCTTTTGATCGTTCGTAAACCTAATTGGTAGGTACTTAAGCGCGTTGGCGGCGACGATTTGGCGATTCGTCGAGTCGGTGCGGAAATATCGCCAAGTGAGGTGCGTCGCGACTTCGTTACCGCTCAAGAGCTTAAGCGGCGACAAGCATCGTGAAAACTAAACTTCCTACCGTGTTGTGACGTCAAAAGGTGGGTGGTGACCATCCCGGTCGACTACTCTCTATGTCCAAGTTCACTTTGTCGATTAATTGCATATTGAGCATAGTGTACATAGGGTGTTTGATGTAATGTCTAATCTTGCATGCTTATAGTTAAGTAGTGAACAGATATGTCATCTGAACTTAGTATGCATGAGAGTGATATGACATAGTTTAACCCTATATGTGATAAGGTACATGACTAGAAAACCTAGGCAAGTGATAACCTAGAGCTTGATGTGCGATATAGTGTAAATGTCTATCCCAAAGAACGAGTGGCATCTAGTTAAAGTTAAACAAAGAACGAGTGGCATCTAATTAGTGTGAACCCAAGAACGAGTGATATGAAAACCTAAGTGTGAGTCCAAACATTAGAGGGTCGAGTAAGGAGATATATGAACCCCACAATGATAATAACCACTTGGTAGGGTATTCCTGCTCACAAGATTTGGATCGTGCTCACTTTGCTGTTCACGCCCGGGGTGGTCGCTCCACAGTGCCGTGCACTCCGGAGTTGTCACTAGAGGAGGCTAAAGTATCCGCCCTTGGACTAAAGTATCTGTCCGCAGCGGTCCTCGGGGGATGGTTGAGTAGTGTGACTCGCCCTACGAGACTAAAGAACACGAGACGAAACGCGAGCCCTCGGGCTAATAGCGAGATTGGGTAACTTAAGACTTGTTTATTGTTGAGCATAATAGTACAGTAGTCAGCCTTTATTATGAGTTCATGCATTCATTACATTGATCCGAGGCATAGTAGAATACTTGCATATTTATTTACCGTACAGCTTTCCATTTCGATTATATCCATCTATTGCTCTACTTTTGCCTCCTTGGACCTAGTGGGGAGATCGGCGGAGTCGGCGGCCGAACCCACTGGGAACTATGGAAGATAGTTCTCACCCCACTTTATTACAGGACTGAGTATGAGTGCGCCAGTCGAGGATCGCGGCAAGGGCTTGGCGCCCTAGCGGTCGTAGCAGGTTACTTCCTACTGTATTAGAGTTACCCTGTACTTATCTTTGAGAGTAGATGATGTATAGGTGGTGAGGTTTTGGATGATTGTACAGATGATGTTGTATTTTGGAAGATGTAAACAAAGGTTAATTATGATGTATGAAAAGAGTTAAATGAATGTAATAGTTTAGCTGCTTTCTTTTATTCACTTATATGATACTTGTGACGCTTGCTCTTGTTTATTAGCACTGTTTGTGCTTTCGTTGTGGTTGGGTTGTGTATGTATATACCAAGTTGTTCTGGGCACTTGTTGTACACATCCTGGTTCGTTAGCTTCAGGCGGGCGGGGAGGTGCCGTCCGTCTAGCGACTGTTTCACGCGCCCGAACCGACCAAAGTGGTCGCGGGGCGTGATAGAAGTGGATTCCGAAAGCCCAGTACTTATGAGCTCGATAGTTCTTGGACCGCGGGTGTATGTGGCATGTTCCTCTCCCACCGGAAGAACTTCGAGGATTGTGATTGTGCAAGAACAAAGAACGCTAGGGTGTATGCGGCATGTTTCTCTCCCTATCGGGGATCGTGGCTATGGGTGCATGCGGCATGTTCCTCTCCCATTGGCGGATGCCTGACCACGGTGCACGGACCTTCGGCCGGACCGTTGGGCGAAGTGGTTCTTGGCTTGCAGGCTGAGGTGCATGTGAGAGTTCCTTCACCTCGAGCCGGGCAGAGCGCGGATTACCCGCCGTTGATTGACTCGAGGCCGAGTCGGGTGGCTAGCTGGAATAAGGTAGAAAGAATCTTGAGGGCTAGTAGTAAATATGATGGACCTAAGGTAATAGAAACCTTAGAAGCAAGTTGGACTTGAGATGAACCTAAGGTAATAGAAGCCTTAGAAGCTAGTTGATTGTGAGCTAGTTGACGGGATAAACGTAGAATCAATAGATCTACTATGCTAGTTGTGTTGCATATACCATTGCATTGTTACAGTTGTGAGGCAAAGCATGATAATTTTAGTTGTATGTTTATGATATATATCTATTTGTTTATTGAACTAATATGTATTTGCCTCCTTTGAATCTGTTGGTTGAGCTTTTTCTTTGGGTGGCCGTACCTACTGGGAACCATGGAGTTGGTTCTCACCCCACGTTGTTTTGGGGTGTTACAGGTTCGCACGTGAGCGGCGCGGCGGCTCGAGGCAAGGGCGTAGTTTCGTAGATAGCGCCCTACCACTGAGACCGAGATAGAGGTACCCCGAAGTGGTCTAGCTTAGGGGTTAGAAGACAAGGGAATGAAACAAGCTTGTAATAAAAGTAGATTGTATTTGGAAGTTAAATGTAAAAGAAAATTAAAATGTATGAATAGAAATGCTTGTAATAGCAGTAGTTGCATTTATGTTTTCATACCTTCCTTTTGCAATCTGATTGTCAAATACTGTTCCTGGTTGGAACCTCTTGTATTGTTGTGATTGCGACGTCTTGGACGTACAGGGGAGACTCTGTCCGCGTGCAGGGAAAATCCTGTTCATTCGGCGGTCTGTCGGCGTGCCCGAATCCAGCCAAATAGGCAGGCTCGGGCGTGACAATTTGCACATTTAAATCATCATTTTTTAAGCATTATGTCTTGTAGTTTAACTGAACTGATGTTAGGCTATCACATCTCGGAATTAATTTTGAGTTTTAAATCAGCAGGATCTGTAGTAGGATATATTGACCTATTGAATAAAAATATAAGCTATAAATGGTGAAATATTCAAATTATTGTCAACCAAATGTACATAAATGCATTTATAAGTAGTAATCTGTCAACTTATTTTTTGGGGTTGTACTGCTTATCATTCAGAGCCCGCTTCCAGATAAGGTAAATCTTGTCCGGAGTTGATATTTTTAGTATCACTAAAACCAAGAATTACAACTTTCTGTAGCTGATTTGAAATCACTAGTAGCTAATGAATTGGTCAAGGTCATTATATCAACCTGTTGTTTGTTGCTTAATTTCCTTGTAGGTATTCTTTATTCTTTGGAAAAAATGTCTTTGTTTGTTACAGATATTCCTTTTGCGGATCAATTTCTACCAACATCCGTAGTCTTTGTAATGCAATGAATTATCTATTCACGTTGACATAAATGGTCAACTTGTTTATTGTGGCACTTTTTTTATCTTAATATTTTCTTAGACCAATAGAATAAAAGAAGCATTTGTAATCGAAAAAAGCAAAGATGAAATAGGGCATAGTGGGTTTGGGAGGAGTAGAAGAAGAGAGATATGGAGAGGGGGAAAGAGAGAAGGAAACCTAAAACGCAAAGTGATGAAATGCCGGGCAAGGCAGAGAGGGTTGAAAACTATTGCTAAGGAATCCATGGAATGTTGGACCCTTGGACATGGCAGCGATGGAAGGTGGGTCCCAAAATTAAATGGGCGTGGAATCCATGACGTATCGGGGAGAGCAACGGAGTCTGAAGAGATGAATTGGGCGAGGGCGTAGATTGCAGAGGAATTGAAGCGCATCCATGCATTCGAGGGTGTGGGACCCACGGACTTAGAATCCAATGAGAGGCAGTAATAAACACTGGCAGGTGGTCCATGGAAGAAGTGGCAGTTAGGGAAGGGAGAACGACAATGCATCGTGCACTATTTTTTGTTGGGAGGGACGATTTGATTTGACGAAGAAAAGAAATGGTTCAAGGAAGAAGAAGAGGATTAAGGAATCGGTCCAAGAAAGGATAGAAATTGGTTTAGCACAAAGTATATTGGGAGGTGGTCCTGTTTGGTTCAAAGAAAGAACAGAGGAATGTGGACCGGTTCGGTTCAAGGAGAGAGAATAGGTGGCTCCGGTTCGGTTCAAATAAAGAAAGAAAAGAATAGGGTCACTGGATGCAAGGAAAGAAAGAGCGCAACGGGTGGGCTGGTTTGGTTCAAGGCTGAAATTATTTGTTGGAGCCCATGCTTTAACAATGAAAAAAATATTGTTGTGTGGCAGTTTTTTTGGGGATCAATATATATATATATATATATATATATATATATATATATATATATATATATATATATATATATAGAGAGAGAGAGTTGAGCTAGAATGCTATCGATAGCAAAAATCCTTCGTTGCCACCCATTTGTTTTCGATGACGGAGCCTCCAAATCGATGATCTGCATCGTTGAAAATATCTAGAAATCAAATTTCATGCTTTTTCGATATTGTTCTCTTGTCCATCAAAAGGGCGTAAAAATGAACGGCTACAAATGAATATCTTCTAAAAAGTGATGATAGAAATTTTATAATCAAGATCGAGAGTATAGATCTTGTTCTAAATAGTTTAAAGAATTTCTAACGAAAATTCAATTGATTTGAATAGTTTTACACCGTTAAACGAGAAAACGTCTTGTATCTACCATTAAAATTATAAATTTTGAAACCCTTTGATCATTAGGCTAATGATGTCAAAAAGATTTAAAATTTGGTTTCTAAATACTTTAACCCCACTGCGTATATCTACTCACGCATTTAAAACACATCGTAGTAAATCGAGTCGTTTACTACCGATAGTATTCTAGCAAAACTCTCTATATATATATAGAGTCCTGCTGGGGTACTATCGATAGCACCAAGGATTTGGTGCTATCGAGTTTTCCACCGTTAGATTTAACCTTTAGATTATTTTTACTCGTTAGATTATACTATTCAACCAACCACCCACTCAACCCTAGGGGTCCCACATGATCCTAACCACACATTTATCAATCCAAGGGCTAAAAAATCAATAGCACCAATAGCTTGGTGCTATTGATAGTATTCCAGTCTAGTTCTATTATATATATAGAATTATGCTACTATACTATTGTCACGCCCCAAACCCGAGGCGTAACAGACGCCGCATACCTGCTAAACTAGCAAATATGCAAGGCTACAAAATCAGACGAAAACTAGCAAAAAGCTGACTACCAAATTTTCTCACTAAATTCAAATAATCATAAGATGAGACTAAGAAATTAAATTTTAACTAAGAAATCAAACGAAATTCTAACATCTATAGAACTAAAGCTTATTACGAAACACCATGAATTCGGTCCACTAAATACCATAATTAACAAAGGTAGGTGAAGAAATAACGAAATAAAAGCAGATAACAAACGATCGTTTACGAAGTCCAAAAATATTTACATCTAAATATATGCTAGGCATAAAACAAAAAGGACTAAAATCAAAATCTAGCTATATCTAACGCTCACTGGCCCAACCTCGCTCGCGAATCGCTTTTGAAACCTGGGTAAGCAACCATACACCACATTAGTCGGATTAAGCATACAAATAAATAAATAAATACAAAAATAATTCAAGCGACTGGTTTTCAATTTGTAAAAATTTAGAAAACAAGAATTTATCAAACTTAAAATTCAGATCAAATTAGAACTATAACTTTACAAAGCATTTCTCTTTAAGCAAATAAACGAAATAGATATTAAGTCTCCTAACTAACTATATCATATGATCCGTTGGCGAGATCCGATGCACCCGAAGGCGCAAATAAAATGAAGCACCCGAAGGTGCAAATGTAATGTAGGCACCCGAAAGTGCATGTACAAAACAGAGGCACTCAAGGTACAAACAAAACAGAGGCGCGGATAGGCGCAGCACCGAAGCGCGCAATACAAAGACGAAGCTCACTTCTATAACAAAATGCATGTCGACATGGCCAACATTAGCATAGTAGAATACCACGAGACATTATAATTTAAAATTATCCAGTCACTAACTTACAGAACAGATTATCAAATTTCAAAATTTTCTGTTAAAAGAATCTTTCAATCATAGTTGAAACTCAGTTTACAGAAATATTCAATATATGCTTAACCCTTAATTTTAAAATCTTCAAAATAATGATTTTCACACAATCAAAGTATTTCCTAAATTATTTTATGAAAAACTAACGGGTGTCTAGTCGCTACCTCAAAAGCGCTTCTAAGCTAAGAAGCTATCCAAATAAAAATCGTACGAAAATAAATAGTCGAAACCAAAAGAAGAGATATATGATTCTCTATAAGCTACTTAAAATAAACATACAAAGAGAACATATATACATTTAGAAAGCAAGTTTATACAAAAATCTGAATTCGGATAGGTTCACATAGGTCGACAATGTTGGCTACAAATGCATGCAGAAAGGTCAAGATGGAGCACGAAAGAGATTTAGAATAATACATTCGATTAAACTCAATTAGTAATCAAGAGGATGATGAGTTTCGAGGATTAAAATATTCAAAGAAGCAAGATAAGATGAATAAAGTTTTAAATAATAAATGAAGGATCTAATGCTCGAAAGGAGGGTTTTCAGATGTTGAAACATTGATATGCAAATCAATAATTAGATAGAATCAAGATGGGAACAAAAACAATATATGCCTTCTTTTAGGCATTTTGTAGAACAAGTAACGGACTTTCAATAACTATGTAGAATATGCAGAATTTATATACCTAGATCACATAGAGAATACATGGTAAAAATTTAATAATACGATCAATCTATATTTAGGTATATAGAAATCAGAGATTTGAACGATTTTGGAAATAATCATCAAAGAAGAACACCTAACAACAATCACATAATTATCGATAAAATTTTAGATGCTTTCAAGAACGGGTGTAGAGATGAAATGAAAGAAATAAACCTTCTTAAAGATAGAAACGACGATTATGTAATGTCGTCGAATCGCTAATCAAAATGCCGATCGATGAGGATTGGTGGTCAGGATTTATGAGATTTAGCGATTTACGTGCATTTTAAGAGGAAGAGAGAAACAGAGGTTGGTGGGTGGCGGCTACGAATAGGAACCAACATGAATTAGGGATTAGGGTTAATTTAGCACGATATGCCGCCGAGCCCCTCAAAAACTAGTATTTACGAAAATGTACGAATTTTAAAAGAATAGGAGCCAAATTAAAGAATACATAAGTGTGGGGTGTTACAACTATCAATATTACTAAGCCCTGGGTACTATTGAGTTTTCGATCGTTGGATGAAAAGACGGTTAGGACGATAGTGGTCCCTGCTAAATTGAGAGTGGTCTCCTAAGGTTGAGTGGGTGGTTGGTTTAATAGTATAATCTAACGGGTGGAAATGATCAAAGGGTAGATCTAACGGTAGAAAACTCAATAGTACCAAGGGCTTGGTACTATCAATAGTATAGTAGCCGAACTCTCTCTCTCTCTCTCGAGAGAGAGAGTTGAGCTAGGATACTTTTAAAAGCACCACCCATTTGGTGCTTCTAAGTTTCTAACCCTTGGATCCACTCCATAATTACTAATATCCCTTGGATCAAACACTATTCCACCTACCACCACCT
The DNA here is from genome assembly GCA_025177825.1 of Aechmea fasciata. NCBI lineage: Eukaryota > Viridiplantae > Streptophyta > Magnoliopsida > Poales > Bromeliaceae > Aechmea > Aechmea fasciata. The sequence goes on along the minus strand of CM045928.1, from coordinate 14,936,900 downwards.
ACCATCATTATCTTAACCTCACATCTCTCCATCCAAGGGCTAAAAACTCTAAGCCCCCTGTTGTCAGGTTGGGTGAATAACCCCTTAACCCCCATTTTATCCCCAAACACCACCAAAAAGAGATGGGTTAGCAAACCCCACCTCAAAAAGTTATTCCGGCTTAGCTAACCCCACCTAACCCCACCAAACCCCAACCAAACACTATTTTTCTATTCATAATAACCCACTATCCTTCTTATCCCACCTACTTCAACCAAACACTATTTTTCACTATCCTCGACTAACTCCAACTTCCAACCAAACACAAAAATACTTTAACCCCACCTTAACCCCAAACTTAACACTATCGAATAACTAGTTTACCACCCCACTTGTGGCTTTTGAGAGTATTCTAGCTCCACTCTCTCTCTCTCTCTCTCTCTCTCTATATATATATATATATAGAGCTAGGCTAGTATACTATCGGTAGCACGAAGGCCTCCGTGCTATTACGTTGTTTTCAATGATGCAGCTTCCAAATCGACGATCAGCTCCGTTAGACTTAATCTACACTATTAAAAGTATTTGGAAACTAAATTTCATAATTTTTCGACATCATTTGACTAGTGATCAAAAGTTCTCAAAATTGACAAGAATAGGAGCCAAATTAAAGAATACATAAGTGTGGGGTGTTACAACTATCAATAGTACTAAGCCACAGATGCTATTGGGTTTTGGTGCGTTGGATGAAAAGATGTGCGGTTAGGATGATAGTGGTCCACAGGTTAAATTGAGAGTGAGTACTCCCTAGGGTTGAGTGGGTGGTTGGTTTAATAGTATAATCTAACGGTGAAATGATCGAATGGTAGATCTAGCAGTGAAAACTTCCGTATCTCGGGAGCTTGGTACTATCAATGAACATAGTAATAGGAATATATATATATATATATATATACTCTCATATATATATATATATATATATATATATATATATATATATATATATATAGGGTAAATTGCATTGTCCCCGAACTTTTGGCAAAGTTTTACTCTACCTCGAACTTCTAAAATGGACATCTAACCTTCTAAACTCTAATATTTTGTTCATGTTACCTCTTCCGTCGCTTTTCCGTTAAGCTCCGTTAACCTAAACTCGATCAAGTGGCTAAAACGAATGAAATATTAGAGTTTAGAGTGTTAAATGTCTATTTTAGGAGTCTGGGGTTAAGTGAAACTCGCCAAAAGTTCGGGGTAACAATGCAATTTACCCAAATTTTTACTATAAATTATTTTTATATTAAAAATTTCTAATTGGCTGAAATGAAGTACAAATTTTTTTTTAAGTGTATTTTATAAAACAATGCTTATAAAGATAAAAGGTGAAAACAAGTACTATAGAAAATTAATCGAGAATTAAAATTTATATATCCGAGCGAGGACACCTATTGTAAATCAACCATATTAGTGAGTACACCAGATAGTAGAGTGTTCGAGCATCGTAGGTTTTTTTTTTTTATTTATTTTTTTGAGAGATAGATAGCACGCTATCCGCTTCGTTTATTTCATTTAGAAATAAACTTAGCTAGAAATATAAATCAACTAGGATTCGAACTTGGGTCACGGATACCAACCACCAAGCCCTTTGTCATTTGCTCTAGGGACGGTCGGTATCGTAGGTAGTTAGTATTGCTATTTTTTAATCTTTAAGCCACCGTAATTTATTTCTTTCACTTTTTTTTTTTGAGAGAGAGATATGTATCACGCTACCCACTTCGTTTTATTTCATTTAGAAATAAACTTAGCTAGAAATGTGCATCGACTAGGATTCGAACTAGTCTCGGTACCAACTACCAAGCCCTTTGCCACTTGCTCTAGTGACGGTGCCTATCACTTTTATTTTATTACAATAAAATATAGGATAAATTATGGTATGATTTATTTTAGGATAAAAATATATATAAATTCAAGATCACTAACTTGAGAATTAGTAGTCAATCCGTAAGTAACATATTATAATAAAATAATTTATAGTCAAGAGTCCCCTACGGGTAAATTGCATCGTACCTCCCGAACTTTTGCAGTTTCACTTAACCCCAAACTCCTAAAATAGACATTTAACACTTAAACTCTAATATTTCATTAGCCCGCCGCCAATAGCTTAACTAAAACCCACTCGGGTAAATAATGAACGAAATATTAGAGTTTAGGGGTTAGATGTCTATTTTAGGAGTTCGAGGGTAAAGTGAAACTTAGCTAAAAGTTCGTGGGTAATAATGCAATTTACCTATATATATATATATATATATATATATATATATATATATATATATATATATATATATATATATATATATAGGCTAGGGCTACTATCATATTAATAGGATAAGAGCACTTGTCCTATCAAGTTTTTAACCCTTGACGAGAAATTGTAGGTTAGGATGATATTAGTTTAGAGTTGAACGTCCCCCTAGGGTCGAGTGTCCCCACTGGGTTATAGTATTTAATCCAATGGTTAGAAATGATGAAAAGAATTAATCCAAAGGCTAAAAAACTGATAGGACAAGTGCTCCTATCCTATTAAAAGGATAGTAGCCGGACTCTATATATATATATAGAATTGAGCTCCTATGCTTTTAAAAGTACCTAGTCATTGGTGCTTGTAAGTTTTTGGCCCTTGGATTAATAGATGTGTGGTTAGGATGATGTGGGCCCCTTTGGGTTGAGTGGGTGGTTGGTTGCATAGTATAATCTAACGGGTGAAAATGATCAAAGATGTAGATCTAACGGTAAAAAATTCACAAGCACCAAGTGCTTGGTGCTTTTACAAGCACCATAGCCGGACTCTCTCTTTCTCTCTCTCTTTCTCTCTATGTATGTATGTATGTAAATGTACCTGTGTATGCACACACACACTCATATAGAGAGAGAAAGAGGCAGAGTTGGGGAAGAATGTTATATGTCATGCCCGGAGACCGCCACTTTGGTCGGTTTGGACACACACAGACCGCTGAACGGATATAGCCTTTCCTGTCTGCCTACGGCTCAATAACATCATGTACATATAGTTTTGCCCAGGAGAAACAACAACATACATGAATTACACGAGAGCAATTTTACAAGAGTAATAATTACTTAACTGTTACAACTAAAACATTTAAGCTTCACATACGTCAATCCAAAATACATCATTTCCATACATATTACACACATGCATATACAATAACATATATATTTTCATCTCCCAAAGTGAACCCTCTACAAGTTCTCTCATAATATACAAAAACACCTGTCTAATATATAGGGTGATCTAATAGACGGGAGTCCACTACCTAGGGCGCCATGTCCTTGCCGTGATTCTCGACAGCACCGCTCGTGCTAGGCTCTGCAAAATAAAGGGGGTGAGAACTAAAAGAAGTTCCTAGTAGGTTCGGCTGGCGACCCTGTCGACTTTTCCATTAGGTCTAATTAGACATAAGTAGTAAGAAAAGATAAACAATAATAAGCAACTGATGCAACTACTATGCCCCTACAATATAAAACTTGGTAAACAATAGATATTACTATGCTCATGATGCTTACCAACTTTACCTTTTAACCCAATCATACTGGCTCACTCGAAGGTCAAGTCTACTCAGATACCAAGGCCTATGGGGAGATAGCCGCTCCACCAATCTAGGGCAGTCTGTGAGGAGATAATCGCTCAACCCATATGTGACAGTTCCGGAGCTCACTGCTTGTGGTATCGCGACCGCCAACAAGCTAGACAGACTATTTGTGACTACGATCCGGTCCTCTCATGTCGAGGGCACGCTACTAACTAGGGTAACAACATACGGGATCTACCAATTCCTAGCATCTAACTCAACAGAGTGCTATCAAACACAACTAGTGAAAGATGCCACCAAGTTCATGTCCAATGCTTCACAATGTTTTCTAGCTCACATACTAGTTCTTTGCATTCCTAAGGTTTCCAATGTCCAACGACCCAATCCTCATGCATCTAATGTTCGAGTTCTTGACCCAAGTTGTCTAACTCTACTTTAGAAAGCATGCAAGAAAATTGAAAACACAAACACAATAAACCCTACATTGCATGATTTCTACATTTATATACACATATGACCAATAATGACAATATAGACAGAAAGAAATTCAACTGTTCCGAATAGCACCACCCACCTCGATTCGATGCCAATTGCAAGAAAATCCAAGCAATTTAGCTTTGAACGCCAATTTGGCACTTTGCGGCGCTAACGAATGAAACCCCTTGATTTCAGCTCGATTTTCTCAATCGACCACCGAAACTTCGTTATTCGTCGAATCGAAGCTACTAGGTGTTCTTCTACAACCTTCAATTAGAGAAGTACAAGATCAATTTTGATCAGTCCTATAAATCCAAAACCCTCTTTCAAAACCCTAGAAACCCATTTATTGCAAAATGACCAAATATCCTTGGGATTTATGCAATATTTGAGGTTAGAAAACATGTAGGGTTTCCAATTAACTCGATTTCGAAGGATTTACCAAAACCCAAACTTAAAATCCTCAAAATCTCATTGTTGGCTCTTTACTCTCCACAAACTTCTTTTCACAAGAGCTTGCTTCACCATCAAGCAAGCTTTAGCTTTTCAAATCTCCACTTGTAAAGAGATTACAGAGAAAGAGAAGTTATAGAGCGAGGGAGAGTGCTAGAGAGAGAGAGAGACGAGGTTTCTCTTTGTATTTGTGTGGGAGAGAATGAGAGAATGAGAGAGTTAGAGCCTATTTATAAGCCTCCCACCACAATTGCAACTTAATCCCTCTTATACACGCAATTCTCCACATAACCCACCTTTTTGTGTTTTCAGGGTTCGGACCCTACGATAGGGTTCGGACCCCAAGAGCAAAACACAAATTTTTTCATTGTTTTCTCACAGCCAGGGTCTAGACCCTACTTCAAGGTCCTGAACTCGGAGAGCAAAAATTGCCCAATTGACTTGAAAATTTCGATTTGCTCTCCCAAGTCCCAAACACTTTTCTAGACTATTCTGGAGCCTTTGGAACATTTCGTGGACCTCTCCAAATCATCCCTCACCGCACTTTGATCCATGTGGTCAAAGTTTAGTACAACACACTGGGGATTCGACATATTACATTATAGGCAGCAAGCAGGCTCCGTTGCTACTGATTTGTTTTCGATGACGGAGCCTTCAAATCGACGATTGGCAGTGTTGAACATGATCTATACCACTTAAAGTATTTGGAAACCAAATTTCAATTTTTTCGACATTATTGACTTATGATCAAGGGGTTGTCAAAATTTGAAGCTTTAATAATTGATATAAGGTGTTTTCTCATTTAACGCAGAAAGAAATCTAAATCAATTGAATTTTGGTTAGAAAATTCTTTAAACTATGCAAAACAATATCTATACTCTGGAATCTTGATCTTGATTACAAGACTCCTGTCATCACTTTCTGAAGTATATTCATTTTCAGCTGTTCATTTTTGTGTACACTTGACGGACAAGAGAACAATATCGAAAAAACATGAAATTTATAGGTAGCCGTAAACCTTAAAAATTCTAAGTCGCCTAAACCCTATATATAATCAATAAACATTACTTTGAAACTACACAAACATATATATATATATATATATATATATATATATATATATATATATATATATATATATATATATATATATATAAAGAGAGAGAAAGCAAGGCCGGTATACTATCGGTGAGCACGAGGCCTCCGTGCTACCAAATTGTTTTCAATGATACGCTTTCAAATCAACGACGGCTCCGTTAGACTTGATCTACACTATTGAAAATATTTGGAAACTAAATTTCATAAATTTTCGGCATCATTTACTTTTCAAACGAGTAGCCTAAAAATGAACGGCTAAAAATAAAAATCTCCTAAAAAATGATGATAAAAAACTTGAATTGAAGATAAGAGGTACCGATCTTAGTCTAAATAGTGAAAAGAATTTTCTATAAAAATTTCATCAGATTTGGATTGTTTTACACCGTTAAACTCACAAACGCATCACATCTACCATTAACATTGTCAATTTTGAAACTTTTTGATCACTAGCCAAATGATGTCGGAAAATTATGAAATTTAGTTTTCAAATACTTTCAATAGTGTAGACGAAGTCTAACGGAGCCGATCGTCGATTTGAAAGCTGCATTATTGAAAACAACTTTGTAGCGCGAAGGGCTCCGTACTACCGACAGTATACCGGTCTCTCTCTCTATATATATATAGAGTATGTTGTGCTCTCGGGAGCAGAGGCCTCCGTGCTCCCGAGTTTCGATGATGGAGTTTCTGAATCGACGATCGACTCCGTTAGACTTGATCTAGCATATTTGAAGTTTCTAGAAAATAATTTTTGCGATTTTTTTATATCATTTACCTAGCAAATGAAAGGATTCAAAATCAATAATTTTTAATGGTCAAAAATAAAAATCCTATAAAAAGTGGTGATATAGCACTAAAATTTTTTATCAGAAATATTGATCTTGTTGTAGATTGTATAAAGAATTTTGTATCAAAATTTCATTTGATTTGAATACTTCTACACCGTTAAACTTGAAAACGGCAGATATCAACCGTTAAAAATTATTGATTTTAAAATCTTTCGATTGCTAGGTAAATGATATTGAAAAATCGCAAAAATTATTTTCTAAAAACTTCAAATACGCTAGATCAAGTCGAACGGAGTCGATCGCCGATTCAAAAATTCCATCATCGAAAATGGCTCAGAGCACGAGGCCTCTATGCCCCCGAGAGCACAAAGAAATTCTTCTTTCTCTCTCTCTCTCTCTCTTTCTCTCTCTCTCTCTCTCTCTCTCTCTCTCTCTCTATATATATATATATATATATATATAGAACTAGGCTTGAATACTATCAATATATAGAACTAGGCTTGGATTGAGAAATATGCGGTTAGGATGATACGGGCCCTTTAGGGGTTGAGTGAGTGGTTGGTTGAATAGTATAATCTAATGGGTAAAAATAATCTAAGGATTAAATCTAAGTGTGGAAAACTCGATAGCACTAAATCATTGGTGCTATCGATAGTACTGATCGGATATATATATATATATATATATATATATATATATATATTGTCACGCCCGGTCGGTTTAGCATTTAAAACAAATGGAAAAATCACTAGAATTTTTTTGTTTTTTTTGAAAACCTGACCCCCAAGGACATGCCAGACCCGCCACAAATATAGAGAGACCACTGTACACACGGACAGAGTCTCCCTTGTATTTGCACGGCGTCGCACAAGTACAAGGCGTAACATATAACTATACAACCACAACTAGGTGTAAATGTAAAGATATTAACTTACATTCATACACAATCATACCATTCACCACAGGTTCATCCACAAGTATTTATTTATAATTCTACTCGGAAACTGGTTTTGAAATATTAATTTACAAAATCCACAAGAAAACCTTTTAAAAACAACTGTTTCCCACACGGAAACCTTTTTCTTTTTAAAACGCTACCACGAGGGGTAGAAAACCCTTTTTTTTTATATTAAATCCCAAAACCATTATGTAATCCCAATCCAAAAACCACATATTAACTTAATATCCCAAAGTATAAGTAGAGAACATGAACCAAATATAAGTCTTAAGTCATATGCGAGTAAAGTAGACTGAAAGTAAACTAGGAATATGCAAACCGCGGGTAGATAGCTAGAACGTATGCTAGGTACGCTCCTCCCGCTTGTCCTCTAGGACCAAAGCTAGCCTCACTCGCAATGAAGGCGGGGTGAGAACATGTAAACATGTCTCCTCCCAGCTGGTACCCCAACCGACGCGAGGGTACTCACTAGTCACGAGCTAAGAAAGTAAAGCCGATAGTAGTACAAAGAGTACCAAAGCAGGGTAAAGAGATATATAGAAATGTAAACCAACTGCTACTGTAAGTATGCATCAACAGGACTAGAAACCAAAGAGTACCCAATTTGAACCAATGCTCTCTTGGTCAACCGTAGACTTCAAGCCAATGCCCCCACTACTCTCCAATGCATATACCCCAGCTCAAAGCTCCAAGGGCTCACGGGTTGACTCCCTGCAACCACTTTTCCGAAAAAGAACACCCTCACTTGCAGTGGATCAGACCGCTGGTGTTCGTGAAATGCGACGAGTATCGGACGATCAATGTAGATATGCTCAAAGATCATCCATCGGCAACCAGCCGACAATCCTGGGCCCCCAAGGCCCAGCGACCACATGGGTCATCAAGTAACTAGAAGAACCAACCAGATACCAGGTACAGAGTATGACTGACCAAATAGTCCCAAGTACAGAAAGTGACTGACCAACCAGGTCTCAAGTATGTGAAGTATCTGACTAACCAAGTCCCCAAGTATCTGACCAACCAGGTCCCCAAGTAAGAATGTAACTGATGGAAACTACTCTACTCCTACATGTAGTGCAAAACCAGGAACTACTGAGCAGAGTAAGAATAAAAGTAATACGATGCATGAGTATGAAATAAGCAAAGTAAAGGCAAGGAGTGAAGGAATCGTCACCAAGCTTGCACCACTAAACCGACGGCAACCTGTGATACCCACCTGTAAACGTGTGCGGAAGTCGACCTGCTGACTACTGAGCACCCGAACCTATAAAAGGTCCCTCGGGTTAGAATCCAAACCCTTGTCTTAAGCTCCACTAACTAGAATTCCATTCATAAACCCACGGACTCTGCTTTCCGAAACCGATCGCCAAACGTCCGAAGTTCCGAAAGTTTAACTCCGCCTAACCCACAAGTTATCCCGAACTTCCCGTATATAATATAAGTCATCCGCCGCCACTAAATACCCAATTTAGTGTAACCAAAACATGATGCCCTCGTAACTCGAAACGATGATCGTTGCGCAATCGTTCCGATCCGGTTCGGATTTGGATTTGACACCGAACCCCAAGTCGCTCACCCGATGTTTCGAACTCGAAACCATGTGGTGACCAGCCAACAAAGCTTAGCGACGAAGCAAATACCCTACAAATGTACGCCGAAGAAATCCGAGACGAAACTACGTTCCGTTCAAGAAATTTCGCCACAAACGCCGAAAATCACTATTGATATTCTGTAAATATATAAGGCCTTGGACGATCAGTCCAGAGGTTACCCATAATATTCCTACGCTGTCTACAGCGACCCCAAAATTCGAAATTGCACAAAAGTCCCTGTCGTAGCTTAAAATCGCATTATTTCATGCGATTTAAGGCTTTTATGGACCATGCACGCAAACCAGTGCACAATAATTTCCGTAATCGCACTCGTTGAAAGATTTCGACGTGCCGAAGACCGTGCTCACCTTTCGGAGCACTGTCGGGCTTCGTAGCACGCGCACGAGCGACACGAAATCAGAAACTATCGCGCACGCGCGTAAAGTACGATCATCCCGCTAATCGGCTTCAAATTAAAAACGAGGCGAGCATCGCGTTCAGCACGAAATTCCGATGCTTGTGCTCACCTCACATGGTCAAAAAGACCCACTGTAGCCTCGAGAAACGTGCCAAAAACCCTAGACTAGGTGCTGTTAACAAAATACTGCTCACCTGACCCGGGGGAGCTAGGGTTCGTCGCCGGAGGCTCGGCGGCGGTCGGTCCGCGAGGGGTGCGGCTGGTCGGGGAGGTCCAAGGCAACCACCGGCCGGCGGCCGAGGTGGCCCGAGGCGCGGCGGAGAAGATCAATTCCGATCTTTGTTCTCGGGTTAGCCTTCACGGCGACGGCCGGAGGTGGTCGGACGGCGATGGATCGGCGCCGAGGCCGAGGGGAGTGCCGTGCTCCTTCCGTTGGGCGGCGGAGGCGCCCGGAAGTCGGCGGCACCACCCTGCTTTGCACCAATTTCGAGCGGCGGCGGTGAAGCCCGACGGCGGCGATGTACGGGAAGCCTGGCGCTACGGAGACGGCCCGTGGCCGCAGAAGCGATGCAACCCTCTAAACCCGACGGCGACGCGCGGTTCCTCCTCTTCCCCAAGCTAGGCCGCACCAAAGATGGCCGCAGCCTTCCTTCCCGGCCCGGCACGTGGAGGCCGGGCACGGGGCGGGGCCGGAGGAGTCGAGGAAGGTGATGCTCCTTACCCCGAGCGGTGAATCCCGCGAGGAGACGATCTCCTTCGCTCCCCCCACGCCTTCACCAAAGCCGAGGCTTGCTTCGGCGGATCCGGCGGCGCACGGCGACGGGACGGCCGAGAAGGGAGGATCTAGCCCCGGATACTTCTCCGTAGGCCGCCGGCCTTCCCGAGTGCCCCGCCCAAGTTGTTGGTGGTGCGGGCTGTGGAGGAAGGAACATGGAAAGGTGGGTTTTCCGGCGACGGCGGCACACGGCGACCTGGGACGGCAGGGTGCGTGCAGAGGAGGCAGGAGGTCATTGGGTCGGTTCCCGGTGGCCGAGTGAGGTGAAACAAGCTAGGGTTAGGGTTTGGGCGATGGAAACCCTAATCCAAAGCTTTATACTATGGCCATTTTTGCAATTTAGCCATCCTTAGCCTATAATTTCCATTCCGCCCTCGCCATTAGTTGAATTACGCGCATAGGACCCTCTACGTTCAAAATCTCGCAAATCGACGCATAAAATATTAGGTTTTCCCACGTTTCCATTGCTTTGCGACTTCGACCCTCTCGCGTTCTTTTCGCAATTCACGACGATCATCCGTTTGATTTCGATCGATCGCGCGCTTCAAGCACGTCGCGAACATCGAATCTAGCATTTTACTGTTCGATTTGGTTTCGGATTCGCGAAGTACCAATTCTCCTCTTTCTCCAAAACCTCCAATTATTTAAATATTTATGTCAAATCGTTCAAAAACCCTTTTTCTCGATATCCGTGCATCGTAATCCAATCCCGCCATTGATTCGTAATAATCGAGCCGTTCGAAACGAGCTATTGAAGTCCTATATTCGAGTTTGGTACGCTTCGGACCCATCTCTACTCGCCGATTCGCCGAAAATCCGAGTTACTATTCACTTTAAGTCGTTTTTCCGGTCGCGTAACTTTTCCGTTTTTAGCTCATTTTGACTCGAAATTTGACGAGTGCATTTGTAATTTAATTACACACAATAACATCACAACAAAAGGGTTTCTTTATTATAATAAATATGCGTTATTATATATATATATATATATATATATATATATATATATATATATATATATATATATATATATATATATATATATATATATATATATCTCAAGTCGTGAATAGTATATCGACAAATTTCGCTTTTTCCGGGGAAGACTCATGATGTAGTTGACAAAAGGAAAGACAGGTAATCCTATTTTTTTCTTTGTGTGATTAGTCCTCGATCGGATATATATATATATATATATATATATATATATATAGTCCGCCTGGGGTACTATCTATAGCACCATGGGTTTGGTGCTATCAAGTTTTCCACCGTTAGATTTAACTCATAAATTATTTTTACCCGTTAGATTATACTATTCAACCAATCACTCACTCAACCCTGGGGGCCCACATGATCCTAACTCTACATTTCTCAATCCAAGGGCTAAAAACTAATAGCACCAAGTACTTGGTGCTATTGATAGTATTTCAGTCTAGCTAGTTCTATATATATTTATATATATATATATATATATATATATACGGGGCAATTGCTTATATACCCCGAAAAGTTCCCGATTTTCCGATTTACCCTCTTAGAAGGCTAATATTGAAAATACCCTCCTACGTTCCAACCTATTTCTAATACCCTTAGAGTTAAAATCATTTAAGTAACTCTGTTATCTCTGTAAAATTACTATTTTGCCCTTTTCAAATATACCCTTCTACCATCACTGTTTTTCTTATTTGCCCTTAAAGTCAGGGGCACAAAATTATTTCGACTTTTGGTCTTTTCCAATATACCCCTCTACCGTCACCAACCTTTTTTATTTGCCCTTAAGTTAAGTGGCAAAATTGGTATTTTAATTTTTTTAATCGTGGTAGATATTTAACTCACGTTTAACCCGCATTAACTTAATGAGATAATCATGGGGTATTTTGCAATAACTATGGAACGATGAGGGGCATTTTAGAAAGAAAAAAGTAGGGTAGATCGGATATTTTCAGCATTTATGAGGGTATATAGGTAATTATCCCTATATATATATATATATATATAGAACTAGGCTACTATGCTATCAATAGCACCAAGTCATTGGTGCTACCAAGTTTTTAGCCATTGGATTGAGAAATGTGCGGTTACGATGATGTGGGCCCCCTAGGGTTGATTGGGTGGTTGGTTGAATAGTATGATCTAACGGCGAAAGTGATCAAAAGTGGTAGATCTAATCAGAAAACTTGGTAGCACCAAGTGTGCTTCGTGCTATTAATAGCATAGTAGCTTCTGACTCTATATATAAATATCTATATATAGGATAATTACCTATATATCCCTCATGCGTCCGAAAATATCCGATCTACCCCTACTTTTTTCTTTCTAAAATGCCCTCATACGTTCCAATCGTTATTGCAAAATACCCCCGCAATTATCTCCTCGTTTAACTGGGTTAAACGTGAGTTAAATATCTACCACGCTTAAAAAAATTAAAATACCAATTTTGCCCTTAACTTAAGGGCAAATAAGAAAGGTTTGACAGAGGGTATATTGGAAAGAATCAAAAGTCGAATATTTTTGTGCCCTTGACTTTAAGTGGCAAATAAGAAAGACATGATGGTAGAAGGGTATATTTGAAAAGGGCAAAATAGTAATTTTACAGAGAGATAATGAGTTACTTAATGATTTTAACTCTAAGTGGTATATTAGAAATAGGTTGGAACGTAGGAGGGGTATTTTCAATAATAGCCTTCTAAGAGGGTAAATCGGGAAATCGGGAACTTTTCAGGGGTATATAAGCAATTGCCCCATATATATATATATATATAGTTGAGCTAGAATACTTTTAGAAGCACCAACCTCTTGCCTCTTGGTGCTTCTAAGTTTCTAGCCCTTAGATCTACTTGATTACTAATAGCTTTTGGATCAAACACTATTCTACCTACCACCACCTACCATCATCATCTCAACCTTACATCAATCCATCTAATGGCTAAAAACTCAAAGCACCATTTCTTGATGCTTTTGAGAGTATTCTAGCTCAACTCTCTCTCTCTCTCTCTCTCTCTCTCTCTCTCTCTCTCTCTATATATATATATATATATATAGAGTTTGGCTACTATACTATCCATAGCACCAAGCGGTTGGTGCTATCGAGTTTTCCGACCGCTAGATCTATCTCGATGACCATTTTCATACTATTCAACCAACCGCCGACTCAACCCTAGGAAACCACTATCATTCTAATTGCACATCCCTTCATCCAAGGGCCGATAACCTACTAGCACTAATAACTTGGTCCTATTAATAGTATAGTTGCCTAGTTCTATATATATATATATATATATATATATATATATAGAGAGAGAGAGCTAGTCGGTATACTATCGCAGCACTGAGGCTTCGTGCTACCAAGTTGTTTGTAAGGATGCGGCTTCGAAATCGACGATCGGCTTCGTTAGACTTGATTTATACTATTAAAAATATTTGGAAATTAAATTTCATAATTTTTCGACATTATTTGGGTAGTGATCAAAAGGTCCTAAAATTGACAATTTTAATGGTCGATGTGATGCGTTTGTGAATTTAATGGTGTAAAACAATCCAAATCTGATAAAATTTTAATAATTTTTTTTTCCAATATTTGGAGTAAGTTCAGTACCTCTGATCTTAAATTCAAGTCTTTTATCATCATTTTTTATGAGATTTTTATTTTCAGCCGTTCATTTTTAGACTACTCGTTTGGTAGGTAAATGATGTCGAAAAATTATGAAATTTAGTTTCAAAATACTTTTGATAGTGTAGATCAAGTTTAATGGAGCCGATCGTCGATTTGGAAGCTGCATCATTGAAAACATTTGATAGCACGAAGGTCTCCGTGCTACCGATAAGATATAAAATTAGCTCTTTCTTCTTCTCTCTCTCTCTATATATATATATATATATAAAGAGAGAGAGATATATATATAGAGAGAGAGAGAGAGAAAGAGAGAGTCCGCTACTATACTCTTATAAGTACGATCGCCTCATACTCATAAATTGTTTTCGATGATAGAGCTTTGGAATCGACGATCCACATCGTTAAACGTTATCTAGAGCATTTAAAACGTCTAGAAATCAAATTTTATAATTTTTCGACATCATTTACCTTACGATCAAAAGGTCACAAAATTGACAATTTTTAACTACTTTATGGTATATTTGCTAGTTTAACAAAGGTAAAAGAATCAAAATCTGTAATTTTTGATAGAAAATTGTATTCACTACATAGATAAAGATCGATAACTCCGATCTTAAACTGAAGGATCCAATCATCTATTTTTAAGACGTAGTTCGATTTTGACTGCTCATTTTATACCCGCTTGATGAACTTTATTATAATTTCAAAAATTACGAAATTTATTTTCTAGAAGTTTCAAATACTCTAGATCATATTTAACGGAGTGGATCGTCGATTCGGAAGCTCCATCATTGAAAACAACTTATGAGTATGAAGGCTTTATACTCATAAGAGCATAGTAGCCATATATATATATATATATATATATATATATATATATATATATTTACTAAGTAATTGCTTATATACCTCTGAAAAGTTTTGGACTTTATTTTTTACCCCTCTTAGAAGGCTAATATTAAAAATACCCTTTTAATGTTCCTAGTTATTGCAAATATACCCCTGTAGTTAAATTTTGTTAGTGAATTGTTAGGAGCAATCGTTATCACTGTGAAATTACTATTTTGCCTTTTCAAATATATCCTTCTACAATCACCAAGTTTTCTTATTTGCCCTTAAGTTAGGGGTGAAAAGAAGGATTTTGATTTTTCGTCTTTTCAAGGGCTCTTTTTGCATTTAGCCCCCCGAAATATCTTTTTTCTACAAATAGCTCCACAAAATTTATACGTGAGCGCCACGCGAGCAATGGACGGGTGGCGTAGGTTAAGTTGAACACCAAACACGGCGAACGGTTCACCGTGTTCCATTATTTTCTAAGGTTTAGAAGGACACGGCGAACCATTCACCGTATCCAAATACGATGAATTATTCACCATGTTCAACTTAATTTACCGCCACGTCCACGTGGCGCTCACGTGGCGGGGATAGGGCCAATATTGTAAATATAAATTTTGTGGGGCTATTTGTAATTTTTTTTTTTGAGGGGGCTACATGCAAAAAAAAAACTATTTTCAAATAGACCCTTCTACCATCACCAAATTTTCTTATTTGCTCTTAAATTAAGGCTAAAAGAGGTATTTTGACTTCTTTTTAACTTTGGTAGAAATTTTACCCGGGTGTAATCTAAAAATGACTTAACGAGTAGTAATAACGGGGTTATTTTTGAATAACGGAGAAATATACGAGGGGTATATTTGAAACAAAAAAAAGTAAGGGTATATAAAATATTTCAAAAGTTTTCAGGAGTATTTTAGATATTATCCCTATATAGAGAGAAAGAGTTCGCCTCCTATACTATTGATTGTATAGGAATAGTATCTACTACCTGATTTTTAACACTTGCATCAATACTATTCCACCTACCCTATAGCATAATGCTTCCCCGTAGAACGTGCCGAGTTCTGTCGAAATGAGCGGGACCCGGAGTGGAGCGAGTAAGGGAGGTTTCTAAGTGTATTAGAACCTATGTGAAGTGAAAACGAACCCGAGGAAGCCAAATCGCAAGTCCGGAAAAGTTCCGTACTTGGAACTCTTGAAGACCGGACTCACGACGGAGACCCGTCCTCACGCGCGTACGAGCGAGCAAAACGAAAAATCGGCTAAGTCCTGGAAGTTCCCTCTACGGGAACCGGTCTTGAAATGGAGATCGGTCTTCCCGAGATCGGTCTTGGTGGTAGCATAGTTAGTTAATTCGGATTCTGCAAAAATTCGGTACGAGTATAATTCGGATAAAATTCGTCTTCTAATTTTTAAATTCGTTAAAAAATACGGTTAAAAAACGGATTCATCAATTATTTGGATACGTGATTTATACGGATATTCTCAAATTTATGCTATTAGCATAAATATTCATATTTTTTAAAAATATAAAAATAAATAACTATAAAATTAAGCTAATTAAGTAAAAATTGGGAAGGAGTTTTTTTTTTTTGGGTGTTAGGAGAGTTGTTTGGACTTTGGAAAGGTTTTTTTTCTTTTTTTTTTTGTATTTAACTGTTTGGCCTTTTGGATCACCCGACTCACAACAAGGCAGAGTTAGTGAGCGCACGGCAAGAGCGGCGCGGGCGGCAAAGAAGGCGGGGCGTGCGGCAAAGTGAAGGCGCGCTCGATTTTTTGGGCCGAATAATTCCCGCCCAACGTATTATACGTGTATACAATTTTTTAATAAAAAAAATCCGTTTTTTTCCGAATTTTTCGCAAAAATACGAATTCGGCCATTTAATTCGTTTTTTCAAAAATTCGCGAATAATTTGCGAATTAACTAACTATGGGTGGTAGAGACCGGTCTTGGTCTGCGCAATCTGCTAGAAATGGCTAAGTCCCTAATAACTTGCTCTCGGGAACCGGTCTTGGAGGTCAAGATCGGTTTTGATGCCCGAAATTTGCCCAGTCTGCCATGTTACAAATAAAAGAGTTCGGAGGGCCTAGTTGCAATTGTAGCAACATTTTAAAGGCTTGTCCCTTTCTATTTCACCGCACACCTCTCCCCTCTCTTATTTTTCTCTTCCTCTCTCTCTAGAAGAGCTCTAGGGTTTGGAGAAGAAGGAGAAGAAGGAAAGGAAGGAGCTCTTGAAGACTTTGGAGCTTTTTGGAGGATCTAGGAGCTCTCCCACAAGGAAGCCTTGGTTGAGCTTGCTACAAGAGGTGAGTTCTTGCAAATATGGTTCTAGGGTTTAGGTTTTATCCTAAGTTTTGGAGTTTCTAGCTTGTTTGCTAGTATTAGAAGGCTAGTAGGGCCATGAGCACTATGAAACCTCCATGGAAGCTCAAGTGCTCTAATGGTGGTTGGCTAGGGTTTGTACTAGAGGCCAAATAAATGGTTCTAATGGCTTAAGGAAGGTATTAGAGTACTTTCTAGGTGATCCAAAACTATCTTTTGCTTGTGGATGAGATCAATCTAGGAGAAATCTCAATTTGGCATAGTTAGGGTTTGGAAATTGGGGCTTTTGCCCTAGGGTGTTTCCAAGGCAAATTGACCTTGTGAAAACCTAATCGGGGGTATTCCCGACGCGTGGGATAACTCCGTTTGTCGAAACGAAAAGCCTAGATATGAGCTACCATGTAAATCAGCATGATTTGGGCTCTGTTTAACGCGCAGGTCACAACCTAGGCATCTGATAGTCACGAAATTCGAACCACAACTCCACCGTAATATTTGAAGGTGGGGAGTGCATTCCGGAATCGTTGGATTCCCTTCTATGTCTATTTCACTTTTGTTGAGCATATTATATTGTAGAATATTCATGCATGATAGGGTAGTGAGTATTTATGCTTATGGTTGAACCTCAATGCTTCGTTTTAATGTGGATGAACTTAGTGATTGAAATGGAACCATAGGAGACACAAGAACTAAAACCCTATACATGTGTGAGTATGACAATGGACTTGATCATAGTTAACAAAGGTGATATTGAACATAGAGACGAGATTGGCATCGAGATGACAATAGTTAAACCTAGTTTAACTTTAGTGGCATTATGGCAAGAATGACATAGTATGATAAGGTAGCAACCTATCATTGACATAGTGACATTGTGGCTAGCGGCTATGAATCCTCAAGTAGAGGATTAGATCGATACTCATGATAAGTCTTGGCTCGAGGTAGCTCCTCCGAGCGGTGCGTTCCTAACACCACGGGGAGCTCGGTTCCCGAAGACGGTCCCTCGGGTCTTGCATATAGTTCGGTTACTATTTCCTTTCCTTTGTAATACTTATGCCTAAATAGACCTAGTGGGTAAGTCGGCGAGGTCGGTTGCCGAGCCCACTGGGAACTTCGTTGTAGTTCTCACACCACCAACCCTACAGGTCCTAGCACGAGCGGGGCAGCGGAGGACCGGGGCAAGGGTGTAGCGCCATAGCTAGTGGCCACCGGAGTTCGCATTAGACATTCCTTTTTGATATACATGTATCAACTTTATTTTGTTGATTTATAGTTGTTAAGTTGTAAACAATCATGTAATTTTGTGGGATGTTTAATTGTAAAAAGATATGATGTTTAAAGAAAAAGAATGTAATAGTTTTAGTTATGTTTATTTGGTTGAAATGTAATCAAATAGCATGTATGGTTTACTTGATAGCTTAGAGCTTTCACTGTGATTGTTGCTTGCCCGCGTGCAAGCCTTGTATAATTGCAAATATCTCTTGTTTGCTTATTATACCTGTTGTTAGAGCCTTGGGCGGGCAGTGGAGGCCCCGTCCGCCAAGATTCTGCTGACGTGGCCGAACCCGACCAAAGAGGCAGGTAGCGGGACGTGACATATCCCCACTAAACCCAAGGCATCCAAGGGCTACAAAATAGGTAGCAAACACTATGTCAATACTATTGGTAGTATTTATCTCCACTATATATATATATATATATATATATATATATATATATATATATATATATATATATAGAACTAGGTCGGAATACTATCAATAGCACCAAGCTATTGGTGCTATTGATTTTTTAGCCTTTGGATTGAGAAATGGGTGGTTAGGATGATCCGGGCCCCTAGGGTTGAGTAAGTGGTTGGTTGAATAGTATAATCTAATGGGTAAAAATAACCTAAGGGTTAATTCTAATGGTGAAAAACTTGATAGCACCAAATCCTTGGTGCTATCGATAGTACCACAAATGACTCTCTCTCTCTCTCTCTCTCTCTCTCTCTCTCTCTCTATATATATATATATATTATATATATACATGTGTGTGTGTATATATATATATATATATATAGAACTAGGCTACTATGCTATTAATAGCACCGAGTCATTGGTGCTACCAAGTTTTTAGCCATTGAATTAAGAGATGTGTGGTTAGGATGATGTGGGCCCCAAGGGTTAAGTGAGTGGTTGGTTGAATGGTATGATCTAACGGGTGAAAATCATCAAATGGGTGGATCTAACGGCGGAAAACTTGGTATCACCAAATGCATGATGCTATCGATAGTATCCCAATGACTTATATATATATATATATATATATATATATATATAGATCCGTGTGTGTGTGTGTGCAAGGATTTAATCGCCGTGGCACGGGTCGTGCCGGAAACTTGCAAGACGTGCACCTGCGTGCCGAGCCGTGCCGATGCGTGCCCGGTCAAAATAATTCTTGTGTGCCGACACATAATAGTATGAAATATTTATTTTCTTTAGCAACAAAATATTCTAACTATTTATTATGTCTTTTTATCGCATCTTTTGAACTTTATTGAGAAAATTACTTACTAATTTAAAGAATAGAGGGTTTTGAGCTGTGCCATTGGCACGGGATCTGTATCGTGCCGGTATCTTTATTGGCACGGTACGGCACGGTAGATACGGTCCGTGCCGACGGGCACTGAAAATCTTGCATGTGTGTGTATATATATGTGTGTGTGCGTGTGTACACACCTACTAATACATATATGTGCGTGTGTGCACTTGCACCTGCTAATATATATATATATATATATATATATATATATATATATGTTGGTGTGTATATATGTGTGCGTGTGCGTATTTTAGTAGGTGTAGTTTCATCTGATGTGTGTGTTTTAGTAGGTGTAGTTTGAAAGTAATGTTTATTGATGTTTTCAGATAGCCCTGTTGTTGAACCTGACATTTTTGTTGCTTAATTGGTTATGCTTTTTACTGTATGTTAATTTGTTCCTTTTTGTTTTTGGCCTTTTCTCCTTTTTCAGGTTTGAGCGAATCCTTAATGAGATGTTCAGCCACTTGGAGCGCCAGCCGTTAAACAAAGATCGCCGTATTTCATGGCTTACAGTCATTGAGCCGATTCTTGATGTTATGCAGCTTTTCATACTAGCACACTTCCGCCGTCTTTTTCCTCTCTTTTTTCTATGGATGCATGCTGATGATGATGAGACAGTTTTCCTGGTAACAATTATGCTTTTGATATCTTGCATATCAGATTGTTAAAAAAATATTCGATGGATACTTTTATTAGTTTTTATGAATTTGACACTAACATGTCTCATGGACACTTTTGTTGTCTGAAATTTCTCGTTGTTTAGTACTTTCACTTTTTGTATCTTGATAAACTTTAGTTGTCTGAAATTTCTAGTGGTTTAGCACTTCACTTTCTGTATCTTGATAATTTGTTCAGAGCACTAGTATGTTGGTAACTCTCTTATCCAAATCCCTAGGACAAATCTTGGATTTGCTGGGTGGGGAGCAAGTGTATGTCTTTCCACCCATGCGGATCCCCGACCACTACAAAAATGACCTTCTAAGGGACCGTTGGGCGATGTGGTTCTTGGCTTGCAGCCGAGGTATGTGACAAAGGTCCTTCACCTCGAGCTGGTGGGCAAAGGCATTATCCGTTTATTGACTGACTCGTGGGCCGAGCTTGGCTAATGAATCAGGAAAGAACCTTGAGGGCCAGTGATATGTATGGTGAACCCAAGGCAGACACCTTGAAGCAAGTTGGACTTCTGAGATGAAACTTAGGCTGGAAACCTTGGAGTTAATGACATGAGCTATGCAGGTAGGAAACTCCTAGATGACATCGAACTTCTAAAGTCTTGAAGTTACGAGGTATGTTGGCTTAGAAGGCCATAAGAGTGGTTAGGTGAAGTCGGAAGCTTTCGGGTGTTTTCGGTGCACTAGGTGCGAAACGGAGCCCGAAAGGCTACTTTGGGCCGTGAGCCAAATCGGCGCTTGCGCGGATGAGATAATGATGTGGACATGATTTAAATCATGTGTGGAGAGGCTCGGTTCGATTTGAAAAGAATCGGAGGTCAAACGAGCCAAAAGTGAGTTGGAATGGAGAAGAAACGGAAAAAGCTGAAAATTTGGCTAAGTCCTTGGAGTAGGCTGATGGTCCCTTGGGGGACCGGTCCCTGAAAAGGGAGACCGGTCCGGAAGGTCGTCCCGCGAGAGCGAGCTCTGCAGGACCGGTCTCTTGGGGAGACCGGTCTCCGGTGCGCAGAGTGGAGCAAGGCTCTGGGACCGGTCTGGGTTAGGGAGACCGGTCTCGAGCCGAAAATGCCCGGTTGGGTTGTTTCAAATATTGTAAAGTTGAGGGGCCTTATAGCAATTGTGCAGTGGGTTAGTTGTAAAGAGAGGGATAAAACCTCTTCTCTTTCTCTCTCTCCCTCACTACGATCGCTCCCTCCTCTCTCTCTCTCTTCTCGTTCGTGACAAGAAGAAGAAGAAGAAGGAAAGAAGAAGAAGAAGAAGAAGAAGAAGAAGAAGAAGAAGAAGGAGATGGAGAAGAAGATGATGGTGATGATGATGATGACCATCTCCTCCTTCTCCCTCATGTGGGCAAGCTCTTGAGAGGTAAGCTTGAGCTCTCCTCTCTCTCTCATGGTAGATCCCCTTGTAGTGGGTCTTAAACCCTAGAGTTGGGATTTATGGAACCCTAGCATGCTAGCAAGATGAGTATTCCCCATTTCGTAGATCGATTTGGTGAATTTGGCTATAGTAGCATCTAGGGCATCCAAATGGGGATTTTAAAAATAGATGAGATTGATCTCATTTGACCCCATAGAAACCTAATTGGGGGTACAACGAACGCGTTGGCGCGCTCGGTTCGGTGATCCGACGAGCGGTTGCAAAGATATTAATATTTTAATCTATTCATACCCGGTGTCCGCAGCACGCAAGATAGGAGCCCTAAATTCACGAAAACGGGACTGGGGCAACTTGAAGACGCGGGGCAACGGCACGAAGTCTCCGATCGAGATTCGGAGATCGTTCGGTTGGTCGCGCACGAGTCGAGCCGAATCGGGTCACGGGTGCCGCGGGCGGCCGATTGCAAGTGTCGACGAGCAATCGGAGAGCAAAACAGGTGGGTGCGTTTACCGAAGCGACTAGGTCGCCTATATGTCTAAGAGTTACTTAACTCCTGTTGATGCATGTTCAATAATGCATGAGTAGAAATGCATGCTAGTGAGGTAAAGTAAAATGCTAAGTAGATGCAAGTAAATGAATGAAGTGCATGATAATAGCATAAAGTACAATGCTAGAAGAGTAAAAGAATGCATGCTTAGCATAATAGAAACATGCATATGAGTGGATTGATAGACATAAGAGAGCCAAGTAAAGAATGCCAAGTAAAGAATGTGAGTCATGGACTAAATGCACATATAGATCGAGTGGCATCTAACCTAGTGTAAAGAACATAGGTTATAGTAAACCTAGAGTCAATGGACCTAGGAGTGTGGCATCTAACCTTGTGTAATGAACATGGGTTATAGCAAACCTAGAGTCAATGGATCTAGGTGAGTGGCATTGAACCTAGTGTCAAGGACATAGGTTGAACAACGATGGCAGTGGACCCAGTGTGAGCAAACATAGGTCGAGCTAGAATGACATTGAACCTAGAGTTAAGACAACCTAGGTTATGTGACAATGAGTGAACCCTAGAGTCAAGTGGACCTAGGATGTAAAGAACAATGGACCTATTGGGTCGACTCTTGAGGGTTAAGGCCAACCCTCAAGCAACGTGGAATGGATTCCGGAATCCCAGTAATTGTGAGCTCGATAGTTCTGGTTCCGCGGGTGTATGCGGCATGTTCCTCTCCCACCGGAAGAACTTCGAGGATTGTGACTAAGCAAGAACAAAGTGAGCGCTAGGGTGTATGCGGCATGTTCCTCTCCCTATCAGGGAATCTTGGCTATGGGTGTATGCGGCATGTTCCTCTCCCACTGGCGGATCCCTGACCACGGTGCACGGACCTTCGGGCGGACCGTTGGGCGATGTGGTTCTTGGCTTGCAGGCTGAGGTGTATGTGACAGGGTCCTTCACCTCGAGCCAGGCAAAGTGCGGATTATCCGCTATTGATTGACTCGTGGCCGAGTCGGGTGGCTAGCTGGAAACAGGTAGAGAGAACCTTGAGAGCTAGTGATATGTATGGTGAACCTAAGGTAATAGACACCTTAGAAGCAAGTTGGACTTGAGATGGAAACCTAGGGTTATAAAAACCTTGGAAGTTAATGACATGAGCTAAGGTAAGTAGAAATCTTAGAGTTACAACGGGTATGAGTTATGAATAGCTAAGTAAGAATGAAATAGCTAAAGTACAGAATAGCAAAAAGGTAAAGAAAAGCTAAGAGCTAAAGTAATAATTTGCATGTTGCATTTGTGAGGCATGTTTTTATGTTAGTTGCAAGTTATATACCTATATATGTTTTTGGGCTAACATATTTGCAGTGCCTCCTTGGACCTATTGGTCGAGCTGTTCTCTTGGGTGACCGTACCCACGAGAACTATGGACAATAGTTCTCACCCCCGTGTTGTGGCTTTGGGGGTACAGGTATACACGTGAGCGGCGCAGCAGCAGCGCGAGGCAAGGGCGTAGATCTGTAGATAGCGCCCTACCAAGAGACCAGAGGTAGCAGTACCCTGAGGCCGTCTTAATAGCGGGGACTAGAGGGTAGTGAGCAAAAATGTAACTAACTTGTGAAATGATGTAATCATAAGTAGATTGTATTTGGAAGTCTAATGTAAATTAATCGGTGATGTAAAATGAATGTGGAATGAATGTAATAACTTAGGATGTGTTTATGTTGTTTGATACCTAGCTTCCTTATGCAATCGTTGTATGTCGAATACTGTTCCTAGTTGGAACCTTCTTGTAATTGTATCGATTGCGACGCCTTGGACGTACAGGGGAGACTCTGTCCGTTCGGCGGTCTGCCGGCGCGCCGAATCCGACCGAATTGGCGGGCTCGGGGCGTGACATTAGAGTTACAACGGGTATGAGTTATGAATAGCTAAGTAAGAATGAAATAGCTAAAGTACAGAATAGCGAAAAGGTAAAGAAAAGCTAAGAGCTAAAGTAGTAATTTGCATGTTGCACTTGTGAGGCATGTTTTTATGTTAGTTGCAAGTTATATATCTATATATGTTTTTGGACTAACATATTTGCAGTGCCTCCTTGGACCTATTGGTCGAGCTGTTCTCTTGGGTGACCGTACCCACGAGAACTATGGACAATAGTTCTCACCCCCGTGTTGTGGTTTTTGGGGTACAGGTATACACGTGAGCGCGCAGCCAGCGCGCGAGGCAAGTGGCGTAGATCCGTAGATAGCGCCCTACCAGAGACCAGAGGTAGCAAGACTTCGAGGCCGTTGTAATAGCGGGGACTAGAGGGTAGTGAGAAAAATGTAACTAACTGGTGAAATGATGTAATAATGAGTAGATTGTATTTGGAAGTCTAATGTAAATTAATCGGTGATGTAAAATCAATGTGGAATGAATGTAATAACATAAGATGTGTTTATGTTGTTTGATACCTAGCTTCCTTATGCAATCGTTGTATGTTGAATACTGTTCCTAGTTGGAACCTTCTTGGAATTATATCGATTGCGACGCCCTTGGATACGCAGAAACTCGAAACTCAGTCGGTTGTCTAGCCGAATCCGACCGAATTGGCGTTCGGGCGTGATGTATTAGTTGGTATCAGAGCATAAAGTAGTGAATGGGACAATGGTTTAGGTGAACCTAGGAGACCCTAGGATAGTGAAACCTTAAAGGTTAAGGCTCGTGAGAGACGAGGACTTGTGGTTCGTGGCGAAAGCGATTATGGATTTGGTCGTATTGTATAATCCTCTAAGACGGATATTAGAGGTGGACTTGAGGTGTGGTTATTCTCAACCGAAGGAGTTCATGTTGGGTCGACACAACATGAAACCAGGTGATGAGAATGGACGCCCTCGTGTGACTTTCGCCTGATTGGCTCTTGAGCAGGTATTAGTGGTCTCGTATTCGACCCGAGTTGGTCGAGAACTAATCGAGTTGTCGCGTTTCAGGAAACGATGGCACCGCGTAGGCGATCTTCATCCAGATCGGCGCGGGAGGGAACAAGTGATGTTCCTGAGCAATTCGAGGCGAGTGGAGACCCGGTGCTCCGCGAGCAGATGAGTGCGCTTATGTGCGTGAGCGACGGGAGGAGCATCAAGGGCTCCATGAGCGTTGGCACGACAGCCGCGGCGGGCCGCGCCGTGGCGCGCCGTGTGCCGACGGGAATGGCGACGAGTCGGGGCGCAGCCTCCGGTTCTGTGGAAATGGAGGCAGAGAAAGAACGGGCTTTGGCGGCCCTTATGGCCTTCAAAGAGTTTGATCCGCCTGTCTTTGATGGAGAGAATGTCGATCCATGGATCGTGGAGATGTGGATTGACTCTATGGAAACGCTTTTCGAGGAGCTGAGCACCTTGGAGCGGGACAAGGTACCTTTAGCTGTGCATTGCTTGAAGCAGTCAGCGAAGGCGTGGTGGAAAGGCATTCGACGAAATCGATCGCCTAGCCTCCCTCCTATGGCATGGAATGAGTTTCGGGGGTTGGTGTTTTCTACGTACTTCCCCGCCACTGAAAGGAGAAAGCTTCAGACAAGTTCAGAAGCCGCAACAAGGAGACCGCTCTGTGAGAGAATACGAGCGAGAGTTTTCTCGTATCGTGAATTGTGTCCCGGATGTGGTGCAGGACGACAAGGAAAGGGCCGAATGGTTCCTGCATGGACTCCGACCGGGGATTTACAAGAAGGTGCAAATCCTTAAGCTCACAACTTTTGCGGAGGTGTTGGACCGGGCATTGTGGGCCGAACATGGCGAGGCTTTCGTGCGTGAGGAGCGCGAATCTCGTAAGCATGAGCGAGGAGGGGCGAGGCCATCGTTGAGCAATTTGGGTGGTCAAAAGTTCTAGACACCACTCAAGGTCGTCCTCTACCCGATCCTCCTCTCGGATGCGTGATCTCGTGGTGGCTCCCACCGTGCGCGCGGTGTGCGCTGCGTGACGGAAGGTGTATCCGTTGTGGGCAGCGAGGCCATATGCGGGATGAGTGCCCGCAAGGCGAGAGTCATACCCTGATGATGGCGACGATGTTCTCCTCTCCCGGACAACCTGTGGACGTGCAGCCTTTGGCACGGTCTGGAGAGCGGGGTGTGGTGATCAAGCAACCGGAGGGTTCGCGGCGAGCGTCAAGCGGTCACGGACCTACGACCCGGGTTGCGGAGTCTGCTGCGGACGATTTCGGGGCAGGTATGAGTTAATTTAATCAAGCGAGAACTTCTGCATGATTTTGAGTTAATGCATTGCATGCATTCATTGAGTGGTCAGTTGCTACTATTGATACATCATTATAGTAGGGACCTAGAGACGGGTGAGAGGAGATACCCGGGCATGCTTGCAGTGTGAAAGTGTGGCGCCTGCTAGAGCAGGTAGAAAGCCAAGTGGCACTAGCAAATGGCTAGTTGTGATTCGTGGGCGGCGAGAGATAAGACTCGTGGTAGAGACGAAGTGGTGCGGCGACTCTCAAGGCAACGAGTAGTGGATTGCGAGAGTTAAGCCGTGATACTTGAGGATACCCGAGTAATCCGAATGTTTCGGATGTAGTACCGATAGACCAACGGTGGAAGTAGAACAGCTGTTGAGAGCATGATCGATTAGTTGCCGAGTACGCGCATGTGAGGCCAAGTGATACCTCGAATTGAGGTGGGCGAGTAGTGCTCGTGTGGTTGGAGTGCATAGACCGAGCGGTCAGATGCCTGGCGTGGTTAGAACCACTATTGAGGAAATAGTTGGTTAGCATTGGATTTGGCCTGTGGGCCTAGCGATACCTCCATGTGGGGTTAGAAAAGTAGCTTAGTAGGCAGTGCGTGGGGCGCAGTCCTGCCCCAAAGCTGAGACTTAGCGTAAAACGCTACAGAGGCGTGGAACGCCCGAGTACAGGTACTCGTAGAGTGCGGTTTCGATTCAGCTGAGAGAGTGGATTGACAGTAGCACTTTAGCGTTGCTAAGTGTGAAGCGGGCCATGGATCACTCGTGGGGCTGATGGCTTGCACTAGGTGCCAAGAAGTCGATAGATTGCGTAGCTCTATAGAGCATGTCGTGTAGGACGACGTTAGCGGGTAGTGCTTGGGGACGACCCGTGCCTGGACCATTTGTGGACTGTGGAGCCTGGGCCCATTGGGCAGGCGCAATCAGCTGCGAGAGGCAGCGGCCTGCACTGTTGGTAGGGCGAGAGTTTTGGTCGTGACGGTAGTCCGAGCTTGGACCCGAGAACGTGAAAATGCCACGTGTTGGATCTTAAGATCGATAATGCGCCGAGAGTGCGGTTGTGACCCAATCCGAGAGTTGAGTGTGGTTTGGGGTCTTGATTGCTCCTGATTGGAGTGTGTGCGAATTCCCAAGTGAGAATTTCGCCGAAAGTGCTGATTGGGTCTACGCCATTAACGAGAGAACGCTAAGCGTAGTTGAGACACGTCTAAGCGATAGGCTGACGTAGGGTTGGTGACCATTGGTCCACCGTAGAGACCGAGGTAAGCGGTGAGTTGATAACTCTAACGAAGAGTTGACCAGGATTCGCGAGCGAAGTGTTCGTGTAAGTGATCGCAGAGGAGCCGAATAAGTCGTGGCAATTGAAATTGAAGCAAGTGGTCTCTAGGAGACACTTCGATAGAAGAAGCCACATGACAATTGAGGATAATGCTCTTTTACGGAATGGAGGCGAGATGCGCCAAAGTGTGCCATCTCACGATAGAGCAAGCTTCAGTTGATATTGAGGCACTCACCATTAGGCGATGCTCCTAAGATGTTGCTTTAGGCAATGTGGGTGATTGGATCCGAGTGCGCTCAGAGATGAGACGAGTAAACGCAAGGTGAAGTTCCTTGTGAACGGTTGCAAGTGATGTTGGAGCGTGAGAGGTCGTTGAATGTCGACTTGCCCCACTAATGTTTATCGGAGTTGTAATGCACTTTTGAAGTTGTGCTTAGCAAATGTGAGTGAAACTAGTCTCACATTCTTCGTTATGGGCCTGTGAATGATTCTAATTAGTGAAAGGCCGCTCCGAAGACAAAAAGTGCATTGGAATCTCCAAAATTACTCGATAAATTAAATTGGATTGTGAGTTGATGGAAATGAGTAAGTTTCGCGGACGAAACTCTTTTAAGGAGGGGAGAATGTGACATATCGAACTTCTAAAGTCTTGAAGTTAGGAGGTATGTTGGCTTAGAAGGCCATAAGAGTGGTTCCGGTGAAGTCTAGAAGCTTTCGGGTGTTTTCGGTGCACTAGGTGCGAAAACGGAGCCCGAAAGGCTACTTTGGGCCGTGAGCCAAATCCGGCGCTTGCGCGGATGAGATAATGATGTGGACATGATTTAAATCATGTGTGGAGAGGCTCG
Source organism: Aechmea fasciata (assembly GCA_025177825.1). Lineage (NCBI taxonomy): Eukaryota > Viridiplantae > Streptophyta > Magnoliopsida > Poales > Bromeliaceae > Aechmea > Aechmea fasciata. The sequence continues at coordinate 14,908,527 of CM045928.1, read as the reverse complement.
GTTCGATTTGAAAAGAATCGGAGGTCAAACGAGCCAAAAGTGAGTTGGAACGGAGAAGAAACGGGCGAAAATTTGGCTAAGTCCTTGGACTAGGCTGATGGTCCCTGGGGGGACCGGTCCCTGAAAAGGGAGACCGGTCCCGGAAGGCTGTCCCGCGAGAGCAGGCTCTCTGGGACCGGTCTCTTAAGGGGGAGACCGGTCTCCTGTGAGTGGAGCAAGGCTCTCTGGGACCGGTCCTGGGTTAGGGAGACCGGTCTCTGAGCCCGAAAATGCCCAGTTTGGGCTGTTTCAAATATTGTAAAGTTGAGGGGCCTTATAGCAATTGTGCAGGGGGTTAGTTGTAAAGAGAGGGATAAAACCTCTTCTCTCTCTCTCTCCCTCACTCTGATCGCTCCCTCCCTCTCTCTCTCTCTTCTCTGTTCGACAGCAAGAAGAAGAGAAGAAGGAAAGAAAAGGAAGAAGGAGATGGAGAAGAAGATGATGGTGATGATGATGATGACCATCTCCTCCTTCTCCCTCATGTGGGCAAGCTCTTGAGAGGTAAGCTTGAGCTCTCCCTCTCTCTCTCATGGTAGATCCCCTTGTAGTGGGTCTTAAACCCTAGAGTTGGGATTTATGGAACCCTAGCATGCTAGCAAGATGAGTATTCCCCATTTCGTAGATCGATTTGGTGAATTTGGCTATAGTAGCATCTAGGGCATCCAAATGGGGATTTTAAAAATAGATGAGATTGATCTCATTTGACCCCATAGAAACCTAATTGGGGGTACAACGAACGCGTTGGCGCGCTCGGTTCGGTGATCCGACGAGCGGTTGCAAAGATATTAATATTTTAATATATTCATACCAGATGTCCGCAGCACGCAAGATAGGAGCCCTAAATTCACGAAAACGGAACTGGGGCAACTTGAAGACGTGGGGCAACGACACGAAGTCTCAGATCGAGATTCGGAGATCGTTCGGTTGGTCGCGCACGAGTCGAGCCGAATCGGGTCACGCGGCGGCCGATTGCAAGTGTCGACGAGCAATGGAGAGAGCAAAACAGTGGGTGCGTTATCAAGCGACTAGGTCGCCTATAGGTCTAAGAGTTACTTAACTCCTGTTGATGCATGTTCAATAATGCATGAGTAGAAATGCATGCTAGTGAGGTAAAGTAAAATGCTAAGTAGATGCAAGTAAATGAATGAAGTGCATGATAATAGCATAAAGTACAATGCTAGAAGAGTAAAAGAATGCATGCTTAGCATAATAGAAACATGCATATGAGTGGATTGATAGACATAAGAGAGCCAAGTAAAGAATGCCAAGTAAAGAATGTGAGTCATGGACTAAATGCACATATAGATCGAGTGGCATCTAACCTAGTGTAAAGAACATAGGTTATAGTAAACCTAGAGTCAATGGACCTAGGAGTGTGGCATCTAACCTAGTGTAATGAACATGGGTTATAGCAAACCTAGAGTCAATGGATCTAGGTGAGTGGCATTGAACCTAGTGTCAAGGACATAGGTTGAACAACGATGGCAATGGACCCAGTGTGAGCAAACATAGGTCGAGCTAGAATGACATTGAACCTAGAGTTAAGACAACCTAGGTTATGTGACAAGGAGTGAACCCTAGAGTCAAGTGGACCTAGGATGTAAAGAACAATGGACCTATTGGGTCGACTCTTGAGGGTTAAGGCCAACCCTCAAGCAAGTGGAATGGATTCCTAATCCCGAATTGTGAGCTCGATAGTTCTGGTTCCGCGGGTGTATGCGGCATGTTCCTCTCCCACCGGAAGAACTTCGAGGATTGTGACTAAGCAAGAACAAAGTGAGCGCTAGGGTGTATGCGGCATGTTCCTCTCCCTATCAGGGAATCTTGGCTATGGGTGTATGCGGCATGTTCCTCTCCCACTGGCGGATCCCTGACCACGGTGCACGGACCTTCGGGCGGACCGTTGGGCGATGTGGTTCTTGGCTTGCAGGCTGAGGTGTATGTGACAGGGTCCTTCACCTCGAGCCAGGCAAAGTGCGGATTATCCGCTATTGATTGACTCGTGGCCGAGTCGGGTGGCTAGCTGGAATCAGGTAGAAAGAACCTTGAGGGCTAGTGATATGTATGGTGAACCTAAGGTAATAGACACCTTAGAAGCAAGTTGGACTTGAGATGGAAACCTAGGGTTGTAGAAACCTTGGGAGTTAATGACATGAGCTAAGGTAAGTAGAAACCTTAGAGTTACAACGGGTATGAGTTATGAATAGCTAAGTAAGATTGAAATAGCTAAAGTACAGAATAGCGAAAAGGTAAAGAAAAGCTAAGAGCTAAAGTAGTAATTTGCATGTTGCACTTGTGAGGCATGTTTTTATGTTAGTTGCAAGTTATATATCTATATATGTTTTTGGACTAACATATTTGCAGTGCCTCCTTGGACCTATTGGTCGAGCTGTTCTCTTGGGTGACCGTACCCACGAGAACTATGGACAATAGTTCTCACCCCCGTGTTGTGGTTTTGGGGGTACAGGTATACACGTGAGCGGCGCAGCAGCGGCGCGAGGTAAGGGCGTAGATCTGTAGATAGCGCCCTACCAGGAGACAGAGGTAGCAAGACTCGAGGCCGTTTTAATAGCGGGACTAGAGGGTAGTGAGCAAAATGTAATCGGTGAAATGATGTAATAATGAGTAGATTGTATTTGGAAGTCTAATGTAAATTAATCGGTGATGTAAAATCAATGTGGAATGAATGTAATAACATAAGATGTGTTTATGTTGTTTGATACCTAGCTTCCTTATGCAATCGTTGTATGTTGAATACTGTTCCTAGTTGGAACCTTCTTGTAATTATATCGATTGCGACGCCTTGGACGTGCAGGGGAAACTCTGTCCGTTCGGCGGTCTGCCGGCGCGCCGAATCCGACCGAATTGGCGGGCTCGGGGCGTGACATGAAGCCTTGTAGCATTCTATTTGGAAACTTGAAACTATGTGTTTAAGAAGAATTTTGACATGTGTTTGAGAACATAGAACTATGCATGACATAGGAGAAAAGCCCTTGTCATTAAGCGGCATTGGCTTGGCATCAAAAGTGTAGAATAGTGAGCTAATGTCATCAAGCGGCATTAGGCTCGTGAATGAACTTGACATAGAGAATCTAGTGTCATGAGAATATTTGAACTAGACCGTAGGGTTGCTAGTCACTATTGCTATATTGAGACATGAGGTTTGGACTTGAGACTTGACTTTACTTGTTGCCATTTGTGCTCTTTCGCACATGCTTGTGAGGGTCGCTCCCTACAAGCCGGCACTCCGGAGTTGGCCTTCGCGATTCGTTCGCGCGTGCGGTGTTGAGAAACCTACGGGACCGTTGGGACAGACTCATCCCTTGCGGGGGATGTTGGGCTACCACGGTACTTAGGTGGCACAAGTTGGATTACTATGGTAAATCCTAGTGAAAGAGAATTGAACTTGGACATTCAACAATACTAAATGACAATCACTACTAGATAGGGCTTAGTAGTTGGATTATGTGGATTTTGCTCGATTGTATAGTATACTTGATAATGCTTTATGACTATATATATTTGGAACATGATTATGGTAGCATTTCTTATGCTTTATTTACAAGTTCATTTATATCGCTTACTTACTCTCTTCTCTTTGGGCCTAGTGGTGCAATGGTTCAGGTCAGTAATTGCCCACTGGGAACTATAAATTATAGTTCTCACGCCCTCTGTTTCTGTTTACTTTCAGTGCCTTCTGCATCGGGGGAGGCTCGGGACCGTGGCAAGAGTATTGCCTCGGGTTAGCGACTGTTGGAGAGGACGCGTGCATAGGTGGTCTACCATTTCTCTTGTTTTATTTTGTGAGAGATGGAGAGTGTACCTTGTATAGAGACCACCACTTTTGTGTATTTTGAGGATGTTACTTTTAGACTTCTTTTATTTATACTTCAGTTGTACTTGATGTAGTTTCCTTATTTCTCTCTACCTGTTCTTTAGCGTTGGTTGTTGTGGCTCTGATATTCTAGTTATAGCCTTTTATTGTTTTAATTCCGCTGTTTTTAGTTAGACGCCTTGTATGTGTTGACATATGGCGGGTCTGGGCACGCTTTGGGGAAGGTCCTGCCGACCCCGGGGCGTGACAGATTAATTTGGTATCAGAGCCTAGGGTGACGTCTTAGAGGACCTAGTAAACCTTAGGCTGGTTGAACAATAGGAAATAGGCTCGCGAGAGACGAGGTCTATATAACTTGTGAGCGAAAGTACTTGATTGGGTTTTATTATAACTCTAAAAAGTTGGAGTTTAATCGAAGTGTATAACTTCTAGCTTCGCGGAGGGTTACGTTGGCGGCCGACAACGTAACATCGGGAGTTAGTAGAAAGCACACTTCTTTACTTTCGCATGATTTGGGTTTTTGAGTGGGGTTGCGATAGCGTGGGTTTTACTAACTTGCGCTTTTATGTTGCCGCAGCAGGGATGCCTATTACTCGCTCCCAATCCGTCGGGCCGATAACATGGCACGCATTGAGGAGGTCGAGGCCTCGCCTACTTCGAGTCCGCCGAGGTCCGCGAGTTGAGGGACTGTGGCGGTCCTCACGGACCTTGTGGCTCGCCAGACGGCGGCGCCCAAAGAACAGCCGAGGCGGCGCGCCGACAGACGAGAGGATGAAGCGACTTGAGGACCTTTTTCTGCAGCAGGCGGCTGCCAGGGAGGCCCAGGCTCCCGCACCACCAGCCCCGGCCGGGGTGGTAGCACCGAGGGCGCCGACTCCAGCGCCCGGATCTTTACATTCCGCACCGTCTGCGTGGCACGGCAGGAGAGGGTGGCGACGGCACCACCGGTTCAGATACCTCCAGGAGGAGCGGTTTTCCCGACGATGGTTGAGGGGTTAGAGCGAGACCGACTGATGAGCCGCCTCAATGAGTTCAGGAGGTGCAGTCCACGTGTATTCGACGGCGAGAACGTGGATCATTGGATAGTCGAGAAGTGGCTTATGCATATGGAGAAGCTCTTTCGCGACACTTTTGTTGAGGAGAGGGACAGAGTTTGGCTCGCCACTCACCATCTGGACGGCGAGGCCTATCAGTGGTGGCGGGACATCCAGGAGAACCCGAGCACCGACTTGGCATCGATGACTTGGACGAGGTTCAAGGGATCGCTACTCGAGCACTACTTCCCCGACGTTGTTCGGCGACGTATGGAGATGCACTTGCGCAGCCTTGCGTCGTGGGAGCGGACAAAGGATCGAGTACGAGCGGGAGTTTACCAGGCTTTTACACTGCGTACCTTTTGTTGTGCGGGACGACGAGGACAAGGCCAGGATCTTCGAGAGTGGGCTGAGGCCTTCTATCTATAGGCTTGTGCAGTCCGCTAACCTGCGCACATACCGTGAGGTGGTAAATCGCGCTCTCATTGTGGAGCGGGGCGCGATAGTGATGAAGGAGCGACAGGAAGGCTTGGATCGGGGTAAGGGCAAGAGGCCCGCCGGCGATGGTGCGAGTCAGACGCACTCAAGGAAACCGCCAAAGTACCCCAGGAGCCAGTCACGAGGACGAGGTACCCCACAGCAGCGCCGAGGACCAGATCGACGGCAGCACCGCGTTGTGTGATTTGCGCTGCCCCCACCACCCCGACGGCCCGCAGTGGTCGGGGCCGGTGCTACTCTTGTGGCCGGGGAGGGCCACTTCCGCCGATTGCCCGAGGGATCCGCACCGACACCGTCGTCGCCTTCAAGACCACCACTGTGTTCCAGCCCGGGGACACCTACTGCATCCTACCAGGCTGGGAGATCTTCTGCGCAGAGGCCGAGCGAGGGGTCACGGCAGGGCCCGAGTGGGCGTTTGTATGCCGCCCAGACTGAGGCAGCGGCAGCAGCTGAGGATGTCGTTGCAGGTATCATTTTGATTTCCAGCATTCGAGTTCGTGCTTTATTTGATACCGGTGCATCTTGCTCTTTTATTGATCGGTTGTTTGCCGAGTTGCATGACATCCCTAGGACACCTTTGTCATTTTCGGGACGAGTTGTTATACCTGGTCATTCTATAGATGTCCGAGAGTGTTGTAGTGGTTGCTCAGTTCAGATTGGGGATTGGATCATGCCCGTGGACCTATTTGTGGTGCACAAACTGGGGAGTTTGATATAGTTTTGGGCATGGATTGGTTGACCCAGTATTTCGCCACGATTGATTGTGTGAACCGGACGGTGACTTTTAGAGAGCCGAGTCACGAGGTAGTGGTATTTCAGGGATGCCAGAGTTCGCTGTTTGCGATGACTATTAGCTCCTCTCGAGCTAGACAGCTGATTAGTAGTGGGTGCATAGCCTATTTGGCTAGTATTGCACTCCGAGATGTTGAGGACTCCCCTAGGATTGAGGATATTCCTGTGGTGAGGGAGTTCCAGGATGTGTTTCCAGCTGAGCTACCAGGAATGCCGCCTGATAGGGAGATTGAGTTTGTAGTAGATCTCGTTCCTGGGACTACTCCAATCTCAAAGGCGCCCTATAGGATGGCACCAGCAGAGCTGAAAGAGCTGAAGGCACAGTTGCAGGATCTTTTGGATAGAGGTTATGTGAGACCGAGCGTGTCACCTTGGGGAGCGCCAGTTCTTTTTGTGAAGAAGAAGGACGGATCACTTCGCTTATGTATGGATTACCGTGAACTCAATAAAGTCACGATTAAGAATAAGTATCCGTTGCCGAGGATCGATGATCTGCTTGATCGCCTTCAGGGGATCAAGCGTGTACTCCAAGATCGACTTGCACTGGATATCACCGCTTGAAGATCAAGCCCGAGGATGTATCGAAGACGGCTTTCAGACGCGGTATGGACACTATGAGTTCACCGTGATGCCGTTTGGGCTTACTAATGCTCCCTAGCCTTTTATGGATTTGATGAACCGTGTCTTCAGGCCATATCTGGATAGATTTGTCGTAGTGTTTATCGACGACATTTTGGTTTATTCCCGAAGTGATGCGGATCACGAGGAACACTTGAGACTTGTACTTCAAGTGCTTCGGAAAAAGAGACTCTATGCCAAGTTGAAGAAATGCGAGTTCTGGCTTAGAGAGGTGGCGTTTTTGGGCCATGTGATTTCAGGATCAGGTATAGCCGTAGATCCCAAGAAGATTGAAGCCGTCAAGGATTGGCCTAGACCGACGAGTGTCACAGAGATACGGAGTTTTATTGGTTTGGCCGGCTACTACAGGAGGTTTGTTGAGGGATTTGCTAAGTTATCTACTCCCCTCACGAGGCTCACGCATAAAGGAACCAAGTTCATTTGGAATGATGCGTGTGAGAGAAGCTTTCAAGAGTTGAAGCTGCGATTGACTACCGCACCAATCCTAACCTTGCCAGTTGCTGGAGCAGGGTATGTGATTTATAGTGATGCTTCCTTTAATGGATTGGGTTGCGTGTTGATGCAGGATGGGAAGGTGATCGCGTATGCTTCACGCCAGCTGAAGGAATACGAAAGGAATTATCCTACTCATGACTTGGAGTTGGCGGCTGTAGTCTTTGCTTTGAAGCTATGGCGCCACTATCTTTATGGCGAGCGGTGTGAAGTATACACGGATCACAAGAGCTTAAAGTATCTGTTCACTCAGAAGGAATTGAACTGGAGGCAGCGCAGATGGTTGGAGCTCCTCAAGGATTATGATTTGACGATACTTTACCACCCAGGCAAGGCTAACGTGGTGGCTGATGCGCTAAGTAGGAAATCGACGGAAAACTTAGCGATGATGATAGTTACTCAACCGCCGTTGATCGAGCAGATGAAGCGGTTAGAGTTGGAGGTAGTGACTCCTGACACACCTATGAGGTTGATGACTTTGGTGGTGCAACCCACTTTATTTGAAAGGATAAAGGAAAAGCAAGCTCTTGATGTGGAGTTGCAAAGGGTTCGAGCGAAAATGGTTGATGGTTGCACCGGTGATTTTAGTGTGGACGATGGTGACTTGATGAGATTCCGTGGGCGGATTTGTGTACCGGCGGAACCGACACTTAGAGAGGAGATTCTTCTAGAGGCACACCGTGCACCTTATGCTATACATCCGGGAGGCACCAAAATGTATAAGGATTTGAAGTTACACTATTGGTGGCCCGGGATGAAAAAGGACGTTGGCGAGTTTGTGGCTAGATGTTTAACTTGCCAACAAGTGAAGGCTGAGCACCGAGTTCCCGCGGGGAAATTACAGAGCCTACCGATCCCAGTGTGGAAGTGGGAGAAGATCACCATGGACTTTGTGATGGGATTGCCTCGCTCTCAGGCCGGGCATGACGCTATTTGGGTGATCGTGGATAGGTTGACGAAATCGGCACATTTCATACCTATCCATACTAATTTGACTGGAGAGAGACTCGCACAGGTTTACTTGGATGAGATTGTGCGACTTCACGGAGTACCTACCTCGATTGTATCGGACAGGGACACACGTTTTGTGTCACACTTTTGGAGGAATCTGCAGGACGCCTTGGGTACTCGACTGGACTTCAGCACTGCTTTCCACCCTCAGAGTGACGGGCAGTCAGAGCGTACTATACAGACACTCGAGGATATGCTTCGAGCCTGCGTGATCGACTTCCAGGGAGGATGGTCGCAGCATCTACCGATGGCTGAGTTTGCTTATAACAACAGTTATCAAGCAAGCATCAAGATGGCGCCATTTGAGGCACTCTATGGACGGAAGTGTAGATCGCCACTTCACCGGAGTGAAGTGGGTGAGAGTTTGGCTTTAGGCCCGATGTACCTGAAGCAGAGGACAAGGTTCGCATTGCTAGGGAGCGGTTGGTGACAGCCCAGAGTAGGCAGAAGAGCTATGCTGATAGGCGTCGACGAGACTTGGAGTTTCAGATTGGAGACCATGTCTTTCTGAAAGTCTCGCCGACCCGAGGAGTCGGGAGATTTGGGATCCGGGGTAAGTTGATCCCCCGGTTCATTGGACCGTATGAGATTCTTGAGCGTGTGGGCCCGGTAGCGTATAGACTTGCTCTACCGCCGAACCTATCGGGTGTACACAATGTCTTCCATGTATCGGCCCTCCGGAGGTATATACATGATCCAGCTCATGTTTTGGATGCTACACCATTGGAGCTGAGGGACGATTTGAGCTTCGAGGAGCAGCCCGTGAAGATTTTGGCTCGCGAGGTGAAGAAGTTGAGGAACCGGGAGCTTTCTTATGCGAAAGTCCTTTGGAGCAACCACGCAGAGGGGGAGGCCACGTGGGAGCTAGAGAGTGCGCTTCGAGAGCGCTATCCCCATCTCTTTCAGATGGAGTCATGAGGTATGACTTTAATTTCGAGTTTCGCGGACGAAACCTCTTTTAGGAGGGGTGAATGTGACGCACTGGACTTTGCAAATTGCAATGTTCGAGTGTTAGATGTGAGATCTGAGCTTTTCCAGATTTTCTGGAGGGTCGTTGACTGTGTTCCGACCTATGGCACGAGTACCGAGGTTAGTGGATGATTTCCAAGCACTCAAGTCCAAAAAGCTGTATTTTAAGTTGCTCTCGGGTTGGTATTTCATGCTTTTGTACCGGTACAAAATTGTTGCTATACCGGTACAAAATGATGGCTATACCAGGTACAAGCCAAGATTTATACCGTATAGATGAGCGGGCAAACCCGAGGCTCGGGTTTGTCGCCTCGCAGGTTTATACTCGATACAAAACGGGTTTGTACTAAGATAACCGGCGCTTCCAAAATCCGAAACTGTAGGGGCTTATTGGCATTTTGTTGCTTCTAATATAGCACCCCAGCCCTTAGGGCTCCTCTCTTGTGCTGAGAACAAGGGAGAGAAAGGTAAGGGAGTTTCTCTCTCTATCCCCTTTGCAATCTTTTGGATTTTGGGTGTTTTCTTGTGGATTGATCTCCCTCTTCTCTCTCTTTTGCTTGTTGGTGCTTTTTCCACCATGAGGGAAGGTTGGAAGCTTGGTTTGGGAGCTAGTTGAAGGAAGATCTTCAACTTTGGTGACTCTAGAGCCTTGATTAGAGCTTCTAAGAGGTAAGCAACTTCTCCATTTCCTTTAGATTCGAGTTTGGTTGCTTCTCTATAGATGAAACCCTAGATTTTGGGAATTAGGGTTTTATTTGGGGCTTTTTGATTTGGGGCTTTTAGATTCCTTTTGAATGGTTTAGAACCTTTGTTTAGGTTGCCTTGGGAGGGATCTAGCTTCCTTTTGGAATTTCTAAGAGGATTGTTGCACATTTAGGTGAGTATTTCTTGACTTTAACCTAGATGTTTAAAGTTTGAACTCAAGACTTATCTCTTGAGGTTGTAACTCCTAGGATCTACCTTGTAGGGTACTAGGAGTAGGAATCGAAGCTTCGTTAGCGGTTCGAGCGACGCTTGGAGCGACGGTGGGTTTGGCCTCACCTAGCACAATGAGAAATTCTCATTGGTGCTTATTTGCTTATGGTTAAATGGAAATTAGTTCATTTTCATACTATTTGATTTATTTGTGAATTTTAGAATGCTTAAGATACATATGTTATGTGTAATGCAATTTTACTCTATATAGTAGAGACGTATGCATGTGAGAGCTGAAGCCTTGTAGCATTCTATTTGGAAACTTGAAACTATGTGTTTAAGAAGAATTTTGACATGTGTTTGAGAACATAGAACTATGCATGACATAGGAGAAAAGCCCTTGTCATTAAGCGGCATTGGCTTGGCATCAAAAGTGTAGAATAGTGAGCTAATGTCATCAAGCGGCATTAGGCTCGTGAATGAACTTGACATAGAGAATCTAGTGTCATGAGAATATTTGAACTAGACCGTAGGGTTGCTAGTCACTATTGCTATATTGAGACATGAGGTTTGGACTTGAGACTTGACTTTACTTGTTGCCATTTGTGCTCTTTCGCACATGCTTGTGAGGGTCGCTCCCTACAAGCCGGCACTCCGGAGTTGGCCTTCGCGATTCGTTCGCGCGTGCGGTGTTGAGAAACCTACGGGACCGTTGGGACAGACTCATTCCTTGCGGGGGATGTTGGGCTACCACGGTACTTAGGTGGCACAAGTTGGATTACTATGGTAAATCCTAGTGAAAGAGAATTGAACTTGGACATTCAACAATACTAAATGACAATCACTACTAGATAGGGCTTAGTAGTTGGATTATGTGGATTTTGCTCGATTGTATAGTATACTTGATAATGCTTTAATTATATTTCAGTATACTTGTTGGTTAAAGTAAAACATAACATCCGATATGTTGGAACGAGAACTTATTGCCTCGGGTTAGCGACTGTTGGAGAGGACGCGTGCATAGGTGGTCTACCATTTCTCTTGTTTTATTTTGTGAGAGATGGAGAGTGTACCTTGTATAGAGACCACCACTTTTGTGTATTTTGAGGATGTTACTTTTAGACTTCTTTTATTTATACTTCAGTTGTACTTGATGTAGTTTCCTTATTTCTCTCTACCTGTTCTTTAGCGTTGGTTGTTGTGGCTCTGATATTCTAGTTATAGCCTTTTATTGTTTTAATTCCGCTGTTTTTAGTTAGACGCCTTGTATGTGTTGACATATGGCGGGTCTGGGCACGCTTTGGGGAAGGTCCTGCCGACCCCGGGGCGTGACAAGCGGCTTGACCGGCAGCAGCTAGCTATCCACAGACGGCCTCGGGCGAGTTGAGCAGTTTAGACTCCTCGTCGTCGAGGCAAGGGACGCGAGAGTGTGGCAAGCCTTTGGGCAAGCCAAGTGGATTGGGTATTCAAGGGAATTGTGAACTCATTGAGCATAATAGAGTAATAGCTATCCTTTATTATGAGTTGCATGCATATAACTTCAGATTTGAGGCATAGTAGATTTAAGCATTTACTTTTTATAGCATCTTACCGCTTTCAGATATTCTCGTATCTATCTATCGTCTACCTTTTGCCTCCTTGGACCTAGTGGGTAGACCGGCGGAGTCGGAGGCCGAACCCACTGGGAACTATGGAAGATAGTTCTCACCCCACTCTATTTCAGGTCCTAGCACGTCGACACCGGGTGAGGACCGCGGCAAGGGCTTGGCGCCCTAGTGGTATTACTAGTCTACCTTTCCTTATGCATTAGAGTACCTTACTTTTACCTTTTGAGAGTAGATTGTGTATAGGTGGTGAGGTTTTGATGTATGTAAGCCACTCATGTATTAAGAGGGTTTAAATGTAATAAGACAAATGAATGAATGTAATAGGTAAGTTATCTCTCTTTTTCACTTGTGAATTACTTGTGTCGCTTGCTCTCGTGTGTTTTGGCACTAGTGGTGCCCTCTTTGTGGTTGATTGTGTATATTGTATCAAGTTGTTCTGGGCACTTGTTGTACACAATCTCGTTGTCGGCCTTAGGCGGACAGGGGAGGTGCTGTCCGTCTGGCGTCTGTTCGACGCGCCCGAACCGGACCAAATTGGTAGCGGGTCTCGGGGCGTGACAATATAGAACATCATGTAGGAATAAGGTTCGGCCACCACGCAACACCAATTTGCACGTGCCTATCCCTTTTACGTCAACTTTTGCATTATTTCCTACATATATCCATTTAGTTCCAGCTTGGACTCGACGATACTCTACGAATGCACCTCGGTCTCCTGCTACATGATCTGTGGCTCCTGAGTCTACAATCCACAAAGGATAAGAATCTGTGAGCAACACCGTGCTAGAAACACAAACAGTACTAAGAAAAATAGAATGAAATGCTACCTTTTCCTGCTCGGTACACTCACGAGCAAAGTGACCCAACTTGCCACAATTATAGCACTTCATCTTACTCTTATCTTTCGTTTTCTTCCAGAACCGTTTGCCTTTCTGATTTCCTTTGAACTTGTTCTTTTTCGGCCCCTGACCAGTCTCCATTCCCTTCCCCTTTCTGTTTTTAAATTTCTTGTACCTAGAGCCTGAAGCCCTATGTGAACTAGATTCAGTCATATAAGCATGCACGGGACCTCTTGTAGCCCCAAGACGCTCATCTTCTAGTTCCACATGGCGAGCCACATCAGCAAAAGTTTTGATGCTGTCGTTGTGAGTTAAATTCACTTTCATGTGCTCCCAGCTATCAGGAAGAGAACGGATTACTGCTTGAACTTGCTGCTCATCAGTGAGGGTGTGTCCTGCTGACTTCAATTCCCTTATCATGTTAGACATCTCTCTTAGATGTTGTTTGATGGTATGATTAGGGCGCTTCTTATAGGTATCAAATTTGATGGTCAACTGTCTCAATTTGGTTACGCTTGTTCCTCCAAATTTCTCCTTTAGATGAACCCACATTGCATGAGCGAGGAAGTTGCTCGCACTCACCAATGAGATCATCAACCATTGAACTTATCAGAATTCCACGAGCAGAGGAATCCTTTGCTTTCCAAGCACGATAAGCTTCTTGATCTCTTCTATGCTGAGCAGTATTTCCATCACCAGGGTCGGTCATAGTTTGATGAATAGTTTCTAATGCTTGTTGTTCCTCGAGAACATATTGAATCTTAGTTTGCCAGATATTGTAATTATCACCATCCAATTTCTCACCCTGATTGAGATCTGCTATGATATTCTTTGATGCCATGATATTTCAAAGCTACATAGAGACATTGTAAAATTAAATACTAGCACTTACAAAAAATTATCTAAAACACCTATCACTTTATGCTATATAATGTACTAAGTTAATCATGATATAATATAAGAAATAGAATCGAAAGTTCACTATGTTCCCAATCATCTTCTATATTCAAATATTATATCATCGCAAACTTGACATTCACCATATAAAGAGATAAGTTCTAGATAATAATAAAAGTTCAAGATTTCTCCAAATCTAAGAACTCCCACTCAACTAAATAGTTATCAAACAAATGAAATACTATCATTAACATCCATAAAAAAAATATGTCATACCATTTATAACTTTAAGTATCAAACGACATGCATATTTTCATTAACACAAGAAAACACTACACATGCTACAACTATATAGTGTTGATAAAGATGCATAACAACAACAACATAAAACAACAAAAAAAATCCTCCGTGGATACAAATACAATTCGAACTAACTTAATTTTCACCGTTAAACACTCTACACCATGGTTCTGGAACAATATCATATGATACTCGTTCCATAATGTCAAGTGCCGCCTTCTCTAAGAATAGGCCTCCATTAGATCTGCCAAGAGCAAGGCGCCTACCATTTCAAGAGTAGGAGATAGTTCCAAAATATTTGTCCTTCTTATAGCACTTGTAATGTAATGACGATTATATGCATTCCCGAATTCCGATACGTATCACTATAAGATAGTATAAAATCATACTTATTTTTAAATATATTCCACCAAGTTTTAGCCCAATAAGCTGGTATTGAATTTCTTAATGCAAGTGCTCTCTGAAAAACTTGAATAATATAATCGTCATTTTCAAGCACATTGAACAAGTCGTCTAAAAACGATATATGTTGTTCCATGGAGTGTGAAGGATTCATCTTATAAGTCATGATAGGGCGCAATAGTCTATCACCACATCTTCCCCTCAAGACTCTCTTAGTCCGAATAGTACGTGCCATATCTAACAAAAAATTGAACATTCATGAACATGCCATATTTAACAAAATATTTAACGTTCATTAGCATGTAAAATTTTTAATGTAAATATTTTATCTACAATATTATAGCATCCAATCAATACATTATGATGTCATTTAAAATAAAATAAATTAATTCATAATTTTCTAAAACTATACATGAGTTTAAAAAATTGAACCATTGTAAAAATACTCCATAAAAAAAATAAAATAACAAATTGCTCAATGCGGAATTGAACCCGAACCTCATCAAAAACAAAGACTTAACATTGTTGCCGCCACCCAACAAGTCAAGTGTCCGAATATTATATATATACCAACTTTAATATATATATACAGTTTCGGTCGTACCATATTATTACAATCCAATAACCCGTTTATATTGGATTAGATCTCGAAAAAAGAGATCCTTTAACAGAATATTACGAACCCATTAAGTCCGTATTCTATTCATCGTACTTTCTTTTTCCGAAACAAAAAAATGCATATTTTTACATCTCAAATTCAAAGAATTTAAAAATAAATTCTCACTTTAGAGTTAAAATATGTATTCAATCTCAAGAGAAACAATTCATACAAATTTCTCATGCAAAACATTCATCATAAATTTCATCATAGAAATAATTAAGAGTCAAGGATTTGGTTTCAACATGCTCTGATACCAATGATAGAAAAATTAGTTTATGAAATACCTCAATTCCGACTCGAAGATCGTGAGAATATAGGATCAAACCAAACCACTCGCTCCAACGGATCAAATGCAAGATCACCGGATGGAAATTGCACTAGTTTTCACAACCCAAATGTCAAATCCTCCAAGTAGAGAGTAATCTTTTGGAATCTCAGTAATGGGGAGAGAAATCACACAGAGAGAGAGTTCACAGAGAGAGAGAGATCACAGACAGAGAGGGAGTTCACTGTTCGTATTTTTTCCTTCATCCCCTCTCTCCTCCTTTCACTGCACGTACGTAGTGGGTGGTTTCCTAACCGACTTAGGAAACCACCTCTTAATGGGTCGGGTCGGATTTGCCCATCATGGGCGACCCGAAACCCAATTCAAAACCAACACAATCGAACAATGAGTAAAACCTAATTATTTTGTTCTATTACGCCCCGAGAGTGTAAATTTGCAACCTATCCATGCCAACGTTCACAAGAACCAAAACCGGACAAACATTGGACTACTCACTTGCGCCCTATCAGTAAAACTTTGGAAACAGTACTTTTTCTCATTCAATCGAACAAAGAGTAAAACCTAATTATTTTGTTCTATTACGCCCCGAGAGTGTAGATTTGCAACCTATCGATGCCAACGTTCACAAGAACCAAAACCGGATGAACATTAGACTACTCAATTGCGCACCATGAGTATAACTTTGGAAACAGTACATTTTCTCATTCAATCGAACAATGAGTAAAACCATATTATTTTGTTCTATTACGCCCCGAGAGTGTAAATTTGCAACCTATCGATGCCAACGTTCACAAGAAACAAAACGACCAACGTTAGACTACTCACTTGCGCCTATCGCACAACTTTGGAAACAAGACATTTTCTCATTCAATCGAACAATGAGTAAAACCTTATTATTTTGTTCTATTACGCCCGAGAGTGTAAATTTGCAACCTATCGACGCCAACGTTCACAAGAACCAAAACGGACCAAAGTTAGACTACTCAATTGCGCACTATCGACAACTTTGAAAACAAGACATTTTCTCATTCAATCGAACAACGAGGAAAACCTAATTATATTGATCTATTATGCCCCGAGAGTGTAAATTTGCAACGTATCGATGCCAACGTTCACAAGAACCAAAACCGGACCAACATTAGACTACTCACTTGCGCCCTATCGCAAAACTTTGGAAACAAAGATTTTTCTCATTCAATCGAACATAGAGTAAAACCTAATTATTTTGTTCTATTACGCCACGAGAGTTTAAATTTGCAACCTATCGATGCCAACGTTCACAAGAACAAAAACGGGCCAACATTAGACTACTCACTTGCGCACCATGAGTATAACTTTGGAAACAGTACATTTTCTCATTCTATCGAACAATGAGTAAAACCTTATTATTTTGTTCTATTATGCACCGAGAGTGTAAATTTGCAACCTATCGATGCCAACGTTCACAAGAACCAAAACCGACCAACATTAGACCAATCGCTTGCGCCTATCGCACAACTTTGGAAACAGTACTTTTTCTCATTCAATCGAACAAAGAGTAAAACCTAATTATTTTGTTCTATTACGCCCCGAGAGTGTAAATTTGCAACCTATCGATGCCAACGTTCGCAAGAACCAAAACAGGACCAACATTAGACTACTCAATTGCGTACCATGAGTATAACTTTGGAAACAGTACATTTTCTCATTCAATCGAACAATGAGTAAAACCTTATTATTTTGTTCTATTACGCCCCGAGAGTGTAAATTTGCAACCTATCGATGCCAACGTTCACAAGAACCAAAACGGGACCAACGTTAGACTACTCAATTGCGCACTATTAGTACAACTTTGGAAACAGTACATTTTCTCATTCAATCGAACAATGAGTAAAACCTAATTATTTTGTTCTATTACGCCCCGAGATTGTAAATTTGCAACCTATCCAGGCCAACGTTCACAAGAACAAAAACTGGACCAACATTGGACTACTCACTTTCGCGCCCTATCAGTAAAATTTTGGAAACAGTACTTTTTCTCATTCAATCGAACAAAGAGTAAAACCTAATTATTTTGTTCTATTACGCCCCGAGAGTGTAAATTTGCAACCTATCGATGCCAACGTTCACAAGAACCAAAACCGGATGAACATTAGACTACTCAATTGCGCAACATGAGTATAACTTTGGAAACAGTACATTTTCTCATTCAATCGAACAATGAGTAAAACCATATTATTTTGTTCTATTACGCCCCGAGAGTGTAAATTTGCAACCTATCGATGCCAACGTTCACAACAAACAAAACCGGACCAACATTAGACTAATCAATTGCGCCCTATCAGTACAACTTTGGAAACAGTACATTTTCTCATTCAATCGAACAAAGAGTGAAACCTAATTATTTTGTTCTATTACTCCCCGAGAGTGTAAATTTGCAACCTATCGATGCCAACGTTCACAAGAACCAAAACAGGACCAACATTAGACTACTCAATTGCGTACGATCAGTATAACTTTGGAAACAGTACATTTTCTCATTCAATCGAACAAAGAGTAAAACCTAATTATTTTGTTCTATTACGCCCCGAGAGTGTAAATTTGCAACCTATCGATGCCAACGTTCACAAGAAACAAAACCGGACCAACATTAGACTAATCAATTACGCCCTATCAGTACAACTTTGGAAACAGTACATTTTCTCATTCAATCGAACAATGAGTAAAACCTTATTATTTTGTTCTATTACGCCCCGAGAGTGTAAATTTGCAACCTATCGATGCCAACGTTCACAATAACCAAAACGGGACCAACGTTAGACTACTCAATTGCGCACTATCAGTACAACTTTGGAAACAGTACATTTTCTCATTCAGTCGAACAATGAGTAAAACCTAATTATTTTGTTCTATTACGCCCCGAGAGTGTAAATTTGCAACCTATCCATGCCAACGTTCACAAGAACCAAAACGGGACCAACAATAGACTACTCACTTGCGCCCTATCAAGAAACTTTGGAAACAAGATTTTTCTCATTCAATCGAACAAAGAGTAAAACCTAATTATTTTGTTCTATTACGCCCGAGAGTGTAAATTTGCAACCTATCGATGCCAACGTTCACAAGAACCAAAACCGGATGAACATTAGACCACTCAATTGCGCACCATGAGTATAACTTTGGAAACAGTACATTTTCTCATTCAATCGAACAATGAGTAAAACCATATTATTTTGTTCTATTACGCCCCGAGAGTGTAAATTTGCAACCTATCGATGCCAACGTTCACAAGAAACAAAACCGGACCAACATTAGACTAATCAATTGCGCCCTATCGCACAACTTTGGAAACAAGACATTTTCTCATTCAATCGAACAATGAGTAAAACCTTATTATTTTGTTCTATTACGCCCCGAGAGTGTAAATTTGCAACCTATCGACGCCAACGTTCACAAGAACCAAAACGGGACCAAAGTTAGACTACTCAATTGCGCACTATCAGTACAACTTTGAAAACAGTACATTTTCTCATTCAATCGAACAATGAGGAAAACCTAATTATTTTGTTCTATTACGCCCCGAGAGTGTAAATTTGCAACCTATCCATGCCAACGTTCACAAGAACCAAAACCGGACAAACATTGGACTACTCACTTGCGCCCTATCGCAAAACTTTGGAAACAAGATTTTTCTCATTCAATCGAACATAGAGTAAAACCTAATTATTTTGTTCTATTACGCCCCGAGAGTTTAAATTTGCAACCTATCGATGCCAACGTTCACAAGAACAAAAACGGGACCAACATTAGACTACTCACTTGCGCACCATGAGTATAACTTTGGAAACAGTACATTTTCTCATTCTATCGAACAATGAGTAAAACCTTATTATTTTGTTCTATTATGCACCGAGAGTGTAAATTTGCAACCTATCGATGCCAACGTTCACAAGAAACAAAACCGGACCAAAATTAGACCAATCAATTGTGCCCTATCAGTACAACTTTGGAAACAGTACATTTTCTCATTCAATCGAACAATGAGTAAAACCTAATTATTTTGTTCTATTACGCCCCGAGAGTGTAAATTTGCAACCTATCGATGCCAACGTTCGCAAGAACCAAAACAGGACCAACATTAGACTACTCAATTGCGTACCATGAGTATAACTTTGGAAACAGTACATTTTCTCATTCAATCGAACAATGAGTAAAACCTTATTATTTTGTTCTATTACGCCCCGAGAGTGTAAATTTGCAACCTATCGATGCCAACGTTCACAAGAACCAAAACGGGACCAACGTTAGACTACTCAATTGCGCACTATTAGTACAACTTTGGAAACAGTACATTTTCTCATTCAATCGAACAATGAGTAAAACCTAATTATTTTGTTCTATTACGCCCCGAGATTGTAAATTTGCAACCTATCCATGCCAACGTTCACAAGAACCAAAACCGGACCAACATTAGACTACTCACTTTCGCGCCCTATCGCAAGAAACTTTGGAAACAAGATTTTTCTCATTCAATCGAACAAAGAGTAAAACCTAATTATTTTGTTCTATTACGCCCGAGAGTGTAAATTTGCAACCTATCGATGCCAACGTTCACAAGAACCAAAACCTGATGAACATTAGACTACTCAATTGCGCCCTATCAGTATAACTTTGGAAACAGTACATTTTCTCATTCAATCGAACAATGAGTAAAACCATATTATTTTGTTCTATTACGCCCCGAGAGTGTAAATTTGCAACCTATCGATGCCAACGTTCACAACAACCAAAACCGGATTTACATTATACTACTCAATTGCGCCCTATCAGTATAACTTTGGAAACAGTACTTTTTCTCATTCAATCGAACAAAGAGTGAAACCTAATTATTTTGTTCTATTACTCCCCGAGAGTGTAAATTTGCAACCTATCGATGCCAACGTTCACAAGAACCAAAACAGGACCAACATTAGACTACTCAATTGCGTACCATGAGTATAACTTTTGAAACAGTACATTTTCTCATTCAATCGAACAATGAGTAAAACCTTATTATTTTGTTCTATTACGCCCCGAGAGTGTAAATTTGCAACCTATCGATGCCAACGTTCACAAGAAACAAAACCGACCAACATTAGACTAATCAATTACGCCCTATCGCACAACTTTGGAAACAAGACATTTTCTCATTCAATCGAACAATGAGTAAAACCTTATTATTTTGTTCTATTACGCCCCGAGAGTGTAAATTTGCAACCTATCGATGCCAACGTTCACAATAACCAAAACGGGACCAACATTAGACTACTCAATTGCGCACCATGAGTATAACTTTGGAAACAGTACATTTTCTCATTCAATCGAACAATGAGTAAAACCTAATTATTTTGTTCTATTACGCCCCGAGAGTGTAAATTAGCAACCTATCCATGCCAACGTTCACAAGAACCAAAACCGGACCAACAATGGACTACTCACTTGCGCCCTATCAGTAAAACTTTGGAAACAGTACTTTTTCTCATTCAATCGAACAAAGAGTAAAACCTAATTATTTTGTTCTATTACGCCCCGAGAGTGTAAATTTGCAACCTATCGATGCCAACGTTCACAAGAACCAAAACCGGATGAACATTAGACTACTCAATTGCGCACCATGAGTATAACTTTGGAAACAGTACATTTTCTCATTCAATCGAACAATGAGTAAAACCATATTATTTTGTTCTATTACGCCCCGAAAGTGTAAATTTGCAACCTATCGATGCCAACGTTCACAAGAACCAAAACGCGACCAACATTAGACTAATCAATTGCGCCTATCGCACAACTTTGGAAACAGTACATTTTCTCATTCAATCGAACAATGAGTAAAACCTTATTATTTTGTTCTATTACGCCCCGAGAGTGTAAATTTGCAACCTATCGACGCCAACGTTCACAAGAACCAAAACGGGACCAAAGTTAGACTACTCAATTGCGCACTATCGCATAACTTTGAAAACAAGACATTTTCTCATTCAATCGAACATAGAGGAAAACCTAATTATTTTGTTCTATTACGCCCCGAGAGTGTAAATTTGCAACCTATCCATGCCAACGTTCACAAGAACCAAAACCGGACAAACATTGGACTACTCACTTGCGCCCTATCAGTAAAACTTTGGAAACAGTACTTTTTCTCATTCAATCGAACATAGAGTAAAACCTAATTATTTTGTTCTATTACGCCACGAGAGTTTAAATTTGCAACCTATCGATGCCAACGTTCACAAGAACAAAAACGGGACCAACATTAGACTACTCACTTGCGCACCATGAGTATAACTTTGAAACAAGACATTTTCTCATTCTATCGAACAATGAGTAAAACCTTATTATTTTGTTCTATTATGCACCGAGAGTGTAAATTTGCAACCTATCGATGCCAACGTTCACAAGAAACAAAACCGGACCAACATTAGACCAATCGCTGCGCCCTATCGCACAACTTTGGAAACAAGACATTTTCTCATTCAATCGAACAATGAGTAAAACCTTATTATTTTGTTCTATTACGCCCGAGAGTGTAAATTTGCAACCTATCGATACCAACGTTCACAAGAACCAAAACGGGACCAACGTTAGACTACTCAATTGCGCACTATCTGTACAACTTTGGAAACAGTACATTTTCTCATTCAATCGAACAATGAGTAAAACCTAATTATTTTGTTCTATTACGCCCCGAGAGTGTAAATTAGCAACCTATCCATGCCAACGTTCACAAGAACCAAAACCGACCAACATTGGACTACTCACTTGCGCCCTATCGCAAAACTTTGGAAACAAGATTTTTCTCATTCAATCGAACAAAGAGTAAAACCTAATTATTTTGTTCTATTACGCCCGAGAGTGTAAATTTGCAACCTATCGATGCCAACGTTCACAAGAACCAAAACCGATGAACATTAGACTACTCAATTGCGCCTATCGCATAACTTTGGAAACAAGATTTTTCTCATTCAATCGAACAATGAGTAAAACCTTATTATTTTGTTCTATTATGCCCCGAGAGTGTAAATTTGCAACCTATCGATGCCAACGTTCACAAGAACCAAAACCGGATGAACATTAGACTACTCAATTGCGCACCATGAGTATAACTTTGGAAACAGTACATTTTCTCATTCAATCGAACAATGAGTAAAACCATATTATTTTGTTCTATTACGCCCCGAGAGTGTAAATTTGCAACCTATCGATGCCAACGTTCACAAGAAACAAAACCGGACCAACATTAGACTAATCAATTGCGCCTATCGCACAACATTGGAAACAAGACATTTTCTCATTCAATCGAACAATGAGTAAAACCTTATTATTTTGTTCTATTACGCCCCGAGAGTGTAAATTTGCAACCTTTCGACGCCAACGTTCACAAGAACCAAAACTGGACCAACATTGGACTACTCACTTGCGCGCCCTATCAGTAAAACTTTGGAAACAGTACTTTTTCTCATTCAATCGAACAATGAGTAAAACCTAATTATTTTGTTCTATTACGCCCCGAGAGTGTAAATTTATAACCTATCGATGCCAACGTTCACAAGAACCAAAACCGGACCACCATTGGACTACTCAATTGCGCCCTATCAGTATAACTTTGGAAACAGTACTTTTTCTCATTCAATCGAACAAAGAGTAAAACCTAATTATTTTGTTCTATTACGCCCCGAGAGTGTAAATTTGCAACCTATCGATGCCAACGTTCGCAAGAACCAAAACAGGACCAACATTAGACTACTCAATTGCGTACCATGAGTATAACTTTGGAAACAGTACATTTTCTCATTCAATCGAACAATGAGTAAAACCTTATTATTTTGTTCTATTACGCCCCGAGAGTGTAAATTTGCAACCTATCCATGCCAACGTTCACAAGAACCAAAACGGGACAAACATTGGACTACTCACTTGCGCCCTATCAGTAAAACTTTGGAAACAAGATTTTTCTCATTCAATCGAACAAAGAGTAAAACCTAATTATTTTGTTCTATTACGCCCCGAGAGTGTAAA
Source organism: Aechmea fasciata (assembly GCA_025177825.1). Classification (NCBI taxonomy): domain Eukaryota; kingdom Viridiplantae; phylum Streptophyta; class Magnoliopsida; order Poales; family Bromeliaceae; genus Aechmea; species Aechmea fasciata. Next base: position 14,885,277 of record CM045928.1, on the reverse strand, counting down.
TTTGCAACCTATCGATGCCAACGTTCACAAGAACCAAAACCGGATGAACATTAGACTACTCAATTGCGCAACATGAGTATAACTTTGGAAACAGTACATTTTCTCATTCAATCGAACAATGAGTAAAACCATATTATTTTGTTCTATTACGCCCCGAGAGTGTAAATTTGCAACCTATCGATGCCAACGTTCACAACAAACAAAACCGGACCAACATTAGACTAATCAATTGCGCCCTATCAGTACAACTTTGGAAACAGTACATTTTCTCATTCAATCGAACAAAGAGTGAAACCTAATTATTTTGTTCTATTACTCCCCGAGAGTGTAAATTTGCAACCTATCGATGCCAACGTTCACAAGAACCAAAACAGGACCAACATTAGACTACTCAATTGCGTACCATGAGTATAACTTTTGAAACAGTACATTTTCTCATTCAATCGAACAATGAGTAAAACCTTATTATTTTGTTCTATTACGCCCCGAGAGTGTAAATTTGCAACCTATCGATGCCAACGTTCACAAGAACCACAACCGACCAACATTAGACTAATCAATTACGCCCTATCGCACAACTTTGGAAACAAGACATTTTCTCATTCAATCGAACAATGAGTAAAACCTTATTATTTTGTTCTATTACGCCCCGAGAGTGTAAATTTGCAACCTATCGATGCCAACGTTCACAATAACCAAAACTGGACCAACATTACACTACTCAATTGCGCACTATCGCACAACTTTGGAAACAAAGACATTTTCTCATTCAATCGAACAATGAGTAAAACCTAATTATTTTGTTCTATTACGCCCCGAGAGTGTAAATTAGCAACCTATCCATGCCAACGTTCACAAGAACCAAAACCGGACCAACATTGGACTACTCACTTGCGCCCTATCAGTACAACTTTGGAAACAGTACTTTTTCTCATTCAATCGAACAAAGAGTAAAACCTAATTATTTTGTTCTATTACGCCCCGAGAGTGTAAATTTGCAACCTATCGATGCCAACGTTCACAAGAACCAAAACCGGATGAACATTAGACTACTCAATTGCGCACTATGAGTATAACTTTGGAAACAAAGACATTTTCTCATTCAATCGAACAATGAGTAAAACCATATTATTTTGTTCTATTACGCCCCGAGAGTGTAAATTTGCAACCTATCGATGCCAACGTTCACAAGAAACAAAACCGGACCAACATTAGACTAATCAATTGCGCCCTATCGCACAACTTTGGAAAAAGACATTTTCTCATTCAATCGAACAATGAGTAAAACCTTATTATTTTGTTCTATTACGCCCCGAGAGTGTAAATTTGCAACCTATCGATGCCAACGTTCACAAGAACCAAAACGGGACCAAAGTTAGACTACTCAATTGCGCACTATCAGTACAACTTTGGAAACAGTACATTTTCTCATTCAATCGAAAAATGAGGAAAACCTAATTATTTTGTTTTATCATGCCCCCAGAGTGTAAAATCGCAACCTATCCATGCCAACGTTCACAAGAACCAAAACAGACCAACATTAGACTACTCAATTGCGTACTCATGAGTATAACTTTTGAAACAAGACATTTTCTCATTCAATCGAACAATGAGTAAAACCTTATTATTTTGTTCTATTACGCCCGAGAGTGTAAATTTGCAACCTATCGATGCCAACGTTCACAAGAAACAAACCGACCAACATTAGACTAATCAATTACGCCCTATCGCACAACTTTGGAAACAGTACATTTTCTCATTCAATCGAACAATGAGTAAAACCTTATTATTTTGTTCTATTACGCCCCGAGAGTGTAAATTTGCAACCTATCGATGCCAACGTTCACAATAACCAAAACGGGACCAACGTTAGACTACTCAATTGCGCACTATCGCACAACTTTGGAAACAAGACATTTTCTCATTCAATCGAACAATGAGTAAAACCTAATTATTTTGTTCTATTACGCCCGAGAGTGTAAATTAGCAACCTATCCATGCCAACGTTCACAAGAACCAAAACCGACCAACAATGGACTACTCACTTGCGCCCTATCGCAAACTTTGGAAACAAGATTTTTCTCATTCAATCGAACAAAGAGTAAAACCTAATTATTTTGTTCTATTACGCCCGAGAGTGTAAATTTGCAACCTATCGATGCCAACGTTCACAAGAACCAAAACCGATGAACATTAGACTACTCAATTGCGCACCGAGTATAACTTTGGAAACAAAGACATTTTCTCATTCAATCGAACAAAGAGTAAAACCTAATTATTTTGTTCTATTATGCCCCGAGAGTGTAAATTTGCAACGTATCGATGCCAACGTTCACAAGAACCAAAACCGACCAACATTAGACTAATCAATTGCGCCCTATCGCACAACTTTGGAAACAAGACATTTTCTCATTCAATCCAACAAAGAGTAAAACCTAATTATTTTGTTCTATTACGCCCCGAGAGTGTAAATTTGCAACCTATCGACGCCAACGTTCACAAGAACCAAAACGGGACCAAAGTTAGACTACTCAATTGCGCACTATCAGTACAACTTTGAAAACAGTACATTTTCTCATTCAATCGAACAATGAGTAAAACCTAATTATTTTGTTCTATTACGCCCCGAGAGTGTAAATTTGCAACCTATCGATGCCAACGTTCACAAGAACCAAAACCGACAAACATTGGACTACTCACTTGCGCCTATCAAAACTTTGGAAACAGTACTTTTTCTCATTCAATCGAACATAGAGTAAAACCTAATTATTTTGTTCTATTACGCCACGAGAGTTTAAATTTGCAACCTATCGATGCCAACGTTCACAAGAACAAAAACAGGACCAACATTAGACTACTCACTTGCGCACCATGAGTATAACTTTGGAAACAGTACATTTTCTCATTCTATCGAACAATGAGTAAAACCTTATTATTTTGTTCTATTATGCACCGAGAGTGTAAATTTGCAACCTATCGATGCCAACGTTCACAAGAAACAAACCGGACCAACATTAGACCAATCGCGCCCTATCGCACAACTTTGGAAACAAGACATTTTCTCATTCAATCGAACAATGAGTAAAACCTTATTATTTTGTTCTATTACGCCCGAGAGTGTAAATTTGCAACCTATCGATGCCAACGTTCACAAGAACCAAAACGGACCAACGTTAGACTACTCAATTGCGCACTATCGCACAACTTTGGAAACAAGACATTTTCTCATTCAATCGAACAATGAGTAAAACCTAATTATTTTGTTCTATTACGCCCGAGAGTGTAAATTAGCAACCTATCCATGCCAACGTTCACAAGAACCAAAACCGACCAACATTGGACTACTCACTTGCGCCCTATCGCAAAACTTTGGAAACAAGATTTTTCTCATTCAATCGAACAAAGAGTAAAACCTAATTATTTTGTTCTATTACGCCCGAGAGTGTAAATTTGCAACCTATCGATGCCAACGTTCACAAGAACCAAAACCGATGAACATTAGACTACTCAATTGCGCCCTATCGCATAACTTTGGAAACAAAGATTTTTCTCATTCAATCGAACAAAGAGTAAAACCTAATTATTTTGTTCTATTACGCCCGAGAGTGTAAATTTGCAACCTATCGATGCCAACGTTCACAAGAACCAAAACCGATGAACATTAGACTACTCAATTGCGCACTACGAGTATAACTTTGGAAACAAGACATTTTCTCATTCAATCGAACAATGAGTAAAACCATATTATTTTGTTCTATTACGCCCCGAGAGTGTAAATTTGCAACCTATCGATGCCAACGTTCACAAGAAACAAAACCGGACCAACATTAGACTAATCAATTGCGCCCTATCAGTACAACATTGGAAACAGTACATTTTCTCATTCAATCGAACAATGAGTAAAACCTTATTATTTTGTTCTATTACGCCCCGAGAGTGTAAATTTGCAACCTTTCGACGCCAACGTTCACAAGAACCAAAACTGGACCAACATTGGACTACTCACTTGCGCGCCTCTATCAAGAAACTTTGGAAACAAGATTTTTCTCATTCAATCGAACAATGAGTAAAACCTAATTATTTTGTTCTATTACGCCCCGAGAGTGTAAATTTATAACCTATCGATGCCAACGTTCACAAGAACCAAAACCGGACCACCATTGGACTACTCAATTGCGCCCTATCAGTATAACTTTGGAAACAGTACTTTTTCTCATTCAATCGAACAAAGAGTAAAACCTAATTATTTTGTTCTATTACGCCCCGAGAGTGTAAATTTGCAACCTATAGATGCCAACGTTCACAAGAACCAAAACGGGACCAACATTAGACTACTCAATTGCGCACCATGAGTATAACTTTGGAAACAGTACATTTTCTCATTCAATCGAACAAAGAGTAAAACCTAATTATTTTGTTCTATTACGCCCCGAGAGTGTAAATTTGCAACCTATCGATGCCAACGTTCACAAGAACCAAAACGGGACCAACGTTAGACTACTCAATTGCGCACTATTAGTACAACTTTGGAAACAGTACATTTTCTCATTCAATCGAACAATGAGTAAAACCTAATTATTTTGTTCTATTACGCCCCGAGAGTGTAAATTTGCAACCTATCCGTGCCAACGTTCACAAGAACCAAAACCGGACCAACATTGGACTACTCACTTTCGCGCCCTATCAGTAAAACTTTGGAAACAGTACTTTTTCTCATTCAATCGAACAAAGAGTAAAACCTAATTATTTTGTTCTATTACGCCCCGAGAGTGTAAATTTGCAACCTATCGATGCCAACGTTCACAAGAACCAAAACCGGATGAACATTAGACTACTCAATTGCGCAACATGAGTATAACTTTGGAAACAGTACATTTTCTCATTCAATCGAACAATGAGTAAAACCATATTATTTTGTTCTATTACGCCCCGAGAGTGTAAATTTGCAACCTATCGATGCCAACGTTCACAACAAACAAAACCGGACCAACATTAGACTAATCAATTGCGCCCTATCAGTACAACTTTGGAAACAGTACATTTTCTCATTCAATCGAACAAAGAGTGAAACCTAATTATTTTGTTCTATTACTCCCCGAGAGTGTAAATTTGCAACCTATCGATGCCAACGTTCACAAGAACCAAAACAGGACCAACATTAGACTACTCAATTGCGCACCATGAGTATAACTTTGGAAACAGTACATTTTCTCATTCAATCGAACAATGAGTAAAACCTTATTATTTTGTTCTATTACGCCCGAGAGTGTAAATTTGCAACCTATCGATGCCAACGTTCACAAGAAACAAAACCGACCAACATTAGACTAATCAATTACGCCTATCGCACAACTTTGGAAACAAAGACATTTTCTCATTCAATCGAACAAAGAGTAAAACCTAATTATTTTGTTCTATTACGCCCCGAGAGTGTAAATTTGCAACCTATCCATGCCAACGTTCACAAGAACCAAAACGGGACCAACGTTAGACTACTCACTTGCGCCCTATCAGTAAAACTTTGGAAACAGTACATTTTCTCATTCAATCGAACAATGAGTAAAACCTAATTATTTTGTTCTATTACGCCCCGAGAGTGTAAATTAGCAACCTATCGATGCCAACGTTCACAAGAACCAAAACCGGACCAACATTGGACTACTCACTTGCGCCCTATCAGTATAACTTTGGAAACAGTACTTTTTCTCATTCAATCGAACAATGAGTAAAACCTAATTATTTTGTTCTATTACGCCCCGAGAGTGTAAATTAGCAACCTATCGATGCCAACGTTCACAAGAACCAAAACCGGACCAACATTGGACTACTCACTTGCGCGCCCTATCAGTAAAACTTTGGAAACAGTACATTTTCTCATTCAATCGAACAATGAGTAAAACCATATTATTTTGTTCTATTACGCCCCGAGAGTGTAAATTTGCAACCTATCGATGCCAACGTTCACAAGAAACAAAACCGGACCAACATTAGACTAATCAATTGCGTCCTATCGCACAACTTTGGAAACAGTACATTTTCTCATTCAATCGAACAATGAGTAAAACCTTATTATTTTGTTCTATTACGCCCCGAGAGTGTAAATTTGCAACCTATCGACGCCAACGTTCACAAGAACCAAAACGGGACCAACGTTAGACTACTCAATTGCGCACTATCAGTACAACTTTGAAAACAGTACATTTTCTCATTCAATCGAACAATGAGTAAAACCTAATTATTTTGTTCTATTACGCCCCGAGAGTGTAAATTTCCAACCTATCGATCCCAACGTTCACAAGAACCAAAACCGACAAACATTGGACTACTCACTTGCGCCCTATCGCAAAAACTTTGGAAACAAGATTTCTTTTTCTCATTCAATCGAACATAGAGTAAAACCTAATTATTTTGTTCTATTACGCCCCGAGAGTGTAAATTTGCAACCTATCGATGCCAACGTTCACAAGAACCAAAACGGGACCAACATTAGACTACTCACTTGCGCACCATGAGTATAACTTTGGAAACAAAGACATTTTCTCATTCTATCGAACAATGAGTAAAACCTTATTATTTTGTACTATTATGCACCGAGAGTGTAAATTTGCAACCTATCGATGCCAACGTTCACAAGAAACAAAACCGGACCAACATTAGACCAACATTGGACTACTCACTTGCGCCCTATCAGTAAAACTTTGGAAACAGTACATTTTCTCATTCCATCGAACAATGAGTAAAACCTTATTATTTTGTTCTATTACGCCCCGAGAGTGTAAATTTGCAACCTATCGATGCCAACGTTCACAAGAACCAAAACCGGACCAACATTAGACTAATCAATTGCGCCCTATCAGTACAACTTTGGAAACAGTACATTTTCTCATTCAATCGAACAATGAGTAAAACCTTATTATTTTGTTCTATTACCCCCCGAGAGTGTAAATTTGCAACCTATCGATGCCAACGTTCACAAGAACCAAAACGGGACCAACGTTAGACTACTCAATTGCGCACTATCAGTACAACTTTGGAAACAGTACATTTTCTCATTCAATCGAACAATGAGTAAAACCTAATTATTTTGTTCTATTACGCCGTGAGAGTGTAAATTTGCAACCTATCCATGCCAACGTTCACAAAAACCAAAACCGGACCAACATTGGACTACTCAATTGCACCCTATCAAAACTTTGAAAACAAGATTTTTCTCATTCAATCGAACAAAGAGTAAAACCTAATTATTTTGTTCTATTACGCCCGAGAGTGTAAATTTGCAACCTATCGATGCCAACGTTCACAAGAACCAATACCGATGAACATTAGACTACTCAATTGCGCCCTATCGCATAACTTTGGAAACAAGATTTTTCTCATTCCATCTAACAAAGAGTAAAACCTAATTATTTTGTTCTATTACGCCCCGAGAGTGTAAATTTGCAACCTATCCATGCCACCGTTCACAAAAACCAAAACCGGACCAACATTGGACTACTCAATTGCACCCTATGAGTATAACTTTGGAAATAAAGATTTTTCTCATTCAATCGAACAAAGAGTAAAACCTAATTATTTTGTTCTATTACGCCCCGAGAGTGTAAATTTGCAACCTATCGATGCCAACGTTCACAAGAACCAAAACGGGACCAACATTAGACTACTCAATTGCGCACCATGAGTACAACTTTGAAAACAGTACATTTTCTTATTCAATCGAACAATGAGTAAAACCTTATTATTTTGTTCTATTATGCCCCGAGAGTGTAAATTTGCAACCTATCGATGCCAACGTTCACAAGAAACAAAACCGGACCAACATTAGACTAATCAATTGCGCCCTATCAGTACAACTTTGGAAACAGTACATTTTCCCATTCAATCGAACAATGAGTAAAACCTTATTATTTTGTTCTATTACGCCCCGAGAGTGTAAATTTGCGACCTATCGATGCCAACGTTCACAAGAACCAAAACTGGACCAACATTGGACTACTCACTTGCGCGCCCTATCAGTAAAACTTTGGAAACAGTACTTTTTCTCATTCAATCGAACAAAGAGTAAAACCTAATTATTTTGTTCTATTACGCCCCGAGAGTGTAAATTTGCAAACTATCGATGCCAACGTTCACAAGAACCAAAACCGGATGAACATTAGACTACTCAATTGCGCACCATGAGTATAACTTTGGAAACAAGCAGCATTTCCTCATTCAATCGAACAATGAGTAAAACCATATTATTTTGTTCTATTACGCCCCGAGAGTGTAAATTTGCAACCTATCGATGCCAACGTTCACAAGAAACAAAACCGGACCAACATTAGACTAATCAATTGCACCCTATCAGCACAACTTTGGAAACAGTACATTTTCTCATTCAATCGAACAATGAGTAAAACCTTATTATTTTGTTCTATTACGCCCCGAGAGTGTAAATTTGCAACCTATCGACGCCAACGTTCACAAGAACCAAAACGGGTACAGCGTTAGACTACTCAATTGCGCACTATCAGTACAACTTTGAAAACATTACATTTTCTCATTCAATCGAACAATGAGTAAAACCTAATTATTTTGTTCTATTACGCCCCGAGAGTGTAAATTTGCAACCTATCCATGCCAACGTTCACAAGAACCAAAACCGACAAACATTGGACTACTCACTTGCGCCCTATCAAGAAACTTTGAAACAAAGATTTTTCTCATTCAATCGAACAAAGAGTAAAACCTAATTATTTTGTTCTATTACGCCCCGAGAGTTTAAATTTGCAACCTATCGATGCCAACGTTCACAAGAACAAAAACGGGACCAACATTAGACTACTCACTTGCACCCTATCAGTAAAGCTTTGGAAACAGTACATTTTCTCATTCAATCGAACAAAGAGTAAAACCTAATTATTTTGTTCTATTATGCACCGAGAGTGTAAATTTGCAACGTATCGATGCCAACGTTCACAAGAAACAAAACCGGACCAACATTAGACTACTCAATTGCGCCTATCGCACAACTTTGGAAACAAGACATTTTCTCATTCAATCGAACAACGAGTAAAACCTTATTATTTTGTTCTATTACGCCCGAGAGTGTAAATTTGCAACCTATCGATGCCAACGTTCACAAGAACCAAAACGGACCAACGTTAGACTACTCAATTGCGCACTATCGCATACAACTTTGGAAACAAGACATTTTCTCATTCAATCGAACAATGAGTAAAACCTAATTATTTTGTTCTATTACGCCCGAGAGTGTAAATTTGCAACCTATCCATGCCAACGTTCACAAGAACCAAAACCGACAAACATTGGACTACTCACTTGCGCCTATCGTAAAAACTTTGGAAACAAGATTTTTCTCATTCAATCGAACAAAGAGTAAAACCTAATTATTTTGTTCTATTACGCCCGAGAGTGTAAATTTGCAACCTATCGATGCCAACGTTCACAAGAACAAAACGGGACCAACATTAGACTACTCACTTGCGCACCATGAGTATAACTTTGGAAACAGTACATTTTCTCATTCAATCGAACAATGAGTAAAACCTTATTATTTTGTTCTATTATGCACCGAGAGTGTAAATTTGCAACCTATCGATGCCAACGTTCACAAGAAACAAAACCGGACCAACATTAGACAAATCAATTGCGCCCTATCGCACAACTTTGGAAACAAGACATTTTCTCATTCAATCGAACAATGAGTAAAACCTTATTATTTTGTTCTATTACGCCCGAGAGTGTAAATTTGCAACCTATCGATGCCAACGTTCACAAGAACCAAAACGGGACCAACGTTAGACTACTCAATTGCGCACTATCGCAACTTTGGAAACAAGACATTTTCTCATTCAATCGAACAATGAGTAAAACCTTATTATTTTGTTCTATTACCCCCCGAGAGTGTAAATTAGCAACCTATCCATGCCAACGTTCACAAGAACCAAAACCGGACCAACATTAGACTACTCACTTGCGCCCTATCAGTAAAACTTTGGAAACAGTACTTTTTCTCATTCAATCGAACAAAGAGTAAAACCTAATTATTTTGTTCTATTACGCCCCGAGAGTGTAAATTTGCAACCTATCGATGCCAACGTTCACAAGAACCAAAACCGACCAACATTGGACTACTCACTTGCGCCTATCGCAAAAACTTTGGAAACAAGATTTTTCTCATTCAATCGAACAAAGAGTAAAACCTAATTATTTTGTTCTATTACGCCCCGAGAGTGTAAATTTGCAACCTATCGATGCCAACGTTCACAAGAACCAAAACCGGATGAACATTAGACTACTCAATTGCGCCCTATCAGTATAACTTTGGAAACAGTACTTTTTCTCATTCAATCGAACAAAGAGTAAAACCTAATTATTTTGTTCTATTACGCCCCGAGAGTGTAAATTTGCAACCTATCCATGCCAACGTTCACAAAAACCAAAGCCGACCAACATTGGACTACTCAATTGCACCCTATCGTATAACTTTGGAAACAAGATTTTTTCTCATTCAATCGAACAAAGAGTAAAACCTAATTATTTTGTTCTATTACGCCCCGAGAGTGTAAATTTGCAACCTATCGATGCCAACGTTCACAAGAACCAAAACCGGGACAAACATTAGACTACTCAATTGCGCACTATGAGTACAACTTTGGAAACAGTACATTTTCTCATTCAATCGAACAATGAGTAGAACCTAATTATTTTGTTCTATTACGCCCCGAGAGTGTAAATTTGCAACCTATCGATGCCAACGTTCACAAGAACCAAAACCGGATGAACATTAGACTACTCAATTGCGCCCTATCAGTATAACTTTGGAAACAGTACTTTTTCTCATTCAATCGAACAAAGAGTAAAACCTAATTATTTTGTTCTATTATGCCCCGAGAGTGTAAATTTGCAACGTATCGATGCCAACGTTCACAAAACCAAAACCGACCAACATTGGACTACTCAATTGCACCCTATCGCATAACTTTGGAAACAAGATTTTTCTCATTCAATCGAACAAAGAGTAAAACCTAATTATTTTGTTCTATTACGCCCCGAGAGTGTAAATTTGCAACCTATCGATGCCAACGTTCACAAGAACCAAAACGGGACAAACATTAGACTACTCAATTGCGCACCATGAGTATAACTTTGGAAACAGTACATTTTCTCATTCAATCGAACAATGAGTAAAACCTTATTATTTTGTTCTATTAAGCCCCGAGAGTGTAAATTTGCAATCTATCGATGCCAACGTTCACAAGAAACAAAACCGGACCAACATTAGACTAATCAATTGCGCCCTATCAGTACAACTTTGGAAACAGTACATTTTCTCATTCAATCGAACAATGAGTAAAACCTTATTATTTTGTTCTATTACCCCCGAGAGTGTAAATTTGCAACCTATCGATGCCAACGTTCACAAGAACCAAAACGGACCAACGTTAGACTACTCAATTGCGCACTATCGCACAACTTTGGAAACAAGACATTTTCTCATTCAATCGAACAATGAGTAAAACCTAATTATTTTGTTCTATTACGCCCGAGAGTGTAAATTTGCAACCTATCCATGCCAACGTTCACAAGAACCAAAACCGACCAACATTGGACTACTCACTTGCGCCCTATCGAAAACTTTGAAAACAAGATTTTTCTCATTCAATCGAACAAAGAGTAAAACCTAATTATTTTGTTCTATTACGCCCGAGAGTGTAAATTTGCAACCTATCGATGCCAACGTTCACAAGAACCAAAACCGATGAACATTAGACTACTCAATTGCGCCCTATCAATATAACTTTGGAAACAAGATTTTTCTCATTCAATCGAACAAAGAGTAAAACCTAATTATTTTGTTCTATTACGCCCGAGAGTGTAAATTAGCAACCTATCCATGCCAACGTTCACAAAAACCAAAACCGGACCAACATTGGACTACTCAATTGCACCCTATGAGTATAACTTTGGAAACAGTACTTTTTCTCATTTAATCGAACAAAGAGTAAAACCTAATTATTTTGTTCTATTACGCCCCGAGAGTGTAAATTTGCAACCTATCGATGCCAACGTTCACAAGAACCAAAACGGGACCAACATTAGACTACTCAATTGCGCACCATGAGTACAACTTTGGAAACAGTACATTTTCTCATTCAATCGAACAATGAGTAAAACCTTATTATTTTGTTCTATTACGCCCCGAGAGTGTAAATTTGCAACCTATCGATGCCAACGTTCACAAGAAACAAAACCGACCAACATTAGACTAATCAATTGCGCCCTATCAAGCACAACTTTGGAAACAGTACATTTTCTCATTCAATCGAACAATGAGTAAAACCTTATTATTTTGTTCTATTACGCCTCGAGAGTGTAAATTTGCAACCTATCGATGCCAACGTTCACAAGAACCAAAACGGGACCAACGTTAGACTACTCAATTGCGCACTATCAATACAACTTTGGAAACAGTACATTTTCTCATTCAATCGAACAATGAGTAAAACCTAATTATTTTGTTCTATTACGCCCCGAGAGTGTAAATTTGCAACCTATCGATGCCAACGTTCACAAGAACCAAAACCGACAAACATTGGACTACTCACTTGCGCCTATCGTAAAAACTTTGGAAACAAAGATTTTTCTCATTCAATCGAACAAAGAGTAAAACCTAATTATTTTGTTCTATTACGCCCGAGAGTGTAAATTTGCAACCTATCGATGCCAACGTTCACAAGAACAAAAACGGGACCAACATTAGACTACTCAATTGCGCACCGAGTATAACTTTGGAAACAAGACATTTTCTCATTCAATCGAACAATGAGTAAAACCTTATTATTTTGTTCTATTATGCCCGAGAGTGTAAATTTGCAACCTATCGATGCCAACGTTCACAAGAAACAAACCGACCAACATTAGACCAATCAATTGCGCCCTATCGCACAACTTTGGAAACAAGACATTGTCTCATCCAATCGAACAATGAGTAAAACCTTATTATTTTGTTCTATTACGCCCCGAGAGTGTAAATTTGCAACCTATCGATGCCAACGTTCACAAGAACCAAAACGGGACCACCGTTAGACTACTCAATTGCGCACTATCAGTACAACTTTGGAAACAGTACATTTTCTCATTCAATCGAACAATGAGTAAAACCTAATTATTTTGTTCTATTACGCCCGAGAGTGTAAATTAGCAACCCGTCCATGCCAACGTTCACAAGAACCAAAACCGACCAACATTGGACTACTCACTTGCGCCCTATCGCAAAACTTTGGAAACAAGATTTTTCTCATTCAATCGAACAAAGAGTAAAACCTAATTATTTTGTTCTATTACGCCCGAGAGTGTAAATTTGCAACCTATCGATGCCAACGTTCACAAGAACCAAAACCGATGAACATTAGACTACTCGATTGCGCCTATCGCATAACTTTGGAAACAAGATTTTTCTCATTCAATCGAACAAAGAGTAAAACCACATTATTTTGTTCTATTACGCCCCGAGAGTGTAAATTTGCAACCTATCCATGCCAACGTTCACAAAAACCAAAACCGGACCAACATTGGACAACTCAATTGCACCCTATCACTATAACTTTGGAAACTGTACTTTTTCTCATTCAATCGAACAAAGAGTAAAACCTAATTATTTTGTTCTATTACGCCCCGAGAGTGTAAATTTGCAACCTATCGATGCTAACGTTCACAAGAACCAAAACGGGACCAACATTAGACTACTCAATTGCGCACCATGAGTATAACTTTGGAAACAGTACATTTTCTCATTCAATCGAACAATGAGTAAAACCTTATTATTTTGTTCTATTACGCCCGGATTGTGTAAATTTGCAACCTATCGATGCCAACGTTCACAAGAAACAAAACCGGACCAACATTAGACTAATCAATTGCGCCTATCGCACAACTTTGGAAACAAGACATTTTCTCATTCAATCGAACAATGAGTAAAACCTTATTATTTTGTTCTATTACCCCCGAGAGTGTAAATTTGCAACCTATCGATGCCAACGTTCACAAGAACCAAAACGGACCAACGTTAGACTACTCAATTGCGCACTATCGCATAACTTCTAAAAGACATTTTCTCATTCAATCGAACAATGAGTAAAACCTAATTATTTTGTTCTATTACGCCCGAGAGTGTAAATTTGCAACCTATCCATGCCAACGTTCACAAGAACCAAAACCGACCAACATTGGACTACTCACTTGCGCCCTATCAAGAAACTTTGAAAAAAGATTTTTCTCATTCAATCGAACAAAGAGTAAAACCTAATTATTTTGTTCTATTACGCCCCGAGAGTGTAAATTTGCAACATATCGATGCCAACGTTCACAAGAACCAAAACGGGACCAACATTAGACTACTCAATTGCGCACCATGAGTACAACTTTGGAAACAGTACATTTTCTCATTCAATCGAACAATGAGTAAAACCTTATTATTTTGTTCTATTACGCCCCGAGAGTGTAAATTTGCAACCTATCGATGCCAACGTTCACAAGAAACAAAACCGGACCAACGTTAGACTAATCAATTGCGCACTATCGCATACAACTTTGGAAACAAGACATTTTCTCATTCAATCGAACAATGAGTAAAACCTTATTATTTTGTTCTATTACGCCCCGAGAGTGTAAATTTGCAACCTATCCATGCCAACGTTCACAAGAACCAAAACTGGACCAACATTGGACTACTCACTTGCGCGCCCTATCAGTAAAACTTTGGAAACAGTACTTTTTCTCATTCAATCGAACAAAGAGTAAAACCTAAATATTTTGTTCTATTACGCCCCGAGAGTGTAAATTTGCAACCTATCGATGCCAACGTTCACAAGAACCAAACCCGGATGAACATAAGACTACTCAATTGCGCACCATGAGTATAACTTTGGAAACAAGACATTTTCTCATTCAATCGAACAACGAGTAAAACCTAATTATTTTGTTCTATTACGCCCCGAGAGTGTAAATTAGCAACCTATCCATGCCAACGTTCACAAGAACCAAAACCGGACCAACATTGGACTACTCACTTGCGCCCTATCAGTAAAACTTTGGAAACAGTACTTTTTCTCATTCAATCGAACAAAGAGTAAAACCTAATTATTTTGTTCTATTACGCCCCGAGAGTGTAAATTTGCAACCTATCCATGCCAACGTTCACAAGAACCAAAACCGGACCAACATTAGACTACTCACTTGCGCACCATGAGTATAACTTTGGAAACAGTACATTTTCTCATTCAATCGAACAATGAGTAAAACCTTATTATTTTGTTCTATTATGCACCGAGAGTGTAAATTTGCAACCTATCGATGCCAACGTTCACAAGAAACAAAACCGACCAACATTAGACCAATCAATTGCGCCCTATCGCACAACTTTGGAAACAAGACATTTTCTCATTCAATCGAACAATGAGTAAAACCATATTATTTTGTTCTATTACGCCCCGAGAGTGTAAATTTGCAACCTATCGATGCCAACGTTCACAAGAACCAAAACGGGACCAATGTTAGACTACTCAATTGCGCACTATCAGTACAACTTTGGAAACAGTACATTTTCTCATTCAATCGAACAATGAGTAAAACCTAATTATTTTGTTCTATTACGCCCCGAGAGTGTAAATTAGCAACCTATCCATGCCAACGTTCACAAGAACCAAAACCGGACCAACATTGGACTACTCACTTGCGCCCTTTCAGTAAAACTTTGGAAACGGTACTTTTTCTCATTCAATCGAACAAAGAGTAAAACCTAATTATTTTGTTCTATTACGCCCCGAGAGTGTAAATTTGCAACCTATCGATGCCAACGTTCACAAGAACAAACACGGGACCAACATTAGACTACTCACTTGCGCACCATGAGTATAACTTTGGAAACAGTACATTTTCTCATTCAATCGAACAATGAGTAAAACCTTATTATTTTGTTCTATTATGCACCGCGAGTGTAAATTTGCAACCTATCGATGCCAACGTTCACAAGAAACAAAACCGGACCAACATTACACCAATCAATTGCGCCCTATCAGTAAAACTTTGGAAACAGTACATTTTCTCATTCAATCGAACAATGAGTAAAACCTTATTATTTTGTTCTATTATGCCCCGAGAGTGTAAATTTGCAACCTATCGATGCCAACGTTCACAAGAAACAAAACCGGACCAACATTAGACGAATCAATTGCGCGCTATCAGTACAACTTTGGAAACAGTACATTTTCTCATTCAATCGAACAATGAAGAAAACCTTATTATTTTGTTCTAGTACGCCCCGAGAGTGTAAATTTGCAACCTATCCATGCCAACGTTCACAAGAACCAAAACGGGACCAACGTTAGACTACTCGATTGCGCACTATCAGTACAACTTTGGAAACAAGACATTTTCTCATTCAATCGAACAATGAGTAAAACCTAATTATTTTGTTCTATTACGCCCGAGAGTGTAAATTTGCAACCTATCCATGCCAACGTTCACAAGAACCAAACCGACAAACATTGGACTACTCACTTGCGCCCTATCAAAAAACTTTGGAAACAAGATTTTTCTCATTCAATCGAACAAAGAGTAAAACGTAATTATTTTGTTCTATTACGCCCCGAGAGTGTAAATTTGCAACCTATCGATGCCAACGTTCACAAGAACCAAAACGGGACCAACGTTAGACTACTCAATTGCGCACTATCACTACAACTTTGTAAACAGTACATTTTCTCATTCAATCGAACAATGAGTAAAACCTAATTATTTTGTTCTATTACGCCCCGAGAGTGTAAATTAGCAACCTATCCATGCCAACGTTCCCAAGAACCAAAACCGGACCAACATTGGACTACTCACTTGCGCCCTATCAAGAAACTTTGAAAAAAAGATTTTTCTCATTCAATCGAACAAAGAGTAAAACCTAATTATTTTGGTCTATTACGCCCGAGAGTGTAAATTTGCAACCTATCGATGCCAACGTTCACAAGAACCAAACCGATGAACATTAGACTACTCAATTGCGCCCTATCGCATAACTTTGGAAACAGTACTTTTTCTCATTCAATCGAACAAAGAGTAAAACCTAATTATTTTGTTCTATTACGCCCCGAGAGTGTAAATTTGCAACCTATCCATACCAACGTTCACAAAAACCAAAACCGGACCAACATTGGACTACTCAATTGCACCCTATCAGTATAACTTCGGAAACAAGATTTTTCTCATTCAATCGAACAAAGAGTAAAACCTAATTATTTTGTTCTATTACGCCCCGAGAGTGTAAATTTGCAACCTATCGATGCCAACGTTCACAAGAACCAAAACGGGACCAACATAAGACTACTCAATTGCGCACCATTAGTATAACTTTGGAAACAGTACATTTTCTCATTCAATCGAACAATGAGTAAAACCTTATTATTTTGTTCTATTACGCCCCGACCGAGAGTGTAAATTTGCAACCTATCCAAGCCAACGTTCACAAGAAACAAAACCGGACCAACATTAGACTAATCAATTGCGCCCTATCAGTACAACTTTGGAAACAGTACATTTTCTCATTCAATCGAACAATGAGTAAAACCTTATTATTTTGTTCTATTACCCCCGAGAGTGTAAATTTGCAACCTATCGATGCCAACGTTCACAAGAACCAAAACGGGACCAACGTTAGACTACTCAATTGCGCACTATCAGTACAACTTTGGAAACAGTACATTTTCTCATTCAATCGAACAATGAGTAAAACCTAATTGTTTTGTTCTATTACTCCCCGAGAGTGTAAATTTGCAACCTATCGATGCCAACGTTCACAAGAACCAAAACCGGACCAACATTGGACTCCTCACTTGCTCCCTATCGCAAAACTTTGGAAACAAGATTTTTCTCATTCAATCGAACAAAGAGTAAAACCTAATTATTTTGTTCTATTACGCCCGAGAGTGTAAATTTGCAACCTATCGATGCCAACGTTCACAAGAACCAATACCGGATGAACATTAGACTACTCAATTGCGCCCTATCAGTATAACTTTGGAAACAGTACTTTTTCTCATTCAATCGAACAAAGAGTAAAACCTAATTATTTTGTTCTATTACACCCCGAGAGTGTAAATTTGCAACCTATCCATGACAAAGTTCACAAAAACCAAAACCGACCAACATTGGACTACTCAATTGCACCCTATCGCATAACTTTGGAAACAAGATTTTTCTCATTCAATCGAACAAAGAGTAAAACCTAATTATTTTGTTCTATTACGCCCGAGAGTGTAAATTTGCAACCTATCGATGCCAACGTTCACAAGAACCAAAACGGGACCAACATTAGACTACTCAATTGCGCACCATGAGTATAACTTTGGAAACAGCACATTTTCTCATTCAATCGAACAATGAGTAAAACCTTATTATTTTGTTCTATTACGCCCCGAGAGTGTAAATTTGCAATCTATCGATGCCAACGTTCACAAGAACCACAACCGGACCAACATTAGACTACTCCATTGCGCACTATCGCACAACTTTGGAAACAAGACATTTTCTCATTCAATCGAACAATGAGTAAAACCTTATTATTTTGTTCTATTACCCCCCCGAGAGTGTAAATTTGCAACCTATCGATGCCAACGTTCACAAGAACCAAAACGGGACCAACGTTAGACTACTCAATTGCGCACTATCGACAACTTTGGAAACAAAGACATTTTCTCATTCAATCGAACAATGAGTAAAACCTAATTATTTTGTTCTATTACGCCCGAGAGTGTAAATTTGCAACCTATCCATGCCAACGTTCACAAGAACCAAAACCGACCAACATTGGACTACTCACTTGCGCCCTATCGAAAACTTTGAAAACAAGATTTTTCTCATTCAATCGAACAAAGAGTAAAACCTAATTATTTTGTTCTATTACGCCCCGAGAGTGTAAATTTGCAACCTATCGATGCCAACGTTCACAAGAACCAAAACTGGACCAACATTAGACTACTCAGTTGCGCCCTATCAATATAACTTTGGAAACAAGATTTTTCTCATTCAATCGAACAAAGAGTAAAACCTAATTATTTTGTTCTATTACGCCCCGAGAGTGTAAATTAGCAACCTATCCATGCCAACGTTCACAAAAACCAAAACCGGACCAACATTGGACTACTCAATTGCACCCTATGAGTATAACTTTGGAAACAGTACTTTTTCTCATTCAATCGAACAAAGAGTAAAACCTAATTATTTTGTTCTATTACGCCCCGAGAGTGTAAATTTGCAACCTATCGATGCCAACGTTCACAAGAACCAAAACGGACCAACATTAGACTACTCAATTGCGCACCATACGAGTACAACTTTGGAAACAAGACATTTTCTCATTCAATCTAACAATGAGAAACACCTTATTATTTTGTCCTATTACGCTCTTAGGATCTAAATTTGCAACCTACCTATGCAACCCTTCACAAGAATCAAAACCGCACCAACATTAGTCTAATCAATTGCGCCCTATCGCACAACTTTGGAAACAAGACATTTTCTCATACAATCGAACATATAGTAAAACCTTATTATTTTGTTCTATTACGCCCCGAGAGTGTAAATTTGCAACCTATCGATGCCAACGTTCACAAGAACCAAAACGGGACCAACGTTAGACTACTCAATTGCGCACTATCAATACAACTTTGGAAACAGTACATTTTCTCATTCAATCGAACAATGAGTAAAACCTAATTATTTTGTTCTATTACGCCCCGAGAGTGTAAATTTGCAACCTATCCATGCCAACGTTCACAAGAACCAAAACCGACAAACATTGGACTACTCACTTGCGCCCTATCGTAAAAACTTTGGAAACAAGATTTTTCTCATTCAATCGAACAAAGAGTAAAACCTAATTATTTTGTTCTATTACGCCCGAGAGTGTAAATAGGCAACGTATCGATGCCAACGTTCACAAGAACAAAAACGGACCAACATTAGAATACTCAGTTGCGCCCCAACAGTATATCTTTGGAAACAGTACATTTTCTCATTCAATCGAACATAGAGTAAAACCTTATTATTTTGTTCTATTATGCCCGAGAGTGTAAATTTGCAACCTATCGATGCCAACGTTCACAAGAAACAAACCGACCAACATTAGACCAATCAATTGCGCCTATCGCACAACTTTGGAAACAAGACATTTTCTCATTCAATCGTACAATGAGTAAAACCTTATTATTTTGTTCTATTACGCCCCGAGAGTGTAAATTTGCAACCTATCGATGCCAACGTTCACAAGAACCAAAACGGGACCAACGTTAGACTACTCAATTGTGCACTATCAGTACAACTTTGGAAACAGTACATTTTCTCATTCAATCGAACAATGAGTAAAACCTAATTATTTTGTTCTATTACGCCCCGAGAGTGTAAATTAGCAACCTCCATGCCAACGTTCACAAGAACCAAAACCGGACCAACATTGGACTACTCACTTGCGCCTATCGCAAAACTTTGGAAACAAGATTTTTCTCATTCAATCGAACAAAGAGTAAAACCTAATTATTTTGTTCTATTACGCCCCGAGAGTGTAAATTTGCAACCTATCGATGCCAACGTTCACAAGAACCAAAACCGGAGCAACATTAGACTACTCGATTGCGCCCTATCGCATAACTTTGGAAACAAGATTTTTCTCATTCAATCGAACAAAGAGTAAAACCTAATTATTTTGTTCTATTACGCCCGAGAGTGTAAATTTGCAACCTATCCATGCCAACGTTCACAAAAACCAAAACCGACCAACATTGGACTACTCAATTGCACCCTATCGCATAACTTTGGAAACAAGATTTTTCTCATTCAATCGAACAAAGAGTAAAACCTAATTATTTTGTTCTATTACGCCCCGAGAGTGTAAATTTGCAACCTATCGATGCTAACGTTCACAAGAACCAAAACGGGAACAACATTAGACTACTCAATTGCGCACCATGAGTATAACTTTGGAAACAGTACATTTTCTCATTCAATCGAACAATGAGTAAAACCTTATTATTTTGTTCTATTACGCCCGAGATTGTGTAAATTTGCAACCTATCGATGCCAACGTTCACAAGAAACAAAACCGACCAACATTAGACTAATCAATTGCGCCTATCGCACAACTTTGGAAACAAGACATTTTCTCATTCAATCGAACAATGAGTAAAACCTTATTATTTTGTTCTATTACCCCCGAGAGTGTAAATTTGCAACCTATCGATGCCAACGTTCACAAGAACCAAAACGGGACCAACGTTAGACTACTCAATTGCGCACTATCGCACAACTTTGGAAACAAGACATTTTCTCATTCAATCGAACAAAGAGTAAAACCTAATTATTTTGTTCTATTACGCCCCGAGAGTGTAAATTTGCAACCTATCCATGCCAACGTTCACAAGAACCAAAACCGGACCAACATTGGACTACTCACTTGCGCCTATCGCAAAACTTTGAAACAAAGATTTTTCTCATTCAATCGAACAAAGAGTAAAACCTAATTATTTTGTTCTATTACGTCCCGAGAGTGTAAATTTGCAACCTATCGATGCCAACGTTCACAAGAACCAAAACCGATGAACGTTAGACTACTCAATTGCGCCCTATCGCATAACTTTGGAAACAAGATTTTTCTCATTCAATCGAACAAAGAGTAAAACCTAATTATTTTGTTCTATTACGCCCCGAGAGTGTAAATTTGCAACATATCCATGCCAACGTTCACAAGAACCAAACCCGAAGGAACGTTAGACTACTCAATTGCGCACCATGAGTATAACTTTGGAAACAGTACATTTTCTCATTCAATCGAACAATGAGTAAAACCTTATTATTTTGTTCTATTACACCCCGAGAGTGTAAATTTGCAACCTATCGATGCCAACGTTCACAAGAAACAAAACCGGACCAACATTAGACTACTCAATTGCGCCCTATCGCACAACTTTGGAAACAAGACATTTTCTCATTCGATCGAACAATGAGTAAAACCTTATTATTTTGTTCTATTACGCCCCGAGAGTGTAAATTTGCAACCTATCCATGCCAACGTTCGCAAGAACCAAAACTGGACCAACATTGGACTACTCACTTGCGCGCCCTATCGCAAGAAACTTTGGAAACAAGATTTTTTCTCATTCAATCGAACAAAGAGTAAAACCTAATTATTTTGTTCTATTACGCCCCGAGAGTGTAAATTTGCAACCTATCGATGCCAACGTTCACAAGAACCAAAACCGGACGAACATTAGACTACTCAATTGCGCACCATGAGTATAACTTTGGAAACAGTACATTTTCTCATTCAATCGAACAATGAGTAAAACCTAATTATTTTGTTCTATTACGCCCCGAGAGTGTAAATTAGCAACCTATCCATGCCAACGTTCACAAGAACCAAAACCGGACCAACATTGGACTACTCACTAGCGCCCTATCAGTAAAACTTTGGAAATAGTACTTTTTCTCATTCAATCGAACAAAGAGTAAAACCTAATTATTTTGTTCTATTACGCCCCGAGAGTGTAAATTTGCAACCTATCGATGCCAACGTTCACAAGAACAAAACCGGACCAACATTAGACTACTCAATTGCGCACCATGAGTATAACTTTGGAAACAGTACATTTTCTCATTCAATCGAACAATGAGTAAAACCTTATTATTTTGTTCTATTATGCACCGAGAGTGTAAATTTGCAACCTATCGATGCCAACGTTCACAAGAACCAAAACGGGACCAACGTTAGACTACTCAATTGCGCACTATCAGTATAACTTTGGAAACAGTACATTTTCTCATTCAATCGAACAATGAGTAAAACCTGATTATTTTGTTCTATTACGCCCCGAGAGTGTAAATTTGCAACCTATCGATGCCAACGTTCACAAGAACCAAAACCGGACCAATGTTAGACTACTCAATTGCGCACTATCAGTACAACTTTGGAAACAGCACATTTTCTCATTCAATCGAACAATGAGTAAAACCTTATTATTTTGTTCTATTACGCCCCGAGAGTGTAAATTAGCAACCTATCCATGCCAACGTTCACAAGAACCAAAACCGACCAACATTGGACTACTCACTTGCGCCCTATCGCAAAACTTTGGAAACAAGATTTTTTTTCTCATTCAATCGAACAAAGAGTAAAACCTAATTATTTTGTTCTATTACGCCCGAGAGTTTAAATTTGCAACCTATCGATGCCAACTTTCACAAGAACAAAACCGGACCAACATTAGACTACTCACTTGCGCACCATGAGTATAACTTTGGAAACAGTACATTTTCTCATTCAATCGAACAATGAGTAAAACCTTATTATTTTGTTCTATTATGCACCGCGAGTGTAAATTTGCAACCTATCGATGCCAACGTTCACAAGAACCAAAACCGGACCAACATTAGACCAATCAATTGCGCCCTATCAGTACAACTTTGGAAACAGTACATTTTCTCATTCAATCGAACAATGAGTAAAACCTTATTATTTTGTTCTATTATGCCCCGAGAGTGTAAATTTGCAACCTATCGATGCCAACGTTCACAAGAAACAAAACCAGACCAACATTAGACAAATCAATTGCGCCCTATCAGTACAACTTTGGAAATCGTACATTTTCTCATTCAATCGAACAATGAGTAAAACCTTATTATTTTGTTCTATTACGCCCCGAGAGTGTAAATTTGCAACCTATCCATGCCAACGTTCACAAGAACCAAAACCAGACCAACGTTAGACTACTCAATTGCGCACTATCAGCATAACTTTGGAAACAGTACATTTTCTCATTCAATCGAACAATGAGTAAAACCTAATTATTTTGTTCTATTACGCCCCGAGAGTGTAAATTTGCAACCTATCCATGCCAACGTTCACAAGAACCAAAACCGGACAAACATTGGACTACTCACTTGCGCCCTATCAGAAAAACTTTGGAAACAGTACTTTTTCTCATTCAATCGAACAAAGAGTAAAACGTAATTATTTTGTTCTATTACGCCCCGAGAGTGTAAATTTGCAACCTATCGATGCCAACGTTCACAAGAACCAAAACGGGACCAACGTTAGACTACTCAATTGCGCACTATCGCACAACTTTGTAAACAAGACATTTTCTCATTCAATCGAACAATGAGTAAAACCTAATTATTTTGTTCTATTACGCCCGAGAGTGTAAATTAGCAACCTATCCATGCCAACGTTCCCAAGAACCAAAACCGACCAACATTGGACTACTCACTTGCGCCCTATCGAAAACTTTGGAAACAAGATTTTTCTCATTCAATCGAACAAAGAGTAAAACCTAATTATTTTGTTCTATTACGCCCCGAGAGTGTAAATTTACAACCTATCGATGCCAACGTTCACAGAAACCAAAACCGGATGAACATTAGACTACTCAATTGCGCCCTATCGCATAACTTTGGAAACAAGATTTTTCTCATTCAATCGAACAAAGAGTAAAACCTAATTATTTTGTTCTATTACGCCCGAGAGTGTAAATTTGCAACCTATCCATGCCAACGTTCACAAAAACCAAAACCGACCAACATTGGACTACTCAATTGCACCCTATCGCATAACTTTGGAAACAAGATTTTTCTCATTCAATCGAACAAAGAGTAAAACCTAATTATTTTGTTCTATTACGCCCCGAGAGTGTAAATTTGCAACCTATCGATGCCAACGTTCACAAGAACCAAAACGGGACCAACATAAGACTACTCAATTGCGCACCATTAGTATAACTTTGGAAACAGTACATTTTCTCATTCAATCGAACAATGAGTAAAACCTTATTATTTTGTTCTATTACGCCCCGACCGAGAGTGTAAATTTGCAACCTATCCATGCCAACGTTCACAAGAAACAAAACCGGACCAACATTAGACTAATCAATTGCGCCTATCGCACAACTTTGGAAACAAGACATTTTCTCATTCAATCGAACAATGAGTAAAACCTTATTATTTTGTTCTATTACCCCCCGAGAGTGTAAATTTGCAACCTATCGATGCCAACGTTCACAAGAACCAAAACGGGACCAACGTTAGACTACTCAATTGCCCACTATCAGTACAACTTTGGAAACAGTACATTTTCTCATTCAATCGAACAATGAGTAAAACCTAATTGTTTTGTTCTATTACGCCCCGAGAGTGTAAATTTGCAACCTATCCATGCCAACGTTCACAAGAACCAAAACCGGACCAACATTGGACTACTCACTTGCGCCCTATCAAACAATACTTTTTCTCATTCAATCGAATAAAGAGTAAAACCTTATTATTTTGTTCTATTACGCCTCGAGAGTGTAAATTTGCAACCTATCGATGCCAACGTTCACAAGAACCAAAACCGGATGAACATTAGACTACTCAATTGCCCCCTATCAGTATAACTTTGGAAACAGTACTTTTTCTCATTCAATCGAACAAAGAGTAAAACCTAATTATTTTGTTCTATTACGCCCCGAGAGTGTAAATTTGCAACCTATCCATCCCAACTTTCACAAAAACCAAAACCGACCAACATTAGACTACTCGGTTGTGCCCTAACAGTATAACTTTGGAAACAGTACTTTTTCTCATTCAATCGAACAAAAAGTAAAACCTAATTATTTTGTTCTATTACGCCCCGAGAGTGTAAATTTGCAACCTATCGATGCCAACGTTCACAAGAACCAAAACGGGACCAACATTAGACTACTCAATTGCGCACCATACGAGTACAAATTTGGAAACAAGACATTTTCTCATTGAATCGAACAATGAGTAAAACCTTATTATTTTGTTCTATTACGCCCCGAGAGTGTAAATTTGCAACCTATCGAGGCCAACGTTCACAAGAAACAAAACCGGACCAACATTAGACTAATCAATTGCGCCCTATCGCACAACTTTGGAAACAAAGACATTTTCTCATTCAATCGAACAATGAGTAAAACCTTATTATTTTGTTCTATTACCCCCGAGAGTGTAAATTTGCAACCTATCGATGCCAACGTTCACAAGAACCAAAACGGGACCAACGTTAGACTACTCAATTGCGCACTATCGCATACAACTTTGGAAACAAGACATTTTCTCATTCAATCGAACAATGAGTAAAACCTAATTATTTTGTTCTATTACGCCCGAGAGTGTAAATTTGCAACCTATCGATGCCAACGTTCACAAGAACCAAAACCGATGAACATTAGACTACTCAATTGCGCCTATCGCATAACTTTGGAAACAAGATTTTTCTCATTCAATCGAACAAAGTGTAAAACCTAATTATTTTGTTCTATTACGCCCGAGAGTGTAAATTTGCAACCTATCCATGCCAACGTTCACAAGAACCAAAACCGACCACCATTGGACTACTCAATTGCGCTCTATCGCATAACTTTGGAAACAAGATTTTTCTCATTCCATCGAACAACGAGTAAAACCTAATTATTTTGTTCTATTACGCCCGAGAGTGTAAATTTGCAACCTATCGATGCCAACGTTCACAAGAACCAAAACGGACCAACATTTGACTACTCAATTGCGTACTCAGTATAACTTTGGAAAAAAGACATTTTCTCATTCAATCGAACAATGAGTAAAACCTTATTATTTTGTTCTATTACGCCCGAGAGTGTATATTCGCAACGTATCGATGCCAACGTTCACAAGAACCAAAACCGGACCAACATTAGACTACTCAGTTGTGCCCTAACAGTATAACTTTGGAAACAGTACATTTTCACATTCAATCGAACAAAGAGTAAAACCTAATTATTTTGTTCTATTATGCCCCGAGAGTGTAAAATTGCAACGTATCGATGCCATCGTTCACAAGAACCAAAACCGGACCAACGTTAGACTACTCAATTGCGAACTATCGCATACAACTTTGGAAACAGTACATTTTCTCATTCAATCGAACAATGAGTAAAACCTAATTGTTTTGTTCTATTACGCCCCGAGAGTGTAAATTTGCAACCTATCCATGCCAACGTTCACAAGAACCAAAACCGGACCAACATTGGACTACTCACTTGCGCCCTATCGCAAAAACTTTGAAAACAAGATTTTTTCTCATTCAATCGAACAAAGAGTAAAACCTAATTATTTTGTTCTATTACGCCCCGAGAGTGTAAATTTGCAACCTATCGATGCCAACGTTCACAAGAACCAAAACCGGACGAACATTAGACTACTCAATTGCCCCCTATCGCATAACTTTGGAAACAAGATTTTTCTCATTCAATCGAACAAAGAGTAAAACCTAATTATTTTGTTCTATTACGCCCGAGAGTGTAAATTTGCAACCTATCCATGCCAACGTTCACAAAAACCAAAACCGGACCAACATTGGACTACTCAATTGCACCCTATGAGTATAACTTTGGAAACAGTACTTTTTCTCATTCAATCGAACAAAGAGTAAAACCTAATTATTTTGTTCTATTACGCCCCGAGAGTGTAAATTTGCAACCTATCGATGCCAACGTTCACAAGAACCAAAACGGGACCAACATTAGACTACTCAATTGCGCACCATGAGTACAAATTTGGAAACAGTACATTTTCTCATTGAATCGAACAATGAGTAAAACCTTATTATTTTGTTCTATTACGCCCCGAGAGTGTAAATTTGCAACCTATCGAGGCCAACGTTCACAAGAAACAAAACCGGACCAACATTAGACTAATCAATTGCGCCTATCGCACAACTTTGGAAACAGGACATTTTCTCATTCAATCGAACAATGAGTAAAACCTTATTATTTTGTTCTATTACGCCCCGAGAGTGTAAATTTGCAACCTATCGATGCCAACGTTCACAAGAACCAAAACGGGACCAACGTTAGACTACTCAATTGCGCACTATCAGTACAACTTTGGAAACAGTACTTTTTCTCATTCAATCGAACAAAGAGTAAAACCTAATTATTTTGTTCTATTACGCCCCGAGAGTGTAAATTTTCAACCTATCCATGCCAACGTTCACAAGAGCCAAAACGGGACCAACGTTAGACTACTCAATTGCGCACTATCGCATAACTTTGGAAACAAGATTTTTCTCATTCAATCGAACAAAGTGTAAAACCTAATTATTTTGTTCTATTACGCCCGAGAGTGTAAATTTGCAACCTATCCATGCCAACGTTCACAAGAACCAAAACCGACCACCATTGGACTACTCAATTGCGCTCTATCGCATAACTTTGGAAACAAGATTTTTTTCTCATTCAATCGAACAAAGAGTAAAACCTAATTATTTTGTTCTATTACGCCCCGAGAGTGTAAATTTGCAACCTATCGATGCCAACGTTCACAAGAACCAAAACGGGACCAACATTAGACGACTCAATTGCGTACTCATGAGTATAACTTTGGAAACAAGACATTTTCTCATTCAATCGAACAATGAGTAAAACCTTATTATTTTGTTCTATTACGCCCGAGAGTGTAAATTTGCAACCTATCGATGCCAACGTTCACAAGAAACAAAACCCCAACATTAGACTAATCAATTGCGCCTATCGCACAACTTTGGAAACAGTACATTTTCTCATTCAATCGAACAATGAGTAAAACCTTATTATTTTGTTCTATTACGCCCCGAGAGTGTAAATTTGCAACCTATCGATGCCAACGTTCACACGAACCAAAACGGGACCAACGTTAGACTACTCAATTGCGCACTATCGCACAACTTTGGAAACAAGACATTTTCTCATTCAATCGAACAATGAGTAAAACCTAATTATTTTGTTCTATTACGCCCGAGAGTGTAAATTAGCAACCTATCCATGCCAACGTTCACAAGAACCAAAACCGACCAACATTGGACTACTCACTTGCGCCCTATCAAGAAACTTTGGAAACAAGATTTTTCTCATTCAATCGAACAAAGAGTAAAACCTAATTATTTTGTTCTATTACGCCCCGAGAGTTAAAATTTGCAACCTATCGATGCCAACGTTCACAAGAACAAAAACGGGACCAACATTAGACTACTCACTTGCGCACTATGAGTATAACTTTGGAAACAGTACATTTTCTCATTCAATCGAACAATGAGTAAAACCTTATTATTTTGTTCTATTATGCCCCGAGAGTGTAAATTTGCAACCTATCGATGCCAACGTTCACAAGAAACAATCCGACCAACATTAGACCAATCAATTGCGTCCTATCGCACAACTTTGGAAACAGTACATTTTCTCAGTCAATCGAACAATGAGTAAAACCTTATTATTTTGTTCTATTACGCCCCGAGAGTGTAAATTTGCAACCTATCGATGCCTACGTTCACAAGAACCAAAACGGGACCAACGTTAGACTACTCAATTGCGCACTATCAGTACAACTTTGGAAACAGTACATTTTCTCATTCAATCGAACAATGAGTAAAACCTAATTATTTTGTTCTATTACGCCCCGAGAGTGTAAATTAGCAACCTATCCATGCCAACGTTCACAAGAACCAAAACCGACCAACATTGGACTACTCACTTGCGCCTATCAAGAAACTTTGGAAACAGGACCTTTTCTCATCCAATCGAACAAAGAGTAAAACCTAATTATTTTGTTCTATTACGCCCCGAGAGTGTAAATTTCCAACCTATCGATGCCAACGTTCACAAGAACCAAAACCGGATGAACATTAGACTACTCAATTGCGCCCTATCGCATAACTTTGGAAACAAGATTTTTCTCATTCAATCGAACAAAGAGTAAAACCTAATTATTTTATTCTATTACGCCCCGAGAGTGTAAATTTGCAACCTATCGATGCCAACGTTCACAAGAACCAAAACGGGACCAACATTAGACTACTCAATTGCGTACCATGAGTATAACTTTGGAAACAGTACATTTTCTCATTCAATCGAACAATGAGTAAAACCTTATTATTTTGTTCTATTACGCCCCGAGAGTGTAAATTTGCAACCTATCGATGCCAACGTTCACAAGAACCAAAACGGGACCAACATTAGACTACTCAATTGCGTACCATGAGTATAACTTTGGAAACAGTACATTTTCTCATTCAATCGAACAATGAGTAAAACCTTATTATTTTGTTCTATTATGCCCCGAGAGTGTAAATTTGCAACCTATCGATGCCAACGTTCACAAGAACCAAAACGGGACCAACATTAGACTACTCAATTGCGCACTATCAGTACAACTTTGGAAACAGTACATTTTCTCATTCAATCGAACAATTAGTAAAACCTAATTATTTTGTTCTATTACGCCCCGAGAGTGTAAATTAGCAACCTATCCATGCCAACGTTCACAAGAACCAAAACCGGACCAACATTGGACTACTCACTTGCGCCCTATCGCAAACTTTGGAAACAAGATTTTTCTCATTCAATCGAACAAAGAGTAAAACCTAATTATTTTGTTCTATTACGCCCCGAGAGTGTAAATTTGCAACCTATCGATGCCAACGTTCACAAGAACCAAAACGGAACCAACATTAGACTACTCAATTGCGCACTATCGCATACAACTTTGGAAACAAGACATTTTCTCATTCAATCGAACAATGAGTAAAACCTAATTATTTTGTTCTATTACGCCCGAGAGTGTAAATTAGCAACCTATCCATGCCAACGTTCACAAGAACCAAACCGACCAACATTGGACTACTCACTTGCGCCCTATCGCAAAACTTTGGAAAGATTTTTCTCATTCAATCGAACAAAGAGTAAAACCTAATTATTTTGTTCTATTACGCCCCGAGAGTTTAAATTTGCAACCTATCGATGCCAACTTTCACAAGAACAAAAACGGGACCAACATTAGACTACTCACTTGCGCACCATGAGTATAACTTTGGAAACAGTACATTTTCTCATTCAATCGAACAATGAGTAAAACCTTATTATTTTGTTCTATTACGCCCCGAGAGTGTAAATTTGCAACCTATCGATGCCAACGTTCACAAGAAAACAAAACCGGACAAACATTAGACAAATCAATTGCGCCTATCGCATAACTTTGGGAAACAGTACATTTTCTCATTTAATCGAACAATGAGTAAAACCTTATTATTTTGTTCTATTACGCCCCGAGAGTGTAAATTTGCAACCTATCGATGCCAACGTTCACAAGAAACAAAACCGGACCAACATTAGACTAATCAATTGCGCACTATCAGTACAACTTTGGAAACAATACATTTTCTCATTCAATCGAACAATGAGTAAAACCTTATTATTTTGTTCTATTACGCCCGAGAGTGTAAATTTGCAACCTATCCATGCCAACGTTCACAAGAACCAAAACGGACCAACGTTAGACTACTCAATTGCGCACTATCGCACAACTTTGGAAACAAGACATTTTCTCATTCAATCGAACAATGAGTAAAACCTAATTATTTTGTTGTATTACGCCCGAGAGTGTAAATTTGCAACCTATCGATGCCAACGTTCACAAGAACCAAAACGGACAAACATTGGACTACTCACTTGCGCCCTATCGTAAAAACATTGGAAACAAGATTTTTCTCATTCAATCGAACAAAGAGTAAAACGTAATTATTTTGTTCTATTACGCCCCGAGAGTGTAAATTTGCAACCTATCGATGCCAACGTTCACAAGAACCAAAACGGGACCAACGTTAGACTACTCAATTGCGCACTATCAGTACAACTTTGTAAACAGTACATTTTCTCATTCAATCGAACAATGAGTAAAACCTAATTATTTTGTTCTATTACGCCCCGAGAGTGTAAATTAGCAACCTATCCATGCCAACGTTCACAAGAACCAAAACCGGCCCAACATTGGACTACTCACTTGCGCCCTATCAGTAAAACATTGGAAACAGTACTTTTTCTCATTCAATCGAACAAAGAGTAAAACCTAATTATTTTGTTCTATTACGCCCCGAGAGTGTAAATTTGCAACCTATCGATGCCAACGTTCACAAGAACCAAAACCGATGAACATTAGACTACTCAATTGCGCCTATCGCATAAACTTTGGAAACAAGATTTTTTTTCTCATTCAATCGAACAAAGAGTAAAACCTAATTATTTTGTTCTATTACGCCCGAGAGTGTAAATTTGCAACCTATCCATGCCAACGTTCACAAAAACCAAAACCGACCAACATTGGACTACTCAATCGCACCCTATCGCATAACTTTGGAAACAAAGATTTTTCTCATTCAATCGAACAAATAGTAAAACCTAATTATTTTGTTCTATTACGCCCCGAGAGTGTAAATTTGCAACCTATCGATGCCAACGTTCACAAGAACCAAAACCGGACCAACATAGGACTACTCAACTGCGCACCATTAGTATAACTTTGGAAACAGTACATTTTCTCATTCAATCGAACAATGAGTAAAACCTTATTATTTTGTTCTATTACGCCCCGACCGAGTGTGTAAATTTGCAACCTATCCATGCCAACGTTCACAAGAAACAAAACCGACCAACATTAGACTACTCAATTGCGCACTATCAGTACAACTTTGGAAACAGCACATTTTCTCATTCAATCGACCAATGAGTAAAACCTTATTATTTTGTTCTATTACCCCCGAGAGTGTAAATTTGCAACCTATCGATGCCAACGTTCACAAGAAGCAAAACCGGACCAACGTTAGACTACTCAATTGCGCACTATCGCACAACTTTGGAAACAAGACATTTTCTCATTCAATCGAACAATGAGTAAAACCTAATTGTTTTGTTCTATTACGCCCCGAGAGTGTAAATTTGCAACCTATCCATGCCAACGTTCACAAGAACCAAAACCGGACCAACATTGGACTACTCACTTGCGCCCTATCGCAAAAACTTTGAAAACAAGATTTTTCTCATTCAATCGAACAAAGAGTAAAACCTAATTATTTTGTTCTATTACGCCCCGAGAGTGTAAATTTGCAACCTATCGATGCCAACGTTCACAAGAACCAAAACCGGATCAACCATAGACTACTCAATTGCCCCCTATCGCATAACTTCTAAACAAGATTTTTCTCATTCAATCGAACAAAGAGTAAAACCTAATTATTTTGTTCTATTACGCCCCGAGAGTGTAAATTTGCAACCTATCCATGCCAACGTTCACAGAAACCAAAACCGGATCAACATTAGACTACTCAATTGCGCCCTATCAGTATAACTTTGGAAACAGTACTTTTTCTCATTCAATCGAACAAAGAGTAAAACCTAATTATTTTGTTCTATTACGCCCCGAGAGTGTAAATTTGCAACCTATCGATGCCAACGTTCACAAGAACCAAAACGGGACCAACATTAGACTACTCAATTGCGCACCATGAGTACAACTTTGGAACAAAGACATTTTCTCATTGAATCGAACAATGAGTAAAACCTTATTATTTTGTTCTATTACGCCCGAGAGTGTAAATTTGCAACCTATCGATGCCAACGTTCACAAGAAACAAACCGGACCAACATTAGACTAATCAATTGCGCCTATCGCACAACTTTGGAAACAAGACATTTTCTCATTCAATCGAACAAAGAGTAAAACCTTATTATTTTGTTCTATTACGCCCCGAGAGTGTAAATTTGCAACCTATCGATGCCAACGTTCACAAGAACCAAAACGGGACCAACGTTAGACTACTCAATTGCGCACTATCGCACAACTTTGGAAACAAGACATTTTCTCATTCAATCGAACAATGAGTAAAACCTAATTATTTTGTTCTATTACGCCCGAGAGTGTAAATTTGCAACCTATCGATGCCAACGTTCACAAGAACCAAAACCGATGAACATTAGACTACTCAATTGCGCCTATCGCATAACTTTGGAAACAGTACTTTTTCTCATTCAATCGAACAAAGTGTAAAACCTAATTATTTTGTTCTATTACGCCCCGAGAGTGTAAATTTGCAACCTATCCATGCCAACGTTCACAAGAACCAAAACCGGACCACCATTGGACTACTCACTTGCGCCCTATCAGTAAAACTTTGGAAACAGTACTTTTTCTCATTCAATCGAACAAAGAGTAAAACCTAATTATTTTGTTCTATTACGCCCCGAGAGTTTAAATTTGCAACCTATCGATGCCAACGTTCACAAGAACCAAAACGGGACCAACGTTAGACTACTCAATTGCGCACTATCAGTACAACTTTGGAAACAAGACATTTTCTCATTCAATCGAACAATGAGTAAAACCTAATTATTTTGTTCTATTACGCCCCGGGATTGTAAATTAGCAACCTATCCATGCCAACGTTCACAAGAACCAAAACCGTACCAACATTGGACTACTCACTTGCGCCCTATCAGTAAAACTTTGGAAACAGTACTTTTTCTCATTCAATCGAACAAAGAGTAAAACCTAATTATTTTGTTCTATTACGCCCCGAGAGTTTAAATTTGCAACCTATCGATGCCAACGTTCACAAGAACCAAAACGGGACCAACATTAGACTACTCACTTGCGCACTATCAGTATAACTTTGGAAACAGTACATTTTCTCATTCAATCGAACAATGAGTAAAACCTTATTATTTTGTTCTATTATGCACCGAGAGTGTAAATTTGCAACCTATCGATGCCAACGTTCACAAGAAACAAAACCGGACCAACATTAGACCAATCAATTGCGCCCTATCAGTACAACTTTGGAAACAGTACTTTTTCTCATTCAATCGAACAAAGAGTAAAACCTTATTAATTTGTTCTATTACGCCCCGAGAGTGTAAATTTGCAACCTATCGATGCCAACGTTCACAAGAACCAAAACGGGACCAACGTTGGACTACTCAATTGCGCACTATCAGTACAACTTTGGAAACAGTACATTTTCTCATTCAATCGAACAATGAGTAAAACCTAATTATTTTGTTCTATTACGCCCGAGAGTGTAAATTAGCAACCTATCCATGCCAACGTTCACAAGAACCAAAACCGGACCAACATTGGACTACTCACTTGCGCCCTTTCAAGAAACTTTGGAAACGATTTTTTCTCATTCAATCGAACAAAGAGTAAAACCTAATTATTTTGTTCTATTACGCCCGAGTGTGTAAATTTGCAACCTATCGATGCCAACGTTCACAAGAACCAAAACCGATGAACATTAGACTACTCAATTGCGCCTATCGCATAACTTTGGAAACAAGATTTTTCTCATTCAATCGAACAAAGAGTAAAACCTAATTATTTTGTTCTATTACGCCCGAGAGTGTAAATTTGCAACCTATCCATGCCAACGTTCACAAAAACCAAAACCGACCAACATTGGACTACTCAATTGCACCCTATCGCATAACTTTGGAAACAAGATTTTTCTCATTCAATCGAACAAAGAGTAAAACCAAATTATTTTGTTCTATTACGCCCCGAGAGTGTAAATTTGCAACCTATCGATGCCAACGTTCACAAGAACCAAAACGGACCAACATTAGACTACTCAATTGCGCACCATGAGTATAACTTTGGAAACAATACTTTTTCTCATTTAATCGAACAATGAGTAAAACCTTATTATTTTGTTCTATTACGCCCCGAGAGTGTAAATTTGCAACCTATCGATGCCAACGTTCACAAGAAACAAAACCGACCAACATTAGACTAATCAATTGCGCCCTATCGCACAACTTTGGAAACAAGACATTTTCTCATTCAATCGAACAATGAGTAAAACCTTATTATTTTGTTCTATTACGCCCGAGAGTGTAAATTTGCAACCTATCGATGCCAACGTTCACAAGAACCAAAACGGGACCAACGTTAGACTACTCAATTGCGCACTATCGCATACAACTTTGGAAACAAGACATTTTCTCATTCAATCGAACAAAGAGTAAAACCTAATTATTTTGTTCTATTACGCCCCGAGAGTGTAAATTAGCAACCTATCGATGCCAACGTTCACAAGAACCAAAACTGGACCAACATTGGACTACTCACTTGCGCGCCCTATCAACAAACTTTGGAAACAAGATTTTTCTCATTCAATCGAACAAAGAGTAAAACCTAATTATTTTGTTCTATTACGCCCCGAGAGTTTAAATTTGCAACCTATCGATGCCAACGTTCACAAGAACAAAAACGGGACCAACATTAGACTACTCACTTGCGCACCATGAGTATAACTTTGGAAACAGTACTTTTTCTCATTCAATCGAACAAAGAGTAAAATCTAATTATTTTGTTCTATTATGCACCGAGAGTGTAAATTTGCAACGTATCGATGCCAACGTTCACAAGAACCAAAACCGGACCAACATTAGACCAATCAATTGCGCCTATCGCATAACTTTGGAAACAGTACATTTTCTCATTCAATCGAACAATGAGTAAAACCTAATTATTTTGTTCTATTACGCCCCGAGAGTGTAAATTTGCAACCTATCGATGCCTACGTTCACAAGAACCAAAACGGGACGAACGTTAGACTACTCAATTGCGCACTATCAGTACAACTTTGGAAACAGTACATTTTTTCATTCAATCGAACAATGAGTAAAACCTAATTATTTTGTTCTATTACGCCCCGAGAGTGTAAATTAGCAACCTATCCATGCCAACGTTCACAAGAACCAAAACCGGACCAACATTGGACTACTCACTTGCGCCCTATCGCAAAACTTTGAAGATTTTTCTCATTCATTCGAACAAAGAGTAAAACCTAATTATTTTGTTCTATTACGCCCGAGAGTGTAAATTAGCAACCTATCCATGCCAACGTTCACAAGAACCAAAACCGACCAACATTGGACTACTCACTTGCGCCTTTCAAGAAACTTTGGAAACAGATTTTTCTCATTCAATCGAACAAAGAGTAAAACCTAATTATTTTGTTCTATTACGCCCGAGTGTGTAAATTTGCAACCTATCGATGCCAACGTTCACAAGAACCAAAACCGGATGAACATTAGACTACTCAATTGCGCCTATCGCATAACTTTGGAAAGAGTACTTTTTCTCATTCAATCGAACAAAGAGTAAAACCTAATTGTTTTGTTCTATTACGCCCCGAGAGTGTAAATTTGCAACCTATCCATGCCAACGTTCACAAAAACCAAAACCGACCAACATTGGACTACTCAATTGCACCCTATCGATAACTTTGGAAACAAGATTTTTCTCATTCAATCGAACAAAGAGTAAAACCTAATTATTTTGTTCTATTACGCCCGAGAGTGTAAATTTGCAACCTATCGATGCCAACGTTCACAAGAACCAAAACGGACCAACATAAGACTACTCAATTGCGCACCATGAGTATAACTTTGGAAACAGCACATTTTCTCATTCAATCGAACAATGAGTAAAACCTTATTATTTTGTTCTATTACGCCCCGACCGAGAGTGTAAATTTGCAACCTATCGATGCCAACGTTCACAAGAAACAAACCGACCAACATTAGACTAATCAATTGCGCCTATCGCACAACTTTGGAAACAAGACATTTTCTCATTCAATCGAACAATGAGTAAAACCTTATTATTTTGTTCTATTACCCCCGAGAGTGTAAATTTGCAACCTATCGATGCCAACGTTCACAAGAACCAAAACGGACCAACGTTAGACTACTCAATTGCGCACTATCGCACAACTTTGGAAACAGTACTTTTTCTCATTCAATCGAACAAAGAGTAAAAGCTAATTATTTTGTTCTATTACGCCCCGAGAGTGTAAATTTGCAACCTATCCATGCCAACGTTCACAAGAACCAAAACCGGACCAACATTGGACTACTCACTTGCGCCCTATCAGTAAAACTTTGGAAAGAGTACTTTTTCTCATTCAATCGAACAAAGAGTAAAACCTAATTATTTTGTTCTATTACGCCCCGAGAGTGTAAATTTGCAACCTATCGATGCCAACGTTCACAAGAACCAAAACCGGACCAACATTAGACTACTCAATTGCGCCCTATCAGTATAACTTTGGAAACAAGATTTTTCTCATTCAATCGAACAATGAGTAAAACCTAATTATTTTGTTCTATTACGCCCCGAGAGTGTAAATTTGCAACCTATCCATGCCAACGTTCACAAGAACCAAAACTTGACCAACATTGGACTACTCACTTGCGCGATCAGTAAAACTCTGGAAACACTACTTTTTCTCATTCAATCGAACAAAGAGTAAAACCTAATTATTTTGTTCTATTACGCCCCGAGAGTTTAAATTTGCAACCTATCGATGCCAACGTTCACAAGAACAAAAACGGGACCAACATTAGACTACTCACTTGCGCACCATGAGTATAACTTTGGAAACAGTACATTTTCTCATTCAATCGAACAATGAGTAAAACCTTATTATTTTGTTCTATTACGCCCCGACCGAGAGTGTAAATTTGCAACCTATCGATGCCAACGTTCACAAGAAACAAAACCGGACCAACATTAGACTAATCAATTGCGCCCTATCAGTACAACTTTGGAAACAGTACATTTTCTCATTCAATCGAACAATGAGTAAAACCTTATTATTTTGTTCTATTACGCCCCGAGAGTGTAAATTTGCAACCTATTCATGCCAACGTTCACAAGAACCAAAACCGGACCAACGTTAGACTACTCAATTGCGCACTATCAGTACAACTTTGGAAACAGTACATTTTCTCATTCAATCGAACAATGAGTAAAACCTAATTATTTTGTTCTATTACGCCCCGAGATTGTAAATTTGCAACCTATCCAGGCCAACGTTCACAAGAACCAAAACTGGACCAACATTGGACTACTCACTTTCGCGCCCTATCAGTAAAACTTTGGAAACAGTACTTTTTCTCATTCAATCGAACAAAGAGTAAAACCTAATTATTTTGTTCTATTACGCCCGAAAGTGTAAATTTGCAGCCTATCGATGCCAACGTTCACCAGAACCAAAACCGATGAACATTAGACTACTCAATTGCGCCCTATCGCATAACTTTGGAAACAAGATTTTTCTCATTCAATCGAACAAAGTGTAAAACCTAATTATTTTGTTCTATTACGCCCGAGAGTGTAAATTTGCAACCTATCCATGCCAACGTTCACAAGAACCAAAACCGACCAACATTGGACTACTCACTTGCGCCCTATCAAGAAACTTTGGAAACAAGATTTTTCTCATTCAATCGAACAAAGAGTAAAACCTAATTATTTTGTTCTATTACGCCCCGAGAGTTTAAATTTGCAACCTATCGATGCCAACGTTCACAAGAACAAAAACGAGACCAACATTAGACTACTCAATTGCGCACCATGAGTATAACTTTGGAAACAGTACATTTTCTCATTCAATCGAACAATGAGTAAAACCTTATTATTTTGTTCTATTATGCACCGAGAGTGTAAATTTGCAACCTATCGATGCCAACGTTCACAAGAAACAAACCGACCAACATTAGACCAATCAATTGCGCCCTATCAGTACAACTTTGGAAACAGTACATTTTCTCAGTCAATCGAACAATGAGTAAAACCTTATTATTTTGTTCTATTACGCCCCGAGAGTGTAAATTTGCAACCTATCGATGCCAACGTTCACAAGAACCAAAACGGGACCAACGTTGGACTACTCAATTGCGCACTATCAGTACAACTTTGGAAACAAGAATTTTCTCATTCAATCGAACAATGAGTAAAACCTAATTATTTTGTTCTATTACGCCCGAGAGTGTAAATTTGCAACCTATCCATGCCAACGTTCACAAAAACCAAAACCGGACCAACATTGGACTACTCACTTGCGCCCTATCAGTAAAACTTTGGAAACAGTACTTTTTCTCATTCTATCGAACAAAGAGTAAAACCTAATTATTTTGTTCTATTACGCCCCGAGAGTGTAAATTTGCAACCTATCGATGCCAACGTTCACAAGAACCAAAACCGATGAACATTAGACTACTCAATTGCGCCCTATCGCATAACTTTGGAAAGAGTACTTTTTCTCATTCAATCGAACAAAGAGTAAAACCTAATTATTTTGTTCTATTACGCCCGAGAGTGTAAATTTGCAACCTATCCATGCCAACGTTCACAAAACCAAAACCGACCAACATTGGACTACTCAATTGCACCCTATCGCATAACTGTGGAAACAGTACTTTTTCTCATTCAATCGAACAATGAGTAAAACCTTATTATTTTGTTCTATTACGCCCCGAGAGTGTAAATTTGCAACCTATCGATGCCAACGTTCACAAGAACCAAAACGGGACCAACGTAAGACTACTCAATTGCGCACTATCAGTACAACTTTGGAAACAGTACATTTTCTCATTCAATCGAACAATGAGTAAAACCTAATTATTTTGTTCTATTACGCCCCGAGAGTGTAAATTTGTAACCTATTGCTGCCAACGTTCACAAGAAAACAAACCGGACCAACATTAGACTAATCAATTGCGCCTATCGCACAACTTTGGAAACAGTACATTTTCTCATTCAATCGAACAATGAGTAAAACCTTATTATTTTGTTCTATTACGCCCCGAGAGTGTAAATTTGCAACCTCTCGATACCAACGTTCACAAGAACCAAAACGGGACCAACGTTAGACTACTCAATTGCGCACTATCAGTACAACTTTGGAAACAGTACATTTTCTCATTCAATCGAACAATGAGTAAAACCTAATTGTTTTGTTCTATAACGCCCGAGAGTGTAAATTTGCAACCTATCCATGCCAACGTTCACAAGAACCAAAACCGGACCAACATTGAACTACTCACTTGCGCCCTATCGCAAAAACTTTGGAAACAAGATTTTTCTCATTCAATCGAACAAAGAGTAAAACCTAATTATTTTGTTCTATTACGCCCGAGAGTGTAAATTTGCAACCTATCGATGCCAACGTTCACAAGAACCAAAACCGATGAACATTAGACTACTCAATTGCGCCCTATCGCATAACTTTGGAAACAAGATTTTTCTCATTCAATCGAACAAAGTGTAAAACCTAATTATTTTGTTCTATTACGCCCCGAGAGTGTAAATTTGCAACCTATCCATGCCAACGTTCACAAGAACCAAACCGGGACCAACATTGGACTACTCAATTGCGCCCTATCGCAAAACTTTGAAACAAGATTTTTCTCATTCAATCGAACAAAGAGTAAAACCTAATTATTTTGTTCTATTACGCCCGAGAGTGTAAATTTGCAACCTATCGATGCCAACGTTCACAAGAACAAAACGGGACCAACATTAGACTACTCAAGTATAACTTTGGAAACAAAGACATTTTCTCATTCAATCGAACAAAGAGTAAAACCTAATTATTTTGTTCTATTATGCACCGAGAGTGTAAATTTGCAACGTATCGATGCCAACGTTCACAAGAACCAAAACCGGACCAACATTAGACCAATCAATTGCGCCTCTATCGCACAACTTTGGAAACAGTACATTTTCTCATTCAATCGAACAATGAGTAAAACCTTATTATTTTGTTCTATTACGCCCCGAGAGTGTAAATTTACAACCTATCGATGCCAACGTTCACAAGAACCAAAACGGGACCAACGTTGGACTACTCAATTGCGCACTATCAGTACAACTTTGGAAACAGTAAATTTTCTCATTCAATCGAACAATGAGTAAAACCTAATTATTTTGTTCTATTACGCCCCGAGAGTGTAAATTAGCAACCTATCCATGCCAACGTTCACAAGAACCAAAACCGACCAACATTGGACTACTCACTTGCGCCTTTCGCAAAAACTTTGGAAACAAGATTTTTCTCATTCAATCGAACA
Organism: Aechmea fasciata; assembly: GCA_025177825.1. NCBI lineage: Eukaryota > Viridiplantae > Streptophyta > Magnoliopsida > Poales > Bromeliaceae > Aechmea > Aechmea fasciata. The sequence continues at coordinate 14,843,491 of CM045928.1, read as the reverse complement.
AAGAGTAAAACCTAATTATTTTGTTCTATTACGCCCGAGAGTGTAAATTTGCAACCTATCGATGCCAACGTTCACAAGAACCAAAACCGATGAACATTACACTACTCAATTGCGCCTATCGCATAACTTTGGAAACAAGATTTTTCTCATTCAATCGAACAAAGAGTAAAACCTAATTATTTTGTTCTATTACGCCCGAGAGTGTAAATTTGCAACCTATCCATGCCAACGTTCACAAAAACCAAAACCGACCAACATTGGACTACTCAATTGCACCCTATCGCATAACTTTGGAAACAAAGATTTTTCTCATTCAATCGAACAAAGAGTAAAACCTAATTATTTTGTTCTATTACGCCCGAGAGTGTAAATTTGCAACCTATCGATACCAACGTTCACAAGAACCAAAACGGGACCAACATTATACTCCTCAATTGCGCACCATAAGTCTAACTTTGGAAACCGCACATTTTCTCATTCAATCCAACAATGAGTAAAACCTTATTATTTTGTTCTATTACGCCCGACCGAGAGTGTAAATTTGCAACCTATCGATGCCAACGTTCACAAGAAACAAAACCGACCAACATTAGACTAATCAATTGCGCCCTATCGCACAACTTTGGAAACAAAGACATTTTCTCATTCAATCGAACAATGAGTAAAACCTAATTGTTTTGTTCTATTACGCCCGAGAGTGTAAATTTGCAACCTATCCATGCCAACGTTCACAAGAACCAAAACCGACCAACATTGACTACTCACTTGCGCCCTATCAAGAAACTTTGAAAACAAGATTTTTCTCATTCAATCGAACAAAGAGTAAAACCTAATTATTTTGTTCTATTACGCCCGAGAGTGTAAATTTGCAACCTATCGATGCCAACGTTCACAAGAACCAAAACGGGACCAACATTAGACTACTCAATTGCGCACCATGAGTACAACTTTGGAAACAGTACATTTTCTCATTCAATCGAACAATGAGTAAAACCTTATTATTTTGTTCTATTACGCCCCGAGAGTGTAAATTTGCAACCTATCGATGCCAACGTTCACAAGAAACAAAACCGACCAACATTAGACTAATCAATTGCGCCCTATCGCACAACTTTGGAAACAAGACATTTTCTCATTCAATCGAACAATGAGTAAAACCTTATTATTTTGTTCTATTACCCCCGAGAGTGTAAATTTGCAACCTATCGATGCCAACGTTCACAAGAAACAAAACCACCAACATTAGACTAATCAATTGCGCCCTATCGCACAACTTTGGAAACAAGACATTTTCTCATTCAATCGAACAATGAGTAAAACCTTATTATTTTGTTCTATTACGCCCGAGAGTGTAAATTTGCAACCTATCGATGCCAACGTTCACAAGAACCAAAACGGGACCAACGTTAGACTACTCAATTGCGCACTATCGCACAACTTTGGAAACAAAGACATTTTCTCATTCAATCGAACAATGAGTAAAACCTAATTATTTTGTTCTATTACGCCCGAGAGTGTAAATTTGCAACCTATCCATGCCAACGTTCACAAGAACCAAAACCGACCACCATTGGACTAGTCAATTGCGCCTATCGCATAACTTTGGAAACAAGATTTTTCTCATTCAATCGAACAAAGTAAAACCTAATTATTTTGTTCTATTACGCCCCGAGAGTGTAAATTTGCAACCTATCGATGCCAACGTTCACAAGAACCAAAACGGGACCAACATTAGACTACTCAATTGCGTACCATGAGTATAACTTTAGAAACAAGACATTTTCTCATTCAATCGAACAATGAGTAAAACCTTATTATTTTGTTCTATTACGCCCGAGAGTGTAAATTTGCAACCTATCGATGCCAACGTTCACAAGAAACAAAACACCAACATTAGACTAATCAATTGCGCCTATCAAGCATAACTTTGGAAACAAGACATTTTCTCATTCAATCGAACAATGAGTAAAACCTTATTATTTTGTTCTATTACGCCCGAGAGTGTAAATTTGCAACCTATCGATGCCAACGTTCACAAGAACCAAAACGGACCAACGTTAGACTACTCAATTGCGCACTATCAAGACAACTTTGGAAACAAAGACATTTTCTCATTCAATCGAACAATGAGTAAAACCTAATTATTTTGTTCTATTACGCCCGAGAGTGTAAATTTGCAACCTATCCATGCCAACGTTCACAAGAACCAAAACCGACCACCATTGGACTACTCAATTGCGCCCTATCGCATAACTTTGGAAACAAGATTTTTTCTCATTCAATCGAACAAAGAGTAAAACCTAATTATTTTGTTCTATTACGCCCCGAGAGTGTAAATTTGCAACCTATCGATGCCAACGTTCACAAGAACCAAAACGGGACCAACATTAGACTACTCAATTGCGTACCATGAGTATAACTTTAGAAACAGTACATTTTCTCATTCAATCGAACAATGAGTAAAACCTTATTATTTTGTTCTATTACGCCCCGAGAGTGTAAATTTGCAAGCTATCGATGCCAACGTTCACAAGAAACAAAACCGACCAACATTAGACTAATCAATTGCGCCTATCAAGACAACTTTGGAAACAAGACATTTTCTCATTCAATCGAACAATGAGTAAAACCTTATTATTTTGTTCTATTACGCCCGAGAGTGTAAATTTGCAACCTATCGATGCCAACGTTCACAAGAACCAAAACGGGACCAACGTTAGACTACTCAATTGCGCACTATCGCACAACTTTGGAAACAAGACATTTTCTCATTCAATCGAACAATGAGTAAAACCTAATTATTTTGTTCTATTACGCCCGAGAGTGTAAATTAGCAACCTATCCATGCCAACGTTCACAAGAACCAAAACCGACCAACATTGGACTACTCACTTGCGCCCTTTCAAGAAACTTTGGAAACGATTTTTCTCATTCAATCGAACAAAGAGTAAAACCTAATTATTTTGTTCTATTACGCCCCGAGAGTGTAAATTTGCAACCTATCGATGCCAACGTTCACAAGAACCAAAACCGGATGAACATTACACTACTCAATTGCGCCCTATCAGTATAACTTTAGAAACAGTACTTTTTCTCATTCAATCGAACAAAGAGTAAAACCTAATTATTTTGTTCTATTACGCCCCGAGAGTGTAAATTTGCAACCTATCCATGCCAACGTTCACAAAAACCAAAACCGGAACAACATTGGACTACTCAATTGCACCCTATCAAGCATAACTTTGGAAACAAGATTTTTCTCATTCAATCGAACAAAGAGTAAAACCTAATTATTTTGTTCTATTACGCCCGAGAGTGTAAATTTGCAACCTATCGATGCCAACGTTCACAAGAACCAAAACGGACCAACATAAGACTACTCAATTGCGCACCATGAGTATAACTTTGGAAACAAAAGACATTTTCTCATTCAATCGAACAATGAGTAAAACCTTATTATTTTGTTCTATTACGCCCGACCGAGAGTGTAAATTTGCAACCTATCGATGCCAACGTTCACAAGAAACAAACCGACCAACATTAGACTAATCAATTGCCCTATCGCACAACTTTGGAAACAGTACATTTTCTCATTCAATCGAACAATGAGTAAAACCTAATTGTTTTGTTCTATTACGCCCCGAGAGTGTAAATTTGCAACCTATCCATGCCAACGTTCACAAGAACCAAAACCGGACCAACATTGGACTACTCACTTGCGCCCTATCGCAAAAACTTTGAAAACAAGATTTTTTCTCATTCAATCGAACAAAGAGTAAAACCTAATTATTTTGTTCTATTACGCCCCGAGAGTGTAAATTTGCAACCTATCGATGCCAACGTTCACAAGAACCAAAACGGGACCAACATTAGACTACTCAATTGCGCACCATGAGTACAACTTTGGAAACAGTACATTTTCTCATTCAATCGAACAATGAGTAAAACCTTATTATTTTGTTCTATTACGCCCCGAGAGTGTAAATTTGCAACCTATCGATGCCAACGTTCACAAGAAACAAAACCGGACCAACATTAGACTAATCAATTACGCCCTATCGCACAACTTTGGAAACAGTACATTTTCTCATTCAATCGAACAATGAGTAAAACCTTATTATTTTGTTCTATTACCCCCCGAGAGTGTAAATTTGCAACCTATCGATGCCAACGTTCACAAGAAACAAAACCAGACCAACATTAGACTAATCAATTGCGCCCTATCGCACAACTTTGGAAACAAGACATTTTCTCATTCAATCGAACAATGAGTAAAACCTTATTATTTTGTTCTATTACGCCCGAGAGTGTAAATTTGCAACCTATCGATACCAACGTTCACAAGAACCAAAACGGGACCAACGTTAGACTACTCAATTGCGCACTATCAGTACAACTTTGGAAACAGTACATTTTCTCATTCAATCGAACAATGAGTAAAACCTAATTATTTTGTTCTATTACGCCCCGAGAGTGTAAATTTGCAACCTATCCATGCCAACGTTCACAAGAACCAAAACCGGACCACCATTGGACTAGTCAATTGCGCCCTATCAGTATAACTTTGGAAACAGTACTTTTTCTCATTCAATCGAACAAAGAGTAAAACCTAATTATTTTGTTCTATTACGCCCGAGAGTGTAAATTTGCAACCTATCGATGCCAACGTTCACAAGAACCAAAACGGACCAACATTAGACTACTCAATTGCGTACCATGAGTATAACTTTGGAAACAAGACATTTTCTCATTCAATCGAACAATGAGTAAAACCTTATTATTTTGTTCTATTACGCCCGAGAGTGTAAATTTGCAACCTATCGATGCCAACGTTCACAAGAAACAAAACCGACCAACATTAGACTAATCAATTGCGCCTATCGCACAACTTTGGAAACAAGACATTTTCTCATTCAATCGAACAATGAGTAAAACCTTATTATTTTTTGCTAGTACGCCCCGATAGTGTAAATTTGCAACCTATCGATGCCAACGTTCACAAGAACCAAAACGGGACCAACGTTAGACTACTCAATTGCGCACTATCGCACAACTTTGGAAACAAGACATTTTCTCATTCAATCGAACAATGAGTAAAACCTTATTATTTTGTTCTATTACGCCCCGAGAGTGTAAATTTGCAACCTATCCATGCCAACGTTCACAAGAACCAAAACCGAACCACCATTGGACTACTCAATTGCGCCCTATCGATAACTTTGGAAACAAAGATTTTTCTCATTCAATCGAACAAAGAGTAAAACCTAATTATTTTTTTATAATACGCCCCGAGAGTGTAAATATACAACCTATCGATGCCAACGTTCACAAGAAACAAAAACGGGACCAACATTAGACTTCTCAATTGCGTACCATGAGTATAACTTTGGAAACAAGACATTTTCTCATTCAATCGAACAATGAGTAAAACCTTATTATTTTGTTCTATTACGCCCGAGAGTGTAAATTTGCAAGCCTATCGATGCCAACGTTCACAAGAAACAAAACGGACCAACATTAGACTAATCAATTGCGCCTATCGCACAACTTTGGAAACAAGACATTTTCTCATTCAATCGAACAATGAGTAAAACCTTATTATTTTGTTCTATTACGCCCGAGAGTGTAAATTTGCAACCTATCGATGCCAACGTTCACAAGAACCAAAACGGGACCAACGTTAGACTACTCAATTGCGCACTATACAACTTTGGAAACAAAGACATTTTCTCATTCAACCGAACAATGAGTAAAACCTAATTATTTTGTCCTATTACGCCCCGAGAGTGTAAATTAGCAACCTATCCATGCCAACGTTCACAAGAACCAAAACCGGACCAACATTGGACTACTCACTTGCGCCCTTTCAGTAAAACTTTGGAAACGGTACTTTTTCTCATTCAATCGAACAAAGAGTAAAACCTAATTATTTTGTTCTATTACGCCCCGAGAGTGTAAATTTGCAACCTATCGATGCCAACGTTCACAAGAACCAAAACCGATGAACATTACACTACTCAATTGCGCCTATCGCATAACTTTGGAAACAAAGATTTTTTCTCATTCAATCGAACAAAGAGTAAAACCTAATTATTTTGTTCTATTACGCCCCGAGAGTGTAAATTTGCAACCTATCCATGCCAACGTTCACAAAAACCAAAACCGGACCAACATTGGACTACTCAATTGCACCCTATCAGTATAACTTTGGAAACAGTACTTTTTCTCATTCAATCGAACAAAGAGTAAAACCTAATTATTTTGTTCTATTACGCCCCGAGAGTGTAAATTTGCAACCTATCGATGCCAACGTTCACAAGAACCAAAACCGGACCAACATAAGACTACTCAATTGCGCACAATGAGTATAACTTTGGAAACAGTACATTTTCTCATTCAATCGAACAATGAGTAAAACCTTATTATTTTGTTCTATTACGCCCCGACCGAGAGTGTAAATTTGCAACCTATCGATGCCAACGTTCACAAGAAACAAAACCGGACCAACATTAGACTAATCAATTGCGCCCTATCAGTACAACTTTGGAAACAGTACATTTTCTCATTCAATCGAACAATGAGTAAAACCTAATTGTTTTGTTCTATTACGCCCCGAGAGTGTAAATTTGCAACCTATCCATGCCAACGTTCACAAGAACCAAAACCGGACCAACATTGGACTACTCACTTGCGCCCTATCGCAAGAAACTTTGAAAACAAGATTTTTCTCATTCAATCGAACAAAGAGTAAAACCTAATTATTTTGTTCTATTACGCCCCGAGAGTGTAAATTTGCAACCTATCGATGCCAACGTTCACAAGAACCAAAACGGGACCAACATTAGACTACTCAATTGCGCACCATGAGTACAACTTTGGAAACAGTACATTTTCTCATTCAATCGAACAATGAGTAAAATCTTATTATTTTGTTCTATTACGCCCCGAGAGTGTAAATTTGCAACCTATCGATGCCAACGTTCACAAGAAACAAAACCGGACCAACATTAGACTAATCAATTGCGCCCTATCAGTACAACTTTGGAAACAGTACATTTTCTCATTCAATCGAACAATGAGTAAAACCTTATTATTTTGTTCTATTACCCCCCGAGAGTGTAAATTTGCAACCTATCGATGCCAACGTTCACAAGAAACAAAACCGGACCAACATTAGACTAATCAATTGCGCCTATCGCACAACTTTGGAAACAAGACATTTTCTCATTCAATCGAACAATGAGTAAAACCTTATTATTTTGTTCTATTACGCCCGAGAGTGTAAATTTGCAACCTATCGATGCCAACGTTCACAAGAACCAAAACGGGACCAACGTTAGACTACTCAATTGCGCACTATCGCATAACTTTGGAAACAAGACATTTTCTCATTCAATCGAACAATGAGTAAAACCTAATTATTTTGTTCTATTACGCCCGAGAGTGTAAATTTGCAACCTATCCATGCCAACGTTCACAAGAACCAAAACCGACCACCATTGGACTAGTCAATTGCGCCCTATCGCATAACTTTGGAAACAAAGATTTTTCTCTTTCAATCGAACAAAGAGTAAAACCTAATTATTTTGTTCTATTACGCCCCGAGAGTGTAAATTTGCAACCTATCGATGCCAACGTTCACAAGAACCAAAACGGGACCAACATTAGACTACTCAATTGCGTACCATGAGTATAACTTTGGAAACAGTACATTTTCTCATTCAATCGAACAATGAGTAAAACCTTATTATTTTGTTCTATTACGCCACGAGAGTGTAAATTTGCAACCTATCGATGCCAACGTTCACAAGAAACAAAACCGTACCAACATTAGACTAATCAATTGCGCCTATCGCACAACTTTGGAAACAAGACATTTTCTCATTCAATCGAACAATGAGTAAAACCTTATTATTTTGTTCTATTACGCCCGAGAGTGTAAATTTGCAACCTATCGATGCCAACGTTCACAAGAACCAAAACGGGACCAACGTTAGACTACTCAATTGCGCACTATCGCACAACTTTGGAAACAAGACATTTTCTCATTCAATCGAACAATGAGTAAAACCTAATTATTTTGTTCTATTACGCCCGAGAGTGTAAATTTGCAACCTATCCATGCCAACGTTCACAAGAACCAAAACCGACCACCATTGGACTACTCAATTGCGCCCTATCGCATAACTTTGGAAACAGTACTTTTTCTCATTCAATCGAACAAAGAGTTAAACCTAATTATTTTGTTCTATTACGCCCCGAGAGTGTAAATTTGCAACCTATCGATGCCAACGTTCACAAGAACCAAAACGGGACCAACATTAGACTACTCAATTGCGTACCATGAGTATAACTTTGGAAACAGTACATTTTCTCATTCAATCGAACAATGAGTAAAACCTTATTATTTTGTTCTATTACGTCCCGAGAGTGTAAATTTGCAAGCTATCGATGCCAACGTTCACAAGAAACAAAACCGACCCACATTAGACTAATCAATTGCGCCTATCGCACAACTTTGGAAACAAGACATTTTCTCATTCAATCGAACAATGAGTAAAACCTTATTATTTTGTTCTATTACGCCCGAGAGTGTAAATTTGCAACCTATCGATGCCAACGTTCACAAGAACCAAAACGGGACCAACGTTAGACTACTCAATTGCGCACTATCGCACAACTTTGGAAACAAGACATTTTCTCATTCAATCGAACAAGAGTAAAACCTAATTATTTTGTTCTATTACGCCCGAGAGTGTAAATTAGCAACCTATCCATGCCAACGTTCACAAGAACCAAAACCGACCAACATTGGACTACTCACTTGCGCCTATCAAGAAACTTTGGAAACAAGATTTTTCTCATTCAATCGAACAATGAGTAAAACCTTATTATTTTGTTCTATTACGCCCCGAGAGTTTAAATTTGCAACCTATCGATGCCAACGTTCACAAGAAACAAAACCGGACCAACATTAGACTAATCAATTGCGCACCATGAGTATAACTTTGGAAACAGTACATTTTCTCATTCAATCGAACAATGAGTAAAACCTTATTATTTTGTTCTATTATGCACCGAGAGTGTAAATTTGCAACCTATCGATGCCAACGTTCACAAGAAACAAACCGACCAACATTAGACCAATCAATTGCGCCTATCGCACAACTTTGGAAACAAGACATTTTCTCATTCAATCGAACAATGAGTAAAACCTTATTATTTTGTTCTATTACGCCCCGAGAGTGTAAATTTGCAACCTATCGATGCCAACGTTCACAAGAACCAAAACGGGACAAACGTTAGACTACTCAATTGCGCACTAGCAGTACAACTTTGGAAACAGTACATTTTCTCATTCAATCGAACAATGAGTAAAACCTAATTATTTTGTTCTATTACGCCCCGAGAGTGTAAATTAGCAACCTATCCATGCCAACGTTCACAAGAACCAAAACCGACCAACATTGGACTACTCACTTGCGCCTATAAGTAAAACTTTGGAAACAAGATTTTTCTCATTCAATCGAACAATGAGTAAAACCTAATTATTTTGTTCTATTACGCCCCGAGAGTGTAAATTTGCAACCTATCGATGCCAACGTTCACAAGAACCAAAACCGGATGAACATTAGACTACTCAATTGCGCCCTATCAGTATAACTTTGGAAACAGTACTTTTTCTCATTCAATCGAACAAAGTGTAAAACCTAATTATTTTGTTCTATTACGCCCCGAGAGTGTAAATTTGCAACCTATCCATGCCAACGTTCACAAGAACCAAAACCGGACCACCATTGGACTAGTCAATTGCGCACTATCGCATAACTTTGGAAACAAGATTTTTCTCATTCAATCGAACAAAGAGTAAAACCTAATTATTTTGTTCTATTACGCCCGAGAGTGTAAATTTGCAACCTATCGATGCCAACGTTCACAAGAACCAAAACGGACCAACATTAGACTACTCAATTGCGTACTACGAGTATAACTTTGGAAACAAGACATTTTCTCATTCAATCGAACAATGAGTAAAACCTTATTATTTTGTTCTATTACGCCCGAGAGTGTAAATTTGCAACCTATCGATGCCAACGTTCACAAGAAACAAAACCACCAACATTAGACTAATCAATTGCGCCTATCGCACAACTTTGGAAACAGTACTTTTTCTCATTCAATCGAACAAAGAGTAAAACCTAATTATTTTGTTCTATTACCCCCGAGAGTGTAAATTTGCCACCTATCGATGCCAACGTTCACAAGAACCAAAACGGGACCAACATTAGACTACTCAATTGCGCACTATCAGTACAACTTTGGAAACAGTACATTTTCTCATTCAATCGAACAATGAGTAAAACCTAATTATTTTGTTCTATTACGCCCCGAGAGTGTAAATTAGCAACCCATCCATGCCAACGTTCACAAGAACCAAAACCGACCAACATTGGACTACTCACTTGCGCCTATCAAGAAAACTTTGGAAACAAGATTTTTTTTCTCATTCAATCGCACAAAGAGTAAAACCTAATTATTTTGTTCTATTACGCCCCGAGAGTTTAAATTTGCAACCTATCGATGCCAACGTTCACAAGAACAAAAACGGGACCAACATTAGACTACTCACTTGCGCACCATGAGTATAACTTTGGAAACAGTACATTTTCTCATTCAATCGAACAATGAGTAAAACCTTATTATTTTGTTCTATTATGCACCGAGAGTGTAAATTTGCAACCTATCGATGCCAACGTTCACAAGAAACAAAACCGGACCAACATTAGACTAATCAATTGCGCCTATCGCATACAACTTTGGAAACAGTACATTTTCTCATTCAATCGAACAATGAGTAAAACCTTATTATTTTGTTCTATTACGCCCCGAGAATGTAAATTTGCAACCTATCGATGCCAACGTTCACAAGAACCAAAACGGGACCAACGTTAGACTACTCAATTGCGCACTATCAGTACAACTTTGGAAACAGTACATTTTCTCATTCAATCGAACAATGAGTAAAACCTAATTATTTTGTTCTATTACGCCCCGAGAGTGTAAATTAGCAACCTATCCATGCCAACGTTCACAAGAACCAAAACCGGACCAACATTAGACTACTCACTTGCGCCCTATCAGTAAAACTTTGGAAACAGTACTTTTTCTCATTCAATCGAACAAAGAGTAAAACCTAATTATTTTGTTCTATTACGCCCCGAGAGTGTAAATTTGCAACCTATCGATGCCAACGTTCACAAGAACCAAAACCGATGAACATTAGACTACTCAATTGCGCCTATCAAGATAACTTTGGAAATAGTACTTTTTCTCATTCAATCGAACAATGAGTAAAACCTTATTATTTTGTTCTATTACGCCCCGAGAGTGTAAATTTGCAACCTATCCATGCCAACGTTCACAAGAACCAAAACCGGACCACCATTGGACTACTCAATTGCGCCCTATCAGTATAACTTTGGAAACAGTACTTTTTCTCATTCAATCGAACAAAGAGTAAAACCTAATTATTTTGTTCTATTACGCCCCGAGAGTGTAAATTTGCAACCTATCGATGCCAACGTTCACAAGTACCAAAACGGGACCAACATTAGACTACTCAATTGCGTACCATGAGTATAACTTTGGAAACAAGACATTTTCTCATTCAATCGAACAATGAGTAAAACCTTATTATTTTGTTCTATTACGCCCGAGAGTCTAAATTTGCAACCTATCGATGCCAACGTTCACAAGAAACAAAACCGACCAACATTAGGCTAATCAATTGCGCCTATCGCACAACTTTGGAAACAAGACATTTTCTCATTCAATCGAACAATGAGTAAAACCTTATTATTTTGTTCTATTACGCGCCGAGAGTGTAAATTTGCAACCTATCGATGCCAACGTTCACAAGAACCAAAACGGGACCTATGTTAGACTACTCAATTGCGGACTATCGCATAACTTTGGAAACAAGACATTTTCTCATTCTATCGAACAATGAGTAAAACCTAATTATTTTGTTCTATTACGCCCGAGAGTGTAAATTTGCAACCTATCCATGCCAACGTTCACAAGAACCACCAAACCGACAAACATTGGACTACTCACTTGCGCCCTATCGTAAAAACTTTGGAAACAAGATTTTCTCATTCAATCGAACAAAGAGTAAAACCTAATTATTTTTTTCTATTTCGCCCCGAGAGTGTAAATTTGCAATCTATCGATGCCAACGTTCACAAGAACCAAAACGGGACCAACGTTAGACTACTCAATTGCACACTAGCGGTACAACTTTGGAAACAATACATTTTCTCATTCAATCGAACAATGAGTAAAACCTAATTATTTTGTTCTATTACGCCCGAGAGTGTAAATTAGCAACCTATCCATGCCAACGTTCACAAGAACCAAAACCGACCAACATTGGACTACTCACTTGCGCCTATCAAGAAACTTTGGAAACAAGATTTTTCTCATTCTTTCGAACAATGAGTTAAACCTAATTATTTTGTTCTATTACGCCCAGAGAGCGAAAATTTGCAACCTATCCATGTCAACGTTCACAAGAACCAAAACCGGATGAACATTAGACTACTCAATTGCGCCCTATCAGTATAACTTTGGAAACAGTAATTTTTCTCATTCAATCGAACGAAGAGTAAAACCTAATTATTTTGTTTTATTACGCCCCGAGAGTGTAAATTTGCAACCTATCCATGCCAACGTTCACAAAAACCAAAACCGGACAAACATTGGACTACTCAATTGCACCCTATCAGTATAACTTTGGAAACAGTACTTTTTCTCATTCAATCGAACAAAGAGTAAAACCTAATTATTCTGTTCTATTACGCCCCGAGAGTGTAAATTTGCAACCTATCGATGCCAACGTTCACAAGAACCAAAACGGGACCAACATTAGACTACTCAATTGCGCACCATGAGTATAACTTTGGAAACAGTACATTTTCTCATTCAATCGAACAATGAGTAAAACCTTATTATTTTGTTCTATTACGCCCCGACCGAGAGTGTAAATTTGCAACCTATCGATGCCAACGTTCACAAGAAACAAAACCGGACCAACATTAGACTAATCAATTGCGCCCTATCAGTACAACTTTGGAAACAGTACATTTTCTCATTCAAGCGAACAATGAGTAAAACCTTATTATTTTGTTCTATTACGCCCCGAGAGTGTAAATTTGCAACCTATCGATGCCAACGTTCACAAGAACCAAAACGGGACCAACATTAGACTACTCAATTGCGCACCATGAGTACAACTTTGGAAACAGTACATTTTCTCATTCAATCGAACAATGAGTAAAACCTTATTATTTTGTTCTATTACGCCCCGAGAGTGTAAATTTGCAACCTATCGATGCCAACGTTCACAAGAAACAAAACCGACCAACATTAGACTAATCAATTGCGCCCTATCAGTACAACTTTGGAAACAGTACATTTTCTCATTCAATCGAACAAAGAGTAAAACCTTATTATTTTGTTCTATTACCCCCCGAGAGTGTAAATTTGCAACCTATCGATGCCAACGTTCACAAGAACCAAAACGGGACCAACATTAGACTACTCAATTGCGTACCATGAGTATAACTTTGGAAACAGTACATTTTCTCATTCAATCGAACAATGAGTAAAACCTTATTATTTTGTTCTATTACGCCCCGAGAGTGTAAATTTGCAACCTATCGATGCCAACGTTCACAAGAAACAAAACCGACCAACATTAGACTAATCAATTGCGCCTATCGCACAACTTTGGAAACAGTACATTTTCTCATTCAATCGAACAATGAGTAAAACCTTATTATTTTGTTCTATTACGCCCCGAGAGAGTAAATTTGCAACCTATCGATGCCAACGTTCACAAGAACCAAAACGGGACCAACGTTAGACTACTCACTTGCGCACTATCAGTACAACTTTGGAAACAGTACATTTTCTCATTCAATCGAACAATGAGTAAAACCTAATTATTTTGTTCTATTACGCCCCGAGAGTGTAAATTAGCAACCTATCCATGCCAACGTTCACAAGAACCAAAACCGGACCAACATTGGACTACTCACTTGCGCCCTATTAGTAAAACTTTGGAAACAGTACTTTTTCTCATTCAATCGAACAAAGAGTAAAACCTAATTATTTTGTTCTATTACGCCCCGAGAGTTTAAATTTGCAACCTATCGATGCCAACGTTCACAAGAACAAAAACGGGACCAACATTAGACTACTCACTTGCGCACCATGAGTATAACTTTGGAAACAGTACATTTTCTCATTCAATCGAACAATGAGTAAAACCTTATTATTTTGTTCTATTATGCACCGAGAGTGTAAATTTGCAACCTATCGATGCCAACGTTCACAAGAAACAAAACCGGACCAACATTAGACTACTCAATTGCGCACCATGAGTATAACTTTGGAAACAGTACATTTTCTCACTCAATCGAACAAAGAGTAAAACCTAATTATTTTGTTCTATTATGCCCCGAGAGTGTAAATTTGCAATGTATCGATGCCAACGTTCACAAGAACCAAAACCGGACCAACATTAGACTACTCAATTGCGCACTATCAGTACAACTTTGGAAACAGTACATTTTCTCATTCAATCGAACAATGAGTAAAACCTAATTATTTTGTTCTATTACGCCCCGAGAGTGTAAATTAGCAACCTATCCATGCCAACGTTCACAAGAACCAAAACCGGACCAACATTGGACTACTCACTTGCGCCCCATCAGTAAAACTTTGGAAACAGTACTTTTTCTCATTCAATCGAACAAAGAGTAAAACCTAATTATTTTGTTCTATTACGCCCCGAGAGTGTAAATTTGCAACCTATCGATGCCAACGTTCACAAGAACCAAAACCGATGAACATTAGACTACTCAATTGCGCCCTATCGCATAACTTTGGAAATAGTACTTTTTCTCATTCAATCGAACAAAGAGTAAAACCTAATTATTTTGTTCTATTACGCCCGAGAGTGTAAATTTGCAACCTATCCATGCCAACGTTCACAACAACCAAAACCGACCACCATTGGACTACTCAATTGCGCCTATCGCATAACTTTGGAAACAAGATTTTTTCTCATTCAATCGAACAAAGAGTAAAACCTAATTATTTTGTTCTATTACGCCCCGAGAGTGTAAATTTGCAACCTATCGATGCCAACGTTCACAAGAACCAAAACAGGACCAACATTAGACTACTCAATTGCGTACCATGAGTATAACTTTTGAAACAGTACATTTTCTCATTCAATCGAACAATGAGTAAAACCTTATTATTTTGTTCTATTACGCCCCGAGAGTGTAAATTTGCAACCTATCGATGCCAACGTTCACAAGAAACAAAACCGAACCAACATTAGACTAATCAATTGCGCCTATCGCATAACTTTGGAAACAGTACATTTTCTCATTCAATCGAACAATGAGTAAAACCTTATTATTTTGTTCTATTACGCCCCGAGAGTGTAAATTTGCAAACTATCGATGCCAACGTTCACAAGAACCAAAACGGGACGAACGTTAGACTACTCAATTGCGCACTATCGACAACTTTGGAAACAAGACATTTTCTCATTCAATCGAACAATGAGTAAAACCTAATTATTTTGTTCTATTACGCCCCGAGAGTGTAAATTAGCAACCTATCCATGCCAACGTTCACAAGAACCAAAACCGGACCAACATTGTACTACTCACTTGCGCCCTATCAGTAAAACTTTGGAAACAGTACTTTTTCTCATTCAATCGAACAAAGAGTAAAACCTAATTATTTTGTTCTATTACGCCCCGAGAGTTTAAATTTGCAACCTATCGATGCCAACGTTCACAAGAACAAAAACGGGACCAACATTAGACTACTCACTTGCGCACCATGAGTATAACTTTGGAAACAGTACATTTTCTCATTCAATCGAACAATGAGTAAAACCTTATTATTTTGTTCTATTATGCCCCGAGAGTGTAAATTTGCAACCTATCGATGCCAACGTTCACAAGAAACAAAACCGGACCAACATTAGACTACTCAATTGCGCCCTATCGCACAACTTTGGAAACAGTACTTTTTCTCATTCAATCGAACAAAGAGTAAAACCTAATTATTTTGTTCTATTACGCCCCGAGAGTGTAAATTTGCAACCTATCGATGCCTACGTTCACAAGAACCAAAACGGGACCAACATTAAACTACTCAATTGCGCACTATCGCATAACTTTGGAAACAAGACATTTTCTCATTCAATCGAACAATGAGTAAAACCTAATTATTTTGTTCTATTACGCCCCGAGAGTGTAAATTAGCAACCTATCCATGCCAACGTTCACAAGAACCAAAACCGGACCAACATTGGACTACTCACTTGCGCCCTATCAGTAAAACTTTGGAAAAAGTACTTTTTCTCATTCAATCGAACAAAGAGTAAAACCTAATTATTTTGTTCTATTACGCCCCGAGAGTGTAAATTTGCAACCTATCGATGCCAACGTTCACTAGAACCAAAACCGGATGAACATTAGACTACTCAATTGCGCCCTATCAGTATAACTTTGGAAACAGTACTTTTTCTCATTCAATCGAACAAAGTGTAAAACCTAATTATTTTGTTCTATTACGCCCCGAGAGTGTAAATTTGCAACCTATCCATGCCAACGTTCACAAGAACCAAAACCGGACCAACATTGGACTACTCACTTGCGCCCTATCAGTAAAACTTTGGAAACGGTACTTTTTCTCATTCAATCGAACAAAGAGTAAAACCTAATTATTTTGTTCTATTACGCCCCGAGAGTGTAAATTTGCAACCTATCGATGCCAACGTTCACAAGAACCAAAACCGGATGAACATTAGACTACTCAATTGCGCCCTATCAGTATAACTTTGGAAACAGTACTTTTTCTCATTCAATCGAACAAAGTGTAAAACCTAATTATTTTGTTCTATTACGCCCCGAGAGTGTAAATTTGCAACCTATCGATGCCAACGTTCACAAGAACCAAAACCGACCAACATTGGACTACTCACTTGCGCCCTATCGCAAAAACTTTGGAAACAAGATTTTTCTCATTCAATCGAACAAAGAGTAAAACCTAATTATTTTGTTCTATTACGCCCCGAGAGTTTAAATTTGCAACCTATCGATGCCAACGTTCACAAGAACAAAAACGGGACCAACATTAGACTACTCACTTGTGCACCATGAGTATAACTTTGGAAACAGTACATTTTCTCATTCAATCGAACAATGAGTAAAACCTTATTATTTTGTTCTATTATGCACCGAGAGTGTAAATTTGCAACCTATCGATGCCAACGTTCACAAGAAACAAAACCGGACCAACATTAGACCAATCAATTGCGCACTATCAGTACAACTTTGGAAACAGTACATTTTCTCATTCAATCGAACAATGAGTAAAACCTTATTATTTTGTTCTATTACGCCCCGAGAGTGTAAATTTGCAACCTATCGATGCCAACGTTCACAAGAACCAAGACGGGACCAACGTTGGACTACTCAATTGCGCACTATCAGTACAACTTTGGAAACAGTACATTTTCTCATTCAATCGAACAATGAGTAAATCCTAATTATTTTGTTCTATTACGCCCCGAGAGTGTAAATTAGCAACCTATCCATGCCAACGTTCACAAGAACCAAAACCGGACCAACATTGGACTACTCACTTGCGCCCTATCAGTAAAACTTTGGAAACAGTACTTTTTCTCATTCAATCGAACAAAGAGTAAAACCTAATTATTTTGTTCTATTACGCCCCGAGAGTGTAAATTTGCAACCTATCGATGCCAACGTTCACAAGAACCAAAACCGAACCAACATTAGACTACGCAGTTGCGCCCTAACAGTATAACTTTGGAAACAGTACTTTTTCTCATTCAATCGAACAAAGTGTAAAACCTAATTATTTTGTTCTATTATGCCCCGAGAGTGTAAATTTGCAACCTATCCATGCCAACGTTCCCAAGAACCAAAACCGGACCAACATTAGACTACTCAATTGCGCCCTATCAGAAAAACTTTGGAAACAGTACTTTTTCTCATTCAATCGAACAAAGAGTAAAACCTTATTATTTTGTTCTATTACGCCCCGAGAGTGTAAATTTGCAACCTATCGATGCCAACGTTAACAAGAACCAAAACCGGATGAACATTAGACTACTCAATTGCGCCCTATCAGTATAACTTTGGAAACAGTACTTTTTCTCATTCAATCGAACAAAGTGTAAAACCTAATTATTTTGTTCTATTACGCCCCGAGAGTGTAAATTTGCAACCTATCCATGCCAACGTTCACAAGAACCAAAACCGGACCAACATTGGACTACTCACTTGCGCCCTATCAGTAAAACTTTGGAAAAAGTACTTTTTCTCATTCAATCGAACAAAGAGTAAAACCTAATTATTTTGTTCTATTACGCCCCGAGAGTGTAAATTTGCAACCTATCGATGCCAACGTTCACAAGAACCAAAACCGGATGAACATTAGACTACTCAATTGCGCCCTATCGCATAACTTTGGAAACAAAGATTTTTCTCATTCAATCGAACAAAGTGTAAAACCTAATTATTTTGTTCTATTACGCCCCGAGAGTGTAAATTTGCAACCTATCCATGCCAACGTTCACAAGAACCAAAACCGGACCAACATTGGACTACTCACTTGCGCCCTATCAGAAAAACTTTGGAAACAGTACTTTTTCTCATTCAATCGAACAAAGAGTAAAACCTAATTATTTTGTTCTATTACGCCCCGAGAGTTTAAATTTGCAACCTATCGATGCCAACGTTCACAAGAACAAAACAGGGACCAACATTAGACTACTCACTTGTGCACCATGAGTATAACTTTGGAAACAGTACATTTTCTCATTCAATCGAACAATGAGTAAAACCTTATTATTTTGTTCTTTTATGCACCGAGAGTGTAAATTAGCAACCTATCCATGCCAACGTTCACAAGAACCAAAACCGGACCAACATTGGACTACTCACTTGCGCCCTATTAGTAAAACTTTGGAAACAGTACTTTTTCTCATTCAATCGAACAAAGAGTAAAACCTAATTATTTTGTTCTATTACGCCCCGAGAGGGTAAATTTGCAACCTATCGATGCCAACGTTCACAAGAACCAAAACCGGATCAACATTAGACTACTCAATTGCGCCCTATCAGTATAACTTTGGAAACAGTACTTTTTCTCATTCAATCGAACAAAGAGTAAAACCTAATTATTTTGTTCTATTACGCCCGAGAGTGTAAATTTGCAACCTATCGATGCCAACGTTCACAAGAACCAAAACCGGACCAACATTAGACTACTCAATTGCGCACCATGAGTATAACTTTGGAAACAGTACATTTTCTCATTCAATCGAACAATGAGTAAAACCTTATTATTTTGTTCTATTACGCCCCGACCGAGAGTGTAAATTTGCAACCTATCGATGCCAACGTTCACAAGAAACAAAACCGGACCAACATTAGACTAATCAATTGCGCCCTATCGCACAACTTTGGAAACAAGACATTTTCTCATTCAATCGAACAATGAGTAAAACCTTATTATTTTGTTCTATTACCCCCGAGAGTGTAAATTTGCAACCTATCGATGCCAACGTTCACAAGAACCAAAACGGGACCAACGTTAGACTACTCAATTGCGCACTATCGCACAACTTTGGAAACAAGACATTTTCGCATTCAATCGAACAAAGAGTAAAACCTAATTATTTTGTTCTATTACGCCCCGAGAGTGTATATTCGCAACGTATCCATGCCAACGTTCACAAGAACCAAAACCGGACCAACATTAGACTACTCAGTTGCGCCCTATCGCAAAACTTTGAAAACAAGATTTTTCTCATTCAATCGAACAAAGAGTAAAACCTAATTATTTTGTTCTATTACGCCCGAGAGTGTAAATTTGCAACCTATCGATGCCAACGTTCACAAGAACCAAAACCGGATGAACATTAGACTACTCAATTGCGCCTATCGCATAACTTTGGAAACAAGATTTTTCTCATTCAATCGAACAAAGTGTAAAACCTAATTATTTTGTTCTATTACGCCCGAGAGTGTAAATTTGCAACCTATCCATGCCAACGTTCACAAGAACCAAAACCGGACCACCATTGACTACTCAATTGCGCCTATCGCATAACTTTGGAAACAAGATTTTTCTCATTCAATCGAACAAAGAGTAAAACCTAATTATTTTGTTCTATTACGCCCCGAGAGTGTAAATTTGCAACTTATCGATGCCAACGTTCACAAGAACCAAAACGGGACCAACATTAGACTACTCAATTGCGCACCATGAGTATAACTTTGGAAACAGTACATTTTCTCATTCAATCAAACAATGAGTAAACCTTATTATTTTGTTCTATTACGCCCCCACATTGTAAATTTGCAACCTATCTATGCCATCGTTCACAAGAAACAAAACCGACCAACATTAGACTAATCAATTGCGCCCTATCGACAACTTTGGAAACAAGACATTTTCTCATTCAATCGAACAATGAGTAAAACCTTATTATTTTGTTCTATTACGCCCGAGAGTGTAAATTTGCAACCTATCGATGCCAACGTTCACAAGAACCAAAACGGGACCAACGTTAGACTACTCAATTGCGCACTATCGCACAACTTTGGAAACAAGACATTTTCTCATTCAATCGAACAATGAGTAAAACCTAATTATTTTGTTCTATTACGCCCGAGAGTGTAAATTAGCAACCTATCCATGCCAACGTTCACAAGAACCAAAACCGACCAACATTGGACTACTCACTTGCGCCCTATCGCAAAACTTTGGAAAAAGATTTTTCTCTTTCAATCGAACAAAGAGTAAAACCTAATTATTTTGTTCTATTACGCCCCGAGAGTGTAAATTTGCAACGTATCGATGCCAACGTTCACAAGAACCAAAACGGGACCAACATTAGTCTACTCAATTGCGAACTATGAGTATAACTTTGGAAACAGTAGTTTTTCTCATTCAATCGAACAATGAGTACAACCTAATTATTTTGTTCTATTATGCACCGTGCGTATAAATTTGCAACGTATCCATGCCAACGTTCACAAGAAACAAAACCGACCAACATTAGACCAATCAATTGCGCCCTATCGCACAACTTTGGAAAAAGACATTTTCTCACTAATCGAACAATGAGTAAAACCTTATTATTTTGTTCTATTACGCCCCGAGAGTGTAAATTTGCAACCTATCGATGCCTACGTTCACAAGAACCAAAACGGGACCAACGTTAGACTACTCAATTGCGCACTATCAGTACAACTTTGGAAACAGTACATTTTCTCATTCAATCTAACAATGAGTAAAACCTAATTATTTTGTTCTATTACGCCCCGAGAGTGTAAATTAGCAACCTATCCATGCCAACGTTCACAAGAACCAAAACCGGACCAACATTAGACTACTCACTTGCGCCCTATCAGTAAAACTTTGAAACAAGATTTTTCTCATTCAATCGAACAAAGAGTAAAACCTAATTATTTTGTTCTATTACGCCCGAGAGTGTAAATTTGCAACCTATCGATGCCAACGTTCACAAGAACCAAAACCGATGAACATTAGACTACTCAATTGCGCCCTATCGCATAACTTTGGAAACAAGATTTTTCTCATTCAATCGAACAAAGTGTAAAACCTAATGATTTTGTTCTATTACGCCCCGAGAGTGTAAATTTGCAACCTATCCATGCCAACGTTCACAAGAACCAAAACCGGACCAACATTGGACTACTCACTTGCGCCCTATCAGTAAAACTTTGGAAACAGTACTTTTTCTCATTCAATCGAACAAAGAGTAAAACCTAATTATTTTGTTCTATTACGCCCCGAGAGTTTAAATTTGCAACCTATCGATGCCAACTTTCACAAGAACCAAAACGGGACCAACGTTAGACTACTCAATTGCGCACTATCAGTACAACTTTGGAAACAGTACATTTTCTCATTCTATCGAACAATGAGTAAAACCTAATTATTTTGTTCTATTACGCCCCGAGAGTGTAAATTTGCAACCTATCCATGCCAACGTTCACAAGAACCAAAACCGGACAAACATTGGACTACTCACTTGCGCCCTATCGTAAAAACTTTGGAAACAAAGATTTCTTCTCATTCAATCGAACAAAGAGTAAAACCTAATTATTTTGTTCTATTACGCCCCGAGAGTGTAAATTTGCAACCTATCGATGCCAACGTTCACAAGAACCAAAACGGGACCAACGTTAGACTACTCAATTGCGCACTATCGCACAACTTTGTAAACAAGACATTTTCTCATTCAATCGAACAATGAGTAAAACCTAATTATTTTGTTCTATTACGCCCGAGAGTGTAAATTAGCAACCTATCCATGCCAACGTTCACAAGAACCAAAACCGACCAACATTGGACTACTCACTTGCGCCTCTATCGCAAAACTTTGGAAACAAGATTTTTCTCATTCAATCGAACAAAGAGTAAAACCTAATTATTTTGTTCTATTACGCCCGAGAGTGTAAATTTGCAACCTATCGATGCCAACGTTCACAAGAACCAAAACCGATGAACATTAGACTACTCAATTGCGCCCTATCGCATAACTTTGGAAACAAAGATTTTTCTCATTCAATCGAACAAAGAGTAAAACCTAATTATTTTGTTCTATTACGCCCCGAGAGTGTAAATTTGCAACCTATCCATGCCAACGTTCACAAGAACCAAAACCGGACCACCATTGGACTACTCAATTGCACCCTATCGCATAACTTTGGAAACAAGATTTTTCTCATTCAATCGAACAAAGAGTAAAACCTAATTATTTTGTTCTATTACGCCCGAGAGTGTAAATTTGCAACCTATCGATGCCAACGTTCACAAGAACCAAAACGGACCAACATTAGACTACTCAATTGCGCACCATGAGTATAACTTTGGAAACAAGACATTTTCTCATTCAATCGAACAATGAGTAAAACCTTATTATTTTGTTCTATTACGCCCGACCGAGAGTGTAAATTTGCAACCTATCGATGCCAACGTTCACAAGAAACAAAACCGACCAACATTAGACTAATCAATTGCGCCCTATCGCACAACTTTGGAAACAAGACATTTTCTCATTCAATCGAACAATGAGTAAAACCTTATTATTTTGTTCTATTACCCCCGAGAGTGTAAATTTGCAACCTATCGATGCCAACGTTCACAAGAACCAAAACGGGACCAACGTTAGACTACTCAATTGCGCACTATCGCACAACTTTGGAAACAAGACATTTTCTCATTCAATCGAACAATGAGTAAAACCTAATTGTTTTGTTCTATTACGCCCCGAGAGTGTAAATTTGCAACCTATCCATGCCAACGTTCACAAGAACCAAAACCGGACCAACATTAGACTACTCACTTGCGCCCTATCAGCAAAACTTTGAAAACAAGATTTTTTTCTCATTCAATAGAACATAGAGTAAAACCTAATTATTTTGTTCTATTACGCCCCGAGAGTGTAAATTTGCAACCTATCGATGCCAACGTTCACAAGAACCAAAACCGGAGGAAATTAGACTACTCAATTGCGCCCTATCAGTATAACTTTGGAAACAGTACTTTTTCTCATTCAATCGAACAAAGAGTAAAACCTAATTATTTTGTTCTATTACGCCCGAGAGTGTAAATTTGCAACCTATCCATGCCAACGTTCACAAGAACCAAAACCGACCACCATTGGACTACTCAATTGCGCCCTATCGCATAACTTTGGAAACAAGATTTTTCTCATTCAATCGAACAAAGAGTAAAACCTAATTATTTTGTTCTATTACGCCCCGAGAGTGTAAATTTGCAACTTATCGATGCCAACGTTCACAAGAACCAAAACGGGACCAACATTAGACTACTCAATTGCGCACCATGAGTATAACTTTGGAAACAGTACATTTTCTCATTCAATCGAACAATGAGAAAAACCTTATTATTTTGTTCTATTACGCCCCGAGAGTGTAAATTTGCAACCTATCGATGCCAACGTCCACAAGAAACAAAACCGGACCAACATTAGCCTTATCAATTGCGCCTATCGCACAACTTTGGAAACAAGACATTTTCTCATTCAATCGAACAATGAGTAAAACCTTATTATTTTGTTCTATTACGCCCCGAGAGTGTAAATTTGCAACCTATCGATGCCAACGTTCACAAGAACCAAAACGGGACCAACGTTAAACTACTCAATTGCGCACTATCAGTACAACTTTGGAAACAGTACATTTTCTCATTCAATCGAACAAAGAGTAAAACCTAATTATTTTGTTCTATTACGCCCCGAGAGTGTAAATTAGCAACCTATCGATGCCAACGTTCACAAGAACCAAAACCGGACCAACATTGGACTACTCACTTGCGCCCTATGAGTATAACTTTGGAAACAGTACTTTTTCTCTTTCAATCGAACAAAGAGTAAACCTAATTATTTTGTTCTATTACGCCCCGAGAGTTTAAATTTGCAACCTATCGATGCCAACGTTCACAAGAACAAAAACGGGACCAACATTAGACTACTCACTTGCGCACCATGAGTATAACTTTGGAAACAGTACATTTTCTCATTCAATCGAACAATGAGTAAAACCTTATTATTTTGTTCTATTATGCACCGAGAGTGTAAATTTGCAACCTATCGATGCCAACGTTCACAAGAAACAAAACCGGACCAACATTAGACTAATCAATTGCGCCCTATCGCACAACTTTGGAAACAAAGACATTTTCTAATTAATCGAACAATGAGTAAAACCTTATTATTTTGTTCTATTACGCCCCGAGAGTGTAAATTTGCAACCTATCGATGCCTACGTTCACAAGAACCAAAATGGGACCAACGTTAGACTACTCAATTGCGCACTATCAGTACAACTTTGGAAACAGTACTTTTTCTCATTCAATCGAACAATGAGTAAAACCTAATTATTTTGTTCTATTACGCCCCGAGAGTGTAAATTAGCAACCTATCCATGCCAACGTTCACAAGAACCAAAACCGGACCAACTTTGGACTACTCACTTGCGCCCTATCAGTAAAACTTTGGAAACAGTACTTTTTCTCATTCAATCGAACAAAGAGTAAAACCTAATTATTTTGTTCTATTACGCCCCGAGAGTGTAAATTTGCAACCTATCGATGCCAACGTTCACAAGAACCAAAACCGGATGAACATTAGACTACTCAATTGCGCCCTATAAGTATAACTTTGGAAACAGTACTTTTTCTCATTCAATCGAACAAAGAGTAAAACCTAATTATTTTGTTCTATTACGCCCCGAGAGTGTAAATTTGCAACTTATCGATTCCAACGTTCACAAGAACCAAAACCGACCAACATTGGACTACTCACTTGCGCCCTATCGCAAAACTTTGGAAAAAAGATTTTTCTCATTCAATCGAACAAAGAGTAAAACCTAATTATTTTGTTCTATTACGCCCGAGAGTTTAAATTTGCAACCTATCGATGCCAACGTTCACAAGAACAAAAACGGACCAACATTAGACTACTCACTTGCGCCCTATGAGTACAACTTTGGAAACAATACATTTTCTCATTCAATCGAACAATGAATAAAACCTTATTATTTTGTTCTATTACGCCCCGAGAGTGTAAATTTGCAACCTATCGATGCCAACGTTCACAAGAACCAAAACGGGACCAACGTTAGACTACTCAATTGCGCCTCTATCGCACAACTTTGGAAACAGTACATTTTCTCATTCAATCGAACAATGAGTAAAACCTTATTATTTTGTTCTATTACGCCCCGAGAGTGTAAATTTGCAACCTTTCGATGCCAACGTTCACAAGAACCAAAACCGGACCACCATTGAACTACTCAATTGCGCACTATCAGTACAACTATGGAAACAGTACATTTTCTCATTCAATCGAACAATGAGTAAAACCTAATTATTTTGTTCTATTACGCCCCGAGAGTGTAAATTTGCAACCTATCCATGCCAACGTTCACAAGAACCAAAACCGACCAACATTGGACTACTCACTTGCGCCCTATCAAAGAAAACTTTGGAAACAAGATTTTTCTCATTCAATCGAACAAAGAGTAAAACCTAATTATTTTGTTCTATTACGCCCGAGAGTGTAAATTTGCAACCTATCGATGCCAACGTTCACAAGAACCAAAACCGATGAACATTAGACTACTCAATTGCGCCCTATCGCATAACTTTGGAAACAAGATTTTTCTCATTCAATCGAACAAAGTGTAAAACCTAATTATTTTGTTCTATTACGCCCGAGAGTGTAAATTTGCAACCTATCCATGCCAACGTTCACAAGAACCAAAACCGACCACCATTGGACTACTCAATTGCGCCCTATCGCATAACTTTGGAAACAAGATTTTTTCTCATTCAATCGAACAAAGAGTAAAACCTAATTATTTTGTTCTATTACGCCCGAGAGTGTAAATTTGCAACCTATCGATGCCAACGTTCACAAGAACCAAAACGGGACCAACATTAGACTACTCAATTGCGCACCATGAGTATAACTTTGGAAACAGTACATTTTCTCATTCAATCGAACAATGAGTAAAACCTTATTAATTTGTTCTATTACGCCCCGAGAGTCTAAATTTGCAACCTATCGATGCCAACGTTCACAAGAAACAAAACCAGACCAACATTAGACTAATCAATTGCGCCCTATCAGTACAACTTTGGAAACAGTACATTTTCTCATTCAATCGAACAAAGAGTAAAACCTAATTATTTTGTTCTATTACGCCAAGAGAGTGTAAATTTGCAACCTATCGATGCCAACGTTCACAAGAACCAAAACCGGACCAACGTTAGACTACTCAATTGCGCACTATCAGTACAACTTTGGAAACAGCACATTTTCTCATTCTATCGAACAATGAGTAAAACCTTATTATTTTGTTCTATTACGCCCCGAGAGTGTAAATTTGCAACCTATCGATGCCAACGTTCACAAGAACCAAAACCGACAAACATTGGACTACTCACTTGCGCCCTATCGAAAAACTTTGGAAACAAGATTTTTCTCATTCAATCGAACAAAGAGTAAAACCTAATTATTTTGTTCTATTACGCCCGAGAGTGTAAATTTGCAACCTATCGATGCCAACGTTCACAAGAACCAAAACGGGACCAACGTTAGACTACTCAATTGCGCACTATCGCACAACTTTGTAAACAAGACATTTTCTCATTCAATCGAACAATGAGTAAAACCTAATTATTTTGTTCTATTACGCCCGAGAGTGTAAATTAGCAACCTATCCATGCCAACGTTCACAAGAACCAAAACCGGACCAACATTGGACTACTCACTTGCGCCCTATCGCAAAAACTTTGGAAACAAGATTTTTCTCATTCAATCGAACAAAGAGTAAAACCTAATTATTTTGTTCTATTACGCCCCGAGAGTGTAAATTTGCAACCTATCGATGCCAACGTTCACAAGAACCAAAACCGGATGAACATTAGACTACTCAATTGCGCCCTATCAGTATAACTTTTGAAACAGTACTTTTTCTCATTCAATCGAACAAAGAGTAAAACCTAATTATTTTGTTTTATTACGCCCCGAGAGTGTAAATTTGCAACCTATCCATGCCAACGTTCACAAAAACCAAAACCGGACAAACATTGGACTACTCAATTGCACCCTATCGCATAACTTTGGAAACAAGATTTTTCTCATTCCATCGAACAAAGAGTAAAACCTAATGATTGTGTTCTATTACGCCCCGAGAGTGTAAATTTGCAACCTATCGATGCCAACGTTCACAAGAACCAAAACGGGACCAACATTAGACTACTCAATTGCGCACCATGA
This sequence comes from Aechmea fasciata, assembly GCA_025177825.1. Taxonomy (NCBI): domain Eukaryota; kingdom Viridiplantae; phylum Streptophyta; class Magnoliopsida; order Poales; family Bromeliaceae; genus Aechmea; species Aechmea fasciata. The sequence goes on along the minus strand of CM045928.1, from coordinate 14,815,521 downwards.
GTATAACTTTGGAAAGAGTACATTTTCTCATTCAATCGAACAATGAGTAAAACCTTATTATTTTGTTCGATTACGCCCCGAGAGTGTAAATTTGCAACCTATCGATGCCAACGTTCACAAGAAACAAAACCGGACCAACATTAGACTAATCAATAGCGCACTATCGCACAACTTTGGAAACAAGACATTTTCTCATTCAATCGAACAAAGAGTAAAACCTAATTATTTTGTTCTATTACGCCCCGAGAGTGTAAATTTGCAACCTATCGATGCCAACGTTCACAAGAACCAAAACGGGCCCAACGTTAGACTACTCAATTGCGCACTATCAGTACAACTTTGGAAACAGTACTTTTTCTCATTCAATCGAACAATGAGTAAAACCTAATTGTTTTGTTCTATTACGCCCCGAGAGTGTAAATTTGCAACCTATCCATGCCAACGTTCACAAGAACCAAAACCGGACCAACATTGGACTACTCACTTGCGCCCTATCAGTAAAACTTTGAAAACAGTACTTTTTCTCATTCAATCGAACAAAGAGTAAAACCTAATTATTTTGTTCTATTACGCCCCGAGAGTGTAAATTTGCAACCTATCGATTCCAACGTTCACAAGAACCAAAACGGGACCAACATTAGACTACTCAATTGCGCACCATGAGTATAACTTTGGAAACAGTACTTTTTCTCATTCAATCGAACAATGAGTAAAACCTTATTATTTTGTTCTATTACGCCCCGACCGAGAGTGTAAATTTGCAACCTATCGATGCCAACGTTCACAAGAAACAAAACCGGACCAACATTAGACTAATCAATTGCGCCCTATCGCACAACTTTGGAAACAAGACATTTTCTCATTCAATCGAACAATGAGTAAAACCTTATTATTTTGTTCTATTACCCCCGAGAGTGTAAATTTGCAACCTATCGATGCCAACGTTCACAAGAACCAAAACGGGACCAACGTTAGACTACTCAATTGCGCACTATCGACAACTTTGGAAACAAGACATTTTCTCATTCAATCGAACAATGAGTAAAACCTAATTGTTTTGTTCTATTACGCCCCGAGAGTGTAAATTTGCAACCTATCCATGCAAACGTTCACAAGAACCAAAACCGGACCAACATTTGACTACTCACTTGCGCCCTATCAGTAAAACTTTGAAAACAGTACTTTTTCTCATTCAATCGAACAAAGAGTAAAACCTAATTATTTTGTTCTATTACGCCCCGAGAGTGTAAATTTGCAACCTATCGATGCCAACGTTCACAAGAACCAAAACCGGATCAACATTAGACTACTCAATTGCCCCCTATCAGTATAACTTTGGAAACAGTACTTTTTCTCATTCAATCGAACAAAGAGTAAAACCTAATTATTTTGTTCTTTTACGCCCCGAGAGTGTAAATATGCAACCTATCCATGCCAACGTTCACAAAAACCAAAACCGGACCAACATTGGACTACTCAAATGCACCCTATGAGTATAACTTTGGAAACAGTACTTTTTCTCATTCAATCGAACAAAGAGTAAAACCTAATTATTTTGTTCTATTACGCCCCGAGAGTGTAAATTTGCAACCTATCGATGCCAACGTTCACAAGAACCAAAACGGGACCAACATTAGACTACTCAATTGCGCACCATGAGTACAACTTTGGAAACAGTACATTTTCTCATTCAATCGAACAATGAGTAAAACCTTATTATTTTCTTCTATTACGCCCCGAGAGTGTAAATTTGCAACCTATCGATGCCAACGTTCACAAGAAACAAAACCTGACCAACATTAGACTACTCAATTGCGCCCTATCGACAACTTTGGAAACAAGACATTTTCTCATTCAATCGAACAAAGAGTAAAACCTAATTATTTTGTTCTATTACGCCCCGAGAGTGTAAATTTGCAACCTATCGATGCCAACGTTCACAAGAACCAAAACGGGACCAACGTTAGACTACTCAATTGCGCACTATCGACAACTTTGGAAACAAAGACATTTTCTCATTCAATCGAACAAAGAGTAAAACCTAATTATTTTGTTCTATTACGCCCCGAGAGTGTAAATTTGCAACCTATCGATGCCAACGTTCACAAGAACCAAAACCGGATGAACATTAGACTACTCAATTGCGCCCTATCATTATAACTTTGGAAACAGTACTTTTTCTCATTCAATCGAACAAAGTGTAAAACCTAATTATTTTGTTCTATAACGCCCCGAGAGTGTAAATTTGCAACCTATCCATGCCAACGTTCAAAAGAACCAAAACCGGACCAACATTGGACTACTCACTTGCGCCCTATCAAGAAACTTTGGAAACAAGATTTTTCTCATTCAATCGAACAAAGAGTAAAACCTAATTATTTTGTTCTATTACGCCCGAGAGTGTAAATTTGCAACCTATCGATGCCAACGTTCACAAGAACCAAAACCGATGAACATTAGACTACTCAATTGCGCCCTATCGCATAACTTTGGAAACAAGACATTTTCTCATTCAATCGAACAATGAGTAAAACCTAATTATTTTGTTCTATTACGCCCGAGAGTGTAAATTAGCAACCTATCCATGCCAACGTTCACAAGAACCAAAACCGACCAACATTGGACTACTCACTTGCGCCCTATCAAGAAAACTTTGGAAACAAGATTTTTCTCATTCAATCGAACAAAGAGTAAAACCTAATTATTTTGATCTATTACGCCCCGAGAGTGTAAATTTGCAACCTATCGATGCCAACGTTCACAAGAACCAAAACCGGATGAACATTAGACTACTCAATTACGCCCTATCAGTATAACTTTGGAAACAGTACTTTTTCTCATTCAATCGAACAAAGTGTAAAACCTAATTATTTTGTTCTATTACGCCCCGAGAGTGTAAATTTGCAACCTATCCATGCCAACGTTCACAAGAACCAAAACCGGACCACCATTGGACTACTCAATTGCGCCAATCGCATAACTTTGGAAACAAAGATTTTTCTTTCTCATTCAATCGAACAAAGAGTAAAACCTAATTATTGTGTTCTATTACGCCCCGAGAGTGTAAATTTGCAACCTATCGATGCCAACGTTCACAAGAACCAAAACGGGACCAACATTAGACTACTCAATTGCGTACCATGAGTATAACTTTGGAAACAGTACATTTTCTCATTCAATCGAACAATGAGTAAAACCTTATTATTTTCTTCTATTACGCCCCGAGATTAGAATTTTGCAACCTCTCGATGCCAACGTTCACAAGAAACAAAACCACCAACATTAGACTAATCAATTGCGCCTATCGCACAACTTTGGAAACAGTACATTTTCTCATTCAATCGAATAATGAGTAAAACCTAATTATTTTGTTCTATTACGCCCCGAGAGTGTAAATTTGCAACCTATCGATGCCAACGTTCACAAGAACCAAAACCGGACCAACGTTAGACTACTCAATTGCGCCCTATCGCACAACTTTGTAAACAAGACATTTTCTCATTCAATCGAACAATGAGTAAAACCTAATTATTTTGTTCTATTACGCCCGAGAGTGTAAATTTGCAACCTATCCATGCCAACGTTCACAAGAACCAAAACCGACAAACATTGGACTACTCACTTGCGCCCTATCGTAAAAACTTTGAAACAAGATTTTTCTCATTCAATCGAACAAAGAGTAAAACCTTATTATTTTGTCCTATTCCGCCCGAGAGTGTAAATTTGCAACCTATCGATGCCAACGTTCACAAGAACCAAAACGGGACCAACGTTAGACTACTCAATTGCGCACTATCAGTACAACTTTGGAAACAGTACATTTTCTCATTCAATCGAACAATGAGTAAAACCTAATTATTTTGTTCTATTACGCCCCGAGATTGTAAATTAGCAACCTATCCATGCCAACGTTCACAAGAACCAAAACCGGACCAACATTGGACTACTCACTTGCGCCCTATCAATAAAACTTTGGAAACAGTACTTTTTCTCATTCAATCGAACAAAGAGTAAAACCTAATTATTTTGTTCTATTACGCCCCGAGAGTTTAAATTTGCAACCTATCGATGCCAACGTTCACAAGAACAAAAACGGGACCAACGTTAGACTACTCAATTGCGCACTATCAGTACAACTTTGGAAACAGTACATTTTCTCATTCAATCGAACAACGAGTAAAACCTAATTATTTTGTTCTATTACGCCCGAGAGTGTAAATTTGCAACCTATCGATGCCAACGTTCACAAGAACCAAAACCGGATGAACATTAGACTACTCAATTGCGCCCTATCAGTATAACTTTGGAAACAGTACTTTTTCTCATTCAATCGAACAAAGTGTAAAACCTAATTATTTTGTTCTATTACGCCCCGAGAGTGTAAATTTGCAACCTATCCATGCCAACGTTCACAAGAACCAAAACCGGACCAACATTGGACTACTCACTTGCGCCCTATCGAAAACTTTGGAAACAAGATTTTTCTCATTCAATCGAACAAAGAGTAAAACCTAATTATTTTGTTCTATTACGCCCGAGAGTGTAAATTTGCAACCTATCGATGCCAACGTTCACAAGAACCAAAACCGATGAACATTAGACTACTCAATTGCGCCCTATCGCATAACTTTGGAAACAAGACATTTTCTCATTCAATCGAACAATGAGTAAAACCTAATTATTTTGTTCTATTACGCCCGAGAGTGTAAATTAGCAACCTATCCATGCCAACGTTCACAAGAACCAAAACCGACCAACATTGGACTACTCACTTGCGCCTATCGCAAAACTTTGGAAACAAGATTTTTCTCATTCAATCGAACAAAGAGTAAAACCTAATTATTTTGTTCTATTACGCCCGAGAGTGTAAATTTGCAACCTATCGATGCCAACGTTCACAAGAACCAAAACCGATGAACATTAGACTACTCAATTGCGCCTATCGCATAACTTTGGAAAGAATTTTTCTCATTCAATCGAACAAAGTGTAAAACCTAATTATTTTGTTCTATTACGCCCCGAGAGTGTAAATTTGCAACCTATCCATGCCAACGTTCACAAGAACCAAAACCGGACCACCATTGGACTACTCAATTGCGCCCAATCAGTATAACTTTGGAAACAGTACTTTTTCTCATTCAATCGAACAAAGAGTAAAACCTAATTATTTTGTTCTATTACGCCCCGAGAGTGTAAATTTGCAACCTATCGATGCCAACGTTCACAAGAACCAAAACGGGACCAACATTAGACTACTCAATTGCGTACCATGAGTATAACTTTGGAAACAGTACATTTTCTCATTCAATCGAACAATGAGTAAAACCTTATTATTTTCTTCTATTACGCCCCGAGAGTCTAAATTTGCAACCTATCGATGCCAACGTTCACAAGAACCAAAACGGGACCAACGTTAGACTACTCAATTGCGCACTATCAGTACAACTTTGGAAACAGTACATTTTCTCATTCAATCGAATAATGAGTAAAACCTAATTATTTTGATCCATTACGCCCCGAGAGTGTAAATTTGCAACCTATCTATGCCAACGTTCACAAGAACCAAAACGGGACCAACGTTAGACTACTCAATTGCGCACTATCAGTACAACTTTGGAAACAGTACATTTTCTCATTCAATCAAACAATGAGTAAAACCTAATTATTTTGTTCTATTACGCCCCGAGAGTGTAAATTTGCAACCTATCCATGCCAACGTTCACAAGAACCAAAACCGGACAAACATTGGACTACTCACTTGCGACCTATCGTAAAAACTTTGGAAACAAGATTTTTCTCATTCAATCGAACAAAGAGTAAAACCTAATTATTTTGTTCTATTACGCCCCGAGAGTGTAAATTGGCAACGTATCGATGCCAACGTGCACAAGAACCAAAACGGGACCAACGTTAGACTACTCAATTGCGCACTATCGCATAACTTTGTAAACAAGACATTTTCTCATTCAATCGAACAATGAGTAAAACCTAATTATTTTGTTCTATTACGCCCGAGAGTGTAAATTAGCAACCTATCCATGCCAACGTTCACAAGAACCAAAACCGGACCAACATTGGACTACTCACTTGCGCCTATCGAAAACTTTGGAAAAGATTTTTCTCATTCAATCGAACAAAGAGTAAAACCTAATTATTTTGTTCTATTACGCCCCGAGAGTTTAAATTTGCAACCTATCGATGCCAACGTTCACAAGAACCAAAACGGGACCAACATTAGACTACTCAATTGCACCCTATCAGTATAACTTTGGAAACAAGATTTTTCTCATTCAATCGAACAAAGAGTAAAACCTAATTATTTTATTTTATTACGCCCGAGAGTGTAAATTTGCAACCTATCCATGCCAACGTTCACAAAAACCAAAACCGACAAACATTGGACTACTCAATTGCACCCTATCGCATAACTTTGGAAACAAGATTTTTTCTCATTCAATCGAACAAAGAGTAAAACCTAATTATTTTGTTCTATTACGCCCTGAGAGTGTAAATTTGCAACCTATCGATGCCAACGTTCACAAGAACCAAAACGGGACCAACATTAGACTACTCAATTGCGCACCATGAGTATAACTTTGGAAAAAGTACATTTTCTCATTCAATCGAACAATGAGTAAAACCTTATTATTTTGTTCTATTACGCCCCGAGAGTGTAAATTTGCAACCTATCGATGCCAACGTTCACAAGAAACAAAACCGGACAAACATTAGACTAATCAATTGCGCCTATCCACAACTTTGGAAACAAGACATTTTCTCGATTCAATCGAACAATGAGTAAAACCTTATTATTTTGTTCTATTACCCCGAGAGTGTAAATTTGCAACCTATCGATGCCAACGTTCACAAGAACCAAAACGGACCAACGTTAGACTACTCAATTGCGCACTATCGCATAACTTTGGAAACAAGACATTTTCTCATTCAATCGAACAAAGAGTAAAACCTAATTATTTTGTTCTATTACGCCCCGAGAGTGTAAATTTGCAACCTATCGATGCCAACGTTCACAAGAACCAAAACCGGATGAACATTAGACTACTCAATTGCGCCTATCGCATAACTTTGGAAACAAGATTTTTCTCATTCAATCGAACAAAGTGTAAAACCTAATTATTTTGTTCTATTACGCCCGAGAGTGTAAATTTGCAACCTATCCATGCCAACGTTCACAAGAACCAAAACCGACCACCATTGGACTACTCAATTGCGCCCTATCGCATAACTTTGGAAACAGTACTTTTTCTCATTCAATCGAACAAAGAGTAAAACCTAATTATTTTGTTCTATTACGCCCCGAGAGTGTAAATTTGCAACCTATCGATGCCAATGTTCACAAGAACCAAAACGGGACCAACATTAGACTACTCAATTGCGTACCACGAGTATAACTTTGGAAACAAAGACATTTTCTCATTCAATCGAACAATGAGTAAAACCTTATTATTTTGTTCTATTACGCCCGAGAGTGTAAATTTGCAACCTATCGATGCCAACGTTCACAAGAAACAAAACCGGACCAACATTAGACTAATCAATTGCGCCCTATCGCATACAACTTTGGAAACAAGAATTTTCTCATTCAATCGAACAATGAGTAAAACCTTATTATTTTGTTCTATTACGCCCGAGAGTGTAAATTTGCAACCTATCGATGCCAACGTTCACAAGAACCAAAACGGGACCAACGTTAGACTACTCAATTGCGCACTATCGCACAACTTTGGAAACAGTACATTTTCTCATTCAATCGAACAATGAGTAAAACCTAATTATTTTGTTCTATTACGCCCCGAGAGTGTAAATTAGCAACCTATCCATGCCAACGTTCACAAGAACCAAAACCGGACCAACATTGGACTACTCACTTGTGCCCTATCGAAAACTTTGGAAACAAGATTTTTCTCATTCAATCGAACAAAGAGTAAAACCTAATTATTTTGTTCTATTACGCCCCGAGAGTGTAAATTTGCAACCTATCGATGCCAACGTTCACAAGCACCAAAACGGGACCAACATTAGACTACTCACTTGCGCACCATGAGTATAACTTTGGAAACAGTACATTTTCTCATTAAATCGAACAATGAGTAAAACCTTATTATTTTGTTCTATTATGCACCGAGAGTGTAAATTTGCAACCTATCGGTGCCAACGTTCACAAGAAACAAAACCGGACCAACATTAGACCAATCAATTGCGCCCTATCAGTACAACTTTGGAAACAGTACATTTTCTCATTCAATCGAACAAAGAGTAAAACCTAATTATTTTGTTCTATTACGCCCCGAGAGTGTAAATTTGCAACCTATCGATTCCAACGTTCACAAGAACCAAAACAGGACGAACATTAGACTACTCAATTGCGCCCTATCAGTATAACTTTGGAAACAGTACATTTTCTCATTCAATCGAACAATGAGTAAAACCTAATTATTTTGTTCTATTACGCCCCGAGAGTGTAAATTAGCAACCTATCCATGCCAACGTTCACAAGAACCAAAACCGGACCAACATTGGACTACTCACTTGCGCCTATCGCAAAACTTTGGAAACAAGATTTTTCTCATTCAATCGAACAAAGAGTAAAACCTAATTATTTTGTTCTATTACGCCCCGAGAGTGTAAATTTGCAACCTATCGATGCCAACGTTCACAAGAACCAAAACCGGATGAACATTAGACTACTCAATTGCGCCCTATCAGTATAACTTTGGAAACAGTACTTTTTCTCATTCAATCGAACAAAGTGTAAAACCTAATTATTTTGTTCTATTACGCCCCGAGAGTGTAAATTTGCAACCTATCCATGCCAACGTTCACAAGAACCAAAACCGGACCACCATTGGACTACTCAATTGCGCCCTATCAGTATAACTTTGGAAACAGTACTTTTTCTCATTCAATCGAACAAAGAGTAAAACCTAATTATTTTGTTCTATTACGCCCCGAGAGTGTAAATTTGCAACATATCCATGCCAACGTTCACAAGAAACAAAACGGACCAACATTAAACTACTCAATTGCGTACCATGAGTATAACTTTGGAAACAAGACATTTTCTCATTCAATCGAACAATGAGTAAAACCTTATTATTTTGTTCCATTACGCCCGAGAGTGTAAATTTGCAACCTATCGATGCCAACGTTCACAAGAAACAAAACCGACCAACATTAGACTAATCAATTGCGCCTATCGCACAACTTTGGAAACAAAGACATTTTCTCATTCAATCGAACAATGAGTAAAACCTAATTATTTTGTTCTATTACGCCCCGAGAGTGTAAATTTGCAACCTATCGATGCCAACGTTCACAAGAACCAAAACGGGACCAATGTTAGACTACTCAATTGCGCACTATCAGTACAACTTTGGAAACAGTACATTTTCTCATTCAATCGAACAATGAGTAAAACCTAATTATTTTGTTCTATTACGCCCGAGAGTGTAAATTTGCAACCTATCCATGCCAACGTTCACAAGAACCAAAACCGACAAACATTGGACTACTCACTTGCGCCCTATCGTAAAAACTTTGGAAAAGATTTTTCTCATTCAATCGAACAAAGAGTAAAACCTAATTATTTTGTTCTATTACGCCCTGAGAGTGTAAATTTGCAACCTATCGATGCCAACGTTCACAAGAACAAAAACGGGACCAACATTAGACTACTCAATTGCGCACCATGAGTATAACTTTGGAAACAGTACATTTTCTCATTCAATCGAACAATGAGTAAAACCTTATTATTTTGTTCTATTATGCCCCGAGAGTGTAAATTTGCAACCTATCGATGCCAACGTTCACAAGAAACAAAACCGGACCAACATTAGACCAATCAATTGCGCCCTATCAGTACAACTTTGGAAACAGTACATTTTCTCATTCAATCGAACAATGAGTAAAACCTTATTATTTTGTTCTATTACGCCCCGAGAGTGTAAATTTGCAACCTATCGCTGCCAACGTTCACAAGAACCAAAACGGGACCAACGTTAGACTACTCAATTGCGCACTATCGCATACAACTTTGTAAACAAGACATTTTCTCATTCAATCGAACAATGAGTAAAACCTAATTATTTTGTTCTATTACGCCCGAGAGTGTAAATTAGCAACCTATCCATGCCAACGTTCACAAGAACCAAACCGGACCAACATTGGACTACTCACTTGCGCCCTATCGCAAAACTTTGGAAACAAGATTTTTCTCATTCAATCGAACAAAGAGTAAAACCTAATTATTTTGTTCTATTACGCCCCGAGAGAGCAAATTTGCAACCTAACGATGCCAACGTTCACACGAACCAAAACCGGATGAAATGGAAACAGTACTTTTTCCCATTCAATCGAACAAAGAGTAAAACCTAATTATTTTGTTCTATTACGCCCCGAGAGTGTAAATTTGCAACCTATCCATGCCAACGTTCACAAAAACCAAAACCAGACCAACATTGGACTACTCAATTGCACCCTCTCGCATAACTTTGGAAACAAGATTTTTCTCATTCAATCGAACAAAGAGTAAAACCTAATTATTTTGTTCTATTACGCCCCGAGAGTGTAAATTTGCAACCTATCGATGCCAACGTTCACAAGAACCAAAACGGGACCAACATTAGACTACTCAATTGCGCACCATGAGTATAACTTTGGAAACAGTACATTTTCTCATTCAATCGAACAATGAGTAAAACCTTATTATTTTGTTCTATTACACCCCGACCGAGAGTGTAAATTTGCAACCTATCGATGCCAACGTTCACAAGAAACAAAACCGGACCAACATTAGACTAATCAATTGCGCCCTATCAGTACAACTTTGGAAACAAAGACATTTTCTCATTCAATCGAACAATGAGTAAAACCTAATTATTTTGTTCTATTACGCCCGAGAGTGTAAATTTGCAACCTATCGATGCCAACGTTCACAAGAACCAAAACGGGACCAACGTTAGACTACTCAATTGCGCACTATCGCATAACTTTGGAAACAAGACATTTTCTCATGCAATCGAACAATGAGTAAAACCTAATTGTTTTGTTCTATTACGCCCCGAGAGTGTAAATTTGCAACCTATCCATGCCAACGTTCACAAGAACCAAAACCGGACCAACATTGGACTACTCACTTGCGCCCTATCAGTACAACTTTGGAAACAGTACATTTTCTCATTCAATCGAACAATGAGTAAAACCTAATTATTTTGTTCTATTACGCCCCGAGAGTGTAAATTTGCATCCTATCGATGCCAACGTTCACAAGAACCAAAACCGGATGAACATTAGACTACTCAATTGCGCCCTATCAGTATAACTTTGGAAACAGTACTTTTTCTCATTCAATCGAACAAAGAGTAAAACCTAATTATTTTGTTCTATTACGCCCCGAGAGTGTAAATTTGCAACCTATCCATGCCAACGTTCACAAAAACCAAAACCGGACCAACATTGGACTACTCAATTGCACCCTATGAGTATAACTTTGGAAACAGTACTTTTTCTCATTCAATCGAACAAAGAGTAAAACCTAATTATTTTGTTCTATTACGCCCCGAGAGTGTAAATTTGCAACCTATCGATGCCAACGTTCACAAGAACCAAAACGGGACCAACATTAGACTACTCAATTGCGCACCATGAGTACAACTTTGGAAACAGTACATTTTCTCATTCAATCGAACAATGAGTAAAACCTTATTATTTTGTTCTATTACGCCCCGAGAGTGTAAATTTGCAACATATCGATGCCAACGTTCACAAGAACAAAAACCGGACCAACATTAGACTACTCAGTTGCGCCCTAACAGTATAACTTTGGAAACAGTACTTTTTCTCATTCAATCGAACAAAGAGTAAAACCTAATTATTTTGTTCTATTACACCCCGAGAGTGTAAATTTGCAACCTATCGATGCCAACGTTCACAAGAACCAAAACCGGATGAACATTAGACTACTCAATTGCGCCCTATCAGTATAACTTTGGAAACAGTACTTTTTCTCATTCAATCGAACAAAGTGTAAAACCTAATTATTTTGTTCTATTACGCCCTGAGAGTGTAAATTTGCAACCTATCCATGCCAACGTTCACAAGAACCAAAACCGGACCAACATTGGACTACTCAATTGCGCCCTATCAGTAAAACTTTGGAAACAGTACTTTTTCTCATTCAATCGAACAAAGAGTAAAACCTAATTATTTTGTTCTATTACGCCCCGAGAGTGTAAATTTGCAACATATCCATGCCAACGTTCACAAGAACAAAAACCGGACCAAAATTAGACTACTTTTTATCGTATAACTTTGGAAACAAAGACATTTTCTCATTAAATCGAACAATGAGTAAAACCTAATTATTTTGTTCTATTACTCCCCGAGAGTGTAAATTTGCAACCTATCGATGCCAACGTTCACAAGAAACAAAACCGGACCAACATTAGACTAATCATTTGCGCCCCATCAGTACAACTTTGGAAACAGTACATTTTCTCATTCAATCGAACAATGGGATCGATACGTTGTAAATTTACACTCTCGGGGCGTAATAGAACTAAATAATTTGGTTTTACTCATTGTTCGATTGAATTAGAAAATGTACTGTTTCCAAAGTTATACTGATAGGGCGCAATTGAGTAGTCTAATGTTGGTCCGGTTTTTGTTCTTGTGAACGTTGGCATCGATACGTTACAAATTTACACTCTCGGGGAGTAATAGAATAAAATAATTAGGTTTTACTCATTGCTCGATTTAATGAGAAAATGTACTGTTTCCAAAGTTATACTGATAGGGCGCAACTGAGTAGTCTAATTTTGGTCCGGTTTTGGTTCTTGTGAACGTTGGCGTTGATACGTTGTAAATTTACACTCTCGGGGCCTAATAGAACAAAATAATTAGGTTTTACTCATTGCTCGAATGAATGAGAAAATATACTGTTTCCAAAGTTATACTGATAGGGCGCAACTGAGTAGTCTAATGTTGGTCCGGTATTGGTTCTTGTGAACGTTGGCATCGATACGTTGCAAATTTACAATCTCGGGGCGTAATAGAACAAAATAATTAGGTTTTACTCATTGTTCGATTGAATGAGAAAATGTACTGTTTCCAAAGTTATACTGATAGGGCGCAATTGAGTAGTCTAATGTTGGTCCGGTTTTTGTTCTTGTGAACGTTGACATCGATACGTTGCAAATTTACACTCTCGGGGCGTAATAGAACAAAATAATTTGGTTTTACTCATTGTTCGATTGAATGAGAAAATGTACTGTTTCCAATGTTATACAGATAGGGCGCAACTGAGTAGTCTAATGTTGGTCCGGTTTTTGTTCTTGTGAACGTTGGCATCTACGTTGCAAATTTACACTCTCGGGGCGTAATAGAACAAAATAATTTGATTTTACTCATTGTTCGATTGAATGAGAAAATGTACTGTTTCCAATGTTATACAGATAGGGCGCAACTGAGTAGTCAAATGTCGTTCCGGTTTTGGTTCTTGTGAACGTTGGCGTTGATACGTTGTAAATTTACACTCTCGGGGCGTAATAGAACAAAATAATTTGGTTTTACTCATTGTTCGATTGAATTAGAAAATGTACTGTTTCCAAAGTTATACTGATAGGGCGCAATTGAGTAGTCTAATTGTAAGAAAGTGAATTCTCAAAATATGAGGATTGTACTTCATCCGGAATCGACTAAGTGTCGTGGTGGTGAGAATCGGAGAGATCGAAGCTGACTCTAAGCCGAAAAGTGCATTAGAGTAGGCCCCGACCGCAAATGGTGCAAACTACTCCATTCTGCAGTTTTTGGCCAGTGGAGACCGGACATCCCATGGAGACCGGATGCCACAAGGAGCCCTGCTGTGCAGGGGAAGAAAATTGGCTAAGTCCTCAAATACTAGCTCTCGGGATCCGGACAATGAGGAATGTCCGGACATCCATTGTCCGGACAATCCGTGAAGACCGGATCCCGTACGCTGGAGAAACTGGCCTGAGGGTTTTTCGTAAGCCAATCCGTGAATTCTCGAAATCCGAGAGTTGCACCATGTTTAGAATCGACCGATTGTCGATTGGATGGACTTCGGAAAGTTCGAAGTTGATCCGAAGGCAAAAGTGCCCGAGTTGCTCGGTGAAGTTCGAAGCCTTCGGGCGTTTTTGTGCGCATAGGCGCGAAAACGGAACCCGAAAAGCTATGTCGGGTCGCGAGCTAAATCCGACATTAGCGTGGATGAAAAGATGATGAAAACGTGTTCGAAAACATGTTTGGAAAGTCTCGGTGCGATTTGAAAAGAATCGGAAGCCAAACGAGCGAAAAGGAACAAAAACGGAAAAGAAACGAAAAACGCTGAAATTTGGCTAAGTCCTTAAATGTTGGGCTGAGAAGACCCACTGGGTCGGGACATTGATCAATGTCCGGACATTGGATGTCCGGACAATGGATGATGTCCGGACCCAGTAAGCTGTCAAATGGGCAAAAATGGATTTCGCAGGCCATTGTCCGGACATTGAGGGGATGTCCGGTCCCTGCAGCCCGAAAATGCCCAGTTTGGTGCAGTTTGGATTGTTGAGGGGGCTTTTGGCATTTTGTTACAATAGAGCCTATAGAGGGCTTCTCCTCTCTCCCTCATTGTTATTTCCCACAGACACACAACATAACACTCTCCCTCTCTCTCTCTAGAAAGAAGAAGAAGAAGAAGGAGAAGGAGGAGAAGAAGAGGGAAGGATTGGAAGAGGATTGAGCTAGGAGCAAGCCTAGCCTCTTCTTCACCATCCTCTCCACCATTGGAGCTTCTACTTGAGGTAAGCTCTTGAGAGCTCTCATGGTAGCTTCTCTTAGGGTGTTTTATACCTCCTAGAAATAATTTTCTTGGAACCCTAGCATCCTTAAGAGATGGTTTGCACAAGCAATTGGGTTCTAATGTGGGATTTTGCTCGGGGCAAAATCCTAGGGCTCAAATTGGGGCTTTTCTTAGGATGAGGTTTTGATCTCTTTTAACCTCATTTCTAACATATTGTTAGGTCCACGAACGCGTGCGAGGCGACGGTTCGTCGATTCGGCGAACGGTTTAAGCGATCCGAGCCAAACAAAGGCTTTCCGATTTTGGCCCGGGAGTCAAAGTAGGCATTGGAGGCAACGAAAGCGACATTGTTGCTCCTGTGAACATCCCAAGAGGTGGGGGGTGTCTTACCGAAGCCGTTGGGCTCCCTTTTATGTCTAAGTAAATATTGGTCATATTGCATATATATGTACATATGTATATAGTTTTCATGCATGATAGGGTTAGTATGATTAAATGACTATTCTAGTGTGCCTCCTTATCGTGCGTGACTATGGTGTTGCATTAGGACATAGGAGTATGCTTGCATACCTTCCTTATCGTGCGGCACCATAGGCTTGCATTTGGACATAGGAAGCAAAGGAATGAGTATAATGACATCGAACCCTAGAGACAAGAACTATGATTTAGTTATGCATGATTGCCACCTAGAGATATATGAACCAATGACAACATGACATTATGATATTGTGCAATAACTTAGTGTAAAGAACACTAGAGCTATATGAACCAAGTATAGAGCTTGATGATTAACATTATGACATAGTATAAAGAATACTAGTGACATGTATACCAAGTAGATCACATGATGACTAGTGGCATTGAACTTAGTGTAAAGAACACTAGAGCTACAAGAACCAAGCATAGAACTTGATGAATGACAATGGTATGTGACATAGTGGTAGAGAACACCTATGTATGATTTCCCCTGCGTGGATGCCCTCCAAATGGAGGAGAGGATCATACTCACACACCGCTTCGCCGTGGTTGGTCGCTCCACACGAGTAGTGCGAGTCTCCAGAGGTCTTGGCACGTGATTCGATAGGGATAGCCTATGTGGGGTCCCGAGGGATAGCCTATGTGGGGTCCCGCAGACAACCCATGAGGTTGAATGTGTTGAGTCGTGGGCGTGCCTACGGGCTAGCCAAGGATTGGGTAATAACATAAGAACACAATGAGTATTTCATACATACTTGATTGGAACATAGTAGCATGATAGATATTTCATAACTATATCATGATCTTGTTGTTGTGCATAGCAAGTAGTTGCATTGTTTATATCATGCTTTACTTACCGCAGCTACAGCTTTAAATTATCTATCTTTCTATCTAACTGCTTTTGCCTGCTTAGACCTCGTGGGGAGATCGGTGGGGTCGGTGGCCGAGCCCCCTCGAAACTAAGGAAGTCAGTTTTCACCCCACTCTATCACAGTACTAGCTCACTAGCGGGCGGTCGAGGAGGATCGCGGTAAGGGCATCGCGCCCTAGTTGATAGTGGCCACCTACTTGCATTAGAGCCACCCGTGGTATATTTTGGAGTCAAAATTGTATAAAGAAATGATGTAACCTACATTTTGGGAGATGAACATGTAATTATATATTGAAGTTAAACAATGTAAACGAATGTTGAATGATTGTAATAGTTAGACTCTTCTCTCTTTATATTACTTGTATGGAATACTTGTATCTTGCTCTTATTGTTGTTCGCACCTTTAGGTGCATCTTTTGTCATGTATGGTGTAGAATTTTATTTCGGGCAATTCTTTGTACATGACTTGTTGTCGAGCCTTGGGCGGACAGGGGAGGTGCTGTCCGTTCGGCGCCTGATCGGCGTTCTCGAACCGAACCGAATTGGTAGCGGTCTCGGGGCGTGACACTAATGTTGGTCCGGTTTTTGTTCTTGTGAACGTTGGCATCGATACGTTAAAAATTTACACTCTCGGGGAGTAATAGAACAAAATAATTAGGTTTTACTCATTGTTCGATTGAATGAGAAAATGTACTGTTTCCAAAGTTATACTGATAGGGCGCAACTGAGTAGTCTAATGTTGGTTCGGTTTTGGTTCTTATGAACGTTCGCATCGATACGTTGCAAATTTATACTCTCGGGGTATAATAGAACAAAATAATTTGGTTTTACTCTTTGTTCGATTGAATGAGAAAAAGTACTGTTTCTAATATTATACGAGAGAGGCGCAAGCGAGTAGTCTAATGTTGGTCCGATTTTTGTTCTTGTGAACGTTGGCATCGATACGTTGCAAATTTACACTCTCGGGGCGTAATAGAACAAAATAATTTGGTTTTAATCATTGTTCGATTGAATGAGAAAATGTCTTGTTTCCAATGTTATACGAGATAGGGCAAGTGAATGTCGTTCGGTTTTGGTTCTTGTGAACGTTGGCGTCGATACGTTGTAAATTTACACTCTCGGGCGTAATAGAACAAAATAATTTGGTTTTACTCATTGTTCGATTGAATTAGAAAATGTCTTTGTTTCCAAAGTTATGCGATAGGTCGCAATTGAGTAGTCTAATGTTGGTCGGTTTTGGTTCTTGTGAACGTTGGCATCGATACGTTGCAAATTTACACTCTCGGGCGTAATAGAACAAAATAATTTGGTTTTACTCATTGTTCGATTGAATTAGAAAATGTCTTGTTTCCAATGTTATACAGATAGGGCGCAACTGAGTAGTCAAATGTCGTTCCGGTTTTGGTTCTTGTGAACGTTGGCGTTGATACGTTGTAAATTTACACTCTCGGGGCGTAATAGAACAAAATAATTTGGTTTTACTCATTGTTCGATTGAATTAGAAAATGTCTTTGTTTCCAAAGTTATACTGATAGGGCGCAATTGAGTAGTCTAATGTTGGTCCGGTTTTTGTTCTTGTGAACGTTGGCATCGATACGTTAAAAATTTACACTCTCGGGGAGTAATAGAACAAAATAATTAGGTTTTACTCATTGTTCGATTGAATGAGAAAATGTACTGTTTCCAAAGTTATACTGATAGGGCGCAATTGAGTAGTCTAATGTTGGTCCGGTTTTTGTTCTTGTGAACGTTGGCATCGATACGTTGCAAATTTACACTCTCGGGGCATAATAGAACAAAATAATTTGGTTTTACTCATTGTTCGATTGAATGAGAAAATGTCTTATTTCCAATGTTATACGAGAGAGGCGCAAGTCTAATGTTGGTCCGATTTTTGTTCTGTGAACCTTGGCATCGATACGTTGCAAATTTACACACTCGGGGCATAATAGAACAAAATAATTTGGTTTTAATCATTGTTCGATTGAATGAGAAAATGTACTGTTTCCAATGTTATACAGATAGGGCGCAACTGAGTAGTCGAATGTCGTTCCGGTTTTGGTTCTTGTGAACGTTGGCGTCGATACGTTGTAAATTTACACTCTCGGGGCGTAATAGAACAAAATAATTTGGTTTTACTCATTGTTCGATTGAATTAGAAAATGTACTGTTTCCAAAGTTATGCGATAGGTCGCAATTGAGTAGTCTAATGTTGGTCGGTTTTGGTTCTTGTGAACGTTGGCATCGATACGTTGCAAATTTACACTCTCGGGCGTAATAGAACAAAATAATTTGGTTTTACTCATTGTTCGATTGAATTAGAAAATGTACGTTTCCAATGTTATACGTATGTGGCGTAACCGAGTAGTCTAATGTTGGTCCTGCTTTTGTTCTTGTGAACGTTGGCATCGATACGTTGCAAATTTACACTCTCGGGCGTAATAGATCAAAATAATTTGGTTTTAATCATTGTTCGATTGAATGAGAAAATGTACTGTTTCCAATATTATACAGATAGGGCGCAACTGAGTAGTCGAATGTCGTTCCGGTTTTGGTTCTTCTGAACGTTGGCATCTACGTTGCAAATTTACACTCTCGGGGCGTAATAGAACAAAATAATTTGATTTTACTCATTGTTCGATTGAATGAGAAAATGTACTGTTTCCAATGTTATACGATAAAGAACCGAGTAGTCAAATGTCGTTCCTGCTTTGGTTCTTGTGAACGTTGGCGTTGATACGTTGTAAATTTACACTCTCGGGCGTAATAGAACAAAATAATTTGGTTTTACTCATTGTTCGATTGAATTAGAAAATGTATCGTTTCCAAAGTTATACCGATAGTAATTGAGTAGTCTAATGTTGGTCCTGCTTTTGTTCTTGTGAACGTTGGCATCGATACGTTAAAAATTTACACTCTGGGGAGTAATAGAACAAAATAATTAGGTTTTACTCATTTTTCGATTGAATGAGAAAATGTACCGTTTCCAAAGTTATACTGATAGGGCGCAATTGAGTAGTCTAATGTTGGTCCGGTTTTTGTTCTTGTGAACGTTGACATCGATACGTTGCAAATTTACACTCTCGGGGCGTAATAGAACAAAATAATTTGGTTTTACTCATTGTTCGATTGAATGAGAAAATGTCGTTTCCAATGTTATACGAGAGGCGTAACCGAGTAGTCTAATGTTGGTCCGATTTTTGTTCTTGTGAACGTTGGCATCGATACGCAAATTTACACTCTGGCGTAATAGAACAAAATAATTTGGTTTTAATCATTGTTCGATTGAATGAGAAAATGTAATCGTTTCCAATGTTATACGTATAGGCGCAACCGAGTAGTCGAATGTCGTTCCTGCTTTGGTTCTTGTGAACGTTGGCGTCGATACGTTGTAAATTTACACTCTCGTAATAGAACAAAATAATTTGGTTTTACTCATTGTTCGATTGAATTAGAAAATGTACTGTTTCCAAAGTTATACTGATAGGTCGCAATTGAGTAGTCTAATGTTGGTCCGGTTTTTGTTCTTGTGAACGTTGGCATCGATACGTTGCAAATTTACACTCGTAAATAGAACAAAATAATTTGGTTTTACTCATTGTTCGATTGAATTAGAAAATGTATCGTTTCCAATGTTATACGTATAGGGCGCAACCGAGTAGTCTAATGTTGGTCCTGCTTTTTGTTCTTGTGAACGTTGGCATCGATACGTTGCAAATTTACACTCTCGGGCGTAATAGAACAAAATAATTTGGTTTTACTCATTGTTCGATTGAATGAGAAAATGTAATCGTTTCCAATGTTATACGAGATAGGCGCAACCGAGTAGTCAAATGTCGTTCCTGCTTTGGTTCTTGTGAACGTTGGCGTTGATACGTTGTAAATTTACACTCTGGGCGTAATAGAACAAAATAATTTGGTTTTACTCATTGTTCGATTGAATTAGAAAATGTACCGTTTCCAAAGTTATACCGATAGGCGCAATTGAGTAGTCTAATGTTGGTCCTGCTTTTTGTTCTTGTGAACGTTGGCATCGATACGTTAAAAATTTACACTCTCGGGAGTAATAGAACAAAATAATTAGGTTTTACTCATTGTTCGATTGAATGAGAAAATCGCTTTCCAAAGTTATACCGATAGGCGCAATTGAGTAGTCTAATGTTGGTCCTGCTTTGTTCTTGTGAACGTTGGCATCGATACGTTGCAAATTTACACTCTCGGGCGTAATAGAACAAAATAATTTGGTTTTACTCATTGTTCGATTGAATTAGAAAATGTAATCGTTTCCAATGTTATACGTATAAAGAACCGAGTAGTCTAATGTTGGTCCTGCTTTTGTTCTTGTGAACGTTGGCATCGATACGTTGCAAATTTACACTCTCGGGCGTAATAGAACAAAATAATTTGGTTTTACTCATTGTTCGATTGAATGAGAAAATGTACGTTTCCAATGTTAAAGAGATAGAAATCGAGTAGTCAAATGTCGTTCCTGCTTTTGTTCTTGTGAACGTTGGCGTTGATACGTTGTAAATTTACACTCTGGGCGTAATAGAACAAAATAATTTGGTTTTACTCATTGTTCGATTGAATTAGAAAATGTAGTTTCCAAAGTTATACCGATAGTTAATGAGTAGTCTAATGTTGGTCCTGCTTTTTGTTCTTGTGAACGTTGGCATCGATACGTTAAAAATTTACACTCTGGGAGTAATAGAACAAAATAATTAGGTTTTACTCATTGTTCGATTGAATGAGAAAATGTACGTTTCCAAAGTTATACCGATAGGGCGTAATTGAGTAGTCTAATGTTGGTCCTGGTTCTTGTGAACGTTGGCATCGATACGTTGCAAATTTACACTCGGGCGTAATAGAACAAAATAATTTGGTTTTACTCATTGTTCGATTGAATGAGAAAATGTACTGTTTCCAATGTTATACAGAGAGGGCGCAACTGAGTAGTCTAATGTTGGTCCGATTTTTGTTCTTGTGAACGTTGGCATCGATACGTTGCAAATTTACACTCTCGGGGCGTAATAGAACAAAATAATTTGGTTTTAATCATTGTTCGATTGAATGAGAAAATGTACTGTTTCCAATGTTATACAGATAGGGCGCAACTGAGTAGTCGAATGTCGTTCCGGTTTTGGTTCTTGTGAACGTTGGCGTCGATACGTTGTAAATTTACACTCTCGGGGCGTAATAGAACAAAATAATTTGGTTTTACTCATTGTTCGATTGAATTAGAAAATGTACTGTTTCCAAAGTTATTCTGATAGGGCGCAATTGAGTAGTCTAATGTTGGTCCGTTTTTGGTTCTTGTGAACGTTGGCAACGATAGGTTGCAAATTTACACTCTCGGGGCGTAATAGAACAAAATAATTAGGTTTTACTCATTGTTCGATTGAATGAGAAAATGTACTGTTTCCAAAGTTATACGATAGGCGCAACCGAGTAGTCTAATGTTGGTCCTGCTTTTGTTCTTGTGAACGTTGGCATCGATACGTTGCAAATTTACACTCTCGGGCGTAATAGAACAAAATAATTTGGTTTTACTCATTGTTCGATTGAATGAGAAAATGTACGTTTCCAATGTTATACGATAGAACCGAGTAGTCAAATGTCGTTCCTGCTTTGGTTCTTGTGAACGTTGGCGTCGATACGTTGTAAATTTACACTCTCGGGGCGTAATAGAACAAAATAATTTGGTTTTACTCATTGTTCGATTGAATTAGAAAATGTACTGTTTCCAAAGTTATACTGATAGGCGCAATTGAGTAGTCTAATGTTGGTCCTGCTTTTTGTTCTTGTGAACGTTGGCATCGATACGTTAAAAATTTACACTCTCGGGAGTAATAGAACAAAATAATTAGGTTTTACTCATTGTTCGATTGAATGAGAAAATGTCGTTTCCAAAGTTATACCGATAGGGCGCAATTGAGTAGTCTAATGTTGGTCCTGCTTTTGTTCTTGTGAACGTTGGCATCGATACGTTGCAAATTTACACTCTCGGGCGTAATAGAACAAAATAATTTGGTTTTACTCATTGTTCGATTGAATGAGAAAATGTACGTTTCCAATGTTATACGTAGTGCGCAATCGAGTAGTCTAATGTTGGTCCGATTTTTGTTCTTGTGAACGTTGGCATCGATACGTTGCAAATTTACACTCTCGGGGCGTAATAGAACAAAATAATTTGGTTTTACTCATTGTTCGATTGAATGAGAAAATGTACTGTTTCCAATGTTATACGATAGGGCGCAACCGAGTAGTCGAATGTCGTTCCTGCTTTGGTTCTTGTGAACGTTGGCGCGATACGTTGTAAATTTACACTCTGGGCGTAATAGAACAAAATAATTTGGTTTTACTCATTGTTCGATTGAATTAGAAAATGTACCGTTTCCAAAGTTATACCGATAGGTCGCAATTGAGTAGTCTAATGTTGGTCCTGCTTTGGTTCTTGTGAACGTTGGCATCGATACGTTGCAAATTTACACTCTCGTAATAGAACAAAATAATTTGGTTTTACTCATTGTTCGATTGAATTAGAAAATGTATCGTTTCCAATGTTATACGTATAGGCGAACCGAGTAGTCTAATGTTGGTCCGGTTTTGTTCTTGTGAACGTTGGCATCGATACGTTGCAAATTTACACTCTCGGGCGTAATAGAACAAAATAATTTGGTTTTACTCATTGTTCGATTGAATGAGAAAATGTAATCGTTTCCAATGTTATACGTAGAGGCGCAAATCGAGTAGTCTAATGTTGGTCCGATTTTTGTTCTTGTGAACGTTGGCATCGATACGTTGCAAATTTACACTCTGGCGTAATAGAACAAAATAATTTGGTTTTAATCATTGTTCGATTGAATGAGAAAATGTACGTTTCCAATGTTATACGATAGGCGCAACCGAGTAGTCGAATGTCGTTCCCGCTTTGGTTCTTGTGAACGTTGGCGTCGATACGTTGTAAATTTACACTCGTAATAGAACAAAATAATTTGGTTTTACTCATTGTTCGATTGAATTAGAAAATGTCTTTCCAAAGTTATACCGATAGGTCGCAATTGAGTAGTCTAATGTTGGTCCGCTTTGGTTCTTGTGAACGTTGGCATCGATACGTTGCAAATTTACACTCTGGGCGTAATAGAACAAAATAATTTGGTTTTACTCATTGTTCGATTGAATTAGAAAATGTACGTTTCCAATGTTATACGATAGGCGCAACCGAGTAGTCTAATGTTGGTCCTGCTTTTGTTCTTGTGAACGTTGGCATCGATACGTTGCAAATTTACACTCTCGGGCGTAATAGAACAAAATAATTTGGTTTTACTCATTGTTCGATTGAATGAGAAAATGTAATCGTTTCCAATGTTATACGAGAGGGCGCAACCGAGTAGTCGAATGTCGTTCCTGCTTTGGTTCTTGTGAGCGTTGGCGTCGAAACGTTGTAAATTTACACTCTCGGGGCGTAATAGAACAAAATAATTTGGTTTTACTCATTGTTCGATTGAATTAGAAAATGTACTGTTTCCAAAGTTATACTGATATGGCGCAACTGAGTAGTCTAATCTTGGTCAAGCTTTTGTTCTTGTGAACGTTGGCATCGATACGTTACAAATTTACACTCTCGCGGAGTAATAGAACAAAATAATTAGGTTTTACTCATTTTTCGATTTAATGAGAAAATGTACTGTTTCCAAAGTTGTACTGATAGGGCGCAATTGATTAGTCTAATGTTGGTCCGGATTTTGTTCTTGTGAACGTTGGCATCGATACGTTGTAAATTTACACTCTCGGGGCGTAATAGAACAAAATAATTTGGTTTTACTCATTGTTCGATTGAATTAGAAAATGTACTGTTTCCAAAGTTATACCGATAGGCGCAATTGAGTAGTCTAATGTTGGTCCTGCTTTTTGTTCTTGTGAACGTTGGCATCGATACGTTACAAATTTACACTCTCGGGAGTAATAGAATAAAATAATTAGGTTTTACTCACCGTTCGATTTAATGAGAAAATGTACGTTTCCAAAGTTATACCGATAGGCGCAACTGAGTAGTCTAATGTTGGTCCGGTTTTTGTTCTTGTGAACGTTGGCATCGATACGTTGCAAATTTACACTCTCGGGGCGTAATAGAACAATATAATTTGGTTTTACTCATTGTTCGATTGAATGAGAAAATGTACTTTCCAATGTTATACGTACGGGCGCATAATCGAGTAGTCTAATGTTGGTCCGGTTTTTGTTCTTGTGAACGTTGGCATCTACGTTGCAAATTTACACTCTCGGGGCGTAATAGAACAAAATAATTTGATTTTACTCATTGTTCGATTGAATGAGAAAATGTACTGCTTTCCAATGTTATACAGATAGGGCGCAACTGAGTAGTCAAATGTCGTTCCGGTTTTCGTTCTTGTGAACGTTGGCGTCGATACGTTGTAAATTTACACTCTCGGGGCGTAATAGAACAAAATAATTTGGTTTTACTCATTGTTCGATTGAATTAGAAAATGTACTGTTCCCAATGTTATACAGATAGGCGCAATCGAGTAGTCTAATGTTGGTCCTGGTTTTTGTTCTTGTGAACGTTGGCATCGATACGTTACAAATTTACACTCGGGGAGTAATAGAACAAAATAATTTGGTTTTACTCATTGTTCGATTGAATTAGAAAATGTACTGTTTCCAATGTTATACAGATAGGGCGCAACTGAGTAGTCTAATGTTGGTCCGGTTTTTGTTCTTGTGAACGTTGGCATCGATACGTTGCAAATTTACACTCTCGGGGCGTAATAGAACAAAATAATTTGGTTTTACTCATTGTTCGATTGAATGAGAAAATGTACTGTTTCCAATGTTATACAGATAGGGCGCAACAAAGTAGTCGAATGTCGTTCCGGTTTTGGGTCTTGTGAGCGTTGGCGTCGATACGTTGTAAATTTACACTCTCGGGGCTTAATAGAACAAAATAATTTGGTTTTACTCATTGTTCGATTGACTTAGAAAATGTACCGTTTCCAAAGTTATACTGATAGGTCGCAATTGAGTAGTCTAATGTTGGTCCGGTTTTTGTTCTTGTGAACGTTGGCATCGATACGTTACAAATTTACACTCTCGGGGCGTAATAGAACAAAATAATTAGGTTTTACTCATTTTTCGATTTAATGAGAAAATGTACTGTTTACAAAGTTGTACTGATAGGGCGCAATTGATTAGTCTAATGTTGGTCCGGATTTTGTTCTTGTGAACGTTGGCATCGATACGTTGTAAATTTACACTCTCGGGGCGTAATAGAACAAAATAATTTGGTTTTACTCATTGTTCGATTGAATTAGAAAATGTACTGTTTCCAAAGTTATACTGATAGGGCGCAATTGAGTAGTCTAATGTTGGTCCGGTTTTTGTTCTTGTGAACGTTGGCATCGATACGTTACAAATTTACACTCTCTGGGAGTAATAGAATAAAATAATTAGGTTTTACTCACTGTTCGATTTAATGAGAAAATGTACTGTTTCCAAAGTTATACCGATAGGCAATCGAGTAGTCTAATGTTGGTCCGGTTTTGGTTCTTGTGAACGTTGGCATCGATACGTTGCAAATTTACACGCTCGGGGCGTAATAGAACAATATAATTTGGTTTTACTCATTGTTCGATTGAATGAGAAAATGTACTGTTGCCAATGTTATACGTATGGCGCAATCGAGTAGTCTAATGTTGGTCCGGTTTTTGTTCTTGTGAACGTTGGCATCTACGTTGCACATTTATACTCTCGGGGCATGATAGAAAAAAATAAATTGATTTTACTCATTGTTCGATTGAATGAGAAAATGTACCAATGTTATACAGATAGGGCGCAACTGAGTAGTCAAATGTCGTTCCGGTTTTCGTTCTTGTGAACGTTGGCGTCGATACGTTGTAAATTTACACTCTCGGGGCGTAATAGAACAAAATAATTTGGTTTTACTCATTGTTCGATTGAATTAGAAAATGTACGTTCCCAATGTTATACGATAGGGCGCAACTGAGTAGTCTAATGTTGGTCCGGTTTTTGTTCTTGTGAACGTTGGCATCTATCCGGCAAAAATTTACACTCGGGGCGTAATAGAACAAAATAATTTGGTTTTACTCATTGTTCGATTGAATTAGAAAATGTACTGTTTCCAATGTTATACAGATAGGGCGCAACTGAATAGTCTAATGTTGGTCCGGTTTTTGTTCTTGTGAACGTTGGCATCGATACGTTGCAAATTTACACTCTCGGGGCGTAATAGAACAAAATAATTTGGTTTTACTCTTTGTTCGATTGAATGAGAAAATGTCATCGTTTCCAATGTTATACGAGATAGGCGCAACCGAGTAGTCGAATGTCGTTCCTGCTTTGGTTCTTGTGAGCGTTGGCGTCGATACGTTGTAAATTTACACTCTCGGGCTTAATAGAACAAAATAATTTGGTTTTACTCATTGTTCGATTGACTTAGAAAATGTACTTTCCAAAGTTATACCGATAGGTCGCAATTGAGTAGTCTAATGTTGGTCCTGCTTTTTGTTCTTGTGAACGTTGGCATCGATACGTTACAAATTTACACTTTCGGGGAGTAATAGAACAAAATAATTAGGTTTTACTCCTTTTTCGATTTAATGAGAAAATGTACTGTTTCCAAAGTTGTACTGATAGGGCGCAATTGATTAGTCTAATGTTGGTCCGGATTTTGTTCTTGTGAACGTTGGCATCGATACGTTGTAAATTTACACTATCGTAATAGAACAAAATAATTTGGTTTTACTCATTGTTCGATTGAATTAGAAAATGTACGTTTCCAAAGTTATACCGATAAAGGCTAACCGAGTAGTCTAATGTTGGTCCGGTTTTTGTTCTTGTGAACGTTGGCATCGATACGTTACAAATTTACACTCTCGGGGAGTAATAGAATAAAATAATTAGGTTTTACTCACTGTTCGATTTAATGAGAAAATGTACTGTTTCCAAAGTTATACTGATAGGGCGCAACTGAGTAGTCTAATATTGGTCCGGTTTTTGTTCTTGTGAACGTTGGCATCGATACGTTGCAAATTTACACTCTCGGGGCGTAATAGAACAATATAATTTGGTTTTACTCATTGTTCGTTTGAATGAGAAAATGTACTGTTTCCAATGTTATACTGATAGGGCGCAACTGAGTAGTCTAATGTTGGTCCGGTTTTTGTTCTTGTGAACGTTGGCATCTACGTTGCAAATTTACACTCTCGGGGCGTAATAGAACAAAATAATTTGATTTTACTCATTGTTCGATTGAATGAGAAAATGTACTGTTTCCAATGTTATACAGATAGGGCGCAACTGAGTAGTCAAATGTCGTTCCGGTTTTCGTTCTTGTGAACGTTGGCGTCGATACGTTGTAAATTTACACTCTCGGGGCGTAATAGAACAAAATAATTTGGTTTTACTCATTGTTCGATTGAATTAGAAAATGTACTGTTTCCAAAGTTATACTGATAGGGCGCAATTGAGTAGTCTAATGTTGGTCCGGTTTTGGTTCTTGTGAACGTTGGCATCGATACGTTGCAAATTTACACTCTCGGGGCGTAATAGAACAAAATAATTTGGTTTTACTCATTGTTCGATTGAATTAGAAAATGTACTGTTTCCAATGTTATACAGATAGGGCGCAACTGAGTAGTCTAATGTTGGTCCGGTTTTTGTTCTTGTGAACGTTGGCATCGATACGTTGCAAATTTACACTCTCGGGGCGTAATAGAACAAAATAATTTGGTTTTACTCATTGTTCGATTGAATGAGAAAATGTACTGTTTCCAATGTTATACAGATAGGGCGCAACTGAGTAGTCGCATGTCGTTCCGGTTTTGGTTCTTGTGAGCGTTGGCGTCGATACGTTGTAAATTTACACTCTCGGGCGTAATAGAACAAAATAATTTGGTTTTACTCATTGTTCGATTGAATTAGAAAATGTACTTTCCAAAGTTATACTGATAGGTCGCAATTGAGTAGTCTAATGTTGGTCCGGTTTTTGTTCTTGTGAACGTTGGCATCGATACGTTACAAATTTACACTCTCGCGGAGTAATAGAACAAAATAATTAGGTTTTACTCATTTTTCGATTTAATGAGAAAATGTACTGTTTCCAAAGTTGTACTGATAGGGCGCAATTGCTTAGTCTATTGTTGGTCAGGTTTTTATTCTTGTTAACGTTGGCATCGATACGTTGTAAATTTACACTGGGCGTAATAGAACAAAATAATTTGGTTTTACTCATTGTTCGATTGAATTAGAAAATGTACGTTTCCAAAGTTATACCGATAGGCGCAATTGAGTAGTCTAATGTTGGTCCTGCTTTTGTTCTTGTGAACGTTGGCATCGATACGTTACAAATTTACACTCTGGGAGTAATAGAATAAAATAATTAGGTTTTACTCACGTTCGATTTAATGAGAAAATGTACGTTTCCAAAGTTATACCGATAGGCGCAACCGAGTAGTCTAATGTTGGTCCGGTTTTGGTTCTTGTGAACGTTGGCATGGATACGTTGCGAATATACACTCTCGGGGCGTAATAGAACAAAATAATTTGGTTTTACTCATTATTCGATTGAATGAGAAAATGTACTGTTTCCAATGTTATACAGACAGGGCGCAACTGAGTAGTCTAATGTTGGTCCGGTTTTTGTTCTTGTGAACGTTGGCATCTACGTTGCAAATTTACACTCTCGGGGCGTAATAGAACAAAATAATTTGATTTTACTCATTGTTCGATTGAATGAGAAAATGTCGTTTCCAATGTTATACGAGATAGGCGCAATCGAGTAGTCAAATGTCGTTCCGGTTTTCGTTCTTGTGAACGTTGGCGTCGATACGTTGTAAATTTACACTCTCGGGGCGTAATAGAACAAAATAATTTGGTTTTACTCATTGTTCGATTGAATTAGAAAATGTACTGTTTCCAATGTTATACAGATAGGGCGCAACTGAATAGTCTAATGTTGGTCCGGTTTTTGTTCTTGTGAACGTTGGCATCGATACGTTACAAATTTACACTCTCGGGGAGTAATAGAACAAAATAATTTGGTTTTACTCATTGTTCGATTGAATTAGAAAATGTACTGTTTCCAATGTTATACAGATAGGGCGCAACTGAGTAGTCTAATGTTGGTCCGGTTTTTGTTCTTGTGAACGTTGGCATCGATACGTTGCAAATTTACACTCTCGGGGCGTAATAGAACAAAATAATTTGGTTTTACTCATTGTTCGATTGAATGAGAAAATGTACTGTTTCCAATGTTATACGATAGGCGCAAGAGTAGTCAAATGTCGTTCCGGTTTTGGTTCTTGTGAGCGTTGGCGTCGATACGTTGTAAATTTACACTCTCGGGGCTTAATAGAACAAAATAATTTGGTTTTACTCATTGTTCGATTGACTTAGAAAATGTACTGTTTCCAAAGTTATACTGATAGGTCGCAATTGAGTAGTCTAATGTTGGTCCGGTTTTTGTTCTTGTGAACGTTGGCATCGATACGTTACAAATTTACACTTTCGGGGAGTAATAGAACAAAATAATTAGGTTTTACTCCTTTTTCGATTTAATGAGAAATTGTACTGTTTCCAAAGTTGTACTGATAGGGCGCAATTGATTAGTCTAATGTTGGTCCGGTTTTTGTTCTTGTGAACGTTGGCATCGATACGTTGTAAATTTACACTCTCGGGGCGTAATAGAACAAAATAATTTGGTTTTACTCATTGTTCGATTGAATTAGAAAATGTACTGTTTCCAAAGTTATACTGATAGGGCGCAATTGAGTAGTCTAATGTTGGTCCGGTTTTTGTTCTTGTGAACGTTGGCATCGATACGTTACAAATTTACACTCTCGGGGAGTAATAGAATAAAATAATTAGGTTTTACTCATTGTTCGATTGAATGAGAAAATGTACTGTTTCCAAAGTTATACTGATAGGGCGCAACTGAGTAGTCTAATGTTGGTCCGGTTTTGGTTCTTGTGAACGTTGGCATCGATACGTTGCAAATTTACACTCTCGGGGCGTAATAGAACAATATAATTTGGTTTTACTCATTGTTCGTTTGAATGAGAAAATGTACTGTTTCCAATGTTATACAGACAGGGCGCAACTGAGTAGTCTAATGTTGGTCCGGTTTTTGTTCTTGTGAACGTTGGCATCTACGTTGCAAATTTACACTCTCGGGGCGTAATAGAACAAAATAATTTGGTTTTACTCATTGTTCGATTGAATGAGAAAATGTACTGTTTCCAATGTTATACAGATAGGGCGCAACTGAGTAGTCAAATGTCGTTCCGGTTTTGGTTCTTGTGAACGTTGGCATCGATAGGTTGCAAATTTACACTCTCGGGGCGTGATAGAACAAAATAATTAGGTTTTACTCTTTGTTCGATTGAATGAGAAAATGTCTTGTTTCCAATGTTATACGATAGAATCGAGTAGTCTAATGTTGGTCCGGTTTTTGTTCTTGTGAACGTTGGCATCGATACGTTACAAATTTACACTCTCGGGGAGTAATAGAACAAAATAATTTGGTTTTACTCATTGTTCGATTGAATTAGAAAATGTACTGTTTCCAATGTTATACAGATAGGGCGCAACTGAGTAGTCTAATGTTGGTCCGGTTTTTGTTCTTGTGAACGTTGGCATCGATACGTTGCAAATTTACACTCTCGGGGCGTAATAGAACAAAATAATTTGGTTTTACTCATTGTTCGATTGAATGAGAAAATGTACTGTTTCCAATGTTATACAGATAGGGCGCAACTGAGTAGTCGAATGTCGTTCCGGTTTTGGTTCTTGTGAGCGTTGGCGTCGATACGTTGTAAATTTACACTCTCGGGGCTTAATAGAACAAAATAATTTGGTTTTACTCATTGTTCGATTGAATTAGAAAATGTACTGTTTCCAAAGTTATACTGATAGGTCGCAATTGAGTAGTCTAATGTTGGTCCGATTTTGGTTCTTGTGAACGTTGGCATCGAAAGGTTGCAAATTTACACTCTCGGGGCGTAATAGAACAAAATAATTAGTTTTACTCTTTTTTCGATTGAATGAGAAAATGTATCGTTTCCAAAGTTGCACCGATAGGCGCAATTGATTAGTCTAATGTTGGTCCGGATTTTGTTCTTGTGAACGTTGGCATCGATACGTTGCAAATTTACACTCTCGGGGCGTAATAGAACAAAATAATTTGGTTTTACTCATTGTTCGATTGAATGAGAAAATGTACTGTTTCCAAAGTTATACTGATAGGGCGCAATTGAGTAGTCTAATGTTGGTCCGGTTTTTGTTCTTGTGAACGTTGGCATCGATACGTTACAAATTTACACTCTCGGGGCGTAATAGAACAAAATAATTAGGTTTTACTCACTGTTCGATTTAATGAGAAAATGTACTGTTTCCAAAGTTATACTGATAGGGCGCAACTGAGTAGTCAAATGTTGGTCCGGTATTGGTTCTTGTGAATGTTGGCATCGATACGTTGCAAATTTACAATCTCGGGGCGTAATAGAACAAAATAATTAGGTTTTACTCATTGTTCGATTGAATGAGAAAATGTACTGTTTCCAAAGTTATACTGATAAGGCGCAATTGAGTAGTCTAATGTTGGTCCGGTTTTTGTTCTTGTGAACGTTGGCATCGATACGTTACAAATTTACACTCTCGGGGAGTAATAGAACAAAATAATTTGGTTTTACTCATTGTTCGATTGAATGAGAAAATGTACTGTTTCCAAAGTTATACTGATAGGGCGCAATTGAGTAGTCTAATGTTGGTCCGGTTTTTGTTCTTGTGAACGTTGGCATCGATACGTTGCAAATTTACACTCTCGGGGCGTAATAGAACAAAATAATTTGGTTTTACTCATTGTTCGATTGAATGAGAAAATGTACTGTTTCCAATGTTATACGATAAAGTAACTGAGTAGTCTAATGTTGGTCCGGTTTTTGTTCTTGTGAACGTTGGCATCGATACGTTACAAATTTACACTCTCGGGGAGTAATAGAACAAAATAATTTGGTTTTACTCATTGTTCGATTGAATGAGAAAATGTACTGTTTCCAAAGTTATACTGATAGGGCGCAATTGAGTAGTCTAATGTTGGTCGGTTTTTGTTCTTGTGAACGTTGGCATCGATACGTTGCAAATTTATACTCTCGTAATAGAACTATATAATTTGGTTTTACTCATTGTTCGATTGAATGAGAAAATGTAATCGTTTCCAATGTTATACGACAGTATGCAATCGAGTAGTCTAATGTTGGTCCGGTTTTTGTTCTTGTGAACGTTGGCATCTACGTTGCAAATTTACACTCTCGGGGCGTAATAGAACAAAATAATTTGATTTTACTCATTGTTCGATTGAATGAGAAAATGTACGTTTCCAATGTTATACGAGATAGGGCGCAACCGAGTAGTCAAATGTCGTTCGGTTTCGTTCTTGTGAACGTTGGCGTCGATACGTTGTAAATTTACACTCTCGGGCGTAATAGAACAAAATAATTTGGTTTTACTCATTGTTCGATTGAATTAGAAAATGTACCGTATCCAATGTTATACGAGATAGGCGCAATCGAGTAGTCTAATGTTGGTCCTGCTTTTTGTTCTTGTGAACGTTGGCATCGATACGTTACAAATTTACACTCTGGGAGTAATAGAACAAAATAATTTGGTTTTACTCATTGTTCGATTGAATGAGAAAAAGTACTGTTTCCAAAGTTATACTGTTAGGGCGCAACTGAGTAGTCTAATGTTGGTCCGGTTTTTGTTCTTTTGTAGGTTGGCATGGATACGTTGCGAATATACACTCTCGGGCGTAATAGAACAAAATAATTTGGTTTTACTCATTGTTCGATTGAATTAGAGAATGTCTTGTTTCCAATGTTATACGATAGGCGCAATCGAATAGTCTAATGTTGGTCCGGTTTTTGTTCTTGTGAACGTTGGCATCGATACGTTGCAAATTTACACTCTCGGGGCGTAATAGAACAAAATAATTTGGTTTTACTCATTGTTCGATTGAATGAGAAAATGTACTGTTTCCAATGTTATACAGAGAGGGCGCAACTGAGTAGTCTAATGTTGGTCCGATTTTTGTTCTTGTGAACGTTGGCATCGATACGTTGCAAATTTACACTCTCGGGGCGTAATAGAACAAAATAATTTGGTTTTACTCATTGTTCGATTGAATGAGAAAATGTATCGTTTCCAATGTTATACGAGATAGGCGCAATCGAGTAGTCTAATGTTGGTCGGTTTTTGTTCTTGTGAACGTTGGCATCGATACGTTACAAATTTACACTCTCGGGGAGTAATAGAACAAAATAATTTGGTTTTACTCATTGTTCGATTGAATGAGAAAATGTACTGTTTCCAAAGTTATACTGATAGGGCGCAATTGAGTAGTCTAATGTTGGTCCTGCTTTTGTTCTTGTGAACGTTGGCATCGATACGTTGCAAATTTACACTCTCGGGGCGTAATAGAACAAAATAATTTGGTTTTACTCATTGTTCGATTGAATTAGAAAATGTACTGTTTCCAATGTTATACAGATAGGGCGCAACTGAATAGTCTAATGTTGGTCCGGTTTTTGTTCTTGTGAACGTTGGCATCGATACGTTGCAAATTTACACTCTCGGGGCGTAATAGAACAAAATAATTTGGTTTTACTCATTGTTCGATTGAATGAGAAAATGTACTGTTTCCAATGTTATACAGATAGGGCGCAACTGAGTAGTCTAATGTTGGTCCGATTTTTGTTCTTGTGAACGTTGGCATCGATACGTTGCAAATTTACACTCTCGGGGCGTAATAGAACAAAATAATTTGGTTTTAATCATTGTTCGATTGAATGAGAAAATGTACTGTTTCCAATGTTATACAGATAGGGCGCAACTGAGTAGTCGAATGTCGTTCCGGTTTTGGTTCTTGTGAACGTTGGCGTCGATACGTTGTAAATTTACACTCTCGGGGCGTAATAGAACAAAATAATTTGGTTTTACTAATTGTTCGATTGAATTAGAAAATGTACTGTTTCCAAAGTTATACTGATAGGTCGCAATTGAGTAGTCTAATGTTGGTCCGGTTTTTGTTCTTGTGAACGTTGGCATCGATACGTTACAAATTTACACTCTCGGGGAGTAATAGAACAAAATAATTAGGTTTTACTCATTTTTCGATTTAATGAGAAAATGTACTGTTTCCAAAGTTGTACTGATAGGGCGCAATTGATTAGTCTAATGTTGGTCCGGATTTTGTTCTTGTGAACGTTGGCATCGATACGTTGCAAATTTACACTCTCGGGGCATAATAGAACAAAATAATTAGGTTTTACTCTTTGTTCGATTGAATTAGAAAAAGTACTGTTTCCAAAGTTATACTGTTAGGGCGCAACTGAGTAGTCTAATGTTGGTCCGGTTTTTGTTCTTGTGAACGTTGGCATCGATACATTACAAATTTACACTTTCGGGGAGTAATAGAACAAAATCATTACGTTTTACTCATGTTTCGATTGAATGAGAAAATGTACTGTTTCCAAAGTTATACTGATAGGGCGCAATTGAGTAGTCTAATGTTGGTCCGGTTTTGGTTCTTGTGAACGTTGGCTTCGATAGGTTGCAAATTTACACTCTCGGGGCGTAATAGAACAAAATAATTGGGTTTTACTCTTTGTTCGATGGAATGAGAAAATGTACTGTTTCCAAAGTTATACTGATAGGGCGCAATTGAGTAGTCTAATGTTGGTCCGGTTTTTGTTCTTGTGAACGTTGGCATCGATACGTTGCAAATTTACACTCTCGGGGCGTAATAGAACAAAATAATTTGGTTTTACTCATTGTTCGATTGAATGAGAAAATGTACGTTTCCAACGTTATACGAGGCGCAACCGAGTAATCTAATGTTGGTCCGGTTTTTGTTCTTGTGAACGTTGGCATCTACGTTGCAAATTTACACTCTCGGGGCGTAATAGAACAAAATAATTTGATTTTACTCATTGTTCGATTGAATGAGAAAATGTCGTTTCCAATGTTATACGAGATAGGCGCAATCGAGTAGTCAAATGTCGTTGGTTTCGTTCTTGTGAACGTTGGCGTCGATACGTTGTAAATTTACACTCTCGGGCATAATAGAACAAAATAATTTGGTTTTACTCATTGTTCGATTGAATTAGAAAATGTACTGTTTCCAATGTTATACAGATAGGGCGCAACTGAGTAGTCTAATGTTGGTCCGGTTTTTGTTCTTGTGAACGTTGGCATCGATACGTTACAAATTTACACTCTCGGGGAGTAATAGAACAAAATAATTTGGTTTTACTCATTGTTCGATTGAATGAGAAAATGTACTGTTTCCAATGTTATACAGATAGGGCGCAACTGAGTAGTCTAATATTGGTCCGGTTTTTGTTCTTGTGAACGTTGGCATCGATACGTTGCAAATTTACACTCTCGGGGCGTAATAGAACAATATAATTTGGTTTTACTCATTGTTCGATTGAATGAGAAAATGTACTGTTTCCAATGTTATACAGACAGGGCGCAACTGAGTAGTCTAATGTTGGTCCGGTTTTTGTTCTTGTGAACGTTGGCATCTACGTTGCAAATTTACACTCTCGGGGCGTAATAGAACAAAATAATTTGATTTTACTCATTGTTCGATTGAATGAGAAAATGTCTTGTTTCCAATGTTATACGAGATAGGCGCAATCGAGTAGTCGAATGTCGTTCCTGTTTTCGTTCTTGTGAACGTTGGCGTCGATACGTTGTAAATTTACACTCTCGGGGCTTAATAGAACAAAATAATTTGGTTTTACTCATTGTTCGATTGAATTAGAAAATGTCTGTTTCCAATGTTATACGATAGTAACCGAGTAGTCTAATGTTGGTCGGTTTTTGTTCTTGTGAACGTTGGCATCGATACGTTACAAATTTACACTCGGGGAGTAATAGAACAAAATAATTTGGTTTTACTCATTGTTCGATTGAATGAGAAAATGTACTGTTTCCAATGTTATACAGATAGGGCGCAACTGAGTAGTCTAATGTTGGTCCGGTTTTTGTTCTTGTGAACGTTGGCATCGATACGTTGCAAATTTACACTCTCGGGGCGTAATAGAACAAAATAATTTGGTTTTACTCATTGTTCGATTGAATGAGAAAATGTCTTGTTTCCAATGTTATACAGATAGAATCGAGTAGTCGAATGTCGTTCCGGTTTTGGTTCTTGTGAGCGTTGGCGTCGATACGTTGTAAATTTACACTCTCGGGGCTTAATAGAACAAAATAATTTGGTTTTACTCATTGTTCGATTGAATTAGAAAATGTACTGTTTCCAAAGTTATACTGATAGGTCGCAATTGAGTAGTCTAATGTTGGTCCGGTTTTTGTTCTTGTGAACGTTGGCATCGATACGTTACAAATTTACACTCTCGCGGAGTAATAGAACAAAATAATTAGGTTTTACTCATTTTTCGATTTAATGAGAAAATGTCGTTTCCTAAGTTGTACCGATAGTGGCGCAATTGATTAGTCTAATGTTGGTCCTGGATTTTGTTCTTGTGAACGTTGGCGTCGATACGTTGTAAATTTACACTCTCGGGGCGTAATAGAACAAAATAATTTGGTTTTACTCATTGTTCGATTGAATTAGAAAATGTCTTGTTTCCAAAGTTATACTGATAGGTCGCAATTGAGTAGTCTAATGTTGGTCCGGTTTTTGTTCTTGTGAACGTTGGCATCGATACGTTACAAATTTACACTCTCGGGGAGTAATAGAATAAAATAATTAGGTTTTACTCATTGTTCGATTTAATGAGAAAATGTACTGTTTCCAAAGTTATACTGATAGGGCGCAACTGAGTAGTCAAATGTTGGTCCGGTATTGGTTCTTGTGAATGTTGGCATCGATACGTTGCAAATTTACAATCTCGGGGCGTAATAGAACAAAATAATTAAGTTTTACTCATTGTTCGATTGAATGAGAAAATGTACTGTTTCCAAAGTTATACTGATAGGGCGCAATTGAGTAGTCTAATGTTGGTCCGGTTTTTGTTCTTGTGAACGTTGGCATCGATACGTTGCAAATTTACACTCTCGGGGCGTAATAGAACAATATAATTTGGTTTTACTCTTTGTTCGATTGAATGAGAAAACGTACTGTTTAGAAAGTTATGCTGATAGGGCGCAACCGAGTAGTCTAATGTTGGTCCGGTTTTGGTTCTTGTGAACGTTTGCATCGATACGTTGCAAATTTACACTCTCGGGCGTAATAGAACAAAATAATTTGATTTTACTCATTGTTCGATTGAATGAGAAAATGTCCGTTTCCAATGTTATACAGATAGGGCGCAACTGAGTAGTCAAATGTCGTTCCGGTTTTCGTTCTTGTGAACGTTGGCGTCGATACGTTGTAAATTTACACTCTCGGGGCGTAATAGAACAAAATAATTTGGTTTTACTCATTGTTCGATTGAATTAGAAAATGTATCGTTTCCAATGTTATACGATAGGCGCAATCGAGTAGTCTAATGTTGGTCGGTTTTGTTCTTGTGAGCGTTGGCATAGATACGTTACAAATTTACACTCTCGGGGAGTAATAGAACAAAATAATTTGGTTTTACTCATTGTTCGATTGAATGAGAAAATGTACTGTTTCCAAAGTTATACTGATAGGGCGCAATTGAGTAGTCTAATGTTGGTCCGGTTTTTGTTCTTGTGAACGTTGGCATCGATACGTTGCAAATTTACACTCTCGGGGCGTAATAGAACAAAATAATTTGGTTTTACTCATTGTTCGATTGAATTAGAAAATGTACTTGTTTCCAATGTTATACGATAGGCTAATTGAATAGTCTAATGTTGGTCCGGTTTTTGTTCTTGAGAACGTTGGCATCGATACGTTGCAAATTTACACTCTCGTAATAGAACAAAATAATTTGGTTTTACTCATTGTTCGATTGAATGAGAAAATGTCTTTTCCAATGTTATACGATAGGGCGCAACCGGGTAGTCTAATGTTGGTCCGATTTTTGTTCTTGTGAACGTTGGCATCGATACGTTGCAAATTTACACTCTCGGGGCGTAATAGAACAAAATAATTTGGTTTTACTCATTGTTCGATTGAATGAGAAAATGTACGTTTCCAATGTTATACGAGATAGGCGCAAGCGAGTAGCCTAATGTTGGCTCGGTTTTTGTTCTTGTGAACGTTGGCATCGATACATTGCAAATTTACACTCTCGGGTAGTAATAGAACAAAATAATTTGGTTTTACTCATTGTTCGATTGAATGAGAAAATGTACTGTTTCCAAAGTTATACTGATAGGGCGCAATTGAGTAGTCTAATGTTGGTCCGGTTTTTGTTCTTGTGAACGTTGGCATCGATACGTTGCAAATTTACACTCTCGGGGCGTAATAGAACAAAATAATTTGGTTTTACTCATTATTCGAATGAATTAGAAAATGTACTGTTTCCAATGTTATACAGATAGGGCGCAACTGAATAGTCTAATGTTGGTCCGGTTTTTGTTCTTGTGAACGTTGGCATCGATACGTTGCAAATTTACACTCTAGGGGCGTAATAGAACAAAATAATTTGGTTTTACTCATTGTTCGATTGAATGAGAAAATGTACTGTTTCCAATGTTATACAGATAGGGCGCAACTGAGTAGTCTAATGTTGGTCCGATTTTTGTTCTTGTGAACGTTGGCATCGATACGTTGCAAATTTACACTCTCGGGGCGTAATAGAACAAAATAATTTGGTTTTACTCATTGTTCGATTGAATGAGAAAATGTACTGTTTCCAATGTTATACAGATAGGGCGCAACTGAGTAGTCGAATGTCGTTCCGGTTTTGGTTCTTGTGAACGTTGGCGTCGATACGTTGTAAATTTACACTCTCGGGGCGTAATAGAACAAAATAATTTGGTTTTACTAATTGTTCGATTGAATTAGAAAATGTACTGTTTCCAAAGTTGTACTGATACGGTGCAATTGAGTAGTCTAATGTTGGTCCGGTTTTGATTCTTGTGAACGTTGGCATCGATAGGTTGCAAATTTACACTCTCAGGGCGTAATAGAACAAAATAATTAGGTTTTACTCATTGTTCGATTGAATGAGAAAATGTACTGTTTCCAATGTTATACAGATAGGGCGCAACTGAGTAGTCAAATGTCGTTCCGGTTTTCGTTCTTGTGAACGTTGGCGTCGATACGTTGTAAATTTACACTCTCGGGGCGTAATAGAACAAAATAATTTGGTTTTACTCATTGTTCGATTGAATTAGAAAATGTACTGTTTCCAATGTTATACAGATAGGGCGCAACTGAGTAGTCTAATGTTGGTCCGGTTTTTGTTCTTGTGAACGTTGGCATCGATACGTTACAAATTTACACTCTCGGGGAGTAATAGAACAAAATAATTTGGTTTTACTCATTGTTCGATTGAATGAGAAAATGTACTGTTTCCAAAGTTATACTGTTAGGGCGCAACTGAGTAGTCTAATGTTGGTCCGGTTTTTGTTCTTGTGAACGTTGGCATCGATACGTTGCAAATTTACACTCTCGGGGCGTAATAGAACAAAATAATTTGGTTTTACTCATTGTTCGATTGAATTAGAGAATGTACTGTTTCCAATGTTATACAGATAGGGCGCAACTGAATAGTCTAATGTTGGTCCGGTTTTTGTTCTTGTGAACGTTGGCATCGATACGTTGCAAATTTACACTCTCGGCGCGTAATAGAACAAAATCATTGGGTTTTACTCATTGTTCGATTGAATGAGAAAATGTACGTTTCCAATGTTATACGATAGGCGCAACCGGGTAGTCTAATGTTGGTCGATTTTTTGTTCTTGTGAACGTTGGCATCGATACGTTGCAAATTTACACTCTCGGGCGTAATAGAACAAAATAATTTGGTTTTACTCATTGTTCGATTGAATGAGAAAATGTCTTGTTTCCAATGTTATACGAGATAGGGGCGCAATTGAGTAGTCTAATGTTGGTCGGTTTTGTTCTTGTGAACGTTGGCATCGATACGTTACAAATTTACACTCTCGGGGAGTAATAGAACAAAATAATTTGGTTTTACTCATTGTTCGATTGAATTAGAAAATGTACTGTTTCCAAAGTTATACTGTTAGGGCACAACTGAGTAGTGTAATGTTGGTCCGGTTTTGGTTCTTGTGAACGTTGGCATCGATACGTTGCAAATTTACACTCTCGGGGCATAATAGAACAAAATAATTTGGTTTTACTCATTATTCGAATGAATTAGAAAATGTACTGTTTCCAATGTTATACGAGATAGGCGCAATTGAATAGTCTAATGTTGGTCCGGTATTGGTTCTTGTGAACGTTGGCATCGATAGGTTGCAAATTTACACTCTCGGGGCGTAATAGAACAAAATAATTAGGTTTTACTCTTTGTTCGATTGAATGAGAAAATGTACTGTTTCCAATGTTATACTGATAGTGCGCAATTGATTAGTCTAATGTTGGTCGATTTTTGTTCTTGTGAACGTTGGCATCGATACGTTGCAAATTTACACTCTCGGGCGTAATAGAACAAAATAATTTGGTTTTAATCATTGTTCGATTGAATGAGAAAATGTCTTTGTTTCCAATGTTATACGAGATAGGCGCAAGCGAGTAGTCGAATGTCGTTCGGTTTTGGTTCTTGTGAACGTTGCGTCGATACGTTGTAAATTTACACTCTCGGGCGTAATAGAACAAAATAATTTGGTTTTACTAATTGTTCGATTGAATTAGAAAATGTCTTGTTTCCAAAGTTATCGATAGGTCGCAATTGAGTAGTCTAATTTTGGTCCGGTTTTTGTTCTTGCGAACGTTTGCATCTATACCTTGCAAATTTACACTCTCAGGGCGTAATAGAACAAAATAATTAGGTTTTACTCTTTGTTCGATTGAATGAGAAAAAGTACTGTTTCCAAAGTTATGCGATAGGTCGCAATTGAGTAGTCTAATGTTGGTCCTGTTGTGGTTCTTGTGAACGTGGGCATCGATAGGTTACAAATTTACACTCTCGGGGGGTAACAGAACAAAATAATTAGGTGTTGCTCACTGTTCGATTTAATGAGAAAAGGTACTGTTTCCAAAGTTGTACTGATAGGGCGCAATTGAGTAGTCTAATGTTGGTCCGGATTTTATTCTTGTGAACGTTGGCATCGATACGTTGTAAATTTACACTCTCGGGGCGTAATAGAACAAAATAATTTGGTTTTACTCATTGTTCGATTGAATTAGAAAATGTCTTGTTTCCAAAGTTATCGATAGGCGCAATTGAGTAGTCTAATGTTGGTCGGTTTTGTTCTTGTGAACGTTGGCATCGATACGTTACAAATTTACACTCTCGGGAGTAATAGAACAAAATAATTTGGTTTTACTCATTGTTCGATTGAATTAGAAAATGTCTTGTTTCCAATGTTATACGAGATAGGCGCAAAGTAGTCTAATGTTGGTCCGGTTTGTTCTTGTGAACGTTGGCATCGATACGTTGCAAATTTACACTCTCGGGGCGTAATAGAACAAAATAATTTGGTTTTACTCATTGTTCGATTGAATGAGAAAATGTACTGTTTCCAATGTTATACAGATAGGGCGCAACTGAGTAGTCGAATGTCGTTCCGGTTTTGGTTCTTGTGAGCGTTGGCGTCGATACGTTGTAAATTTACACTCTCGGGGCGTAATAGAACAAAATAATTTGGTTTTACTCATTGTTCGATTGAATTAGAAAATGTCTTTGTTTCCAAAGTTATGCGATAGGTCGCAATTGAGTAGTCTAATGTTGGTCCGGTTTTGTTCTTGTGAACGTTGGCATCGATACGTTACAAATTTACACTCTCGGGAGTAATAGAACAAAATAATTAGGTTTTACTCATTTTTCGATTTAATGAGAAAATGTCTTTGTTTCCAAAGTTGTCTTGATAGGCGCAATTGATTAGTCTAATGTTGGTCGGATTTTGTTCTTGTGAACGTTGGCATCGATACGTTGTAAATTTACACTCTCGGGGCGTAATAGAACAAAATAATTTGGTTTTACTCATTGTTCGATTGAATTAGAAAATGTACTGTTTCCAAAGTTATGCGATAGGGCGCAATTGAGTAGTCTAATGTTGGTCCGGTTTTGTTCTTGTGAACGTTGGCATCGATACGTTACAAATTTACACTCTCGGGAGTAATAGAATAAAATAATTAGGTTTTACTCACTTTGTTCGATTTAATGAGAAAATGTCTTTGTTTCCAAAGTTATACTGATAGGGCGCAACTGAGTAGTCAAATGTTGGTCCGGTATTGGTTCTTGTGAATGTTGGCATCGATACGTTGCAAATTTACAATCTCGGGGCGTAATAGAACAAAATAATTAAGTTTTACTCATTGTTCGATTGAATGAGAAAATGTACTGTTTCCAAAGTTATACTGATAGTGCGCAATTGAGTAGTCTAATGTTGGTCGGTTTTGTTCTTGTGAACGTTGGGATCGATACGTTGCAAATTTACACTCTCGGGGCGTAATAGAACAATATAATTTGGTTTTACTCATTGTTCGATTGAATGAGAAAATGTACTGTTTCCAATGTTATACAGACAGGGCGCAACTGAGTAGTCTAATGTTGGTCCGGTTTTTGTTCTTGTGAACGTTGGCATCTACGTTGCAAATTTACACTCTCGGGGCGTAATAGAACAAAATAATTTGATTTTACTCATTGTTCGATTGAATGAGAAAATGTACTGTTTCCAAAGTTATACGAGATAGTGGCGCAACCGAGTAGTCAAATGTCGTTCGGTTTCGTTCTTGTGAACGTTGGCGTCGATACGTTGTAAAT
Organism: Aechmea fasciata; assembly: GCA_025177825.1. Classification (NCBI taxonomy): domain Eukaryota; kingdom Viridiplantae; phylum Streptophyta; class Magnoliopsida; order Poales; family Bromeliaceae; genus Aechmea; species Aechmea fasciata. The sequence goes on along the minus strand of CM045928.1, from coordinate 14,772,476 downwards.
TTACACTCTCGGGCGTAATAGAACAAAATAATTTGGTTTTACTCATTGTTCGATTGAATTAGAAAATGTCTTGTTTCCAATGTTATACGAGATAGGCGCAAGTAGTAGTCTAATGTTGGTCCGGTTTTGTTCTTGTGAACGTTGGCATCGATACGTTACAAATTTACACTCTCGGGGAGTAATAGAACAAAATAATTTGGTTTTACTCATTGTTCGATTGAATGAGAAAATGTCTGTTTCCAAAGTTATGCGATAGGGCGCAATTGAGTAGTCTAATGTTGGTCCGGTTTTTGTTCTTGTGAACGTTGGCATCGATACGTTGCAAATTTACACTCTCGGGGCGTAATAGAACAAAATAATTTGGTTTTACTCATTGTTCGATTGAATTAGAGAATGTCTTGTTTCCAATGTTATACGAGATAGGCGCAATGAATAGTCTAATGTTGGTCCGGTTTTGTTCTTGTGAACGTTGGCATCGATACGTTGCAAATTTACACTCTCGGGGCGTAATAGAACAAAATAATTTGGTTTTACTCATTGTTCGATTGAATGAGAAAATGTACTGTTTCCAATGTTATACAGAGAGGGCGCAACTGAGTAGTCTAATGTTGGTCCGATTTTTGTTCTTGTGAACGTTGGCATCGATACGTTGCAAATTTACACTCTCGGGGCGTAATAGAACAAAATAATTTGGTTTTACTCATTGTTCGATTGAATGAGAAAATGTACTGTTTCCAAAGTTATACAGATAGGGCGCAACTGAGTAGTCTAATGTTGGTCCGGTTTTGTTCTTGTGAACGTTGGCATCGATACGTTACAAATTTACACTCTCGGGGAGGAATAGAACAAAATAATTTGGTTTTACTCATTGTTCGATTGAATGAGAAAATGTACTGTTTCCAAAGTTATACTGTTAGGGCGCAATTGAGTAGTCTAATGTTGGTCCGGTTTTGTTCTTGTGAACGTTGGCATGGATACGTTCCGAATATACACTCTCGGGGCGTAATAGAACAAAATAATTTGGTTTTACTCATTATTCGAATGAATTAGAAAATGTCTTTGTTTCCAATGTTATACGAGATAGGCGCAATGAATAGTCTATTGTTGGTCGGTTTTTGTTCTTGTGAACGTTGGCATCGATACGTTGCAAATTTACACTCTCGGGCGTAATAGAACAAAATAATTTGGTTTTACTCATTGTTCGATTGAATGAGAAAATGTCTTTATTTCCAATGTTATACGAGATAGGCGCAATGAGTAGTCTAATGTTGGTCCGATTTTTGTTCTTGTGAACGTTGGCATCGATACGTTGCAAATTTACACTCTCGGGCGTAATAGAACAAAATAATTTGGTTTTAATCATTGTTCGATTGAATGAGAAAATGTCTTGTTTCCAATGTTATACGAGATAGGCGCAACGAGTAGTCGAATGTCGTTAGGTTTTGGTTCTTGTGAACGTTGGCGTCGATACGTTGTAAATTTACACTCTCGGGCGTAATAGAACAAAATAATTTGGTTTTACTAATTGTTCGATTGAATTAGAAAATGTCGTTTCCAAAGTTATACGATAGGTCGCAATTGAGTAGTCTAATGTTGGTCCCGTTTTGGTTCTTGTGAACGTTGGCATCGATACGTTACAAATTTACACTCTCGGGGAGTAATAGAACAAAATAATTAGGTTTTACTCATTTTTCGATTTAATGAGAAAATGTACTGTTTCCAAAGTTGTGCTGATAGGGCGCAATTGATTAGTCTAATGTTGGTCCGGATTTTATTCTTGTGAACGTTGGCATCGATACGTTGTAAATTTACACTCTCGGGGCGTAATAGAACAAAATAATTTGGTTTTACTCATTGTTCGATTGAATTAGAAAATGTACTGTTTCCAAAGTTATACTGATAGGGCGCAATTGAGTAGTCTAATGTTGGTCCGGTTTTTGTTCTTGTGAACGTTGGCATCGATACGTTACAAATTTACACTCTCGGGGAGTAATAGAACAAAATAATTTGGTTTTACTCATTGTTCGATTGAATTAGAAAATGTACTGTTTCCAATGTTATATAGATAGGGCGCAACTGAGTAGTCTAATGTTGGTCCGGTTTTTGTTCTTGTGAACGTTGGCATCGATACGTTGCAAATTTACACTCTCGGGGCGTAATAGAACAAAATAATTTGGTTTTACTCATTGTTCGATTGAATGAGAAAATGTACTGTTTCTGTAACGAAGTGAATTCTCGAAATCCGAGAGTTGCACCACGTTTAGAATCGACTGATTGTCGATTGGATGGACTTCGAAAAGTTCGAAGTTGATCCGAAGGCAAAAAGTGCACCGGAGTTGCTCCCGGTGAAGTTCGGAAGCCTTTGGGCGTTTTTGTGCGCGTAGGCGCGAAAACGGAACCCGTCGGGTCGCGAGCTAAATCCGACATTAGCGTGGATGAAAAGATGATGAAAACGTGTTCGAAAACATGTTTGGAAAGTCTCGGTTTAATTTGAAAAGAATCAGAGGCCAAACGAGCGAAAACGGAGAAGAAACGACGAAAAGCTGAAAATTTGGCTAAGTCCTAGAGTAGGCTGATGGTCCCTGGGAGGACCGGTCCACGAAAAGGAGACCGGTCCCGGAAGGCTGTCCCGCGAGAGCAGGCTCTCTGGGACCGGTCTCTTAAGGGGGAGACCGGTCCCCAGCTGCGCAGAGTGGAGCAAGGCTCTCTGGGACCGGTCCTGGGTTTGGGAGACCGGTCCCAGAGCCCGAAAAATGCCCAGTTTGGGCAGTTTGCAAAGTTGAGGGACCTACATGCAATTGTAGCATGAATTAGGCTATTTGGGCATGAGGGGACCCGATCCCTCTCATTTGCCCCTTGTGTTGCAAGCCTCACACCCTCTCTTTCTCTCTCTAGGCTTTCCTCTCCTCTCTTGAAGAAGCAAAGGAGAAGAAGTAGAAGAAGAAGGAGAAGGCTAAGGAGAGGAGCTTCATCATCTTCTCCACCTCTTCTTCCTCTCCATTGGATCAAGCTCAAGGTAGGCCTCAAACCCTCTAATGGTGATTTCTAGGGTTTTGGGTTTTGAGCTTTTGGGAGTGGTTAGATGGAACCTATGGGTGCTAAGAAGCACTAAATGCATGCTTCTAGGGTTTCTAGTGCATGATCTCCATGTGTGAAGCCCTAGAGCATCAAAAATGGGGTTTTACTAGATGTAGGGTTTTGATCTCTTTTGATCATTGGTAAACCTAATTAATAGGTGTTTGAACGCGTTGGCTGCGACCGTTTTGTGATCCGTCGAGTCTAAGTAAAGATATCGCCAAGTGAGGTGCGTCGCTACTTCGACGTTGCTCAAGTGCTAAGCGGCGACAAGCGAACGTGAGAACAAGACTTTCCACCGTGTTGCTACGTCAAAAGGTGGGTGGTGTCCATCCCGAAGTCGCTGGGCTACTCCTTATGTCCAAGTGTAGAATAATGAACAACCTTGCATATTGTGCACAAAGTGTGAATTGGGTGCTAGTTGGAAGGTCTAATTAATATGTTGATTAACCTAGCTTACTTTATGCTTTCAACTTAGTATGCATGAGAATTAGGTGCTGTGTGAGATGAGAGCTACTAGTATGTGATATAGCACAGTGGTTTGAATATGGACGAGTGGCACCTAGTAAACATGAATGAGTGGCATTAATTAGTGTGAACACTATAGAGTCGAAAACAAGTGTGATGACATCCCTATTAGCTAGGGTATCCTCCGTGGGCGAGGATTGGACCGTGCTCGCGTTGTCTGTTTTATCCTCGTGGTGGTCGCTCCACACGAGACGTGCACTCCGGAGTACTAGGCACAGGCTATGGTAGTAGCGGCTTGACCGGCGACGGCTAGCTATCCACGAGACGGCCTCGGGCGAGTTGAGCAGTTTAGACTCCTCGTCGTCGAGGCAAGGGACGCGAGAGTGTGGCAAGCCCTTGGGCAAGCCAAGTGGATTGGGTATCCAAGGGAATTATGAACTCATTGAGCATAATAGAGTAATAGTTACCTTTTACTATGAGTTTCATGCATATAATTCAGATTTGAGGCATAGTAGATTTATGCATTTACTTTTACAGTATCTTTACCGCTTTCAGATATTTTCATATCTATCTACTGTCTACTCTTTGCCTCCTTGGACCTAGTGGGGAGACCGGCGGAGTCGGAGGCCGAACCAGGAACTATGGAAGATAGTTCTCACCCCACTCTATTTCGGGTCCTAGTGCGTCTACGCCGGGTGAGGATCGCGGCAAGGGCTTGGCGCCCTAGTGGTATTACTAGTTTACCTTTCCTAATGCACTAGAGTACCTCGCTTTTACCTTTTGAGAGTAGATATTTGTATAGGTGGTGAGGTTTTGTTGTATGTACGCCACTTGTGTATTATGAGGGTTCAATGTAATACAAACTTGTGAATGAATGTAATAGATAAGTTATCTCTCTTTTCACTTGTTGACTACTCGTGACGCTTGCTCTCGTGCGATTGGCCGGTTGTGCCCTCTTTGTTATCGATTGTGTATGTTGTTTCAAGTTTGTTACGGGCACTTGTTGTACACAATCTTGTTGCTAACCTTAGGCGGACGGGGAGAAGTCTTTGTCCGTCGCGTACGTTCGACGCCGGCCGGACCAAATTGGTAGCGGGTCTCGGGGCTTGACAATATTTATGGTATCAGAGCTAGTGAGAGCAAGCAAAAAGAGAGAGTCTAGGACTGACCTAGGAGACCTTAGGACGGTAAACCTTAAGGTATAAGTGCGTGAGTGCGACGTGAACCTATGACGGTGGCGGAAGTTATGGATTAGGTCGAAGTTGAATCTCTAGTAGTTACTAGAGATGGACTCAAGTGATACTAGTTTGCGACTCAGGAAGTAGTGTTGGCGGCGACAACACCACACCAAGGGTCAAGGGCTAGTACGCTTAGAAGCTTTCGCCCGATTTAAGTGGTTAAGTCGTTGAGTCTCGTAATTGCGACGACGTTATGAAAGGTTAAGTTATTAACCGAATGTTTGCGTTTCAGGATCTATGGCACCTAGAGGACGCCCCGAAAGAACTACGCCGGCACCGCCTCTGAGGTGCGGAGTTGATCGCGCCTCTGAGGCGCGGAGCGCGGCGCCACCGGTGGCGCCGGCGCTGAGCCTAGCGAGGTGCGGCGATTGCGGGCGGATGACCGCATTGACGAGTCGCTTCGATCGGCTCCGGGAGGCGATGGAGCGACAAGTGGGCTGCGGCGGCGGCCGCGGCGGCAAATCGGAAGCTGCGATCCACCGCGCCTTCGGCACGCGCCCCTAATCTTTGGGGGCGAGGGTACGGCGGCGGTTCGGTGGTGGCGCAACCCCCACCGGTGGTTATTCCTCCCCCGCTGTCAAGTGCATCTACACCTAATGCGGCGGTTGGAGAAGCGGAACGAGAGCGAGGTTACACCGCTCTCACGAGGTTTATGAAGCTTCGCCCTCCTACCTTCGACGGTGAAGTGGTTGACCCGTATGTGGTGGAGACGTGGCTACTCACCATGGAGTCCTTGTTCGAGAACATGTATGCGGAAGAGCGGGACAAGGTGCACTTGGCCACTTCTGTTTCGACAAGCGAGGCCGAGTGTGGTGGAGCGGGAGGCAGAATCGATCCCCGGATCTTCCACCGATCAGTTGGGAGGAGGTACGAGGATTGATGGTTGCGGAGTACTTTCCGGATAGTGAGAAGCGGAGAATGCGGGAAGACTTCAGGAGATTGAAGCAAGGAAACCGCCTTTGTTCGGGAGTATGAGCGGGAGTTCACACACCTCTTGAGTTGTGTCCCGGAAGTAGCCAGGACGGAGCAAGAGCGGGCGGAGTGCTTTGTGCGGGGACTTCGGCCTGGGGTGTTCCGTTCTGTACATTCCTTCAAGTTCCAAACTTTTGCTGAAGTGCTGGACCGCGCCCTGTGGATTGAGCACGGGAACGCTTGCGAGCGAGAGGATCGCGAGACGTTCGAGAAAGACAAGGGAAGGAAGCGACCAAGCGGTGGTTCGGCGGGGCAATCTAGTTCTAAGCGGCCCCCGAAGTATGCCAAGGCGAAGTCGTGGACGCGTGGACCGCAGCGATGCCTATTCTGCGGCGGTGACCACCGGCCTATGGTCTGCGAGCAGCGCCACGGGAAGTGCTTCAGATGTGGGCAGGCGGGGCATGTTATACGTGATTGCCCCCAGAGAGGAGCCTCCCCTGTCCCGTCTGTTGCATCAGCTCCAGCCGTTCCGGCTCGGTATGGAGCTCCCCCTGCCGCGACATCAGCCGGGCGGGCAATGGTGCCGCGTCCACCTGAAGTAGCACGGTCAGCTCCGAGCGGACGGGTATTCGCCGCTCAAGTCGAAGAACCTCCGGAAGCCGAGGAGCGCAATGTGGTAGCAGGTATAATTTTAATAAATGGCATTCGCGCTAGAGCTATGTTCGACACCCGCGCTACTCACTCGTTTCTTAGTCGCATTTTTGCCGACATGCATGGGATAGAGTATCGGTTTAGCGATAGTACTGGAAGGTGTCGGGTCCGGGACGCGATTTTATTATTCGCAAGGAGTGTTTATCCTGTCCAGTGCAGATTGAACACTGGATAATGCCGATCCGCATGTTAGTGATTAAGAGGTTGAAGGTGTATGATGTAATCTTGGGTATGGACTGGCTTTCGAAGTATTATGTGTCCATCGATTGCAAGAGCAAGGTGGTTACATTTCGGGAGCCGGGTCAAGAGGAGTTCAAGTATAAGGCTTGTCATAGCTCGTGCTTCGCCGCCACAGTGTCGGCGACGAGAGCTAGGAAGTTGGTCCGCAACGGTTGCGCGGCTTATTTGGCGACCGTTGTAGAAGTGGACCGAGTGGCCCCGGCACTCGAAGAACTGTCCGTAGTAAAGGAATTCCCAGATGTTTTCCCTGCGAAATTGCCGGGTATGCCTCGGACGGGGAGATCGAGTTCGTGATAGACTTGATTCCGGGACCGCGGCGATCTCTAAGGCCCCGTGCGTATGGCACCGGCCGAATTGAGGGAGTTAAGAGATCAATTACGGGACACCTTGATAAAGGGTTCGTTAAGCGAGTGTATCCCCGTGGGGAGCAGTCTGTTTGTGCGCAAGAAGGATGGATCCTTTCGACTCTGCGTCGACTATCGCGAGTTGAACAAGGTTACTATCAAGAATAGATACACGTTGCCCCGAATTGACGACTTGATTGATCCGCTACAAGGGTCACGTGTGTACTCTAAGATAGACCTTCGATCAAGCTACCACCGATTAAAGATTAAGCGGAAGACGTACGAGAAGACCGCATTTCGTACGCGATACGGTCATTACGAATTCACGGTCATGCCGTTTGGGCTTACCAATGCCCAGCAGCATTCATGGACCTAATGAACCGTGTCTTCAGGGCGTATTTGGACCGATTTGTCGTGGTCTTCATAGACGACATCTTGGTCTATTCGCGCAATGATGAGGAGCACGCGGAGCATTTGCGTACTGTGCTTCAAATCCTTCGGGAGGAGAAGCTATACGCGAAGTTAAAGAAGTGTGACTTCTGGCTCCGTGAGGTCGCTTTTCTAGGCCACGTGATTTCCGAGGGTGGTGTTTACGGTGACCGAGGAAAGTGGAAGCGATAAAGGATTGGCGCGCCGACCAATGTGACGGAAGTCGTAGCTTCGTCGGTCTAGCGGGCTATTATCGGCGGTTTGTGGAAGGATTCTCGAAGATTGTAATTCCACTTACTACTTTGACGCAAAAGTGCACCGGGTTTGTTTGGAGTGACGATTGTGAGCGAAGCTTTCAGGAGCTAAAGGAGAGATTTACGTTGTGTCCAATACGCGCCCGACCGGTGCAAGGGGAAGATTATGTAGTTTATAGCGATGCATCCTTTCTGGGTTTGGGGTGTGTCTTGATGTAAGGCGGGAAGGTGATTGCTTATGCGTCACTTGAAGAGTCACGAGGAAAATTACCCCATTCATGACTTAGAGCTAGCGGCGGTGATCTTTGCAGAAGTTTGTGGAGGCACTATTTGTATGGTGCACCTTTGTGAGATCTACACCGACCACAAAAGCTTGAAGTATTTGTTTACCCGAAGGAGAGTGAACATGCGTCGGCGGCGGTGGTTAGAATTGTTGAAAGATTATGATGTTGACATTCTATACCACCGGGGAAGGCGAATGTAGTCGCCGACGCCTTGAGTAGGAAGTCGGCGGAGAATCTAGCACTATGGGTTACCAATCAAGAGCCCTGTGGAAGGAAATGGGGCGAATGGACTTGGAGGTTGTAGCCCCGGAAGTTCGTCAAGGTTGATGATGCTTGTTGTACAACCGACCTTGCCTTAGGAAAGGATCAAGGAGTTGCAATCCGCGGACCCGAATCTCCAGAAGATACGGCGTGACATTGAAGAGGGTCGCGGCGGAGAATTTGGTATCGATACTAGTGGTGCACTTCGGTTTCGAAACCGATGGTGTGTACCCGAGAACGAGGAGCTTCGCAAATTGATCTTGCAGGAAGCACATTGGTCACCCTATAATGATCACCCCGGCGGCACCAAGACTTACCAAGAATTGAAGACACACTATTGGTGGCCGGAATGAAAGCGGATGTGGGGCGCTTCGTGGCGAGGTGTTTGACACGCGGCGGGTGAAAGCAGAGCATCGATTTCCGGACGGGAAAACTCCAAAGCCTACCTATTCCCGAATGGAAGTGGGAGGATATCTCGATGGATTTCATTGTCGGCTTACCTCGTTCGACGGGCGGCCACGACGCAGTCTGGGTAATTGTGGATCGCCTGACTAAATCAGCGCATTTCTTGCCGATCCACATTACTTGGGGAGGCGATAAGCTGGCGCAGGTATACCTTGACGAAGTGGTGAGATTACACGGGGTGCGAAATCTATTGTATCGACGAGACCCCAGGTTACCTCGCACTTACGGAAAAACACAGAGGCGTTGGGCACACGACTCGACTTCGGACCGCATTCCATCCTCGGTCGGACGGTCGGACGGAGAGAACCATACGAGACATTGGAGGATATCTTTGCGGGCGTGTGTCATCGATTATAAGGGCAATTGGTGCAAATATTTGCGATGGCCGGGTCGCCTATAATAATAGTTAACACGCCAGTGTGAAGATGGCACCCTTTGAGGCTCTATATGGGCGAAAATGCCGATCTCCCATTTATTGGAGAGAAGTGGGTGAACGCACGGAGTTCGGCCGGATATCTTGCGAGAAGCGAGAAGAAAAAGTGCATCTTGCCGTAAAAGGTTGCTCACGGCGCAATCGCGGCGAGAAAAGTTACTCCAATAGGCGCCGTCGAGATCTGGAGTTCACCGTGGGCGATCGTGTCTTCTTAGAGGTATCGCCCATGAAAGGTGTGAAGAGGTTCGGGGTGAGGGGAAAGCTAAGTCCACAATTTATTGGCCCGTATGAGGTACTTGAGAGGATTGGAACGGTAGCTTACCGACTTGCGCTACCTCGAATCTAGCGGACGTGCATAACGTATTCCACGTTTCTAACCTCCGCAAATATGTTCACGACCCGAGCATACCATGTTGTATGAACCCGGAACTCCATAAGGATTTAAGCTATGAAGAGTTTCCGACTATGATCTTGGCCGGGGAAGTGCGCAAATTGAGAAACCGCGAGATTTCCTACGTCAAGATCCGATGGAGCAATCATAGCGATCGCGAAGCTACGTGGGAGCTCGAGGACGAGATGAGAAAGAACCATCCTCACCTATTCGAAAGTTGAATAAGGTATGGGCTTTGAGTATGTAAGCACTTAGCTAAGTTGAGTTCGTTTCGCGGACGAAACTCTTTTAAGGTGGAGAGAATGTAACGAAGTGAATTCTCGAAATCCGAGAGTGGCACCACGTTTAGAATCGACTGATTGTCGATTGGATGGACTTCGAAAAGTTCGAAGTTGATCCGAAGGCAAAAAGTGCACCGGAGTTGCTCCCGGTGAAGTTCGGAAGCCTTTGGGCGTTTTTGTGCGCGTAGGCGCGAAAACGGAACCCGAAAAGCTACGTCGGGTCGCGAGCTAAATCCGACATTAGCGTGGATGAAAAGATGATGAAAACGTGTTCGAAAACATGTTTGGAAAGTCTCGGTTTAATTTGAAAAGAATCAGAGGCCAAACGAGCGAAAACGGAGAAGAAACGACGAAAAGCTGAAAATTTGGCTAAGTCCTAGAGTAGGCTGATGGTCCCTGGGAGGACCGGTCCCTGAAAAGGGAGACCGGTCTCGGAAGGCTGTCCCGCGAGAGCAGGCTCTCTGGGACCGGTCTCTTAAGGGGGAGACCGGTCCCCAGCTGCGCAGAGTGGAGCAAGGCTCTCTGGGACCGGTCCTGGGTTTGGGAGACCGGTCCCAGAGCCCGAAAAATGCCCAGTTTGGGCAGTTTGCAAAGTTGAGGGACCTACATGCAATTGTAGCATGAATTAGGCTATTTGGGCATGAGGGGACCCGATCCCTCTCATTCTCCCCTTGTGTTGCAAGCCTCACACCCTCTCTTTCTCTCTCTAGGATTTCCTCTCCTCTCTTGAAGAAGCAAAGGAGAAGAAGTAGAAGAAGAAGGAGAAGGCTAAGGAGAGGAGCTTCATCATCTTCTCCACCTCTTCTTCCTCTCCATTGGATCAAGCTCAAGGTAGGCCTCAAACCCTCTAATGGTGATTTCTAGGGTTTTGGGTTTTGAGCTTTTGGGAGTGGTTAGATGGAACCTATGGGTGCTAAGAAGCACTAAATGCATGCTTCTAGGGTTTCTAGTGCATGATCTCCATGTGTGAAGCCCTAGAGCATCAAAAATGGGGTTTTACTAGATGTAGGGTTTTGATCTCTTTTGATCATTGGTAAACCTAATTAATAGGTGTTTGAACGCGTTGGCGGCGACCGTTTTGGGATCCGTCGAGTCTAAGTAAAGATATCGCCAAGTGAGGTGCGTCGCTACTTCGACGTTGCTCAAGTGCTAAGCGGCGACAAGCGAACGTGAGAACAAGACTTTCCACCGTGTTGCTACGTCCAAAGGTGGGTGGTGTCCATCCCGAAGTCGCCGGGCTACTCCTTATGTCCAAGTGTAGAATAATGAACAACCTTGCATATTGTGCACAAAGTGTGAATTGGGTGCTAGTTGGAAGGTCTAATTAATATGTTGATTAACCTAGCTTACTTTATGCTTTCAACTTAGTATGCATGAGAATTAGGTGCAGTGTGAGATGAGAGCTACTAGTATGTGATATAGCAGAGTGGTTTGAATATGGACGAGTGGCACCTAGTAAACATGAATGAGTGGCATTAATTAGTGTGAACACTATAGAGTCGAAAACAAGTGTGATGACATCCCTATTAGCTAGGGTATCCTCGTGGGCGAGGATTGGACCGTGCTCGCGTTGTCTGTTTTATCCTCGTGGTGGTCGCTCCACACGAGACGTGCACTCCGGAGTACTAGGCACGAGGCTATGGTAGTAGCGGCTTGGCCGGCGGCTAGCTATCCACGAGACGGCCTCGGGCGAGTTGTGCAGTTTAGACTCCTCGTCGTCGAGGCAAGGGACGCGAGAGTGTGGCAAGCCCTTGGGCAAGCCAAGTGGATTGGGTATCCAAGGGAATTATGAACTCATTGAGCATAATAGAGTAAGAGTTACCTTTTACTATGAGTTTCATGCATATAATTCAGATTTGAGGCATAGTAGATTTATGCATTTACTTTTACAGTATCTTTACCGCTTTCAGATATTTTCATATCTATCTCTACTCTTTGCCTCCTTGGACCTAGTGGGGAGACGGGCGGAGCCGGAGGCCGAACCCACTGGGAACTATGGAAGTTAGTTCTCACCCCACTCTATTTCAGGTCCTAGTGCGTCTACGCCGGGTGAGGATCGCGGCAAGGGCTTGGCGCCCTAGTGGTATTACTAGTTTACCTTTCCTAATGCACTAGAGTACCTCGCTTTTACCTTTTGAGAGTAGATATTTGTATAGGTGGTGAGGTTTTGTTGTATGTACGCCACTTGTGTATTATGAGGGTTCAATGTAATACAAACTTGTGAATGAATGTAATAGATAAGTTATCTCTCTTTTCACTTGTTGACTACTCGTGACGCTTGCTCTCGTGCGATTGGCACTGGTTGTGCCCTCTTTGTTATCGATTGTGTATGTTGTTTCAAGTTTGTTCTGGGCACTTGTTGTACACAATCTTGTTGCTAGCCTTAGGCGGACAGAGTAGGTGCTGTCCGTCTGGCGTCTGTTCGACGCGCCCGAGCCGGACCAAATTGGTAGCGGGTCTCGGGGCGTGACAGTTTCCAATGTTATACAGATAGGGCGCAACTGAGTAGTCGAATGTCGTTCCGGTTTTGGTTCTTGTGAGCGTTGGCGTCGATACGTTGTAAATTTACACTCTCGGGGCGTAATAGAACAAAATAATTTGGTTTTACTCATTGTTCGATTGAATTAGAAAATGTACTGTTTCCAAAGTTATACTGATAGGGCGCAATTGAGTAGTCTAATTTTGGTCCGGTTTTGGTTCTTTTGAACTTTGGCATGGATACGTTGCAAATTTACACACTCGGGGGCGTAATAGAACAAAATAATTAGGTTTTACTCATTGTTCGATTTAATGAGAAAATGTACTGTTTCCAAAGTTGTACTGATAGGGCGCAATTGATTAGTCTAATGTTGGTCCGGATTTTGTTCTTGTGAACGTTGGCCTCGATACGTTGTAAATTTACACTCTCGGGGCGTAATAGAACAAAATAATTTGGTTTTACTCATTGTTCGATTGAATGAGAAAATGTCTTTGTTTCCAAAGTTATGCGATAGGCGCAATTGAGTAGTCTAATATTGGTCCGGTTTTGGTTCTTGTGAACGTTGGCATCGATACGTTGCAAATTTACACTCTCGGGGCATAATAGAACAAAATAATTAGGTTTTACTCTTTGTTCGATTTAATGAGAAAATGTCTTTGTTTCCAAAGTTATCTTGATAGGCGCAAGCGAGTAGTCAAATGTTGGTCGGTATTGGTTCTTGTGAATGTTGGCATCGATACGTTGCAAATTTACAATCTCGGGCGTAATAGAACAAAATAATTAAGTTTTACTCATTGTTCGATTGAATGAGAAAATGTCTGTTTCCAAAGTTATCGATAGGCGCAATTGAGTAGTCTAATGTTGGTCCGGTTTTGTTCTTGTGAACGTTGGCATCGATACGTTGCAAATTTACACTCTCGGGCGTAATAGAACAATATAATTTGGTTTTACTCATTGTTCGATTGAATGAGAAAATGTCTTGTTTCCAATGTTATACGAGACGGCGCAAGAGTAGTTTAATGTTGGTCGGTTTTGTTCTTGTGAACGTTGGCATCTACGTTGCAAATTTACACTCTCGGGCGTAATAGAACAAAATAATTTGATTTTACTCATTGTTCGATTGAATGAGAAAATGTCTTTATTTCCAATGTTATACGAGATAGGCGCAATGAGTAGTCAAATGTCGTTCGGTTTCGTTCTTGTGAACGTTGGCGTCGATACGTTGTAAATTTACACTCTCGGGCGTAATAGAACAAAATAATTTGGTTTTACTCATTGTTCGATTGAATTAGAAAATGTCTTGTTTCCAATGTTATACGAGATAGGCGCAATGAGTAGTCTAATGTTGGTCGGTTTTGTTCTTGTGAACGTTGGCATCGATACGTTACAAATTTACACTCTCGGGGAGTAATAGAACAAAATAATTTGGTTTTACTCATTGTTCGATTGAATGAGAAAATGTCTTGTTTCCAAAGTTATGCGATAGGGCGCAATTGAGTAGTCTAATGTTGGTCCGGTTTTGTTCTTGTGAACGTTGGCATCGATACGTTGCAAATTTACACTCTCGGGCGTAATAGAACAAAATAATTTGGTTTTACTCATTGTTCGATTGAATTAGAGAATGTCTTGTTTCCAATGTTATACGAGATAGGCGCAATGAATAGTCTAATGTTGGTCGGTTTGTTTGTGAACGTTGGCATCGATACGTTGCAAATTTACACTCTCGGGGCGTAATAGAACAAAATCATTTGGTTTTACTCATTGTTCGAGTGAATGAGAAAATGTATTGTTTCCAATGTTATACAGATAGGGCGCAACTGAGTAGTTTAATGTTGGTACGATTTTTGTTCTTGTGAAAGTTGGCATGGATACGTTGCGAATATACACTCTCGGGGCGTAATAGAACAATATAATTAGGTTTTACTCTTTGTTCGATTGAATGAGAAAATGTCTTTGTTTCCAATGTTATACGAGATAGGCGCAAGCGAGTAGTCTAATTTTGTTCCGGTTTTGTTCTTGTGAACGTTGGCATCGATACGTTACAAATTTACACTCTCGGGGCGTAATAGAACAAAATAATTAGGTTTTACTCTTTGTTCGATTGAATGAGAAAAAGTACTGTTTCCAAAGTTATTGTGATAGGGTGCAATTGAGTAGTCTAATGTTTGTCCGGTTTTTGTTCTTGTGAACGTTGGCATCGATACGTTGCAAATTTACACTCTCGGGGCGTAATAGAACAAAATAATTTGGTTTTACTCATTATTCGAATGAATTAGAAAATGTACTGTTTCCAATGTTATATAGATAGGGCGCAACTGAATAGTCTAATGTTGGTCCGGTTTTTGTTCTTGTGAACGTTGGCATCGATACGTTGCAAATTTACACTCTCGGGGCGTAATAGAACAAAATAATTTGGTTTTACTCATTGTTCGATTGAATGAGAAAATGTACTGTTTCCAATGTTATACAGATAGGGCGCAATTGAGTAGTCTAATGTTGGTCGATTTTTGTTCTTGTGAACGTTGGCATCGATACGTTGCAAATTTACACTCTCGGGCGTAATAGAACAAAATAATTTGGTTTTAATCATTGTTCGATTGAATGAGAAAATGTCTTGTTTCCAATGTTATACGAGATAGGCGCAATGAGTAGTCGAATGTCGTTAGGTTTGGTTCTTGTGAACGTTGGCATCGATACATTGCAAATTTACACTCTCGGGGCATAATAGAACAAAATAATTTGGTTTTACTAATTGTTCGATTGAATTAGAAAATGTACTGTTTCCAAAGTTATACTGATAGGGCGCAATTGAGTAGTCTAATGTTGGTCCGGTTTTTGTTCTTGTGAACGTTGGCATTGATACGTTACAAATTTACACTCTCGGGGAGTAATAGAACAAAATAATTAGGTTTTACTCTTTGTTCGGTTGAATGAGAAAATGTCTTGTTTCCAAAGTTATGCTTGATAGGGCGCAATTGATTAGTCTAATGTTGGTCGGATTTTATTCTTGTGAACGTTGGCATCGATACGTTGTAAATTTACACTCTCGGGCGTAATAGAACAAAATAATTTGGTTTTACTCATTGTTCGATTGAATTAGAAAATGTCTTGTTTCCAAAGTTATGCGATAGGGCGCAATTGAGTAGTCTAATGTTGGTCCGGTTTTGTTCTTGTGAACGTTGGCATCGATACGTTACAAATTTACACTCTCGGGGAGTAATAGAATAAAATAATTAGGTTTTACTCACTATTCGATTTAATGAGAAAATGTCTTTGTTTCCAAAGTTATGCGATAGGCGCAACTGAGTAGTCAAATGTTGGTCCGGTATTGGTTCTTGTGAATGTTGGCATCGATACGTTGCAAATTTACAATCTCGGGGCGTAATAGAACAAAATAATTAGGTTTTACTCATTTTTCGATTGAATGAGAAAATGTACTGTTTCCAAAGTTATACTGATAGGGCGCAATTGAGTAGTCTAATGTTGATCCGGTTTTGGTTCTTGTGAACGTTGGCATCGATAGGTTGCAAATTTACACTCTCGGGGCGTAATAGAACAAAATAATTTGGTTTTACTCATTGTTCGATTGAATGAGAAAATGTCTTGTTTCCAACGTTATACGGACGGGCGCAATGAGTAGTCTAATGTTGGTCGGTTTTTGCTCGTGTGAGCGTTGACAGATACGTTGCAAATTTACACTCTCGGGGCGTAATAGAACAAAATAATTTGATTTTACTCATTGTTCGATTGAATGAGAAAATGTACTGTTTCCAATGTTATACAGATAGGGCGCAACTGAGTAGTCAAATGTCGTTCCGGTTTTCGTTCTTGTGAACGTTGGCGTCGATACGTTGTAAATTTACACTCTCGGGGCGTAATAGAACAAAATAATTTGGTTTTACTCATTGTTCGATTGAATTAGAATATGTACTGTTTCCAATGTTATACAGATAGGGCGCAACTGAGTAGTCTAATGTTGGTCCGGTTTTTGTTCTTATGAACGTTGGCATCGATACGTTACAAATTTACACTCTCGGGGAGTAATAGAACAAAATAATTAGGTTTTACTCATTGTTCGATTGAATGAGAAAATGTCTTGTTTCCAAAGTTATGCGATAGGCGCAATTGAGTAGTCTAATGTTGGTCCGGTTTTTGTTCTTGTGAACGTTGGCATCGATACGTTGCAAATTTACACTCTCGGGGCGTAATAGAACAAAATAATTTGGTTTTACTCATTGTTCGATTGAATAAGAGAATCTAGTGTTTCCAATGTTTTCTGAGATAGGCGCAAGAATAGTCTAATGTTGGTCCGGTTTTTGTTCTTGTGAACGTTGGCATCGATACGTTGCAAATTTACACTCTCGGGGCGTAATAGAACAAAATAATTTGGTTTTACTCATTGTTCGAGTGAATGAGAAAATGTACTGTTTCCAATGTTATACAGATAGGGCGCAACTGAGTAGTCTAATGTTGGTCCGATTTTTGTTCTTGTGAACGTTGGCATCGATACGTTGCAAATTTACACTCTCGGGGCGTAATAGAACAAAATAATTAGTTTTACTCACTGTTCGATTTAATGAGAATATGTACTGTTTCCAAAGTTATACTGATAGGGCGCAATTGAGTAGTCTAATGTTGGTCCGGTTTTTGTTCTTGTGAACGTTGGCATCGATACGTTGCAAATTTACACTCTCGGGGCGTAATAGAACAAAATAATTTGGTTTTACTCATTGTTCGATTGAATGAGAACATGTACTGGTTACAAAGTTATACTGATAGGGCGCAATTGAATAGTCGAATGTTGGTTCGGTTTTTGTTCTTGTGAACGTTGGC
Source organism: Aechmea fasciata (assembly GCA_025177825.1). Lineage (NCBI taxonomy): Eukaryota > Viridiplantae > Streptophyta > Magnoliopsida > Poales > Bromeliaceae > Aechmea > Aechmea fasciata. The sequence continues at coordinate 14,755,378 of CM045928.1, read as the reverse complement.
ATCGATACATTGCAAATTTACACTCTCGGGCGTAATAGAACAAAATAATTTGGTTTTACTCATTGTTCGATTGAATGAGAAAATGTCTTGTTTCCAATGTTATACGAGATAGGCGCAAGTAGTCTAATGTTGGTCCGATTTTTGTTCTTGTGAACGTTGGCATCGATACGTTGCAAATTTACACTCTCGGGGCGTAATAGAACAAAATAATTTGGTTTTAATCATTGTTCGATTGAATGAGAAAATGTCTTGTTTCCAATGTTATACGAGATAGAGGCGCAATGAGTACTCGAATGTCGTTCCGGTTTTGGTTCTTGTGAACGTTGGCGTCGATACGTTGTAAATTTACACTCTCGGGGCGTAATAGAACAAAATAATTTGGTTTTACTAATTGTTCGATTGAATTAGAAAATGTCTTGTTTCCAAAGTTATCTTGATAGGTCGCAATTGAGTAGTCTAATGTTGGTCCGGTTTTTGTTCTTGTGAACGTTGGCATCGATACGTTACAAATTTACACTCTCGGGGAGTAATAGAACAAAATAATTAGGTTTTACTCATTTTTCGATTTAATGAGAAAATGTCTTGTTTCAAAGTTGTGCGATAGGGCACAATTGATTAGTCTAATGTTGGTCCGGTTTTGGTTCTTGTGAACGTTGGCATCGATACGTTGCAAATTTACACTCTCGGGGCATAATAGAACAAAATAATTTCGTTTTACTGAGTGTTCGAGTGAATTATAAAATGTACTGTTTCCAAAGTTATACTGATAGGGCGCAATTGAGTAGTCTAATGTTGGTCCGGTTTTTGTTCTTGTGAACGTTGGCATCGATACGTTACAAATTTACACTCTCGGGGAGTAATAGAATAAAATAATTAGGTTTTACTCTTTGTTCGATTGAATGAGAAAAAGTACTGTTTCCAAAGTTATACTGATAGGGCGCAACTGAGTAGTCAAATGTTGGTCCGGTATTGGTTCTTGTGAACGTTGGCATCGATACGTTGCAAATTTACACTCTCGGGGCGTAATAGAACAATATAATTAGGTTTTACTCTTTGTTCGATTGAATGAGAAAACGTCTTTGTTTCCAAAGTTATCTTGATAGGCGCAACTAAGTAGTCTAATGTTGGTCCGGTTTTGGTTCTTGTGAACGATGGCATCGATACGTTGCAAATTTACTCTCTCGGGGCGTAATAGAACAATATAATTTGGTTTTACTCTTTGTTCGATTGAATGAGAAAAAGTACTGTTTCCAAAGTTATACTGTTAGGGCGCAACTGAGTAGTCTAATGTTGGTCCGGTTTGGGTTCTTGTGAACGTTGGCATCGATACGTTGCAAATTTACACTCTCGGGGCGTAATAGAACAAAATAATTAGGTTTTACTCTTTGTTCGATTGAATGAGAAAAAGTACTGTTTCCAATGTTATACAGATAGGGCGCAACTGAGTAGTCAAATGTCGTTCCGGTTTTCGTTCTTGTGAACGTTGGCGTCGATACGTTGTAAATTTACACTCTCGGGGCGTAATAGAACAAAATAATTTGGTTTTACTCTTTGTTCGATTGAATGAGAAAAAGTACTGTTTCCAAAGTTATACTGTTAGGGCGCAATTGAGTAGTCTAATGTTGGTCCGGTTTTGGTTCTTGTGAACGTTGGCATGGATACGTTGCGAATATACACTCTCGGGGAGTAATAGAACAATATAATTAGGTTTTACTCTTTGTTCGATTGAATGAGAAAATGTACTGTTTCCAAAGTTGTACTGATAGGGCGGAACTTAGTAGTCTAATGTTGGTCCGGTTTTTGTTCTTGTGAAAGTTGGCTTGGATACGTTGAAAATTTACACTCTCGGGGCGTATTAGAAAAATATAATTTGGTTTTACTCTTTGTTCGATTGAATGAGAAAATGTACTGTTTCCAAAGTTGTACTGATAGTGCGCAATTGAGTAGTCTAACGTTGGTCCCGTTTTGGTTCTTGTGAACGTTGGCATCGATAGGTTGCAAATTTACACTCTCGGGGAGTAATAGAATAAAATAATTAGGTTTTACTCACTGTTCGATTTAATGAGAAAATGTACTGTTTCCAAAGTTATAATGATAGGGCGCAACTGAGTAGTCAAATGTTGGTCCGGTATTGGTTCTTGTGAATGTTGGCATCGATACGTTGCAAATTTACAATCTCGGGGCGTAATAGAACAAAATAATTAGGTTTTACTCATTGTTCGATTGAATGAGAAAATGTCTTGTTTCCAAAGTTATACTGTTAGGGCGCAACTGAGTAGTCTAATGTTGGTCCGGTTTTGGTTCTTGTGAACGTTGGCATCGATACGTTGCAAATTTACTCTCTCGGGGCGTAATAGAACAATATAATTTGGTTTTACTCATTGTTCGATTGAATGAGAAAATGTACTGTTTCCAATGTTATACGAGACGGGCGCAAGCGAGTAGTCTAATGTTGGTCCGGTTTTGTTCTTGTGAACGTTGGCATCTACGTTGCAAATTTACACTCTCGGGCGTAATAGAACAAAATAATTTGATTTTACTCATTGTTCGATTGAATGAGAAAATGTCTTTTTCCAATGTTATACGAGATAGGCGCACCGAGTAGTCAAATGTCGTTCGGTTTCGTTCTTGTGAACGTTGGCGTCGATACGTTGTAAATTTACACTCTCGGGCGTAATAGAACAAAATAATTTGGTTTTACTCATTGTTCGATTGAATTAGAAAATGTCTTGTTTCCAATGTTATACGAGATAGGCGCAAGAGTAGTCTAATGTTGGTCCGGTTTTGTTCTTGTGAACGTTGGCATCGATACGTTACAAATTTACACTCTCGGGGAGTAATAGAACAAAATAATTTGGTTTTACTCATTGTTCGATTGAATGAGAAAATGTCTTGTTTCCAAAGTTATCGATAGGCGCAATTGTGTAGTCTAATGTTGGTCGGTTTTGTTCTTGTGAACGTTGGCATCGATACGTTGCAAATTTACACTCTCGGGGCGTAATAGAACAAAATAATTTGGTTTTACTCATTATTCGATTGAATTAGAGAATGTACTGTTTCCAATGTTATACAGATAGGGCGCAACTGAATAGTCTAATGTTGGTCCGGTTTTTGTTCTTGTGAACGTTGGCATCGATACGTTGCAAATTTACACTCTCGGGGCGTAATAGAACAAAATAATTTGGTTTTACTCATTGTTCGAATGAATTAGAAAATGTCTTGTTTCCAATGTTATACGAGATAGGCGCAATGAGTAGTCTAATGTTGGTCCGATTTTTGTTCTTGTGAACGTTGGCATCGATACGTTGCAAATTTACACTCTCGGGCGTAATAGAACAAAATAATTTGGTTTTACTCATTGTTCGATTGAATGAGAAAATGTCTGTTTCCAATGTTATACGAGATAGGGCGCAAGCGAGTAGTCTAATGTTGGTCCGGTTTTTGTTCTTGTGAACGTTGGCATCGATACGTTACAAATTTACACTCTCGGGGAGTAATAGAACAAAATAATTTGGTTTTACTCATTGTTCGATTGAATGAGAAAATGTCTTTATTTCCAAAGTTATATTGATAGGTCGCAATTGAGTAGTCTAATGTTGGTCCGGTTTTGGTTCTTGTGAACGTTGGCATCGATACGTTGCAAATTTACACTCTCGGGGCGTAATAGAACAAAATAATTTGGTTTTACTCATTGTTCGATTGAATTAGAGAATCTACTGTTTCCAATGTTTTACAGATAGGGCGCAACTGAATAGTCTAATGTTGGTCCGGTTTTGTTCTTGTGAACGTTGGCATCGATACGTTGCAAATTTACACTCTCGGGCGTAATAGAACAAAATAATTTGGTTTTACTCATTGTTCGATTGAATGAGAAAATGTACTGTTTCCAATGTTATACAGATAGGGCGCAACTGAGTAGTCTAATGTTGGTCCGATATTTGTTCTTGTGAACGTTGGCATCGATACGTTGCAAATTTACACTCTCGGGGCGTAATAGAACAAAATAATTTGGTTTTAATCATTGTTCGATTGAATGAGAAAATGTCTTGTTTCCAATGTTATACGAGATAGGCGCAATGAGTAGTCGAATGTCGTTCGGTTTTGGTGCTTGTGAACGTTGGCGTCGATACGTTGTAAATTTACACTCTCGGGGCGTAATAGAACAAAATAATTTGGTTTTACTAATTGTTCGATTGAATTAGAAAATGTACTGTTTCCAAAGTTATACTGATAGGTCGCAATTGAGTAGTCTAATGTTGGTCCGGTTTTTGTTCTTGTGAACGTTGGCATCGATACGTTACAAATTTACACTCTCGGGGAGTAATAGAACAAAATAATTAGGTTTTACTCATTTTTCGATTTAATGAGAAAATGTACTGTTTCCAAAGTTGTACTGATAGGGCGCAATTGATTAGTCTAATGTTGGTCCGGATTTTGTTCTTGTGAACGTTGGCATCGATACGTTGTAAATTTACACTCTCGGGGCGTAATAGAACAAAATAATTTGGTTTTACTCAATGTTCGATTGAATTAGAAAATGTCTTGTTTCCAAAGTTATACAGATAGGTCGCAATTGAGTAGTCTAATGTTGGTCCGGTTTTTGTTCTTGTGAACGTTGGCATCGATACGTTGCAAATTTACACTCTCGGGGCGTAATAGAACAAAATAATTAGGTTTTACTCATTGTTCGATTGAATGAGAAAATGTACTGTTTCCAAAGTTATACTGATAGGGCGCAACTGAGTAGTCTAATGTTGGTCCGATATTGGTTCTTGTGAACGTTGGCATCGATACGTTGCAAATTTACAATCTCGGGGCGTAATAGAACAAAATAATTAGGTTTTACTCATTTTTCGATTGAATGAGAAAATGTCTTGTTTCCAAAGTTATGCGATAGGCGCAATTGAGTAGTCTAATGTTGGTCCGGTTTTTGTTCTTGTGAACGTTGGCATCGATACGTTGCAAATTTACACTCTCGGGGCGTAATAGAACAAAATAATTTGGTTTTACTCATTATTCGAATGAATTAGAAAATGTCTTTGTTTCCAACGTTATACGGGACGGCGCAAGCGAGTAGTCTAATGTTGGTCGGTTTTTGTTCTTCTGAACGTTGGCATCTACGTTGCAAATTTACACTCTCGGGGCGTAATAGAACAAAATAATTTGATTTTACTCATTGTTCGATTGAATGAGAAAATGTCTTGTTTCCAATGTTATACGAGATAGGGCGCAAGCGAGTAGTCAAATGTCGTTCCGGTTTCGTTCTTGTGAACGTTGGCGTCGATACGTTGTAAATTTACACTCTCGGGCGTAATAGAACAAAATAATTTGGTTTTACTCATTGTTCGATTGAATTAGAAAATGTCTTGTTTCCAATGTTATACGAGATAGGCGCAATGAGTAGTCTAATGTTGGTCCTTTTTGTTCTTATGAACGTTGGCATCGATACGTTACAAATTTACACTCTCGGGGAGTAATAGAACAAAATAATTAGGTTTTACTCATTGTTCGATTGAATGAGAAAATGTACTGTTTCTAAAGTTATACTGATAGGGCGCAATTGAGTAGTCTAATGTTGGTCCGGTTTTCGTTCTTGTGAACGTTGGCATCGATACGTTGCAAATTTACACTCTCGGGGCGTAATAGAACAAAATAATTTGGTTTTACTCATTGTTCGATTGAATGAGAGAATGTCTTGTTTCCAATGTTTCTGAGATAGGCGCAAGAATAGTCTAATGTTGGTACGGTTTTGTTCTTGTGAACGTTGGCATCGATACGTTGCAAATTTACACTCTCGGGGCGCAATAGAACAATCTGATTTGGTTTTACTCATTGTTCGATTGAATGAGAAAATGTCTTGTTTCCAATGTTATACGAGATAGGCGCAAGCGAGTAGTCTAATGTTGGTCCGATTTTTGTTCTTGTGAACGTTGGCATCGATACGTTGCAAATTTACACTCTCGGGGCGTAATAGAACAAAATAATTTGGTTTTACTCATTGTTCGATTGAATGAGAAAATGTCTTTGTTTCCAATGTTATACAGATAGGCGCAACTGAGTAGTCTAATGTTGGTCCGGTTTTTGTTCTTGTGAACGTTGGCATCGATACGTTACAAATTTACACTCTCGGGGAGTAATAGAACAAAATAATTTGGTTTTACTCTTTGTTCGATTGAATGAGAAAAAGTACTGTTTCCAAAGTTATACTGATAGTGCGCAATTGAGTAGTCTAATGTTGGTCCGGTTTTTGTTCTTGTGAACGTTGGCATCGATACGTTGCAAATTTACACTCTCGGGGCGTAATAGAACAAAATAATTAGGTTTTACTCATTGTTCGATTGAATTAGAAAATGTCTTTGTTTCCAATGTTATACGAGATAGGCGCAATTGAATAGTCTAATGTTGGTCCGGTTTTGTTCTTGTGAACGTTGGCATCGATACGTTGCAAATTTACACTCTCGGGCGTAATAGAACAAAATAATTTGGTTTTACTCATTGTTCGATTGAATGAGAAAATGTACTGTTTCCAATGTTATACAGATAGGGCGCAACTGAGTAGTCTAATGTTGGTCCGATATTTGTTCTTGTGAACGTTGGCATCGATACGTTGCAAATTTACACTCTCGGGGCGTAATAGAACAAAATAATTTGGTTTTACTCATTGTTCGATTGAATGAGAAAATGTCTTGTTTCCAATGTTATACGAGATAGGCGCAAGCGAGTAGTCGAATGTCGTTAGGTTTTGGTTCTTGTGAACGTTGGCGTCGATACGTTGTAAATTTACACTCTCGGGCGTAATAGAACAAAATAATTTGGTTTTACTAATTGTTCGATTGAATTAGAAAATGTCTTGTTTCCAAAGTTATGCGATAGGTCGCAATTGAGTAGTCTAATGTTGGTCCGGTTTTTGTTCTTGTGAACGTTGGCATTGATACGTTACAAATTTACACTCTCGGGGAGTAATAGAACAAAATAATTAGGTTTTACTCATTTTTCGATTTAAAGAGAAAAAGTCGTTTCCAAAGTTGTCTTGATAGGCGCAATTGATTAGTCTAATGTTGGTCCGGATTTTGTTCTTGTGAACGTTGGCATCGATACGTTGTAAATTTACACTCTCGGGGCGTAATAGAACAAAATAATTTGGTTTTACTCAATGTTCGATTGAATTAGAAAATGTCTTGTTTCCAAAGTTATGCGATAGGGCGCAATTGAGTAGTCTAATGTTGGTCCGGTTTTTGTTCTTGTGAACGTTGGCATCGATACGTTACAAATTTACACTCTCGGGGTGTAATAGAACAAAATAATTAGGTTTTACTCATTTGATTTAATGAGAAAATGTCTTTGTTTCCAAAGTTATGCTTGATAGAGGCGCAATGAGTAGTCAAATGTTGGTCCGGTTTTGGTTCTTGTGAATGTTGGCATCGATACGTTGCAAAGTTACAATCTCGGGGCGTAATAGAACAAAATAATTAGGTTTTACTCATTTTTCGATTGAATGAGAAAATGTACTTTTTCCAAAGTTATGCGATAGGGCGCAATTGAGTAGTCTAATGTTGGTCCGGTTTTGTTCTTGTGAACGTTGGCATCGATACGTTGCAAATTTACACTCTCGGGCGTAATAGAACAAAATAATTTGGTTTTACTCATTGTTCGATTGAATGAGAAAATGTCTTTATTTCCAACGTTATACGAGACGGGCGCAACCGAGTAGTCTAATGTTGGTCCGGTTTTGTTCTTGTGAACGTTGGCATCTACGTTGCAAATTTACACTCTCGGGCGTAATAGAACAAAATAATTTGATTTTACTCATTGTTCGATTGAATGAGAAAATGTCTTGTTTCCAATGTTATACGAGATAGGCGCAAGAGTAGTCAAATGTCGTTCGGTTTCGTTCTTGTGAACGTTGGCGTCGATACGTTGTAAATTTACACTCTCGGGGCGTTATAGAACAAAATAATTTGGTTTTACTCATTGTTCGATTGAATGAGAAAATATACTGTTTGCAATGTTATACGGATAGGCGCAAGAGTAGTCTAATGTTGGTCGGTTTTGTTCTTGTGAACGTTGGCATCGATACGTTACAAATTTACACTCTCGGGGAGTAATAGAACAAAATAATTTGGTTTTACTCATTGTTCGATTGAATGAGAAAATGTCTTTGTTTCCAAAGTTATGCGATAGGCGCAATTGAGTAGTCTAATGTTGGTCCGGTTTTGTTCTTGTGAACGTTGGCATCGATACGTTGCAAATTTACACTCTCGGGCGTAATAGAACAAAATAATTTGGTTTTATTCATTGTTCGATTGAATTAGAGAATGTCTTGTTTCCAATGTTTCTGAGATAGGGCGCAAGTTGAATAGTCTAATGTTGGTCCGGTTTTGTTCTTGTGAACGTTGGCATCGATACGTTGCAAATTTACACTCTCGGGCGTAATAGAACAAAATAATTTGGTTTTACTCATTGTTCGATTGAATGAGAAAATGTCTTGTTTCCAATGTTATACGAGATAGGCGCAGAGTAGTCTAATTTTGGTCCGATTTTTGTTCTTGTGAACGTTGGCATCGATACGTTGCAAATTTACACTCTCGGGGCGTAATAGAACAAAATAATTTGGTTTTACTCATTGTTCGATTGAATGAGAAAATGTCTGTTTCCAATGTTATACGAGATAGGGCGCAAGCGAGTAGTCTAATGTTGGTCCGGTTTTTGTTCTTGTGAACGTTGGCATCGATACGTTACAAATTTACACTCTCGGGGAGTAATAGAACAAAATAATTTGGTTTTACTCATTGTTCGATTGAATGAGAAAATGTCTTGTTTCCAAAGTTATGCGATAGGGCGCAATTGAGTAGTCTAATGTTGGTCCGGTTTTGGTTCTTGTGAACGTTGGCATCGATACGTTGCAAATTTACACTCTCGGGGCGTAATAGAACAAAATAATTTGGTTTTACTCATTGTTCGATTGAATTAGAGAATGTACTGTTTCCAATGTTTTACAGATAGGGCGCAACTGAATAGTCTAATGTTGGTCCGGTTTTTGTTCTTGTGAACGTTGGCATCGATACGTTGCAAATTTACACTCTCGGGGCGTAATAGAACAAAATAATTTGGTTTTACTCATTGTTCGATTGAATGAGAAAATGTACTGTTTCCAATGTTATACAGATAGGGCGCAACTGAGTAGTCTAATGTTGGTCCGATTTTTGTTCTTGTGAACGTTGGCATCGATACGTTGCAAATTTATACTCTCGGTGCGTAATAGAACAAAATAATTTGGTTTTAATCATTGTTCGATTGAATGAGAAAATGTCTGTTTCCAATGTTATACGAGATAGGCGCAAGCGAGTAGTCGAATGTCGTTCCGGTTTTGGTTCTTGTGAACGTTGGCGTCGATACGTTGTAAATTTACACTCTCGGGGCGTAATAGAACAAAATAATTTGGTTTTACTAATTGTTCGATTGAATTAGAAAATGTACTGTTTCCAAAGTTATACTGATAGGTCGCAATTGAGTAGTCTAATGTTGGTCCGGTTTTGGTTCTTGTGAACGTTGGCATCGATACGTTGCAAATTTACACTCTCGGGGCGTAATAGAACAAAATAATTTGGTTTTACTCATTTTTCGATTTAATGAGAAAATGTCTTGTTTCCAAAGTTGTGCGATAGGCGCAATTGATTAGTCTAATGTTGGTCCGGATTTTGTTCTTGTGAACGTTGGCATCGATACGTTGTAAATTTACACTCTCGGGGCGTAATAGAACAAAATAATTTGGTTTTACTCATTGTTCGATTGAATTAGAAAATGTCTTGTTTCCAAAGTTATGCGATAGGCGCAATTGAGTAGTCTAATGTTGGTCCGGTTTTGGTTCTTGTGAACGTTGGCATGGATAGGTTGCAAATTTACACTCTCGGGGCGTAATAGAACAAAATAATTAGGTTTTACTCCTTGTTCGATTGAATGAGAAAAAGTACTGTTTCCAAAGTTATGCGATAGGCGCAAGAGTAGTCAAATGATGTTACGGTATTGGTTCTTGTGAATGTTGGCATCGATACGTTGTTAATTTATAATCTCGGGCGTAATAGAACAAAATAATTAGGTTTTACTCATTGTTCGATTGAATGAGAAAATGTCTTGTTTCCAAAGTTATGCGATAGGCGCAATTGAGTAGTCTAATGTTGGTCCGGTTTTTGTTCTTGTGAACGTTGGCATCGATACGTTGCAAATTTACACTCTCGGGGCGTAATAGAACAAAATAATTTGGTTTTACTCATTGTTCGATTGAATGAGAAAATGTACTATTTCCAACGTTATACAGACAGGGCGCAACTGAGTAGTCTAATGTTGGTCCGGTTTTTGTTCTTGTGAACGTTGGCGTCGATACGTTGTAAATTTACACTCTCGGGGCGTAATAGAACAAAATAATTTGGTTTTACTCATTGTTCGATTGAATTAGAAAATGTACTGTTTCCAAAGTTATACTGATAGGGCGCAATTGAGTAGTCTAATGTTGGTCCGGTTTTTGTTCTTGTGAACGTTGGCATCGATACGTTACAAATTTACACTCTCGGGGAGTAATAAAACAAAATAATTTGGTTTTACTCATTGTTCAATTTACTGAGAAAATGTACTGTTTCCAAAGTTGTACTGATAGGGCGCAATTGATTAGTCTAATGTTGGTCCGGATTTTGTTCTTGTGAACGTTGGCATCGATACGTTGTAAATTTACACTCTCGGGGCGTAATAGAACAAAATAATTTGGTTTTACTCATTGTTCGATTGAATTAGAAAATGTATGTCACGCCCCGGGGTCGGCAGGACCTTCCCCAAAGCGTGCCCAGACCCGCCATATGTCAACACATACAAGGCGTCTACTAAAAACAGCGGAAATAAAAACTTACAATAGGCTAAAACTATAGATATCAGAGCAACATACAGCTAACCCTATCAACAAGTAGAGAGTAGGTAAACTATAAACATAAAGAGGCTAACAACATAACCAAAAGTACATAAGGTTAAAATACAACGCTGCCCCAGAAGTGGTGGTCTCTCTATATACAGGAACAACTCACAACCTCTCTAAAGCAACGAAATAGAGAAGTAACCGCCTATCGAACTCCCTCGATGAGTGCCGCTAACCCGAAGCAACACCCTTGCCGCGATCCCTAACCTCCCCGATGCGGAAGGCACTGAAAAGGAAACAGAAACAGGGGGCGTGAGAACTATAAATTTATAGTTCCCAGTGGGCAATTACTGACCTGCACCATTGCACCACTAGGCCCAAAGAAAAGAGAGCAAGTAAGCGATATAATTAAACTTGTAATCAAAGCATAAAGAAATGCTACCATAACTATGTTTCAAAATTAAATGTCATAGTTTTCCGTTCCAACATATAAAATGAGATGTTTTACTATAACCAACTAGTATACTAAAATGTAATTAAAGCATTAACAAGTATACTAAAATTCCAAGTGAAGTCCACATAATCCAACTACTAAGTCCTATCTAGTAGTGATTGTCATTTAGTAAAGTTGAATGTCCAAGTTCAATTCTCTTTCACTAGGATTTACCATAGTAATCCAACTTGTGCCACCTAAGTACCGTGGTAGCCCAACATCCCCGCAAGGAATGAGTCTGTCCCAACGGTCCCGTAGGTTTCTCAACACCGCACGCGCGAACGAATCGCGAAGGCCAACTCACGGAGTGCCGCTTGTAGGGAGCGACCCTCACAAGCATGTGCGAAAGAGCACAAATGGCAACAAGTATAGTCAAGTCTCAAGTCCAAACCTCATGTCTCAACATGGAAATAGTAACTAGTAACCCTAAGGTCTAGTTCAATTATCCTCATGACACTAGATTCTCTATGTCAAGTTCATTCACGAGCCTAATGCCGCTTGATGACATTAGCTCACTATTCTACACCTTTGATGCCAAGCCAATGCCGCTTAATGACAAGAGCTTTTCTCCTATGTCATGCATAGTTCTATGTTCTCAAACACATGTCAAACTAACTATAACAATTTAGTTCAAGTTCTCAAATAGAATGCTACCACCACTCAGCTCTCACAAGTATGCATCTCTACTATATAGAGGAAAATTGCACTATACATAACATATGTATCTTAAGCATTCTAAAATTCACAAATAATATATGAAACATGAAAACACATGATTTTCCAATTAACCGTAAGCATATAAGCTCCAACGAGAATTTCTCATTGTGCTAGGTGAGGCCAAACCCACCGTCGCTCCAAGCGTCGCTCCGAACCGCTAACGAAGCTTCGATTCCTACTCCTAGTACCCTACAAAGTAAATCCTAGGAGTTACAACCTCTAAAGATGAACCATGTGTTCAATCTTTAAACTTCTATACAAAGAATAAGGAAAAACTCACCTTAGTGTAAGAATCCTTCTCCAATCCTCAAATGGAGTGTACATCCCTTCCAAAGCAACCTAAATCAAGGTTCTAAACCAATCAATTGGACTCTAAAAGCCCTAGGTTGAAAACCCCAAAATAAACCCTAATATGCCAAGTCTAGGGTTTCATCTATAAAGAAGCAACCAAACTCAAATCTAGGGAAGGAGATGAGTTGCTTACCTTCTAGGAGCTCCAAACAAGGCTCAAAACCCTCAAAGCTTGAAGATCTATCCTCCCTCAAGCTTCAAATCCAAGCTCCAAGCTTCACCCATGGTGGAAAATGCACCAAGAAGCAAAAAGGAGAAAAGAGAGTGATTAATCTCTTTAAAAACCAAACCAAAGCCCTAGAAACCAAGAGAGAAGTAGAGAGGGCTCCTTACCTCTTTTCCTCAGTGATCCCAGCACAAAAGAACCCTAAGGGGTCGTGGGTGCTGTTATAAGAAGCAACAAAATGCCAAAAAGCCCCTGCAGTTTCGAATTTTAAAGCGCAGTATGCCGTACAAATCCGGTTTGTACCGGTATAAACTCTAACAGCTTGACAAACCCGAGCCTCGGGTTTGCCCATTACTCATCTATACGGTATAAATCTCGGCTTGTACGGTATAGCCATCATTTTGTAGGTATAGCAACAATTTTGTACCGGTACAAAGCCATAAAAATTCCAACCCGAGAGCAACCTAAAATCAGCTTTTTGGACTTTAGTGCTTGGAAATCATCCACTAATCTCGGTACTCGTGCCATAGGTCGGAACACAGTCAACGACCCTCCAGAAAATCTGGAAAAGCTCAGATCTCACATCTAACACTCGAACCTTGCAATTTGCAAAGTCCAGTGCGTCACATTCACCCCTCCTAAAAAGAGGTTTCGTCCGCAAAACTCGAAATTAAAGTCATACCTCATGACTCCATCTGAAAGAGATGGGGATAGCGCTCTCGAAGCGCACTCTCTAGCTCCCACGTGGCCTCCCGCTCCTCGTGGTTGCTACAAAGGACTTTCACATAAGAAAACTCCCGGTTCCTCAACTTCTTCACCTCGCGAGCCAAGATCTTCACGGGTTGCCCTCGAAGCTCAAATCGTCCCTCAGCTCCGATGGTGTAGCATCCAAAACATGAGCTGCATCATGTCTATACTTCAGAACGACCGATACATGGAACACGTTGTGTACGCCGATAGGTTCGGCGGTAGAGCAAGTCTATACGCTACCGGGCCCACATGCTCCAAAATCTCATACGGTCCAATGAAACGGGGGCTCATCTTACCCGAACACCAAATCTCTTGACTTCTGCAGTCGGCGAGACTTTCAAAAAGACATGGTCTCCAATCTGAAACTCCAAGTCTCGTCGACGCCTGTCAGCGTAGCTCCTCTGCCTACTCTGGGCTGTCAACAACCGCTCTCTAGCAATGCGAACCTTGTCCTCTGCTTCCTAGAGCACAACTGGGCCTAAAGCCAAACTCTCACCAACTTCACTCCAATGAAGTGGTGATCTACATTTCCGTCCATAGAGTGCTTCAAATAGCGCCATCTTAATGCTCGCTTGATAACTATTGTTATAAGCAAACTCGGCCGTTGGTAGATCTTTGCGACCATCCTCCACGGAAGTCGATCACGCGAGCTCGAAGCATATCCTCGAGTGTACGTATAGTACGCTCGTGCCGTCACTCGAGAGGGTGGAAAGCGATCTTGAAGTCCGATCGAGTACCTAAGGCGTCCTGCAGACTCCTCCAAAAGTGTGACACAAAACGGGTGTCCCTGTCCGATACGATCGATGTAGGTACTTTGTGTAATCGCACAATCTCATCCAATATACCTGTGCGAGTCTCTCTCCAGTCCAAGTAGTATGGATAGGTATGAAATGTGCCGATTTCGTCAACCTATCCACGATCACCCATATAGCGTCATGCCCGGCACGTGGCGAGGCAATCCCATCACGAAATCCATGGCGATCCTCTCTCACTTCCACCACCTTTGGAATCGGTAGGCTCTGCAATTTTCCCACGGGAATTCTATGCTCAGCCATCACTTGTTGGCAAGTTAGACAACGAGCTACAAACTCGCCAACATCCTTTTACATCCCGGGCCACCAGTAAAACAACTTCAAGTCTTCTCCGAGGAGTTCCTTCTCTGAATTGCGCTTGTTCGACAAGCTATTCAGTTGGTCATCACCAAAATCAAGTGCTCCCAAAGGCTGAATTCCAGTACTCACCTTCCTCGTCTAGGTCGAGGGCGAAACTTAGCACTGCCTCAATTAACTCGTACAATTGGAATTCCGTTATATAGCTCTCGAGGCGGATCCAACAATACCGCTCGTAGCAAGAAACCGGGGTTCAAACCCGTTACCTGATCCATCAACACTCCATCGGAATGCTCACTAAAGAGATGTGATACAATATCAAGTTGTTGGCTCGAATCCCAACGATGCTCACTCACTCAAAGCCAGACCTTGTCAAAAGATTGCACGACTGAGTGCAACTCCAATCCTTAATTAAGCATAGCGTAATTTTCACATGGCTATCCTTTTATACCTGCTTGGCATGAACGGCCCGACAATCAAAATCCATAATAATCATCTCTTCCGATTGTCGCGACACCTGACAAATCGTCCAAATTGGTTCTCCAGAAGTGGTTACTCGATTCACCAATCGGCATTGCACCCCAATGCCTCCACAATAGTCTCACCTCCACCACTGGGGTGATACTCGCTGCGTCTCTTCTATATATAAAGTCAAGAACCACAACCCACACACATCCTCAATCTCCTACGGTCATTCCCTTAGCCTCGACTTGATGCCTCAAGTAAACTCTTCATAAGCCCACTCCGAGAGCTTATCTTCGATAGAGGGTCTCATAGCACTAACTGCTCAAGCGCTCGAAACGAATCATTCGAAATTCTTCTCCACAATGCTTCCCTTAGCATCAGATACCCCAGGTATCCATAGTCACAAAGCTCCACTCAAGTGATAGAGAGGGTTCCATTTACAATTAGTAGTAGCTCTCTATCAATGTCTCCATGAAGTGACTATCGACCAGAACGTCGATCTCAACCACTCTTCCACGAAGTCTCCATTGCAAGAAACTTAATTCCACATGCAACATCCGAACAAGGGAAAATCAGCACTTGGTACTTTCCCTCACGAATTTTTCCAACAACTCGATCCAACAGTGAGAGTTCACACTCCGCTCACCTCAGTATGCTTCCGCAGTTGATCCTAGCGGATCTTTATCGGGATACCCATGGCCATCTACGACCAGGTTCCGCCAATCCATCTAGAGGGCTTGGAATTATCATTCCGCAAGTCTCTAACGTTGGTGAAGTACTACAGGCTTCAGCAACGTCACGCTAATCCCCAAGATGTCCCAAACAAGTACCAACATTCGCTTGAGGTACAACCTCAAACTTCAACACAAAATGGTATTACTCCGATTGCAATACGATTCAATCGAGTACGCCAATATCTCAAGACTAATTGAAACGATCAACGAGCCTCTACAGCCGAGCGATTGCCCAATCGTGATTCACTTTAGATCACGATGGCCGACATACGATCGAAACGACCCTAGGGCCCACTTCAATAGAGGGTGTTTCTCACGAGACGAAACACTAGATGCAAAGATCTCCCCGTCACCGAGCTCGCGAATCGCGACTCGATCGGAGAACAACAACAACTCGAAGATATCCCTCGTTACGAGGATTCTCGAACAACCGAAGGTAATGGCCAATAAGGCCCCCAAAACCTCTCCAATACTTACCCAATTTAGGCAATAGAGATAGTCATCGCAACCAGTGGAATAAATCCTCAACATGCACTATTTCGTGCACAAAATCCCAAGGCGAGTTAAATCAGCTCGCAAGTCCCAAGGTACCAAGTACCTCACAAACTCCACACCACGAAAACCAATCTATTTGTTGGCACGCAAAACCTTCTCGCAAGGTAGGGTGTTCGAAACGACACACCCGATCAGATCATCCTATAAACATCGAAGAATGATCCATGCTAGAAATCCTCTGGTTGGTTCACTACACACTTGGTGTATCCTTCGATCTCATGATCCCTCACGTGGCATTCCACGCCCTTGGGTCTAAGCTCGGACTACCGTTCTGACCAACACCCTGCCCTACCAGAAGGCACCGGGCCGCTGTCACTCACAGCTAAGCTGCGCTTTGCCCAAAGGGCCCGAGCTCCCGCCGATCTACAAGCGGTCCCGAGCACGGAGCGTCCCCGAGCACCATCCGGCAAACAGCCGATCCAGGAATGCAGCTAATGCAATCGTCGTGAGATCCAAAAAGCATAGCAAAAAGCTACCCACAACCCGCAAACTAACCGTCTCAGTCAGGGCTAATCCTCGTCGCAAACAGCGAACTAACGTGACGCAATGTAACTCGGCAAATAGTCAATCAAGGATAGGTGCAATGCACCGGCATCAACAATGCACACTCGAAAGCCATAGTACGAACCAAAACACGTAGTCACCACCTCGGCTGCCATCGCCTCCTCAGTTTGAGCCGTAAACATGCGGCCGCTCGGGGCCTGTTGTGACTCCTCCGACTGCCTCTAAACAGGTTGCCTCCTGGAGTGCGTCTGACTCACACCCTCGGCCATGGGCCTCTAGCCCAAATTCTTAGTCTAACGCCACACCGCATACCTTGACGAGCGCGCGGTTTACCACACCTTGGTACGTCTGGAGATTGGAAGGTCCGAAAGATCAACGGCTGAAGTCCACGCCATCTCGTACAACAACGGCGCACCAAGTGGGAGCCAAGGGGACTCCCTCTCGTACTAGGCCACAATCCGCTTCCCTTGGGGCATACCACACGAATCTTTGTTCCGACTTTTCCTTAACCACTGTCGGTGAAGTGAAGCCTCAACGGGAGTTCCTTGAACCTCCTTCAAGTAGTCGCCACAATATCGGCATTGGTGTTATCCAATATCCAACCATCGGCTATAGACTTCATCTTCCGGGTGGTGATTGGCAAGCCAAACTACCTCTCTCTTCCACGAATGTGTCGCGGAAATAGTTTCTCCATCCTCGACCACTTCCCTACGATCAAGTGGCCGTCCTTCTCTCCATCGAGGATCCTGGGATTACACCTCTTGAACTAGTTGGGCGCTCCATGAGCCACTCTCGCTCTGCTCCCTCAACCGTCACGGGAAAACCGCCCGTTGCAGTAAGGATCGCTCCAGGCGTTTCCTGCGCGCATCCTGCCTGCGTGCCGCATATGCCTGTCGTTGAGCTGGTGTCGCCTGCTGAGTCGCCAAACCAGTGAGAGCCGCAAATAGGCACCTCACTCACGGACCTCATTGGATCCGGGGGTAGTGGATGTATCCACTTCCTCAAACGTTGTCGCGTCATCTGCTCCAGCAAGCTTAGAGCGGGTCGTCGTCAAGACACCACAACATCATTAAAGCGCAAGTTAATAAAACCCACGCTATCGTAACCCCGCTCAACAATACCCAAATCATGCGAAAGTAGTGAAGTGTGCTTCACAACTAACTCCCGATGTTACGTTGTCGGCCGCCAACGTAACCCTCCGCGCAGTTAGAAGCTATACACCTCGCTTAAACTCTAACTTTTTAGAGTTGTAATAAAACCCAATCAGTACTTTCGCTCACAAGTCAAATAGACCTCGTCTCTCGCGAGCCTATTTCCTATAGTCCAACCAGCCTAAGGTTTGCTAGGTCCTCTAAGACGTTACCCTAGGCTCTGATACCAAATTAATCTGTCACGCCCCGGGGTCGGCGGGACCTTCCCCAAAGCGTGCCGGACGCCATATGTCAACACATACAAGGCGTCTACTAAAACAATGGAAATAAAAACTTACAATAGGCTAAAACTATAGATATCAGAGCAACATACAGCTAACCCTATCAACAAGTAGAGAGTAGGTAAACTATAAACATAAAGAGGCTAACAACATAACCAAAAGTACATAAGGTTAAAATACAACGCGCCCCGAAGTGGTGGTCTCTCTATATACGGGAACAACTCACAACCTCTCTAAAGCAACGAAATAGAGAAGTAACCGCCTATCGAACTCCCTCGATGAGTGCCGCTAACCCGAAGCAACACCCTTGCCGCGATCCCTAACCTCCCCCGATGCGGAAGGCACTGAAAAGGAAACAGAAACATGGGGCGTGAGAACTATAAATTTATAGTTCCCAGTGGGCCAATACTGACCAGCACCATTGCACCACTAGGCCCAAAGAAAAGAGAGCAAGTAAGCGATATAATTAAACTTGTAATCAAAGCATAAAGAAATGCTACCATAACTATGTTTCAAAATTAAATGTCATAGTTTTCCGTTCCAACATATAAAATGAGATGTTTTACTATAACCAACTAGTATACTAAAATGTAATTAAAGCATTAACAAGTATACTAAAATTCCAAGTGAAGTCCACATAATCCAACTACTAAGTCCTATCTAGTAGTGATTGTCATTTAGTAAAGTTGAATGTCCAAGTTCAATTCTCTTTCACTAGGATTTACCATAGTAATCCAACTTGTGCCACCTAAGTACCGTGGTAGCCCAACATCCCCCGCAAGGAATGAGTCTCCCAACGGTCCCGTAGGTTTCTCAACACCGCACGCGCGAACGAATCGCGAAGGCCAACTCACGGAGTCTTGCGGCTTGTAGGGAGCGACCCTCACAAGCATGTGCGAAAGAGCACAAATGGCAACAAGTATAGTCAAGTCTCAAGTCCAAACCTCATGTCTCAACATGGAAATAGTAACTAGTAACCCTAAGGTCTAGTTCAATTATCCTCATGACACTAGATTCTCTATGTCAAGTTCATTCACGAGCCTAATGCCGCTTGATGACATTAGCTCACTATTCTACACCTTTGATGCCAAGCCAATGCCGCTTAATGACAAGAGCTTTTCTCCTATGTCATGCATAGTTCTATGTTCTCAAACACATGTCAAACTAACTATAACAATTTAGTTCAAGTTCTCAAATAGAATGCTACCACCACTCAGCTCTCACAAGTATGCATCTCTACTATATAGAGGAAAATTGCACTATACATAACATATGTATCTTAAGCATTCTAAAATTCACAAATAATATATGAAACATGAAAACACACGATTTTCCAGTGCTTAGTAAGCATATAAGCTCCAACGAGAATTTCTCATTGTGCTAGGTGAGGCCAAACCCACCGTCGCTCCAAGCGTCGCTCCGAACCGCTAACGAAGCTTCGATTCCTACTCCTAGTACCCTACAAAGTAAATCCTAGGAGTTACAACCTCTAAAGATGAACCATGTGTTCAATCTTTAAACTTCTATACAAAGAATAAGGAAAAACTCACCTTAGTGTAAGAATCCTTCTCCAATCCTCAAATGGAGTGTACATCCCTTCCAAAGCAAACTAAATCAAGGTTCTAAACTAATCAATTGGACTCTAAAAGCCCTAGGTTGCAAACCCCCAAAATAAACCCTAATATGCCAAATCTAGGGTTTCATCTATAAAGAAGCAACCAAACTCAAATCTAGGGAAGGAGATGAGTTGCTTACCTTCTAGGAGCTCCAAACAAGGCTCAAAACCCTCAAAGCTTGAAGATCTATCCTCCCTCAAGCTTCAAATCCAAGCTCCAAGCTTCACCCATGGTGGAAGATGCACCAAGAAGCAAAAAGGAAAAAAGAGAGTGATTAATCTCTTTAAAAACCAAACCAAAGCCCTAGAAACCAAGAGAGAAGTAGAGAGGGCTCCTTACCTCTTTTCCTCAGTGATCCCAGCACAAAAGAACCCTAAGGGGTCGTGGGTCTTTGTTATAAGAAAGCAACAAAATGCCAAAAAGCCCTATGATTTCGAATTTTAAAGCGCAGTATCTTTACAAATCCGGTTTGTCTGGTATAAAACTGCGAAACGACAAACCGAGCCTCGGGTTTGCCCATTACTCATCTATCTGTATAAATCTCGGCTTGTGCCGGTATAGCCATCATTTTGTACCGGTATAGCAACAATTTTGTGCCGGTACAAAGCCATAAAAATTCCAACCCGAGAGCAACCTAAAATCCAGCTTTTTGGACTTTAGTGCTTGGAAATCATCCACTAACCTCGGTACTCTTGCCATAGGTCGGAACACAGTCAACGACCCTCCAGAAAATCTGGAAAAGCTCAGATCTCACATCTAACACTCGAACCTTGCAATTTGCAAAGTCTAGTGCGTCACAATGTACTGTTTCCAAAGTTATACTGATAGGGCGCAATTGAGTAGTCTAATGTTGGTCCGGTTTTTGTTCTTGTGAACGTTGGCATCGATACGTTACAAATTTACACTCTCGGGGAGTAATAATAGAATAAAATAATTAGGTTTTACTCACTGTTCGATTTAATGAGAAAATGTACTGTTTCCAAAGTTATCTTTGGTAGGGGCGAGTAGTCTAATTTTGGTCCGGTTTTGGTTCTTTTGAACTTTGGCATGGATACGTTGCAAATTTACACTCTCGGGGCGTAATAGAACAAAATAATTAGGTTTTACTCATTGTTCGATTGAATGAGAAAATGTACTGTTTCCAAAGTTATACTGAGAGGGCGCAACTGAGTAGTCTAATGTTGGTCCGGTTTTGGTTCTTGTGAACTTTGGCATCGATACGTTGGAAATATACACTCTCGGGGCCGAATAGAACAAAATAATTAGGTTTTACTCATTGTTCGATTGAATGAGAAAATGTACTGTTTCCAATGTTATACTGATAGTGCGCAATTTAGTAGTCTAATGTTGCTCCGGTTTTGGTTCTTGTGAACGTTAGCATCGATAGGTTGCAAATTTACACTCTCGGGGCGTTATAGAACAAAATAATAAGGTTTTACTCATTGTTCGATTGAATGAGAAAATGTACTGTTTCCAAAGTTATACTGATAGTGCGCAATTGAGTTGTCTAATGTTGGTCCGGTTTTGGTTCTTGTGAACGTTGGCATCGAAAGGTTGCAAATTTACACTCTCGGGGCGTAATAGAACAAAATAATTAGGTTTTACTCTTTGTTCGATTGAATAAGAAAAAGTAATGTTTCCAAAGTTATACTGATAGGGCGCAATTGAGTAGTCCAATGTTGGTCCGGTTTTGGTTCTTGTGAACGTTGGCATTGATAGGTTGCATTTTTACACTCTCGGGGCGTAATAGAACAAAATAATTAGGTTTTACTCATTGTTCGATGGAATGAGAAAATGTACTGTTTCCAAAGTTAACCTGATAGGGCGCAACTGAGTAGTCTAATGTTGGTCCGGTTTTGGTTCTTGTGAAATTTGGCATCGATACGTTGCAAATTTACACTCTCGGGGCCTAATAGAACAAAATAATTAGGTTTTACTCATTGTTCGACTGAATGAGAAAATATCCTGTTTCCAAAGTTATGCGATAGGCGCAACTGAGTAGTCTAATGTTGGTCCGGTATTGGTTCTTGTGAACGTTGGCATCGATACGTTGCAAATTTACAATCTCGGGGTGTAATAGAACAAAATAATTAGGTTTTACTCATTGTTCGATTGAATGAGAAAATGTACTGTTTCCAAAGTTATACTGATAGGGCGCAATTGAGTAGTCTAATGTTGGTCCGGTTTTTGTTCTTGTGAACGTTGGCATCGATACGTTACAAATTTACACTCTCGGGGAGTAATAGAACAAAATAATTAGGTTTTACTCATTGTTCGATTTAATGAGAAAATGTACTGTTTCCAAAGTTCTACTGATAGTGTAACAACCCACTCCCCCGTAAAGCGCGCCGAGTTCCGTCAAAATGAGCGGGACCCGGAGTGGAGCGAGTAAGTGTGGGTTCTATGTGCTTTGGAACCCGTGCGCAGCGAAGTGGGGTCTTGGAAAAGCTAAACCGCAAGTCTGGTGGAAATTCCCAGGACTTGGGGCGAGCCAGACGACCGGGGGTTGTCCGGATGCCACCAAGTGCCCAGTGCGCGATGTGGAAACCAATCTTGAGAGCCAGACGACCGACCAAGGCCAAGACGATCCAAGACCAGACAACCGACCAAAACCGGACGATGGGCGTAACATGCAGAAAAATGGCTTAGTCCTGGAAAACCGGCGTGCGAGGCAGGACAAGCCGAGAGCGGACGGTGGACCAGCGCGATTCGACGGTTGTAATTTTCGCGAATGGAGGGGCTTTTTGGCAATTGTCACAACACTATATGCAGCCCACCCCTCTCATCTATTCACAGCCATTCTCCCCCAACACACTCTCTCATTTCCCCTCTTTCTCTCTCTAGAAAAGGAGCTCTAGAGCTTGGAGAAGAAGGAGAAGAAAACTTGGAGAAGGTGGATCGGAGGCTTTGGTGGTTCTAGAAGCCCTCCTACAAGGTGGAGCTTGGGCCAAGGTATGGTTTCTTTGGAAACCTAGGTTAGGGTTTGGATTTTCTTCCATGAAACCTAGAGTTTTTGAGTTTCTCTCATGTTAGAGACATGGTAGAGCATCAAGCTCCATGAAAATCCATGGATGCTTCATGAGCTCTCATGGTGAATCCTTAGGGCTTCAAGTAGATGCCCTAGAATTGGTTCAAATGGGTTTAGATGAACTCTAATAGGGTTAACAAGCTTTCCCTTGCTTGTTTAAGAGATCAAAACCTAGGGTTTCACATAGGGCTTGGTTGAGCACCCAAATTTGGGGCTTTTTGCCATAGAGGTTCTAGGGTCAAATTGACCTTGTAGAAACCTAATTGGGGGTATCCCCGACGCGTGGGACAACTCCGTTTAATTAAACGAAAAGCCGATCTATGAGTTGCTATATAAGCTAGCCTGACGTAAAATCTGATAACTGCGCAGATTGCAAAATAGGCCTCGGTTAGCTACGAAACTTGACGGGCAACCCATCCATAATTTTAGAAGGTGGGTGGTGCATTCCAAGGACAAGAATTCTTTCTATGTCTAAGTGTCACTTTTGAGCATTCTATATATGTTGAGCATAATGCATAGTAGGGTAATTTATGAGTTATATTGCAATTTGTGAGTTCAAATGCATGAGATATAATTGTATGAGAACATATGCTAAGAATGAGAACCCTATGTATGCACGCTAAAGAACAAGAACTAGAACTTGGTGTAATTGACAAGTGAATGTGACATTGGACATGTACTTAGAGAATGTGACAAAGATGAGTCTAGAATACTTAGACGACATGTGTGGCATTAAAGAACAAGGACAAGAACAAGTAGTGTATATAACACTAGTATAGTCATGAGATTGACATGATGACAACAACCTTAGAGTTAAGGGTCATATGAACATAAGTTCTCCTTGAAGGCAAGGAATAGATTGAGATTTGGAATCCTTAAAGTTAAGGATTGATCGTACTCACCATATAGTCCTTGCTCGGGGCGGTAGCTCCCCTCGGCGGTGCGCTCGGAGTAGGTCACCTTGGAATGAGTTTTCCGGGGGAATGAGTTTTCAGAGGACGGTCCCAACGGGTCGATATTGAGCCTCCCGGTATACTATGGGATTTTGAGTTTGGTTGAGTCTTGTTGAGGCGAAACCCACGGGTTAGCCAAGAGATTGGGTATTGAACTTATGATCTTGCATGTTTTACGGTTTGAGCATATTATCTTTACTTTCAAGCGTATTAGTTGCATTTGATAGTTTGGTTCTTATCTTACCCTTCCTTCTATTATGCTTGAGTTAGACCTAGTGGGAAAGTCGGCGTGGTTGGTTGCCGAACCCGCTGGGAACTTTGTTGTAGTGCTCACCCCACTATTCCCACAGAGCCGGGACCGTGTGAGCCGGCTGACGATCGCGGGAAGGGCATCGCGCCCTAGGTAGAGACCGCCCGAGTACTTTACTTTTGTTATAGTTGCATTACCCTTTTGTATCGTCTTTTGTATTTGATGATGGTAGATGCTAATATCAAATGTATTTAAGCTTTATCTTTGAAGACTATGAGATGTAAAAAGAAATGATGCAAAGAATGTAAAGAATGGTAGTCTTTTAAAGAATGCAAAGTTGTAAGAATTATGCATGTATGTGATTGCAATTAATCATGTTACTTGTATGTATTAATAGTACTTTCACTATTGGCTATTGCTTGTCTTCGTGCAAGCCTTTGTGTATGCTTCCGCAAGTGCAAAATTTTATACTCTATCTGTACATGTTGAGCCTTGGGCGGATAGGGGAGACTACGTCAGTTCGGCGTACGTTTGACGCTCTCGCCAAAAGGATCGGGCTTGGGCGTGACAGATATAATGGTATCAGAGCGGGTATAAAGCCAAAAGTGAAAGCTAGGATGGACCTAGGGGCCATAGGAAAGGGAAAGAACCTAAGGACCTAAGGAAACGTGAGTGACGTGAACAAGTATAGCGAAAGCATGTGATTGGGTTCATGTCGTATGTCTCTAAGATGATTAGAGACTAACTTTAAGTTGCTATTTGTTTTCTATTCCTTGTGTTGTGATCGGCGGCCGACGACATGATACTATGGAATGTTAATGAATGCGCTTATTTGCTTTCGCCGGATTGGGTATATCCGAGTATGTGGGTCAAGTGTCTAATGTGAGTTGCTTCTTTTCAGGAAGCAATGGCACCTCGTGGTCGACCCCGGACAAGGTCGATGCCAGAGGAACCGAGTGCGGCACCGAGTGCGGCACCTGTGCGGCTCTGTGCAACCCGCGGTGGCGGCGGCGGTGGGCTTGAGGAAGCGGATGGCCGCGCTTATCGGTGTAGTGCGGCAACAAGGCGAGTCCGTAAGGGCTCAAGGCGCAGGTCGGCGGCTCCGGGAGACATTGGAGCGGCGGACAAACGGCGGCGCGAGCGGGGGAACACCCTACACCTCACGCTGGGATGCGGCCGTAGTCGATGGTGCGGCGGCGGCGGATCCAGTTGCGGCCGTACCAGTTACGGCGATTCAGGCCGGATCGGGGACTTCAGACCCGGGTAGTGCGGCGAATGACGAGGAACGGGAGCGCGCATTGGCGGCGCTCATTAAGTTCATGAAATTCAAGCCACCTATCTTCGAGGGAGGAGTGGTGGAACCGGCGGTCGTGGAGTCGTGGGTAGACTCCATGCAAACAATCTTCGAGGACTTCAACACCCCGGAGAAAGACAAAGTACACTTCGCCACCCATTGCCTAGACAAGGCGGCGAAGGCGTGGTGGAAGCGGGTCAAGCGGGATCGGTTACCCGATCTACCGCCAATGTTGTGGGAGGAGTTCAAGAGAGCGGTATTTTCGAACTACTTCCCCGACTCCGTGAAGCGGAAGATGCACGAGAAATTCCGCAAGTTGAGACAGGGAGACCGCTACGCGGCGGACTATGAGCTAGAGTTCTCCCACATCATTGATTGTGTCCGGACGTTGTACGTGACGGCCGGGATCGGGCCGATTGGTTCTTGCGAGGACTTCGGCAGGATTTATGAGGCGGTGCAACTTTTCCACCTCACGACCTTTGCGGAGGTCTTCGGCCAGGGCTCTAGCTGCGGAGCTCGGCAGCGCCGAGGCGCGGGAGGAGCGCGAGGCCATGGCGGAGAGGAAAGAGAAAGGCAAGAAGCGAGCGGCGGGTGGTGCCGGGGGCCGGCCAAACGCTAAGAAACCCCCTCGGTATCCCCGACAGCAGCTGAAGGGCGGGAGACCCTTCCGTTGTGTTATCTGCAGCGGCAACCATCAGCCGGCGCCATGCTCGCAGCGAGAAGGGAAGTGCTACAAATGCGGTCGGCACAGGCACATGATTCGAGAGTGCCGTGGAGATCTTCTGCACCGTCGGCGGCATCGGCTCGCTTCTACGCCGAGGCGGTGATGGGGCGCCACCACCTATGGCGGGCGGACGCTCATCGTCATCGCGTCGGCGGAGCGTCGAGAGCAGTGGACGGGTTTCGCCACTGCGGTGGAGGAGCGAGTTCCGGCTCTGACGACATCGTGGCGGTATTATCTCTATCAATAGTACTAGAGCTCAAGCTATTTTCGATACAGGTGCATCGCATTCATTCATAGGTGCATCGTTCGCTAGAACTCATGACATAGAGATTATACATGATGAAGAAGGTTGGGATATTAAATCTCCCGGACATACGTATAAAGTCTATGACGAGTGTCCGGCGTGTCCAGTTCGGATAGGCGATTGGGTCATGCCGATCGATATGCTCGTACTACCCCAGATGTGGTCATTCGATGTAATCTTGGGGCTTGACTGGCTTTCCAAGTATTATGCGGTCATCGATTGCGACAGTAGGGTGATCACTTTCCGTGAGCCTAATCAAGCAGAAATGGTGTACCGAGCGTGTAAGGGTGCGCGTTTTGCAGCGACCATATCCACGGTTAGGGCAAGGAAGATGATAAAGGGTGGTTGTAAAGCCTACTTGGCGACCATCGTAGATGACCGAAAGGAACACCCAGACTTTGAGGGCATTCGGGTGGTGTGCGAGTACCCGGATGTATTTCCGGCGGAGTTCTGGGATTGCCACCGGACCAGGGAAGTTGAATTCGTAATTGACTTGATTCCGAGACGGCTCCGGTTTGAAGGCTCGTATAGGATGGCAGGTGGAGCTAAAGGAGCTTAAAGCACGGTTGGAAGACTTGCTTGACAAAGGCTTTGTGAGGCGAGCGTGTCTCCGTGGGGAGCTCGGTGCTATTCGTCAAAAAGAAAGATGGCACACTTCGACTTTGCGTGGATTACCGCGAGTTGAACAAGGTCACGGTGAAGAACAAGTACCCGTTGCCAAGGATCGACGACTTGTTCGATCAGTTGAAAGGGTCAAAGGTGTATTCAAAGATAGACCTCCAGTCGGGGTATCATCAATTGAAGATACGGCCCAAGGATGTGTGCAAAACGGCGTACCGTACGCGGTATGGTCACTATGAGTTCACGGTAATGCCATTCGGGCTTACTAATGCCCCGGCGGCCTTTATGGACTTAATGAATCGTGTTTTCCGTCCGCTATTGGACCGATGCGTCGTGGTGTTCATTGACGACGTGGTGGTGTATTCTCGTAGAAGAAGAACACGAGGAGCACCTGAGGCTCGTCTTGGAAATACTCCGAAAAGAGAAATTGTATGCCAAATTGAAGAAATGTGAATTTTGGCTTTCGGAGGTTACCTTTCTAGGACATGTAATTTCGGGTGAAGGTATCTCGGTGGACCCGAAGAAAGTGGAGGCAATTAAAGATTGGCCTCGTCAAACGAGCGTAACGGAAATCCGCGATTTTCTTGGACTTGCGGGTTATTATCGGCGGTTCGTGGAGGGTTCTCCAAAATAACCACTCATGCTAACGCGCCTCACCCATAAGGGGGTCAAGTATGTTTGGAGCGAAGATTGCGATCGGAGCTTCAAGGAGTTAAAGGAGAGGTTGACGACAACCCGGTACTTGCTCTACCGGAGACATACGTCGTGTACAGTGATGCTTCCTACATTGGACTCGGGTGTGTCTTGATGCAAAATGGGCGAGTTATAGCGTATGCGTCGCGCCAATTGAAGCCCTATGAAAAGAATTACCGAGTCCATGACTTGGAATTAGCCGCGGTGATTTTCGCGCTAAAATTATGGAGGCATTACTTATATGGGGAACATTGTGAGATCTACACGGACCACAAAAGTCTTAAGTACTTGTTCACCCGGAAGGAGCTTAATATGCGACAACGGCGGTGGTTAGAATTACTGAAGGACTATGATGTCACGATCTTATACCACCACAGGAAAAGCTAACGTCGTGGCCAGAAGCGCGCTAAGTAGAAAATGCGGAGAAGACTTAGCATCGGCAATTACGCCCCAACCGTTGTTGCAGAAGGAGATGCAACGGTTTGGATTGGAAGTAGTGGCAGAGTCTGGCTACACTTGCTACCTTGGTGGTGCAACCGACCTTATTGGAGAGGATCAAGGAATTGCAGACTTCCGATGAGTATCTCCAAAAGGTGCGCGGTGAAGTGGAAAACGGTAGTGCCGAAGAGTTCGGCATTGGGACCGACGGCACACTACGATTTCGAAATCGTTGGTGTGTACCCAAGAATAAGGATCTCGTAAGGCGATTATGCAAGAAGCGCATCAATCTCCTTATAGTATCCACCGGCGGCACCAAAATGTATCAAGACCTAAAGTTGCAATAAAGGTGGCAGGGCATGAAGAAAGACATTGGAGAATTTGTTGCGCAATGTCTTACTTGCCAACAAGTAAAGGCGGAGCGGCGGTTTCCGGCGGGAAAGTTACAAAGCTTACCTATACCCGTTTGGAAATGGGAAAATATCGCTATGGACTTTGTGACCGGATTGCCTCGATCGCCAGGGGGACACGATGCAATTTGGGTGGTCGTGGACCGGTTAACGAAGTCGGCGCATTTCCTTCCGATTCATATTACTTGGTCGGGGGACAAGTTGGCTCAAGTTTACATTGATGAGATTGTGAGACTTCACGGGGTTCCGGCGTCTATCGTATCGGATCGGGACCCGAGGTTCACTTCTCACTTTTGGAGGAGCCTACAAGAAGAGTTGGGCACACGGCTCGACTTTAGCACGGCATTCCATCCTCAAAGTGACGGACAATCGGAGAGGACAATCCAAATACTTGAGGATATGCTACGGGCGTGTGTATTCGACTACAAGGGCAATTGGCACGACCATTTACCGATGGCGGAGTTCGCATACAATAACAGTTATCAAGAAAGTATCGCGATGGCGCCATTCGAGGCCCTTTATGGAAGAAAGTGTCGCTCTCCAATTCATTGGAGCGACGTGGGCGAGAAATCTGTTCTTGGCCGGACGTAGTGCGGGAGGCGGAAGAGAAAGTTCGCCTTGCCCGCCAACGACTTGCGACGGCGCAATCGCGGCATAAGAGTTATCTTAGATAAACGAAGAAAAGATGTTGAGTTTGAGGTCGGCGACCATGTATTCCGAAAGGTTTCGCCAACACGGGGAGTTAAACGGTTTGGAATCCGGGGGAAATTAAGTCCTCGGTATATTGGACCGTTTGAAATTTTGGAACGAATCGGAGCGGTGGTTTACAAAGTAGCATGACCACAGAGGCTTGCGGGAGTTCATGATGTATGCCATGTATCAAATCTCCGCAAGTATGTTCATGATCCCGATCATATTCTCTCGGATATACCATCAGAGATTCAGGAGGATATGACTTATGACGATTTCCCGGCATACATAATCGGTCGAGAAGAAAGAAAGCTACGGAGCAGGAGGATTCGTATGTCAAAATCCGTTGGAGCGAACACAACGGCCAGGAAGCTACGTGGGAGCTCGAGAGCGTAAGGCGGGAGCACTATCGCCATTTATTCGAAAATCTGGATCAAGGTACGAATCTAGATTGTAGATAAAGAAATAGTTTCGCGGACGAAACTAAATTTAAGGAGTGGAGAATGTAACAACCCACTCCCCAGTAAAGCGCGCGAGTTCGTCAAAATGAGCGGGACCGGAGTGGAGCGAGTAAGTGTGGGTTCTATGTGCTTTGGAACCGTGCGCGGCGAAGTGGGGTCTTGGAAAAGCTAAACCGCAAGTGCGGTGGAAATTCCCGGACTTGGGGCGGCCAAAACCGGACGACCGGGGGTTGTCCGGATGCCTGAGTGCCCAGTGCGCGATGTGGAAACAATCTTGAGGCAGACGACCAGCCAAGGCCGGACGATCAAACCAGACGACCAGCCAAGACGGACGATGGGCACGTAACATGCGAGAAAAATGGCTAAGTCTGGAAAACCGGCGTGCGAGGCAGGACAACCGTAGAGACGGACGGTGGACCAGCGCGATTCGAAGCGGTTGTAATTTTCGCGAATGGAGGGGCTTTTTGGCAATTGTCACAACACTATATGCAGCCCACCCCTCTCATCTATTCACAGCCATTCTCCCCCAACACACTCTCTCATTTCCCCTCTTTCTCTCTCTAGAAAAGGAGCTCTAGAGCTTGGAGAAGAAGGAGAAGAAGACTTGGAGAAGGTGGATCGGAGGCTTTGGTGGTTCTAGAAGCCCTCCTACAAGGTGGAGCTTGGGCCAAGGTATGGTTTCTTTGGAAACCTAGGTTAGGGTTTGGATTTTCTTCCATGAAACCTAGAGTTTTTGAGTTTCTCTCATGTTAGAGACATGGTAGAGCATCAAGCTCCATGAAAATCCATGGATGCTTCATGAGCTCTCATGGTGAATCCTTAGGGCTTCAAGTAGATGCCCTAGAATTGGTTCAAATGGGTTTAGATGAACTCTAATAGGGTTAACAAGCTTTCCTTGCTTGTTTAAGAGATCAAAACCTAGGGTTTCACATAGGGCTTGGTTGAGCACCCAAATTTGGGGCTTTTTGCCATAGAGGTTCTAGGGTCAAATTGACCTTGTAGAAACCTAATTGGGGGTATCCCCGACGCGTGGGACAACTCCGTTTAATTAAACGAAAAGCCTATCTATGAGTTGCTATATAAGTTAGCCTGATGTAAAATCTGATAACTGCGCAGATTGCAAAATAGGCCTCGGTTAGCTACGAAACTTGACGGGCAACCCATCCATAATTTTAGAAGGTGGGTGGTGCATTCCAAGGACACCGGAATTCTTTCTATGTCTAAGTGTCACTTTTGAGCATTCTATATATGTTGAGCATAATGCATAGTAGGGTAATTTATGAGTTATATTGCAATTTGTGAGTTCAAATGCATGAGATATAATTGTATGAGAACATATGCTAAGAATGAGAACCCTATGTATGCACGCTAAAGAACAAGAACTAGAACTTGGTGTAATTGACAAGTGAATGTGACATTGGACATGTACTTAGAGAATGTGACAAAGATGAGTCTAGAATACTTAGACGACATGTGTGGCATTAAAGAACAAGGACAAGAACAAGTAGTGTATATAACACTAGTATAGTCATGAGATTGACATGATGACAACAACCTTAGAGTTAAGGGTCATATGAACATAAGTTCTCCTTGAAGGCAAGGAATAGATTGAGATTTGGAATCCTTAAAGTTAAGGATTGATCGTACTCACCATATAGTCCTTGCTCGGGGCGGTAGCTCCCCCTCGGCGGTGCGCTCCGGAGTAGGTCACCAGGAATGAGTTTTCCGGGGGAATGAGTTTTCAGGACGGTCCCAACGGGTCGATATTGAGCCTCCCCGGTATACTATGAGATTTTGAGTTTGGTTGAGTCTTGTTGAGGGCGAAACCCACGGGTTAGCCAAGAGATTGGGTATTGAACTTATGATCTTGCATGTTTTACAGTTTGAGCATATTATCTTTACTTTCAAGCGTATTAGTTGCATTTGATAGTTTGGTTCTTATCTTACCCTTCCTTCTATTATGCTTGAGTTAGACCTAGTGGGAAAGTCGGCGTGGTTGGTTGCCGAACCCACTGGGAACTTTGTTGTAGTTCTCACCCCCCTATTTCCACAGAGCCGGGACCGTGTGAGCCGGCCGACGATCGCGGGAAGGGCATCGCGCCCTAGGTAGAGACCGCCAGAGTACTTTACTTTTGTTATAGTTGCATTACCCTTTCGTATGGACTTTTGTATTTGATGATGGTAGCTGCTAATATCCAATGTATTTAAGCTTTATCTTTGAAGACTATGAGGTGTAGAAAGAAATGATGCAAAGAATGTAAAGAATGGTAGTCTTTTAAAGAATGCAAAGTTGTAAGAATTATGCATGTATGTGATTGCAATTAATCATGTTACTTGTATGTATTAATAGTACTTTCACTATTGGCTATTGCTTGTCTTCGTGCAAGCCTTTGTGTATGCTTCCGCAAGTGCAAAATTTTATACTCTATCTGTACATGTTGAGCCTTGGGCGGATAGGGGAGACTCTGTCCGTTCGGCGTCTGTTTGACGCTCTCGAACCGGCCAAAAGGATCGGGCTTGGGGCGTGACAGATAGGGCGCAATTGATTAGTCTAATGTTGGTCCGGTTTTTGTTCTTGTGAACGTTGGCATCGATACGTTACAAATTTACAATCTAGGGGCGTAATAAAACCAAATAATTTGGTTTTACTCATTGTTCGATTGAATGAGAAAATGTACTGTTTCCAAAGTTATACTGATAGGGCGCAACTGAGTAGGCTAATTTTGGTCCGGTTTTGGTTCTTTTGAACGTTGGCATCGATATGTTACAAATTTACACGCTCGGGGCATAATAGATCAATATAATTAGGTTTTACTCATTGTTCGGTTGCATGAGAAAAAGTACGTGTTTCGAAGTTATAAAGTTAGGGCGCAACTGAGTAGTCTAATGTTGGTCCGGTTTTGGTTCTTGTGAACGTTAGCACGGAAACGTTGCGAATATAAACTCTCCGGGCATAATAGAACAATATAATTAGGTTTTACTCTTTGTTCGATTGAATGAGAAAATGTCTTGTTTCCAAAGTTATGCGATAGGCGCAATTGATTATTCTAATGTTGGTCCGGTTTTGTTTCTTGTGAACGTTGGCATCGATAGTTTGCAAATTTACACTCTCGGGGCGTAATAGAAAAAAATAATAAGGTTTTACTCATTGTTCGATTGAATGAGAAAATGTACTGTTTCCAAAGTTATGCGATAGGCGCAATTGAGTAGTCTAATGTTGGTCCGGTTTTTGTTCTTGTGAACGTTGGCATCGATAGGTTGCAAATTTACACTCTCGGGGCGTAATAGAACAAAATAATTAGGTTTTACTCTTTGTTCGATTGAATGAGAAAAAGTACTGTTTCCAAAGTTCTACTGATAGGGCGCAATTGATTAGTCTAATGTTGGTCCGGTTTTTGTTCTTGTGAACGTTGGCATCGATACGTTACAAATTTACAATCTAGGGGCGTAATAAAACCAAATAATTAGGTTTTACTCGTTGTTCGATTGAATGAGAAAATGTCTTGTTTCCAAAGTTATGCGATAGGCGCAATGAGTAGGCTAATTTTGGTCGGTTTTGGTTCTTTTGAACTTTGGCATGGATACGTTGCAAATTTACACACTCGGGCGTAATAGAACAAAATAATTAGGTTTTACTCATTGTTCGATTGAATGAGAAAATGTACGGTTTCCAAAGTTATGCTTGATAGGGCTCAAGAGTAGTCTAATGTTGGTCGGTTTTGGTTCTTGTGAACGTTAGCATCGATAGGTTGCAAATTTACACTCTCGGGCGTAATAGAACAAAATAATTAGGTTTTACTCTTTGTTCGATTGAATGAGAAAATGTCTTTGTTTCCAAAGTTATGCGATAGGCGCAATTGAGTAGTCTAATGTTGGTCGGTTTTTGTGCTTGTGAACGTTGGCATCGATAGGTTGCAAATTTACACTCTCGGGGCATAATAGAACAAAATAATTAGGTTTTACTTTTTGTTCGATTGAATGAGAAAAAGTACTGTTTCCAAAGGTATGCGATAGGCGCAATTGAGTAGTCTAATGTTGGTCGGTTTTGTTCTTGTGAACGTTGGCATCGATACGTTACAAATTTACACTCTCGGGGAGTAATAGAACAAAATAATTAGGTTTTACTCTTTGTTCGATTGAATGAGAAAATGTACTGTTTCCAAAGTTATACTGATAGTGCGCAATTGAGTAGTCTAATGTTCGTCCGGTTTTGGTTCTTGTGAACGTTGGCATCGATAGGTTGCAATTTTACACTCTCGCGGCGTAATAGAACAAAATAATAAGGTTTTACTCATTGTTCGATTTAATGATAAAATGTACTGTTTCCAAAGTTGTACTGATAGGGTATTGATTAGTCTAACGTTGGTTCGGTTTTTGTTCTTGTGAACGTTGGCATCGATACGTTGCAAATTTACAATCTAGGGGCGTAATAAAACCAAATAATTTGGTTTTACTCATTGTTCGATTGAATGAGAAAATGTACGGTTTCCAAAGTTATCTTGATAGGGCTCAAGCGAGTAGTCTAATGTTGGTCGGTTTTGGTTCTTGTGAACGTTTGAATCAATAGGTTGCAAATTTACACTCTCGGGGCGTAATAGAAAAAAATAATTAGGTTTTACTCTTTGTTCGATTGAATGAGAAAATGTGCTGTTTCCAAAGTTATACTGTTAGGGCGCAACTGAGTAGTCTAATGTTGGTCCGGTTTTGTTCTTGTGAACGTTGGCATCGATACGTTGCAAATTTACACTCTCGGGGCATAATAGAACAAAATAATTAGGTTTTACTCTTTGTTCGATTGAATGAGAAAAAGTACTGTTTCCAAAGTTATACTGATAGGGCGCAATTGAGTAGTCCAATGTTGGTCCGGTTTTGCTTCTTGTGAATGTTGGCAATGATAGGTTGCAAATTTACACTCTCGGGGCATAATAGAACAAAATAATTAGGTTTTACTCATTGTTCGATTGAATGAGAAAATGTCTTGTTTCCAAAGTTATCTTTGAGAGGCGCAATTGAGTAGTTTAATGTTGGTCCGGTTTTGGTTCTTGTGAACTTTGGCATCGATACGTTGCAAATTTACACTCTCGGGGCCTAATAGAACAAAATAATTAGGTTTTACTCATTGTTCGATTGAATTAGAAAATGTCTTGTTTCCAATGTTATGCGATAGTGCGCAATTGAGTAGTCTAATGTTGGTCCGGTTTTGGTTCTTGTGAACGTTGGCATCGATAGGTTGCAAATTTACACTCTCGCGGCGTAATAGAACAAAATAATAAGGTTTTACTCATTGTTCGATTTAATGAGAAAATGTACTGTTTCCAAAGTTGTGCGATAGGCGCAATTGATTAGTCTAATGTTGGTCGGTTTGTTTTTGTGAACGTTGGCATCGATAGGTTGCAAATTTACACTCTCGGGCGTAATAGAACAAAATAATTAGGTTTTAATCTTTGTTCGATTGAATGAGAAAAGGTAAGTTTCCAAAGTTATGCGATAGGGTGCAATTGAGTAGTCCAATGTTGGTCGATTTTGGTTCTTGTGAACGTTGGCATCGATACGTTGTAAATTTACACTCTCGGGCGTAATAGAACAAAATAATTTGGTTTTACTCATTGTTTGATTGAATTAGAAAATGTCTTGTTTCCAAAGTTATACTCATAGGCGCAATTGAGTAGTCTAATGTTGGTCGGTTTTGTTCTTGTGAACGTTGGCATCGATACGTTACAAATTTACACTCTCGGGGAGTAATAGAACAAAATAATTAGGTTTTACTCATTGTTCGATTTAATGAGAAAATGTCTTGTTTCCAAAGTTCTGCGATAGGGCGCAATTGATTAGTCTAATGTTGGTCCGGTTTTGTTCTTGTGAACGTTGGCATCGATACGTTACAAATTTACAATCTAGGGCGTAATAAAACCAAATAATTTGGTTTTACTCATTGTTCGATTGAATGAGAAAATGTCTTTGTTTCCAAAGTTATCTTGATAGGCGCAAGAGTAGGCTAATTTTGGTCGGTTTTGGTTCTTTTGAACTTTGGCATGGATACGTTGCAAATTTACACACTCGGGCGTAATAGAACAAAATAATTAGGTTTTACTCATTGTTCGATTGAATGAGAAAATGTACGATTTCCAAAGTTATCGATAGGGCTCAAGCGAGTAGTCTAATGTTGGTCGGTTTTGGTTCTTGTGAACGTTGGCATCGATAGGTTGCAAATTTACACTCTCGGGGCGTAATAGAACAAAATAATTAGGTTTTACTCATTGTACGATTGAATGAGAAAATGTACAGTTTCCAAAGTTATACTGATACGGCGCAACTGAGTAGTCTAATGTTGGTCCGGTTTTTGTTCTTGTGAACGTTGGCATCGATAGTTTGCAAATTTACACTCTCGGGGCGCAATAGAACAAAATAATTAGGTTTTACTTTTTGTTCGATTGAATGAGAAAATGTACTGTTTCCAAAGTTATGCGATAGGCGCAATTGAGTAGTCTAATGTTGGCCGGTTTTGTTCTTGTGAACGTTGGCATCGATACGTTACAAATTTACACTCTCGGGAGTAATAGAACAAAATAATTAGGTTTTACTCTTTGTTCGATTGAATGAGAAAAAGTACTGTTTCCAAAGTTATACTGATAGGGCGCAATTGAGTAGTCTAATGTTCGTCCGGTTTTGGTTCTTGTGAACGTTGGCATCGATAGGTTGCAAATTTACACTCTCGGGGCGTAATAGAACAAAATAATTAGGTTTTACTCATTGTTCGATTTAATGAGAAAATGTACTGTTTCCAAAGTTGTGCTGATAGGGTATTGATTAGTCTAACGTTGGTCCGGTTTTTGTTCTTGTGAACGTTGGCATCGATACGTTGCAAATTTACAATCTAGGGGCGTAATAAAACCAAATAATTTGGTTTTACTCATTGTTCGATTGAATGAGAAAATGTACAGTTTCCAAAGTTATACTGATAGGGCTCAACTGAGTAGTCTAATGTTGGTCCGGTTTTGGTTCTTGTGAACGTTAGCATCGATAGGTTGCAAATTTACACTCTCGGGGCGTAATAGAAAAAAATAATTAGGTTTTACTCTTTGTTCGATTGAATGAGAAAATGTACTGTTTCCAAAGTTATACTGATAGGGCGCAATTGAGTAGTCTAATGTTGGTCCGGTTTTTGTTCTTGTGAACGTTGGCATCGATAGTTTCCAAATTTACACTCTCGGGGCGCAATAGAACAAAATAATTAGGTTTTACTCTTTGTTCGATTGAATGAGAAAAAGTACTGTTTCCAAAGTTATGCGATAGGCGCAATTGAGTAGTCCAATGTTGGTCCGGTTTTGGTTCTTGTGAACGTTGGCAATGATAGGTTGCAAATTTACACTCTCGGGGCGTAATAGAACAAAATAATTAGGTTTTACTCATTGTTCGATTGAATGAGAAAATGTCTTTGTTTCCAAAGTTATCGAGAGGCGCAGAGTAGTTTAATGTTGGTCCGGTTTTGGTTCTTGTGAACTTTGGCATCGATACGTTGCAAATTTACACTCTCGGGGCCTAATAGAACAAAATAATTAGGTTTTACTCAATGTTCGATTGAATGAGAAAATGTATTGTTTCCAATGTTATACTGATAGTGCGCAATTGAGTAGTCTAATGTTGGTCCGGTTTTGGTTCTTGTGAACGTTGGCATCGATAGGTTGCAAATTTACACTCTCGCGGCGTAATAGAACAAAATAATAAGGTTTTACTCATTGTTCGATTTAATGAGAAAATGTACTGTTTCCAAAGTGGTGCTGATTGGGCGCAATTGATTAGTCTAATGCTTGTCCGGTTTTGTTTCTTGTGAACGTTGGCATCGATAGGTTGCAAATTTACACTCTCGGGGCGTAATAGAACAAAATAATTAGGTTTTAATCTTTGTTCGATTGAATGAGAAAAGGTAAGTTTCCAAAGTTATACTGATAGGGTGCAATTGAGTAGTCCAATGTTGGTCCGATTTTGGTTCTTGTGAACGTTGGCATCGATACGTTGTAAATTTACACTCTCGGGGCGTAATAGAACAAAATAATTTGGTTTTACTCTTTGTTCGATTTAATTAGAAAATGTCTTGTTTCCAAAGTTATGCGATAGGGCGCAATTGAGTAGTCTAATGTTGGTCCGGCTTTTGTTCTTGTGAACGTTGGCATCGATACGTTAACAATTTACACTCTCGGGGAGTAATAGAACAAAATAATAAGGTTTTACTCACATTCGATTTAAAGAGAAAATGTCTTGTTTCCAAAGTTGTATGCGATAGAGCGCAATTGATTAGTCTAATGTTGGTCCGGTTTTGTTCTTGTGAACGTTGGCATCGATACGTTGCAAATTTACAATCTCGGGCGTAATAAAACCAAATAATTTGGTTTTACTTATTGTTCGATTGAATGAGAAAATGTCTTGTTTGAAAGTTATGCGATAGGGTGCAAGCGAGTAGTCTAATTTTGGTCCGGTTTTGGTTCTTTTGAACTTTGGCATGGATACGTTGCAAATTTACACACTCGGGGCGTAATAGAACAAAATAATTAGGTTTTACTCATTGTTCGATTGAATGAGAAAATGTACAGTTTCCAAAGTTATGCGATAGGCGCAACATAGTAGTCTAATGTTTGTCCGGTTTTGGTTCTTGTGAACGTTGGCATGGATAGGTTGCAAATTTACACTCTCGGGGCGTAATAGAACAAAATAATTAGGTTTTACTCATTGTTCGATTGAATGAGAAAATGTCTTTGTTTCCAAAGTTGTACTGATAGGGCGCAATTGATTAGTCTAATGTTGGTCCGGTTTTTGTTCTTGTGAACGTTGGCATCGATACGTTGCAAATTTACAATCTAGGGGCGTAATAAAACCAAATAATTTGGTTTTACTCATTGTTCGATTGAATGAGAAAATGTCTTGTTTCCAAAGTTATGCGATAGTGCGCGAGTAGTCTAATGTTGGTCCGGTTTTGGTTCTTGTGAACGTTAGCATCGATAGGTTGCAAATTTACACTCTCGGGGCGTAATAGAAAAAAATAATTAGGTTTTACTCTTTGTTCGATTGAATGAGAAAATGTACTGTTTCCAAAGTTATACTGATAGGGCGCAATTGAGTAGTCTAATGTTGGTCCGGTTTTTGTTCTTGTGAACGTTGGCATCGATAGTTTCCAAATTTACACTCTCGGGGCGCAATAGAACAAAATAATTAGGTTTTACTCTTTGTTCGATTGAATGAGAAAAAGTACTGTTTCCAAAGTTATGCGATAGGCGCAATTGAGTAGTCCAATGTTGGTTCGGTTTTGCTTCTTGTGAATGTTGGCATCGATAGGTTGCAAATTTACACTCTCGGGGCATAATAGAACAATATAATTAGGTTTTACTCTTTGTTCGATTGAATGAGAAAATGTCTGTTTCCAAAGTTATCGAGAGGCGCAAGAGTAGTTTAATGTTGGTCTGTTTTGGTTCTTGTGAACTTTGGCATCGATACGTTGCAAATTTACACACTCGGGGCATAATAGAACAATATAATTAGGTTTTACTCTTTGTTCGATTGAATGAGAAAATGTCTTGTTTCCAATGTTATACTGATAGTGCGCAATTGAGTAGTCTAATGTTGGTCCGGTTTTGGTTCTTGTGAACGTTGGCATCGATAGGTTGCAAATTTACACTCTCGCGGCGTAATAGAACAAAA
The DNA here is from genome assembly GCA_025177825.1 of Aechmea fasciata. Classification (NCBI taxonomy): domain Eukaryota; kingdom Viridiplantae; phylum Streptophyta; class Magnoliopsida; order Poales; family Bromeliaceae; genus Aechmea; species Aechmea fasciata. The sequence continues at coordinate 14,716,030 of CM045928.1, read as the reverse complement.
TAATAAGGTTTTACTCATTGTTCGATTTAATGAGAAAATGTATTGTTTCCAAAGTTGTACTGATAGGGCGCAATTGATTAGTCTAATGTTGGTCCGGTTTTGTTTTTTGTGAACGTTGGCATCGATAGGTTGCAAATTTACACTCTCGGGGCGTAATAGAACAAAATAATTAGGTTTTAATCTTTGTTCGATTGAATGAGAAAAGGTAAGTTTCCAAAGTTATACTGATAGGGTGCAATTGAGTAGTCCAATGTTGGTCCGATTTTGGTTCTTGTGAACGTTGGCATCGATACGTTGTAAATTTACACTCTCGGGGCGTAATAGAACAAAATAATTTGGTTTTACTCATTGTTTGATTGAATTAGAAAATGTACTGTTTCCAAAGTTATACTGATGGGGCGCAATTGAGTAGTCTAATGTTGGTCCGGTTTTTGTTCTTGTGAACGTTGGCATCGATACGTTACAAATTTACACTCTCGGGGAGTAATAGAACAAAATAATTAGGTTTTACTCATTGTTCGATTTAATGAGAAAATGTCTTTGTTTCCAAAGTTCTGCGATAGGGCGCAATTGATTAGTCTAATGTTGGTCCGGTTTTTGTTCTTGTGAACGTTGGCATCGATACGTTACAAATTTACAATCTAGGGGCGTAATAAAACCAAATAATTTGGTTTTACTCATTGTTCGATTGAATGAGAAAATGTCTTGTTTCCAAAGTTATGCGATAGGCGCAAGCGAGTAGGCTAATTTTGGTCCGGTTTTGGTTCTTTTGAACTTTGGCATGGATACGTTGCAAATTTACACACTCGGGGCGTAATAGAACAAAATAATTAGGTTTTACTCATTGTTCGATTGAATGAGAAAATGTACTGTTTCCAAAGTTATACTGATAGGGCTCAACTGAGTAGTCTAATGTTGGTCCGGTTTTGGTTCTTGTGAACGTTAGCATCGATAGGTTGCAAATTTACACTCTCGGGGCGTAATAGAACAAAATAATTAGGTTTTACTCTTTGTTCGATTGAATGAGAAAAAGTACTGTTTCCAAAGTTATACTGTTAGGGCGCAACTGAGTAGTCTAATGTTGGTCCGGTTTTTGTTCTTGTGAACGTTGGCATCGATACGTTGCAAATTTACACTCTCGGGGCGCAATAGAACAATATAATTAGGTTTTACTCTTTGTTCGATTGAATGAGAAAAAGTACTGTTTCCAAAGTTATACTGATAGGGCGCAATTGAGTAGTCTAATGTTGGCCCGGTTTTTGTTCTTGTGAACGTTGGCATCGATAGGTTGCAAATTTACACTCTCGGGGCGTAATAGAACAAAATAATTAGGTTTTACTCTTTGTTCGATTGAATGAGAAAAAGTACTGTTACCAAAGTTATGCGATAGTGCGCAATTGAGTAGTCTAATGTTCGTCCGGTTTTGGTTCTTGTGAACGTTGGCATCGATAGGTTGCAATTTTACACTCTCGCGGCGTAATAGAACAAAATAATAAGGTTTTACTCATTGTTCGATTTAATGAGAAAATGTCTTGTTTCCAAAGTTGTACTGATAGGGTATTGATTAGTCTAACGTTGGTCCGGTTTTTGTTCTTGTGAACGTTGGCATCGATACGTTGCAAATTTACAATCTAGGGGCGTAATAAAACCAAATAATTTGGTTTTACTCATTGTTCGATTGAATGAGAAAATGTACTGTTTCCAAAGTTATACGATAGGGCTCAGTGAGTAGTCTAATGTTGGTCCCGTTTTGGTTCTTGTGAACGTTGGCATCGATACGTTGCAAATTTACACTCTCGGGGCGTAATAGAAAAAAATAATTAGGTTTTACTCTTTGTTCGATTGAATGAGAAAATGTCTTTGTTTCCAAAGTTATGCGATAGGCGCAATTGAGTAGTCTAATGTTGGTCCGGTTTTGTTCTTGTGAACGTTGGCATCGATAGTTTCCAAATTTACACTCTCGAGGCGCAATAGAACAAAATAATTAGGTTTTACTCTTTGTTCGATTGAATGAGAAAAAGTACTGTTTCCAAAGTTATACTGATAGGGCGCAATTGAGTAGTCCAATGTTGGTCCGGTTTTGCTTCTTGTGAATGTTGGCAATGATAGGTTGCAAATTTACACTCTCGGGGCATAATAGAACAAAATAATTAGGTTTTACTCATTGTTCGATTGAATGAGAAAATGTCTTGTTTCCAAAGTTATGCGAGAGGCGCAAGCGAGTAGTTTAATGTTGGTCTGTTTTGGTTCTTGTGAACTTTGGCATCGATACGTTGCAAATTTACACTCTCGGGGCCTAATAGAAAAAAATAATTAGGTTTTACTCAATGTTCGATTGAATGAGAAAATGTCTTTTTCCAATGTTATGCGATAGTGCGCAATTGAGTAGTCTAATGTTGGTCCGGTTTTGGTTCTTGTGAACGTTGGCATCGATAGGTTGCAAATTTACACTCTCGCGTAATAGAACAAAATAATAAGGTTTTACTCATTGTTCGATTTAATGAGAAAATGTATTGTTTCCAAAGTTGTCGATAGGCGCAATTGATTAGTCTAATGTTGGTCCGGTTTTGTTTTTTGTGAACGTTGGCATCGATAGGTTGCAAATTTACACTCTCGGGGCGTAATAGAACAAAATAATTAGGTTTTAATCTTTGTTCGATTGAATGAGAAAAGGTAAGTTTCCAAAGTTATACTGATAGGGTGCAATTGAGTAGTCCAATGTTGGTCCGATTTTGGTTCTTGTGAACGTTGGCATCGATACGTTGTAAATTTACACTCTCGGGGCGTAATAGAACAAAATAATTAGGTTTTACTCTTTGTTCGATTGAATTAGAAATTGTACTGTTTCCAAAGTTATACTGATAGGGCGCAATTGAGTAGTCTAATGTTGGTCCGGTTTTTGTTCTTGTGAACGTTGGCATCGATACGTTAAAAATTTACACTCTCGGGGAGTAATAGAACAAAATAATAAGGTTTTACTCATTGTTCGATTTAAAGAGAAAATGTACTGTTTCCAAAGTTGTCGATAGAGCGCAATTGATTAGTCTAATGTTGGTCCGGTTTTTGTTCTTGTGAACGTTGGCATCGATACGTTGCAAATTTACAATCTCGGGGCGTAATAAAACCAAATAATTTGGTTTTACTTATTGTTCGATTGAATGAGAAAATGTACTGTTTCGAAAGTTATACTGATAGGGTGCAACTGAGTAGTCTAATTTTGGTCCGGTTTTGGTTCTTTTGAACTTTGGCATGGATACGTTGCAAATTTACACACTCGGGGCGTAATAGAACAAAATAATTAGGTTTTACTCATTGTTCGATTGAATGAGAAAATGTACAGTTTCCAAAGTTATACTGATAGGGCGCAACTTAGTAGTCTAATGTTTGTCCGGTTTTGGTTCTTGTGAACGTTGGCATCGAAAGGTTGCAAATTTACACTCTCGGGGCGTAATAGAACAAAATAATTAGGTTTTACTCATTGTTCGATTGAATGAGAAAATGTATTGTTTGCAAAGTTGTGCGATAGGCGCAATTGATTAGTCTAATGTTGGTCCGGTTTTGTTCTTGTGAACGTTGGCATCGATACGTTGCAAATTTACAATCTAGGGCGTAATAAAACCAAATAATTTGGTTTTACTCATTGTTCGATTGAATGAGAAAATGTCTTGTTTCCAAAGTTATGCGATAGTGCGCAAGCGAGTAGTCTAATGTTGGTCGGTTTTGGTTCTTGTGAACGTTGGCATCGATAGGTTGCAAATTTACACTCTCGGGGCGCAATAGAACAAAATAATTAGGTTTTACTCTTTGTTCGATTAAATGAGAAAAAGTACTATTTCCAAAGTTATACTGATAGTGCGCAATTGAGTTGTCTAATGTTGGTACGGTTTTTGTTCTTGTGAACGTTGGCATCGATACGTTGCAAATTTACACTCTCGGGGGGCAATAGACCAAAATAATTAGGTTTTACTCTTTGTTCGATTGAATGAGAAAAAGTACTGTTTCCAAAGTTATACTGATAAGGCGCAATTGATTAGTCTAATGTTGGTCCGGTTTTGGTTCTTTTGAACTTTGTCATGGATACGTTGCAAATTTACACACTCGGGGCGTAATAGAACAAAATAATTAGGTTTTACTCATTGTTCGATAGAATGAGAAAATGTACTGTTTCCAAAGTTGTACTGATAGGGCGCAATTGATTAGTCTAATGTTGGTCCGGTTTTTGTTCTTGTGAACGTTGGCATCGATACGTTGCAAATTTACAATCTCGGGGCGTAATAAAACCAAATAATTTGGTTTTACTCTTTGTTCGATTGAATGAGAAAATGTACTGTTTCCAAAGTTATACTGATAGGGCTCAACTGAGTAGTCTAATGTTGGTCCGGTTTTGGTTCTTGTGAACGTTAGCATCGATAGGTTGCAAATTTACACTCTCGGGGCGTAATAGAACAAAATAATTAGGTTTTACTCTTTGTTCGATTGAATGAGAAAATGTACTGTTTCCAAAGTTATGCGATAGGGCAATTGAGTAGTCTAATGTTGGTCCGGTTTTGTTCTTGTGAACGTTGGCATCGATAGTTTGCAAATTTACACTCTCGGGCGTAATAGAATAAAATAATTAGGTTTTACTCTTTGTTCGATTTAATGAGAAAAAGTACTGTTTCCAAAGTTATACTGATAGGGCGCAATTGAGTAGTCTAATGTTGGTCCGGTTTTTGTTCTTGTGAACGTTGGCATCGATACGTTGCAAATTTACACTCTCGGGGCGTAATAGAACAAAATAATTAGGTTTTACTCTTTGTTCGATTGAATGAGAAAATGTACTGTTTCCAAAGTTATGCGATAGTGCGCAATTGAGTAGTCTAATGTTGGTCGGTTTTGGTTCTTGTGAACGTTGGCACTGATAGGTTGCAATTTTACACTCTCGGGTCGTAAGAGAACAAAATAATAAGGTTTTACTCATTGTTCGATTTAATGAGAAAATGTACTGTTTCCAAAGTTGTACTGATAGGGTATTGATTAGTCTAACGTTGGTTCGGTTTTTGTTCTTGTGAACGTTGGCATCGATACGTTGCAAATTTACAATCTAGGGGCGTAATAAAACCAAATAATTTGGTTTTACTCATTGTTCGATTGAATGAGAAAATGTACTGTTTCCAAAGTTATACTGATAGGGCTCAACTGAGTAGTCTAATGTTGGTCCGGTTTTGGTTCTTGTGAACGTTAGCATCGATAGGTTGCAAATTTACACTCTCGGGGCGTAATAGAACAAAATAATTAGGTTTTACTCTTTGTTCGATTGAATGAGAAAAAGTACTGTTTCCAAAGTTATGCGATAGGGCGCAATTGAGTAGTCTAATGTTGGTCCGGTTTTTGTTCTTGTGAACGTTGGCATCGATAGTTTCCAAATTTACACTCTCGGGGCGCAATAGAACAAAATAATTAGGTTTTACTCCTTGTTCGATTGAATGAGAAAAAGTACTGTTTCCAAAGTTATACTGATAGGGCGCAATTGAGTAGTCCAATGTTGGTCCGGTTTTGCTTCTTGTGAACGTTGGCAATGATAGGTTGAAAATTTACACTCTCGGGGCGTAATAGAACAAAATAATTAGGTTTTACTCATTGTTCGATTGAATGAGAAAATGTCTTTGTTTCCAAAGTTATGCTTGAGAGGGCGCAACTGAGTAGTTTATTGTTGGTCCTGTTTTGGTTCTTGTGAACTTTGGCATCGATACGTTGCAAATTTACACTCTCGGGGCCTAATAGAAAAAAATAATTAGGTTTTACTCAATGTTCGATTGAATGAGAAAATGTCTTGTTTCCAATGTTATGCGATAGGGCGCAATTGAGTAGTCTAATGTTGGTCCGGTTTTGGTTCTTGTGAACGTTGGCATCGATAGGTTGCAAATTTACACTCTCGCGGCGTAATAGAACAAAATAATAAGGTTTTACTCATTGTTCGATTTAATGAGAAAATGTATTGTTTCCAAAGTTGTACTGATAGGGCGCAATTGATTAGTCTAATGTTGGTCCGGTTTTGTTTTTTGTGAACGATGGCATCGATAGGTTGCAAATTTACACTCTCGGGGCGTAATAGAACAAAATAATTAGGTTTTACTCTTTGTTCGATTGAATGAGAAAAGGTAAGTTTCCAAAGTTATACTGATAGGGTGCAATTGAGTAGTCCAATGTTGGTCCGGTTTTGGTTCTTGTGAACGTTGGCATCGATACGTTGTAAATTTACACTCTCGGGGCGTAATAGAACAAAATAATTTGGTTTTACTCATTGTTCGATTGAATTAGAAAATGTACTGTTTCCAAAGTTATACTGATAGGGCGCAACTGAGTAGTCTAATGTTGGTCCGGTTTTGGTTCTTGTGAACGTTGGCATCGATAGTTTGCAAATTTACACTCTCGGGGCGCAATAGAACAAAATAATTAGGTTTTACTCTTTGTTCGATTGAATGAGAAAAAGTACTGTTTCCAAAGTTATACTGATAGGGCGCAATTGAGTAGTCCAATGTTGGTCCGGTTTTGGTTCTTGTGAACGTTGGCAATGATAGGTTGCAAATTTACACTCTCGGGCCATAATAGAACAAAATAATTAGGTTTTACTCATTGTTCGATTGAATGAGAAAAAGTACTGTTTCCAAAGTTATACTGTTAGGGCACAACTGAGTAGTCTAATGTTGGTCCGGTTTTGGTTCTTGTGAACTTTGGCATCGATACGTTGCAAATTTACACTCTCGGGGCCTAATAGAAAAAAATAATTAGGTTTTACTCAATGTTCGATTGAATGAGAAAATGTCTTTGTTTCCAATGTTATTCTGATAGTGCGCAATTGAGTAGTCTAATGTTGGTCCGGTTTTGGTTCTTGTGAACGTTGGCATCGATAGGTTGCAAATTTACACTCTCGCGGCGTAATAGAACAAAATAATACGGTTTTACTCATTGTTCGATTGAATGAGAAAATGTACTGTTTCCAAAGTTATACTGATAGGGCGCAATTGATTAGTCTAATGTTGGTCCGGTTTTGTTTTTTGTGAACGTTGGCAACGATAGGTTGCAAATTTACACTCTCGGGGCGTAATAGAACAAAATAATTAGGTTTTACTCTTTGTTCGATTGAATGAGATAAGGTAAGTTTCCAAAGTTATACTGATAGGGTGCAATTGAGTAGTCCAATGTTGGTCCGGTTTTGGTTCTTGTGAACGTTGGCATCGATACGTTGTAAATTTACACTCTCGGGGCGTAATAGAACAAAATAATTTGGTTTTACTCATTGTTCGATTGAATTAGAAAATGTACAGTTTCCAAAGTTATACTGATAGGGCGCAATTGAGTAGTCTAATGTTGGTCCGGTTTTGGTTCTTGTGAACGTTGGCATCGATAGTTTGCAAATTTACACTCTCGGGGCGCAATAGAACAAAATAATTAGGTTTTACTCTTTGTTCGATTGAATGAGAAAAATCTTGTTTTCAAAGTTATGCGATAGGGCGCAATTGAGTAGTCCAATGTTGGTCCGGTTTTGCTTCTTGTGAACGTTGGCAATGATAGATTGCAAATTTACACTCTCGGGCTATAATAGAACAAAATAATTAGGTTTTACTCATTGTTCGATTGAATGAGAAAATGTACTGTTTCCAAAGTTATACTGAGAGGGCGCAACTGAGTAGTTTAATGTTGGTCCAGTTTTGGTTCTTGTGAACTTTGGCATCGATACGTTGCAAATTTACACTCTCGGGGCCGAATAGAAAAAAATAATTAGGTTTTACTCAATGTTCGATTGAATGAGAAAATGTACTGTTTCCAAAGTTATACTGATAGTGCGCAATTGAGTAGTCTAATGTTGGTCCGGTTTTGGTTCTTGTGAACGTTGGCATCGATAGGTTGCAAATTTACACTCTCGCGGCGTAATAGAACAAAATAATAAGGTTTTACTCATTGTTCGATTTAATGAGAAAATGTACTGTTCCCAAAGTTGTACTGATAGTGCGCAATTGAGTAGTCTAATGTTGGTCCGGTTTTGGTTCTTGTGAACGTTGGCATCGATAGGTTGCAAATTTACACTCTCGGGGCGTAATAGTACAAAATAATTAGGTTTTACTCTTTGTTCGATTGAATGAGAAAAGGTAAGTTTCCAAAGTTATACTGATAGGGTGCAATTGAGTAGTCCAATGTTGGTCCGGTTTTGGTTCTTGTGAACGTTGGCATCGATACGTTGTAAATTTACACTCTCGGGGCGTAATAGAACAAAATAATTTGGTTTTACTCATTGTTCGATTGAATGAGAAAATGTCTTGTTTCCAAAGTTATACTGATAGGGCGCAATTGAGTAGTCTAATGTTGGTCCGGTTTTTGTTCTTGTGAACGTTGACATCGATACGTTACAAATTTACACTCTCGGGGAGCAATAGAACAAAATAATAAGGTTTTACTCACTGTTCGATTTAAAGAGAAAATGTACTGTTTCCAAAGTTGTACTGATAGGGCGCAATTGAGTAGTCTAATGTTGGTCCGGTTTTTGTTCTTGTGAACGTTGGCATCGATACGTTGCAAATTTACAATCTAGGGGCGTAATAAAACCAAATAATTTGGTTTTACTCATTGTTCGATTGAATGAGAAAATGTACTGTTTCCAAAGTTATCGATAGGGTGCAAGCGAGTAGTCTAATTTTGGTCCGGTTTTGGTTCTTTTGAACTTTGGCATGGATACGTTGCAAATTTACACACTCGGGCGTAATAGAACAAAATAATTAGGTTTTACTCATTGTTCGATTGAATGAGAAAATGTACGATTTCAAAGTTATGCTTGATAGGGCGCAACTTAGTAGTCTAATGTTGGTCGGTTTTGGTTCTTGTGAACGTTGGCATCGAAAGGTTGCAAATTTACACTCTCGGGCGTAATAGAACAAAATAATTAGGTTTTACTCATTGTTCGATTGAATGAGAAAATGTCTTGTTTCCAAAGTTGTGCGATAGGGCGTAATTGATTATTTTAATGTTGGTCCAGTTTTTGTTCTTGTGAACGTTGGCATCGATACGTTGCAAATTTACAATCTCGGGGCGTAATAAAACCAAATAATTTGGTTTTACTCATTGTTCGATTGAATGAGAAAATGTAATGTTTCCAAAGTTATGCGATAGGCGCAACTGAGTAGTCTAATGTTGGTCCGGTTTTGGTTCTTGTGAACGTTGGCATCGATAGTTTGCAAATTTACACTCTCGGGGCGCAATAGAACAAAATAATTAGGTTTTACTCTTTGTTCGATTAAATGAGAAAAATCATTTCCAAAGTTATGCGATAGTGCGCAATTGAGTTGTCTAATGTTGGTACGGTTTTTGTTCTTGTGAACGTTGGCATCGATACGTTGCAAATTTACACTCTCGGGGCGTAATAGAACAAAATAATTAGGTTTTACTCTTTGTTCGATTGAATGAGAAAAAGTACTGTTTCCAAAGTTATACTGATAGGGCGCAATTGATTAGTCTAATGTTGGTCCGGTTTTTGTTCTTGTGAACGTTGGCATCGATACGTTGCAAATTTACACTCTCGGGGCGTAATAGAACAAAATAATTAGGTTTTACTCTTTGTTCGATTGAATGAGAAAATGTACTGTTTCCAAAGTTATACTGATAGGGCGCAATTGATTTGTCTAATGTTGGTCCGGTTTTTGTTCTTGTGAACGTTGGCATCGATACGTTACAAATTTACACTCTCGGGGAGTAATAGAACAAAATAATAAGGTTTTACTCTCTGTTCGATTTAAAGAGAAAATGTACTGTTTCCAAAGTTGTGCGATAGGGCGCAATTGATTAGTCTAATGTTGGGCCGGTTTGTGTTCTTGGGAACGGTGGCATCGATACGTTGCAAATTTACAATCTCGGGGCGTAATAAAACCAAATAATTTGGTTTTACTCATTGTTCAATTGAATGAGAAAATGTACTGTTTCCAAAGTTATACTGATAGGGCGCAACTGAGTAGTCTAATTTTGGTCCGGTTTTGGTTCTTTTGAACTTTGGCATGGATACGTTGCAAATTTACACACTCGGGGCGTAATAGAACAAAATAATTAGGTTTTACTCATTGTTCGATTGAATGAGAAAATGTACTGTTTCCAAAGTTATACTGATAGGGCGCAACTTAGTAGTCTAATGTTGGTCCGGTTTTGGTTCTTGTGAACGTTGGCATCGAAAGGTTGCAAATTTACACTCTCGGGGCGTAATAGAACAAAATAATTAGGTTTTACTCATTGTTCGATTGAATGAGAAAATGTACTGTTTCCAATGTTGTACTGATAGGGCGTAATTGATTAGTCTAATGTTGGTCCGGTTTTTGTTCTTGTGAACGTTGGCATCGATACGTTGCAAATTTACAATCTCGGGGCGTAATAAAACCAAATAATTTGGTTTTACTCATTGTTCGATTGAATGAGAAAATGTACTGTTTCCAAAGTTATACTGATAGGGCGCAACTGAGTAGTCTAATGTTGGTCCGGTTTTGGTTCTTGTGAACGTTGGCATCGATAGTTTGCAAATTTACACTCTCGGGGCGCAATAGAACAAAATAATTAGGTTTTACTCTTTGTTCGATTGAATGAGAAAAATCTTGTTTCCAAAGTTATGCGATAGTGCGCAATTGAGTTGTCTAATGTTGGTACGGTTTTGTTCTTGTGAACGTTGGCATCGATACGTTGCAAATTTACACTCTCGGGCGCAATAGAACAAAATAATTAGGTTTTACTCTTTGTTCGATTGAATGAGAAAAAGAAGCTGTTTCCAAATTTATACCGATAGGGCGCAATTGATTAGTCTAATGTTGGTCCGGTTTTGTTCTTGTGAACGTTGGCATCGATACGTTGCAAATTTACACTCTCGGGCGTAATAGAACAAAATAATTAGGTTTTACTCTTTGTTCGATTGAATGAGAAAATGTCTGTTTCCAAAGTTATGCGATAGGCGCAATTGATTAGTCTAATGTTGGTCCGGTTTTGTTCTTGTGAACGTTGGCATCGATACGTTACAAATTTACACTCTCGGGGAGTAATAGAACAAAATAATAAGGTTTTACTCTCTCGATTTAAAGAGAAAATGTCTTGTTTCCAAAGTTGTGCGATAGGCGCAATTGATTAGTCTAATGTTGGTCCGGTTTTTGTTCTTGTGAACGTTGGCATCGATACGTTGCAAATTTACAATCTCGGGGCGTAATAAAACCAAATAATTTGGTTTTACTTATTGTTCGATTGAATGAGAAAATGTACTGTTTCGAAAGTTATACTGATAGGGTGCAACTGAGTAGTCTAATTTTGGTCCGGTTTTGGTTCTTTTGAACTTTGGAATGGATACGTTGCAAATTTACACTCTCGGGGCGTAATAGAACAAAATAATTAGGTGTTACTCATTGTTCGATTGAATGAGAAAATGTACGGTTTCCAAAGTTATGCGATAGGCGAAATTTAGTAGTCTAATGTTGGTCCGGTTTTGGTTCTTGTGAACGTTGGCATCGAAAGGTTGCAAATTTACACTCTCGGGGCGTAATAGAACAAAATAATTAGGTTTTACTCTTTGTTCGATTGAATGAGAAAATGTCTTGTTTCCAAAGTTGTGCGATAGGGCGTAATTGATTAGTCTAATGTTGGTCCGGTTTTGTTCTTGTGAACGTTGGCATCGATACGTTGCAAATTTACAATCTAGGGGCGTAATAAAACCAAATAATTTGGTTTTACTCATTGTTCGATTGAATGAGAAAATGTAATGTTTCCAAAGTTATACTGATAGGGCGCAACTGAGTAGTCTAATGTTGGTCCGGTTTTGGTTCTTGTGAACGTTGGCATCGATAGTTTGCAAATTTACACACTCGGGGCGCAATAGAACAAAATAATTAGGTTTTCTTTTTGTTCGAGTACATGGGAAAAATCTTTCCAAAGTTATCGATAGTGCGCAATTGAGTTGTCTAATGTTGGTACGGTTTTGTTCTTGTGAACGTTGGCATCGATACGTTGCAAATTTACACTCTCGGGCGCAACAGAACAAAATAATTAGTTTTTACTCATTGTTCGATTGAATGAGAAAATGTACAGTTTCCAAAGTTATACTGATAGGGCGCAACTTAGTAGTCTAATGTTGGTCCGGTTTTGGTTCTTGTGAACGTTGGCATCGAAAGGTTGCAAATTTACACTCTCGGGGCGTAATAGAACAAAATAATTAGGTTTTACTCATTGTTCGATTGAATGAGAAAATGTACTGTTTCCAAAGTTGTACAGATAGGGCGCAATTGATTAGTCTAATGTTGGTCCGATTTTGTTCTTGTGAACGTTGGCATCGATACGTTGCAAATTTACAATCTAGGGGCGTATTAAAACCAAATAATTTGGTTTTACTCATTGTTCGATTGAATGAGAAAATGTACTGTTTCCAAAGTTATGCGATAGGCGCAATTGAGTAGTCTAATGTTGGTCCGGTTTTGGTTCTTGTGAACGTTGGCATCGAAAGGTTGCAAATTTACACTCTCGGGGCGTAATAGAACAAAATAATTAGGTTTTACTCATTGTTCGATTGAATGAGAAAATGTCTTTGTTTCCAAAGTTGTGCGATAGGCGCAATTGATTAGTTTAATGTTGGTCCGGTTTTTGTTCTTGTGAACGTTGGCATCGATACGTTGCAAATTTACAATCTAGGGGCGTAATAAAACCAAATAATTTGGTTTTACTCAATGTTCGATTGAATGAGAAAATGTACAGTTTCCAAAGTTATACTGATAGGGCTCAACTGAGTAGTCTAATGTTGGTCCGGTTTTGGTTCTTGTGAACGTTAGCATCGATAGGTTGCAAATTTACACTCTCGGGGCGTAATAGAACAAAATAATTAGGTTTTACTCTTTGTTCGATTGAATGAGAAAATGTCTTGTTTCCAAAGTTATGCGATAGGGCACAACTGAGTAGTGTAATGTTGGTCCGGTTTTGTTCTTGTGAACGTTGGCATCGATACGTTGCAAATTTACACTCTCGGGGCATAATAGAACAAAATAATTAGGTTTTACTCTTTGTTCGATTGAATGAGAAAAAGTACTTTTTCCAAAGTTATACTGATAGGGCCTAATTGAGTAGTCTAATGTTGGTCCGGTTTCTGTTCTTGTGAACGTTGGCAAGGATAGGTTGCAAATTTACACTCTCGGGGAGTAATAGAACAAAATAATTAGGTTTTACTCTTTGTTCGATTGAATGAGAAAATGTACTGTTTCCAAAGTTATACTGATAGTGCGCAATTGAGTAGACTAATGTTGGTCCGGTTTTGGTTCTTGTGAACGTTGGCATCGATAGGTTGCAATTTTACACTCTCGCGGCGTAATTGAACAAAATAATAAGGTTTTACTCATTGTTCGATTTAATGAGAAAATGTACTGTTTCCAAAGTTGTACTGATAGGGTATTGATTAGTCTAACGTTGGTCCGGTTTTTGTTCTTGTGAACGTTGGCATCGATACGTTGCAAATTTACAATCTAGGGGCGTAATAAAACCAAATAATTTGGTTTTACTCATTGTTCGATTGAATGAGAAAATGTACAGTTTCCAAAGTTATACTGATAGGGCTCAACTGAGTAGTCTAATGTTGGTCCGGTTTTGGTTCTTGTGAACGTTAGAATCGATAGGTTGCAAATTTACACTCTCGGGGCGTAATAGAACAAAATAATTAGGTTTTACTCTTTGTTCGATTGAATGAGAAAATGTACAGTTTCCAAAGTTATGCGATAGGGCGCAATTGAGTAGTCTAATGTTGGTCCGGTTTTGTTCTTGTGAACGTTGGCATCGATAGTTTCCAAATTTACACTCTCGGGCGCAATAGAACAAAATAATTAGGTTTTACTCTTTGTTCGATTGAATGAGAAAAAGTACTGTTTCCAAAGTTATACTGATAGGGCGCAATTGAGTAGTCCAATGTTGGTCCGGTTTTGCTTCTTGTGAATGTTGGCAATGATGGGTTGCAAATTTACACTCTCGGGGCATAATAGAACAAAATAATTAGGTTTTACTCATTGTTCGATTGAATGAGAAAATGTACTGTTTCCAAAGTTATACTGAGAGGCGCAATCGAGTAGTCTAATGTTGGTCTGGTTTTTGTTCTTGTGAACTTTGGCATCGATACGTTGCAAATTTACACTCTCGGGGCCTAATAGAAAAAAATAATTAGGTTTTACTCAATGTTCGATTGAATGAGAAAATGTACTGTTTCCAATGTTATACTGATAGTGCGCAATTGAGTAGTCTAATGTTGGTCCGGTTTTGGTTCTTGTGAACGTTGGCATCGGTAGGTTGCAAATTTACACTCTCGGCGCGTAATAGAACAAAATAATTAGGTTTTACTCATTGTTCGATTGAATGAGAAAATGTACTGTTTCCAAAGTTGTACTGATAGGGCGCAATTGATTAGTCTAATGTTGGTCCGGTTTTTGTTCTTGTGAACGTTGGCATCGATACGTTGCAAATTTACAATCTAGGGGCGTAATAAAACCAAATAATTTGGTTTTACTCAATGTTCGATTGAATGAGAAAATGTACAGTTTCCAAAGTTATACTGATAGGGCTCAACTGAGTAGTCTAATGTTGGTCCGGTTTTGGTTCTTGTGAACGTTAGCATCGATAGGTTGCAAATTTACACTCTCGGGGCGTAATAGAACAAAATAATTAGGTTTTACTCTTTGTTCGATTGAATGAGAAAAAGTCTTGTTTCCAAAGTTATGCGATAGGCGCAATTGAGTAGTCTAATGTTGGTCGGTTTTTGTTCTTGTGAACGTTGGCATCGATAGTTTGCAAATTTACACTCTCGGGCGCAATAGAACAAAATAATTAGGTTTTACTCTTTGTTCGATTGAATGAGAAAATGTCTTGTTTCCAAAGTTATACTTGCGATAGGCGCAACTCAGTAGTCTAATGTTGGTCCGGTTTTGTTCTTGTGAACGTTGGCATGGATACGTTCCGAATTTACACTCTTGGGGCGTGATAGGACAATATAATTAGGTTTTACTCTTAGTTCGATTGAATGAGAAAATGTCTTGTTTCCAAAGTTATCGATAGTGCGCAATTGAGTAGTCTAATGTTGGTCCGGTTTTGGTTCTTGTGAACGTTGGCATCGATAGGTTGCAATTTTACACTCTCGCGGCGTAATAGAACAAAATAATAAGGTTTTATTCATTGTTCGATTTAATGAGAAAATGTACTGTTTCCAAAGTTGTACTGATAGGGTATTGATTAGTCTAACGTTGGTCCGGTTTTTGTTCTTGTGAACGTTGGCATCGATACGTTGCAAATTTACAATCTAGGGGCGTAATAAAACCAAATAATTTGGTTTTACTCATTGTTCGATTGAATGAGAAAATGTACTGTTTCCAAAGTTATACTGATAGGGCTCAACTGAGTAGTCTAATGTTGGTCCGGTTTTGGTTCTTGTGAACGTTAGCATCGATAGGTTGCAAATTTACACTCTCGGGGCGTAATAGAACAAAATAATTAGGTTTTACTCTTTGTTCGATTGAATGAGAAAATGTCTTGTTTCCAAAGTTATACCGATAGGCGCAATTGAGTAGTCTAATGTTGGTCCGGTTTTGTTCTTGTGAACGTTGGCATCGATAGTTTCCAAATTTACACTCTCGGGGCGTAATAGACCAAAATAATTAGATTTTACACTTTGTTCGATTGAATGAGAAAAAGTACTGTTTCCAAAGTTATACTGATAGGGCGCAATTGAGTAGTCCAATGTTGGTCCGGTTTCGGTTCTTGTGAACGTTGGCAATGATAGGTTGCAAATTTACACTCTCGGGGCGTAATAGAACAAAATAATTAGGTTTTACTCATTGTTCGATTGAATGAGAAAATGTATAGTTTCGAAAGTTATCGAGAGGCGCAGAGTAGTTTAATGTTGGTCTGTTTTGGTTCTTGTGAACTTTGGCATCGATACGTTGCAAATTTACACTCTCGGGGCCTAATAGAAAAAAATAATTAGGTTTTACTCATTGTTCGATTGAATGAGAAAATGTACTGTTTCCAAAGTTATACTGATAGTGCGCAATTGAGTAGTCTAATGTTGGTCCGGTTTTGGTTCTTGTGAACGTTGGCATCGAAAGGTTGCAAATTTACACTCTCGGGGCGTAATAGAACAAAATAATTAGGTTTTACTCATTGTTCGATTGAATGAGAAAATGTCGTTTCCAAAGTTGTGCGATAGGCGCAATTGATTAGTCTAATGTTAGTCCGTTTTTGTTCTTGTGAACGTTGGCATCGATACGTTGCAAATTTACAATCTAGGGGCGTAATAAAACAAAATAATTTGGTTTTACTCATTGTTCGATTGAATGAGAAAATGTACAGTTTCCAAAGTTATACTGATAGGGCTCAACTGAGTAGTCTAATGTTGGTCCGGTTTTGGTTCTTGTGAACGTTAGCATCGATAGGTTGCAAATTTACACTCTCGGGGCGTAATAGAACAAAATAATTAGGTTTTACTCTTTGTTCGATTGAATGAGAAAATGTACTGTTTCCAAAGTTATACTGATAGGGCGCAATTGAGTAGTCTAATGTTGGTCCGGTTTTTGTTCTTGTGAACGTTGGCATCGATAGTTTGCAAATTTACACTCTCGGGGCGCAATAGAACAAAATAATTAGGTTTTACTCTTTGTTCGATTGAATGAGAAAATGTACTGTTTCCAAAGTTATACTGATAGGGCGCAATTGAGTAGTCTAATGTTGGTCCGGTTTTTGTTCTTGTGAACGTTGGCATCGATACGTTACAAATTTACACTCTCGGGGAGTAATAGAACAAAATAATAAGGTTTTACTCTTTGTTCGATTGAATGAGAAAAAGTACTGTTTCCAAAGTTATGCGATAGTGCGCAATTGAGTAGTCTAATGTTGGTCCGGTTTTGGTTCTTGTGAACGTTGGCATCGATAGGTTGCAATTTTACACTCTCGCGGCGTAATAGAACAAAATAATAAGGTTTTACTCATTGTTCGATTTAATGAGAAAATGTACTGTTTCCAAAGTTGTACTGATAGGGTATTGATTAGTCTAACGTTGGTCCGGTTTTTGTTCTTGTGAACGTTGGCATCGATACGTTGCAAATTTACAATCTAGGGGCGTAATAAAACCAAATAATTTGGTTTTACTCATTGTTCGATTGAATGAGAAAATGTACAGTTTCCAAAGTTATACTGATAGGGCTCAACTGAGTAGTCTAATGTTGGTCCGGTTTTGGTTCTTGTGAACGTTAGAATCGATAGGTTGCAAATTTACACTCTCGGGGCGTAATAGAACAAAATAATGAGGTTTTACTCTTTGTTCGATTGAATGAGAAAATGTACTGTTTCCAAAGTTGTACTGATAGTGCGCAATTGAGTAGTCTAACGTTGGTCCCGTTTTGGTTCTTGTGAACGTTGGCATCGATAGGTTGCAAATTTACACGCTCGGGGCGTAATAGAACAAAATAATTAGGTTTTACTCTTTGTTCGATTGAATGAGAAAAAGTACTGTTTCCAAAGTTATACTGATAGGGCGCAATTGAGTAGTCCAATGTTGGTCCGGTTTTGCTTCTTGTGAATGTTGGCAATGATAGGTTGCAAATTTACACTCTCGGGGCATAATAGAACAAAATAATTAGGTTTTACTCATTGTTCGATTGAATGAGAAAATGTACTGTTTCCAAAGTTATGCGAGAGGCGCAAGCGAGTAGTTTAATGTTGGTCCTGTTTTGGTTCTTGTGAACTTTGGCATCGATACGTTGCAAATTTACACTCTCGGGGCCTAATAGAAAAAAATAATTAGGTTTTACTCAATGTTCGATTTAATGAGAAAATGTACTGTTTCCAAAGTTATACTCATGGTGCGCAATTGAGTAGTCTAATGTTGGTCCCGTTTTGGTTCTTGTGAACGTTGGCATCGAAAGGTTGCAAATTTACACTGTCGGGGCGTAATAGAACAAAATAATTAGGTTTTACTCATTGTTCGATTGAATGAGAAAATGTACTGTTTCCAAAGTTATACTCATAGGGCGCAATTGAGTAGTCTAATGTTGGTCCGGTTTTTGTTCTTGTGAACGTTGGCATCGATACGTTACAAATTTACACTCTCAGGGAGTAATAAAACCAAATAATTTGGTTTTACTCAATGTTCGATTGAATGAGAAAATGTACAGTTTCCAAAGTTATACTGATAGGGCTCAACTGAGTAGTCTAATGTTGGTCCGGTTTTGGTTCTTGTGAACGTTAGCATCGATAGGTTGCAAATTTACACTCTCGGGGCGTAATAGAACAAAATAATTAGGTTTTACTCTTTGTTCGATTGAATGAGAAAATGTAATGTTTCCAAAGTTATACGGATAGGGCGCAATTGAGTAGTCTAATGTTGGTCCGGTTTTTGTTCTTGTGAACGTTGGCATCGATAGTTTGCAAATTTACACTCTCGGGCGCAATAGAACAAAATAATTAGGTTTTACTCTTTGTTCGATTGAATGAGAAAATGTCTTGTTTCCAAAGTTATGCGATAGGCGCAACTGAGTAGTCTAATGTTGGTCCGGTTTTGGTTCTTGTGAACGTTGGCATCGATAGGTTGCAAATTTACACTCTCGGGGAGTAATAGAACAAAATAATTAGGTTTTACTCTATGTTCGATTGAATGAGAAAATGTCTTTGTTTCCAATGTTATACTGATAGTGCGCAATTGAGTAGTCTAATGTTGGTCCGGTTTTGGTTCTTGTGAACGTTGGCATCGATAGGTTGCAAATTTACACTCTCGCGGCGTAATAGAACAAAATAATAAGGTTTTACTCATTGTTCGATTTAATGAGAAAATGTACTGTTTCCAAAGTTGTCGATAGGGTATTGATTAGTCTAACGTTGGTCGGTTTTTGTTCTTGTGAACGTTGGCATCGATACGTTGTAAATTTACAATCTAGGGGCGTAATAAAACCAAATAATTTGGTTTTACTCATTGTTCGATTGAATGAGAAAATGTACAGTTTCCAAAGTTATACTGATAGGGCTCAACTGAGTAGTCTAATGTTGGTCCGGTTTTGGTTCTTGTGAACGTTAGCATCGATAGGTTGCAAATTTACACTCTCGGGGCGTAATAGAACAAAATAATTAGGTTTTACTCTTTGTTCGATTGAATGAGAAAATGTCTTTGTTTCCAAAGTTATGCGATAGGGGCGCAATTGAGTAGTCTAATGTTGGTCCGGTTTTTGTTCTTGTGAACGTTGGCATCGATAGTTTCCAAATTTACACTCTCGGGGCGCAATAGAACAAAATAATTAGGTTTTACTCTTTGTTCGATTGAATGAGAAAAAAATCTTGTTTGCAAAGTTATACTGATAGGGCGCAATTGAGTAGTCGAATGTTGGTCCGGTTTTGGTTCTTGTGAACGTTGGCAATGATAGGTTGCAAATTTACACTCTCGGGGCGTAATAGAACAAAATAATTAGGTTTTACTCATTGTTCGATTGAATGAGAAAATGTACTGTTTCCAAAGTTATACTGAGAGGGCGCAACTGAGTAGTTTAATGTTGGTCCTGTTTTGGTTCTTGTGAACTTTGGCATCGATACGTTGCAAATTTACACTCTCGGGCCTAATAGAAAAAAATAATTAGGTTTTACTCAATGTTCGATTGAATGAGAAAATGTACTGTTTCCAATGTTATACTGATAGTGCGCAATTGAGTAGTCTAATGTTGGTCCGGTTTTGGTTCTTGTGAACGTTGGCATCGAAAGGTTGCAAATTTACACTCTCGGGGCGTAATAGAACAAAATAATTAGGTTTTACTCATTGATCGATTGAATGAGAAAATGTCTTTGTTTCCAAAGTTGTGCGATAGGGCGCAATTGATTAGTCTAATGTTGGTCCGGTTTTTGTTCTTGTGAACGTTGGCATCGATACGTTGCAAATTTACAATCTAGGGGCGTAATAAAACAAAATAATTTGGTTTTACTCAATGTTCGATTGAATGAGAAAATGTACAGTTTCCAAAGTTATACTGATAGGGCTCAACTGAGTAGTCTAATGTTGGTCCGGTTTTGGTTCTTGTGAACGTTAGCATCGATAGGTTGCAAATTTACACTCTCGGGGCGTAATAGAACAAAATAATTAGGTTTTACTCTTTGTTCGATTGAATGAGAAAATGTACTGTTTCCAAAGTTATGCGATAGGGCGCAATTGATTAGTCTAATGTTGGTCCGGTTTTGTTTCTTGTGAACGTTGGCATCGATAGTTTGCAAATTTACACTCTCGGGGCGTAATAGAACAAAATAATAAGGTTTTACTCATTGTTCGATTGAATGAGAAAATGTACTGTTTCCAAAGTTATACTGATAGTGCGCAATTGAGTAGTCTAATGTTGGTCCGGTTTTTGTTCTTGTGAACGTTGGCATCGATACGTTACAAATTTACACTCTCGGGGAGTAATAGAACAAAATAATTAGGTTTTACTCTTTGTTCGATTGAATGAGAAAATGTACTGTTTCCAAAGTTATACTGATAGTGCGCAATTGAGTAGTCTAATGTTGGTCCGGTTTTGGTTCTTGTGAACGTTGGCATCGATAGGTTGCAATTTTACACTCTCGCGGCGTAATAGAACAAAATAATAAGGTTTTACTCATTGTTCGATTTAATGAGAAAATGTACTGTTTCCAAAGTTGTACTGATAGGGTATTGATTAGTCTAACGTTGGTCCGGTTTTTGTTCTTGTGAACGTTGGCATCGATACGTTGCAAATTTACAATCTAGGGGCGTAATAAAACCAAATAATTTGGTTTTACTCAATGTTCGATTGAATGAGAAAATGTACAGTTTCCAAAGTTATACTGATAGGGCGCAACTGAGTAGGCTAATTTTGGTCGGGTTTTGGTTCTTGTGAACGTTGGCATCGATAGTTTGCAAATTTACACTCTCGGGCGCAATAGAACAAAATAATTAGGTTTTACTCTTTGTTCGATTGAATGAGAAAAATCTTGTTTTCAAAGTTATACTGATAGGGCGCAATTGAGTAGTCCAATGTTGGTCCGGTTTTGCTTCTTGTGAACGTTGGCAATGATAGGTTGCAAATTTACACTCTCGGGGCATAATAGAACAAAATAATTAGGTTTTACTCATTGTTCGATTGAATGAGAAAATGTACTGTTTTCAAAGTTATACTGATAGGGCGCAATTGAGTAGTCCAATGTTGGTCCGGTTTTGCTTCTTGTGAACGTTGGCAATGATAGGTTGCAAATTTACACTCTCGGGCCATAATAGAACAAAATAATTAGGTTTTACTCATTGTTCGATTTAATGAGAAAATGTACTGTTTCCAAAGTTGTACTGATAGGGTATTGATTAGTCTAACGTTGGTCCGGTTTTTGTTCTTGTGAACGTTGGCATCGATACGTTGCAAATTTACAATCTAGGGGCGTAATAAAACCAAATAATTTGGTTTTACTCAATGTTCGATTGAATGAGAAAATGTACAGTTTCCAAAGTTATACTGATAGGGCTCAACTGAGTAGTCTAATGTTGGTCCGGTTTTGGTTCTTGTGAACGTTAGCATCGATAGGTTGCAAATTTACACTCTCGGGGCGTAATAGAACAAAATAATTAGGTTTTACTCTTTGTTCGATTGAATGAGAAAATGTATTGTTTCCAAAGTTATACTGATAGGGCGCAATTGAGTAGTCTAATGTTGGTCCGGTTTTTGTTCTTGTGAACGTTGGCATCGATAGTTTCCAAATTTACACTCTCGGGGCGCAATAGAACAAAATAATTAGGTTTTACTCTTTGTTCGATTGAATGAGAAAAATCTTGTTTCCAAAGTTATGCGATAGGGCGCAATTGAGTAGTCCAATGTTGGTCCGGTTTGCTTCTTGTGAACGTTGGCAATGATAGGTTGCAAATTTACACTCTCGGGCATAATAGAACAAAATAATTAGGTTTTACTCATTGTTCGATTGAATGAGAAAATGTCTTGTTTCCAAAGTTATGCGAGAGGCGCAAGCGAGTAGTTTAATGTTGGTCTGTTTTGGTTTTTGTGAACTTTGGCATCGATACGTTGCAAATTTACACTCTCGGGGCATAATAGAACAAAATAATTAGGTTTTACTCAATGTTCGATTGAATGAGAAAATGTCTTGTTTCCATTGTTATTCTGATAGTGCTCAATTGAGTAGTCTAATGTTGGTCCGGTTTTGGTTCTTGTGAACGTTGGCATCGATAGGTTGCAAATTTACACGCTCGCGGCGTAATAGAACAAAATAATAAGGTTTTACTCATTGTTCGATTTAATGAGAAAATGTATTGTTTCCAAAGTTGTACTGATACGGCGCAATTGATTAGTCTAATGTTGGTCCGGTTTTGTTTTTTGTGAACGTTGGCATCGATAGGTTGCAAATTTACACTCTCGGGGCGTAATAGAACAAAATAATTAGGTTTTACTCTTTGTTCGATTGAATGAGAAAAGGTAAGATTCCAAAGTTATCGATAGGGTGCAATTGAGTAGTCCAATGTTGGTCCGGTTTTGGTTCTTGTGAACGTTGGCATCGATAGGTTGCAAATTTACACTCTCGGGGCGTAATAGAACAAAATAATTTGGTTTTACTCATTGTTCGATTGAATTAGAAAATGTCTTGTTTCCAAAGTTATGCGATAGGCGCAACTGAATAGTCTAATGTTGGTCCGGTTTTGTTCTTGTTAAAGTTGACATCGATAAATTGCCAATTTAAACTCTCGGGCGCAATAGAACAAAATAATTAGGTTTTACTCTTCGTTCGATTGAATGAGAAAAAGTACTGTTTCCAAAGTTATACTGATAGGGCGCAATTGAGTAGTCCAATGTTGTTCCGGTTTTGGTTCTTGTGAACATTGGCAATGATAGGTTGCAAATTTACACTCTCGGGGCGTAATAGAACAAAATAATTAGGTTTTACTCTTTGTTCGATTGAATGAGAAAAAGTACTGTTTTCAAAGTTATACTGATAGGGCGCAATTGAGTAGTCCAATGTTGGTCCGGTTTTGCTTCTTGTGAACGTTGGCAATGATAGGTTGCAAATTTACACTCTCGGGCCATAATAGAACAAAATAATTAGGTTTTACTCATTGTTCGATTGAATGAGAAAATGTACTGTTTCCAAAGTTGTACTGATAGGGTATTGATTAGTCTAACGTTGGTCCGGTTTTTGTTCTTGTGAACGTTGGCATCGATACGTTGCAAATTTACAATCTAGGGGCGTAATAAAACCAAATAATTTGGTTTTACTCATTGTTCGATTGAATGAGAAAATGTACTGTTTCCAAAGTTATACTGATAGGGCTCAATTGAGTAGTCTAATGTTGGTCCGGTTTTGGTTCTTGTGAACGTTAGCATCGATAGGTTGCAAATTTACACTCTCGGGGCGTAATAGAACAAAATAATTAGGTTTTACTCTTTGTTCGATTGAATGAGAAAATGTACTGTTTCCAAAGTTATACTGATAGGGCGCAATTGAGTAGTCTAATGTTGGTCCGGTTTTTGTTCTTGTGAACGTTGGCATCGATAGTTTCCAAATTTACACTCTCGGGGCGCAATAGAACAAAATAATTAGGTTTTACTCTTTGTTCGATTGAATGAGAAAAATCTTTGTTTCCAAAGTTATACCGATAGGCGCAATTGAGTAGTCTTATGTTGGTCCGGTTTTGCCTCTTGTGAACGTTGGCAATGATAGGTTGCAAATTTACACTCTCGGGGCGTAATAGAACAAAATAATTAGGTTTTACTCATTGTTCGATTGAATGAGAAAATGTCTTGTTTCCAAAGTTATGCGAGAGGCGCAACCGAGTAGTTTAATGTTGGTCTTTTGGTTCTTGTGAACTTTGGCATCGATACGTTGCAAATTTACACTCTCGGGCCTAATAGAAAAAAATAATTAGGTTTTACTCAATGTTCGATTGAATGAGAAAATGTACTGTTTCCAATGTTATACTGATAGTGCGCAATTGAGTAGTCTAATGTTGGTCCGGTTTTGGTTCTTGTGAACGTTGGCATCGATAGGTTGCAAATTTACACTCTCGCGGCGTAATAGAACAAAATAATAAGGTTTTACTCATTGTTCGATTTAATGAGAAAATGTATTGTTTGCAAAGTTGTACTGATAGGGCGCAACTGAGTAGTCTAATGTTGGTCCGGTTTGTTTTTTGTGAACGTTGGCATCGATAGGTTGCAAATTTACACTCTCGGGGCATAATAGAACAAAATAATTAGGTTTTACTCTTTGTTCGATTGAATGAGAAAAGGTAAGTTTCCAAAGTTATACTGATAGGGTGCAATTGAGTAGTCCAATGTTGGTCCGGTTTTGGTTCTTGTGAACGTTGGCATCGATACGTTGTAAATTTACACTCTCGGGGCGTAATAGAACAAAATAATTTGGTTTTACTCATTGTTCGATTGAATTAGAAAATGTACTGTTTCCAAAGTTATACTGATAGGGCGCAATTGAGTAGTCTAATGTTGGTCCGGTTTTTGTTCTTGTGAACGTTGGCATCGATAGTTTGCAAATTTACACTCTCGGGGCGCAATAGAACAAAATAATTAGGTTTTACTCTTTGTTCGATTGAATGAGAAAAAGTATTGTTTCCAAAGTTATACTGATAGGGCGCAATTGAGTAGTCCAATGTTGGTCCGGTTTTGCTTCTTGTGAACGTTGGCAATGATAGGTTGCAAATTTACACTCTCGGGCCATAATAGAACAAAATAATTAGGTTTTACTCATTGTTCGATTGAATGAGAAAATGTACTGTTTCCAAAGTTATACTGAGAGGGCGCAACTGAGTAGTTTAATGTTGGTCCGGTTTTGGTTCTTGTGAACGTTGGCATCGATACGTTACAAATTTACACTCTCGGGGAGTAATAGAACAAAATAATAAGGTTTTACTCACTGTTCGATTGAATGAGAAAATGTACTGTTTCCAAAGTTGTACTGATAGGGCGCAATTGATTAGTCTAATTGTCACGCCCCGCAACCCGCCTATTTGGTCGGGTTCGGGCCACGTCAACAGACGCCGAGCGAACAGGGCCTCCCCTGCCCGCCCAAGGCTCTAACAACAAGTAAAATTTGACAATCAAAGAGAATTTCAATTATACAAGGCTTACACGAAGGTAAGCAACAACAACACAGTGGAAGAGTAAGCACTAAGCTAGAATATAAACCATACATGAACTTGATTACATTTGAACCAAATACAAGTAAACTAATCTATTACATTCTTTTAGCATTCAATACATCATTTCTTTTTACATTTGTCATCTCCCAAAAATTACTTGAATGTTTACAACTTGACATCTATAGTTCAACAAAGTAAAGTTGATACAAGTATAACAAAATGGAAATGACTAGATGCAAGACTCCTGGCCACTAGCTATGGCGCTAACCCCTTGCCCCGGTCCTCCGCCGCCCGCTCGTGCTAGGACTGTGGGGTTAGTGGTGTGAGAACTACAACGAAGTTCCCAGTGGGCTCGGCAACCGACCCCGCCGACTTACCCACTAGGTCTATCCAGGCATAAGTATTTCAACGAAAATGAAATAGTAACCAACTATATAAATGCTAATACTATGCCTGCAAGAAAGGGTCAGATAGACAGATAATCGAATTTAAATATATTTGCATGCATGCTCTCTACTATGCTTTACTTTACTTTACTTGGCTCTTTATCCAATCTTGCCGGTTAACATAGTTAACCCCAACAAACTCAAGACCCAAAATCCCTCACTGAACGGGGAGGCTCTAAGCCTACAAGACCCGAGGGACCGTCCGTCGGGGCCACGATCCCCTAGGTGACTCGTTCGAACTCACCGCTTGAGGAGGAGCGACCTCCCTCAAGCCAAGACTTGTCAAGAGTATCGATCTAATCCTCACATTGAGGATTCATAGCCACTAGTTACCATGCCATTGTCAATGATAGGTTTTCTACCTAATCATGTATATCATTCTTGCCATAATGCCACTAAGTTAAACTATGTTTAACTAGGGTTATCTCAATGCCAATCTTGTCTCTATGTTCAATATCACCTTTGTTGACTAAGATCAAGTCCTTTGTCACATTCATACAAGTAGGGTCCCTATTCACATGCCTCTATGGTTCCATCTCATTTGCTAAGTTCCATAACATATATAACGAAGTAATGAAGTTCAACCATTGCATAAATAACCTCTACCCTACCATGCATGAATTTCTATACATATAATATGCTCAACAAAGGAAAATAGACATAGAAGGGAATTCGATGATTCCGGCATGCACCCCCCACCTTAAAATAATTTTGTGAGGATCCCCAAGAAGTCTCACGACCTACCGGGGCCTAGGTAAAAACCTGCAGTTTAAAAGCGAACCTAATCAGGCCATTTTACATAGTAGCCCCTATATCGGATTTTCGTTTAATTAAACGGAGTTGTCCCACGCGTCGGGAATACCCCCAATTAGGTTTCTACAAGGTCAATTTGACCCAAGAACCCCTATGTTCAAAAGCCCCAAATTTGGGTGCTCCAACAATGCCCTATGTCAAACCTAGGGTTTTGATCTCATTCACAAGCAAAATATAGCTTTAGATCAACCTAGAAGCTCCCTAAAACCATCCTTGACCCATTAGAACCATCCATTTGGGGTTTACAACAAACCCTAAGAAATCACCATGAGAGCACTTGAGCTCTCATGGAGCTTTCATGGTGTTCATAGCCCTAGCATGCCTCTAACACTAGCAACAAGCTAGAGAACCTCTAAACTTAGAGAAAACCACAACCATAAGCTTAAACTTGCAAGAACCTACCTCTTGTAGCAAGCTCAACCCAAGCCCTTGTTGTAGGAGAGCTCCAAGATCCTCCAACAAGCTCCAAAGCCACCTTCTCCAACTCCTTCTCCTTCTTCTTCCCAACTCTAGGGTTTTTCTAGAGAGAGAAAGGGAACAAAAGAAAGAAATGAGAGAGTGGTGAGTGTGCTGTGAGAGAGGGGTGTTGGGGGAGCTTATGGTGTTGTAACAATAGCCAAAAAGCCCCTCAACTTCTTTTACTTCGCGCAGTTCATAAACTGCTGTCAGACCATCCCATACCGGTATGGGGGAGATCTGTACCGGTATGGGGTGCTACTGTAATATGCCGGATTTTAATTTAAAAGTGAATATAAATAAAAATAGTGTGAGATACTATTTTTATTGGATTTACAGAAGTAAAGCATAAGTCGGAAATGATCTGTGCCGAAATCGGAATGAAAACAGAAGGTTTTGAATTTTACGAGAAACGAGCGGATAAATTAGCGAGAAAATGCACGGTGTCGAGAAAATTATGAAAATTGGAGGATATGTCAGGATTATTATTACGATGCTAGATTTAAAGTTTCGTGCCGTTCTGACACCCGGAAGATGAGAAATAAAATCCGAATGCTATCTGATAGTGATTATAGTTCGGTAGAGCTTTCAGTGACCAAACGGAGTCGAAACTGAAAGATTTAAATTTCTTCTGTTAAGTTATGTAAAAACGAACATAACTGTCAAATTTGAGCTCAATCGGACATCCGGAAGGGCAGGCGAAAGTATCAAAGCTTCGGCTGAAAGCTGAGGTGAATAGTATGAATAGTGTTTTTGGGAGTTGCTTAATAAAGAAGCTATTTCTTCTTCTCCCTCAACGTGCAGCCACACACCCACACACTCACGCACACTTGAGAGAGGGAAAAACCTTCTCTTTCTCTCTCTAAATATCTCTCTCATCTCTCTATATTTCTCGCTCAAATTCGCGGTGTTGGCGGAGAACAATCTTGCGAACACGTTGGGAGCGACGGATCGAGTTTTCGTGCGCCCGTTGGAGCGGCGTATTTTCGACTCGGCGTTCACAATGATGGTAAGTGTTTAGGGTTTGGTTTATATGCTCTAAAAATGGATTTAGAGGAATCCTAGCATGCTAATTAGAGCTTTATTGCCTAAATTATAGGTTAATTTAATGATTTTTGCAATAGTAAACCTATAGGGTTTAGAAATGCAATTTTCGCTAATAGTAGGGTTTGATCTAATTTGACCCACCGTAAACCTAATTGATAGGTAACGAAACGCGTTGGTGAAGTCGGTTCGGCGATCCGTCGAGCCGTTGTGAAGTTATTAAAGAAACGGACGTTAGGCTTCGTTTTGCCTAGAGGGCCGAAACGATGTCGTAAAATTATGGAAACAGATTCGCGGCATCGCAGCATCAAACTGTAGACCTATAATTTTCGGGATCACGATTCGGTGCACGGTTGGGGTGCGATTGCAAGATCGGGCCGAACCGGGTACGGGTGCCGTGGGCGGCCGATTGCAAGTGACTACGAGCAATCGGAGAGTAAGTTAAGGTGGGTTGTGTTTACCGAAGCGACTAGGTCGCCTGCATGTCAAAGTAGAATGTAACTTCTAGATGATGCATGTAGTTAACACTAAAGAAATGCATGTTGACATGTTAATGTATATGCTAGTGGATAGATGCATGTTAATATTTATATGCATTGTGGAATATATGCTAGTTGCACTTAGTATTATGAGATCATGCTAGATGGTAAAGACATAATGGCATCATGAAAATACTTGCTAGTAAGTAGATGCATGTTGAATATATATGCATAATAGTAGCATGTGAATCATACTAGATGATAGTTGATTATGCTAGTTGATAATATGCATGATAGTACTCGATGTGGACAATTAGGATGCCAAGTAGATCGAGTGGCACTTAACCTAGTGTATGAAACATAGGTTGGACATGAATGACAACGAACCTAGTGTTATTAAACATAGGTCAGATATGAACCTAGTGTCGTGAAACATAGGTTGGACATGAATGACAACGAACCTAGTGTTACTGAACATAGGTCGGATATGAACCTAGTGTTATTGAACCTAGGATAAACAAATCGAGTGGCATCTAACCTAGTGTTAAAGAACATATGTTGAGTATAAACCTAGAGTCGAGATCTAGGTGTGTAGCATCTAACCTAGTGTTAAAGAACATAGGTTGAGAACTGAGCCTAGAGCTAAAGTGAACCTAGGTTATGAGATTGAAGCATTAGACCTAGAGTCAGTTGGACCTAGGGTGGAAAATGCATTGGACCTACATAGGTCAATAACATAGGGTTATTGACCCTTGACTTGGGAAGTGGATTCTGGACTCCCACTAATTGTGAGCTCGCTAGTTACGGTTCCGCGGGTGTATGCGGCATGTTCCTCTCCCGGAAGAACTTCGAGAATTGTGATTAAGCAAGAACAAGTGAGCGCTAGGGTGTATGCGGCATGTTCCTCTCCCTATCGGGGAATCTTGGCTATGGGTGTATGCGGCATGTTCCTCTCCCACTGGCGGATCCCTGACCACGGTGCACGGACCTACGGGCGGACCGTTGGGCGATGTGGTTCTTGGCTTGCAGGCTGAGGTGCAAGTGACACGGTCCTTCACCTCGAGCCAGGCAAAGTGCGGATTATCCGCTATTGATTGACTCGCGGCCGAGTCGGGTGGCTAGCTGGAATCAGATAGAAAGAACCTTGAGGGCTAGTGATATGTAAGGTGAACCTAAGGTAATAGACACCTTAGAAGCAAGTTGGACTTGAGATGGAAACCTAGGGTTATAGAAACCTTAGAAGTTAATGACATGAGCTAAAGTAGCAAAGTTTAAAGTAGAATAAATAGTCTACTTATGATTGTGCCATTATAGCATGGTTGCATATAGTATTGCATCGTTACAGTTGTGAGGCAAAGCATGATAATGTTAGTTGCATATTTTTAGATTTACATATCTATCTGTTTATTGGACTAACATGTATTTGCCTCCTTTGAACCTGTTGATCGAGCTTTTCCCTTGGGTGGCCGTACCCACTGGGAACTGTATTTATATAGTTCTCACCCCACGTGGTTCGGGGTATTTTCCAGTGCATACGAGAGCGGCGCGACGCGGCGCGGACAAGGGCGTAGCTCCATAGATAGCGCCCTACCCCAGAGACCAGACGTAGCAGTACCCCGAGGTGGTCTAGCTTAGAATGTTAAAGAGCAAATGTATCAAACTTGTAATAAATTTGTGAGAACGTAATTGTATTTGGAAGTAAATGCGATGTAATATGCATGTTAAGTGAATGTTGTAATAACATAGGATTTGATTATGTTTTTGGTACTTCCTTATGCAATCTGAGTATTTAATACTGTTCCTGTTTGGAACCTTGTAATTGTTTTGATTGCGACGCCTTGTACGTACAGAGGAAACTCTGTCCGTTCGGCGGTCTGCGCGCCGAATCCGACCAAATTGGCGGGCTCGGGGCGTGACAGATAAAGTGGTATCAGAGCATAAAGTAGTGAATGGGACAATGGTTTAGGTGAACCTAGGAGACCCTAGGATAGTAAACCATAGGAGAATAAGGCTCGTGAGAGACGAGGACTTGTGACTATTGGCGAAAGGTTAATCGATTGGGTCAAGAGTTAGAAACCTCTAAGACGGATATTAGAGGTAGACTCGAGGTGTGTTTTATTCTCAACCGAGGATGTTCATGTTGGGTATACACAACATGAAACCGAGTGATGAGAATAGATGCCCCTGCATGACTTTCGCCCGATTTGAGTCAATGTTAAGTTGTTTCATGCTTGACCTGTAAGGTGGAGAATTAATCGAGTTATCCTGTTACAGGATAAGATGGCACCGCGTAGGCGATCTTCCTCCAGAGCGGCGCGGGAGGGGGCAAGTGATGTCCCTGAGCAACCCGAGGCGAGTGGAGACCCGGTGCTCCGCGAGCAGATGAGTACGCTTATGGGCGTAGTGCTGCGACAGGAGGAGCAGATCAAGGAGCTCCATGAGTTGTTGGCACGACGGGCTGCGGCAGCTGCACCGGTAGCAGCGCGCCGTGTGCCGATAGGAATGGCGACGGATTCGGGGGCAGCAGCTCCTGGTTCTGTGGAAATGGAGGCAAAGAAGGAACGGGCTTTGGCGGCCCTTATGGCCTTCAAAGAGTTCGATCCGCCTGTCTTCGATGGAGAGAACGTCGATCCATGGATCGTAGAGATGTGGATTGACTCTATGGAAACGCTCTTTGAGGAGCTACACACCTTGGAGCGGGACAAGGTACCTTTAGCTGTGCATTGCTTGAAGCAGTCAGCGAAGGCGTGGTGGAACGGCATTCGACGAGATCGATCGCCTAGTCTCCCTCCTATGGCGTGGGATGAGTTTCGGAGATTAATATTCTCTACGTACTTCCCTGACACTGAGAAGAGAAAGCTTCAGGACAAGTACAGAAAGCTATACCAAGGGGTCCGCTCGCGAGAGAGTACGAGCGAGAATTTTCCCGTATCGTGAATTGTGTCCGGATGTAGTACGGGATGACAAGAAAGGGCCGATTGGTTCTGCGTGGACTTCGACCAGAGATTTACAAGAAGGTGCAAATCCTTAGGCTCACAACCTTCGCGGAGGTGTTGGACCGAGCATTGTGGGCCGAGCATGGTGAGGCTTTCGTGCTTGAGGAGCGCAAATCTCGCAAGCGTGAGCGAGGGACGAGACCATCATCGGGCGATTCGGGTGGTCAGTCAGGTTCCAGACACCGCTCAAAGTCATCCTCTACCCGATCCTCCTTGGGATGTGTGATTTGTGGTGGTTCCCACCAGGCACGGCGGTGTGCGCTGCGTGAAGGACGGTGCATCCGTTGTGGCGGCGAGGCCATATGCGGGATGAGTGCCGCGGGCGAGAGCCGGAGCCCCGATGTTGGCGACGGCCTTCTCCTCTCCAGGACAACCTGTTGATGTGCAACCTTTGGCACAGTCTGGAGAGCGAGGTGTGGTGATCCAGCAACCGGAGGGTTCGCGGCGAGCGCCAAGCGGCCACGGATATGCAACCCAGGTTGTGGAGTCTGCTCGATGACTTCGGGCGGGTATGAGTTAATTAAATCAAGCAAGAATTTCTGCATGATTTTAAGTTAACACATTGCATGCATTCATTCGATGGTCGGTTGCTACTATTGATACATCATTATAGTAGGGACCTAGTGTTGGATGAGAGGAGACACCCAGGCATGCTTGCATTGAGAAAGTATGGCGCCTGCTGGAGCCGGTAGAGAGCCAAGTGGCACTAGCAAATGGCTAGTAGTGATTCTTGGATGAGAGATGAGACTCGTGGTAGAGATTAAGTGATGCGGCGGCTCTCAAGGCAACGAGTGGTGAATTGCGAGAGTTGAGCCGTGATACTTGAGGATACCCGAGTAATCCGAATGTTTCGGATGTAGTACCGATAGACCCGTCGGTGGCAGTAGAACCGCTGTTGAGAGCATGATCGATTAGTTGCCGAGTACGCCCATGTGGGGCCAAGTGATACCTCGAATTGAGGTGGGCGAGTGGCGCTCGTGTAGTTGGAGTGCATAGGCCGAGCGGCCAGATGCCTGGCATAGTTAGAACTACTATTGAGAAAATAGTTGGTTAGCGCTGAATTTGGCCTGTGGGCCTAGTGATACCTCCATATGGGGTTAGAAAAGTTGCTTAGTAGGTGGTGCGTGGGCGCGATCCTTTAAGTGAGACTTAGCGTAGAACGCTACAGAGGCGTGGAGCGCCCGAGTACAGGTACTCGTAGAGTGCGGTTTCGATTCAGCCAGAGAGTGGATTGGCAGTAGCACTTCAGCATTGCTAAGTGTGAAACGGGCCATGGATCACTCGTAGGGCTGGTGGCTCGCACTAGGTGCTTAGATGCCGAGAGTGGTACGTGTGACTCGATAGAGTATGTCGTGTAGGACGACGACGACGGGTAGTGCTTGGGGACGACCCGTGCCTGGACCATTTGTGGGTGGAGCACAGGCCCTTTGGGCGGCGCGATCAGTTTGTGAGTGACAATGACCGATACCTACGAGTACGGCAGAGTTTTGGTCAGGACGGTAGTCCGAGCTTAGACCCGAGAACGTGGAAATGCCATATGTTGGATCTTAAGATCAATAATGCACCGAGAGTGCGGTTGTGACCCAATCCGAGAGTTGAATGTGGTTTGGGGTCTTGATAGCTCCTGATTGGAGTGTGTGCGAATTCCCAAGTGAGAATTTTGCCCGAACATGTTGATTGAGTCTACGCTAATAACGAGGAAACGCTAAGCGTAGTTGAGACACGTCTAAGCGATAGGCTGACGTAGGGTTGGCGACCATTGGTCCACCTGTAGAGACCGAGGTGAGCGGTGAGTTGATAACTCTACTGAAGAGTTGGCCGAGATTCGCGAGCGAAGGGTTCGTGTAAGTGATCGCGACGGAGCCGAGTTAGTTTTGGCGATTGGAAATTGAAGCAAGTGGTCTCTAGGAGACACTTTGATAGAGGAAGCCACGTGAGAGTTGAGGATAATGCTCTTTTACGGAGTGGTGTTGGGATGTGCCAAAGTGTGCCATCTCACGATAGAGCAAGATTCGGTTGATATTGAGGCACTCACCACTAAGCGATGCTCCTAAGATGTTGCTCTAGGCAATGTGGGTGATTGGATCTGAGTGCGCTCAGAGATGAGAAATGCAAAGAGGAATCTTTGCAACCTGATTGGCATGTGGTGTTGGAGCGCGTGGTGTCGTCCAGTTTCGACTCGCGCTGCCACCGAGACTAGTAGAACCGTAATGCACTTTCGGTATTGCAATTGGCAAAAGCGCATGAGTTTGGTCTGGTATCCTCCGTAGTGGGCCTTTGAATGGTTCTGATAAGTAAAAGGCCACTCCGGAGTGGGAAAGTATGTTGATGCCCTCAATTGCTCAAGGAGCTAAATTGAGGTGTGCTTTGAATTTCGCGGACGAAATTCTTTTAAGGGGTGGAGAATGTAATATGCCGGATTTTAATTTAAAAGTGAATATAAATAAAAATAGTGTGAGATACTATTTTTATTGGATTTACAGAAGTAAAGCATAAGTCGGAAATGATGCGTAGAAATCGGAATGAAAACGAAGGTTTTGAATTTTACTGCGAGAAACCGGATAAATTAGCGAGAAAATGCACGATGTCGAGAAAATTATGAAAATTCGAGAATATGTCAGGATTATTATTACGATGCTAGATTTAAAGTTTCGTGCCGTTCTGACACCCGGAATATGAGAAATAAAATCCGAATGCTATCTGATAGTGATTATCGTTCGGTAGAGCTTTCAGTGACCAAACGGAGTCGAAACTGAAAGATTTAAATTTCTTCTGTTAAGTTATGTAAAAACGAACATAACTGTCAAATTTGAGCTCAATCGGACATCCGGAAGGGCAGGCGAAAGTATCAAAGCTTCGGCTGAAAGCTGAGGTGAATAGTATGAATAGTGTTTTTGGGAGTTGCTTAATAAAGAAGCTATTTCTTCTTCTCCCTCAACGTGCAGCCACACACCCACACACTCACGCACACTTGAGAGAGGGAAAAACCTTCTCTTTCTCTCTCTAAATATCTCTCTCATCTCTCTATATTTCTCGCTCAAATTCGCGGTGTTGGCGGAGAACAATCTTGCGAACACGTTGGGAGCGACGGATCGAGTTTTCGTGCGCCCGTTGGAGCGGCGTATTTTCGACTCGGCGTTCACAATGATGGTAAGTGTTTAGGGTTTGGTTTATATGCTCTAAAAATGGATTTAGAGGAATCCTAGCATGCTAATTAGAGCTTTATTGCCTAAATTATAGGTTAATTTAATGATTTTTGCAATAGTAAACCTATAGGGTTTAGAAATGCAATTTTCGCTAATAGTAGGGTTTGATCTAATTTGACCCACCGTAAACCTAATTGATAGGTAACGAAACGCGTTGGTGAAGTCGGTTCGGCGATCCGTCGAGCCGTTGTGAAGTTATTAAAGAAACGGACGTTAGGCTTCGTTTTTGCCTAGAGGGCCGAAACGATGTCGTAAAATTATGGAAACAGATTCGCGGCATCGCAGCATCAAACTGTAGACCTATAATTTTCGGGATCACGATTCGGTGCACGGTTGGGGTGCGATTGCAAGATCGGGCCGAACCGGGTACGGGTGCCGTGGGCGGCCGATTGCAAGTGACTACGAGCAATCGGAGAGTAAGTTAAGGTGGGTTGTGTTTACCGAAGCGACTAGGTCGCCTGCATGTCAAAGTAGAATGTAACTTCTAGATGATGCATGTAGTTAACACTAAAGAAATGCATGTTGACATGTTAATGTATATGCTAGTGGATAGATGCATGTTAATATTTATATGCATTGTGGAATATATGCTAGTTGCACTTAGTATTATGAGATCATGCTAGATGGTAAAGACATAATGGCATCATGAAAATACTTGCTAGTAAGTAGATGCATGTTGAATATATATGCATAATAGTAGCATGTGAATCATACTAGATGATAGTTGATTATGCTAGTTGATAATATGCATGATAGTACTCGATGTGGACAATTAGGATGCCAAGTAGATCGAGTGGCACTTAACCTAGTGTATGAAACATAGGTTGGACATGAATGACAACGAACCTAGTGTTATTAAACATAGGTCAGATATGAACCTAGTGTCGTGAAACATAGGTTGGACATAAATGAAAACGAAACTAGTGTGACTGAACATAGGTCGGATATGAACCTAGTGTTATTGAACCTAGGATAAACAAATCGAGTGGCATCTAACCTAGTGTTAAAGAACATATGTTGAGTATAAACCTAGAGTCGAGATCTAGGTGTGTAGCATCTAACCTAGTGTTAAAGAACATAGGTTGAGAAGCGAGCCTAGAGTTAAAGTGAACCTAGGTTATGAGATTGAAGCATTAGACCTAGAGTCAGTTGGACCTAGGGTGGAAAATGCATTGGACCTACATAGGTCAATAACATAGGGTTATTGACCCTTGACTTGGGAAGTGGATTAGGAATCCCGGTAATTGTGAGCTCGATAGTTCGGTTCCGCGGGTGTATGCGGCATGTTCCTCTCCCAGGAAGAACTTCGAGAATTGTGATTAAGCAAGAACAAGTGAGCGCTAGGGTGTATGCGGCATGTTCCTCTCCCTATCAGGGAATCTTGGCTATGGGTGTATGCGGCATGTTCCTCTCCCACTGGCGGATCCCTGACCACGGTGCACGGACCTACGGGCGGACCGTTGGGCGATGTGGTTCTTGGCTTGCAGGCTGAGGTGCAAGTGACACGGTCCTTCACCTCGAGCCAGGCAAAGTGCGGATTATCCGCTATTGATTGACTCGCGGCCGAGTCGGGTGGCTAGCTGGAATCAGATAGAAAGAACCTTGAGGGCTAGTGATATGTAAGGTGAACCTAAGGTAATAGACACCTTAGAAGCAAGTTGGACTTGAGATGGAAACCTAGGGTTATAGAAACCTTAGAAGTTAATGACATGAGCTAAAGTAGCAAAGTTTAAAGTAGAATAAATAGTCTACTTATGATTGTGCCATTATAGCATGGTTGCATATAGTATTGCATCGTTACAGTTGTGAGGCAAAGCATGATAATGTTAGTTGCATATTTTTAGATTTACATATCTATCTGTTTCTTGGACTAACATGTATTTGCCTCCTTTGAACCTGTTGATCGAGCTTTTCCCTTGGGTGGCCGTACCCACTGGGAACTGTATTTATATAGTTCTCACCCCACGTGGTTCGGGGTATTTTCCAGGTGCATACGAGAGCGGCGCAGCAGCAGCGCCAGACAAGGGCGTAGCTCCATAGATAGCGCCCTACCCCAGAGACCAGACGTAGCAGTACCCCGAGGTGGTCTAGCTTAGAATGTTAAAGAGCAAATGTATCAAACTTGTAATAAATTTGTGAGAACGTAATTGTATTTGGAAGTAAATGCGATGTAATATGCATGTTAAGTGAATGTTGTAATAACATAGGATTTGATTATGTTTTTGGTACTTCCTTATGCAATCTGAGTATTTAATACTGTTCCTGTTTGGAACCTTGTAATTGTTTTGATTGCGACGCCTTAGACGTACAGAGGAAACTCTGTCCGTTCGGCGGTCTGCCGGCGCGCCGAATCCGACCAAATTGGCGGGCTCGGGGCGTGACAGCTACAGTGGCAGAAACCCGAGAGCAACCTTCCTCGGTTTCGCAGCATCTATACCGGTATGGGGCGACCTGTACCGGTATGGACCAAAGAAACTACCAAACCCGAGAGCTCTCTCCTCTCGGGTGTGATGGCTATACCGGTACAGACACCCGGGCTGTACCGGTATGGGCCATAAAATTCTCAAACCCGAGAGCTCTTACCTCTCGGTCAAAGTTGCTATACCGGTACAGCAACTTTGCCTGTACCGGTACAGAATGCCCAGACTTGTGTTTTTCGCGCTGTTTCGACTCTACTCCGCGCCGAACAACGCCAAAACCCTTTTAACTAGTATAGATTATCTTCTAACCCTTCCAAGAAGTTTGGAATGGCAATTGGAACACGTCCAACTATTTCATCTTCGTACTTTAGTCAATTTGGCCAAAGTCCGATCTTATCGTCGAATTTTCGATATGCTACACTAATGTTGGTCCGGTTTTTGTTCTTGTGAACGTTGGCATCGATACGTTGCAAATTTACAATCTCGGGGCGTAATAAAACCAAATAATTTGGTTTTACTCATTGTTCGATTGAATGAGAAAATGTACTATTTCCAAAGTTATACTGATAGGGCGCAATTGATTAGTCTAATGTTGGTCCGGTTTTTGTTCTTGTGAACGTTGGCATCGATACGTTGCAAATTTACAATCTCGGGGCGTAATAAAACCAAATAATTTGGTTTTACTCATTGTTCGATTGAATGAGAAAATGTACTGTTTCCAAAGTTATACTGATAGGGCGCAACTGAGTAGTCTAATTTTGGTCCGGTTTTGGTTCTTTTGAACTTTGGCATGGATACGTTGCAAATTTACACACTCGGGGCGTAATAGAACAAAATAATTAGGTTTTACTCATTGTTTGATTGAATGAGAAAATGTACAGTTTCCAAAGTTATACTGATAGGGCGCAACTTAGTAGTCCAATGTTGGTCCGGTTTTGGTTCTTGTGAACGTTGGCATCGATAGGTTGCAAATTTACACTCTCGCGGCGTAATAGAACAAAATAATAAGGTTTTACTCATTGTTCGATTTAATGAGAAAATGTACTATTTCCAAAGTTGTACTGATAGGGCGCAATTGATTAGTCTAATGTTGGTCCGGTTTTGTTTTTTGTGAACGTTGGCATCGATAGGTTTCAAATTTACACTCTCGGGGCGTAATAGAACAAAATAATTTGGTTTTACTCATTGTTCGATTGAATTAGAAATGTTAGAAAATCATGTGTACGCAGCGGAAGATAATAGCATAATTAAAATTTTCTTGAAAAACCAAAGATCACCTCGTGTTTCGTTTTAGATCATTAATAATAGATCTAGTTGATCTAATCAAATAGGATCTAATTATTCACCTTGCGCGGGTCGAGATCACCGCGAAGTCGACAATCGTTGTTTTAATTTGTTCGTCCTCGTTTAGCCGCGCACGCGCCCGGCCTCTACTCGCGTCCACACGAAATCACGCCCTTGATCGAATTAGACGACCGCTTCAATCCGTGATCCGATCACGAATTAATCCTTGCGTCGACTTGAGGAAGATGAATCAATCTTCTAGATGTGCTAGCAACCTTTTGAAGATCGAAACCGATGGATTAATCGAGGAGGATTTAAGGAAGAAAGAGGATTGACGGCTAGGGTTTTCTATCTCTCTTGTATTAATTTTTCCACACTTTTCAATATGTCATATGACATATATTTATAATGAGAAAACCCTAACGTAATCCTAATCCTAATCGAAATCCTATTCCAATTGGATTATCCATTAACCCATAAGTTGGTTATGATATTAACCGAATTCGAATCCTAATTCTAATTCGATTCGTGTGTAACATTTACACATAAGTCCTCATATTATTTACTAACGATTAGTAAATACACCATGTAACTTTTACACATAAATACCTCTAATTTACAACAATTGCAAATTAGTCCTTTTACTAATAAATTAGTAAACTTTAGTATTAATCCATCCGATAAACTTCTTTTATTGTCTCCTTAATATCGATCATGCGCGATTTCTTATGTGTGTGACCTAATAGGTTCAATTCTGTCTGGTAGTGAGATATGATGCGATCCCCATCAACATCATCATCGAAACTCCTTTCGATGGCTCAAACTCTTTTGATTCTACCCTAATAGAATAATTAATTATCTATAATTATTTCTATTGGTTCCCACAATCCACCAGTGACGCCTAGCAGCATATAGTGGCAATCCAGTCAGAAGTGAATATCGGACTGAACCTCTAGTGCAATTACCGTACAATACAATCCTTCTATCGCATAGTTCCAACTGAGTGGAGGTCATGGAATATTCGTCAAACCCCATCACCCGTCTTATGACAAATTTGATAGGACAAGCTCTTATGGTTACTCTTGGATACATCTTTCCATACACCATATTACCCCGTGAGGATTTACGAGCTTTGCCTTACAAATAGCATAGAACTAATTATCTCTCTACCGAGAGCGATAGATCCCCTATACACACGCACCCATTCCTGTCATGAACCGACTGTAGCCAACATATACTACTAAGACCCATGGTTTGGATCATAGTTTGTTGCATAGTCAAACTACAGTAGCCTTATATTGAATGGCCGTGGTGTCGCAGGTCTAAGGATCAGTTGTACCACTGCAACATCGAACTAGTTACTGACGAATGAGTAGACATCCATGTAACTGTTCGTAGTTGGTCACGCTCAGTACCCTTGTTCTCCAACAACCACCTGCATGTTCGCTCCAGTGTCCCCACACTGATGACTTGAGATTCGTCATCCCAAAAGAGAAGCGACACACGCATCAATCTTACCGGATCAATCATCGTCCCCATGATGATCCTCCGATTGAGAGCATTTATGAATTAATCACCAATAATATGTATCTCAAATTCTCAACTCTTGAGAATACATATTATCATCTTATTAATCCAAAGGACGATTCACGGACACATTAAACATGAATGGAATAAAAGGCCCAATTATATAAATAATAAAGATTAAGTACAAAAATATGTCCCATAAAAATAAAATGCGTCAGCCTGATAGGCTTCTAGGGCATATAACTAACAATCTCCCACTAGCACTAAAGCCAATCAGCCATGTATCTAATGCCCATCTTCTCAAGATGAGTCTCAAGTTTCTGCTGAGTCAATGCCTTAGTTAGCGGGTCCGCCACGTTATTCGCGGAGGCAACCTTCTGTACTTCAATATGTTTATCCTTGATGTACTCTCTGATCTTGTGATACCGCCGCTCAATGTGCTTGGATTTCTGATGAGACCTTGGCTCCTTAGCTAATGCTATGGCGCCATTATTATCACAGTATAGTGGGAAGGGATCCTTACTGGAAGGAACCACGCCAAGCTCAGTGACAAATTTCTTGATCCAAACAGTTTCCTTGGCAGCTTCAGATGCAGCGATGTACTCCGCTTCCAAAGTAGAATTTGCAATCGTCTCTTGCTTGGAACTTTTCCAAACTATTGACCCACCATTGCAAATAAATAGATACCCAGACGTAGACTTTCTATCGTCTATATCGGACATAAAGTCCGAATCCGTATAGCCATCAATTCGAGTTCTCCTCCTCCAAAACCAAGAACATATCCTTCGTTCTTCTCAAGTACTTAAGGATATTCTTTACCGCTACCAGTGTTCCTCTCACAGGTTCGGCGATATCGGCTCGTGACACTCACAGCCTGTGCTATATCAGGTCGAGTACATAGCATCGCATACATTAAGCTCCCTATTGCCGAAGCATAAGGGATCCTACTCATGCGACTTCTCTTTTCAGTTGTCTTAGGAGACATAGTCTTAGAGAGGTGAATTCCATGCCTTAGAGGTACCATACCCCGTTTGGAATTCTCCATGCTGAATCTTTTCAACACTTCATCTATGTACATAGCTTGCGATAAACCAAGCAACTTCTTAGATCTATCCCTATAGACCTTTATCCCTAGGATATAAGTTGCTTCTCCAAGGTCTTTCATAGAAAACTCTTTTGATAACCATAACTTGACCGATGTCAGCATAGGAATGTCATTCCCAATCAGGAGTATGTCGTCCACGTACAGTACGAGGAAAGTAACAGCACTCCCACTAATTTTTTTATATACACACGGCTCTTCCTCATTTCTGATAAAATCGAACGATTCGATTGCATCATTGAAACGAGTGTTCCAACTCCGAGAAGCTTGCTTCAATCCATAAATGGATCGTTGAAGCTTGCACACCTTATGACTCTCATCTTTGGAAGTGAAACCCAAAGGCTGCTCCATATAGATATCTTCTTCAAGATATCCATTTAGGAAAGCAGTTTTCACATCCATTTGCCAGATCTCATAGTCATAGTGTGCAGCAATAGCAAGCAGAGTTCTGATAGACTTAAGCATAGCTACAGGTGAAAAGGTATCCTGATAGTCAATGCCTTCGCGTTGACTATAACCTTTTGCTACTAGCCTAGCTTTATAGGTCTCTACCTTTCCATCAGAACCAATCTTTCTCTTGAAGATCCATTTACATCCAATGGGTACAATACCCTCCGGTGGATCAACCAAAGTCCATACTTGATTGGAGTACATTGAGTCTATTTCAGACTTCATAGCTTCCAACCATTTATCGGAGTCGATGTCTGACATCGCCTCGCTATAAGTCTTGGGATCATCTCTATGGTCCTTATCTCCCATTAGGAACATTTCCTCCATCTCCTCTATAAATAATCCCATGTATCTATCAGGAGGATGGGAGATCCTACTAGACTTGCGAGGTGGCGGTGTAACCTCTGGTATCACAGAGTTATCAGGGAGGGTTCTTGGAATATTCGATTCTAAAGAGACTTTCTCCTCTAGTTCTATTTTTCTCCCACTGCCTCCAGAGGAAATATATTCACTTTCAAGAAA
Source organism: Aechmea fasciata (assembly GCA_025177825.1). Classification (NCBI taxonomy): domain Eukaryota; kingdom Viridiplantae; phylum Streptophyta; class Magnoliopsida; order Poales; family Bromeliaceae; genus Aechmea; species Aechmea fasciata. The sequence continues at coordinate 14,674,144 of CM045928.1, read as the reverse complement.
GAAAGCATGACGGCTCACAATCACATTATGGCCTTCTGGAAGATAAAAATAGTATCCAAGTGATTCTTTGGGATACCCAATGAATCTACCCTTTACTGATCTGCTTTCCAACTTGTCCGTCTTTAATTTCTTAATATAAGCCGGACACCCCCAAGTTTTAATATGAGTAAAACTTGGATTCCTATCACGCCACATCTCATATGGTGTGGTCGGAACAGATTTGGAAGGCACTCTGTTCAAAATATAAATAGCCGTAAGAAGTGCATAACCCCAAAACGATATAGGTAAATCTGTAAAACTCATCATGGATCGAACCATATCTAATAATGTTCGATTCCTCCGTTCAGATACCCCATTCAATTCTGGCGTTCTAGGAGGAGTCCATTGGGAGACAATACCATTGTCCTTGAGGTAGGTTAGGAAATCCGTACTAAGGTATTCCCCTCCTCGATCTGATCGAAGAGCCTTAATTGGTTTTCCCATTTGCTTTTCTACTTCTTGTCTAAACTCTTTAAACTTTTCAAAGGCTTCAGACTTGTGTTTAATTAGGTACACGTACCCATACCGTGAATAATCATCAGTAAAGGTAATGAAGTAGAGATAGCCACCCTAAGCAGACACATGAAATGGTCCACATACATCACTATGTATTAGGCGAGTACTTCTAGCTCTCTCACCTTGTCCAACAAAGGGAGACTTAGTCATTTTTCCTTGAAGACATGATTCACAAGCTGGATATGGTTCAGAGGGTAAGGACCCTAAGACACCATTCTTGGCCAACTTGTTAATCCTATCCTCTCCAATGTGACCAAGTCTAAGATGCCACAAGTACGTTTTATTTACCTCCTCTCTTGGTCTTTTAAAACCAATGATATTCTCATTCATGCCATTATCAACTGTATTAACACTAACATCCATATGTAAGTGATAGAGATTGTCAATTAAAGAACTATAACCGATCAAATTATTTCTCAAATAAATTGAACAAACGTTTGATTCAAAAATAAACTTATAACCGTCCATTACCAAACGTGAAATAGAAATAAGGTTTCTAGTCGCACTAGGAACATAAAGACAATCTCTAAGTTCTAAAACTACTCATGTCGGCAGACATAAAGGATAAGTCCCCACGGCAACGACAACTTTTGCTCCGTTTCCAACGCGTAGGGTAAGCTCTCCATCCCTAAGTCTTCTACTTTGTTTTAGCCCTTGCATTGAATTACACAAATGCGAGGTGCATCCAGAGTCAATGACCCATGTTAAAGTAGAACAAACCGATAAGTTAGTAGTTTCAATGACATGAATCTCCGATATCTTAGCCTTGAACAGTCGCTTCGACACCTCGTAGTAAGCTGTTCGACTTTCTTCATCATACAACTCCTTGAGATGAAGTAGAATATCGTGACACTCTCCATGTGCTCATGCTTGCGTTGCAACTCATTGCTCATAGACGCAAGCATGTAACATTTTACCATCATATCGTCATCAGTCCATTTATCTCTTGCAGCTCTTTGTTGAGCCGTCGAATTTTCATTCACCGCTGGAGCCTCTATGTCCAACACATAGGCTAATTTCTCAGAATTGAGAACAATTCTCAAATTCCTCAGCCAATCGGTGAAATTCGGTCCAGTTAAGCGATTAGTATCAAGTGTTTTGGCAAGCGGGTTAGATACAGCCATTTTCTGCAGAAGGTTAAGATTCTAATTAGTTGTGTACTCAATCGTAATCCATTTGATTAGGGTCTTTAAATCTAAATGGTGCCTCCCACTAATTTGACGAATCTCCACACTCCCCGAGCGGAGAAAACGGAAACTTTATTTAAAAGTTTCTAGTGGGTATTGCGGTCCCATCTATTTACGCATTACCTCATCCTAACAGATTCTTGGCAATGAGCAAACAAATGAGTGGACAACTCTTGTTCAATGCTTCTTAAGCAAATTGCAATCTTATCTTTTGCCTCCATAAGATATAGACCTCATCCTGACAGATTCTTGGCCTTATCTCATGGTTAAGGTAGACCCACCGTTCATCGTGCAAATAAGAATGTCATTAAATCCTCATCCTGACAGATTCTTGGATTCAACCCCTTTCTTATCGCACAGCATCTCATGCCAATAGAATGGTTGCGGCTCCCTAATGCAACTGACCCCCGTATCCGGGTGCATCAATCAACACTAAAGAGACGCCCACACCCTACAACAGTGGAAGGCCGTTAATGGGTTCATAACACCATTAACTTAATATTTTATTTAGGGAGATTAATACTTGTCTCATCAGTTTTTAATTTATTATTAATTTACATCTCATGCAAACCATCGCATCACATGCATACATATATCACATATATAAAAGAAAATAACTACCGGTGATGATCATGGATTTTATCTTGATTCGGGCCTGAGCCACTAGGCCGGAATCGGGTCATAAGGGTATTACACACAAGAAAACCTTTTCTTATTCTGCGTCTTGATCGGAATGGAGTTGATCAACTCTTGTCTTCTCCCTTGATCAGCATCTGGTCCAAACTTGATCCGCATCGCATCAACTCTTGAATGCAACAAATCCTCTTGGAGCCTAAACTACCCTTTTTCCCATATTAATTTTACAACAAGAACTTTACAACCCATAAAAATAATGAGACTCGTAGGTCTCCAAATTACATAATTTAATTGGCACGCGCAGCACCAAAATAATCTAATCTTTGGGTCCTTATTAAATTAGAACAATTCTCATCATCACATGATACATGCACATCACAAGGTCGCTATCCATGATCATCACCTCATATACATCACATGCATATAATATTAAATTCTCTAATTCGAATTCTAATTAATTGGGTTTTGGATTAATTTAAAAATAAATCTTTATTTATTTCAAGAATCGCAATTTTCAGGAAATTATTAAAAAGATCTAATACATCTCATGTATTAAATTTTAAATTTTAAAATTAATTTAAATTGCGATTCACGATGCACGCATGACCTAATTAGCCGCATCCTAGCCGCGTCGCACGCGAGCATCTCACAGCCCGCATGGCACGTACGAACCTGCACCATGCGCATGTGGTCAATGTGCATTGCGGCAAGCACATGCAATCAAAACATGAACTAATTAATTAGTGATGCCATACACTAATTAAAGAGATCATGTGTGCATGTATGGCATCAATTAACGCAAGGACTACTTACGTACGTGTTGCATGCATTGCTTGCAATCGTATCGCCCGTATGACAATTGCATGCATGTCATCGAGATGACCACGTAAGGCATGGCAACCGTCTTGCCCGCATGCCGAGTTTCGTAGCCGCGTTAATAGCGCATCGTGCGATTTAATTAATACTCCGAAACAATCAAAATTGTTTAAAAAATAATCCTCATTATCTTGATTTTGATCGTTCCGAAAAAACCCAATTAACATCGAAAAAGAGATTAGATCTAAAACAAACGACGAGGGTGGCTCTGATACCACTGTTAGAAAATCATGTGTACGCAGCGGAAGATAATAGCATAATTAAAATTTTCTTGAAAAACCAAAGATCACCTCGTGTTTCGTTTTAGATCATTAATAATAGATCTAGTTGATCTAATCAAATAGGATCTAATTATTCACCTTGCGCGGGTCGAGATCACCGCGAAGTCGACAATCGTTGTTAAAATTTGTTCGTCCTCGTTTAGCCGCGCACGCGCCCGGCCTCTACTCGCGTCCACACGAAATCACGCCCTTGATCGAATTAGACGACCGCTTCAATCCGTGATCCGATCACGAATTAATCCTTGCGTCGACTTGAGGAAGATGAATCAATCTTCTAGATGTGCTAGCAACCTTTTGAAGATCGAAACCGATGGATTAATCGAGGAGGATTTAAGGAAGAAAGAGGATTGACGGCTAGGGTTTTCTATCTCTCTTGTATTAATTTTTCCACACTTTTCAATATGTCATATGACATATATTTATAATGAGAAAACCCTAACGTAATCCTAATCCTAATCGAAATCCTATTCCAATTGGATTATCCATTAACCCATAAGTTGGTTATGATATTAACCGAATTCGAATCCTAATTCTAATTCGATTCGTGTGTAACATTTACACATAAGTCCTCATATTATTTACTAACGATTAGTAAATACACCATGTAACTTTTACACATAAATACCTCTAATTTACAACAATTGCAAATTAGTCCTTTTACTAATAAATTAGTAAACTTTAGTATTAATCCATCCGATAAACTTCTTTTATTGTCTCCTTAATATCGATCATGCGCGATTTCTTATGTGTGTGACCTAATACGTTCAATTCTGTCTGGTAGTGAGACATGATGAGATCCCCATCAACATCATCATCGAAACTCCTTTCGATGGCTCAAACTCTTTTGATTCTACCCTAATAGAATAATTAATTATCTATAATTATTTCTATTGGTTCCCACAATCCACCAGTGACGCCTAGCAGCATATAGTGGCAATCCAGTCAGAAGTGAATATCGGACTGAATCTCTAGTGCAATTACCGTACAATACAATCCTTCTATCGCATAGTTCCAACTGAGTGGAGGTCATGGAATATTCGTCAAACCCCATCACCCGTCTTATGACAAATTTGATAGGACAGAAGCTCTTATGGTTACTCTTGGATACATCTTTCTGTTAAGGATTTTGTGTTGGCAAGTTTCGTGAATCGAGTCGGAGTCTTGAAGGATCGGAGCGGATCGAAGAACGGTGAAGAATCAAAGACTTCGAAGAAAGAGGAATTAGCTCACGATGAGAATCACGATGCCTAGGTAAGTTTTTAATTCATGTTATGGTGATTCATACTTAGTTATAGGCATTAGAATCATAAAATCATTGAATAACGGATTAGAAACTGTAACGGAACTTTGTAGTTTTCGAAAAATGAAAAATCAGCAAAAATACAAAGTTATACCGGTATGGAAAAAGATGCTGTACCGGTATGGGAAAAGTTGCTATACCGGTATAACCATCAATCCCATTACCGGTTCCAAGGCTTCGAAAAATAATCTTCCGTCCTTGTGGAACCGGTAACCAGTTCAAGTTTGTACCGGTACAGATGGGTAAAAATCTGAAAAATCTCTAATCCGAATCTAATTGATTCTAAAGTCTATAAATAGGTTCTTAGGGTTCTCTAACTTCGTGCACTTGATTATAATACATGTTTGAGAAACCCTAGAGGCTAGGAATTCCTTCAAAACCTATTTTCTACTAAATAGCCTCTTTTAGGTCAAATCGAGACATAGTAAATCCTTCTCTATATGTCGATTTGATCTACGCTTCGCTGGAGTTTTCTTCGGTTTTCATCGATACTCCAACGAAGGATCACCATATTCATGATTCTATTCATGGTGGCGTCGTGGATTCGGCGTGATTGAAGACTTCGTGGATTCGGAGCGTGGCGTCGTGGATTCAGCGTATTGAAGACTTCGTGGATTCGAAGCAAGGCGTTTCGTGGATTCGGAACGTGGGCGTTCGTGGATTCGGACGTGATCGTGGACAACTCGATGGAGTGCGCGGAGATCCATAAGAGAGTTAGAGAGGTTAAGTCCGTGGAGTCGGTAATCACCTTGTAATCTTTTCTTTTAGTGGATTGGTATTCGCGTGTTGGTCCCGTGGGTTTTTTACTCCGAGTTGGAGTTTTCCCACGTAAATCTCGGTGTGTTTTTAATTTCCGCATTTATTTTTAACGCATCGATTATTTGTGGTTTTCTTTGGCCGGTACACCTATTCACCCCCCTCTAGGTGTCAGATACAATCTAGATAGATCCTTGGGGCTTCCCCGTAACTCACATTTGGTATCAGAGGGATCTAGATATATTGATATCTAATGGCGAAGGCGGTAACATTAATCGACCTCCGCTTTCGACGGCACGAATTATGCCTATTGGAAAGTTCGCATGAGAGCTTTTCTAATTGCAATCGAAGAGCGGGTGTGGAAATCAATTGAGTTCGGATGGAAACCTCCAACCGAAAAGGTCGATAATGTTGAGAAGCCTAAACCACGAGACAAGTGGACGAAAGATGAAAACGAGGCATCTTCGTTTAACGGCAAGGGCATAAACGCTTTATTTAATGCCTTGTCGCAAACGGAGTTTACTCGCGTGTCGGCTTGTGAAACCGCGAAAGAGATTTGGGATACTCTACAAGTTACGCATGAAGGAACAAGCTTAGTAAAGGTCCAAAAATTACAAATGCTTACAAGCAAATTTGATTCGATTTTCATGGATGAAAACGAGACCTTTACCGAGTACTATACACGTCTACAAGACGTAGTAAATACATGCGCTAACTTGGGAGAGAAAATCCCGAGTCAAAAGTTGTTAGAAAAATTCTTCGAACTCTTAGGAACGTTTCGGGCAAAGGTTGCCGCGATCGAAACGGTTAAGCATCCGGACGAGATGAAAGTCGAAGAATTAGTAGGCGCTTTACAAACGTATGAGATGACTTTTCCTACTAATCAATCTTCTTCCAAGTCTTTTTCTAAAAGCACAGGGCTGGCACTCAAATCAACAAAGGAAGAAGACGACGACACGGATTCCGACGAAAATATTACGCTTGCGGATTTTGAACAACAATTGGCGCTCCTCACGAAGAAGTTTCGCCGGAATTTCCGAAAGAACGATGCTTCATCTTCGAAGCGAAAATCCTTTTCTAAACCTTCTTCTAATTCTAAATTGAAAGATAAAAAACTTGCAAAGTCTTCGAATGAAAAAGATGAATTCGAAGGAGAAATCCAATGCTTCAAGTGTAGAGGCTACGGCCATATCGCAACGGATTGTCCTTCGAAGAAGACGTATAAACCGAAGGCTTTGCAAGCTAAAACGAAAACTTGGGATGACTCTTCTTCAAACGGATCATCATCAAGTGATGAAGAAAAGGATCATACGGCTTTAATCGCTAATTCTACATCTTTTCCTCCGTCTTATAATGTTGCTTGTTTATCATCTATTGTTTCTAACTCAAATCTTCCTCTCTCTTCGCATGGGTCTTCGAGCGAGAATGGCGAAAGTGAGGAAGAATCGAATGACGAGGATATAGCCGAAGCATACAACCAACTTCTTATCGAATCGAAAAAGATGGCTAAATTCAATAAGAAGTTGGAAAGTCGTTTGTTGGAGATTGAAGAAGATAACAACAATATGAGGATCATGAATGAAGCTCTTGAGGAGGAACGGGAATCAACTTTGAATATCAATTCGGTCCTCCAAAAGAAGCTAGAAGAAGCGGAATTAACAATGAAATCTTATAGAGATAAGATTGGATTTTTGGAGCAACAATTTAAGGAAACCTACACATCCAATCAAGTGTTAACCAAGCAAGTTCATCAACTCAAATCGGATCTTCAACAATTTTCCTCGGGTTCGAAAAAGTTGGATAACATGCTCGGGTTAGGTCAAACGAACATGTTGGGCCTCGGATACGAAAGGACATATGTTGAGAAGGATCAAAAGACGACATCGAAAGTCTCAACAAATTTAAAAGCAAAGGTATGTCACCGATGCGGAGTCAAGGGACATATCAAAAAGAGTTGCCCGAACAAGACAACGAAATCTCAATCGGCACCTTCTTCTATTCGGTATCTCCCACGGAATCAAATAGGAAATCAATTGGGTCGAGTACCTCGTGCAAACCGGGAGACTAAGCCTCAACGTAAATATCAACCGAAGAACCAAGCATCGAGACAATCATCGGTTGAACAAAGGTTGAAAGAAGTCAAGCCTCACGTCGACAAGTCAAAGCAAGGAAAAATTCGACAAGTTTGGATTCGGAAAGGTGATATCTTTCCTTGTTATTCTTCTTAGCTTGTTTTTCGGTTATGTAATGCTTTGATAGGTGTATATTTCCTACTTTTATTCATTGCATTACATGCTTAGGCGATTTTTGGTACTTAGTGAATATCTTTGATGCTTGAGTTTCTTGTGTTTGAAAATCGTCTTTGAGGAAAGGTAAAGGGGAGTTTTTTTAAAATTTTTGAGAGTGGCAATGATTGAAAATCTTTAATCTAGAGAGATTAATGGTTTTTCAAAGAGAATTAACTGTTTTTTTAAAGTCAATTCAAATTGAATTAAATTCATATTGATTATCGATTTTACTTCACTTTTCATTATTTTGACGATAATTTATTATGTGATTTCTTCTTACATACCTTCATCAAAATTTTTGAAATTAATTTTAATCATTTTGTATTTAATCCATCTTGGTAGTGAATGTTGAATATAATTGATGGATATTTTCTAATTGACTAAGATTCGTCAAAATTATTTTCACTTGTGAGATTGTCTAATTGAGGGGGAGTTTGTTTTATTTTAAAAAAAAAAAAGGAACTCCTTAGTTTAAAAGATGTGGAAAGAGTTACATCCGAAAGGAGTGTGAAAACTACCACCACATGTAGGAAAGAGCTACCCCCCCGGTCGTCCGGTACGTGTGTGAAGCTACCACATGAGAAATTATGAGAAAAACCGAAAAAGGTTGAAAAAATGAATATTTTAGCATTTTTCGGTGACATAAGGTGATAGTTTTTGAAAAAGATGCTCAAAGAGCCACCCCGGTGCTATATTAGTTAAATCTCTATTTTGAACGTGTTGCGACGAATTGGTGTCAATTTGGACAAATTTCTAGAAAATTATTATTTATCAATTCGCATCTTGATGATTTAAATAATTTTGATTGTTCTTAATATCAAATTTTGATGATATGATGTCTTTTGAAATCATAGAATATTTTCTTGTCATCATAATAATTTTTGACGTCAAATCATTAATTTTTGTGAAATTAATTTGATTTTGGAGAATTTTTAAATGAAAAAGGCTATTTTTCGAATTACTGTTGATCTGTACCGGTACAGATTCATCCCATACCGGTACAAATTACTGTAGCCCGCGATATAACACCGGTAACGATTCCTTTTTCCACTCTCTACACTCATTCAAAACGCGCTCTCTCTCTCTCTAAAAACCCCAGAGCCTCTTCTCTTTCAGATCTGCACGTTTTCCCCTCAAACAACAGTATTTTAGCTTGGATCTAAGATCAAACCCGATTTTTGCATATTTTTTGAATATTCCGGGACAAGTGTTCGATCTTTGTTATTACTCGTTTTTGATGCAATTTTTTGCAGTAATTCACTATCTGAACTTATTATCTTGCATTCAGAACACTTAGAACTAGTTTAAATTCGCTATTTTTCGCAGATCTATGTTCTAGGTTTCTATTTTAATGGAATTTCGGAAAAATTGTTTGATCTCTGTTTTCGTTACTTTTTGATTCGATTTTTCTTGAAAATCGGCTATTGGACACAAGATCTTGCATCTAAAACACTTAGATCACATTAAAATCCGTTATTTTTTTACAGATTTACGTTCTCGGGTTCAATATTGGTAGAATTTCGGGATTTTTGAAAATGTGCCAAATTTGGTGAAATTTTCTGCATGATTCAAGTTCGTTATTGCTTTATTATTTATTCTTGAATTATTTGTGAATTTTTCACAATTTTTAGAGAATTTTTTCAAAAATGTGTTCATGTGAGGTTTTTCATGTGCAGGAAAATGGCTTTTTCACTGGTTCTTGTACTTCTGGTGCTCATGGCTGCTGGAGGTCGTCGAGGACGTAGTAGAGGAAGTAGAGAGACTTCCAAACGGACTCGCCAAGCTGAGGAGTCCGAAGGATCTGATCCCGACTATCAGGTCGAGGGAGCTGAGGAGGTTGAAGAAGAAGAAGAAGATGCTGAGGAGCCTGTTTCCCGTCCCGACAAGGGAAAGGCATTCGGTGAGTCATCGCGAGGAGGTGGTGCTACCGAGCGGCGAGCCAAGAGGATGGGCCGAGGTTCCTCTGAGAGGGCTCGTGCTTACTCGGTGCGATCATGCCTAGCGGAGCGGCATGTAGTCTTCAAGGACCCGAGGTTCCCCGAGTTTAGCGGCCCGATGCGAAGAGCACCTATTGAGCTGTTGGACGGGTAGCGACTCGCACACCTTTTTGCGTGGAACTCATTCGGGAGTTCTACTGCGTGGTGTAGTTCTCGCAGAGGATGAAGAGACAGGGACTTATGTATTTGAGACGTCAGTGCGTGGACAAAGACTGACGGTCACTCCTCACGAGATTGGAGAGATTCTAGGGATGTATGTTGACACGATTGGACTACATTATACTGCTGGGACATTCCAGTCCTCGACACATTGGGAGACTGTGGTTGAAGCGGTCTGCAAGCCGGGCGTTCGCACGGATCGGGCAGTTGTGGAATCAAAGGATTTGCGCCCTGAGTATCACTTGCTTTCTTTGATTCTGTGCTACAACGTCCAGCCAACTATTGGGACCAAGAGACTTCGCTGGGATCGTTTGCTATTATTGTTTCTTCTTGGTCACCCTGAGCAGTGCCTTGGATTAAACATTAATATACCATTCCTTATCTGGCAGCGAATGGTTCATGTTATCTAGGCATCAGTCCGGCGGGAGCTACTACCGTTTCCCTTGCTTATCCGTCAGATTTTACGGGGACACGGCGTAGACACAAGGTGCGATAAGTCTGACTATGGACTTGGGCCGATTGATGCGGTGACTGGGCAAAGTCGAGCACCTTGAAGACTTTTCGGCGGACCAAGGGAGCTCCACCGCTGCGGCATCGAGTAGTCGTGCCTTCTCCACCTCCACCGTCACGACGAGCAGAGCGTGCACCGCCTGCAGGGTCCTCTAGGTCAGGAGGCGCAGTCACTTTGGACACACTTCATCGTGATATGGGTGAACTCACGAAGGAAGTGAGTTTTCTAAAGAAGGAATTCCAAAAGTCTCGAGAAAGGAATGAAGAGGATCTTGGAGAAGATGGGTTGCACACATGATGATATCTTTCCATCGACCTCATCCTATCAGCGTTCTGTATCTCGCCAGCCGTTCCTGCCTGGTGTCGGACCAGACACTGCCGGTTCTGGATCTCCTGCTAGAGGAGATGACGATGATGACGAGGCTACTGAGTGACTTCTGCCTCGACTTCTTTCTCCGTCTGATTTGTACTGCTTTTCTGAGGATTATGTGTAGTTTAGCTTTGCCTAGTACTTGATGTTTTCTCTTTTATTATGCATCTTGGTCTGTAATTATGATGTGCTTACTTTCTTTTTCTTAGTCTTTTCTCTCTACTTACTGTTTCTTTTTGGCAATTTTTGACAAAAAGGGGGAGAAGAATAAATGGATGCTAAACAGGTGAGATGGGAGGTGAAATTCATGATGCATGCACGAAGGGGGGGACATGATGATTTTAAGGAGGGAGAAGGGGATAGTTGTGTAAGAAAGAAAAGTTGAAAGGTCGAAGATGAGAACAAAGACATTAATTGGTGATTGACTAATGTTCGATCTTCTATTTTATTTTGGAATTGTTTTGCAGGAAATCAAGACTTCAAGACTCCTAGTTGCGTCTAAGTCATAGAGTTTGTTTTAGGAGTTTTTGATGTACTTTTGGATTTCATATTGTATTTGGATTACACGCGAGAAGTTTAATGTTTTGGTGATGACATTGAACTTCGTTTCTCTTTATGATGTAATTTTAGTGAGCCTTTGTGTTTTGTCACGAAATTGCCAAAGGGGGAGATTGTTAAGGATTTTGTGTTGGCAAGTTTCGTGAATCGAGTCGGAGTCTTGAAGGATCGGAGCGGATCGAAGAACGGTGAAGAATCAAAGACTTCGAAGAAAGAGGAATTAGCTCACGATGAGAATCACGATGCCTAGGTAAGTTTTTAATTCATGTTATGGTGATTCATACTTAGTTATAGGCATTAGAATCATAAAATCATTGAATAACGGATTAGAAACTGTAACGGAACTTTGTAGTTTTCGAAAAATGAAAAATCAGCAAAAATACAAAGTTATACCGGTATGGAAAAAGATGCTGTACCGGTATGGGAAAAGTTGCTATACCGGTATAACCATCAATCCCATTACCGGTTCCAAGGCTTCGAAAAATAATCTTCCGTCCTTGTGGAACCGGTAACCAGTTCAAGTTTGTCTGAAATCTGAAAAATCTCTAATCCGAATCTAATTGATTCTAAAGTCTATAAATAGGTTCTTAGGGTTCTCTAACTTCGTGCACTTGATTATAATACATGTTTGAGAAACCCTAGAGGCTAGGAATTCCTTCAAAACCTATTTTCTACTAAATAGCCTCTTTTAGGTCAAATCGAGACATAGTAAATCCTTCTCTATATGTCGATTTGATCTACGCTTCGCTTGGAGTTTTCTTCTTCGGTTTTCATCGATACTCCAACGAAGGATCACCATATTCATGATTCTATTCATGGTGGCGTCGTGGATTCGGCGTGATTGAAGACTTCGTGGATTCGGAGCGTGGCGTCGTGGATTCGGCGTATTGAAGACTTCGTGGATTCGAAGCAAGGCGTTTCGTGGATTCGGAACGTGGGCGTTCGTGGATTCGGACGTGATCGTGGACAACTCGGTGGAGTGCGCGGAGATCCATAAGAGAGTTAGAGAGGTTAAGTCCGTGGAGTCGGTAATCACCTTGTAATCTTTTCTTTTAGTGGATTGGTATTCGCGTGCTGGTCCCGTGGGTTTTTTACTCCGAGTTGGAGTTTTCCCACGTAAATCTCGGTGTGTTTTTAATTTCCGCATTTATTTTTAACGCATCGATTATTTGTGGTTTTCTTTGGCCGGTACACCTATTCACCCCCCTCTAGGTGTCAGATACAATCTAGATAGATCCTTGGGGCTTCCCCGTAACTCACACTTTCCATACACCATATTACCCCGGCCGAGGATTTCTGAGCTTTGCCTTACAAATAGCATAGAACTAATTATCTCTCTACCGAGAGCGATAGATCCCCTATAAACACACACCCATTCCTGATATGAACCGACTGTAGCCAACATATACTACTAAGACCCATGGTTTGGATCATAGTTTGTTGCATAGTCAAACTACAATAGCCTTATATTGAATGGCCGTAGTGTTGCAGGTCTAAGGATCAGTTTTACCACTGCAACATCGAACTAGTTCTTGACGAATGAGTAGACATCCATGTAAGCTGTTCGTAGGCCGGTCACGCCGCACTTGTTCTCCAACAACCACCCGCATGTTCGCTCCGGTGTCCCCACACTGATGACTTGAGATTCGTCATCCCAAAAGAGAAGCGACACACGCATCAATCTTACCGGATCAATCATCGTCCCCATGATGATCCTCCGATTGAGAGCATTTATGAATTAATCACCAATAATATGTATCTCAAATTCTCAACTCTTGAGAATACATATTATCATCTTATTAATCCAAAGGACGATTCACGGACACATTAAACATGAATGGAATAAAAGGCCCAATTATATAAATAATAAAGATTAAGTACAAAAATATGTCCCATAAAAATAAAATGCGTCAGCCTGATAGGCTTCTAGGGCATATAACTAACAAGAAAATGTACTGTTTCCAAAGTTATACTAATAGGGCGCAATTGAGTAGTCTAATGTTGGTCCGGTTTTTGTTCTTGTGAACGTTGGCATCGATACGTTACAAATTTACACACTCGGGAGTAATAGAACAAAATAATAAGGTTTTACTCATTCGATTTAAAGAGAAAATGTCTTGTTTCCAAAGTTGTGCGATAGGGCGCAACTGAGTAGGCTAATTTTGGTCCGGTTTTGGTTCTTGTGAACGTTAGCATCGATAGGTTGCAAATTTACACTCTCGGGGCGTAATAGAACAAAATAATTAGGTTTTACATTTTGTTCGATTGAATGAGAAAATGTACTGTTTCCAAATTTATACTGATAGGGCGCAATTGAGTAGTCTAATGTTGGTCCGGTTTTGGTTCTTGTGAACGTTAGCATCGATAGGTTGCAAATTTACACTCTCGGGGCGTAATAGAACAAAATAATTAGGTTTTACATTTTGTTCGATTGAATGAGAAAATGTACTGTTTCCAAAGTTATACTGATAGGGCGCAATTGAGTAGTCTAATGTTGGTCCGGTTTTGGTTCTTGTGAACGTTGGCATCGATAGGTTGCAAATTTACACTCTCGGGGCGTAATAGAACAAAATAATTAGGTTTTACATTTTGTTCGATTGAATGAGAAAATGTACAGTTTCCAAAGTTATACTGATAGGGCGCAATTGAGTAGTCTAATGTTGGTCCGGTTTTTGTTCTTGTGAACGTTGGCATCGATAGTTTGCAAATTTACACTCTCGGGGCGCAATAGAACAAAATAATTAGGTTTTACTCTTTGTTCGATTGAATGAGAAAAAGTATTGTTTCCAAAGTTATACTGATAGGGCGCAATTGAGTAGTCCAATGTTGGTCCGGTTTTGCTTCTTGTGAACGTTGGCAATGATAGGTTGCAAATTTACACTCTCGGGGCGTAATAGAACAAAATAATTTGGTTTTACTCATTGTTCGATTGAATGAGAAAATGTACTGTTTCCAAAGTTATACTGAGGGGTCGCAACTGAGTAGTTTAATGTTGGTCCGGTTTTGGTTCTTGTGAACTTTGGCATCGATACGTTGCAAATTTACACTCTCGGGGCCTAATAGAAAAAAATAATTAGGTTTTACTCAATGTTCGATTGAATGAGAAAATATCTTGTTTCCAATGTTATGCGATAGTGCGCAATTGAGTAGTCTAATGTTGGTCCGGTTTTGGTTCTTGTGAACGTTGGCATCGATAGGTTGCAAATTTACACACTCGCGGCGTAATAGAACAAAATAATAAGGTTTTACTCATTGCTCGATTTAATGAGAAAATGTATTGTTTCCAAAGTTGTGCGATAGGCGCAATTGAGTAGTCTAATGTTGGTCCGGTTTTGTTTTTTGTGAACGTTGGCATCGATAGGTTGCAAATTTACACTCTCGGGGCATAATAGAACAAAATAATTAGGTTTTACTCTTTGTTCGATTGAATGAGAAAAGGTAAGTTTCCAAAGTTATACTGATAGGGTGCAATTGAGTAGTCCAATGTTGGTCCGGTTTTGGTTCTTGTGAACGTTGGCATCGATACGTTGTAAATTTACACTCTCGGGGCGTAATAGAACAAAATAATTTGGTTTTACTCATTGTTCGATTGAATGAGAAAAAGTACTGTTTCCAAAGTTATACTGTTATGGCACAACTGAGTAGTCTAATGTTGGTCCGGTTTCTGTTCTTGTGAACGTTGGCATCGATACATTACAAATTTACACTCTCGGGAGTAATAGAACAAAATAATAAGGTTTTACTCACTGTCGATTTAAAGAGAAAATGTCTTGTTTCCAAAGTTGTACCGATAGGCGCAATTGATTAGTCTAATGTTGGTCCGGTTTTGGTTCTTGTGAACGTTGGCATCGATACGTTGCAAATTTACAATCTCGGGCGTAACAAAACCAAATAATTTGGTTTTACTTATTGTTCGATTGAATGAGAAAATATACTGTTTCCAAAGTTATACTGATATGGTGCAACTGAGTAGTCTAATATTGGTCCGGTTTTGGTTCTTTTGAACTTTGGCATGGATACGTTGCAAATTTACACACTCGGGGCGTAATAGAACAAAATAATTAGGTTTTACTCATTGTTCGATTGAATGAGAAAATATACAGTTTCCAAAGTTATACTGATAGGCGCAACTTAGTAGTCTAATGTTGGTCCGGTTTTGGTTCTTGTGAACGTTGGCATCGAAAGGTTGCAAATTTACACTCTCGGGGCGTAATAGAACAAAATAATTAGGTTTTACTCATTGTTCGATTGAATGAGAAAATGTCTTTGTTTCCAAAGTTGTACTGATAGAGCGCAATTGATTAGTCTAATGTTGGTCCGGTTTTTGTTCTTGTGAACGTTGGCATCGATACGTTGCAAATTTACAATCTAGGGGCGTAATAAAACCAAATAATTTGGTTTTACTCATTGTTCGATTGAATGAGAAAATGTACTGTTTCCAAAGTTATACTGATAGGGCGCAACTGAGTAGTCTAATGTTGGTCCGGTTTTGGTTCTTGTGAACGTTGGCATCGATAGTTTGCAAATTTACACTCTCGGGGCGCAATAGAACAAATAATTAGGTTTTACTCTTTGTTCGATTAAATGAGAAAAAGTACTGTTTCCAAAGTTATACTGATAGTGCGCAATTGAGTTGTCTAATGTTGGTACGGTTTTTGTTCTTGTGAACGTTGGCATCGATACGTTGCAAATTTACACTCTCGGGGCGCAATAGAACAAAATAATTAGGTTTTACTCTTTGTTCGATTGAATGAGAAAAAGTACTGTTTCCAAAGTTATACTGATAGGGCGCAATTGATTAGTCTAATGTTGGTCCGGTTTTGTTCTTGTGAACGTTGGCATCGATACGTTGCAAATTTACACTCTCGGGGCGTAATAGATCAAAATAATTAGGTTTTACTCTTTGTTCGATTGAATGAGAAAAGGTAACGTTTCCAAAGTTATACTGATAGGGTGCAATTGAGTAGTCCAATGTTGGTCCGGTTTTGGTTCTTGTGAACGTTGGCATCGATACGTTGTAAATTTACACTCTCGGGGCATAATAGAACAAAATAATTAGGTTTTACTCATTGTTCGATTGAATTAGAAAAAGTACTGTTTCCAAAGTTATACTGATAGGGCGCAATTGAGTAGTCTAATGTTGGTCCGGTTTTTGTTCTTGTGAACGTTGGCATCGATACGTTACAAATTTACACTCTCGGGGAGTAATAGAACAAAATAATAAGGTTTTACTCACTGTTCGATTTAAAGAGAAAATGTACTGTTTCCAAAGTTGTACTGATAGGGCGCAATTGATTAGTCTAATGTTGGTCCGGTTTTTGTTCTTGTGAACGTTGGCATCGATACGTTGCAAATTTACAATCTCGGGGCGTAATAAAACCAAATAATTTGGTTTTACTCATTGTTCGATTGAATGAGAAAATGTACTGTTTCAAAAGTTATACTGATAGGGCGCAACTGAGTAGGCTAATTTTGGTCCGGTTTTGGTTCTTTTGAACTTTGGCATGGATACGTTGCAAATTTACACACTCGGGGCGTAATAGAACAAAATAATTAGGTTTTACTCATTGTTCGATTGATTTAGAAAATGTACTTGTTTCCAAAGTTATACGCGATAGGCGCAATGAGTAATCTAATGTTGGTCGGTTTTGGTTCTTGTGAACGTTGGCATGGATACGTTGCGAATATACACTCTCGGGGCATAATAGAACAATATAATTGGGTTTTACTCTTTGTTCAATTAAATGAGAAAAAGTACTGTTTCCAAAGTTATACTGATAGTGCGCAATTGAGTTGTCTAATGTTGGTACGGTTTTTGTTCTTGTGAACGTTGGCATCGATACGTTGCAAATTTACACTCTCGGGGCGCAATAGAACAAAATAATTAGGTTTTACTCTTTGTTCGATTGAATGAGAAAAAGTACTGTTTCCAAAGTTTTACTGATAGGGCGCAATTGATTAGTCTAATGTTGGTCCGGTTTTGTTTCTTGTGAACGTTGGCATCGATACGTTGCAAATTTACACTCTCGGGGCATAATAGAACAAAATAATTAGGTTTTACTCTTTGTTCGATTGAATGAGAAAAGGTACTGTTTCCATAGTTATACTGTTAGGGCACAACTGAGTAGTCTAATGTTGGTCCGGTTTTGGTTCTTGTGAACGTTGGCATCGATACGTTGCAAATTTACACTCTCGGGCGTAATAGAACAAAAAATTTGGTTTTACTCATTGTTCGATTGAATTAGAAAATGTATTGCTTTCCAAAGTTATACCGATAGGGCGCAACTGAGTAGTCTAATGTTGGTCCTGTTTTTGTTCTTGTGAACGTTGGCATCGATACGTTGCAAATTTACACTCTGGGGAGTAATAGAACAAAATAATAAGGTTTTACTCACGTTCGATTTAAAGAGAAAATGTACCGTTTACAAAGTTGTTCGATAGGCGCAATTGATTAGTCTAATGTTGGTCCGGTTTTTGTTCTTGTGAACGTTGGCATCGATACGTTGCAAATTTACAATCTCGGGGCGTAATAAAACCAAATAATTTGGTTTTACTCATTGTTCGATTGAATGAGAAAATGTACAGTTTCCAAAGTTATACTGATAGGGCGCAATTTGATTAGTCTAATGTTGGTCCGGTTTTTGTTCTTGTGAACGTTGGCATCGATACGTTGCAAATTTACAATCTCGGGGCGTAATAAAACAAAATAATTTGGTTTTACTCATTGTTCGATTGAATGAGAAAATGTACTGTTTCCAAAGTTATACTGATAGGGCGCAATTGAGTAGTCTAATTTTGGTCCGGTTTTGGTGTTTTGAACTTTGGCATGGATACGTTGCAAATTTACACACTCGGGGCGTAATAGAACAAAATAATTAGGTTTTACTCATTGTTCGATTGAATGAGAAAATGTACAGTTTCCAAAGTTATACTGATAGGGCGCAACTTAGTAGTCTAATGTTGGTCCGGTTTTGGTTCTTGTGAACGTTGGCATCGATAGGTTGCAAATTTACACTCTCGGGGCGCAATAGAACAAAATAATAAGGTTTTACTCATTGTTCGATTTAATGAGAAAATGTACTATTTCCAAAGTTGTACTGAGAGGGCGCAATTGATTAGTCTAATGTTGGTCCAGTTTTGTTTTTTGTGAACGTTGGCATCGATAGGTTGCAAATTTACACTCTAGGGGCGTAATAGAACAAAATAATTTGGTTTTACTCATTGTTCGATTGAATTAGAAAATGTACTGTTTCCAAAGTTATACTGATAGGGCGCAATTGAGTAGTCTAATGTTGGTCCGGTTTTTGTTCTTGTGAACGTTGGCATCGATACGTTGCAAATTTACACTCTCGGGGCGTAATAGAACAAAATAATTAGGTTTTACTCACTGCTCGATTTAAAGAGAAAATGTCTGCTTTCCAAAGTTGTACCGATAGGCGCAATTGATTAGTCGAATGTTGGTCCGGTTTTTGTTCTTGTGAACGTTGGCATCGATACGTTGCAAATTTACAATCTCGGGGCGTAATAAAACCAAATAATTTGATTTTACTCATTGTTCGATTGAATGAGAAAATGTACTGTTTCAAAAGTTATACTGATAGGGCGCAACTGAGTAGGCTAATTTTGGTCGGGTTTTGGTTCTTGTGAACGTTAGCATCGATAGGTTGCAAATTTACACTCTCGGGGCGTAATAGAACAAAATAATTAGGTTTTACATTTTGTTCGATTGAATGAGAAAATGTACTGTTTCCAAATTTATACTGATAGGGCGCAATTGAGTAGTCTAATGTTGGTCCGGTTTTGGTTCTTGTGAACGTTAGCATCGATAGGTTGCAAATTTACACTCTCGGGGCGTAATAGAACAAAATAATTAGGTTTTACATTTTGTTCGATTGAATGAGAAAATGTACTGTTTCCAAAGTTATACTGATAGGGCGCAATTGAGTAGTCTAACGTTGGTTCGGTTTTTGTTCTTGTGAACGTTGGCATCGATAGTTTGCAAATTTACACTCTCGGGGCGCAATAGAACAAAATAATTAGGTTTTACTCTTTGTTCGATTGAATGAGAAAAAGTATTGTTTCCAAAGTTATACTGATAGGGCGCAATTGAGTAGTCCAATGTTGGTCCGGTTTTGCTTCTTGTGAACGTTGGCAATGATAGGTTGCAAATTTACACTCTCGGGGCGTAATAGAACAAAATAATTAGGTTTTACTCATTGTTCGATTGAATGAGAAAAAGTACTGTTTCCAATGTTATACTGTGAGGGCGCAACTGAGTAGTTTAATGTTGGTCCTGTTTTGGTTCTTGTGAACTTTGGCATCGATACGTTGCAAATTTACACTCTCGGGGCCTAATAGAAAAAAATAATTAGGTTTTACTCAATGTTCGATTGAATGAGAAAATGTACTGTTTCCAATGTTATACTGATAGTGCGCAATTGAGTAGTCTAATGTTGGTCCGGTTTTGGTTCTTGTGAACGTTGGCATCGATAGGTTGCAAATTTACACACTAGCGGCGTAATAGAACAAAATTATAAGGTTTTACTCATTGCTCGATTTAATGAGAAAATGTATTGTTTCCAAAGTTGTACTGATAGGGCGCAATTGATTAGTCTAATGTTGGTCCGGTTTTGTTTTTTGTGAACGTTGGCATCGATTGGTTGCAAATTTACACTCTCGGGGCATAATAGAACAAAATAATTAGGTTTTACTCTTTGTTCGATTGAATGAGAAAAAGTACTGTTTCCAAAGTTATACTGATTGGGCGCAATTGAGTAGTCCAATGTTGGTCCGGTTTTGGTTCTTGTGAACGTTGGCATCGATACGTTGTAAATTTACACTATCTGTAATAGAACAAAATAATTTGGTTTTACTCATTGTTCGATTGAATTAGAAAATGTACGTTTCCAAAGTTATACCGATAGGCGCAATTGAGTAGTCTAATGTTGGTCCGGTTTTTGTTCTTGTGAACGTTGGCATCGATACGTTACAAATTTACACTCTCGGGAGTAATAGAACAAAATAATAAGGTTTTACTCACTCGTTCGATTTAAAGAGAAAATGTCTTGTTTCCAAAGTTGTACCGATAGTGCGCAATTGATTAGTCTAATGTTGGTCCGGTTTTTGTTCTTGTGAACGTTGGCATCGATACGTTGCAAATTTACAATCTCGGGGCGTAACAAAACCAAATAATTTGGTTTTACTTATTGTTCGATTGAATGAGAAAATATCGTTTCCAAAGTTATACCGATACGGTGCAACCGAGTAGTCTAATTTTGGTCCGGTTCTTTTGAACTTTTGCATGGATACGTTGCAAATTTACACACTCGGGGCGTAATAGAACAAAATAATTAGGTTTTACTCATTGTTCGATTGAATGAGAAATTGTACAGTTTCCAAAGTTATACTGATAGGGCGCAACTTAGTAGTCTAATGTTGGTCCGGTTTTGGTTCTTGTGAACGTTGGCATCGAAAGGTTGCAAATTTACACTCTCGGGGCGTAATAGAACAAAATAATTAGGTTTTACTCATTGTTCGATTGAATGTTTCCAAAGTTGTACTGATAGGGCGCAATTGATTAGTCTAATGTTGGTCCGGTTTTTGTTCTTGTGAACGTTGGCATCGATACGTTGCAAATTTACAATCTAGGGGAGTAATAAAACCAAATAATTTGGTTTTACTCATTGTTCGATTGAAGGAGAAAATGTACTGTTTCCAAAGTTATACTGATAGGGCGCAACTGAGTAGTCTAATGTTGGTCCGGTTTTGGTTCTTGTGAACGTTGGCATCGATAGTTTGCAAATTTACACTCTCGAGGCGCAATAGAACAAAATATTTAGGTTTTACTCTTTGTTCGATTAAATGAGAAAAAGTACTGTTTCCAAAGTTATACTGATAGTGCGCAATTGAGTTGTCTAATGTTGGTACGGTTTTTGTTCTTGTGAACGTTGGCATCGATACGTTGCAAATTTACACTCTCGGGGCGTAATAGAACAAAATAATTAGGTTTTACTCATTGTTCGATTGAATGAGAAAATGTACTGTTTCCAAAGTTGTACTGATAGGGCGCAATTGATTAGTCTAATGTTGGTCCGGTTTTTGTTCTTGTGAACGTTGGCATCGATACGTTGCAAATTTACACTCTCGGGGCGTAATAGAACAAAATAATTAGGTTTTACTCTTTGTTCGATTGAATGAGAAAAGGTAACGTTTCCAAAGTTATACTGATAGGGTGCAATTGAGTAGTCCAATGTTGGTCCGGTTTTGGTTCTTGTGAACGTTGGCATCGATACGTTGTAAATTTACACTCTCGGGGCGTAATAGAACAAAATAATTTGGTTTTACTCATTGTTCGATTGAATTAGAAAATGTACGTTTCCAAAGTTATACCGATAGGCGCAATTGAGTAGTCTAATGTTGGTCCGGTTTTTGTTCTTGTGAACGTTGGCATCGATACGTTACAAATTTACACTCTCGGGGAGTAATAGAACAAAATAATAAGGTTTTACTCACTGTTCGATTTAAAGAGAAAATGTACTGTTTCCAAAGTTGTACTGATAGGGCGCAATTGATTAGTCTAATGTTGGTCCGGTTTTTGTTCTTGTGAACGTTGGCATCGATACGTTGCAAATT
This sequence comes from Aechmea fasciata, assembly GCA_025177825.1. Taxonomy (NCBI): domain Eukaryota; kingdom Viridiplantae; phylum Streptophyta; class Magnoliopsida; order Poales; family Bromeliaceae; genus Aechmea; species Aechmea fasciata. The sequence continues at coordinate 14,652,039 of CM045928.1, read as the reverse complement.
TACAATCTCGGGGCGTAATAAAACCAAATAATTTGGTTTTACTCATTGTTCGATTGAATGAGAAAATGTACAGTTTCCAAAGTTATACCGATAAAGTAACCGAGTAGTCTAATTTTGGTCCGGTTTTGGTTCTTGTGAACGTTGGCATGGATACGTTGCAAATTTACACACTCGGGGCGTAATAGAACAAAATAATTTGGTTTTACTCATTGTTCGATTGAATGAGAAAATGTACTGTTTCCAAAGTTATACTGATAGGGCGCAACTGAGTAGTCTAATGTTGGTCCGGTTTTGGTTCTTGTGAACGTTGGCATCGATAGTTTGCAAATTTACACTCTCGGGGCGCAATAGAACAAAATAATTAGGTTTTACTCTTTGTTCGATTAAATGAGAAAAAGTACTGTTTCCAAAGTTATACTGATAGTGCGCAATTGAGTTGTCTAATGTTGGTACGGTTTTTGTTCTTGTGAACGTTGGCATCGATACGTTGCAAATTTACACTCTCGGGGCGAAATAGAACAAAATAATTAGGTTTTACTCTTTGTTCGATTGAATGAGAAAAAGTACTGTTTCCAAAGTTATACTGATAGGGCGCAATTGATTAGTCTATTGTTGGTCCGGTTTTTGTTCTTGTGAACGTTGGCATCGATACGTTGCAAATTTACACTCTCGGGGAGTAATAGAACAAAATAATAAGGTTTTACTCACTGTTCGATTTAAAGAGAAAATGTACTGTTTCCAAAGTTGTACTGATAGGGCGCAATTGATTAGTCTAATGTTGGTCCGGTTTTTGTTCTTGTGAACGTTGGCATCGATACGTTGCAAATTTACAATCTCGGGGCGTAATAAAACCAAATAATTTGGTTTTACTCATTGTTCGATTGAATGAGAAAATGTACTGTTTCAAAAGTTATACTGATAGGGCGCAACTGAGTAGGCTAATTTTGGTCGGGTTTTGGTTCTTGTGAACGTTAGCATCGATAGGTTGCAAATTTACACTCTCGGGGCGTAATAGAACAAAATAATTAGGTTTTACATTTTGTTCGATTGAATGAGAAAATGTACTGTTTTCAAATTTATACTGATAGGGCGCAATTGAGTAGTCTAATTGTAACGAAGTGAATTCTCGAAATCCGAGAGTTTCACCATGTTCAGAATCGACTGATTGTCGATTGGATGGACTTCGGGAAGTTGAAGTTGATCCGAAGGCAAAGAGTGCACCGAAGTTGCTCCCGGTGAAGTTCGGAAGCCTTTGGGCGTTTTTGTGCGCATAGGCGCGAAAACGGAACCCGAAAAGCTATGTCGGGTCGCGAGCTAAATCCGGCATTAGCGTGGATGAAAAGATAATGAAAACGTGTTCGAAAACATGTTTGGAAAGTCTCGGTTTAATTTGAAAAGAATCAGAGGCCAAACGAGCGAAAACGGAGAAGAAACGACGAAAGGCCGAAAATTTGGCTAAGTCCTTGGAGTAGGCCGATGGTCTCGGAGGACCGGTCCCTGAAGAGGGAGACCGGTCTCGGAAGGCTGTCCCGCGAGAGCAGGCTCTCTGGGACCGGTCTCTTAAGGGGGAGACCGGTCCCCAGCTGCGCAGAGTGGAGCAAGGCTCTCTGGGACCGGTCCTGGGTTTGGGAGACCGGTCCCTGAGCCCGAAAAATGCCCAGTTTGGGCAGTTTGCAAAGTTGAGGGGCCTCCTTGCATCTTGTTACAATTGAGGGTTAAAGAGGGATTTTCCCTTACTCTTTCCCTCATTTCCTCTCACACACACACACATCTCTCTCCCTCCCTCTCTCTATAAAGAAGAAGAAGCGAAAGGAGAAGGAGGAGGAGGAGAAGAAGTAGAAGAAGAAGGAGAAGACAAAGGAGAGGAGCTTCATCATCTTCTCCATCTCTTCTTCCTCTCCATTGGAGCAAGCTCAAGGTAGGCCTCAAACCCTCTAATGGTGATTTCTAGGGTTTTGGGTTTTGAGCTTTTGGGAGTGGTTAGATGGAACCTATGGGTGCTAAGAAGCACTAAATGCATGCTTCTAGGGTTTCTAGTGCATGATCTCCATGTGTGAAGCCCTAGAGCATCAAAAATGGGGTTTTACTAGATGTAGGGTTTTGATCTCTTTTGATCATTGGTAAACCTAATTAATAGGTGTTTGAACGCGTTGGCGGCGACCGTTTTGTGATCCGTCGAGTCTAAGTAAAGATATCGCCAAGTGAGGTGCGTCGCTACTTCGACGTTGCTCAAGTGCTAAGCGGCGACAAGCGAACGTGAGAACAAGACTTTCCACCGTGTTGCTACGTCAAAAGGTGGGTGGTGTCCATCCCGAAGTCGCCGGCTACTCCTTATGTCCAAGTGTAGAATAATGAACAACCTTGCATATTGTGCACAAAGTGTGAATTGGGTGCTAGTTGGAAGGTCTAATTAATATGTTGATTAACCTAGCTTACTTTATGCTTTCAACTTAGTATGCATGAGAATTAGGTTCAGTGAGAGATGAGAGCTACTAGTATGTGATATAGCAGCGGGGATTGAATATGGACGAGTGGCACCTAGTAAACATGAATGAGTGGCATTAATTAGTGTGAACACTATAGAGTCGAAAACAAGTGTGATGACATCCCTATTAGCTAGGGTATCCTCCGTGGGCGAGGATTGGACCGTGCTCGCGTTGTCTGTTTTATCCTCGTGGTGGTCGCTCCACACGAGACGTGCACTCCGGAGTACTAGGCACAGCTATGGTAGTAGCGGCTTGACCGGCAGCAGCTAGCTATCCACAGACGGCCTCGGGCGAGTTGAGCAGTTTAGACTCCTCGTCGTCGAGGCAAGGGACGCGAGAGTGTGGCAAGCCCTTGGGCAAGCCAAGTGGATTGGGTATCCAAGGGAATTATGAACTCATTGAGCATAATAGAGTAATAGTTACCTTTTACTATGAGTTTCATGCATATAATTCAGATTTGAGGCATAGTAGATTTATGCATTTACTTTTACAGTATCTTTACCGCTTTCAGATATTTTCATATCTATCTACTGTCTACTCTTTGCCTCCTTGGACCTAGTGGGGAGACCGGCAGAGTCGGAGGCCGAACCCACTGGGAACTATGGAAGATAGTTCTCACCCCACTCTATTTCAGGTCCTAGTTCGTCGACACCCGGTGAGGATCGCGGCAAGGGCTTGGCGCCCTAGTGGTATTACTAGTTTACCTTTCCTAATGCACTAGAGTACCTCGCTTTTACCTTTTGAGAGTAGATATTTGTATAGGTGGTGAGGTTTTGTTGTATGTACGCCACTTGTGTATTATGAGGGTTCAATGTAATACAAACTTGTGAATGAATGTAATAGATAAGTTATCTCTCTTTTCACTTGTTGACTACTCGTGACGCTTGCTCTCGTGCGCTTGGCACTGGTTGTGCCCTCTTTGTTATCGATTGTGTATGTTGTTTCAAGTTTGTTCTGGGCACTTGTTGTACACAATCTTGTTGCTAGCCTTAGGCGGACAGGGAAGGTGCTGTCCGTCTGGCGTCTGTTCGACGCGCCCGAGCCGGACCAAATTGGTAGCGGGTCTCGGGGCGTGACACTAATGTTGGTCCGGTTTTGGTTCTTGTGAACGTTAGCATCGATAGGTTGCAAATTTACACTCTCGGGGCGTAATAGAACAAAATAATTAGGTTTTACATTTTGTTCGATTGAATGAGAAAATGTACAGTTTCCAAAGTTATACTGATAGGGCGCAATTGAGTAGTCTAATGTTGGTCCGGTTTTTGTTCTTGTGAACGTTGGCATCGATAGTTTGCAAATTTACACTCTCGGGGCGCAATAGAACAAAATAATTAGGTTTTACTCTTTGTTCGATTGAATGAGAAAAAGTACTGTTTCCAAAGTTATACTGATAGGGCGCAATTGAGTAGTCCAATGTTGGTCCGGTTTTGCTTCTTGTGAACGTTGGCAATGATAGGTTGCAAATTTACACTCTCGGGGCGTAATAGAACAAAATAATTAGGTTTTACTCATTGTTCGATTGAATGAGAAAATGTACTGTTTCCAAAGTTATACTGAGAGGGCGCAACTGAGTAGTTTAATGTTGGTCCGGTTTTGGTTCTTGTGAACTTTGGCATCGATACGTTGCAAATTTACACTCTCGGGGCCTAATAGAAAAAAATAATTAGGTTTTACTCAATGTTCGATTGAATGAGAAAATGTACTGTTTCCAATGTTATACTGATAGTGCGCAATTGAGTAGTCTAATGTTGGTCCGGTTTTGGTTCTTGTGAACGTTGGCATCGATAGGTTGCAAATTTACACACTCGCGGCGTAATAGAACAAAATAATAAGGTTTTACTCATTGCTCGATTTAATGAGAAAATGTATTGTTTCCAAAGTTGTACTGATAGGGCGCAATTGATTAGTCTAATGTTGGTCCGGTTTTGTTTTTTGTGAACGTTGGCATCGATAGGTTGCAAATTTACACTCTCGGGGCATAATAGAACAAAATAATTAGGTTTTACTCTTTGTTCGATTGAATGAGAAAAGGTACTGTTTCCATAGTTATACTGTTAGGGCGCAATTGAGTTGTCTAATGTTGGTTCGGTTTTGGTTCTTGTGAACGTTGGCATCGATAGGTTGCAAATTTACACTCTCGGGGCGTAATAGAACAAAATAATTTGGTTTTACTCATTGTTCGATTGAATTAGAAAATCTACTGTTTCCAAAGTTATACTGATAGGGCGCAATTGAGTAGTCTAATGTTGGTCCGGTTTTTGTTCTTGTGAACGTTGGCATCGATACGTTACAAATTTACACTGGGAGTAATAGAACAAAATAATAAGGTTTTACTCACTTCGATTTAAAGAGAAAATGTCGTTTCCAAAGTTGTACTGATAGGGCGCAATTGATTAGTCTAATGTTGGTCCGGTTTTTGTTCTTGTGAACGTTGGCATCGATACGTTGCAAATTTACAATCTCGGGGCGTAACAAAACCAAATAATTTGGTTTTACTTATTGTTCGATTGAATGAGAAAATATACTGTTTCCAAAGTTATACTGATATGGTGCAACTGAGTAGTCTAATTTTGGTCCGGTTTTGGTTCTTTTGAACTTTGGCATGGATACGTTGCAAATTTACACACTCGGGGCGTAATAGAACAAAATAATTAGGTTTTACTCATTGTTCGATTGAATGAGAAATTGTACAGTTTCCAAAGTTATACTGACAGGGCGCAACTTAGTAGTCTAATGTTGGTCCGGTTTTGGTTCTTGTGAACGTTGGCATCGAAAGGTTGCAAATTTACACTCTCGGGGCGTAATAGAACAAAATAATTAGGTTTTACTCTTTGTTCGATTGAATGAGAAAAAGTACAGTTTCCAAAGTTGTACCGATAGGCGCAATTGATTAGTCTAATGTTGGTCGGTTTTTGTTCTTGTGAACGTTGGCATCGATACGTTGCAAATTTACAATCTCTGGGCGTAATAAAACCAAATAATTTGGTTTTACTCATTGTTCGATTGAATGAGAAAATGTACTGTTTCCAAAGTTATACTGATAGGGCGCAACTGAGTAGTCTAATGTTGGTCCGGTTTTGGTTCTTGTGAACGTTGGCATCGATAGTTTGCAAATTTACACTCTCGGGGCGCAATAGAACAAAATAATTAGGTTTTACTCTTTGTTCGATTAAATGAGAAAAAGTACTGTTTCCAAAGTTATACTGATAGTGCGCAATTGAGTTGTCTAATGTTGGTACGGTTTTTGTTCTTGTGAACGTTGGCATCGATACGTTGCAAATTTACACTCTCGGGGCGTAATAGAACAAAATAATTAGGTTTTACTCTTTGTTCGATTGAATGAGAAAAAGTACTGTTTCCAAAGTTATACTGATAGGGCGCAATTGATTAGTCTAATGTTGGTCCGGTTTTGTTCTTGTGAACGTTGGCATCGATACGTTGCAAATTTACACTCTCGGGGCGTAATAGATCAAAATAATTAGGTTTTACTCTTTGTTCGATTGAATGAGAAAAGGTAGCGTTTCCAAAGTTATACTGATGGTGTGGAATTGAGTAGTCCAATGTTGGTCCTGCTTTTGGTTCTTGGGAACGTTGGCATAGATACGTTGTAAATTTACACTCTCGGGGCGTAATAGAACAAAATAATTTGGTTTTACTCATTGTTCGATTGAATTAGAAAATGTACCGTTTCCAAAGTTATACTGATAGGGCGCAATTGAGTAGTCTAATGTTGGTCCGGTTTTTGTTCTTGTGAACGTTGGCATCGATACGTTACAAATTTACACTCTCGGGGAGTAATAGAACAAAATAATAAGGTTTTACTCACTGTTCGATTTAAAGAGAAAATGTACTGTTTCCAAAGTTGTACTGATAGGGCGCAATTGATTAGTCTAATGTTGGTCCGGTTTTGTTTTTTGTGAACGTTGGCATCGATACGTTGCAAATTTACAATCTCGGGGCGTAATAAAACCAAATAATTTGGTTTTACTCATTGTTCGATTGAATGAGAAAATGTACTGTTTCAAAAGTTATACTGATAGGGCGCAACTGAGTAGGCTAATTTTGGTCCGGTTTTGGTTCTTTTGAACTTTGGCATGGATACGTTGCAAATTTACACACTCGGGACGTAATAGAACAAAATAATTAGGTTTTACTCATTGTTCGATTGATTTAGAAAATGTCGTTTCCAAAGTTATACTGATAGGGCGCAATTGAGTAGTCTAATGTTGGTCCGGTTTTTGTTCTTGTGAACGTTGGCATCGATAGTTTGCAAATTTACACTCTCGGGGCGCAATAGAACAAAATAATTAGGTTTTACTCTTTGTTCGATTGAATGAGAAAAAGTACTCGTTTCAAAGTTATAAAGTTAGGGCCTAATTGAGTAGTCTAATGTTGGTACGGTTTTTGTTCTTGTGAACATTGGCATCGATACGTTGCAAATTTACACTCTCGGGGCGTAATAGAACAAAATACTTAGGTTTTACTCATTGTTCGATTGAATGAGAAAAAGTACTGCGTTTCCAAAGTTATACCGATAGGGGGCAATTGATTAGTCTATTGTTGTTCCCTTTTTGGTCCTGGTAACGTTGGCATCGATAGGTTGCAAATTTACACTCTCGGGGCGTAATAGAACAAAATAATTAGGTTTTACTCTTTGTTCGATTGAATAAGAAAAAGTACTGTTTCCAAAGTTATACTGTTAGGGCACAACTGAGTAGTCCAATGTTGGTGGCGTTTTGGTTCTTGTGAACGTTGGCATCGATACGTTGCAAATTTACACTCTCGGGGCATAATAGAACAAAATAATTAGGTTTTACTCTTTGTTCGATTGAATGAGAAAAAGTACGTTTCCAAAGTTATACCGATAGGCGCAATTGAGTAGTCTAATGTTGGTCCGGTTTTTGTTCTTGTGAACGTTGGCATCGATACGTTACAAATTTACACTCTCGGGGAGTAATAGAACAAAATAATAAGGTTTTACTCACTGTTCGATTTAAAGAGAAAATGTACTGTTTCCAAAGTTGTACTGATAGGGCGCAATTGATTAGTCTAATGTTGGTCCGGTTTTTGTTCTTGTGAACGTTGGCATCGATACGTTGCAAATTTACAATCTCGGGGCGTAACAAAACCAAATAATTTGGTTTTACTTATTGTTCGATTGAATGAGAAAATATACTGTTTCCAAAGTTATACTGATATGGTGCAACTGAGTAGTCTAATTTTGGTCCGGTTTTGGTTCTTTTGAACTTTGGCATGGATACGTTGCAAATTTACACACTCGGGGCGTAATAGAACAAAATAATTAGGTTTTACTCATTGTTCGATTGAATGAGAAAATGTACTGTTTCTAAAGTTATACTGATAGGGCGCAACTTAGTAGTCTAATGTTGGTCCGGTTTTGGTTCTTGTGAACGTTGGCATCGAAAGGTTGCAAATTTACACTCTCGGGGCGTAATAGAACAAAATAATTAGGTTTTACTCATTGTTCGATTGAATGAGAAAATGTACTGTTTCCAAAGTTGTACTGATAGGGCGCAATTGATTAGTCTAATGTTGGTCCGGTTTTTGTTCTTGTGAACGTTGGCATCGATACGTTGCAAATTTACAATCTCGGGGCGTAATAAAACCAAATAATTTGGTTTTACTCATTGTTCGATTGAATGAGAAAATGTACTTTCCAAAGTTATGGCTAAGAATCGAGTAGTCTAACGTTGGTCCCGTTTTGGTTCTTGTGAACGTTGGCATCGATAGGTTGCAAATTACACTCTCGGGGCATAATAGATCAATATAATTAGGTTTTACTCTTTGTTCGATTAAATGAGAAAACGTACTGTTTCTAAAGTTGTACTGCTAGGGCACAAATGAGTGGTCTAATGTTGGTACGGTTTTTGTTCTTGTGAACGTTGGCATCGATACGTTGCAAATTTACACTCTCGGCAATAGAACAAAATAATTAGGTTTTACTCTTTGTTCGATTGAATGAGAAAAGTAATCGTTTCCAAAGTTATACCGATAGTGCGCAATTGATTAGTCTAATGTTGGTCCGGTTTTTGTTCTTGTGAACGTTGGCATCGATACGTTGCAAATTTACACTCTCGGGGCGTAATAGATCAAAATAATTAGGTTTTACTCTTTGTTCGATTGAATGAGAAAAGGTAACGTTTCCAAAGTTATACTGATAGGGTGCAATTGAGTAGTCCAATGTTGGTCCGGTTTTGGTTCTTGTGAACGTTGGCATCGATACGTTGTAAATTTACACTCTCGGGGCGTAATAGAACAAAATAATTAGGTTTTACTCTTTGTTCGATTGAATTAGAAAAAGTACAGTTTCCAAAGTTATACTGTTATGGCACAACTGAGTAGTCTAATGTTGGTCCGGTTTTTGTTCTTCTGAACGTTGGCATCGATACGTTACAAATTTACACTCTCGGGGAATAATAGAACAATATAATAAGGTTTTACTCACTGCTCGATTTAAAGAGAAAATGTACTGCTTTCCAAAGTTGTACTGATAGGGCGCAATTGATTAGTCTAATGTTGGTCCGGTTTTTGTTCTTGTGAACGTTGGCATCGATACGTTGCAAATTTACAATCTCGGGGCGTAATAAAACCAAATAATTTGGTTTTACTCATTGTTCGATTGAATGAGAAAATGTACTGTTTCCAAAGTTATACTGATAGGGCGCAACTGAGTAGTCTAATTTTGGTCCTGTTTTGGTTCTGTTGATCTTTGACATGGATACGTTGCAAATTTACACACTCGGGGCGTAATAGAACAAAATAATTAGGTTTTACTCATTGTTCGATTGATTTAGAAAATGTACTGTATCCATAGTTATACTGATAGGGCGTAACTGAGTAGTCTAATGTTGGTCCGGTTTTGGTTCTTGTGAACGTTGGCATCGATAGTTTGCAAATTTACACTCTCGGGGAGCAATAGAACAAAATAATTAGGTTTTACTCTTTGTTCGATTAAATGAGAAAAAGTACTGTTTCCAAAGTTATACTGATAGTGCGCAATTGAGTTGTCTAATGTTGGTACGGTTTTTGTTCTTGTGAACGTTGGCATCGATACGTTGCAAATTTACACTCTCGGGGCGAAATAGAACAAAATAATTAGGTTTTACTCTTTGTTCGATTGAATGAGAAAAAGTACTGTTTCCAAAGTTATACTGATAGGGCGCAATTGATTAGTCTATTGTTGGTCCGGTTTTTGTTCTTGTGAACGTTGGCATCGATACGTTGCAAATTTACACTCTCGGGGCGTAATAGAACAAAATAATTAGGTTTTACTCTTTGTTCGATTGAATGAGAAAAGGTAACGTTTCCAAAGTTATACTGATAGGGTGCAATTGAGTAGTCCAATGTTTGTCCGGTTTTGGTTCTTGTGAACGTTGGCATCGATACGTTGTAAATTTACACTCTCGGGGCGTAATAGAACAAAATAATTTGGTTTTACTCATTGTTCGATTGAATTAGAAAATGTACTGTTTGCAAAGTTATACTGATAGGCGAATTGAGTAGTCTAATGTTGGTCCGGTTTTGTTCTTGTGAACGTTGGCATCGATACGTTACAAATTTACACTCTCGGGGAGTAATAGAACAAAATAATAAGGTTTTACTCACTGTTCGATTTAAAGAGAAAATGTACTGTTTCCAAAGTTGTACTGATAGGGCGCAATTGATTAGTCTAATGTTGGTCCGGTTTTTGTTCTTGTGAACGTTGGCATCGATACGTTGCAAATTTACACTCTCGGGGCGTAATAAAACCAAATAATTTGGTTTTACTTATTGTTCGATTGAATGAGAAAATGTACTGTTTCCAAAGTTATACTGATAGGGTGCAACTGAGTAGTCTAATTTTGGTCCGGTTTTGGTTCTTTTGAACTTTGGCATGGATACGTTGCAAATTTACACACTCGGGGCGTAATAGAACAAAATAATTAGGTTTTACTCATTGTTCGATTGAATGAGAAATTGTACAGTTTCCAAAGTTATACTGATAGGGCGCAACTTAGTAGTCTAATGTTGGTCCGGTTTTGGTTCTTGTGAACGTTGGCATCGAAAGGTTGCAAATTTACACTCTCGGGGCGTAATAGAACAAAATAATTAGGTTTTACTCATTGTTCGATTGAATGAGAAAATGTACTGTTTCCAAAGTTGTACTGATAGGGCGCAATTGATTAGTCTAATGTTGGTCCGATTTTGTTCTTGTGAACGTTGGCATCGATACGTTGCAAATTTACAATCTAGGGGCGTAATAAAACCAAATAATTTGGTTTTACTCATTGTTCGATTGAATGAGAAAATGTACTGTTTCCAAAGTTATACTGATAGGGCGCAATTGAGTAGTCTAATGTTGGTCCGGTTTTTGTTCTTGTGAACGTTGGCATCGATAGTTTGCAAATTTACACTCTCGGGGCGCAATAGAACAAAATAATTAGGTTTTACTCTTTGTTCGATTAAATGAGAAAAAGTACTGTTTCCAAAGTTATACTGATAGTGCGCAATTGAGTTGTCTAATGTTGGTACGGTTTTTGTTCTTGTGAACGTTGGCATCGATACGTTGCAAATTTACACTCTCGGGGCGCAATAGAACAAAATAATTAGGTTTTACTCTTTGTTCGATTGAATGAGAAAAAGTACTGTTTCCAAAGTTATACTGATAGTGCGCAATTGAGTAGTCTAATGTTGGTCCAGTTTTTGTTCTTGTGAACGTTGGCATCGATAGGTTGCAAATTTACACTCTCGGGGCGTAATAGAACAAAATAATTAGGTTTTACTCTTTGTTCGATTGAATGAGAAAAGGTAACGTTTCCAAAGTTATACTGATAGGGTGCAATTGAGTAGTCCAATGTTGGTCCGGTTTTGGTTCTTGTGAACGTTGGCATCGATACGTTGTAAATTTACACTCTCGGGGCGTAATAGAACAAAATAATTTGGTTTTACTCATTGTTCGATTGAATTAGAAAATGTACTGTTTCCAAAGTTATACCGATAGGCGCAATTGAGTAGTCTAATGTTGGTCCGGTTTTGGTTCTTGTGAACGTTGGCATCGATACGTTACAAATTTACACTCTCGGGGAGTAATAGAACAAAATAATAAGGTTTTACTCACTGTTCGATTTAAAGAGAAAATGTACTGTTTCCAAAGTTGTACTGATAGGGCGCAATTGATTAGTCTAATGTTGGTCCGGTTTTTGTTCTTGTGAACGTTGGCATCGATACGTTGCAAATTTACAATCTGTAATAAAACCAAATAATTTGGTTTTACTCATTGTTCGATTGAATGAGAAAATGTACTGTTTCCAAAGTTATACTGATAGGGCGCAACTGAGTAGGCTAATTTTGGTCCGGTTTTGGTTCTTTTGAACTTTGGCATGGATACGTTGCAAATTTACACACTCGGGGCGTAATAGAACAAAATAATTAGGTTTTACTCATTGTTCGATTGATTTAGAAAATGTACTGTTTCCAAAGTTATACTGATAGGCGCAAATCCGAGTAGTCTAATGTTGGTCCGGTTTTTGTTCTTGTGAACGTTGGCATCGATAGTTTGCAAATTTACACTCTCGGGGCGCAATAGAACAAAATAATTAGGTTTTACTCTTTGTTCGATTGAATGAGAAAAAGTACTGTTTCCAAAGTTATACTGATAGGGCGCAATTGAGTAGTCTAATGTTGGTCCGGTTTTTGTTCTTGTGAACGTTGGCATCGATACGTTGCAAATTTACACTCTCGCGAAATAGAACAAAATAATTAGGTTTTACTCTTTGTTCGATTGAATGAGAAAACGTACTGTTTCCAAAGTTATACTGATAGGGCGCAACTGAGTAGTCTATTGTTGGTCCGGTTTTGGTTCTTGTGAACGTTGGCATCGATACGTTGCAAATTTACACTCTCGGGGCGTAATAGAACAAAATAATTAGGTTTTACTCTTTGTTCGATTGAATGAGAAAAGGTACTGTTTCCAAAGTTATACTGATAGGGTGCAATTGAGTAGTCCAATGTTGGTCCGGTTTTGGTTCTTGTGAACGTTGGCATCGATACGTTGTAAATTTACACTCTCGGGGCGTAATAGAACAAAATAATTTGGTTTTACTCATTGTTCGATTGAATTAGAAAATGTACTGTTTCCAAAGTTATACTGATAGGGCGCAATTGAGTAGTCTAATGTTGGTCCGGTTTTTGTTCTTGTGAACGTTGGCATCGATACGTTACAAATTTACACTCTCGGGGAGTAATAGAACAAAATAATAAGGTTTTACTCACTGTTCGATTTAAAGAGAAAATGTACTGTTTCCAAAGTTGTACTGATAGGGCGCAATTGATTAGTCTAATGTTGGTCCGGTTTTTGTTCTTGTGAACGTTGGCATCGATACGTTGCAAATTTACACTCTCGGGCGTAATAAAACCAAATAATTAGGTTTTACTCATTGTTCGATTGAATGAGAAAATGTACAGTTTCCAAAGTTATACTGATAGGGCTCAACTGAGTAGTCTAATGTTGGTCCGGTTTTGGTTCTTGTGAACGTTAGCATCGATAGGTTGCAAATTTACACTCTCGGGGCGTAATAGAACAAAATAATTAGGTTTTACTCTTTGTTCGATTGAATGAGAAAATGTACTGTTTCCAAATTTATACTGATAGGGCGCAATTGAGTAGTCTAATGTTGGTCCGGTTTTGGTTCTTGTGAACGTTGGCATCGATAGGTTGCAAATTTACACTCTCGGGGCGTAATAGAACAAAATAATTAGGTTTTACATTTTGTTCGATTGAATGAGAAAATGTACAGTTTCCAAAGTTATACTGATAGGGCGCAATTGAGTAGTCTAATGTTGGTCCGGTTTTTGTTCTTGTGAACGTTGGCATCGATAGTTTGCAAATTTACACTCTCGGGGCGCAATAGAACAAAATAATTAGGTTTTACTCTTTGTTCGATTGAATGAGAAAAAGTACTGTTTCCAAAGTTATACTGATAGGGCGCAATTGAGTAGTCCAATGTTGGTCCGGTTTTGCTTCTTGTGAACGTTGGCAATGATAGGTTGCAAATTTACACTCTCGGGGCGTAATAGAACAAAATAATTAGGTTTTACTCATTGTTCGATTGAATGAGAAAATGTACAGTTTCCAAAGTTATACTGAGAGGGCGCAACTGAGTAGTTTAATGTTGGTCCGGTTTTGGTTCTTGTGAACTTTGGCATCGATACGTTGCAAATTTACACTCTCGGGGCCTAATAGAAAAAAATAATTAGGTTTTACTCAATGTTCGATTGAATGAGAAAATGTACTGTTTCCAATGTTATACTGATAGTGCGCAATTGAGTAGTCTAATGTTGGTCCGGTTTTGGTTCTTGTGAACGTTGGCATCGATAGGTTGCAAATTTACACACTCGCGGCGTAATAGAACAAAATAATAAGGTTTTACTCATTGTTCGATTTAATGAGAAAATGTATTGTTTCCAAAGTTGTACTGATAGGGCGCAATTGATTAGTCTAATGTTGGTCCGGTTTTGTTTTTTGTGAACGTTGGCATCGATAGGTTGCAAATTTACACTCTCGGGGCATAATAGAACAAAATAATTAGGTTTTACTCTTTGTTCGATTGAATGAGAAAAGGTAAGTTTCCAAAGTTATACTGATAGGGTGCAATTGAGTAGTCCAATGTTGGTCCGGTTTTGGTTCTTGTGAACGTTGGCATCGATACGTTGTAAATTTACACTCTCGGGGCGTAATAGAACAAAATAATTTGGTTTTACTCATTGTTCGATTGAATTAGAAAATGTACTGTTTCCAAAGTTATACTGATAGGGCGCAATTGAGTAGTCTAATGTTGGTCCGGTTTTTGTTCTTGTGAACGTTGGCATCGATACGTTACAAATTTACACTCTCGGGGAGTAATAGAACAAAATAATAAGGTTTTACTCACTGTTCGATTTAAAGAGAAAATGTGTTTCCAAAGTTGTACCGATAGGCGCAATTGATTAGTCTAATGTTGGTCCGGTTTTGTTCTTGTGAACGTTGGCATCGATACGTTGCAAATTTACAATCTCGGGCGTAATAAAACCAAATAATTTGGTTTTACTCATTGTTCGATTTAATGTGAAAATGTACTGTTTCCAAAGTTATACTGATAGGACGCAATTGAGTAGTCTAATTTTGGTCCGGTTTTGGTTCTTTTGAACTTTGGCATGGATACGTTGCAAATTTACACACTCGGGGCGTAATAGAACAAAATAATTAGGTTTTACTCATTGTTCGATTGAATGAGAAAATGTACAGTTTCCAAAGATATACCGATAGGCAACTTAGTAGTCTAATGTTGGTCCGGTTTTGGTTCTTGTGAACGTTGGCATCGATAGGTTGCAAATTTACACTCTCGCGGCGTAATAGAACAAAATAATAAGGTTTTACTCATTGTTCGATTTAATGAGAAAATGTACTGTTTCCAAAGTTGTACTGAGAGGGCGCAATTGATTAGTCTAATGTTGGTCCGGTTTTTGTTTTTGTGAACGTTGGCATCGATACGTTGCAAATTTACACTCTCGGGGCGTAATAGAACAAAATAATTTGGTTTTACTCATTGTTCGATTGAATTAGAAAATGTACTGTTTCCAAAGTTATACTGATAGGGCGCAATTGAGTAGTCTAATGTTGGTCCGGTTTTTGTTCTTGTGAACGTTGGCATCGATACGTTACAAATTTACACTCTCGGGGAGTAATAGAACAAAATAATTAGGTTTTACTCATGTTCGATTTAAAGAGAAAATGTACTGCTTTCCAAAGTTGTACCGATAGGCGCAATTGATTAGTCTAATGTTGGTCCCGTTTTGTTTCTTGTGAACGTTGGCATCGATAGGTTGCAAATTTACACTCTCGGGGCGTAATAGAACAAAATAATAAGGTTTTACTCATTGTTCGATTGAATGAGAAAATGTACTGTTTCAAAAGTTATACTGATAGGGCGCTACTGAGTAGGCTAATTTTGGTCTGGTTTTGGTTCTTGTGAACGTTAGCATCGATAGGTTGCAAATTTACACTCTCGGGGCGTAATAGAACAAAATAATTAGGTTTTTCATTTTGTTCGATTGAATGAGAAAATGTACTGTTTCCAAATTTATACTGATAGGGCGCAATTGAGTAGTCTAATGTTGGTCCGGTTTTGGTTCTTGTGAACGTTAGCATCGATAGGTTGCAAATTTACACTCTCGGGGCGTATTAGAACAAAATAATTAGGTTTTACATTTTGTTCGATTGAATGAGAAAATGTACAGTTTCCAAAGTTATACTGATAGGGCGCAATTGAGTAGTCTAATGTTGGTCCGGTTTTTGTTCTTGTGAACGTTGGCATCGATAGTTTGCAAATTTACACTCTCGGGGCGCAATAGAACAAAATAATTAGGTTTTACTCTTTGTTCGATTGAATGAGAAAAAGTATCGTTTCCAAAGTTATACTGATAGGGCGCAATTGAGTAGTCCAATGTTGGTCCGGTTTTGCTTCTTGTGAACGTTGGCAATGATAGGTTGCAAATTTACACTCTCGGGGCGTAATAGAACAAAATAATTAGGTTTTACTCATTGTTCGATTGAATGAGAAAATGTACTGTTTCCAAAGTTATACTGAGAGGGCGCAACTGAGTAGTTTAATGTTGGTCCGGTTTTGGTTCTTGTGAACTTTGGCATCGATACGTTGCAAATTTACACTCTCGGGGCCTAATAGAAAAAAATAATTAGGTTTTACTCAATGTTCGATTGAATGAGAAAATGTACTGTTTCCAAAGTTATACTGATAGGGCGCAATTGAGTAGTCTAATGTTGGTCCGGTTTTGGTTCTTGTGAATGTTGGCATCGATAGGTTGCAAATTTACACTCTCGGGGCGTAATAGAACAAAATAATAAGGTTTTACTCATTGTTCGATTGAATGAGAAAATGTATTGTTTCCAAAGTTGTACTGATAGGGCGCAATTGAGTAGTCTAATGTTGGTCCGGTTTTGTTTTTTGTGAACGTTGGCATCGATAGGTTGCAAATTTACACTCTCGGGGCATAATAGAACAAAATAATTAGGTTTTACTCTTTGTTCGATTGAATGAGAAAAGGTAAGTTTCCAAAGTTATACTGATAGGGTGCAATTGAGTAGTCCAATGTTGGTCCGGTTTTGGTTCTTGTGAACGTTGGCATCGATACGTTGTAAATTTACACTCTCTGGGCGTAATAGAACAAAATAATTTGGTTTTACTCATTGTTCGATTGAATGAGAAAATGTACAGTTTCCAAAGTTATACTGATAGGGCGCAATTGAGTAGTCTAATGTTGGTCCGGTTTTTGTTCTTGTGAACGTTGGCATCGATACGTTACAAATTTACACTCTCGGGGCGTAATAGAACAAAATAATAAGGTTTTACTCACTGTTCGATTTAAAGAGAAAATGTACTGTTTCCAAAGTTGTACTGATAGGGCGCAATTGATTAGTCTAATGTTGGTCCGGTTTTTGTTCTTGTGAACGTTGGCATCGATACGTTGCAAATTTACAATCTCGGGGCGTAACAAAACCAAATAATTTGGTTTTACTTATTGTTCGATTGAATGAGAAAATGTACTGTTTCCAAAGTTATACTGATATGGTGCAACTGAGTAGTCTAATTTTGGTCCGGTTTTGGTTCTTTTGAACTTTGGCATGGATACGTTGCAAATTTACACACTCGGGGCGTAATAGAACAAAATAATTAGGTTTTACTCATTGTTCGATTGAATGAGAAATTGTACAGTTTCCAAAGTTATACTGATAGGGCGCAACTTAGTAGTCTTGTCACGCCCCGAGACCCGCTACCAATTTGGTCCGGCTCGGGCGCGTCGAACAGACGCCAGACGGACAGCACCTTCCCTGTCCGCCTAAGGCTAGCAACAAGATTGTGTACAACAAGTGCCCAGAACAAACTTGAAACAACATACACAATCGATAACAAAGAGGGCACAACCAGTGCCAATCGCACGAGAGCAAGCGTCACGAGTAGTCAACAAGTGAAAAAGAGAGATAACTTATCTATTACATTCATTCACAAGTTTGTATTACATTGAACCCTCATAATACACAAGTGGCGTACATACAACAAAACCTCACCACCTATACAAATATCTACTCTCAAAAGGTAAAAGCGAGGTACTCTAGTGCATTAGGAAAGGTAAACTAGTAATACCACTAGGGCGCAAAGCCCTTGCCGCGATCCTCACCCGGCGTCGACGCACTAGGACCCGAAATAGAGCGGGTGAGAACTATCTTCCATAGTTCCTGGTTCGGCCTCCGACTCCGCCGGTCTCCCCACTAGGTCCAAGGAGGCAAAGAGTAGAGAGATAGATATGAAAATATCCGAAAGCGGTAAAGATATCGTAAAAGTAAATGCATAAATCTACTATGCCTCAAATCAATTATATGCATGAAACTCATAGTAAAAGGTAACTATTACTCTATTATGCTCAATGAGTTCATAATTCCCTTGGATACCCAATCCACTTGGCTTGCCCAAGGGCTTGCCACACTCTCGCGTCCCTTGCCTCGACGACGAGGAGTCTAAACTGCTCAACTCGCCCGAGGCCGTCTGTGGATAGCTAGCTGCTGCCGGTCAAGCCGCTACTACCATAGCCTGTGCCTAGTACTCCGGAGTGCACGTCTCGTGTGGAGCGACCACCACGAGGATAAAACAGACAACGCGAGCACGGTCCAATCCTCGACCACGGAGGATACCCTAGCTAATAGGGATGTCATCACACTTGTTTTCGACTCTATAGTGTTCACACTAATTAATGCCACTCATTCATGTTTACTAGGTGCCACTCGTCCATATTCAAACCACTCTGCTATATCACATACTAGTAGCTCTCATCTCACACTGCACCTAATTCTCATGCATACTAAGTTGAAAGCATAAAGTAAGCTAGGTTAATCAACATATTAATTAGACCTTCCAACTAGCACCCAATTCACACTTTGTGCACAATATGCAAGGTTGTTCATTATTCTACACTTGGACATAAGGAGTAGCCCGGCGACTTCGGGTTGGACACCACCCACCTTTTTGACGTAGCAACACGGTGGAAAGTCTTGTTCTCACGTTCGCTTGTCGCCGCTTAGCACTTGAGCAACGTCGAAGTAGCGACGCACCTCACTTGGCGATATCTTTACTTAGACTCGACGGATCCCAAAACGGTCGCCTCCAACGCGTTCAAACACCTATTAATTAGGTTTACCAATGATCAAAAGAGATCAAAACCCTACATCTAGTAAAACCCCATTTTTGATGCTCTAGGGCTTCACACATGGAGATCATGCACTAGAAACCCTAGAAGCATGCATTTAGTGCTTCTTAGCACCCATAGGTTCCATCTAACCACTCCCAAAAGCTCAAAACCCAAAACCCTAGAAATCACCATTAGAGGGTTTGAGGCCTACCTTGAGCTTGATCCAATGGAGAGGAAGAAGAGGTGGAGAAGATGATGAAGCTCCTCTCCTTAGCCTTCTCCTTCTTCTTCTACTTCTTCTCCTTTGCTTCTTCAAGAGAGGAGAGGAAATCCTAGAGAGAGAAAGAGAGGGTGTGAGGCTTGCAACACAAGGGGAGAATGAGAGGGATCGGGTCCCCTCATGCCCAAATAGCCTAATTCATGCTATAATTGCATGTAGGTCCCTCAACTTTGCAAACTGCCCAAACTGGGCATTTTTCGGGCTCTGGGACCGGTCTCCCAAACCCAGGACCGGTCCCAGAGAGCCTTGCTCCACTTTGCGCAGCTGGGGACCGGTCTCCCCCTTAAGAGACCGGTCCTGCAGAGCCCGCTCTCGCGGGACAGCCTTCCGAGACCGGTCTCCCTTTTCAGGGACCGGTCCTCCCAGGGACCATCAGCCTACTCTAGGACTTAGCCAAATTTTCAGCTTTTCGTCGTTTCTTCTCCGTTTTCGCTCGTTTGGCCTCTGATTCTTTTCAAATTAAACCGAGACTTTCCAAACATGTTTTCGAACACGTTTTCATCATCTTTTCATCCACGCTAATGTCGGATTTAGCTCGCGACCCGACGTAGCTTTTCGGGTTCCGTTTTCGCGCCTACGCGCACAACAACGCCCAAAGGCTTCCGAACTTCACCGGTGGCAACTCCGGTGCACTTTTTGCCTTTCGGATCAACTTCGAACTTTTCGAAGTCCATCCAATCGACAATCGCCGATTCTAAACGTGGTGCAACTTCCGGATTTCGAGAATTCACTTCGTTACATTCTCTCCACCTTAAAAGAGTTTCGTCCGCGAAACGAACTCAACTTAGCTAAGTGCTTACATACTCAAAGCCCATACCTTATTCAACTTTCGAATAGGTGAGGATGGTTCTTTCTCATCTCGTCCTCGAGCTCCCACGTAGCTTCGCGATCGCTATGATTGCTCCATCGGATCTTGACGTAGGAAATCTCGCGGTTTCTCAATTTGCGCACTTCCCGGGCCAAGATCATAGTCGGAAACTCTTCATAGCTTAAATCCTTATGGAGTTCCGGGGGTTCATACAACATGGTATGCTCGGGTCGTGAACATATTTGCGGAGGTTAGAAACGTGGAATACGTTATGCACGTCCGCTAGATTCGAGGTAGCGCAAGTCGGTAAGCTACCGTTCCAATCCTCTCAAGTACCTCATACGGGCCAATAAATCGGGACTTAGCTTTCCCCGCACCCCGAACCTCTTCACACCTTTCATGGGCGATAACTTCATGAAGACACGATCGCTCACGGTGAACTCCAGATCTCGACGGCGCCTATTGGAGTAACTTTTCTGCCGCGATTGCGCCGTGAGCAACCTTTTACGGGCAAGATGCACTTTTTCTTCTGCTTCTCGCAAGATATCCGGGTCGAACTCCGTGCGTTCACCCACTTCACTCCAATAAATGGGAGATCGGCATTTTCGCCCATATAGAGCCTCAAAGGGTGCCATCTTCACACTGGCCTGATAACTATTATTATAGGCGACCCGGCCATCGCAAATATTTGCACCAATTGCCCTTATAATCGATGACACACGCCCGCAAAGATATCCTCCAATGTCCGTATGGTTCTCTCCGTCCGACCGTCTGATCGAGGATGGAATGCGGTGTCAAGTCGAGTCGTGTGCCCAACGCCTCTTGTGTGTTTTTCCGTGCGAGGTAAATCGGGGTCTTGGCCTCGATACAATAGATTTCAAGCACCCCGTGTAATCTCACCACGTCGTCAAGGTATACCTGCGCCAGCTTATCGCCTCCCCAAGTAATGTGGATCGGCAAGAAATGCGCTGATTTAGTCAGGCGATCCACAATTACCCAGACTGCGTCGTGGCCGCCCGTCGAACGAGGTAAGCCGACAATGAAATCCATCGAGATATCCTCCCACTTCCATTCGGGAATAGGTAGGCTTTGGAGTTTTCCCGCTGGAAATCGATGCTCGGCTTTCACCTGCTGGCAGGTCAAACACCTCGCCACGACGCGCCCCACATCTGCCTTTCATTCCGGCCACCAATAAAGTGTCTTCAATTCTTGGTAAGTCTTGGTGCCACCGGGTGATCATTATAGGGTGACCAATGTGCTTCTGCAAGATCAATTTGCGAAGCTCCTCGTTTCCTGCTACACACCATCGGTTTCGAAACCGAAGTGCACCACTAGTATCGATACCAAATTCTCCGCCGCGACCCTCTTCAATGTCACGCCGTATCTTCGGAGATTCGGGTCCGCGGATTGCAACTCCTTGATCCTTTCCGGCAAGGTCGGTTGTACAACAAGCATCATCAACCTTGACGAACTTCGGGGCTACAACCTCCAAGTCCATTCGCCCCATTTCCTTCCACAGGGGCTCTTGATTGGTAACCCATAGTGCTAGCTTCTCCGCCGACTTCCTACTCTGTGCGGCGGCGACTACATTCGCCTTCGCCGGGTGGTATAGAATGTCAACATCATAATCTTTCAACAATTCTAACCACCGCCACGACGCATGTTCCCTCCTTCTCGGGTAAACAAATACTTCAAGCTTTTGTGGTCGGTGTAGATCTCACAGGTTGCACCATACAAATAGAACCTCCACAGCTTAAGTGCAAAGATCACCCCCGCTAGCACTCAGTCATGAATGGGGTAATTTTCCTCGTGACTCTTCAACTTGCGGGACGCATAAGCAATCACCTTCCCACCTGGCATCAAGACACACCGCAATCCCAGGTAGGATGCATCGCTGTATACTACATAATCTTCGCCTTGCACCTAGGCGAGTATTGGAGTCGACGTCAATCTCTCCTTTAGCTCCCGAAAGCTTCGCTCACAATCGTCACTCCAAACAAACCCGGTGCACTTTTGCGTCAAAGTAGTAAGTGGAATTACAATCTTCGAGAATCCTTCCACAAACCGCCGATAATAGCCCGCTAGACCGACGAAGCTACGGACTTCCGTCACATTGGTCGGCGCGGCCAATCCTTTATCGCTTCCACTTTCCTCGGGTCAACAAACACCACCCTTAGAAATCACGTGGCCTAGAAAAGCGACCTCACGGAGCCAGAAGTCACACTTCTTTAACTTCGCGTATAGCTTCTCCTCCCGAAGGATTTGAAGCACAGTACGCAAATGCTCCGCGTGCTCCTCATCATTGCGCGAATAGACCAAGATGTCGTCTATGAAGACCACGACAAATCGGTCCAAATACGCCCTGAAGACACGGTTCATTAGGTCCATGAATGCTGCCGGGGCATTGGTAAGCCCAAACGGCATGACCGTGAATTCATAATGACCGTATCGCGTACGAAATGCGGTCTTCTGTACGTCTTCCGCTTAATCTTTAATCGGTGGTAGCCGGATCGAAGGTCTATCTTAGAGTACACACGTGACCCTTGTAGCCGATCAAACAAGTCGTCAATTCGGGCAACGGTATCTATTCTTGATAGTAACCTTGTTCAACTCGCGATAGTCGACGCAGTCGAAAGGATCCATCCTTCTTGCGCACAAACAGACCGGCTCCCACGGGGATACACTCGGCTTAACGAACCCTTTATCAAGGTGTCCCGTAATTGATCTCTTAACTCCCTCAATTCGGCCGGTGCCATACGGCACGGGCCTTAGAGATCGCCGCGGTCCCGGAATCAAGTCTATCACGAACTCGATCTCCCCGTCCGAGGCATACCCGGCAATTCCAGGGAAAACATCCGGGAATTCCTTTACTACGGACGCTTCTTCGAGTGCCGGGCCACTCGGTCCACTTCTACAACGGTCGCCAAATAGGCCGCGCAACCGTTGCGGACCAACTTCCTAGCTCTCGTCGCCGACACTGTGGCGGCGAAGCACGAGCTATGACAAGCCTTATACTTGAACTCCTCTTGACCCGGCTCCCGAAATGTAACCACCTTGCTCTTGCAATCGATGGACACATAATACTTCGAAAGCCAGTCCATACCCAAGATTACATCATACACCTTCAACCTCTTAATCACTAACATGCGGATCGGCATTATCCAGTTTTCAATCTGCACTGGACAGGACAAACACTCCTTGCGAATAATAAAATCGCGTCCTGGACCCGACACCTTCCAGGTACTATCGCTAAACTGATACTCTATCCCATGCATGTCGGCAAAAATGCGACTAAGAAACGAGTGAGTAGCGCCAGTGTCGAACATAGCTCTAGCGCGAATGCCATTTATTAAAATTATACCGCTACCACATTGCGCTCCTCGGCTTCCGAAGGTTCTTCGACTTGAGCGGCGAATACCCGTCCGCTCTGAGCCGACCGTGCTAATTCAGGTGGACGCGGCACCATTGCCCGCCCGGCTGATGTCGCGGCAGGGGGAGATCCATATCGAGCTGGAATGACTGGAGCTGATGCAACAGACGGGACAGGGGAGGCTCCTCTCTGGCGGCAATCACGTATAACATGCCCCGCCTGCCCACATCTGAAGCACTTCCCGTGGCGCTGCTCGCAGACCATAGGCCGGTGGTCACCGCCGCAGAATAGGCATCGCTGCGGTCCACGCGTCCACGACTTCGCCTTGGCATACTTCGGGGGCCGCTTAGAACTAGATTGCCCCGCCGAACCACCGCTTGGTCGCTTCCTTCCCTTGTCTTTCTCGAACGTCTCACGATCCTCTCGCCGCAAGCGTTCCCGTGCTCAATCCACAGTGGCGCGGTCCAAAGACTTCAAAGAAAAGTTTGGAACTTGAAGGAATGTACAGAACGGAACACCCCAGGCCGGAGTCCCCGCACAAAGCACTCCGCCCGCTCTTGCTCCGTCCTGGCTACTTCCGGACACAACTCAGAGGTGTGAACTCCCGCTCATACTCCCGAACAAAGGCGGTTTCCTTGCTTCAATCTCCGAAGTCTTCCCGCATTCTCCGCTTCTCACTATCCGGGAAGTACTCCGCAACCATCAATCCTCGTAACTCCTCCCAAATGATCGGAGGAAGATCTGGGGATCGATTCTGCCTCACCTGCCTCCACCACACTCGGGCCTGCTTGTCGAAACAGGAAGTGGCCAAGTGCACCTTGTCCCGCTCTTCCGCATACATGTTCTCGAACGAGGACTCCATGGTGAGTAGCCACGTCTCCACCACATACGGGTCAACCACTTCACCGTCGAAGGTAGGAGGGCGAAGCTTCATAAACCTCGTGAGAGCGGTGTAACCTCGCTCTCGTTCCGCTTCTCCAACCGCCGCATCAGGTGTAGATGCACTTGACAGCGCGGGAGGAATAACCACCGGTGGGGGTTGCGCCACCACCGGAACCGCCGCTGTACCCTCGCCCTCGGCAGTATTAGGGGCACGTGCCGAAGGCGCGGGTGGATCGCAGTTCCGATTTGCAGCCGCGGCCGCCGCCGCAGCCACTTGCTGCTCCATCAGCTCCTGGAGCCGATCGAAGCGACTCGTCAATGCGGTCATCTCGGCCCGCAACTGCTGCACCTCGCTAGGCCCACCCGCTGGCGCCACTGGTGGCGCCGCGTCCCGGCGCTCAGAGGCGCGACCAACTCCGCACCTCAGGGAGGCGGTGCCGGCGTAGTTCTTTCGGGGCGTCCTCTAGGTGCCATAGATCCCGAACGCAAACATTCTTAATAACTTAACCTTTCATAACGTCGTCGCAATTACGAGACTCAACGACTTAACCACTTAAATCGGCGAAAGCTTCTAAGCGTACTAGCCCTTGACCCTTGGTGTGGTGTTGTCGCCGCCAACACTACTTCCTGAGTCGCAAACTAGTATCACTTGAGTCCATCTCTAGTAACTACTAGAGATTCAACTTCGACCTAATCCATAACTTCCGCCACCGTCATAGGTTCACGTCGCACTCACGCACTTATACCTTAAGGTTTACCGTCCTAAGGTCTCCTAGGTCAGTCCTAGACTCTCTCTTTTTTTTGCTTGCTCTCACTAGCTCTGATACCATAAATTATCTGTCACGCCCCGAGACCCGCTACCAATTTGGTCCGGCTCGGGCGCGTCGAACAGACGCCAGACGGACAGCACCCTCCCTGTCCGCCTAAGGCTAGCAACAAGATTGTGTACAACAAGTGCCCAGAACAAACTTGAAACAACATACACAATCGATAACAAAGAGGGCACAACCAGTGCCAATCGCACGAGAGCAAGCGTCACGAGTAGTCAACAAGTGAAAAAGAGAGATAACTTATCTATTACATTCATTCACAAGTTTGTATTACATTGAACCCTCATAATACACAAGTGGCGTACATACAACAAAACCTCACCACCTATACAAATATCTACTCTCAAAAGGTAAAAGCGAGGTACTCTAGTGCATTAGGAAAGGTAAACTAGTAATACCACTAGGGCGCCAAGCCCTTGCCGCGATCCTCACCCGGCGTAGACGCACTAGGACCTGAAATAGAGTGGGGTGAGAACTATCTTCCATAGTTCCTGGTTCGGCCCGACTCCGTCACGCCCGAGACCGCTACCAATTCGGTTCGGGGACGCGATCGTGCGCCGAACGACAAAGACTCTCCCCGTCCGCCCAAGGCTCAACAACAAGTCATGTACAAAGAATCACCCAGGAGATTTAATTCTATATCATACATGACAAGAAGATGCACCTAAAGGTGCGAACGACAACAAGAGCAAGGTACAAGTATTTTATACAAGTAATATAAAGAGAGAAGAATCTATCTATTACAATCATTCAACATTTGTTTACATCTCTTTACATTCTTTCACCAAAATGAATATACATGTTCTTTTCCCCAAAACACATAAGTCATTACATATCCAAAATATACATTCTTTTCTTGTTCATAAGACTATACTAAAATGATATCGGGAAGGTTCTAATGCAAATGGCGGCCTCTATCAACTAGGGCGCGATGCCCTTACCGCGATCCTCACCAGCCGCCCGCGAACTTGCACCTGTAATGGAGTGGGGTGAGAACTAACTTCCTTAGTTCCCAGTGGGCTCGGCCACCGACCCCACCGATCTCCCCACTAGGTCTAAGCAGGCAATAGCAGATAGATATTTATCTTAAAGCTGTAAATACGGTAAGTAAAGCATAATAGAAGAAATGCAATAACTACTTTGCCTGTAACAATAAGGTAAGAGTAATGCTCTAGCCATGTAACCACCAACATGCTAATAGAACTCTATCAAGTAAATTGCAATTCTATCATGCTCAATATGTACTTTTGTACCCAATCTCATAACTCTTTGGAGTTTGTTACCCAATCCATGGCTAGCCCGTAGGCACGCCCACGACTCAACACATTCAACCTCATGGGTTGTCTCATGGACCCCACATAGGCTATCCCTCGGGACCCCACATAGGCTATCCCTATCGAATCACGTGCCAAGACCTCCGGAGACTCGCACTACTCGTGTGGAGCGACCAACCACGAGCGCTGAGCAGACTGTGTGAGTATGATCATCTCCTCCACTTTGGAGGGCATCCATACAAGGGCATCCAACACAGGGGAATCATGCATAAGTGTTCTATACACTATGTTTCCATGTCAATGTCGTCAAGTTGTTTACTTGGTTCATGTCACTAGTGTCGCTACACTATGTCATATGTCATTGTCATTCATCAAGTTCTATGCTTGGTTCATATAGCTCTAGTGTTCTTTACACTAAGTTATTGCACAATATCATAAAGTCATGTTGTCATTGTCATTCATCAAGTTCTATACTTGATTCATATATCTCTAGGTGGCAATCATGCATAACTAAATCATAGTTCTTGTCTCTAGGGTTCGATGTCATTATACTCATTCCTTTGCTTCCTATGTCCAAATGCAAGCCTATGGTGCCGCACGATAAGGAAGGTATGCAAGCATACTCCTATGTCCTAATGCAACACCATAGTCACGCACGATAAGGAGGCACACTAGAATAGTCATTTAATCATACCAACCCTATCATGCATGAAAACTATATACCTATGTACATATATGTGCAATATGACCAATATTTACTTAGACATAAAAGGGAGCCCAACGGCTTCGGTAAAGCACCCCCCACATTTTGGGATGTTCCACGAGGTTAGAATGCCGCTCTCGACGCTTCTAACCACTACTTTGACTCCCGGCCCAATATCGAAGCCGAAAGCCTTCGTTTGGCTCCTGATCGCTAAACCGTTCGTCGAATCGACGAACCGTCGCCGCACGCGTTCGTGGACCTAACAATATGTTAGAAATGAGGTTAAAAGAGATCAAAACCTCATATTTAGAAAACCCCCAATTTGAGCCCTAGAAATTGCCCCGAGCAAAATCCCGCGTTAGAGCTCGAATTGATGGTGCAAACCACTTCTTAGAGATGCTAGGGTTCCATAAAAATTATCCCCAAAGGATAAAACCCACCATAGCAAAGTCTACCATGAGAGCTCTCAAGAGCTTACCTCAAGTAGAAGCCCTAATGGTGGAGAGGATGAGGAAGATGATGCTAGGCTTGCTCCTAGCTTGATCCTCCACCAAGATCTCCACTCCTTCTCCTCCTCCTTCTTCTTCTTCTTCTTCTTTCTAGAGAGAGAAAGAGAGCTTGTGTGTGTGAGGGAGAGGGAATGACAGTGTGAGAGGGAGGGAGAGTCCCTCTATAGCATCTATTGTAACAAGATGCTAAAAGGACCCTCAACTATGCAAACTGCACCAACTGGGCATTTTTCGGCTCGGGGGACCGGCCTCCCTAACCCAGACCGGTCCCGGAGAGCCTTGCTCCACTGCGCACTGGGACCGGTCTCCCCTTACGAGACCGGTCCTGCAGAGCTGCTCTCGCGGGATGCCTTCCGAGACCGGTCTCCCTTTTCAGAGACCGGTCCCCCCAGGGACCATCAGCCCACTCCAAGGACTTAGCCAAATTTTCAGCTTTTCGTCGTTTATTCTCCGTTTTCGCTCGTTTGGCATCCGATTCTTTTCAAATCCAACCGAGCCTTTGCAAACATGTTTTCGAACACGTTTTCATCATCTTTTCATCCACGCTAATGCCGGATTTAGCTCACGACCCAACATAGCTTTTCGGGTTCCGTTTTCGCGCCTCCGCGCACAAAAACGCCCGAAAGCTTCCGAACTTCACCGGGAGCAACTCCGATGCACTTTTTGCCTTCGGATCAACTTCGAAGTCCATCCATTCGACAATCGCCGATTCTAAACGTGGTGCAACTCTGATTTCGAGAATTCACATCCTTACATCCTCCCCGCCTTAAAAGAGTTTCGTCCTCGAAACGAACCCTTAAATCAAACTTAAACTTAAACTTAAACTTAAATCCATACCTCACTCCTCGAATAAATGAGGATGATGCATCTTCATCTCGCTCTCGAGCTCCCAAGTGGCTTCACGATCGTCGTGATTGCTCCACCGAACTCGAACATAAGGAATTTCGCGATTCCGTAACTTGCGCACCTCCCGAGCAATAATTGCCACCGGAAACTCTTCATAGCTCAAGTCCTCTTGAAGCTCCGGCGGTTCAAACATCATGGCATGTTCGGGATTGTGAACATATTTCCGAAGGTTGGAAATGTGAAACACGTTGTGAACGTCCGCTAGGTGCGGCGGCAATGCAATCCGATATGCTACCGCTCCAATACGTTCCAACACTTCAAACGGCCCAATATATCGAGGACTCAACTTTCCTCGAACTCCAAACCGCCTCACGCCTCGCATAGGCGAAACCTTCAAGAACACGCGATCTCCTACCGCGAATTCCAAGTCTCTTCGACGCTTATTCGCATAACTTCGCTGTCTCGATTGCGCCGTAAGCATCCGTTGGCGAGCGAGGCGAACTTTTTCTTCCGCCTCCCGCAACACTTCGGGACCAACCATGGCCCGCTCACCTACATCACCCCAATGTACAGGAGATCGGCATTTCCGCCCGTAAAGGACTTCAAACGGTGCCATCTCCACACTAGCTTGGTAACTATTATTGTAGGCGAACTCGGCCATTGGCAAATATTTGGCCCAACTTCCTTTATAGTCAATGACACACGCCCGCAACATATCCTCCAGAATCTGAATAGTCCTCTCCGATCGTCCATCCGTCCGAGGGTGAAACGCGATCGAACTCGAGTCGTGTGCCAAGTGCTTCCTGTAGGCTCTTCCAGCAATGTGAGGTGAATCGGGGATCTCGATCTGACACAATCGACTTTGGCACCCCATGCAATCTGACCACCTCATCAAGATATACCTGCGCCAGTTTCTCACCTGACCATGTCGTGTGGATCGGTAAAAAGTGCGCCGACTTTGACATACGGTCCACAATCACCCAAATCGCGTCGTGGCCGCCCGTCGAACGAGGCAATCCGACCACGAAATCCATCGCGATATCTTCCCATTTCCAAACTGGGATAGGTAGGCTCTGAAGCTTCCCCGCTGGGTATTGGCGCTCTGCTTTCACTTGCTGACATACTAAACATTGCGCCACATAGCGTCCAATGTCAGCCTTCATCCCCAGCCACCAGGACGGCATCTTTTGGTCTCTGTACATTTTGGTGCCGCCCCGGTGAATACTATAAGGAGCCCGATGAGCTTCCTCCAAAATCAGCTTTCGGACCTCTTCATTCTCGGGTACACACCACCGGTTACGGAATCGGAGTGCACCCACGGCATCTATGGTGAAGTCGCCACCGTGTCCGCTCTCAATGTCGCGCCGCACCTTTTGGAGATTAGGGTCCGCGGATTGAAGACTCTTGATCCGCTCCAACAAGGTCGGTGTAACAATAAGAGCCGCTAAAATAGCCCGTACTTCTGGAGCTACTACCTCAAGATCTAGCCGTTTCATTTCCCGGCATAGAGGATCTTGAGCCGTAACCTTCAATGCAAGGTTCTCTACCGATTTTCTGCTGAGAGCATCGGCGACTACATTCGCTTTCCCGGGGTGGTAAAGGATCGAGACATCATAATCCTTTAATAACTCCAACCACCGCCGTTGGCGCATATTCAGCTCTTTCTGCGTAAACAAATACTTCAGACTTTTGTGGTCCGTGTATATTTCGCAACGCGCGCCATACAAGTAGTGCCTCCACAACTTAAGAGCAAATACCACAGCGGCTAGCTCTAAGTCATGGATAGGGTAGTTCTTCTCGTAGGTCTTCAATTGACGGTACGCATATGCGATTACCTTCCCGCCCTGCATCAGAACACACCCCAAGCCTGAATAAGACGCGTCGCTATAAACCACGAAGTCTTCGCCTTGCACCGGCAACGCGAGCACCGGAGTCGAAGTCAATCTATCCTTCAACTCTTGGAAACTCCGGTCGCACTCGTCGCTCCAAACGAACTTGGTGCCTTTCTTCGTTAGACGGGTAAGTGGAATTACAATTTTCGAGAAACCTTCCACGAACCGCCTATAATAGCCCGCTAAGCCCACAAAGCTTCGGACTTCCGTGACATTCGTAGGCGCGGCCAATCCTTGATTGCCTCTATTTTCCTCGGTCAACCGTAAATTCCGCCTCGGAAATAACATGCCCCGTAAATGCAACTTCCCTCACCCAAAAGTCGCACTTCTTCGCTTTGGCATATAACTTCTCCTCCCGAAGGATTTGAAGTACTAAGCGTAAATGCTCCGCATGTTCCCCGTCATCGCGGGAATAGACCGATGTCATCTATGAAGACTACCACAACCGATCTAAATACTTTACGAAGACGCGGTTCATTAAGTCCATGAACGCCGCGGGCATTCGTGAGCCCAAACGGCATTACCGTGAATTCATAGTGTCCATCCCGCGTTCGGAAAGCGGTTTTCTGAACATCCTCCGCTTAATCCTCAGCTGATGATAGCCCGATTGGAGGTCAATCTTGGAATAGACACTCGACCCCTGCAATTGATCAAACAAGTCATCGATTCGAGGCAGCGGATACTTGTTCTTGATCGTGCCCTTGTTCAATTCGCGATAGTCCACGCAGTCGAATGTCCCATCCTTCTTTCGCACAAACAACACGGGGCTCCCCACGGCGATACACTCCTACGGATAAATTCCTTATCAAGGAGATCCAATAACTGAGCCCTCAACTCTTTTAATTCCGCCGGCGCCATCCGATATGGAGCCTTCGAAATCGGCGCGGTTCCGGGAACCAAGTCGATTACAAACTCGATCTCCCGTTCTGGCGGTATTCCCGGTAATTCGGCAGGAAATACGTCGGGGAACTCTCGAACTACTGATAGTTCCTCGAGTGTCGGAGTCACTCGCTCAACTTCTACCACGGTCGCCATAGGCGCAACCGCTACTAACAAGCTTCCTTGCTCTCGTCGCCGACACTGTCGCGGCGAAGCAAGAACTCTTACACGCCTTGTAAACAAGTTCCTCTTGTCCTGGCTCACGAAACGTTATCACTTTCTCTTTACAGTCAATCGACGCATAGTATTTCGAAAGCCAGTCCATGCCCAATATCACGTCAAAATCCTTCAACCCTTTTAGCACTAAGGTTCGGATTGGCATTATCCAGTCACCTATCTGCACTGGACATGCAGGGCATTCTTTATAAATATGAATTACCTGACCGGGGCTATCCATTCGCCACACCTTTTCACAAGCCTTTATATCTATATCATGAGCTCGTGCAAATGATTTACTTATGATTGAATTAGTGGCACCCGTGTCAAACAAAGCTCTGGAGCGTACTCCATTAACTAAAACCATACCTGCCACAACTTCACGATGTTCGGCTTCAGCAGGTTCCTCCACTTGGGCCAGTACCTGAGGCGGCTGAAGGCGAGGGTGTGGCAGCAGTTCCGGTGGCGGCGTGTCCTCCGCCGGCAAGTGCACTTCCGGCGGCGTCGGGTTCGGCAACCCCCGATGCTTCGGCCGAGGAGACGGAACAAGGGCGACTGTTGACGGCCCTTATTCGATTCATGAAGTTCCACCCACCAATCTTTGAGGGCGGACAAGTGGAGCCGGAGATAGTGGAGTCATGGATTGACTCAATGGAAATGATGTTCGAGGACTTTAACACCTCGGAGCAAAACAAGGTCTACTTCGCCACACATTGTCTTGAGAAGACGGCGAAGGTGTGGTGGAAGCGATTGAAGCGAGATCGACCTTCTGATCTCCCACCTATCACCTGGGAGGAGTTCAAGAGGGAGATGTATGCAAATTACTTCCGGACACGGTGAAGCGAAAGTTGCGGAGAAGTTCGAACCTTGAGGTGGAGACCGCTCCGTAGCGGAGTTCGAGCAGAATTCTCCCATATTATAGATCGTGTTCGGAAGTGGTTCGAGACGACGGGAC
Source organism: Aechmea fasciata (assembly GCA_025177825.1). NCBI lineage: Eukaryota > Viridiplantae > Streptophyta > Magnoliopsida > Poales > Bromeliaceae > Aechmea > Aechmea fasciata. The sequence continues at coordinate 14,619,873 of CM045928.1, read as the reverse complement.
AGGGCGGATCGTTCTTGCGAGGACTCAGACCGAGCATATATCGGGCGGTACAGATTCTTAAGCTCACTACGTATGCGGAGGTATTTGATCGTGCATTATGGGCGGAGCACGGCGACGCTCATGTGCGCGAGGAACGTGAGCTTATGGCAGCGTCCAAAGATAAAGGAAAGAAGCGATCGGGCGGTCCTTCTGGGGTCACCAAATTTCAAGAAGCTCGAAGAACCCACGAACGCAGCCGTGGAGTCGTGGACCGCAGATGTACTATATGTGGCGGCGGGAATCATCGGGCACATCGCCGCAACTACGGGCAAGTGCTACAATTGTGGGCAAGAAGGGCACATCACCTGAATCGTCCAAAGAAAGGCCCCGTCTGCCCCGTCAGTCGCATCGATTCCATCGACACCGGTGTATTATGGAGGAGCTCCACCTGCTGCCATGTCGGCTGGGCGCGTGATGGCTCCGCGTCAGCCCGAGTTACCACGACCAGCGCCGAGCGGACGGGTATTCGTGTACTGAGGGCGCGGGTGGAGTACGATTCTCGGCGCCGCGCGTCCGCCGCTATCTCTGCTCCATTAGCTCCCCGGAGCCGATCAAAACGACCCGTCAACGCGGTCATCATGCGTCCGTAACTCCCGCACCTCGCTAGGGCCCGTCGACTCGGCGCCAAAGGAGGTCCAGTAGATCCGGGTCTCCCGACGACGATGCCGGACCCGACCTACGCGTGTAGCGTCTCGGAGGCATTAGTTCCTGAAACGCAATAACCGGGTTAGTTATCTTAACCCATCGACTTACTCGTAATTAACAATCTACGAGACTCAACATTTAAAAATTAGGCGGAAGCACACAAGTGTACTCATTCTAGACTCTCGGTGTCATGTTGTCGGCCGCCCAACACAAGCACTTTAAGCCAAGAACTAATACCCTTGAATCCATCTCTATTCACAACTAGAGATATCTCAACCAATACTTCGACCCAATCGTATTAACTTCCGCCACATGGCATAGGTCCACGTTTCGCTCACGCACCTATTAGCCTTAGGGTTTACCGTCCTAGGGTTTCCTAGGTCCATCCTAGACTCTCTCTTTACTTGCTCTTAGTTGCTCTGATACCAAAAGATTACCTGTCACGCCCCGAGACCGCTACCAATTCCCGGTTCGGTTCGGGGACGCGATCGCGCCGAACGGACAAAGACTCTCCCCGTCCGCCCAAGGCTCAACAACAAGTCATGTACAAAGAATCACCCAGGAGATTTAATTCTATATCATACATGACAAGAAGATGCACCTAAAGGTGCGAACGACAACAAGAGCAAGGTACAAGTATTTTATACAAGTAATATAAAGAGAGAAGAATCTATCTATTACAATCATTCAACATTTGTTTACATCTCTTTACATTCTTTCACCAAAATGAATATACATGTTCTTTTCCCCAAAACACATAAGTCATTACATATCCAAAATATACATTCTTTTCTTGTTCATAAGACTATACTAAAATGATATCGGGAAGGTTCTAATGCAAATGGCGGCCTCTATCAACTAGGGCGCGATGCCCTTACCGCGATCCTCACCAGCCGCCCGCGAACTTGCACCTGTAATGGAGTGGGGTGAGAACTAACTTCCTTAGTTCCCAGTGGGCTCGGCCACCGACCCCACCGATCTCCCCACTAGGTCTAAGCAGGCAATAGCAGATAGATATTTATCTTAAAGCTGTAAATACGGTAAGTAAAGCATAATAGAAGAAATGCAATAACTACTTTGCCTGTAACAATAAGGTAAGAGTAATGCTCTAGCCATGTAACCACCAACATGCTAATAGAACTCTATCAAGTAAATTGCAATTCTATCATGCTCAATATGTACTTTTGTACCCAATCTCATAACTCTTTGGAGTTTGTTACCCAATCCATGGCTAGCCCGTAGGCACGCCCACGACTCAACACATTCAACCTCATGGGTTGTCTGCGGGACCCCACATAGGCTATCCCTCGGGACCCCACATAGGCTATCCCTATCGAATCACGTGCCAAGACCTCCGGAGACTCGCACTACTCGTGTGGAGCGACCAACCACGAGCGCTGAGCAGACTGTGTGAGTATGATCATCTCCTCCACTTTGGAGGGCATCCATACAAGGGCATCCAACACAGGGGAATCATGCATAAGTGTTCTATACACTATGTTTCCATGTCAATGTCGTCAAGTTGTTTACTTGGTTCATGTCACTAGTGTCGCTACACTATGTCATATGTCATTGTCATTCATCAAGTTCTATGCTTGGTTCATATAGCTCTAGTGTTCTTTACACTAAGTTATTGCACAATATCATAAAGTCATGTTGTCATTGTCATTCATCAAGTTCTATACTTGATTCATATATCTCTAGGTGGCAATCATGCATAACTAAATCATAGTTCTTGTCTCTAGGGTTCGATGTCATTATACTCATTCCTTTGCTTCCTATGTCCAAATGCAAGCCTATGGTGCCGCACGATAAGGAAGGTATGCAAGCATACTCCTATGTCCTAATGCAACACCATAGTCACGCACGATAAGGAGGCACACTAGAATAGTCATTTAATCATACCAACCCTATCATGCATGAAAACTATATACCTATGTACATATATGTGCAATATGACCAATATTTACTTAGACATAAAAGGGAGCCCAACGGCTTCGGTAAAGCACCCCCCACCTTTTGGGATGTTCCACGAGGTTAGAATGCCGCTCTCGACGCTTCTAACCACTACTTTGACTCCCCGGCCCAATATCGAAGCTGAAAGCCTTCGTTTGGCTCGGATCGCTTAAACCGTTCGTCGAATCGACGAACCGTCGCCGCACGCGTTCGTGGACCTAACAATATGTTAGAAATGAGGTTAAAAGAGATCAAAACCTCATATTTAGAAAACCCCCAATTTGAGCCCTAGAAATTGCCCCGAGCAAAATCCCGCGTTAGAGCTCGAATTGATGGTGCAAACCACTTCTTAGAGATGCTAGGGTTCCATAAAAATTATCCCCAAAGGATAAAACCCACCATAGCAAAGTCTACCATGAGAGCTCTCAAGAGCTTACCTCAAGTAGAAGCCCTAATGGTGGAGAGGATGAGGAAGATGATGCTAGGCTTGCTCCTAGCTTGATCCTCCACCAAGATCTCCACTCCTTCTCCTCCTCCTTCTTCTTCTTCTTCTTTCTAGAGAGAGAAAGAGAGCTTGTGTGTGTGAGGGAGAGGGAATGACAGTGTGAGAGGGAGGGAGAGTCCCTCTATAGCATCTATTGTAACAAGATGCTAAAAGGACCCTCAACTATGCAAACTGCACCAACTGGGCATTTTTCGGGCTCAGGGACCGGTCTCCCTAACCCAGGACCGGTCCCAGAGAGCCTTGCTCCACTCTGCGCAGCTGGGGACCGGTCTCCCCCTTACGAGACCGGTCCCAGAGAGCCTGCTCTCGCGGGACAGCCTTCCGAGACCGGTCTCCCTTTTCAGAGACCGGTCCCCCCAGGGACCATCAGCCCACTCCAAGGACTTAGCCAAATTTTTAGCTTTTCGTCGTTTATTCTCCGTTTTCGCTCGTTTGGCATCCGATTCTTTTCAAATCCAACCGAGACTTTGCAAACATGTTTTCGAACACGTTTTCATCATCTTTTCATCCACGCTAATGCCGGATTTAGCTCACGACCCAACATAGCTTTTCGGGTTCCGTTTTCGCGCCTACGCGCACAAAAACGCCCGAAAGCTTCCGAACTTCACCGGGAGCAACTCCGATGCACTTTTTGCCTTCGGATCAACTTCGAACTTTCTGAAGTCCATCCATTCGACAATCAGTCGATTCTAAACGTGGTGCAACTCTCGGATTTCGAGAATTCACATCCTTACACCGCCGGTCTCCCCACTAGGTCCAAGGAGGCAAAGAGTAGACAGTAGATAGATATGAAAATATCTGAAAGCGGTAAAGATACTGTAAAAGTAAATGCATAAATCTACTATGCCTCAAATCTGAATTATATGCATGAAACTCATAGTAAAAGGTAACTATTACTCTATTATGCTCAATGAGTTCATAATTCCCTTGGATACCCAATCCACTTGGCTTGCCCAAGGGCTTGCCACTCTCGCGTCCCTTGCCTCGACGACGAGAGTCTAAATCGCTCAACTCGCCCGAGGCCGTACGTGGATAGCTAGCCGTCTGTGGCCAAGCCGCTACTACCATAGCACGTGCCTAGTACTCCGGAGTGCACGTCTCGTGTGGAGCGACCACCACGAGGATAAAACAGACAACGCGAGCACGGTCCAATCCTCGCCCACGGAGGATACCCTAGCTAATAGGGATGTCATCACACTTGTTTTCGACTCTATAGTGTTCACACTAATTAATGCCACTCATTCATGTTTACTAGGTGCCACTCGTCCATATTCAAACCACTCTGCTATATCACATACTAGTAGCTCTCATCTCACACTGCACCTAATTCTCATGCATACTAAGTTGAAAGCATAAAGTAAGCTAGGTTAATCAACATATTAATTAGACCTTCCAACTAGCACCCAATTCACACTTTGTGCACAATATGCAAGGTTGTTCATTATTCTACACTTGGACATAAGGAGTAGCCCGGCGACTTCGGGATGGACACCACCCACCTTTTGACGTAGCAACACGGTGGAAAGTCTTGTTCTCACGTTCGCTTGTCGCCGCTTAGCACTTGAGCAACGTCGAAGTAGCGACGCACCTCACTTGGCGATATCTTTACTTAGACTCGACGGATCACAAAACGGTCTCCGCCAACGCGTTCAAACACCTATTAATTAGGTTTACCAATGATCAAAAGAGATCAAAACCCTACATCTAGTAAAACCCCATTTTTGATGCTCTAGGGCTTCACACATGGAGATCATGCACTAGAAACCCTAGAAGCATGCATTTAGTGCTTCTTAGCACCCATAGGTTCCATCTAACCACTCCCAAAAGCTCAAAACCCAAAACCCTAGAAATCACCATTAGAGGGTTTGAGGCCTACCTTGAGCTTGATCCAATGGAGAGGAAGAAGAGGTGGAGAAGATGATGAAGCTCCTCTCCTTAGCCTTCTCCTTCTTCTTCTACTTCTTCTCCTTTGCTTCTTCAAGAGAGGAGAGGAAATCCTAGAGAGAGAAAGAGAGGGTGTGAGGCTTGCAACACAAGGGGAGAATGAGAGGGATCGGGTCCCCTCATGCCCAAATAGCCTAATTCATGCTACAATTGCATGTAGGTCCCTCAACTTTGCAAACTGCCCAAACTGGGCATTTTTCGGGCTCTGGGACCGGTCTCCCAAACCCAGGACCGGTCCCAGAGAGCCTTGCTCCACTCTGCGCACTGGGACCGGTCTCCCCTTAAGAGACCGGTCCCGCAGAGCTCGCTCTCGCGGGACGACCTTCCGAGACCGGTCTCCTTTTCGTGGACCGGTCCTCCTGTGGACCATCAGCCTACTCTAGGACTTAGCCAAATTTTCAGCTTTTCGTCGTTTCTTCTCCGTTTTCGCTCGTTTGGCCTCTGATTCTTTTCAAATTAAACCGAGACTTTCCAAACATGTTTTCGAACACGTTTTCATCATCTTTTCATCCACGCTAATGTCGGATTTAGCTCGCGACCCGACGTAGCTTTTCGGGTTCCGTTTTCGCGCCTACGCGCACAAAAACGCCCAAAGGCTTCCGAACTTCACCGGGAGCAACTCCGGTGCACTTTTTGCCTTCGGATCAACTTCGAACTTTTCGAAGTCCATCCAATCGACAATCAGTCGATTCTAAACGTGGTGCAACTCTCGGATTTCGAGAATTCACTTCGTTACAAGTCTAATGTTGGTCCGGTTTTGGTTCTTGTGAACGTTGGCATCGAAAGGTTGCAAATTTACACTCTCGGGGCGTAATAGAACAAAATAATTAGGTTTTACTCATTGTTCGATTGAATGAGAAAATGTACTGTTTCCAAAGTTATACTGATAGGGCGCAATTGATTAGTCTAATGTTGGTCCGGTTTTTGTTCTTGTGAACGTTGGCATCGATACGTTGCAAATTTACAATCTCGGGGCGTAATAAAACCAAATAATTTGGTTTTACTCATTGTTCGATTGAATGAGAAAATGTACTGTTTCCAAAGTTATACTGATAGGGTGCAACTGAGTAGTCTAATTTTGGTCCGGTTTTGGTTCTTTTGAACTTTGGCATGGATACGTTGCAAATTTACACACTCGGGGCGTAATAGAACAAAATAATTAGGTTTTACTCATTGTTCGATTGATTTAGAAAATGTACTGTTTCCAAAGTTATACTGATAGGGCGCAACTGAGTAGTCTAATGTTGGTCCGGTTTTGGTTCTTGTGAACGTTGGCATCGATAGTTTGCAAATTTACACTCTCGGGGAGCAATAGAACAAAATAATTAGGTTTTACTCTTTGTTCGATTAAATGAGAAAAAGTACTGTTTCCAAAGTTATACTGATAGTGCGCAATTGAGTTGTCTAATGTTGGTACGGTTTTTGTTCTTGTGAACGTTGGCATCGATACGTTGCAAATTTACACTCTCGGGGCGCAATAGAACAAAATAATTAGGTTTTACTCTTTGTTCGATTGAATGAGAAAAAGTACTGTTTCCAAAGTTATACTGATAGGGCGCAATTGATTAGTCTAATGTTGGTCCGGTTTTTGTTCTTGTGAACGTTGGCATCGATACGTTGCAAATTTACACTCTCGGGGCGTAATAGAACAAAATAATTAGGTTTTACTCTTTGTTCGATTGAATGAGAAAAGGTACTGTTTCCATAGTTATACTGATAGGGCGCAACTGAGTAGTCTAATGTTGGTCCGGTTTTGGTTCTTGTGAACGTTGGCATCGATACGTTGTAAATTTACACTCTCGGGGCGTAATAGAACAAAATAATTTGGTTTTACTCATTGTTCGATTGAATTAGAAAATGTACTGTTTCCAAAGTTATACTGATAGGGCGCAATTGAGTAGTCTAATGTTGGTCCGGTTTTTGTTCTTGTGAACGTTGGCATCGATACGTTGCAAATTTACACTCTCGGGGCGTAATAGAACAAAATAATAAGGTTTTACTCACTGTTCGATTTAAAGAGAAAATGTACTGTTTCCAAAGTTGTACTGATAGGGCGCAATTGATTAGTCTAATGTTGGTCCGGTTTTTGTTCTTGTGAACGTTGGCATCGATACGTTGCAAATTTACAATCTCGGGGCGTAATAAAACCAAATAATTTGGTTTTACTCATTGTTCGATTGAATGAGAAAATGTACTGTTTCCAAAGTTATACTGATAGGGCGCAATTTGATTAGTCTAATGTTGGTCCGGTTTTTGTTCTTGTGAACGTTGGCATCGATACGTTGCAAATTTACAATCTCGGGGCGTAATAAAACCAAATAATTTGGTTTTACTCATTGTTCGATTGAATGAGAAACTGTCGTTTCCAAAGTTATACTGATAGGGCGCAACTGAGTAGTCTAATTTTGGTCCGGTTTTGGTTCTTTTGAACTTTGGCATGGATACGTTGCAAATTTACACACTCGGGGCGTAATAGAACAAAATAATTAGGTTTTACTCATTGTTCGATTGAATGAGAAAATGTACAGTTTCCAAAGTTATACTGATAGGGCGCAACTTAGTAGTCTAATGTTGGTCCGGTTTTGGTTCTTGTGAACGTTGGCATCGATAGGTTGCAAATTTACACTCTCGGGGCGTAATAGAACAAAATAATAAGGTTTTACTCATTGTTCGATTTAATGAGAAAATGTACTATTTCCAAAGTTGTACTGAGAGGGCGCAATTGATTAGTCTAATGTTGGTCCAGTTTTGTTTTTTGTGAACGTTGGCATCGATAGGTTGCAAATTTACACTCTCGGGGCGTAATAGAACAAAATAATTAGGTTTTACTCATTGTTCGATTGAATGAGAAAATGTACTGTTTCCAAAGTTTTACTGATAGGGCGCAATTGAGTAGTCTAATGTTGGTCCGGTTTTTGTTCTTGTGAACGTTGGCATCGATACGTTACAAATTTACACTCTCGGGGAGTAATAGAACAAAATAATAAGGTTTTACTCACTGTTCGATTTAAAGAGAAAATGTACTGTTTCCAAAGTTGTACTGATAGGGCGCAATTGATTAGTCGAATGTTGGTCCGGTTTTTGTTCTTGTGAACGTTGGCATCGATACGTTGCAAATTTACAATCTCGGGGCGTAATAAAACCAAATAATTTGATTTTACTCATTGTTCGATTGAATGAGAAAATGTACTGTTTCAAAAGTTATACTGATAGGGCGCAACTGAGTAGGCTAATTTTGGTCCGGTTTTGGTTCTTGTGAACGTTAGCATCGATAGGTTGCAAATTTACACTCTCGGGGCGTAATAGAACAAAATAATTAGGTTTTACATTTTGTTCGATTGAATGAGAAAATGTACTGTTTCCAAAGTTATACTGATAGGGCGCAATTGATTAGTCTAATGTTGGTCCGGTTTGGTTCTTGTGAACGTTGGCATCGATAGGTTGCAAATTTACACTCTCGGGGCGTAATAGAACAAAATAATTAGGTTTTACATTTTGTTCGATTGAATGAGAAAATGTACTGTTTCCAAATTTATACTGATAGGGCGCAATTGAGTAGTCTAATGTTGGTCCGGTTTTGGTTCTTGTGAACGTTGGCATCGATAGTTTGCAAATTTACACTCTCGGGGCGCAATAGAACAAAATAATTAGGTTTTACTCTTTGTTCGATTGAATGAGAAAAAGTATTGTTTCCAAAGTTATACTGATAGGGCGCAATTGAGTAGTCCAATGTTGGTCCGGTTTTGCTTCTTGTGAACGTTGGCAATGATAGGTTGCAAATTTACACTCTCGGGGCGTAATAGAACAAAATAATTTGGTTTTACTCATTGTTCGATTGAATGAGAAAATGTACTTGTTTCCAAAGTTATACCGAGAGGCGCAACCGAGTAGTTTAATGTTGGTCCGGTTTTGGTTCTTGTGAACTTTGGCATCGATACGTTGCAAATTTACACTCTCGGGCCTAATAGAAAAAAATAATTAGGTTTTACTCTTTGTTCGATTGAATGAGAAAATGCACTGTTTCCAATGTTATACTGATAGTGCGCAATTGAGTAGTCTAATGTTGGTCCGGTTTTGGTTCTTGTGAACGTTGGCATCGATAGGTTGCAAATTTACACACTCGCGGCGTAATAGAACAAAATAATAAGGTTTTACTCATTGTTCGATTTAAGGAGAAAATGTATTGTTTCCAAAGTTGTACTGATAGGGCGCAATTGATTAGTCTAATGTTGGTCCGGTTTTATTTTTTGTGAACGTTGGCATCGATAGGTTGCAAATTTACACTCTCGGGGCGTAATAGAACAAAATAATTAGGTTTTACTCTTTGTTCGATTGAATGAGAAAAGGTAAGTTTCCAAAGTTATACCGATAGGGTGCAATTGAGTAGTCCAATGTTGGTCGGTTTTGGTTCTTGTGAACGTTGGCATCGATACGTTGTAAATTTACACTCTCGGGCGTAATAGAACAAAATAATTTGGTTTTACTCATTGTTCGATTGAATTAGAAAATGTCTTGTTTCCAAAGTTATACCGATAGGCGCAATTGAGTAGTCTAATGTTGGTCCGGTTTTTGTTCTTGTGAACGTTGGCATCGATACGTTACAAATTTACACTCTCGGGGAGTAATAGAACAAAATAATAAGGTTTTACTCACTGTTCGATTTAAAGAGAAAATGTACTGTTTCCAAAGTTGTACTGATAGGGCGCAATTGATTAGTCTAATGTTGGTCCGGTTTTTGTTCTTGTGAACGTTGGCATCGATACGTTGCAAATTTACAATCTAGGGGCGTAATAAAACCAAATAATTTGGTTTTACTCATTGTTCGATTGAATGAGAAAATGTACTGTTTCCAAAGTTATACTGATAGGGCGCAACTGAGTAGTCTAATTTTGGTCCGGTTTTGGTTCTTTTGAACTTTGGCATGGATACGTTGCAAATTTACACACTCGGGGCGTAATAGAACAAAATAATTAGGTTTTACTCATTGTTCGATTGAATGAGAAAATGTACAGTTTCCAAAGTTATACTGATAGGGCGCAACTTAGTAGTCTAATGTTGGTCCGGTTTTGGTTCTTGTGAACGTTGGCATCGATAGGTTGCAAATTTACACTCTCGCGGCGTAATAGAACAAAATAATAAGGTTTTACTCATTGTTCGATTTAATGAGAAAATGTACTATTTCCAAAGTTGTACTGAGAGGACGCAATTGATTAGTCTAATGTTGGTCCGGTTTTGTTTTTTGTGAACGTTGGCATCGATAGGTTGCAAATTTACACTCTCGGGGCGTAATAGAACAAAATAATTTGGTTTTATTCACTGTTCGATTGAATTAGAAAATGTACTGTTTCCAAAGTTATACTGATAGGGCGCAATTGAGTAGTCTAATGTTGGTCCGGTTTTTGTTCTTGTGAACGTTGGCATCGATACGTTACAAATTTACACTCTCGGGGCGTAATAGAACAAAATAATAAGGTTTTAATCACTGTTCGATTTAAAGAGAAAATGTACTGTTTCCAAAGTTGTACTGATAGGGCGCAATTGATTAGTCTAATGTTGGTCCGGTTTTTGTTCTTGTGAACGTTGGCATCGATACGTTGCAAATTTACAATCTCGGGGCGTAATAAAACCAAATAATTTGGTTTTACTCATTGTTCGATTGAATGAGAAAATGTACTGTTTCAAAAGTTATACTGATAGGGCGCAACTGAGTAGGCTAATTTTGGTCCGGTTTTGGTTCTTGTGAACGTTAGCATCGATAGGTTGCAAATTTACACTCTCGGGGCGTAATAGAACAAAATAATTAGGTTTTACATTTTGTTCGATTGAATGAGAAAATGTACTGTTTCCAAATTTATACTGATAGGGCGCAATTGAGTAGTCTAATGTTGGTCCGGTTTTGGTTCTTGTGAACGTTAGCATCGATAGGTTGCAAATTTACACTCTCGGGGCGTATTAGAACAAAATAATTAGGTTTTACATTTTGTTCGATTGAATGAGAAAATGTACAGTTTCCAAAGTTATACTGATAGGGCGCAATTGAGTAGTCTAATGTTGGTCCGGTTTTTGTTCTTGTGAACGTTGGCATCGATAGTTTGCAAATTTACACTCTCGGGGCGCAATAGAACAAAATAATTAGGTTTTACTCTTTGTTCGATTGAATGAGAAAAGTATCGTTTCCAAAGTTATACCGATAGGCGCAATTGAGTAGTCCAATGTTGGTCGGTTTTGTTCTTCGGAACGTTGGCAATGATAGGTTGCAAATTTACACTCTCGGGGCGTAATAGAACAAAATAATTAGGTTTTACTCATTGTTCGATTGAATGAGAAAATGTACTGTTTCCAAAGTTATACTGAGAGGGCGCAACTGAGTAGTTTAATGTTGGTCCGGTTTTGGTTCTTGTGAACTTTGGCATCGATACGTTGCAAATTTACACTCTCGGGGCCTAATAGAAAAAAATAATTAGGTTTTACTCAATGTTCGATTGAATGAGAAAATGTACTGTTTCCAATGTTATACTGATAGTGCGCAATTGAGTAGTCTAATGTTGGTCCGGTTTTGGTTCTTGTGAACGTTGGCATCGATAGGTTGCAAATTTACACACTCGCGGCGTAATAGAACAAAATAATAAGGTTTTACTCATTGTTCGATTTAATGAGAAAATGTATTGTTTCCAAAGTTGTACTGATAGGGCGCAATTGATTAGTCTAATGTTGGTCCGGTTTTTGTTCTTGTGAACGTTGGCATCGATACGTTGCAAATTTACAATCTCGGGGCGTAATAAAACCAAATAATTTGGTTTTACTCATTGTTCGATTGAATGAGAAAATGTACTGTTTCCAAAGTTATACTGATAGGGCGCAACTGAGTAGTCTAATGTTGGTCCGGTTTTGGTTCTTGTGAACGTTGGCATCGATAGTTTGCAAATTTACACTCTCGGGGCGCAATAGAACAAAATAATTAGGTTTTACTCTTTGTTCGATTAAATGAGAAAAAGTACTGTTTCCAAAGTTATACTGATAGTGCGCAATTGAGTTGTCTAATGTTGGTACGGTTTTTGTTCTTGTGAACGTTGGCATCGATACGTTGCAAATTTACACTCTCGGGGCGCAATAGAACAAAATAATTAGGTTTTACTCTTTGTTCGATTGAATGAGAAAATGTACATCGTTTCCAAAGTTATACCGATAGGCGCAATTGATTAGTCTAATGTTGGGCCGGTTTTGTTCTTGTGAACGTTGGCATCGATACGTTGCAAATTTACAATCTCGGGGCGTAATAAAACCAAATAATTTGGTTTTACTCATTGTTCGATTGAATGAGAAAATGTACTGTTTCCAAAGTTATACTGATAGGGCGCAACTGAGTAGTCTAATTTTGGTCCGGTTTTGGTTCTTTTGAACTTTGGCATGGATACGTTGCAAATTTACACACTCGGGGCGTAATAGAACAAAATAATTAGGTTTTACTCATTGTTCGATTGAATGAGAAAATGTACTGTTTCCAAAGTTATACTGATAGGGCGCAACTTAGTAGTCTAATGTTGGTCCGGTTTTGGTTCTTGTGAACGTTGGCATCGATAGGTTGCAAATTTACACTCTCGCGGCGTAATAGAACAAAATAATAAGGTTTTACTCATTGTTCGATTTAATGAGAAAATGTGCTTTCCAAAGTTGTACTGATAGTGCGCAATTGATTAGTCTAATGTTGGTCCGGTTTTGTTTTTTGTGAACGTTGGCATCGATAGGTTGCAAATTTACACTCTCGGGGCGTAATAGAACAAAATAATTTGGTTTTACTCATTGTTCGATTGATTTAGAAAATGTACTGTTTCCAAAGTTATACTGATAGGGCGCAATTGAGTAGTCTAATGTTGGTCCGGTTTTTGTTCTTGTGAACGTTGGCATCGATACGTTACAAATTTACACACTCGGGGAGTAATAGAACAAAATAATAAGGTTTTACTCACTGTTCGATTTAAAGAGAAAATGTACTGTTTCCAAAGTTGTACTGATAGGGCGCAATTGATTAGTCTAATTGTAGCATATCGAAAATTCGACGATAAGATCGGACTTTGGCCAAATTGACTAAAGTACGAAGATGAAATAGTTGGACGTGTTCCAATTGCCATTCCAAACTTCTTGGAAGGGTTAGAAGATAATCTATACTAGTTAAAGGGGTTTTGGCGTTGTTCGGCGCGGAGTAGAGTCGAAACAATAAAAACACAAGTCCGGCATTCTCAGACGCAGATGCAAAGTTGTCGCACTCTAAGATAAGCAACTTTGACCGAGAGGTAAGAGCTCTCGGGTTTGAGAATTTATAGCGGTGTACAAACGGTGTCTGCATCAAGATAGCCATCACACCCGAGAGGAGAGAGCTCTCGGGTTTGGTAGTTTCTTTGTCCATACCGCACAGTCGCCCCATACCGTATAGATGTCGCGAAACCGAGGAAGGTTGCTCTCGGGTTTCTCCGATCGTAGCCCCCATACCTAAGATGCATCTCCCCATACCGGTATGGGATGGTCCGATGCCAGCTTTATGAACTCGCGAAATAAAAGAAGTAGAGGGCTTTTTGGCTATTGTTACAACACAATAAGCTCTCCTTCACTCATTCCACAAAGACACACACACACTCCCTCTCTTTTCTCTCACTTTCTCTCTCTAGAGGAGCTCTAGGGCAAGGAAGACGAAGGAGAAGAAGTTGGAGGAGAGGACTTTGGAGCTTTGGGAAGGCTTCTTGGAGGTCTTGAAGCTCTCCTACAAGGAGTAGTTGGAAGAGCTTTGCACTAGAGGTAAGAGTTCTACAAGTTTAACTCTAGGGTTTCGATTTTAGCTTGATGTTTGGAGTTTCTAGCTTCTTGCTAGTGTTAGAGGCATGCTAGGGCTATGAACACCATGAAAGCTCCATGAGAGCTCAAGTGCTCTCATGGTGATTTCTTAGGGTTTGTTGTAAACCCCAAATGGATGGTTCTAATGGGTCAAGGATGGTTTTGGTGAGCTTCTAGGTTGATCTAAAGCTATATTTTGCTTGTGAATGAGATCAAAACCCTAGGTTGGACATAGGGCATTGTTGGAGCACCCAAATTTGGGGCTTTTGAACATAGGGGTTCTTGGGTCAAATTGACCTTGTAGAAACCTAATTGGGGGGTATTCCCGACGCGTGGGACAACTCCGTTTAATTAAACGAAAATCCGATATGGGGGCTACTATGTAAAATGGCCTGATTAGGTTCACTTTTAAACTGCAGGTTTTTACCTAGGCCCCGGTAGGTCGTGAGACTTCTTGGGCATCCTCACAAAATTATTTTAAGGTGGGGGGTGCATGCCGGAATCACCGAATTCCCTTCTATGTCTATTTTCCTTTGTTGAGCATATTATATGTATAGAAATTCATGCATGGTAGGGTAGAGGTTATTTATGCAATGGTTGAACTTCATTACTTCATTATATATGTTATGGAACTTAGCAAATGAGATGGAACCATAGAGGCATGTGAATAGGGACCCTACTTGTATGAATGTGACAAAGGACTTGATCTTAGTCAACAAAGGTGATATTGAACATAGAGACAAGATTGGCATTGAGATAACCTTAGTTAAACATAGTTTAACTTAGTGGCATTATGGCAAGAATGATATACATGATTAGGTAGAAAACCTATCATTGACAATGGCATGGTAACTAGTGGCTATGAATCCTCAATGTGAGGATTAGATCGATACTCTTGACAAGTCTTGGGTTGAGGGAGGTCGCTCCTCCTCAAGCGGTGAGTTCCTTCACCTAGGGGATCGTGGCCCCGACGGACGGTCCCTCGGGTCTTGTAGGCTTAGAGCCTCCCCGTTCAGTGAGGGATTTTGGGTCTCGAGTTTGTTGGGGTTAACTATGTTAACCGGCAAGATTGGGTAATGAGCCAAGTAAAGTAAAGTAAAGTAAAGTATGGTAACGAGCATGCATGCAAACATATTAAATTCGATTATCTATCTATCTGACTCTTTCTTGCAGGCATAGTATTAGCATATATAGTTTGGTTACTATTTCTTTTCCGTTGAAATACTTATGCCTGGATAGACCTAGTGGGTAAGTCGGCGGGGTCGGTTGCCGAGCCCACTGGGAACTTCGTTGTAGTTCTCACACCACTAACCCCACAGGTCCTAGCACGAGCGGGGCGGCGGAGGACCGGGGCAAGGGGTTAGCGCCATAGCTAGTGGCCACCAGAGTTTGCATCTAGTCATTTCCTTTTTGTTATACTTGTATCAACTTTATTTTGTTGAACTACAGATGTCAAGTTGTAAACAATTCAAGTAATTTTTGGGAGATGACAAATGTAAAAGAAATGATGTATCGAATGCTTAAAGAATGTAATAGATTGTTTACTTGTATTTGGTTCAAATGAAATCAAGTTCATGTATGGTTTATATTCTAGCTTAGTGCTTACTCTTCCGCTGTGTTGTTGTTGCTTACCCTCGTGTAAGCCTTGTATAATTGAAATTCTCTTTGATTGTCAAATTATACTTGTTGTTAGAGCCTTGGGCGGGCAGGGGAGGCCCTGTCCGTTCGGCGTCTGTTGACGTGGCCCGAACCCGACCAAATAGGCGGGTGGCGGGGCGTGACACTAATGTTGGTCCGGTTTTTGTTCTTGTGAACGTTGGCATCGATACGTTGCAAATTTACAATCTCGGGGCGTAATAAAACCAAATAATTTGGTTTTACTCATTGTTCGATTGAATGAGAAAATGTACTGTTTCAAAAGTTATACTGATAGGGCGCAACTGAGTAGGCTAATTTTGGTCCGGTTTTGGTTCTTTTGAACTTTGGCATGGATACGTTGCAAATTTACACACTCGGGACGTAATAGAACAAAATAATTAGGTTTTACTCATTGTTCGATTGATTTAGAAAATGTACTGTTTCCAAAGTTATACTGATAGGGCGCAACTGAGTAGTCTAATGTTGGTCCGGTTTTGGTTCTTGTGAACGTTGGCATCGATAGTTTGCAAATTTAAACTCTCGGGGCGCAATAGAACAAAATAATTAGGTTTTACTCTTTGTTCGATTAAATGAGAAAACGTACTGTTTCTAAAGTTGTACTGCTAGGGAACAACTGAGTGGTCTAATGTTGGTACGGTTTTTGTTCTTGTGAACGTTGGCATCGATACGTTGCAAATTTACACTCGAAATAGAACAAAATAATTAGGTTTTACTCTTTGTTCGATTGAATGAGAAAAAGTACGTTTCCAAAGTTATACCGATAGGGCGCAATTGATTAGTCTAATGTTGGTCGGTTTTGTTCTTGTGAACGTTGGCATCGATAGGTTGCAAATTTACACTCTCGGGGCGTAATAGAACAAAATAATTAGGTTTTACTCTTTGTTCGATTGAATGAGAAAAGGTAACGTTTCCAAAGTTATACTGATAGGGTGCAATTGAGTAGTCCAATGTTGGTCCGGTTTTGGTTCTTGTGAACGTTGGCATCGATACGTTATAAATTTACAATCTCGGGCGTAATAGAACAAAATAATTTGGTTTTACTCATTGTTCGATTGAATTAGAAAATGTAATCGTTTCCAAAGTTATACCGATAGGCGTAATTGAGTAGTCTAATGTTGGTCCGGTTTTTGTTCTTGTGAACGTTGGCATCGATAGGTTGCAAATTTACACTCTCGGGGCGTAATAGAACAAAATAATTAGGTTTTACTCACTGCTCGATTTAAAGAGAAAATGTCTTGTTTCCAAAGTTGTACCGATAGGCGCAATTGATTAGTCTAATGTTGGTCCGGTTTTGTTCTTGTGAACGTTGGCATCGATACGTTGCAAATTTACAATCTCGGGCGTAATAAAACCAAATAATTTGGTTTTACTCATTGTTCGATTGAATGAGAAAATGTCTTTCCAAAGTTATACCGATAGGCGCAATTTGATTAGTCTAATGTTGGTCCGGTTTTTGTTCTTGTGAACGTTGGCATCGATACGTTGCAAATTTACAATCTCGGGGCGTAATAAAACCAAATAATTTGGTTTTACTCATTGTTCGATTGAATGAGAAAATGTAATGTTTGCAAAGTTATACCGATAGACGAATCGAGTAGTCTAATTTTGGTCCGGTTTTGGTTCTTCTGAACTTTGGCATGGATACGTTGCAAATTTACACACTCGGGGCGTAATAGAACAAAATAATTAGGTTTTACTCATTGTTCGATTGAATGAGAAAATGTACAGTTTCCAAAGTTATACTGATAGGGCGCAACTTAGTAGTCTAATGTTGGTCCGGTTTTGGTTCTTGTGAACGTTGGCATCGATAGGTTGCAAATTTACACTCTCGCGGCGTAATAGAACAAAATAATAAGGTTTTACTCATTGTTCGATTTAATGAGAAAATGTACTATTTCCAAAGTTGTACTGAGAGGGCGCAATTGATTAGTCTAATGTTGGTCCAGTTTTGTTTTTTGTGAACGTTGGCATCGATAGGTTGCAAATTTACACTCTCGGGGCGTAATAGAACAAAATAATTTGGTTTTACTCATTGTTCGATTGAATTAGAAAATGTACTGTTTCCAAAGTTATACTGATAGGGCGCAATTGAGTAGTCTAATGTTGGTCCGGTTTTGTTTCTTGTGAACGTTGGCATCGATAGGTTGCAAATTTACACTCTCGGGGAGTAATAGAACAAAATAATAAGGTTTTACTCATTGTTCGATTGAATGAGAAAATGTACTGTTTCCAAAGTTATACTGTTAGGGCACAACTGAGTAGTCTAATGTTGGTCCGGTTTTGTTCTTGTGAACGTTGGCATCGGTACGTTGCAAATTTACAATCTCGGGGCGTAATAAAACCAAATAATTTGGTTTTACTCATTGTTCGATTGAATGAGAAAATGTACTGTTTCAAAAGTTATACTGATAGGGCGCAACTGAGTAGGCTAATTTTGGTCTGGTTTTGGTTCTTGTGAACGTTAGCATCGATAGGTTGCAAATTTACACTCTCGGGGCGTAATAGAACAAAATAATTAGGTTTTACATTTTGTTCGATTGAATGAGAAAATGTACTGTTTCCAAATTTATACTGATAGGGCGCAATTGAGTAATCTAATGTTGGTCCGGTTTTGGTTCTTGTGAACGTTAGCATCGATAGGTTGCAAATTTACACTCTCGGGGAGTAATAGAAAAAAATAATTAGGTTTTACATTTTGTTCGATTGAATGAGAAAATGTACAGTTTCCAAAGTTATACTGATAGGGCGCAATTGAGTAGTCTAATGTTGGCCCGGTTTTTGTTCTTGTGAACGTTGGCATCGATAGTTTGCAAATTTACACTCTCGGGGCGCAATAGAACAAAATAATTAGGTTTTACTCTTTGTTCGATTGAATGAGAAAAAGTACTGTTTCCAAAGTTATACTGATAGGGCGCAATTGAGTAGTCCAATGTTGGTCCGGTTTTGGTTCTTGTGAACGTTGGCAATGATAGGTTGCAAATTTACACTCTCGGGGCGTAATAGAACAAAATAATTAGGTTTTACTCATTGTTCGATTGAATGAGAAAATGTACTGTTTCCAAAGTTATACTGAGAGGGCGCAACTGAGTAGTTTAATGTTGGTCCGGTTTTGGTTCTTGTGAACTTTGGCATCGATACGTTGCAAATTTACACTCTCGGGGCCTAATAGAAAAAAATAATTAGGCTTTACTCAATGTTCGATTGAATGAGAAAATGTACCGTTTCCAATGTTATACCGATAGTGCGCAATTGAGTAGTCTAATGTTGGTCCGGTTTGGTTCTTGTGAACGTTGGCATCGATAGGTTGCAAATTTACACTCTCGCGCGTAATAGAACAAAATAATAAGGTTTTACTCATTGTTCGATTTAATGAGAAAATGTATTGTTTCCAAAGTTGTACCGATAGGCGCAATTGATTAGTCTAATGTTGGTCCTTTGTTTTTTGTGAACGTTGGCATCGATAGGTTGCAAATTTACACTCTCGGGGCATAATAGAACAAAATAATTAGGTTTTACTCTTTGTTCGATTGAATGAGAAAAGGTAAGTTTCCAAAGTAATACTGATAGGGTGCAATTGAGTAGTCCAATGTTGGTCCGGTTTTGGTTCTTGTGAACGTTGGCATCGATACGTTGTAAATTTACACTCTCGGGGCGTAATAGAACAAAATAATTTGGTTTTACTCATTGTTCGATTGAATTAGAAAATGTACGTTTCCAAAGTTATACCGATAGGCGCAATTGAGTAGTCTAATGTTGGTCCGGTTTTGTTCTTGTGAACGTTGGCATCGATACGTTACAAATTTACACTCTCGGGAGTAATAGAACAAAATAATAAGGTTTTACTCACTGCTCGATTTAAAGAGAAAATGTACCGTTTCCAAAGTTGTACCGATAGGCGCAATTGATTAGTCTAATGTTGGTCCGGTTTTTGTTCTTGTGAACGTTGGCATCGATACGTTGCAAATTTACAATCTCGGGGCGTAACAAAACCAAATAATTTGGTTTTACTTATTGTTCGATTGAATGAGAAAATGTACTGTTTCCAAAGTTATACTGATAGGGTGCAACTGAGTAGTCTAATTTTGGTCCGGTTTTGGTTCTTTTGAACTTTGGCATGGATACGTTGCAAATTTACACACTCGGGGCGTAATAGAACAAAATAATTAGGTTTTACTCATTGTTCGATTGAATGAGAAAATGTACTGTTTCCAAAGTTATACTGATAGGGCGCAACTTAGTAGTCTAATGTTGGTCCGGTTTTGGTTCTTGTGAACGTTGGCATCGAAAGGTTGCAAATTTACACTCTCGGGGCGTAATAGAACAAAATAATTAGGTTTTACTCATTGTTCGATTGAATGAGAAAATGTACTGTTTCCAAAGTTGTACTGATAGGGCGCAATTGATTAGTCTAATGTTGGTCCGGTTTTTGTTCTTGTGAACGTTGGCATCGATACGTTGCAAATTTACAATCTAGGGGCGTAATAAAACCAAATAATTTGGTTTTACTCATTGTTCGATTGAATGAGAAAATGTACTGTTTCCAAAGTTATACTGATAGGGCGCAACTGAGTAGTCTAATGTTGGTCCGGTTTTGGTTCTTGTGAACGTTGGCATCGATAGTTTGCAAATTTACACTCTCGGGGCGCAATAGAACAAAATAATTAGGTTTTACTCTTTGTTCGATTAAATGAGAAAAAGTATTGTTTCCAAAGTTATACTGATAGTGCGCAATTGAGTTGTCTAATGTTGGTACGGTTTTTGTTCTTGCGAACGTTGGCATCGATACGTTGCAAATTTACACTCTCGGGGCGCCATAGAACAAACTAATTAGGCTTTAATCTTTGTTCGATTGAATGAGAAAAAATACGTTTCCAAAGTTATACCGATAGGCGCAATTGATTAGTCTAATGTTGGTCCGGCTTTTTGTTTTTGTGAACGTTGGCATCGATAGGTTGCAAATTTACACTCTCGGGGCGTAATAGAACAAAATAATTAGGTTTTACTCTTTGTTCGATTGAATGAGAAAAGGTAACGTTTCCAAAGTTATACCGATAGGGTGCAATTGAGTAGTCCAATGTTTGTCGGTTTGGTTCTTGTGAACGTTGGCATCGATACGTTGTAAATCTACACTCTCGGGCGTAATAGAACAAAATAATTTGGTTTTACTCATTGTTCGATTGAATTAGAAAATGTACTGTTTCCAAAGTTATACTGATAGGGCGCAATTGAGTAGTCTAATGTTGGTCCGGTTTTTGTTCTTGTGAACGTTGGCATCGATACGTTACAAATTTACACTCTCGGGGAGTAATAGAACAAAATAATAAGGTTTTACTCACTGTTCGATTTAAAGAGAAAATGTACTGTTTCCAAAGTTGTACTGATAGGGCGCAATTGATTAGTCTAATGTTGGTCCGGTTTTTGTTCTTGTGAACGTTGGCATCGATACGTTGCAAATTTACAATCTCGGGGCGTAATAAAACCAAATAATTTGGTTTTACTCATTGTTCGATTGAATGAGAAAATGTACTGTTTCCAAAGTTATACTGATAGGGTGCAACAGAGTAGTCTAATTTTGGTCCGGTTTTGGTTCTTTTGAACTTTGTCATGGATACGTTGCAAATTTACACACTCGGGGCGTAATAGAACAAAATAATTAGGTTTTACTCATTGTTCGATTGAATGAGAAAATGTACGCTTTCCAAAGTTATACCGATAGGCGCAACTTAGTAGTCTAATGTTGGTCCTGGTTTTGGTTCTTGTGAACGTTGGCATCGATAGGTTGCAAATTTACACTCTCGGGGCGTAATAGAACAAAATAATTAGGTTTTACTCTTTGTTCGATTGAATGAGAAAAAGTACTGTTTCCAAAGTTTTACTGATAGTGCGCAAGTGAGTAGTCTAATGTTGGTCCGGTTTTGGTTCTTGTGAACGTTGGCATCGATACGTTGCAAATTTACAATCTCGGGGCGTAATAAAACCAAATAATTTGGTTTTACTCATTGTTCGATTGAATGAGAAAATGTACTGTTTCCAAAGTTATACTGATAGGGCGCAACTGAGTAGTCTAATGTTTGTCCGGTTTTGGTTCTTGTGAACGTTGGCATCGATAGTTTGCAAATTTACACTCTCGGGGCGCAATAGAACAAAATAATTAGGTTTTACTCTTTGTTCGATTAAATGAGAAAAAGTACTGTTTCCAAAGTTATACTGATAGTGCGCAATTGAGTTGTCTAATGTTGGTACGGTTTTTGTTCTTGTGAACGTTGGCATCGATACGTTGCAAATTTACACTCTCGGGGCGCAATAGAACAAAATAATTAGGTTTTACTCTTTGTTCGATTGAATGAGAAAAAGTACTGTTTCCAAAGTTTTACTGATAGGGCGCAATTGATTAGTCTAATGTTGGTCCGGTTTTGGTTCGTGTGAACGTTGGCATCGATAGGTTGCAAATTTACACTCTCGGGGCATAATAGAACAAAATAATTAGGTTTTACTCTTTGTTCGATTGAATGAGAAAAGGTAACGTTTCCAAAGTTATACTGATAGGGTGCAATTGAGTAGTCCAATGTTGGTCCGGTTTTGGTTCTTGTGAACGTTGGCATCGATACGTTGTAAATTTACACTCTCGGGGCGTAATAGAACAAAATAATTTGGTTTTACTCATTGTTCGATTGAATTAGAAAATGTACTTGTTTCCAAAGTTATACCGCAATTGATTAGTCTAATGTTGGTCCGGTTTTTGTTCTTGTGAACGTTGGCATCGATACGTTGCAAATTTACACTCTCGGGGCGTAATAGAACAAAATAATTAGGTTTTACTCATTGTTCGATTGAATGAGAAAATGTACTGTTTCCAAAGTTTTACTGATAGGGCGCAAGTGATTAGTCTAATGTTGGTCCGGTTTTGTTTCTTGTGAACGTTGGCATCGATAGGTTGCAAATTTACACTCTCGGGGCGGAATAAAACCAAATAATTTGGTTTTACTCATTGTTCGATTGAATGAGAAAATGTACTGTTTCCAAAGTTATACTGATAGGGTGCAACTGAGTAGTCTAATTTTGGTCCGGTTTTGGTTCTTTTGAACTTTGTCATGGATACGTTGCAAATTTACACACTCGGGGCGTAATCGAACAAAATAATTAGGTTTTACTCATTGTTCGATTGAATGAGAAAATGTACTGTTTCCAAAGTTATACTGATAGGGCGCAACTTAGTAGTCTAATGTTGGTCCGGTTTTGGTTCTTGTGAACGTTGGCATCGAAAGGTTGCAAATTTACACTCTCGGGGCGTAATAGAACAAAATAATTAGGTTTTACTCATTGTTCGATTGAATGAGAAAATGTACTGTTTCCAAAGTTGTACTGATAGGGCGCAATTGATTAGTCTAATGTTGGTCCGGTTTTTGTTCTTGTGAACGTTGGCATCGATACGTTGCAAATTTACAATCTCGGGGCGTAATAAAACCAAATAATTTGGTTTTACTCATTGTTCGATTGAATGAGAAAATGTACTGTTTCCAAAGTTATACTGATAGGGCGCAACTGAGTAGTCTAATGTTGGTCCGGTTTTGGTTCTTGTGAACGTTGGCATCGATAGTTTGCAAATTTACACTCTCGGGGCGCAATAGAACAAAATAATTAGGTTTTACTCTTTGTTCGATTGAATGAAAAAAGTACTGTTTCCAAAGTTATACTGATAGTGCGCAATTGAGTTGTCTAATGTTGGTACGGTTTTTGTTCTTGTGAACGTTGGCATCGATACGTTGCAAATTTACACTCTCGGGGCGCAATAGAACAAAATAATTAGGTTTTACTCTTTGTTCGATTGAATGAGAAAAAGTACTGTTTCCAAAGTTATACTGATAGGGCGCAATTGATTAGTCTAATGTTGGTCCGGTTTTTGTTCTTGTGAACGTTGGCATCGATACGTTGCAAATTTACACTCTCGGGGCGTAATAGAACAAAATAATTAGGTTTTACTCTTTGTTCGATTGAATGAGAAAAGGTAACGTTTCCAAAGTTATACTGATAGGGTGCAATTGAGTAGTCCAATGTTGGTCCGGTTTTGGTTCTTGTGAACGTTGGCATCGATACGTTGTAAATTTACACTCTCGGGGCGTAATAGAAAAAAATAATTTGGTTTTACTCATTGTTCGATTGAATTAGAAAATGTACTGTTTCCAAAGTTATACTGATAGGGCGCAATTGAGTAGTCTAATGTTGGTCCGGTTTTTGTTCTTGTGAACGTTGGCATCGATACGTTACAAATTTACACTCTCGGGGAGTAATAGAACAAAATAATAAGGTTTTACTCACTGTTCGATTTAAAGAGAAAATGTACTGTTTCCAAAGTTGTACTGATAGGGCGCAATTGATTAGTCTAATGTTGGTCCGGTTTTTGTTCTTGTGAACGTTGGCATCGATACGTTGCAAATTTACAATCTCGGGGCGTAATAAAACCAAATAATTTGGTTTTACTCATTGTTCGATTGAATGAGAAAATGTACTGTTTCCAAAGTTATACTGATAGGGTGCAACTGAGTAGTCTAATTTTGGTCCGGTTTTGGTTCTTTTGAACTTTGTCATGGATACGTTGCAAATTTACACACTCGGGGCGTAATAGAACAAAATAATTAGGTTTTACTCATTGTTCGATTGAATGAGAAAATGTACAGTTTCCAAAGTTATACTGATAGGGCGCAACTTAGTAGTCTAATGTTGGTCCGGTTTTGGTTCTTGTGAACGTTGGCATCGAAAAGTTGCAAATTTACACTCTCGGGGCGTAATAGAACAAAATAATTAGGTTTTACTCATTGTTCGATTGAATGAGAAAATGTACTGTTTCCAAAGTTGTACCGATAGCGCAATTGATTAGTCTAATGTTGGTCGGTTTTTGTTCTTGTGAACGTTGGCATCGATACGTTGCAAATTTACAATCTAGGGCGTAATAAAACCAAATAATTTGGTTTTACTCATTGTTCGATTGAATGAGAAAATGTATCGTTTCCAAAGTTATACCGATAGGCGCAACCGAGTAGTCTAATGTTTGTCGGTTTTGGTTCTTGTGAACGTTGGCATCGATAGTTTGCAAATTTACACTCTCGGGGCGCAATAGAACAAAATAATTAGGTTTTACTCTTTGTTCGATTAAATGAGAAAAAGTACTGTTTCCAAAGTTATACTGATAGTGCGCAATTGAGTTGTCTAATGTTGGTACGGTTTTTGTTCTTGTGAACGTTGGCATCGATACGTTGCAAATTTACACTCTCGGGGCGCAATAGAACAAAATAATTAGGTTTTACTCTTTGTTCGATTGAATGAGAAAAAGTACTGTTTCCAAAGTTATACTGATAGGGCGCAATTGATTAGTCTAATGTTGGTCCGGTTTTTGTTCTTGTGAACGTTGGCATCGATACGTTGCAAATTTACACTCTCGGGGCGTAATAGATCAAAATAATTAGGTTTTACTCTTTGTTCGATTGAATGAGAAAAGGTAACGTTTCCAAAGTTATACTGATAGGGTGCAATTGAGTAGTCCAATGTTGGTCCGGTTTTGGTTCTTGTGAACGTTGGCATCGATACGTTGTAAATTTACAATCTCGGGGCGTAATAAAACCAAATAATTTGGTTTTACTCATTGTTCGATTGAATGAGAAAATGTACTGTTTCAAAAGTTATACTGATAGGGCGCAACTGAGTAGGCTAATTTTGGTCCGGTTTTGGTTCTTTTGAACTTTGGCATGGATACGTTGCAAATTTACACACTCGGGGCGTAATAGAACAAAATAATTAGGTTTTACTCATTGTTCGATTGATTTAGAAAATGTACTGTTTCCAAAGTTATACTGATAGGGCGCAACTGAGTAGTCTAATGTTGGTCCGGTTTTGGTTCTTGTGAACGTTGGCATCGATAGTTTGCAAATTTAAACTCTCGGGGCGCAATAGAACAAAATAATTAGGTTTTACTCTTTGTTCGATTAAATGAGAAAAAGTACTGTTTCCAAAGTTATACTGATAGTGCGCAATTTAGTTGTCTAATGTTGGTACGGTTTTTGTTCTTGTGAACGTTGGCATCGATACGTTGCAAATTTACACTCTCGGGGCGAAATAGAACAAAATAATTAGGTTTTACTCTTTGTTCGATTGAATGAGAAAAAGTACTGTTTCCAAAGTTTTACTGATAGGGCGCAATTGATTAGTCTAATGTTGGTCCGGTTTTGGTTCTTGTGAACGTTGGCATCGATACGTTGCAAATTTACACTCTCGGGGCATAATAGAACAAAATAATTAGGTTTTACTCTTTGTTCGATTGAATGAGAAAAGGTACTGTTTCCATAGTTATACTGTTAGGGCACAACTGAGTAGTCTAATGTTGGTCCGGTTTTGGTTCTTGTGAACGTTTGCATCGATACGTTGTAAATTTACACTCTCGGGCGTAATAGAACAAAATAATTTGGTTTTACTCATTGTTCGATTGAATTAGAAAATGTACTGCTTTCCAAAGTTATACCGATAGGCGCAATTGAGTAGTCTAATGTTGGTCCTGCTTTTTGTTCTTGTGAACGTTGGCATCGATACGTTACAAATTTACACTCTCGGGAGTAATAGAACAAAATAATAAGGTTTTACTCCTTTATTCGATTTAAAGAGAAAATGTCTTTGTTTCCAAAGTTGTGCGATAGGGCGCAATTGATTAGTCTAATGTTGGTCGGTTTTGTTCTTGTGAACGTTGGCATCGATACGTTGCAAATTTACAATCTCGGGCGTAATAAAACCAAATAATTTGGTTTTACTCATTGTTCGATTGAATGAGAAAATGTCTTGTTTCCAAAGTTATGCGATAGGCGCAATTTGATTAGTCTAATGTTGGTCCGGTTTTGTTCTTGTGAACGTTGGCATCGATACGTTGCAAATTTACAATCTCGGGCGTAATAAAACCAAATAATTTGGTTTTACTCATTGTTCGATTGAATGAGAAAATGTCTTTGTTTCCAAAGTTATGCGATAGGGCCGAGTAGTCTAATTTTGGTCCGGTTTTGGTTCTTTTGAACTTTGGCATGGATACGTTGCAAATTTACACACTCGGGCGTAATAGAACAAAATAATTAGGTTTTACTCTTTGTTCGATTGAATGAGAAAAAGTACTGTTTCCAAAGTTTTACTGATAGGGCGCAAGTGAGTAGTCTAATGATGGTCCGGTTTTGGTTCTTGTGAACGTTGGCATCGATAGGTTGCAAATTTACACTCTCGCGGCGTAATAGAACAAAATAATAAGGTTTTACTCATTGTTCGATTTAATGAGAAAATGTACTGTTTCCAAAGTTGTCGAGAGGCGCAATTGATTAGTCTAATGTTGGTCCGATTTTGTTTTTTGTGAACGTTGGCATCGATAGGTTGCAAATTTACACTCTCGGGCGTAATAGAACAAAATAATTTGGTTTTACTCATTGTTCGATTGAATTAGAAAATGTCTTGTTTCCAAAGTTATGCGATAGGGCGCAATTGAGTAGTCTAATGTTGGTCCGGTTTTGTTCTTGTGAACGTTGGCATCGATACGTTACAAATTTACACTCTCGGGGAGTAATAGAACAAAATAATAAGGTTTTACTCCTTCGATTTAAAGAGAAAATGTCTTGTTTCCAAAGTTGTGCGATAGGGCGCAATTGATTAGTCTAATGTTGGTCGGTTTGTTCTTGTGAACGTTGGCATCGATACGTTGCAAATTTACAATCTCGGGCGTAATAAAACCAAATAATTTGGTTTTACTCATTGTTCGATTGAATGAGAAAATGTACTGTTTCAAAAGTTATACTGATAGGGCGCAACTGAGTAGGCTAATTTTGGTCCGGTTTTGGTTCTTGTGAACGTTGGCATCGATAGGTTGCAAATTTACACTCTCGGGGCGTAATAGAACAAAATAATTAGGTTTTACTCTTTGTTCGATTGAATGAGAAAAAGTACTGTTTCCAAATTTATGCGATAGGCGCAATTGAGTAATCTAATGTTGGTCCGGTTTTGGTTCTTGTGAACGTTAGCATCGATAGGTTGCAAATTTACACTCTCGGGGCGTAATAGAAAAAAATAATTAGGTTTTACATTTTGTTCGATTGAATGAGAAAATGTACTGTTTCCAAAGTTATACTGATAGGGCGCAATTGAGTAGTCAAATGTTGGTCCGGTTTTTGTTCTTGTGAACGTTGGCATCGATAGTTTGCAAATTTACACTCTCGGGGCGCAATAGAACAAAATAATTAGGTTTTACTCTTTGTTCGATTGAATGAGAAAAAGTATTGTTTCCAAAGTTATACTGATAGGGCGCAATTGAGTAGTCCAATGTTGGTCGGTTTGCTTCTTGTGAACGTTGGCAATGATAGGTTGCAAATTTACACTCTCGGGCGTAATAGAACAAAATAATTTGGTTTTACTCATTGTTCGATTGAATGAGAAAATGTCTTGTTTCCAAAGTTATGCGAGAGGCAATGAGTAGTTTAATGTTGGTCGGTTTTGGTTCTTGTGAACTTTGGCATCGATACGTTGCAAATTTACACTCTCGGGGCCTAATAGAAAAAAATAATTAGGCTTTACTCAATGTTCGATTGAATGAGAAAATGTCTTTGTTTCCAATGTTATGCTTATAGTGCGCAATTGAGTAGTCTAATGTTGGTCCGGTTTTGGTTCTTGTGAACGTTGGCATCGATAGGTTGCAAATTTACACTCTCGCGGCGTAATAGAACAAAATAATAAGGTTTTACTCATTGTTCGATTTAATGAGAAAATGTACTGTTTCCAAAGTTGTACTGATAGTGCGCAATTGATTAGTCTAATGTTGGTCCGGTTTTGTTTTTTGTGAACGTTGGCATCGATAGGTTGCAAATTTACACTCTCGGGGCGTAATAGAACAAAATAATTAGGTTTTACTCTTTGTTCGATTGAATGAGAAAAGGTAAGTTTCCAAAGTAATACTGTTAGGTGGCAATTGAGTAGTCCACGGTTGGTCGGTTTTGGTTCTTGTGAACGTTGGCATCGATACGTTGTAAATTTACACTCTCGGGCGTAATAGAACAAAATAATTTGGTTTTACTCATTGTTCGATTGAATTAGAAAATGTCTTGTTTCCAAAGTTATGCGATAGTGCGCAATTGAGTAGTCTAATGTTGGTCCGGTTTTGGTTCTTGTGAACGTTGGCATCGATAGGTTGCAAATTTACACACTCGGGGCGTAATAGAACAAAATAATAAGGTTTTACTCATTGTTCGATTGAATGAGAAAATGTCTTGTTTCCAAAGTTGTGCGATAGGGCGCAATTGATTAGTCTAATGTTGGTCCGGTTTTTGTTCTTGTGAACGTTGGCATCGATACGTTGCAAATTTACAATCTCGGGGCGTAACAAAACCAAATAATTTGGTTTTACTTATTGTTCGATTGAATGAGAAAATGTACTGTTTCCAAAGTTATCTTGATATGGTGCAAGAGTAGTCTAATTTTCGTCCGGTTTTGGTTCTTTTGAACTTTGGCATGGATACGTTGCAAATTTACACACTCGGGGCGTAATAGAACAAAATAATTAGGTTTTACTCATTGTTCGATTGAATGAGAAAATGTACGATTTCAAAGTTATGCGATAGAGCAACTTAGTAGTCTAATGTTGGTCCGGTTTTGGTTCTTGTGAACGTTGGCATCGAAAGGTTGCAAATTTACACTCTCGGGGCGTAATAGAACAAAATAATTAGGTTTTACTCATTGTTCGATTGAATGAGAAAATGTCTTGTTTCCAAAGTTGTCTTGATAGGGCGCAATTGATTAGTCTAATGTTGGTCCGGTTTTGTTCTTGTGAACGTTGGCATCGATACGTTGCAAATTTACAATCTAGGGCGTAATAAAACCAAATAATTTGGTTTTACTCATTGTTCGATTGAATGAGAAAATGTCTTTGTTTCCAAAGTTATACCGATAGGCGCAGAGTAGTCTAATGTTGGTCCGGTTTTGGTTCTTGTGAACGTTGGCATCGATAGTTTGCAAATTTACACTCTCGGGGCGCAATAGAACAAAATAATTAGGTTTTACTCTTTGTTCGATTAAATGAGAAAAAGTATTGTTTCCAAAGTTATACTGATAGTGCGCAATTGAGTTGTCTAATGTTGGTACGGTTTTTGTTCTTGCGAACGTTGGCATCGATACGTTGCAAATTTACACTCTCGGGGCGCAATAGAACAAAATAATTAGGTTTTACTCTTTGTTCGATTGAATGAGAAAAATCTTGTTTCCAAAGTTATGCGATAGGGCGCAATTAATTAGTCTAATGTTGGTCCGGTTTTGTTTTTTGTGAACGTTGGCATCGATAGGTTGCAAATTTACACTCTCGGGGCATAATAGAACAAAATAATTAGGTTTTACTCTTTGTTCGATTGAATGAGAAAAGGTAAGTTTCCAAAGTTATCGATAGGGTGCAATTGAGTTGTCGAATGTTGTTTCGGTTTTGGTTCTTGTGAACGTTGGCATCGATACGTTGTAAATTTACACTCTCGGGGCGTAATAGAACAAAATAATTTGGTTTTACTCATTGTTCGATTGAATTAGAAAATGTCTTGTTTCCAAAGTTATGCGATAGGCGCAATTGAGTAGTCTAATGTTGGTCCGGTTTTGGTTCTTGTGAACGTTGGCATCGATAGGTTGCAAATTTACACTCTCGGGGCGTAATAGAATAAAATAATAAGGTTTTACTCATTGTTCGATTGAATGAGAAAATGTACTGTTTCCAAAGTTGTTATGCGATAGGCGCAATTGATTAGTCTAATGTTGGTCCGGTTTTGTTCTTGTGAACGTTGGCAACGATACGTTGCAAATTTACAATCTCGGGCGTAATAAAACCAAATAATTTGGTTTTACTCATTGTTCGATTGAATGAGAAAATGTCTTGTTTCCAAAGTTATGCTTGATAGGGTGCAAGTGAGTAGTCTAATTTTGGTCGGTTTTGGTTCTTTTGAACTTTGTCATGGATACGTTGCAAATTTACACACTCGGGCGTAATCGAACAAAATAATTAGGTTTTACTCATTGTTCGATTGAATGAGAAAATGTACGGTTTCAAAGTTATGCGATAGGCGCAATTGAGTAGTCTAATGTTGGTCCGGTTTTGGTTCTTGTGAACGTTGGCATCGAAAGGTTGCAAATTTACACTCTCGGGGCGTAATAGAACAAAATAATTAGGTTTTAATCATTGATCGATTGAATGAGAAAATGTCTTTGTTTCCAAAGTTGTGCGATAGGGCGCAATTGATTAGTCTAATGTTGGTCCGGTTTTGTTCTTGTGAACGTTGGCATCGATACGTTGCAAATTTACAATCTAGGGCGTAATAAAACCAAATAATTTGGTTTTACTCATTGTTCGATTGAATGAGAAAATGTCTTGTTTCCAAAGTTATGCGATAGGCGCAACCGAGTAGTCTAATGTTTGTCCGGTTTGGTTCTTGTGAACGTTGGCATCGATAGTTTGCAAATTTACACTCTCGGGCGCAATAGAACAAAATAATTAGGTTTTACTCTTTGTTCGATTAAATGAGAAAAATCTTGTTTCCAAAGTTATCGATAGTGCGCAATTGAGTTGTCTAATGTTGGTACGGTTTTTGTTCTTGTGAACGTTGGCATCGATACGTTGCAAATTTACACTCTCGGGGCGCAATAGAACAAAATAATTAGGTTTTACTCTTTGTTCGATTGAATGAGAAAAAATCTTGTTTCCAAAGTTATACTGATAGGGCGCAATTGATTAGTCTAATGTTGGTCCGGTTTTGGTTCTTGTGAACGTTGGCATCGATACGTTGCAAATTTACACTCTCGGGGCATAATAGAACAAAATAATTAGGTTTTACTCTTTGTTCGATTGAATGAGAAAAGGTACTGTTTCCATAGTTATCTTGATAGGGTGCGATTGAGTAGTCAATGTTGGTCCGGTTTTGGTTCTTGTGAACGTTGGCATCGATAGGTTGCAAATTTACACTCTCGGGGCG
Organism: Aechmea fasciata; assembly: GCA_025177825.1. NCBI lineage: Eukaryota > Viridiplantae > Streptophyta > Magnoliopsida > Poales > Bromeliaceae > Aechmea > Aechmea fasciata. The sequence goes on along the minus strand of CM045928.1, from coordinate 14,588,292 downwards.
TAATAGAACAAAATAATTAGGTTTTACTCTTTGTTCGATTGAATGAGAATATGTACTGTTTCCAAAGTTATACTGATAGGGCGCAACTGAGTAGACTAATTTTTGTCAGGGTTTTGTTCTTGTGAACGTTGGCATCGATAGGTTGCAAATTTACATTCTCGGGAGTAATAGAACAAAATAATAAGGTTTTACTCCATTCGATTTAAAGAGAAAATGTCTGTTTCCAAAGTTGTGCGATAGGGGCGCAATTGATTAGTCTAATGTTGGTCGGTTTTGTTCTTGTGAACGTTGGCATCGATACGTTGCAAATTTACAATCTCGGGCGTAATAAAACCAAATAATTTGGTTTTACTCATTGTTCGATTGAATGAGAAAATGTCTTTGTTTCCAAAGTTATGCGATAGGGTGCAAGCGTAGTCTAATTTTGGTCGGTTTTGGTTCTTTTGAACTTTGTCATGGATACGTTGCAAATTTACACACTCGGGCGTAATAGAACAAAATAATTAGGTTTTACGTTGTTCGATTGAATGAGAAAATGTACGATTTCAAAGTTATGCGATAGGCGCAACTTAGTAGTCTAATGTTGGTCCGGTTTTGGTTCTTGTGAGCGTTGGCATCGATAGGTTGCAAATTTACACTCTCGGGGCGTAATAGAACAAAATAATTAGGTTTTACTCATTGTTCGATTGAATGAGAAAAAGTACTGTTTCCAAAGTTGTATGCGATAGGGCGCAATTGAGTATTCTAATGTTGGTCCGGTTTTGGTTCTTGTGAACGTTGGCATCGATACGTTGCAAATTTACAATCTAGGGCGTAATAAAACCAAATAATTTGGTTTTACTCATTGTTCGATTGAATGAGAAAATGTCTTGTTTCCAAAGTTATGCGATAGGCGCAACCGAGTAGTCTAATGTTTGTCCGGTTTTGGTTCTTGTGAACGTTGGCATCGATAGTTTGCAAATTTACACTCTCGGGCGCAATAGAACAAAATAATTAGGTTTTACTCTTTGTTCGATTAAATGAGAAAAATCTTGTTTCCAAAGTTATGCGATAGTGCGCAATTGAGTTGTCTAATGTTGGTCCGGTTTTGGTTCTTGTGAACGTTGGCATCGATACGTTGCAAATTTACACTCTCGGGGCGTAATAGAACAATATAATTAGGTTTTACTCTTTGTTCGATTGAATGAGAAAAAAATCTTGTTTCCAAAGTTGTACTGATAGGGCGCAATTGAGTATTCTAATGTTGGTCCGGTTTTGGTTCTTGTGAACGTTGGCATCGATACGTTGCAAATTTACACTCTATGGGGCGTAATAGAACAATATAATTAGGTTTTACACTATGTTCGATTGAATGAGAAAACGTAACGTTTCCAAAGTTATCGATAGGGAGCAATTGAGTAGTCCCATGTTGGTCCGGTTTTGGTGCTTGTGAACGTTGGCATCAATACGTTGTAAATTTACACTCTCGGGGCGTAATAGAACAAAATAATTTGGTTTTACTCATTGTTCGATTGAATGAGAAAATGTACTGTTTCCAATGTTATACTGATAGGGCGCAACTGAGTAGTGTAATGTTGGTCCGGTTTTTGTTCTTGTGAACGTTGGCATCGATACGTTGCAAATTTACACTCTCGGGGCGTAATAGAACAAAATAATTAGGTTTTACTCCTCGATTTAAAGAGAAAATGTCTTTGTTTCCAAAGTTGTATGCGATAGGGCGCAATTGATTAGTCTAATGTTGGTCCGGTTTTTGTTCTTGTGAACGTTGGCATCGATACGTTGCAAATTTACAATCTCGGGGCATAATAAAACCAAATAATTTGGTTTTACTTTATTCGATTGAATGAGAAAATGTACTGTTTCCAAAGTTATACTGATAGGGTGCAACTGAGTAGTCTAATTTTGGTCCGGTTTTGGTTCTTTTGAACTTTGTCATGGATACGTTGCAAATTTACACACTCGGGGCGTAATAGAACAAAATAATTAGGTTTTACTCATTGTTCGATTGAATGAGAAAATGTACGATTTCCAAAGTTATGCGATAGGCGCAACTTAGTAGTCTAATGTTGGTCCCGTTTTGGTTCTTGTGAACGTTGGCATCGAAAGGTTGCAAATTTACACTGTCGGGGCGTAATAGAACAAAATAATTAGGTTTTACTCTTTGTTCGATTGAATGAGAAAATGTCTTGTTTCCAAAGTTATCGATAGGGCGCAATTGATTAGTCTAATGTTGGTCGGTTTTGTTCTTGTGAACGTTGGCATCGATACGTTTCAAATTTACAATCTCGGGGCGTAATAAAACCAAATAATTTGGTTTTACTCATTGTTCGATTGAATGAGAAAATGTACTGTTTCCAAAGTTATACTGATAGGGCGCAACTGAGTAGTCTAATGTTGGTCCGGTTTTGGTTCTTGTGAACGTTGGCATCGATAGTTTGCAAATTTACACTCTCGGGGCGCAATAGAACAAAATAATTAGGTTTTACTCTTTGTTCGATTGAATGAGAAAAAGTACTGTTTCCAAAGTTATACTGATAGTGCGCAATTGAGTTGTCTAATGTTGGTACGGTTTTTGTTCTTGTGAACGTTGGCATCGATACGTTGCAAATTTACACTCTCGGGGCGCAATAGAACAATATGATTAGGTTTTACTCTTTGTTCGATTGAATGAGAAAAAGTACTGTTTCCAAAGTTATCGATAGGGCGCAATTGATTAGTCTAATGTTGGTCGGTTTTGTTCTTGTGAACGTTGGCATCGATACGTTGCAAATTTACAATCTCGGGCGTAATAAAACCAAATAATTTGATTTTACTCATTGTTCGATTGAATGAGAAAATGTCTTTGTTTCCAAAGTAATACGATATGGCGCACCGAGTAGTCTAATTTTGGTCGGTTTTGGTTCTTTTGAACTTTGGCATGGATATGTTGCAAATCTACACTCTCGGGGAGTATTAGAACAAAATAATTAGGTTTTACTCATTGTTCGATTGAATGATAAAATGTACTGTTTCCAAAGTTATTCTGATAGGGCGCAACTTAGTAGTCTAATGTTGGTCCGATTTTGGTTCTTGTGAACGTTGGCATTGATAGGTTGCAAATTTACACTCTCGCGGCGTAATAGAACAAAATAATAAGGTTTTACTCATTGTTCGATTTAATGAGAAAATGTCTTGTTTCCAAAGTTGTACCGATAGGCGCAATTGATTAGTCTAATGTTGGTCGGTTTTGTTTTTTGTGAACGTTGGCATCGATAGGTTGCAAATTTACACTCTCGAGGCGTAATAGAACAAAATAATTAGGTTTTACTCATTGTTCGATTGAATGAGAAAATGTACTGTTTCCAAAGTTATACTGATAGGGCGCAACTGAGTAGTCTAATGTTGCTCCGGTTTTGGTTCTTGTGAACGTTGGCATCGATAGTTTGAAAAATTAAACTCTCGGGGCGCAATAGAAAAAAAAAAATAAGTTTTACTCATTGTTCGATTAAATTAGAAAAATCTTTGTTTCCAAAGTTATACTGATAGTGCGCAATTGAGTTGTCTAATGTTGGTACGGTTTTTGTTCTTGTGAAAGTTGGCATCGATACGTTGCAAATTTACACTCTCGGGGCGCAATAGAACAATATAATTAGGTTTTACTCTTTGTTCGATTGAATGAGAAAAAGTACTGTTTCCAAAGTTATACTGATAGGGCGCAATTGATTAGTCTAATGTTGGTCCGGTTTTTGTTCTTGTGAACGTTGGCATCGATACGTTGCAAATTTACAATCTCGGGGCGTAATAAAACCAAATAATTTGGTTTTACTCATTGTTCGATTGAATGAGAAAATGTACTGTTTCCAAAGTAATACTGATATGGCGCAACTGAGTAGTCTAATTTTGGTCCGGTTTTGGTTCTTTTGAACTTTGGCATGGATACGTTGCAAATTTACACACTCGGGGCGTAATAGAACAAAATAATTAGGTTTTACTCATTGTTCGATTGAATGAGAAAATGTACGATTTCCAAAGTTATGCGATAGGCGCAACTTAGTAGTCTAATGTTGGTCCGGTTTTGGTTCTTGTGAACGTTGGCATCGATAGGTTGCAAATTTACACTCTCGCGGCGTAATAGAACAAAATAATAAGGTTTTACTCATTGTTCGATTTAATGAGAAAATGTCTTGTTTCCAAAGTTGTGCGATAGGCGCAATTGATTAGTCTAATGTTGGTCGGTTTGTTTTTTGTGAACGTTGGCATCGATAGGTTGCAAATTTACACTCTCGGGCGTAATAGAACAAAATAATTTGGTTTTACTCATTGTTCGATTGATTTAGAAAATGTCTTGTTTCCAAAGTTATGCGATAGGCGCAATGAGTAGTCTAATGTTTGTCGGTTTTGGTTCTTGTGAACGTTGGCATCGATAGTTTGCAAATTTACACTCTCGGGGCGCAATAGAACAAAATAATTAGGTTTTACTCTTTGTTCGATTAAATTAGAAAAAGTACTGTTTCCAAAGTTATACTGATAGTGCGCAATTGAGTTGTCTAATGTTGGTACGGTTTTTGTTCTTGTGAACGTTGGCATCGATACGTTGCAAATTTACACTCTCGGGGCGCAATAGAACAATATAATTAGGTTTTACTCTTTGTTCGATTGAATGAGAAAAATCTTTCCAAAGTTATGCGATAGGGCGCAATTGATTAGTCTAATGTTGGTCCGGTTTTTGTTCTTGTGAACGTTGGCATCGATACGTTGCAAATTTACAATCTCGGGGCGTAATAAAACCAAATAATATGGTTTTACTCATTGTTCGATCGAATGAGAAAATGTACTGTTGCCAAAGTAATACTGATATGGCGCAACTGAGTAGTCTAATGTTGGTCCGGTTTTGGTTCTTGTGAACGTTGGCATCGATAGGTTGCAAATTTACACTCTCGCGGCGTAATAGAACAAAATAATAAGGTTTTACTCATTGTTCGATTTAATGAGAAAATGTACTGTTTCCAAAGTTGTACTGATAGGGAGCAATTGATTAGTCTAATGTTGGTCCGGTTTTTGTTCTTGTGAACGTTGGCATCGATACGTTACAAATTTACACTCTCGGGGAGTAATAGAACAAAATAATAAGGTTTTACTCTCTGTTCGATTTAAAGAGAAAATGTCTTGTTTCCACGGTTGTGCGATAGGCGCAATTGATTAGTCTAATGTTGGTCCGGTTTTGTTCTTGTGAACGTTGGCATCGATACGTTGCAAATTTACAATCTCGGGCGTAATAAAACCAAATAATTTGGTTTTACTCATTGTTCGATTGAATGAGAAAATGTACTGTTTCCAAAGTTATACTGATAGGGTGCAACTGAGTAGTCTAATTTTGGTCCGGTTTTGGTTCTTTTGAACTTTGTCATGGATACGTTGCAAATTTACACACCGGGCGTAATGGAACAAAATATTTAGGTTGTACACATTGTTCGATTGAATGAGAAAATGTACTGGTTTCAAAGTTATGCGATAGGCGCAACTTAGTAGTCTAATGTTGGTCCGGTTTTGGTTCTTGTGAACGTTGGCATCGAAAGGTTGCAAATTTACACTCTCGGGGCGTAATAGAACAAAATAATTAGGTTTTACTCATTGTTCGATTGAATGAGAAAATGTACTGTTTCCAAAGTTGTGCGATAGGCGCAATTGATTAGTCTAATGTTGGTCGGTTTTGTTCTTTTGAATGTTGGCAACGATAACTTGCTAATTTACAATCTAGGGGCATAAAAAAACAAAATAATTAGGTTTTACTCTTTGTTCGATTGAATGAGAAAAAGTACTGTTTCCAAAGTTATGCGATAGGCGCAATGAGTAGTCTAATGTTTGTCGGTTTTGGTTCTTGTGAACGTTGGCATCGATAGTTTGCAAATTTACACTCTCGGGGCGCAATAGAACAAAATAATTAGGTTTACTCTTTGTTCGGTTAAATGAGAAAAAAATCTTGTTTCCAAAGTTATGCGATAGGCGCAATTGAGTAGTCCAATGTTGGTCGGTTTTGGTTCTTGTGAACGTTGGCATCGATACGTTGCAAATTTACACTCTCGGGCGCAATAGAACAATATAATTAGGTTTTACTCTTTGTTCGATTGAATGAGAAAAATCTTGTTTCCAAAGTTATGCGATAGGGCGCAATTGATTAGTCTAATGTTGGTCCGGTTTTTGTTCTTGTGAACGTTGGCATCGATACGTTGCAAATTTACACTCTCGGGGCGTAATAAAACCAAATAATTTGGTTTTACTCATTGTTCGATTGAATGAGAAAATGTCATTTCCAAAGTAATACTGATATGGCGCAACTGAGTAGTCTAATGTTGGTCCGGTTTTGGTTCTTGTGAACGTTGGCATCGATAGGTTGCAAATTTACACTCTCGCGGCGTAATAGAACAAAATAATAAGGTTTTACTCATTGTTCGATTTAATGAGAAAATGTACTGTTTCCAAAGTTGTGCGATAGGGGCGCAATTGATTAGTCTAATGTTGGTCCGGTTTTGGTTTTTGTGAACGTTGGCATCGATAGGTTGCAAATTTACACTCTCGGGGCGTAATAGAACAAAATAATTTGGTTTTACTCATTGTTCGATTGATTTAGAAAATGTCTTGTTTCCAAAGTTATGCGATAGGCGCAATTGAGTAGTCTAATGTTGGTCCGGTTTTTGTTCTTGTGAACGTTGGCATCGATACGTTACAAATTTACACTCTCGGGGAGTAATAGAACAAAATAATAAGGTTTTACTCACTGTTCGATTTAAAGAGAAAATGTACTGTTTCCAAAGTTGTACTGATAGGGCGCAATTGATTAGTCTAATGTTGGTCCGGTTTTTGTTCTTGTGAACGTTAGCATCGATAGGTTGCAAATTTACACTCTCGGGGCGTAATAGAACAAAATAATTAGGTTTTACTCTTTGTTCGATTGAATGAGAAAAAGTATCGTTTCCAAAGTTATACTGATAGGGCGCAATTGAGTAGTCTAATGTTGGTCCGGTTTTTGTTCTTGTCAACGTTGGCATCGATAGTTTGCAAATTTACTCTCTCGGGGCGCAATAGAACAAAATAATTAGGTTTTACTCTTTGTTCGATTGAATGAGAAAAAGTACTGTTTCCAAAGTTATACTGATAGGGCGCAATTGAGTAGTCCAATGTTGGTCCGGTTTTGGTTGTTGTGAATGCTGGCAATGATAGGTTGCAAATTTACACTCTCGGGGCGTAATAGAATAAAATAATTTGGTTTTACTCATTGTTCGATTGATTTAGAAAATGTACTGTTTCCAAAGTTGTACTGATAGGGCGCAATTGAGTAGTCTAATGTTGGTCCGGTTTTTGTTCTTGTGAACGTTGGCATCGATACGTTACAAATTTACACTCTCGGGGAGTAATAGAACAAAATAATAAGGTTTTACTCAACATTCGATTTAAAGAGAAAATGTCTTGTTTCCAAAGTTGTGCGATAGGCGCAATTGATTAGTCTAATGTTGGTCCGGTTTTTGTTCTTGTGAACGTTGGCATCGATACGTTGCAAATTTACACTCTCGGGGCGTAATAGAACAAAATAATTAGGTTTTACTCTTTGTTCGATTGAATGAGAAAATGTACTGTTTCCAAAGTTATACTGATAGGGCGCAATTGAGTAGTCTAATGTTGGTCCGGTTTTTGTTCTTGTGAAAGTTGGCATCGATACGTTGCAAATTTACACTCTCGGGGCGCAATAGAACAAAATAATTAGGTTTTACTCTTTGTTCGATTGAATGAGAAAAAGAACTGTTTCCAAATTTATACTGATAGGGCGCAATTGATTAGTCTAATGTTGGTCCGGTTTTTGTTCTTGTGAACGTTGGCATCGATACGTTGCAAATTTACAATCTCGGGACGTAATAAAACCAAATAATTTGGTTTTACTCATTGTTCGATTGAATGAGAAAATGTCTTGTTTCCAAAGTAATACCGATATGGCGCAAGTAGTCTAATTTTGGTCCGGTTTTGGTTCTTTTGAACTTTGGCATGGATACGTTGCAAATTTACACACTCGGGCGTAATAGAACAAAATAATTAGGTTTTACTCATTGTTCGATTGAATGAGAAAATGTACGATTTCAAAGTTATGCGATAGGGCGCAACTGAGTAGTCTAATGTTGGTCCGGTTTTGGTTCTTGTGAACGTTGGCATCGATAGGTTGCAAATTTACACTCTCGCGGCGTAATAGAACAAAATAATAAGGTTTTACTCATTGTTCGATTTAATGAGAAAATGTGCTGTTTCCAAAGTTGTACTTGATAGGCGCAATTGATTAGTCTAGTGTTGGTCTGGTTTTGTTTTTTGTGAACGTTGGCATCGATAGGTTGCAAATTTACTCTCTCGGGGCGTAATAGAACAAAATAATTTGGTTTTACTAATTGTTCGATTGATTTAGAAAATGTCTTGTTTCCAAAGTTATCTTGATAGGCGCAAGCGAGTAGTCTAATGTTTGTCCTGGTTTTGGTTCTTGTGAACGTTGGCATCGATAGTTTGCAAATTTACACTCTCGGGCGCAATAGAACAAAATAATTAGGTTTTACTCTTTGTTCGATTAAATTAGAAAAATCTTTCCAAAGTTATCGATAGTGCGCAATTGAGTTGTCTAATGTTGGTACGGTTTTTGTTCTTGTGAACGTTGGCATCGATACGTTGCAAATTTACACTCTCGGGGCGTAATAGAACAAAATAATTAGGTTTTACTCATTGTTCGATTGAATGAGAAAAATCTTGTTTCCAAAGTTATACTGATAGGGCGCAATTGATTAGTCTAATGTTGGTCCGGTTTTTGTTCTTGTGAACGTTGGCATCGATACGTTGCAAATTTACAATCTCGGGGCGTAATAAAACCAAATAATTTGGTTTTACTCATTGTTCGATTGAATGAGAAAATGTACTGTTTCCAAAGTAATACTGATATGGCGCAACTGAGTAGTCTAATTTTGGTCCGGTTTTGGTTCTTTTGAACTTTGGCATGGATACGTTTCAAATTTTCACACTCGGGGGCGTAATAGAACAAAATAATTAGGTTTTACTCATTGTTCGATTGAATGAGAAAATGTACATTTCAAAGTTATGCGATAGGCGCAACTTAGTAGTCTAATGTTGGTCGGTTTTGGTTCTTGTGAACGTTGGCATCGATAGGTTGCAAATTTACACTCTCGGCGTAATAGAACAAAATAATAAGGTTTTACTCATTGTTCGATTTAATGAGAAAATGTCTTGTTTCCAAAGTTGTGCGATAGGGCGCAATTGATTAGTCTAATGTTGGTCCGGTTTTTGTTCTTGTGAACGTTGGCATCGATACGTTACAAATTTACACTCTCGGGGAGTAATAGAACAAAATAATAAGGTTTTACTCACTGTTCGATTTAAAGAGAAAATGTCTTGTTTCCACGGTTATGCGATAGGGCGCAATTGATTAGTCTAATGTTGGTCCGGTTTTTGTTCTTGTGAACGTTGGCATCGATACGTTGCAAATTTACAATCTCGGGGCGTAATAAAACCAAATAATTTGGTTTTACTCATTGTTCGATTGAATGAGAAAATGTACTGTTTCCAAAGTTATCGATAGGGTGCAAGCGAGTAGTCTAATTTTGGTCCGGTTTTGGTTCTTTTGAACTTTGTCATGGATACGTTGCAAATTTACACACCGGGCGTAATAGAACAAAATAATTAGGTTTTACTCATTGTTCGATTGAATGAGAAAATGTACGATTTCAAAGTTATGCGATAGGCGCAACTTAGTAGTCTAATGTTGGTCCGGTTTTGGTTCTTGTGAACGTTGGCATCGAAAGGTTGCAAATTTACACTCTCGGGGCGTAATAGAACAAAATAATTAGGTTTTACTCATTGTTCGACTGAATGAGAAAATGTCTTGTTTCCAAAGTTGTACCGATAGGCCCAATTGATTAGTCTAATGTTGGTCCGGTTTTTGTTCTTGTGAACGTTGGCATCGATACGTTGCAAATTTACAATCTCGGGGCATAATAAAACCAAATAATTTGGTTTTACTCATTGTTCGATTGAATGAGAAAATGTCTTTGTTTCCAAAGTTATGCGATAGGCGCAAGCGAGTAGTCTAATGTTTGTCCGGTTTTGGTTCTTGTGAACGTTGGCATCGATAGTTTGCAAATTTACACTCTCGGGGCGCAATAGAACAAAATAATTAGGTTTTACTCTTTGTTCGATTAAATGAGAAAAATCTTGTTTCCAAAGTTATCGATAGGCGCAATTGAGTAGTCCAATGTTGGTCCGGTTTTGGTTCTTGTGAACGTTGGCATCGATACGTTGCAAATTTACACTCTCGGGGCGTAATAGAACAAAATAATTAGGTTTTACTCTTTGGTCGATTGAATGAGAAAAAGTACAGTTTCCAAAGTTATGCGATAGGCGCAATTGAGCAGTCTCATGTTGGTCCAGTTTTTGTTCTTGTGAACGTTGGCATCGATAGGTTGCAAATTTACACCGGGCGTAATAAAACCAAATAATTTGGTTTTACTCATTGTTCGATTGAATGAGAAAATGTCTTGTTTCCAAAGTAATACGATATGGCGCAATGAGTAGTCTAATGTTGGTCCGGTTTTGGTTCTTGTGAACGTTGGCATCGATAGGTTGCAAATTTACACTCTCGCGGCGTAATAGAACAAAATAATAAGGTTTTACTCATTGTTCGATGTAATGAGAAAATGTCTTTGTTTCCAAAGTTGTGCGATAGGCGCAATTGATTAGTCTAATGTTGGTCCGGTTTTGTTTTTTGTGAACGTTGGCATCGATAGGTTGCAAATTTACACTCTCGGGGCGTAATAGAACAAAATAATTTGGTTTTACTCATTGTTCGATTGATTTAGAAAATGTACTGTTTCCAAAGTTATACTGATAGGGCGCAATTGAGTAGTCTAATGTTGGTCCGGTTTTTGTTCTTGTGAACGTTGGCATCGATACGTTACAAATTTACACTCTCGGGGAGTAATAGAACAAAATAATAAGGTTTTACTCACAGTTCGATTGAATGAGAAAATGTCTGTTTCCAAAGTTGTGCGATAGGCGCAATTGATTAGTCTAATGTTGGTCCGGTTTTGTTCTTGTGAACGTTAGCATCGATAGGTTGCAAATTTACACTCTCGGGCGTAATAGAACAAAATAATTAGGTTTTACTCTTTGTTCGATTGAATGAGAAAATGTACTGTTTCCAAAGTTATACTGATAGGGCGCAATTGAGTAGTCTAATGTTGGTCCGGTTTTTGTTCTTGTCAACGTTGGCATCGATAGTTTGCAAATTTACTCTCTCGGGGCGTAATAGAACAAAATAATTAGGTTTTACTCTTTGTTCGATTGAATGAGAAAAAGTATTGTTTCCAAAGTTATACTGATAGGGCGCAATTGAGTAGTCCAATGTTGGTCCGGTTTTGGTTCTTGTGAACGTTGGCAATGATAGGTTGCAAATTTACACTCTCGGGGCGTAATAGAACAAAATAATTAGGTTTTACTCATTGTTCGATTGAATGAGAAAATGCACTGTTTCCAAAGTTATGCGAGAGGCGCAAGAGTAGTTTAATGTTGGACCGGTTTTGGTTCTTGTGAACTTTGGCATCGATACGTTGCAAATTTACACTCTCGGGGCCTAATAGAAAAAAATAATTAGGTTTTACTCAATGTTCGATTGAATGATAAAATGTACTGTTTCCAATGTTATACTGATAGTGCGCAATTGAGTAGTCTAATGTTGGTCCGGTTTTGGTTCTTGTGAACGTTGGCATCGATAGGTTGCAAATTTACACTCTCGCGGCGTAATAGAACAAAATAATAAGGTTTTACTCATTGTTCGATTTAATGAGAAAATGTACTGTTTCCAAAGTTGTACTGATAGGGCGCAATTGATTAGTCTAATGTTGGTCCGGTTTTATTTTTTGTGAACGTTGGCATTGATAGGTTGCAAATTTACACTCTCGGGGCGTAATAGAACAAAATAATTAGGTTTTACTCTTTGTTCGATTAATGAGAAAAGGTAACGTTTCCAAAGTTATACTGATATGGTGCAATTGTGTAGTCCAATGTTGGTCCGGTTTTGGTTCTTGTGAACGTTGGCATCGATACGTTGTAAATTTACACTCTCGGGGCGTAATAGAACAAAATAATTTGGTTTTACTCATTGTTCGATTGAATTAGAAAATGTACTGTTTCCAAAGTTATACTGATAGGGCGCAATTGAGTAGTCTAATGTTGGTCCGGTTTTTGTTCTTGTGAACGTTGGCATCGATACGTTACAAATTTACACTCTCGGGGAGTAATAGAACAAAATAATAAGGTTTTACTCATTGTTCGATTTAAAGAGAAAATGTCTTGTTTCCAAAGTTGTGCGATAGGGCGCAATTGATTAGTCTAATGTTGGTCCGGTTTTTGTTCTTGTGAACGTTGGCATCGATACGTTGCAAATTTACAATCTCGGGGCGTAATAAAACAAAATAATTTCGTTTTACTCATTGTTCGATTGAATGAGAAAATGTACTGTTTCCAAAGTTATACTGATAGGGCGCAACTGAGTAGTCTAATTTTGGTCCGGTTTTGGTTCTTTTGAACTTTGGCATGGATACGTTGCAAATTTACACACTCGGGGCGTAATAGAACAAAATAATTAGGTTTTACTCATTGTTCGATTGAATGAGAAAATGTACTGTTGCCAAAGTTATGCGATAGGGCTCAAGAGTAGTCTAATGTTGGTCGGTTTTGGCTCTTGTGAACGTTCGCATCGATAGGTTGCAAATTTACACTCTCGGGGCGTAATAGAACAAAATAATTAGGTTTTACTCTTTGTTCGATTGAATGAGAAAATGTACTGTTTCCAAAGTTATACTGATAGGGCGCAATTGAGTAGTCTAATGTTGGTCCGATTTTTGTTCTTGTGAACGTTGGCATCGATAGTTTGCAAATTTACACTCTCGGGGCGCAATAGAACAAAATAATTAGGTTTTACTCATTGTTCGATTGAATGAGAAAAATCTTGTTTCCAAAGTTATGCGATAGGCGCAATTGAGTAGTCCAATGTTGGTCCGGTTTTGGTTCTTGTGAACGTTGGCATCGATAGTTTGCAAATTTACACTCTTGGGGCGCAATAGAACAAAATAATTAGGTTTACTCTTTGTTCGATTAAATGAGAAAAAGTACTGTTTCCAAAGTTATACTGATAGTGCGCAATTGAGTTGTCTAATGTTGGTACGGTTTTTGTTCTTGTGAACGTTGGCATCGATACGTTGCAAATTTACACTCTCGGGGCGTAATAGAACAAAATAATAAGGTTTTACTCAGTTCGATTTAAAGAGAAAATGTCTTGTTTCCAAAGTTGTGCGATAGGCGCAATTGATTAGTCTAATGTTGGTCCGGTTTTTGTTCTTGTGAACGTTGGCATCGATACGTTGCAAATTTACAATCTCGGGGCATAATAAAACCAAATAATTTGGTTTTACTCATTGTTCGATTGAATGAGAAAATGTACTGTTTCCAAAGTTATACTGATAGGGTGCAACTGAGTAGTCTAATTTTGGTCCGGTTTTGGTTCTTTTGAACTTTGTCATGGATACGTTGCAAATTTACACACTGGGGGCGTAATAGAACAAAATAATTAGGTTTTACTCATTGTTCGATTGAATGAGAAAATGTACGATTTCCAAAGTTATGCGATAGAGGCGCAACTTAGTAGTCTAATGTTGGTCCGGTTTTGGTTCTTGTGAACGTTGGCATCGAAAGGTTGCAAATTTACACTCTCGGGGCGTAATAGAACAAAATAATTAGGTTTTACTCATTGTTCGATTGAATGAGAAAATGTACTGTTTCCAAAGTTGTACTTGATAGAGGCGCAATTGATTAGTCTAATGTTGGTCCGGTTTTTGTTCTTGTGAACGTTGGCATCGATACGTTGCAAATTTACAATCTAGGGGCGTAATAAAACCAAATAATTTGGTTTTACTCATTGTTCGATTGAATGAGAAAATGTCTTGTTTCCAAAGTTATGCGATAGGCGCAACCGAGTAGTCTAATGTTTGTCCGGTTTTGGTTCTTGTGAACGTTGGCATCGATAGTTTGCAAATTTACACTCTCGGGCGCAATAGAACAAAATAATTAGGTTTTACTCTTTGTTCGATTAAATGAGAAAAATCTTGTTTCCAAAGTTATCGATAGTGCGCAATTGAGTTGTCTAATGTTGGTAGGGTTTTGTTCTTGTGAACGTTGGCATCGATACGTTGCAAATTTACACTCTCGGGCGCAATAGAACAATATAATTAGGTTTTACTCTTTGTTCGATTGAATGAGAAAAATCTTGTTTCCAAAGTTATGCGATAGGGCAATTGATTAGTCTAATGTTGGTCCGGTTTTTGTTCTTGTGAACGTTGGCATCGATACGTTGCAAATTTACAATCTCGGGGCGTAATAAAACCAAATAATTTGGTTTTACTCATTGTTCGATTGAATGAGAAAATGTCTTGTTTCCAAAGTAATACCGATATGGCGCAACCAGTAGTCCAATGTTGGTCCGGTTTTGGTTCTTTTGAACGTTGGCATGGATAGGTTGCAAATTTACACTCTCGGGGCGTAATAGAACAAAATAATTAGGTTTTACTCATTGTTCGATTGAATGAGAAAATGTACGATTTCCAAAGTTATGCGATAGGCGCAACTTAGTAGTCTAATGTTGGTCCGGTTTTGGTTCTTGTGAACGTTGGCATCGATAGGTTGCAAATTTACACTCTCGCGGCGTAATAGAACAAAATAATAAGGTTTTACTCATTGTTCGATTTAATGAGAAAATGTACTGTTTCCAAAGTTGTACTGATAGGGTGCAATTGATTAGTCTAATGTTGGTCCGGTTTTGTTTTTTGTGAACGTTGGCATCGATAGGTTGCAAATTTACACTCTCGGGGCGTAATAGAACAAAATAATTTGGTTTTACTAATTGTTCGATTGATTTAGAAAATGTACTGTTTCCAAAGTTATCGATAGGCGCAATTGAGTAGTCTAATGTTGGTCCCGTTTTGGTTCTTGTGAACGTTGGCATCGATAGGTTGCAAATTTACACTCTCGGGGAGTAATAGAACAAAATAATAAGGTTTTACTCTTTGTTCGATTGAATGAGAAAAAGTACTGTTTCCAAAGTTATACTGATAGGGCGCAATTGAGTAGTCTAACGTTGGTCCGGTTTTGTTCTTGTGAACGTTGGCATCGATACGTTGCAAATTTACAATCTCGGGCGTAATAAAACCAAATAATTTGGTTTTACTCATTGTTCGATTGAATGAGAAAATGTCTTTGTTTCCAAAGTTATGCGATAGGCGCAAGCGAGTAGTCTAATTTTGGTCGGTTTGGTTCTTTTGAACTTTGGTATGGATAAGTTGCAAATTTACACCCTCGGGGTTTAATAGAACAAAATAATTAGGTTTTACTCATTGTTCGATTGAATGAGAAAATGTACAGTTTCCAAAGTTATACTGATAGGGCTCAACTGAGTAGTCTAATGTGGGTCCGGTTTTGGCTCTTGTGAACGTTAGCATCGATAGGTTGCAAATTTACACTCTCGGGGCGTAATAGAACAAAATAATTAGGTTTTACTCTTTGTTCGATTGAATGAGAAAATGTACTGTTTCCAAAGTTATACTGATAGGGCGCAATTGAGTAGTCTAATGTTGGTCCGGTTTTTGTTCTTGTGAACGTTGGCATCGATAGTTTGCAAATTTACACTCCTGGGGCGTAATAGAACAAAATAATTAGGTTTTACTCTTTGTTCGATTGAATGAGAAAATGTACTGTTTCCAAAGTTATACTGATAGGGCGCAATTGAGTAGGCCAATGTTGGTCCGGTTTTGGTTCTTGTGAACGTTGGCATCGATAGTTTGCAAATTTACACTCTCGGGGCGCAATAGAACAAAATAATTAGGTTTACTCTTTGTTCGATTAAATGAGAAAAATTCCTTTTTCCAAAGTTATGCGATAGTGCGCAATTGAGTTGTCTAATGTTGGTACGGTTTTGTTCTTGTGAACGTTGGCATCGATACGTTGCAAATTTACACTCTCGGGCGCAATAGAACAAAATAATTAGGTTTTACTCTTTGTTCGATTGAATGAGAAAAAATCGTTTCCAAAGTTATGCGATAGGGCGCAATTGATTAATCTAATGTTGGTCGGTTTTGTTTTTTGTGAACGTTGGCATCGATAGGTTGCAAATTTACACTCTCGGGGCGTAATAGAACAAAATAATTAGGTTTTACTCTTTGTTCGATTGAATGAGGAAAGGTAATGTTTCCAAAGTTATCTTGATAGGCGGCGCAATGAGTAGTCTAATTTTTCGTCGGTTTTGGTTCTTTTGAACTTTGGCATGGATACGTTGCAAATTTACACACTCGGGCGTAATAGAACAAAATAATTAGGTTTTACTCATTGTTCGATTGAATGAGAAAATGTACGATTTCCAAAGTTATCTTGATAGGGTGCAACTTAGTAGTCTAATGTTGGTCGGTTTTGGTTCTTGTGAACGTTGGCATCGATAGGTTGCAAATTTACACTCTCGCGCGTAATAGAACAAAATAATAAGGTTTTACTCATTGTTCGATTTAATGAGAAAATGTCTTGTTTCCAAAGTTGTGCGATAGGGCGCAATTGATTAGTCTAATGTTGGTCCGGTTTTGTTTTTTGTCAACGTTGGCATCGATAGGTTGCAAATTTACACTCTCGGGGCGTAATAGAACAAAATAATTAGGTTTTACTCTTTGTTCGATTGAATTAGAAAATGTCTTTGTTTCCAAAGTTATGCGATAGGGCGCAATTGAGTAGTCTAATGTTGGTCGGTTTTGTTCTTGTGAACGTTGGCATCGATACGTTACAAATTTACACTCTCGGGGAGTAATAGAACAAAATAATAAGGTTTTACTCCATTCGATTTAAAGAGAAAATGTCTTGTTTCCAAAGTTGTGCTTGATAGGCGCACTTGATTAGTCTAATGTTGGTCCGGTTTTTGTTCTTGTGCACTTTGGCATCGCTACGTTGCAACTTTACACTCTAGTGGCGTAATAAAAACAAATAATTTGGTTTTACTCATTGTTCGATTGAATGAGAAAATGTCTTGTTTCAAAAGTTATGCTTGATAGGCGCAATGAGTAGGCTAATTTTGGTCGGGTTTTGATTCTTTTGAACTGTGGCATGGATACGTTGCAAATTTTCACCCTCGGGGCGTAATAAAACAAAATAATTAGGTTTTACTCATTGTTCGATTGAATGAGAAAATGTACGATTTCCAAAGTTATACTGATAGGGCGCAATTGAGTAGTCTAATGTTGGTCCGGTTTTGGTTCTTGTGAACGTTGGCAATGATAGGTTGCAAATTTACACTCTCGGGGCGTAATAGAACAAAATAATTAGGTTTTACTCATTGTTCGATTGAATGAGAAAATGCACTGTTTCCAAAGTTATACTGATAGGGCGCAATTGAGTAGTCTAATGTTGGTCCGGTTTTTGTTCTTGTCAACGTTGGCATCGATAGTTTGCAAATTTACTCTCTCGGGGCGCAATAGAACAAAATAATTAGGTTTTACTCTTTGTTCGATTGAATGAGAAAAAGTACTGTTTCCAAAGTTATACTGATAGGGCGCAATTGAGTAGTCCAATGTTGGTCCGGTTTTGGTTCTTGTGAACGTTGGCAATTATAGGTTGCAAATTTACACTCTCGGGGCGTAATAGAACAAAATAATTAGGTTTTACTCATTGTTCGATTGAATGAGAAAATGCACTGTTTCCAAAGTTATACTGAGAGGGCGCAACTGAGTAGTTTAATGTTGGACCGGTTTTGGTTCTTGTGAACTTTGGCATCGATACGTTGCAAATTTACACTCTCGGGGCCTAATAGAAAAAAATAATTAGGTTTTACTCAATGTTCGATTGAATGATAAAATGTACTGTTTCCAAAGTTATACTGTTAGGGCGCAACTGAGTAGTCTAATGTTGGTCCGGTTTTGGTTCTTGTGAACGTTGGCATGGATACGTTGCGAATATACACTCTCGCGTAATAGAACAAAATAATAAGGTTTTACTCATTGTTCGATTTAATGAGAAAATGTCTTGTTTCCAAAGTTGTGCGATAGGGCGCAATTGATTAGTCTAATGTTGGTCCGGTTTTATTTTTTGTGAACGTTGGCATTGATAGGTTGCAAATTTACACTCTCGGGGCGTAATAGAACAAAATAATTAGGTTTTACTCTTTGTTCGATTAATGAGAAAAGGTAACGTTTCCAAAGTTATACTGATAGGGTGCAATTGTGTAGTCCAATGTTGGTCGGTTTTGGTTCTTGTGAACGTTGGCATCGATACGTTGTAAATTTACACTCTCGGGCGTAATAGAACAAAATAATTTGGTTTTACTCATTGTTCGATTGAATTAGAAAATGTCTTTGTTTCCAAAGTTATGCGATAGGGCGCAATTGAGTAGTCTAATGTTGGTCCGGTTTTTGTTCTTGTGAACGTTGGCATCGATACGTTACAAATTTACACTCTCGGGGAGTAATAGAACCAAATAATAAGGTTTTACTCATTCGATTTAAAGAGAAAATGTCTTGTTTCCAAAGTTGTGCGATAGGGCGCAATTGATTAGTCTAATGTTGGTCCGGTTTTTGTTCTTGTGAACGTTGGCATCGATACGTTGCAAATTTACAATCTCGGGGTGTAATAAAACCAAATAATTTGGTTTTACTCATTGTTCGATTGAATGAGAAAATGTCTTTGTTTCCAAAGTTATGCGATAGGCGCAACTGAGTAGTCTAATTTTGGTCCGGTTTTGGTTCTTTTGAACTTTGGCATGGATACGTTGCAAATTTACACACTCGGGGCGTAATAGAACAAAATAATTAGGTTTTACTCATTGTTCGATTGAATGAGAAAATGTACGGTTTCAAAGTTATGCGATAGGGCTCAATGAGTAGTCTAATGTTGGTCGGTTTTGGCTCTTGTGAACGGTGGCACCGATAGTTTGCAAATTTACACTCGCGGGGCGCAATAGAACAAAATAATTAGGTTTACTCTTTGTGCGATTAAATGAGAAAAAGTACTGTTTCCAAAGTTATACTGATAGGGCGCAATTGAGTAGTCTAATGTTGGTCCGGTTTTGGTTCTTGTGAACGTTGGCATCGATAGTTTGCAAATTTACACTCTCGGGGCGCAATAGAACAAAATAATTAGGTTTTACTCTTTGTTCGATTGAATGAGAAAAAGTACTGTTTCCAAAGTTATACTGATAGGGCGCAATTGAGTAGTCTAATGTTGGTCCGGTTTTTGTTCTTGTGAACGTTGGCATCGATAGTTTGCAAATTTACACTCTCGGGGCGCAATAGAACAAAATAATTAGGTTTACTCTTTGTTCGATTGAATGAGAAAAATCGTTTCCAAAGTTATACGATAGTGCGCAATTGAGTTGTCTAATGTTGGTACGGTTTTGTTCTTTTGAACGTTGGCATCGATACGTTGCAAATTTACACTCTCGGGCGCAATAGAACAAAATAATTAGGTTTTACTCTTTGTTCGATTGAATGAGAAAAATCTTGTTTCCAAAGTTATCGATAGGCGCAATTGATTAATCTAATGTTGGTCCGGTTTTGGTTTTTGTGAACGTTGGCATCGATACGTTGCAAATTTACACTCTCGGGGCGTAATAAAACCAAATAATTTGGTTTTACTCATTGTTCGATTGAATGAGAAAATGTCTTGTTTCCAAAGTTATGCGATAGGGCGCAATGAGTAGTCTAATTTTCGTCGGTTTTGGTTCTTTTGAACTTTGGCATGGATACGTTGCAAATTTACACACTCGGGCGTAATAGAACAAAATAATTAGGTTTTACTCATTGTTCGATTGAATGAGAAAATGTACGATTTTCAAAGTTATCGATAGGCGCAACTTAGTAGTCTAATGTTGGTCGGTTTTGGTTCTTGTGAACGTTGGCATCGATAGGTTGCAAATTTACACTCTCGCGTAATAGAACAAAATAATAAGGTTTTACTCATTGTTCGATTTAATGAGAAAATGTCTTGTTTCCAAAGTTGTACCGATAGGCAATTGATTAGTCTAATGTTGGTCCGGTTTTGTTTTTTGTGAACGTTGGCATCGATAGGTTGCAAATTTACACTCTCGGGGCGTAATAGAACAAAATAATTTGGTTTTACTCATTGTTCGATTGAATTAGAAAATGTACTGTTTCCAAAGTTATGCGATAGGGCGCAATTGAGTAGTCTAATGTTGGTCCGGTTTTTGTTCTTGTGAACGTTGGCATCGATACGTTACAAATTTACACTCTCGGGGAGTAATAGAACAAAATAATAAGGTTTTACTCACTGTTCGATTTAAAGAGAAAATGTACTGTTTCCAAAGTTGTACTGATAGGGCGCAATTGATTAGTCTAATGTTGGTCCGGTTTTTGTTCTTGTGTACGTTGGCATCGATACGTTGCAAATTTACAATCTCGGGGCGTAATAAAACCAAATAATTTGGTTTTACTCATTGTTCGATTGAATGAGAAAATGTACTGTTTCAAAAGTTATGCGATAGGGCGCAAGCGAGTAGTCTAATTTTGGTCCGGTTTTGGTTCTTTTGAACTTTGGCATGGATACGTTGCAAATTTACACACTCAGGGCGTAATAGAACAAAATAATTAGGTTTTACTCATTGTTCGATTGAATGAGAAAATGTACAGTTTCAAAGTTATGCGATAGGGCTCAAGAGTAGTCTAATGTTGATCCGGTTTTGGTTCTTGTGAACGTTAGCATCGATAGGTTGCAAATTTACACTCTCGGGGCGTAATAGAACAAAATAATTAGGTTTTACTCTTTGTTCGATTGAATGAGAAAATGTACAGTTTCCAAAGTTATACTGATAGGGCGCAATTGAGTAGTCTAATGTTGGTCCGGTTTTTGTTCTTGTGAACGTTGGCATCGATAGTTTGCAAATTTACACTCTCGGGGCGCAATAGAACAAAATAATTAGGTTTTACTCTTTGTTCGATTGAATGAGAAAAATCTTTCCAAAGTTATACTGATAGGGCGCAATTGAGTAGTCCAATGTTGGTCCGGTTTTGGTTCTTGTGAACGTTGGCAATGATAGGTTGCAAATTTACACTCTCGGGGCGTAATAGAACAAAATAATTAGGTTTTACTCATTGTTCGATTGAATGAGAAAATGTACTGTTTCCAAAGTTATGCGAGAGGCGCAAGTAGTTTAATGTTGGACCGGTTTTGGTTCTTGTGAACTTTGGCATCGATACGTTGCAAATTTACACTCTCGGGCCTAATAGAAAAAAATAATTAGGTTTTACTCAATGTTCGATTGAATGAGAAAATGTCTTGTTTCCAATGTTATGCGATAGGGCGCAATTGAGTAGTCTAATGTTGGTCCGGTTTTTGTTCTTGTGAACGTTGGCATCGATAGTTTGCAAATTTACACTCTCGGGGCGCAATAGAACAAAATAATTAGGTTTTACTCTTTGTTCGATTGAATGAGAAAAATCTTGTTTCCAAAGTTATGCGATAGGGCGCAATTGAGTAGTCCAATGTTGGTCCGGTTTTGGTTCTTGTGAACGTTGGCATCGATAGTTTGCAAATTTACACTCTCGGGGCGCAATAGAACAAAATAATTAGGTTTACTCTTTGTTCGATTAAATGAGAAAAAGTACTGTTTCCAAAGTTATACTGATAGTGCGCAATTGAGTTGTCTAATGTTGGTACGGTTTTTGTTCTTTTGAACGTTGGCATCGATACGTTGCAAATTTACACTCTCGGGGCGCAATAGAACAAAATAATTAGCTTTTACTCTTTGTTCGATTGAATGAGAAAAAGTACTGTTTCCAAAGTTATCCGATAGGCGCAATTGATTAGTCTAATGTTGGTCCGGTTTTGTTTTTTGTGAACGTTGGCATAGATAGGTTGCAAATTTACACTCTCGGGGCGTAATAGAACAAAATAATTAGGTTTTACTCTTTGTTCGATTGAATGAGAAAATGTCTTGTTTCCAAAGTTATCTTGATAGGCGCAATGAGTAGTCTAATTTTCGTCCGGTTTGGTTCTTTTGAACTTTGGCATGGATACGTTGCAAATTTACACACTCGGGCGTAATAGAACAAAATAATTAGGTTTTACTCATTGTTCGATTGAATGAGAAAATGTACTGTTTCCAAAGTAATACTGATATGGCGCAACTGAGTAGTCTAATGTTGGTCCGGTTTTGGTTCTTGTGAACGTTGGCATCGATAGGTTGCAAATTTACACTCTCGCGGCGTAATAGAACAAAATAATAAGGTTTTACTCATTGTTCGATTTAATGAGAAAATGTCTTGTTTCCAAAGTTGTGCGATAGGCGCAACTGAGTAGTCTAATGTTGGTCCGGTTTTTGTTTTTGTGAACGTTGGCATCGATACGTTGCAAATTTACACTCTCGGGGCATAATAGAACAAAATAATTAGGTTTTACTCTTTGTTCGGTTGAATTAGAAAATGTCTTTGTTTCCAAAGTTATGCGATAGGCGCAATTGAGTAGTCTAATGTTGGTCCGGTTTTTGTTCTTGTGAACGTTGGCATCGATACGTTACAAATTTACACTCTCGGGAGTAATAGAACAAAATAATAAGGTTTTACTCACTTTATTCGATTTAAAGAGAAAATGTCTTGTTTCCAAAGTTGTCGATAGGCGCAATTGATTAGTCTAATGTTGGTCCGGTTTTTGTTCTTGTGTACGTTGGCATCGATACGTTGCAAATTTACAATCTCGGGGCGTAATAAAACCAAATAATTTGGTTTTACTCATTGTTCGATTGAATGAGAAAATGTACTGTTTCCAAAGTTATACTGATAGGGCGCAACTGAGTAGTCTAATTTTGGTCCGGTTTTGGTTCTTTTGAACTTTGGCATGGATACGTTGCAAATTTACACACTCGGGGCGTAATAGAACAAAATAGTTAGGTTTTACTCATTGTTCGATTGAATGAGAAAATGTACGGATTTCCAAAGTTATGCGATAGGGCTCAACTGAGTAGTCTAATGTTGGTCCCGTTTTGGTTCTTGTGAACGTTAGCATCGATAGGTTGCAAATTTACACTCTCGGGGCGTAATAGAACAAAATAATTAGGTTTTACTCTTTGTTCGATTGAATGAGAAAAAGTACTGTTTCCAAAGTTATACTGATAGGGCGCAATTGATTAGTCTATTGTTGGTCCGGTTTTATTTTTTGTGAACGTTGGCATTGATAGGTTGCAAATTTACACTCTCGGGGCGTAATAGAACAAAATAATTAGGTTTTACTCTTTGTTCGATTAATGAGAAAAGGTAACGTTTCCAAAGTTATACTGATAGGGTGCAATTGTGTAGTCCAATGTTGGTCCGGTTTTGGTTCTTGTGAACGTTGGCATCGATACGTTGTAAATTTACACTCTACGTAATAGAACAAAATAATTTGGTTTTACTCATTGTTCGATTGAATGAGAAAATGTACTGTTTCCAAAGTTATACTGATAGGGCGCAATTGAGTAGTCTAATGTTGGTCCGGTTTTTGTTCTTGTGAACGTTGGCATCGATACGTTACAAATTTACACTCTCGGGGCGTAATAGAACAAAATAATAAGGTTTTACTCCTTGTTCGATTTAATGAGAAAATGTACTGTTTCTAAAGTTGTGCGATAGGCGCAATTGATTAGTCTAATGTTGGTCGGTTTGTTCATGTGAACGTTGGCATCGATACGTTGCAAATTTACAATCTCGGGCGTAATAAAACCAAATAATTTGGTTTTACTCATTGTTCGATTGAATGAGAAAATGTCTTGTTTCCAAAGTATCTTGATAGGCGCAAGTAGTCTAATTTTGGTCGGTTTTGGTTCTTTTGAACCTTGGCATGGATACGTTGCAAATTTACACTCTCGGGGCGTAATAGAACAAAATAATTAGGTTTTACTCATTGTTCGATTGAATGAGAAAATGTACAGTTTCCAAAGTTATCTTGATAGGGCTCAAGAGTAGTCTAATGTTGGTCGGTTTTGGCTCTTGTGAACGTTAGCATCGATAGGTTGCAAATTTACACTCTCGGGCGTAATAGAACAAAATAATTAGGTTTTACTCTTTGTTCGATTGAATGAGAAAATGTCTTGTTTCCAAAGTTATGCGATAGGGCGCAATTGAGTAGTCTAATGTTGGTCGGTTTTGTTCTTGTGAACGTTGGCATCGATAGTTTGCAAATTTACACTCTCGGGCGCAATAGAACAAAATAATTAGGTTTTACTCATTGTTCGATTGAATGAGAAAAAGTAATGTTTCCAATGTTATACTAATAGGGCGCAATTGAGTAGTCCAATGTTGGTCCGGTTTTGGTTCTTGTGAACGTTGGCAATGATAGGTTGCAAATTTACACTCTCGGGGCGTAATAGAACAAAATAATTAGGTTTTACTCATTGTTCGATTGAATGAGAAAATGTACTGTTTCCAAAGTTATGCGAGAGGCGCAAGAGTAGTTTAATGTTGGTCCGGTTTTGGTTCTTGTGAACTTTGGCATCGATACGTTGCAAATTTACACTCTCGGGGCCTAATAGAAAAAAATAATTAGGTTTTACTCATTGTTCGATTGAATGAGAAAATGTACTGTTTCCAATGTTATACAGATAGGGCGCAACTGAGTAGTGTAATGTTGGTCCGGTTTTGGTTCTTGTGAACGTTGGCATCGATAGGTTGCAAATTTACACTCTCGGGGCGTAATAGAACAAAATAATAAGGTTTTACTCATTGTTCGATTGAATGAGAAAATGTACTGTTTCCAAAGTTGTACTGATAGGGCGCAATTGATTAGTCTAAAGTTCGTCCGGTTTTGTTTTTTGTGAACGTTGGCATCGATAGGTTGCAAATTTACACTCTCGGATTTACACTCTCGGGGCGTAATAGAACAAAATAATTAGGTTTTACTCTTTGTTCGATTGAATGAGAAAAGGTAACGTTTCAAAAGTTATACTGATAGGGTGCAATTTAGTAGTCCAATGTTGGTCCGGTTTTGGTTCTTGTGAACGTTGGCATCGATACGTCGTAAATTTACACTCTCGGGGCGTAATAGAACAAAATAATTTGGTTTTACTCATTGTTCGATTGAATTAGAAAATGTACTGTTTCCAAAGTTATACTGATAGGGCGCAATTGAGTAGTCTAATGTTGGTCCGGTTTTTGTTCTTGTGAACGTTGGCATCGATAGGTTACAAATTTACACTCTCGGGGCGTAATAGAACAAAATAATAAGGTTTTACTCATTGTTCGATTGAATGAGAAAATGTCTTTCCAAAGTTGTCGATAGGCGCAATTGATTAGTCTAATGTTGGTTCGGTTTTTGTTCTTGTGAACGTTGGCATCGATACGTTGCAAATTTACAATCTCGGGGCGTAATAAAACCAAATAATTTGGTTTTACTCATTGTTCGATTGAATGAGAAAATGTACTGTTTCCAAAGTTATGCGATAGGCGCAGAGTAGTCTAATGTTGGTCCGGTTTTGTTTTTTGTGAACGTTGGCATCGATAGGTAGCAAATTTACACTCTCGGGGCGTAATAGAACAAAATAATTAGGTTTTACTCTTTGTTCGATTGAATGAGAAAAGGTAACATTTCCAAAGTTATACTGATAGGGTGCAATTGAGTAGTCCAATGTTGGTCCGGTTTTGGTTCTTGTGAACGTTGGCATCGATACGTTGTAAATTTACACTCTCGGGGCGTAATAGAACAAAATAATTTGGTTTTACTCATTGTTCGATTGAATTAGAAAATGTACTGTTTCCAAAGTTATATTGATAGGGCGCAATTGAGTAGTCTAATATTGGTCCGGTTTTTGTTCTTGTGAACGTTGGCATCGATACGTTACAAATTTACACTCTCGGGGGATAATAGATCAAAATAATAAGGTTTTACTCATTATTCGATTTAAAGAGAAAATGTCTTGTTTCCAAAGTTGTGATAGGCGCAATTGATTAGTCTAATGTTGGTCGGTTTTGTTCTTGTGAACGTTGGCATCGATACGTTTCATATTTACACTCTCGTAATAAAACCAAATAATTTGGTTTTACTCATTGTTCGATTGAATGAGAAAATGTCTTGTTTCAAAAGTTATCGATAGGCGCAAGAGTAGGCTAACTTTGGTCCGGTTTTGGTTCTTTTGAACTTTGGCATGGATACGTTGCAAATTTACACACTCGGGGCGTAATAGAACAAAATAATTAGGGTTTACTCATTGTTCGATTGAATGAGAAAATGTACAGTTTCCAAAGTTATACTGATAGGGCTCAACTGAGTAGTCTAATGTTGGTCCGGTTTTGGTTCTTGTGAACGTTAGCATCGATAGGTTGCAAATTTACACTCTCGGGGCGTAATAGAACAAAATAATTAGGTTTTACTCTTTGTTCGATTGAATGAGAAAATGTACTGTTTCCAAAGTTATACTGATAGGGCGCAATTGAGTAGTCTAATGTTGGTCCGGTTTTTGTTCTTGTGAACGTTGGCATCGATAGTTTGCAAATTTACACTCTCGGGGCGCAATAGAACAAAATAATTAGGTTTACTCTTTGTTCGATTAAATGAGAAAAAGTACTGTTTCCAAAGTTATACTGATAGTGCGCAATTGAGTTGTCTAATGTTGGTACGGTTTTTGTTCTTGTGAACGTTGGCATCGATACGTTGCAAATTTACACTCTCGGGGCGCAATAGAACAAAATAATTAGGTTTTACTCTTTGTTCGATTGAATGAGAAAAAGTACTGTTTCCAAAGTTATACTGATAGGGCGCAATTGATTAATCTAATGTTGGTCCGGTTTTTGTTTTTGTGAACGTTGGCATCGATACGTTGCAAATTTACAATCTCGGGGCGTAATAAAACCAAATAATTTGGTTTTACTCATTGTTCGATTGAATGAGAAAATGTACTGTTTCCAAAGTTATCGATAGGCGCAAGCGAGTAGTCTAATTTTCGTCCGGTTTTGGTTCTTTTGAACTTTGGCATGAATACGTTGCAAATTTACACTCTCGGGTAAAAATAGAACAATATATTTAGTTTTACTCTTTGTTCGATTGAATGAGAAAAAGTACTGTTTCCAAAGTTATACTGTTAGGGCGCAACTGAGTAGTCTAATGTTGGTCCGGTTTTGGTTCTTGTGAACGTTGGCATCGATAGGTTGCAAATTTACACTCTCGGCGTAATAGAACAAAATAATAAGGTTTTACTCATTGTTCGATTTAATGAGAAAATGTCTTTGTTTCCAAAGTTGTACTGATAGGACGCAATTGATTAGTCTAATGTTGGTTCGGTTTTGTTTTTTGTGAACGTTGGCATCGATAGGTTGCAAATTTACACTCTCGGGGCGTAATAGAACAAAATAATTTGGTTTTACTCATTGTTCGATTGAATTAGAAAATGTACTGTTTCCAAAGTTATACTGATAGGGCGCAATTGAGTAGTCTAATGTTGGTCCGGTTTTTGTTCTTGTGAACGTTGGCATCGATACGTTACAAATTTACACTCTCGGGGAGTAATAGAACAAAATAATGAGGTTTTACTCACATTCGATTTAAAGAGAAAATGTCTTGTTTCCAAAGTTGTGCGATAGGGCGCAATTGATTAGTCTAATGTTGGTTCGGTTTTGGTTTTGTGAACGTTGGCATCGATACGTTGCAAATTTACAATCTCGGGCGTAATAAAACCAAATAATTTGGTTTTACTCATTGTTCGATTGAATGAGAAAATGTACTGTTTCCAAAGTTATACTGATAGGGCGCAACTGAGTAGTCTAATGTTGGTCCGGTTTTGTTTTTTGTGAACGTTGGCATCGATAGGTAGCAAATTTACACTCTCGGGGCGTAATAGAACAAAATAATTAGGTTTTACTCTTTGTTCGATTGAATGAGAAAAGGTAACATTTCCAAAGTTATACTGATAGGGTGCAATTGAGTAGTCCAATGTTGGTCCGGTTTTGGTTCTTGTGAACGTTGGCATCGATACGTTGTAAATTTACACTCTCGGGGCGTAATAGAACAAAATAATTTGGTTTTACTCATTGTTCGATTGAATTAGAAAATGTACTGTTTCCAAAGTTATACTGATAGGGCGCAATTGAGTAGTCTAATATTGGTCCGGTTTTTGTTCTTGTGAACGTTGGCATCGATACGTTACAAATTTGCACTCTCGGGGAATAATAGAACAAAATAATAAGGTTTTACTCATTGTTCGATTGAATGAGAAAATGCACTGTTTCCAAAGTTATACTGAGAGGGCGCAACTGAGTAGTTTAATGTTGGACCGGTTTTGGTTCTTGTGAACTTTGGCATCGATACGTTGCAAATTTACACTCTCGGGCCTAATAGAAAAAAATAATTAGGTTTTACTCAATGTTGGATTGAATGACAAAATGTCTTGTTTCCAATGTTATGCGATAGTGCGCAATTGAGTAGTCTAATGTTGGTCGGTTTTGGTTCTTGAGAACGTTGGCATCGATAGGTTGCAAATTTACTCTCTCGCGGCGTAATAGAACAAAATAATAAGGTTTTACTCATTGTTCGATTTAATGAGAAAATGTACTGTTTCCAAAGTTGTATTGATAGGGCGCAATTGATTAGTCTAATGTTGGTCCGGTTTTATTTTTTGTGAACGTTGGCATTGATAGGTTGCAAATTTACACTCTCGGGGCGTAATAGAACAAAATAATTAGGTTTTACTCTTTGTTCGATTAATGAGAAAAGGTAATGTTTCCAAAGTTATACTGATAGGGTGCAATTGAGTAGTCCAATGTTGGTCCGGTTTTGGTTCTTGTGAACGTTGGCATAGATACGTTGTAAATTTACACTCTCGGGGCGTAATAGAACAAAATAATTTGGTTTTACTCATTGTTCGATTGAATTAGAAAATGTCTTGTTTCAAAAGTTATACCGATAGGCGCAATTGAGTAGTCTAATGTTGGTCCGGTTTTGGTTCTTGTGAACGTTGGCATCGATACGTTGCAAATTTACACTCTCGGGGAGTAATAGAACAATATAATTAGGTTTTACTCTATGTTCGATTGAATGAGAAAACGTACTGTTTCCAATGTTATACTGTTAGGGCGCAACTGAGTAGTCTAATGTTGGTCCGGTTTTGTTCTTGTGAACGTTGGCATCGATACGTTGCAAATTTACAATCTCGGAGCGTAATAAAACCAAATAATTTGGTTTTACTCATTGTTCGATTGAATGAGAAAATGTCTTTGTTTCCAAAGTTATACTTGATAGGCGCAGTAGTCTAATGTTGGTCCGGTTTTGGTTCTTGTGAACGTTGGCATGGATACGTTGCGAATATACACTCTGGGGGCGTAATAGAACAATATAATTAGGTTTTACTCATTGTTCGATTGAATGAGAAAATGTACAGTTTCCAAAGTTATACTGATAGGGCTCAACTGAGTAGTCTAATGTTGGTCCGGTTTTGGCTCTTGTGAACGTTAGCATCGATAGGTTGCAAATTTACACTCTCGGGGCGTAATAGAACAAAATAATTAGGTTTTACTCTTTGTTCGATTGAATGAGAAAATGTACTGTTTCCAAAGTTATGCGATAGGCGCAATTGAGTAGTCTAATGTTGGTCGGTTTTGTTCTTGTGAACGTTGGCATCGATAGTTTGCAAATTTACACTCTCGGGGCAACGAACAAAATAATTAGGTTTTACTCTTTGTTCGATTGAATGAGAAAAAGTACTGTTTCCAAAGTTATACATATAGGGCGCAATTGAGTAGTCCAATGTTGGTCCGGTTTTGGTTCTTGTGAACGTTGGCATCGATAGTTTGCAAATTTACACTCTCGGGGCGCAATAGAACAAAATAATTAGGTTTACTCTTTGTTCGATTAAATGAGAAAAAGTACTGTTTCCAAAGTTATACTGATAGTGCGCAATTGAGTTGTCTAATGTTGGTACGGTTTTTGTTCTTTTGAACGTTGGCATCGATACGTTGCAAATTTACACTCTCGGGGCGCAATAGAACAAAATAATTAGGTTTTACTCTTTGTTCGATTGAATGAGAAAAAGTACTGTTTCCAAAGTTATACTGATAGGGCGCAATTGATTAATCTAATGTTGGTCCGGTTTTTGTTTTTGTGAACGTTGGCATCGATACGTTGCAAATTTACAATCTCGGGGCGTAATAAAACCAAATAATTTGGTTTTACTCATTGTTCGATTGAATGAGAAAATGTACTGGTTGCAAAGTTATACTGATAGGGCGCAACTGAGTAGTCTAATTTTTGTCCGGTTTTGGTTCTTTTGAACTTTGGCATGGATACGTTGCAAATTTACACACTCGGGGGCGTAATAGAACAAAATAATTAGGTTTTACTCATTGTTCGATTGAATGAGAAAATGTACTGTTTCCAAAGTTATACTGATAGGGCGCAACTTAGTAGTCTAATGTTGGTCCGGTTTTGGTTCTTGTGAACGTTGGTATCGATAGGTTGCAAATTTACACTCTCGCGGCGTAATAGAACAAAATAATAAGGTTTTACTCATTGTTCGATTTAATGAGAAAATGTACTGTTTCCAAAGTTGTACTGATAGGGCGCAATTGATTAGTCTAATGTTGGTCCGGTTTTGTTTTTTGTGAACGTTGGCATCGATAGGTTGCAAATTTACACTCTCGGGGCGTAATAGAACAAAATAATTAGGTTTTACTCATTGTTCGATTGAATTAGAAAATGTACTGTTTCCAAAGTTATACTGATAGGGCGCAACTGAGTAGTCTAATGTTGGTCCGGTTTTGGTTCTTGTGAACGTTGGCATCGATACGTTGCAAATTTACACTCTCGGGGCGTGATAGAACAATATGATTAGGTTTTACTCCTTTATTCGATTTAAAGAGAAAATGTCTTGTTTCCAAAGTTGTGCGATAGGCGCAATTGATTAGTCTAATGTTGGTCGGTTTTGTTCTTGTGTACGTTGGCATCGATACGTTGCAAATTTACAATCTCGGGGCGTAATAAAACCAAATAATTTGGTTTTACTCATTGTTCGATTGAATGAGAAAATGTACTGTTTCAAAAGTTATACTGATAGGGCGCAACTGAGTAGTCTAATTTTGGTCCGGTTTTGGTTCTTTTGAACTTTGGCATGGATACGTTGCAAATTTACACACTCGGGGCGTAATAGAACAAAATAATTAGGTTTTACTCATTGTTCGATTGAATGAGAAAATGTATAGTTTCCAAAGTTATACTGATAGGGCTCAACTGAGTAGTCTAATGTTGATCCGGTTTTGGTTCTTGTGAACGTTAGCATCGATAGGTTGCAGATTTACACTCTCGGGCGTAATAGAACAAAATAATTAGGTTTTACTCTTTGTTCGATTGAATGAGAAAATGTCTTTGTTTCCAAAGTTATACTGATAGGGCGCAATTGAGTAGTCTAATGTTGGTCCGGTTTTTGTTCTTGTGAACGTTGGCATCGATAGTTTGCAAATTTACACTCTCGGGGCGCAATAGAACAAAATAATTAGGTTTTACTCTTTGTTCGATTGAATGAGAAAAAGTACTGTTTCCAAAGTTATACTGATAGGGCGCAATTGAGTAGTCCAATGTTGGTCCGGTATTGGTTCTTGTGAACGTTGGCAGTGATAGGTTGCAAATTTACACTCTCGGGGCGTAATAGAACAAAATAATTAGGTTTTACTCATTGTTCGATTGAATGAGAAAATGCACTGTTTCCAAAGTTATACTGAGAGGGCGCAACTGAGTAGTTTAATGTTGGACCGGTTTTGGTTCTTGTGAACTTTGGCATCGATACGTTGCAAATTTACACTCTCGGGGCCTAATAGAAAAAAATAATTAGGTTTTACTCAATGTTCGATTGAATGAGAAAATGTACTTTGTTTCCAATGTTATACTGATAGTGCGCAATTGAGTAGTCTAATGTTGGTCCGGTTTTGGTTCTTGTGAACGTTGGCATCGATAGGTTGCAAATTTACTCTCTCGGGGCGTAATAGAACAAAATAATAAGGTTTTACTCATTGTTCGATTTAATGAGAAAATGTACTGTTTCCAAAGTTGTATTGATAGGGCGCAATTGATTAGTCTAATGTTGGTCCGGTTTTATTTTTTGTGAACGTTGGCATTGATAGGTTGCAAATTTACACTCTCGGGGCGTAATAGAACAAAATAATTAGGTTTTACTCTTTGTTCGATTAATGAGAAAAGGTAATGTTTCCAAAGTTATACTGATAGGGTGCAATTGAGTAGTCCAATGTTGGTCCGGTTTTGGTTCTTGTGAACGTTGGCATAGATACGTTGTAAATTTACACTCTCGGGGCGTAATAGAACAAAATAATTTGGTTTTACTCATTGCTCGATTGAATTAGAAAATGTACTGTTTCAAAAGTTATACTGATAGGGCGCAATTGAGTAGTCTAATGTTGGTCCGGTTTTTGTTCTTGTGAACGTTGGCATCGATACGTTACAAATTTACACTCTCGGGGCGTAATAGAACAAAATAATAAGGTTTTACTCACTGTTCGATTTAATGAGAAAATGTCTTGTTTCCAAAGTTGTATGCGATAGGGCGCAATTGATTAGTCTAATGTTGGTCCTGGTTTTTGTTCTTGTGAACGTTGGCATCGATACGTTGCAAATTTACAATCTCGGGCGTAATAAAACCAAATAGTTCGGTTTTACTTATTGTTCGATTGGGTGAGAAAGGGTTCTGTTTCCAAAGTTATGCTGATAGGGCGCAACTGGGTAGTCTAATTTTGGTCCGGTTTTGGTTCTTTTGAACCTTGGCATGGATACGTTGCAAATTTACACACTCGGGGCGTAATAGAACAAAATAATTAGGTTTTACTCATTGTTCGATTGAATGAGAAAATGTACAGTTTCCAAAGTTATACTGATAGGGCTCAACTGAGTAGTCTAATGTTGGTCCGGTTTTGGCTCTTGTGAACGTTAGCATCGATAGGTTGCAAATTTACACTCTCGGGGCGTAATAGAACAAAATAATTAGGTTTTACTCTTTGTTCGATTGAATGAGAAAATGTCTTGTTTCCAAAGTTATGCGATAGGGCGCAATTGAGTAGTCTAATGTTGGTCGGTTTGTTCTTGTGAACGTTGGCATCGATAGTTTGCAAATTTACACTCTCGGGCGCAATAGAACAAAATAATTAGGTTTTACTCTTTGTTCGATTGAATGAGAAAAATCTTGTTTCCAAAGTTATACTGATAGGGCGCAATTGAGTAGTCCAATGTTGGTCCGGTTTTGGTTCTTGTGGACGTTGGCAATGATAGGTTGCAAATTTACACTCTCGGGGCGTAATAGAACAAGATAATTAGGTTTTACTCATTGTTCGATTGAATGAGAAAATGTCTTTGTATCCAAAGTTATACTTGAGAGGCGCAATCGAGTAGTTTAATGTTGGTCCGGTTTTGGTTCTTGTGAACGTTGGCATCGATATGTTGCAAATTTACACTCTCGGGCCTAATAGAAAAAAATAATTAGGTTTTACTCAATGTTCGATTGAATGAGAAAATGTCTTGTTTCCAATGTTATGCGATAGTGCGCAATTGAGTAGTCTAATGTTGGTCCGGTTTTGGTTCTTGTGAACGTTGGCATCGATAGGTTGCAAATTTACACTCTCGCGTAATAGAACAAAATAATAAGGTTTTACACATTGTTCGATTTAATGAGAAAATGTCTTGTTTCCAAAGTTGTCTTGATAGGGCGCAATTGATTAGTCTAAAGTTCGTCCGGTTTGTTTTTTGTGAACGTTGGCATCGATAGGTTGCAAATTTACACTCTCGGATTTACACTCTCGGGGCGTAATAGAACAAAATAATTAGGTTTTACTCTTTGTTCGATTGAATGAGAAAAGGTAACGTTTCAAAAGTTATACTGATAGGGTGCAATTTAGTAGTCCAATGTTGGTCCGGTTTTGGTTCTTGTGAACGTTGGCATCGATACGTTGTAAATTTACACTCTCGGGGCGTAATAGAACAAAATAATTTGGTTTTACTCATTGTTCGATTGAATTAGAAAATGTCTTGTTTCCAAAGTTATGCGATAGGGCGCAATTGAGTAGTCTAATGTTGGTCCGGTTTTGTTCTTGTGAACGTTGGCATCGATACGTTACAAATTTACACTCTCGGGAGTAATAGAACAAAATAATAAGGTTTTACTCATTGTTCGATTGAAAGAGAAAATGTACTGTTTCCAAAGTTGTACTGATAGGGCGCAATTGATTAGTCTAATGTTGGTTCGGTTTTTGTTCTTGTGAACGTTGGCATCGATACGTTGCAAATTTACAATCTCGGGGCGTAATAAAACCAAATAATTTGGTTTTACTCATTGTTCGATTGAATGAGAAAATGTCTTTGTTTCCAAAGTTATCTTGATAGGCGCAACCGAGTAGTCTAATGTTGGTCCGGTTTGTTTTTTGTGAACGTTGGCATCGATAGGTTGCAAATTTACACTCTCGGGCGTAATAGAACAAAATAATTAGGTTTTACTCTTTGTTCGATTGAATGAGAAAAGGTAACATTTCCAAAGTTATACTGATAGGGTGCAATTGAGTAGTCCAATGTTGGTCCGGTTTTGGTTCTTGTGAACGTTGGCATCGATACGTTGTAAATTTACACTCTCGGGGCGTAATAGAACAAAATAATTTGGTTTTACTCATTGTTCGATTGAATTAGAAAATGTACTGTTTCCAAAGTTATACTGATAGGGCGCAATTGAGTAGTCTAATATTTGTCCGGTTTTTGTTCTTGTGAACGTTGGCATCGATACGTTACAAATTTACACTCTCGGGGAGTAATAGAACAAAATAATAAGGTTTTACTCACTGTTCGATTTAAAGAGAAAATGTCTTTGTTTCCAAAGTTGTGCGATATGGCGCAACTGATTAGTCTAATGTTGGTCCGGTTTTTGTTCTTGTGAACGTTGGCATCGATACGTTTCAAATTTACAATCTCGGGGCGTAATAAAACCAAATAATTTGGTTTTACTCTTTGTTCGACAGAATGAGAAAATGTCTTGTTTCAAAAGTTATCGATAGGCGCAGCGAGTAGGCTAACTTTGGTCCGGTTTTGGTTCTTTTGAACTTTGGCATGGATACGTTGCAAATTTACACACTCGGGGCGTAATAGAACAAAATAATTAGGGTTTACTCATTGTTCGATTGAATGAGAAAACGTACTGTTTCCAAAGTTTTACTGATAGGGCGCGAGTGAGTAGTCCAATGTTGGTCCGGTTTTGGTTCTTGTGAACGTTGGCATGGATAGGTTGCAAATTTACACTCTCGGGGCGTAATAGAACAAAATAATTAGGTTTTACTCTTTGTTCGATTGAATGAGAAAATGTAATGTTTCCAAAGTTATACTGATAGGGCGCAATTGAGTAGTCTAATGTTGGTCCGGTTTTTGTTCTTGTGAACGTTGGCATCGATAGTTTGCAAATTTACACTCTCGGGGCGCAACAGAACAAAATAATTAGGTTTTACTCTTTGTTCGATTGAATGAGAAAGAAATCTTTCCAAAGTTGTACTGATAGGGCGCAAGTGAGTTGTCCAATGATGGTCCGGTTTTGGTTCTTGTGAACGTTGGCATGGATAGGTTGAAAATTTACACTCTCGGGGCGTAATAGAACAAAATAATTAGGTTTTACTCATTGTTCGATTGAATGAGAAAATGTACTGTTTCCAAAGTTTTACTGATAGGGCGCAAGAATAGTTTAATGTTGGTCGGTTTTGGTTCTTGTGAACTTTGGCATCGATACGTTGCAAATTTACACTCTCGGGCCTAATAGAAAAAAATAATTAGGTTTTACTCAATGTTCGATTGAATGAGAAAATGTCGTTTCCAATGTTATACCGATAGTGCGCAATTGAGTAGTCTAATGTTGGTCCGGTTTTGGTTCTTGTGAACGTTGGCATCGATAGGTTGCAAATTTACACTCTCGGGGCGTAATAGAACAAAATAATTAGGTTTTACTCTTTGTTCGATTTAATGCGAAAATGTCTTTGTTTCCAAAGTTGTGCGATAGGCGCAATTGATTAGTCTAATGTTGGTCCGGTTTTGGTTCTTGTGAACGTTGGCATCGATAGGTTGCAAATTTACACTCTCGGGGCGTAAAAGAACAAAATAATTAGGTTTTACTCTTTGTTCGATTGAATGAGAAAAGGTAACGTTTCCAAAGTTATACTGATAGGGTGCAATTGAGTAGTCCAATGTTGGTCCGGTTTTGGTTCTTGTGAACGTTTGCATCGATACGTTGTAAAATTACACTCTCGGGGCGTAATAGAACAAAATAATTTGGTTTTACTCATTGTTCGATTGAATTAGAAAATGTACTGTTTCCAAAGTTATGCGATAGGCGCAATTGAGTAGTCTAATGTTGGTCCGGTTTTGTTCTTGTGAACGTTGGCATCGATACGTTACAAATTTACACTCTCGGGAGTAATAGAACAAAATAATAAGGTTTTACTCACTGTTCGATTTAAAGAGAAAATGTCTTGTTTCCAAAGTTGTGCGATAGGGCGCAATTGATTAGTCTAATGTTGGTCCGATTTTTGTTCTTGTGAACGTTGGCATCGATACGTTGCAAATTTACAATCTCGGGCGTAATAAAACCAAATAATTTGGTTTTGCTCAATGTTCGATTGAATGAGAAAACGTACTGTTTCCATATTTATACTGTTAGGTCGCAACTGAGTAGTCTAATTTTGGTCCGGTTTTGGTTCTTTTGAACTTTGGCATGGATACGTTGCAAATTTACACACTCGGGGAGTAATAGAACAAAATAATTAGGTTTTACTCATTGTTCGATTGAATGAGAAAATGTACAGTTTCCAAAGTTATACTGATAGGGCGCAACTTAGTAGTCTAATGTTGGTCCGGTTTTGGTTCTTGTGAACGTTGGCATCGAAAGGTTGCAAATTTACCCTCTCGGGGCGTAATAGAACAAAATAATTAGGTTTTACTCTTTGTTCGATTGAATGAGAAAATCTACTGTTTCCAATGTTATCCTGATAGTGCGCAATTGAGTAGTCCAATGTTGGTCGGTTTTGGTTCTTGTGAACGTTGGCATTGATAGGTTGCAAATTTACACTCTCGGGGCGTAATAGAACAAAATAATTAGGTTTTACTCATTGTTCGATTGAATGAGAAAATGTACTGTTTCCAAAGTTGTACTGATAGGGCGCAATTGATTAGTCTAATGTTGGTCCGGTTTTTGTTCTTGTGAACGTTGGCATCGATACGTTGCAAATTTACAATCTAGGGGCGTAATAAAACCAAATAATTTGGTTTTACTCATTGTTCGATTGAATGAGAAAATGTACTGTTTCCAAAGTTATACTGATAGGGCGCAACTGAGTAGTCTAATGTTGGTCCGGTTTTGGTTCTTGTGAACGTTGGCATCGATAGTTTGCAAATTTACACTCTGCAATAGAACAAAATAATTAGGTTTTACTCTTTGTTCGATTGAATGAGAAAAAGTACTGTTTCCAACGTTATACTGATAGTGCGCAATTGAGTTGTCTAATGTTGGTCCGGTTTTTGTTCTTGTGAACGTTGGCATCGATACGTTGCAAATTTACACTCTCGGGGCGTAATAGAACAAAATAATTTGGTTTTACTCATTGTTCGATTGAATGAGAAAATGTATTGTTTCCAATGTTATACTGATAGGGCGCAACTGAGTAGTGTAATGTTGGTCCGGTTTTGGTTCTTGTGAACGTTGGCATCGATAGGTTGCAAATTTACACTCTCGGGGCGTAATAGAACAAAATAATTAGGTTTTACTCTTTGTTCGATTGAATGAGAAAATGTACTGTTTCCAAAGTTATACTGATAGGGCGCAATTGAGTAGTCCAATGTTGGTCCGGTTCTGGTTCTTGTGAACGTTGGCATTGATAGGTTGTAAATTTACACTCTCGGGGCGTAATAGAACAAAATAATTAGGTTTTACTCATTGTTCGATGGAATGAGAAAATGTACTGTTTCCAAAGTTAACCTGATAGGCGCAACCGAGTAGTCTAATGTTGGTCCTGGTTTTGGTTCTTGTGAAATTTGGCATCGATACGTTGCAAATTTACACTCTCGGGCCTAATAGAACAAAATAATTAGGTTTTACTCATTGTTCGACTGAATGAGAAAATATCCTGTTTCCAAAGTTATACTGATAGGGCGCAACTTAGTAGTGTAATGTTGGTCCGGTGTTTGTTCTTGTGAACGTTGGCATCGATACGTTGCAAATTTACAATCTCGGGGCGTAATAGAACAAAATAATTAGGTTTTACTCATTGTTCGATTGAATGAGAAAATGTACTGTTTCCAAAGTTATACTGATAGGGCGCAATTGAGTAGTCTAATGTTGGTCCGGTTCTTGTGAACGTTGGCATCGATACGTTGCAAATTTACACTCTCGGGGCGTAATAGAACAAAATAATTTGGTTTTACTCATTGTTCGATTGAATGAGAAAATGTACTGTTTCCAATGTTATACAAATAGGGCGCAACTGAGTAGTGCAATGTTGGTCCGGTTTTTGTTCTTGTGAACGTTGGCATCAATACGTTGCAAATTTACACTCTCGGGGCGTAATAGAATAAAATAATTGGGTTTTACTCATTGTTCGATTGAATGAGAAAATGTACTGTTTCCAAAGTTATACTGATAGGGCGCAATTGAGTAGTCTAATGTTGGTCCGGTTTTTGTTCTTGTGAACGTTGGTATCGATACGTTACAAATTTACACTCTCGGGGAGTAATAGAACAAAATAATTAGGTTTTACTCATTGTTCGATTTAATGAGAAAATGTACTGTTTCCAAAGTTGTACTGATAGGGCGCAATTGATTAGTCTAATATTTGTTCGGTTTTTGTTCTTGTGAACGTTGGCATCGATACGTTGCAAATTTACAATCTAGGGCGTAATAAAACCAAATAATTTGGTTTTACTCATTGTTCGATTGAATGAGAAAATGTACTGCTTTCCAAAGTTATACCGATAGGCTTAACCGAGTAGTCTAATGTTGGTCCGGTTTTTGTTCTTGTGAACGTTGGCATCGATAGTTTGCAAATTTACACTCTCGGGGCGCAATAGAACAAAATAATTAGGTTTTACTCTTTGTTCGATTGAATGAGAAAAAGTACTGTTTCCAAAGTTATACTGATAGTGCGCAATTGAGTTGTCTAATGTTGGTCCGGTTTTTGTTCTTGTGAACGTTGGCATCGATACGTTGCAAATTTACACTCTCGTGGCGTAATAGAACAAAATAATTTGGTTTTACTCATTGTTCGATTGAATGAGAAAATGTACTGTTTCCAATGTTATACAGATAGGGCGCAACTGAGTAGTGTAATGTTGGTCCTGTTTTGGTACTTGTGAACGTTGGCATCGATAGGTTGCAAATTTACACTCTCGGGGCGTAATAGAACAAAATAATTAGGTTTTACTCTTTGTTCGATTGAATGAGAAAATGTACTGTTTCCAAAGTTATACTGATAGGGCGCAATTGACTAGTCCAATGTTGGTCCGGTTGTGGTTCTTGTGGACGTTGGCATTGATAGGTTGTAAATTTACACTCTCGGGCGTAACGAACAAAATAATTAGGTTTTACTCATTGTTCGATGGAATGAGAAAATGTACTTGTTTCCAAAGTTAACCCGATAGGCGCAACCGAGTAGTCTAATGTTGGTCCGGTTTTGGTTCTTGTGAAATTTGGCATCGATACGTTGCAAATTTACACTCTCGGGGCCTAATAGAACAAAATAATTAGGTTTTACTCATTGTTCGACTGAATGAGAAAATATCCTGTTTCCAAAGTTATACTGATACGGCGCAACTGAGTAGTGTAATGTTGGTCCGGTTTTTGTTCTTGTGAACGTTGGCATCGATACGTTGCAAATTTACAATCTCGGGGCGTAATAGAACAAAATAATTAGGTTTTACTCATTGTTCGATTGAATGAGAAAATGTACTGTTTCCAAAGTTATACTGATAGGGCGCAATTGAATAGTCTAATGTTGGTCCGGTTTTTGTTCTTGTGAACGTTGGCATCGATAGGTTGCAAATTTACACTCTCGGGGCGTAATGGAACAAAATAATTTGGTTCTACTCATTGTTCGATTGAATGAGAAAATGTACTGTTTCCAATGTTATATAGATAGGGCGCAACTGAGTAGTGTAATGTTGGTCCGGTTTTTGTTCTTGTGAACGTTGGCATCAATACGTTGCAAATTTACACTCTCGGTGTCACGCCCCGAGCCCGATCCATTTGGCCGGTTCGAGCGCGTCAAAATGTACGCCGAACGACAGAAGCTTCCCCGTCCGCCCAAGGCTCAACAAGTACAGATAGAGTATAAAATTTTACACATGCGGAAGCATACACAAAAGGCTTACACGAGGGTAAGCAACATAGCCAAAATGAAAGTAACTAATGTAAACATGCAAGTACTATGATTAATTGTAATCACATACATGCATAATTCTTACAACTTTGAATTCTTTAAAATCTTTACATACTAAGCATCATTTCTTTCTTACATCACATTTTGCTCAAAATGAAACTTGATTACATTTAAAGTTAAACAACTATAATCATCAAATACAAAAGATGATATAAAGGGAAATGTGACTATAGCAAAATAAAACAGCTCGGCGGTCTCTACCTAGGGCGCGATGCCCTTATCAGCGATCCTCTGCCGCTCGGTCCCGGCTACGTGGAAATAGTGGGGTGAGAACTACAACAAAGTTCCCGTGGGTTCGGCAACCAACCACGCCGACTTTCCCACTAGGTCTAATTCAAGCGTAATAGAAAGAAAGGTAAGATAATAACCAACTATCAAATGCGCTAATACGCTTGAAAGTAAACAGAAGATGCTCAAAGTAGAACTCATGCAAGATCATAGTTCGATACAATCTCTTGGCTAACCCGGGTTCGCCCTCAACACGACTCAACCAAACCAAATCCCTATTGTCGGGAGAGAAAACACTACAACCCGACGGGACCGTCCTCCGGGGAGAGAAAACACTACGACCCGGTGATGACAACTCCGGAGCACATCGCCCGAGGGGAGCTACCGCGCCTCGAGCAAGGACTAACATGGTGAGTACGATCAATCCTTAACTTTAAGGATTCCAATTCACGATCCATCCTTGACTTCAAGGAGACTTAGGTTCATATGACTTTTAACTCTAAGATTATTGTCATAATGTCAATCTCTCAATTGTACTAATGTCAAGTAATCTACTTGTTCATATTCTTGTTCTTGATGCCACACTGTTGTCTAAGTATTCTAGACTCGTCATTGCCACACTTGTTCTCTAGCACATGTCCGATGTCATAATAGTACACTAGGTTCACTAGGTTCTTTGTCATGCATACATAGGGTTCTTTGTTCTTTACCAATACAATCATTCTCATGCATTTGAACTCACAAAAGCAAGAAACTCACAATTAACCCTACTATGCATTATGCTCAAGGTATATAGTATGCTCAAACATGACACTTAGACATAAAGAGAAGTTCGATGTCTTTGGAATGCACCACCCACCTCCAAATATTTTTGTGGGATCGCCCAACAAGTTTCACGATCAACCGAAGCCTATTTGAAAACCTGTTACGTTAAAAATGAGCCTAATCAGGTTATTTTACATAGTGGCTCCTATATCGGCTTTTCGTTAAATTAAACGGAGTTGCCCAACGCGTCGGGAATACCCCCAATTAGGTTTCTACAAGGTCAATTTGACCTTAGAACCTCTATAGTCAAAAGCCCCAAATTTGGGTGCTCTACCAAGCCCTATGTGAAATCCTAGGTTTTGATCTCCTAAACAAGCAAAAGAGAGCTTGTTGATCTTCTAGGAACTCATCTAAGACCATTTGAACTCTTCTCTTGGGCATGCATTTACACCCTAAGGTTCCACCATGAGAGCACATGAAGAAACTAGGGTTTTCATGTGTTCTATGTGCATAGGAGGCTTCTACACTTGTAGAAACTCCTAACCTCGAAAATCCATGGAGAAATCCCAAACCCTAGGTCTAGGTTTGCAAAGACTCACCTTTGCCCAAAGCTATCCCAAGGTCCACCTTGTAGGAGAGCTTCTAGAACCACCAAGCCACCAAAATCCACCTTCTCCAAGCTTCCCCTTCTTCTCCTCCAAGCTCTAGGGTTAGGTTTCTAGAGAGAGAAAGGGAGAAATAAGTGAGAGAGTGTGGGAGGTGAAGTGGCTGAGAGAGAGGGGTGCTTGGGAGTGTATTGTGTTGTAACAATTGCACTTAGGCCCTCAATTTCCATTTGCACTGCTTTGTACCGGCAGACAAGCCCATTCTCGTACCGGTATAAATTGCTCCGCAGGCAAACCCGAGAGTCGCCTCGGCCTTTCGCAGATTTATACCGGTACAAAAATCCGATTTGTACCATGCACTCCAAAATTTCCCAAACCCGAGAGCTCTTCTCCTTCCTAAAGGTGGCTATACCCGTATAAATCCACTTTGTACCTACGTACACCAAAATCTCAAACCCGAGAGCGGCCCTCTCGGTGAAAGTTGCTATACCGGTACAAAATGGTGCTTGTACCGGTATAAACTGCCCAGACTTTGTTTTTCGCGTCGTTTCGACTCTACTTCGTGCCGAACAACGCCGAAACCTTTATAACTCCTTTAAACCCTCTTTTAACCCTTCCAAAACGCTTGGAAAGGTAATTGGAACTTGTCCAATTATTTCTTTCGCGTGCTTCAACCGATTTGGCTAAAGTTCGGTTCGTTACACTCGGGGCGTAATAGAACAAAATAATTGGGTTTTACTCATTGTTCGATTGAATGAGAAAATGTACTGTTTCCAAAGTTATACTGATAGGGCGCAATTGAGTTGTCTAATGTTGGTCCGGTTTTTGTTCTTGTGAACGTTGGTATCGATACGTTACAAATTTACACTCTCGGGGCGTAATAGAACAAAATAATTAGGTTTTACTCATTGTTCGATTTAATGAGAAAATGTACTGTTTCCAAAGTTGTACTGATAGGGCGCAATTGATTAGTCTAATGTTGGTCCGGTTTTTGTTCTTGTGAACGTTGGCATCGATACGTTGCAAATTTACAATCTAGGGGCGTAATAAAACCAAATAATTTGGTTTTACTCATTGTTCGATTGAATGAGAAAATGTGCTGTTTCCAAAGTTATACTGATAGGGCGCAACTGAGTAGTCTAATGTTGGTCCGGTTTTGGTTCTTGTGAACGTTGGCATCGATAGTTTGCAAATTTACACTCTCGGGGCGCAATAGAACAAAATAATTAGGTTTTACTCTTTGTTCGATTGAATGAGAAAAAGAACTGTTTCCAAAGTTATACTGATAGTGCGCAATTGAGTTGTCTAATGTTGGTCCGGTTTTTGTTCTTGTGAACGTTGGCATCGATACGTTACAAATTTACACTCTCGGGGCGCAATAGAACAAAATAATTAGGTTTTACTCATTGTTCGATTGAATGAGAAAATGTACTGTTTTTCACAGTTATACAGATAGGGCGCAACTGAGTAGTGTAATGTTGGTGCGGTTTTGGTTCTTGTGAACGTTGGCATCGATAGGTTGCAAATTTACACTCTCGGGGCGTAATAGAACAAAATAATTAGGTTTTACTCTTTGTTCGATTGAATAAGAAAATGTACTGTTTCCAAATTTATACTGATAGGGCGCAATTGAGTAGTCCAATGTTGGTCCGGTTCTGGTTCTTGTGAACGTTGCCATTGATAGGTTGTAAATTTACACTCTCGGGGCGTAATAGAACAAAATAATTAGGTTTTACTCATTGTTCGATGGAATGAGAAAATGTACGTTTCCAAAGTTGACCTGATAGTGCGCAACTGAGTAGTCTAATGTTGG
Source organism: Aechmea fasciata (assembly GCA_025177825.1). Taxonomy (NCBI): domain Eukaryota; kingdom Viridiplantae; phylum Streptophyta; class Magnoliopsida; order Poales; family Bromeliaceae; genus Aechmea; species Aechmea fasciata. The sequence continues at coordinate 14,544,370 of CM045928.1, read as the reverse complement.
TCCGGTTTTGGTTCTTGTGAAATTTGGCATCGATACGTTGCAAATTTACACTCTCGGGGCCTAATAGAACAAAATAATTAGGTTTTACTCTTTGTTCGACTGAATGAGAAAATATCCCGTTTCCAAAGTTATACCGATAGGCGCAATCGAGTAGTGTAATGTTGGTCCTGGTTTTGTTCTTGTGAACGTTGGCATCGATACGTTGCAAATTTACAATCTCGGGCGTAATAGAACAAAATAATTAGGTTTTACTCATTGTTCGATTGAATGAGAAAATGTAATCGTTTCCAAAGTTATACCGATAGGCGCAATTGAATAGTCTAATGTTGGTCCGGTTTTTGTTCTTGTGAACGTTGGCATCGATAGGTTGCAAATTTACACTCTCGGGCCGTAATAGAACAAAATAATTTGGTTCTACTCATTGTTCGATTGAATGAGAAAATGTACTGTTTCCAATGTTATACAGATAGGGCGCAACTGAGTAGTGTAATGTTGGTCCGGTTTTTGTTCTTGTGAACGTTGGCATCAATACGTTGCAAATTTACACTCTCGGGGCGTAATAGAACAAAATAATTGGGTTTTACTCATTGTTCGATTGAATGAGAAAATGTACTGTTTCCAAAGTTATACTGATAGGGCGCAATTGAGTAGTCTAATGTTGGTCCCGTTTTGGTTCTTGTGAATGTTGGTATCGATACGTTACAAATTTACACTCTCGGGAGTAATAGAACAATATAATTAGGTTTTACTCTTTGTTCGATTGAATGAGAAAAAGTACTGTTTCCAAAGTTATACTGATAGGGCGAAATTGATTAGTCTAATGTTGGTCCGGTTTTTGTTCTTGTGAACGTTGGCATCGATACGTTGCAAATTTACAATCTAGGGGCGTAATAAAACCAAATAATTTGGTTTTACTCATTGTTCGATTGAATGAGAAAATGTAATGTTTCCAAAGTTATACCGATAGGCGCAACCGAGTAGTCTAATGTTGGTCCGGTTTTGGTTCTTGTGAACGTTGGCATCGATAGTTTGCAAATTTACACTCTCGGGGCGCAATAGAACAAAATAATTAGGTTTTACTCTTTGTTCGATTGAATGAGAAAAAGAACTGTTTCCAAAGTTATACTGATAGTGCGCAATTGAGTTGTTTAATGTTGGTCCGGTTTTTGTTCTTGTGAACGTTGGCATCGATACGTTGCAAATTTACACTCTCGGGCGTAATAGAACAAAATAATTTGGTTTTACTCATTGTTCGATTGAATGAGAAAATGTACCGTTTTTCACGATTATACGAGATAGGCGCAATCGAGTAGTGTAATGTTGGTCGGTTTTGGTTCTTGTGAACGTTGGCATCGATAGGTTGCAAATTTACACTCTGGCGTAATAGAACAAAATAATTAGGTTTTACTCTTTGTTCGATTGAATGAGAAAATGTACTGTTTCCAAATTTATACTGATAGGGCGCAATTGAGTAGTCCAATGTTGGTCCGGTTCTGGTTCTTGTGAACGTTGGCATTGATAGGTTGTAAATTTACACTCTCGGGGCGTAATAGAACAAAATAATTAGGTTTTACTCATTGTTCGATGGAATGATAAATTGTACTGTTTCCAAAGTTAACCTGATAGGGCGCAACTGAGTAGTCTAATGTTGGTCCGGTTTTGGTTCTTGTGAAATTTGGCATCGATACGTTGCAAATTTACACTCTCGGGGCCTAATAGAACAAAATAATTAGGTTTTACTCATTGTTCGACTGAATGAGAAAATATCCTGTATCCAAAGTTATACTGATGGTGCGCAACTGAGTAGTGTAATGTTGGTCCGGTTTTTGTTCTTGTGAACGTTGGCATCGATACGTTGCAAATTTACAATCTCGGGCGTAATAGAACAAAATAATTAGGTTTTACTCATTGTTCGATTGAATGAGAAAATGTCTTGTTTCCAAAGTTATCGATAGGGCGCAATTGAATAGTCTAATGTTGGTCGGTTTTGTTCTTGTGAACGTTGGCATCGATACGTTGCAAATTTACACTCTCGGGCGTAATAGAACAAAATAATTTGGTTTTACTCATTGTTCGATTGAATGAGAAAATGTCTTGTTTCCAATGTTATACAGATAGGGCGCAACTGAGTAGTGTAATGTTGGTCCGGTTTTTGTTCTTGTGAACGTTGGCATTGATACGTTGCAAATTTACACTCTCGGGGCGTAATAGAACAAAATAATTGGGTTTTACTCATTGTTCGATTGAATGAGAAAATGTACTGTTTCCAAAGTTATACTGATAGGGCGCAATTTCGTAGTCTAATGTTGGTCCGGTTTTTGTTCTTGTGAACGTTGGTATCGATACGTTATAAATTTACACTCTCGGGGAGTAATAGAACAAAATAATTAGGTTTTACTCATTGTTCGCTGTAATGAGAAAATGTCTTTGTTTCCAAAGTTGTGCGATAGGGCGCAATTGATTAGTCTAATGTTGGTCCGGTTTTTTCTTGTGAACGTTGGCATCGATACGTTGCAAATTTACAATCTAGGGAGTAATAAAACCAAATAATTTGGTTTTACTCATTGTTCGATTGAATGAGAAAATGTCTTGTTTCCAAAGTTATGCGATAGGCGCAAGCGAGTAGTCTAATGTTGGATCGGTTTTTGTTCTTGTGAACGTTGGCATCGATACGTTGCAAATTTACAATTTAGGGGCGTAATAAAACCAAATAATTTGGTTTTACTCATTGTTCGATTGAATGAGAAAATGTACTGTTTCCAAAGTTATACCGATAGGCGCAAGAGTAGTCTAATGTTGGTCGGTTTTGGTTCTTGTGAACGTTGGCATCGATAGTTTGCAAATTTACACTCTCGGGGCGCAATAGAACAAAATAATTAGGTTTTACTCTTTGTTCGATTGAATGAGAAAAAGTACTATTTCCAAAGTTATATGCGATAGTGCGCAATTGAGTTGTCTAATGTTGGTCCGGTTTTGTTCTTGTGAACGTTGGCATCGACACGTTGCAAATTTACACTCTCGGGCGTAATAGAACAAAATAATTTGGTTTTACTCATTGTTCGATTGAATGAGAAAATGTCTTGTTTTCACGATTATACGAGATAGGCGCAAGCGAGTAGTGTAATGTTGGTCCGGTTTTGGTTCTTGTGAACGTTGGCATCGATAGGTTGCAAATTTACACTCTCGGGCGTAATAGAACAAAATAATTAGGTTTTACTCTTTGTTCGATTGAATGAGAAAATGTCTTGTTTCCAAAGTTATACTGATAGGGCGCAATTGAGTAGTCCAATGTTGGTCCGGTTTTGGTTCTTGTGAACGTTGGCATTGATAGGTTGTAAATTTACACTCTCGGGGCGTAATAGAACAAAATAATTAGGTTTTACTCATTGTTCGATGGAATGAGAAAATGTACTGTTTCCAAAGTTAACCTGATAGGGCGCAATTGAGTAGTCTAATGTTGGTCCGGTTTTGGTTCTTGTGAAATTTGGCATCGATACGTTGCAAATTTACACTCTCGGGGCGTAATAGAACAAAATAATTAGGTTTTACTCATTGTTCGACTGAATGAGAAAATATCCTGTTTCCAAAGTTATACTGATAGGGCGCAACTGAGTAGTGTAATGTTGGTCCGGTTTTTGTTCTTGTGAACGTTGGCATCGATACGTTGCAAATTTACAATCTCTGGGTATAATAGATCAAAATAATTAGGTTTTACTCATTGTTCGATTGAATGAGAAAATGTCTGTTTCCAAAGTTATCGATAGGCGCAATTGAATAGTCTAATGTTGGTCCGGTTTTGGTTCTTGTGAACGTTGGCATCGATAGGTTGCAAATTTACACTCTCGGGGCGTAATAGAACAAAATAATTTGGTTTTACTCATTGTTCGATTGAATGAGAAAATGTACTGTTTCCAATGTTATACAGATAGGGCGCAACTGAGTAGTGTAATGTTGGTCCGGTTTTTGTTCTTGTGAACGTTGGCATTGATACGTTGCAAATTTACACTCTCGGGGCGTAATAGAACAAAATAATTGGGTTTTACTCATTGTTCGATTGAATGAGAAAATGTACTGTTTCCAAAGTTATACTGATAGGGCGCAATTTAGTAGTCTAATGTTGGTCCGGTTTTTGTTCTTGTGAACGTTGGCATCGATACGTTGCAAATTTACACTCTCGGGGCGTAATAGAACAAAATAATTTGGTTTTACTCATTGTTCGATTTAATGAGAAAATGTCTTGTTTCCAAAGTTGTCTTGATAGGGCGCAATTGATTAGTCTAATGTTGGTCCGATTTTTGTTCTTGTGAACGTTGGCATCGATACGTTGCAAATTTACAATCTAGGGGAGTAATAAAACCAAATAATTTGGTTTTACTCATTGTTCGATTGAATGAGAAAATGTACTGTTTCCAATGTTATACAGATAGGGCGCAACTGAGTAGTGTAATGTTGGTCCGGTTTTTGTTCTTGTGAACGTTGGCATTGATACGTTGCAAATTTACACTCTCGGGGCGTAATAGAACAAAATAATTGGGTTTTACTCATTGTTCGATTGAATGAGAAAATGTACTGTTTCCAAAGTTATACTGATAGGGCGCAATTGAGTAGTCTAATGTTGGTCCGGTTTTTGTTCTTGTGAACGTTGGTATCGATACGTTACAAATTTACACTCTCTGGGAGTAATAGAACAAAATAATTAGGTTTTACTCATTGTTCGATTTAATGAGAAAATGTACTGTTTCCAAAGTTGTACTGATAGGGCGCAATTGATTAGTCTAATGTTGGTCCGATTTTTGTTCTTGTGAACGTTGGCATCGATACGTTGCAAATTTACAATCTAGGGGAGTAATAAAACCAAATAATTTGGTTTTACTCATTGTTCGATTGAATGAGAAAATGTACTGTTTCCAATGTTATACAGATAGGGCGCAACTGAGTAGTGTAATGTTGGTCCGGTTTTTGTTCTTGTGAACGTTGGCATTGATACGTTGCAAATTTACACTCTCGGGGCGTAATAGAACAAAATAATTGGGTTTTACTCATTGTTCGATTGAATGAGAAAATGTACTGTTTCCAAAGTTATACTGATAGGGCGCAATTTAGTAGTCTAATGTTGGTCCGGTTTTTGTTCTTGTGAACGTTGGTATCGATACGTTATAAATTTACACTCTCTGGGAGTAATAGAACAAAATAATTAGGTTTTACTCATTGTTCGATTTAATGAGAAAATGTACTGTTTCCAAAGTTATACTGATAGGGCGCAATTGAGTAGTCTAATGTTGGTCCGATTTTTGTTCTTGTGAACGTTGGCATCGATAGTTTGCAAATTTACACTCTCGGGGCGCAATAGAACAAAATAATTAGGTTTTACTCATTGTTCGATTGAATGAGAAAATGTACTGTTTCCAAAGTTATACTGATAGGGCGCAACTGAGTAGTCTAATGTTGGTCCGGTTTTGGTTCTTGTGAACGTTGGCATCGATAGGTTGCAAATTTACACTCTCGGGGCGTAATAGAACAAAATAATTAGGTTTTACCCTTTGTTCGATTGAATGAGAAAAATCTTGTTTCCAAAGTTATGCGATAGTGCGCAATTGAGTTGTCTAATGTTGGTACAGTTTTTGTTCTTGTGAACGTTGGCATCGATACGTTGCAAATTTACAATCTCGGGCGTAATAGAACAAAATAATTTGGTTTTACTCATTGTTCGATTGAATGAGAAAATGTCTTGTTTCCAATGTTATACGAGATAGGGCGCAAGCGAGTAGTGTAATGTTGGTCCGGTTTTGGTTCTTGTGAACGTTGGCATCGATACGTTGCAAATTTACACTCTCGGGGCATAATAGAACAATATAATTAGGTTTTACTCTTTGTTCGATTGAATGAGAAAATGTCTTGTTTCCAAAGTTATGCGATAGGGCGCAATTGAGTAGTCCAATGTTGGTCCGGTTCTGGTTCTTGTGAACGTTGGCATGGATAGGTTGTAAATTTACACTCTCGGGGCGTAATAGAACAAAATAATTAGGTTTTACTCATTGTTCGATTGAATGAGAAAATGTACTGTTTCCAAAGTTAACCCGATAGGTAGCGCAATCGAGTTGTCTAATGTTGGTCCGGTTTTGGTTCTTGTGAAATTTGGCATCGACACGTTGCAAATTTACACTCTCGGGGTCTAATAGAACAAAATAATTAGGTTTTACTCATTGTTCGACTGAATGAGAAAATATCCTGTTTCCAAAGTTATACTGATAGGGCGCAACTGAGTAGTGTAATGTTGGTCCGGTGTTTGTTCTTGTGAACGTTGGCATCGATACGTTGCAAATTTACAATCTCGGGGCGTAATAGAACAAAATAATTAGGTTTTACTCATTGTTCGATTGAATGAGAAAATGTCTGTTTCCAAAGTTATGCGATAGGGCGCAATTGAATAGTCTAATGTTGGTCCGGTTTTGTTCTTGTGAACGTTGGCATCGATACGTTGCAAATTTACACTCTCGGGCGTAATAGAACAAAATAATTTGGTTTTACTCATTGTTCGATTGAATGAGAAAATGTCTTTGTTTCCAATGTTATACAGATAGGGCGCAACTGAGTAGTGTAATGTTGGTCCGGTTTTTGTTCTTGTGAACGTTGGCATCAATACGTTGCAAATTTACACTCTCGGGGCGTAATAGAACAAAATAATTGATTTTTACTCATTGTTCGATTGAATGAGAAAATGTACTGTTTCCAAAGTTATACTGATAGGGCGCAATTGAGTAGTCTAATGTTGGTCTGGTTTTTGTTCTTGTGAACGTTGGCATCGATACGTTGCAAATTTACACTCTCGGGGCATAATAGAACAAAATAATTAGGTTTTACTCATTGTTCGATTTAATGAGAAAATGTACTGTTTCCAAAATTGTACTGATAGGGCGCAATTGATTAGCCTAATGTTGGTCCGGTTTTTGTTCTTGTGAACGTTGGCATCGATACGTTGCAAATTTACAATCTAGGGGCGTAATAAAACCAAATAATTTGGTTTTACTCATTGTTCGATTGAATGAGAAAATGTACTGTTTCCAAAGTTATACTGATAGGGCGCAATTGAGTAGTCTAATGTTGGTCCGGTTTTTGTTCTTGTGAACGTTGGCATCGATAGTTTGCAAATTTACACTCTCGGGGCGCAATAGAACAAAATAATTAGGTTTTACCCTTTGTTCGATTGAATGAGAAAAAGTACTGTTTCCAAAGTTATACTGATAGTGCGCAATTGAGTTGTCTAATGTTGGTCCGGTTTTTGTTCTTGTGAACGTTGTCATCGATACGTTGCAAATTTACACTCTCGGGGCGTAATAGAACAAAATAATTTTGTTTTACTCATTGTTCGATTGAATGAGAAAATGTACTGATTCCAATGTTATACGAGATAGGCGCAACGAGTAGTGTAATGTTGGTCGGTTTTAGTTCTGGTGAACTTTGGAATCGATAAGTTGCAAATTTACACTCTCGGGGCGTAATAGAACAAAATAATTAGGTTTTACTCTTTGTTCGATTGAATGACAAAAAGTACTGTTTCCAAAGTTATACTGATAGGGCGCAATTGAGTAGTCCAATGGTGGTCCGGTTTTGGTTCTTGTGAACGTTGGCATTGATAGGTTGTAAATTTACACTCTCGGGCGTAATAGAACAAAATAATTAGGTTTTACTCATTGTTCGATGGAATGAGAAAATGTCTTGTTTCAAAGTTAACTTTGATAGGCGCAACTGAGTAGTCTAATGTTGGTCCGGTTTTGGTTCTTGTGAAATTTGGCATCGATACGTTGCAAATTTACACTCTCGGGGCCTAATAGAACAAAATAATTAGGTTTTACTCATTGTTCGACTGAATGAGAAAATATCCTGTTTCCAAAGTTATACTGATAGGGCGCAACTGAGTAGTGTAATGTTGGTCCGGTTTTTGTTCTTGTGAACGTTGGCATCGATACGTTGCAAATTTACAATCTCGGGGCGTAATAGAACAAAATAATTAGGTTTTACTCATTGTTCGATTGAATGAGAAAATGTACTGTTTCCAAAGTTATACTGATAGGGCGCAATTGAATAGTCTAATGTTGGTCCGGTTTTGTTCTTGTGAACGTTGGCATCGATACGTTGCAAATTTACACTCTCGGGGCGTAATAGAACAAAATAATTTGGTTTTACTCATTGTTCGATTGAATGAGAAAATGTACTGTTTCCAATGTTATACAGATAGGGCGCAACTGAGTAGTGTAATGTTGGTCCGGTTTTTGTTCTTGTGAACGTTGGCATTGATACGTTGCAAATTTACACTCTCGGGGCGTAATAGAACAAAATAATTGGGTTTTACTCATTGTTCGATTGAATGAGAAAATGTACTGTTTCCAAAGTTATACTGATAGGGCGCAATTTAGTAGTCTAATGTTGGTCCGGTTTTGGTTCTTGTGAACGTTGGTATCGATACGTTACAAATTTACACTCTCGGGGAGTAATAGAACAAAATAATTAGGTTTTACTCATTGTTCGATTTAATGAGAAAATGTACTGTTTCCAAAGTTGTACTGATAGGGCGCAATTGATTAGTCTAATGTTGGTCCGGTTTTTGTTCTTGTGAACGTTGGCATCGATACGTTGCAAATTTACAATCTAGGGCGTAATAAAACCAAATAATTTGGTTTTACTCATTGTTCGATTGAATGAGAAAATGTCTTGTTTCAAAAGTTATACTTGATAGGGCGCAATGAGTAGGCTAATTTTGGTCCGGTTTTGTTTCTTGTGAACGTTGGCATCGATAGGTTGCAAATTTACACTCTCGGGGCGTAATAGAACAAAATAATAAGGTTTTACTCATTGTTCGATTGAATGAGAAAATGTACAGTTTCCAAAGTTATACTAATAGGGCTCAACTGAGTAGTCTAATGTTGGTCCGGTTTTGGTTCTTGTGAACGTTTGCATCGATAGGTTGCAAATTTACACTCTCGGGGCGTAATAGAACAAAATTATTAGGTTTTACTCTTTGTTCGATTGAATGAGAAAATGTACTGTTTCCAAAGTTATACTGATAGGGCGCAATTGAGTAGTCTAATGTTGGTCTGGTTTTGGTTCTTGTGAACGTTGGCATCGATAGTTTGCAAATTTACACTCTCGGGCAATAGAACAAAATAATTAGGTTTTACTCTTTGTTCGATTGAATAAAAAAAAGTACTGTTTCCAAAGTTATACTGATATGGCGCAATTGAGTAGTCCAATATTGGTCCGGTTTTGGTTCTTGTGAACATTGGCATCGATACGTTGCAAATTTACACTCTCGGGGCGTAATAGAACAAAATAATTTGGTTTTACTCATTGTTCGATTGCATGAGAAAATGTCTTGTTTCCAATGTTATACGAGATAGGCGCAACCGAGTAGTGTAATGTTGGTCCGGTTTTGGTTCTTCAACGTTGGCATCGATAGGTTGCAAATTTACACTCTCGGGCGTAATAGAACAAAATAATTAGGTTTTACTCTTTGTTCGATTGAATGAGAAAATGTCTTGTTTCCAAAGTTATCGATAGGCGCAATTGAGTAGTCCAATGTTGGTCGGTTTGTTCTTGTGAACGTTGGCATTGATAGGTTGTAAATTTACACTCTCGGGCGTAATAGAACAAAATAATTAGGTTTTACTCATTGTTCGATGGAATGAGAAAATGTACGGTTTCCAAAGTTAACCTGATAGGGCGCAACTGAGTAGTCTAATGTTGGTCCGGTTTTGGTTCTTGTGAAATTTGGCATCGACACGTTGCAAATTTACACTCTCGGGGCCTAATAGAACAAAATAATTAGGTTTTACTCATTGTTCGACCGAATGAGAAAATATCCTGTTTCCAAAGTTATATGCGATAGGGCGCAAGCGAGTAGTGTAATGTTGGTCCGGTTTTGTTCTTGTGAACGTTGGCATCGATACGTTGCAAATTTACAATCTCGGGCGTAATAGAACAAAATAATTAGGTTTTACTCATTGTTCGATTGAATGAGAAAATGTCTTGTTTCCAAAGTTATGCGATAGGCGCAATTGAATAGTCTAATGTTGGTCCGGTTTTGTTCTTGTGAACGTTGGCATCGATACGTTGCAAATTTACACTCTCGGGGCGTAATAGAACAAAATAATTTGGTTTTACTCATTGTTCGATTGAATGAGAAAATGTCTTTGTTTCCAATGTTATACGAGATAGGCGCAATGAGTAGTGTAATGTTGGTCCGGTTTTGTTCTTGTTAACGTTGGCATCAATACGTTGCAAATTTACACTCTCGGGGCGTAATAGAACAAAATAATTGTGTTTTACTCATTGTTCGATTGAATTAGAAAATGTACAGTTTCCAAAGTTATACTGATAGGGCGCAACATAGTAGTCTAATGTTGGTCCGGTTTTGGTTCTTGTGAACGTTGGCATGGAAAGGTTGCAAATTTACACTCTCGGGGCGTAATAGAACAAAATAATTAGGTTTTACTCTTTGTTCGATTGAATGAGAAAATGTACTGTTTCCAAAGTTATACTGATAGGGCGCAATTGAATAGTCTAATGTTGGTCCGGTTTTTGTTCTTGTGAACGTTGGCATCGATACGTTGCAAATTTACAGTCTCGGGGCGTAATAGAACAAAATAATTTGGTTTTACTCATTGTTCGATTGAATGAGAAAATGTACTGTTTCCAAAGTTATACTGATAGGGCGCAATTGAGTAGTGTAATGTTGGTCCGGTTTTTGTTCTTGTGAACGTTGGCATTGATACGTTGCAAATTTACACTCTCGGGGCGTAATAGAACAAAATAATTGGGTTTTACTCATTGTTCGATTGAATGAGAAAATGTACTGTTTCCAAAGTTATACTGATAGGGCGCAATTTAGTAGTCTAATGTTGGTCCGGTTTTTGTTCTTGTGAACGTTGGTATCGATACGTTACAAATTTACACTCTCGGTGTCACGCCCCGAGACCCGCTACCAATTTGGTCCGGCTCGGGCGCGTCGAACAGACGCCAGACGGACAGCACCTTCCCTGTCCGCCTAAGGCTAGCAACAAGATTGTGTACAACAAGTGCCCAGAACAAACTTGAAACAACATACACAATCGATAACAAAGAGGGCACAACCGGTGCCAATCGCACGAGCAAGCGTCACGAGTAGTCAACAAGTGAAAAGAGAGATAACTTATCTATTACATTCATTCGCAAGTTTGTATTACATTGAACCCTCATAATACACAAGTGGCGTACATACAACAAAACCTCACCACCTATACAAATATCTACTCTCAAAAGGTAAAAGCGAGGTACTCTAGTGCATTAGGAAAGGTAAACTAGTAATACCACTAGGGCGCCAAGCCCTTGCCGCGATCCTCACCGGCGTAGACGCACTAGGACTGAAATAGAGTGGGGTGAGAACTATCTTCCATAGTTCCCGGTGGGTTCGGCCTCAGGCTCCGCCGGTCTCCCCACTAGGTCCAAGGAGGCAAAGAGTAGACGGTAGATAGATATGAAAATATCTGCAAGTGGTAAAGATACTGTAAAAGTAAATGCATAAATCTACTATGCCTCAAATCTGAATTATATGCATGAAACTCATAGTAAAAGGTAACTATTACTCTATTATGCTCAATGAGTTCATAATTCCCTTGGATACCCAATCCACTTGGCTTGCCTAAGGGCTTGCCACACTCTCGCGTCCCTTGCCTCGACGACGAGGAGTCTAAACTGCTCAACTCGCCCGAGGCCGTCTGTGGATAGCTAGCTGCTGCCGGTCAAGCCGCTACTACCATAGCCTGTGCCTAGTACTCCGGAGTGCACGTCTCGTGTGGAGCGACCACCACGAGGATAAAACAGACAACGCGAGCACGGTCCAATCCTCGCCCACGGAGGATACCCTGGCTAATAGGGATGTCATCACACTTGTTTTCGACTCTATAGTGTTCACACTAATTAATGCCACTCATTCATGTTTACTAGGTGCCACTCGTCCATATTCAAACCACTCTGCTATATCACATACTAGTAGCTCTCATCTCACACTGCACCTAATTCTCATGCATACTAAGTTGAAAGCATAAAGTAAGCTAGGTTAATCAACATATTAATTAGACCTTCCAACTAGCACCCAATTCACACTTTGTGCACAATATGCAAGGTTGTTCATTATTCTACACTTGGACATAAGGAGTAGCCGGGCGGCTTCGGGATGGACACCACCCACCTTTTGACGTATCAACACGGTTGAGAGTCTTGTTCTCATGTACGCTTGTCGCCGCTTAGCACTTGATCAACTTCGAAGTAGAGACGCACCTCACTTGGCGATATCTTTACTTTGACTCGACGGATCGCCAAACAGTCGCCAACGCGTTCAAACACCTATTAATTAGGTTTACCAATGATCAAAAGAGATCAAAACCCTACATCTAGTAAAACCCCATTTTTGATGCTCTAGGGCTTCACACATGGAGATCATGCACTAGAAACCCTAGAAGCATGCATTTAGTGCTTCTTAGCACCCATAGGTTCCATCTAACCACTCCCAAAAGCTCAAAACCCAAAACCCTAGAAATCACCATTAGAGGGTTTGAGGCCTACCTTGAGCTTGCTCCAATGGAGAGGAAGAAGAGATGGAGAAGATGATGAAGCTCCTCTCCTTTGTCTTCTCCTTCTTCTTCTACTTCTTCTCCTCCTCCTCCTTCTCCTTCTGCTTCTTCTTCTTTCTAGAGAGAGAGAGGGAGAGAGATGTGTGTGTGTGTGAGAGGAAATGAGGGAAAGAGTAAGGGAAAATCCCTCTTTAACCCTCAATTGTAACAAGATGCAAGGAGGCCCCTCAACTTTGCAAGCGCCAACCGGGCATTTTCGGAGCTCGGGGGCCGGTCTCCCAAACCAGGGACCGGTCCCAGAGAGCCTTGCTCCACTCTGCGCAGCTGGGGACCGGTCTCCCCCTTAAGAGACCGGTCCCAGAGAGCCTGCTCTCGCGGGACAGCCTTCCGAGACCGGTCTCCCTTTTCAGGGACCGGTCCCCCGGGACTCATCGGCTACTCAAGGACTTAGCCAAATTTTCGTCTTTTCGTCGTTTCTTCTCCGTTTTCGCTCGTTTGGCCTCTGATTCTTTTCAAATTAAACCGAGACTTTCCAAACATGTTTTCGAACACGTTTTCATTATCTTTTCATCCACGCTAACGCCGGATTTAGCTCGCGACCCGACATAGCTTTTCGGGTTCCGTTTTCGCGCCTATGCGCACAAAAACGCCCAAAGGCTTCCGAACTTCACCGGGAGCAACCGGTGCACTCTTTGCCTTCGGATCAACTTCAAACTTCCCGAAGTCCATCCAATCGACAATCAGTCGATTCTGAACATGGTGAAACTCTCGGATTTCGAGAATTCACTTCGTTACATTCTCTCCACCTTAAAAGAGATTCGTCGCGAAACGAACTCAACTTAGCTAAGTGCTTACATACTCAAAGCCCATACCTTATTCAACTTTCGAATAGGTGAGGATGGTTCTTTCTCATCTCGTCCTCGAGCTCCCACGTAGCCCGCGATCGCTATGATTGCTCCATCGGATCTTGACGTAGGAAATCTCGCGGTTTCTCAATTTGCGCACTTCCGGGCCAAGATCATAGTCGGAAACTCTTCATAGCTTAAATCCTTATGGAGTTCCGGGTTCATACAACATGGTATGCTCGGGGTCGTGAACATATTTGCGGAGGTTAGAAACGTGGAATACGTTATGCACGTCCGCTAGATTCGGAGGTAGCGCAAGTCGGTAAGCTACCGTTCCAATCCTCTCAAGTACCTCATACGGGCCAATAAATCGGGGACTTAGCTTTCCCCGCACCCCGAACCTCTTCACACCTTTCATGGGCGATACCTTTAAGAAGACACGATCGCCCACGGTGAACTCCAGATCTCGACGGCGCCTATTGGAGTAACTTTGCTGCCGCGATTGCGCCGTGAGCAACCTTTTACGGGCAAGATGCACTTTTTCTTCTGCTTCTCGCAAGATATCCGGGCCGAACTCCGTGCGTTCACCCACTTCACTCCAATAGATGGGAGATCGGCATTTTCGCCCATATAGAGCCTCAAAGGGTGCCATCTTCACACTGGCGTGATAACTATTCTTATAGGCGATCTCGGCCATCGGCAAATATTTGCACCAATTGCCCTTATAATCGATGACACACGCCGCGGCATATCCTCCAATGTACGTATGGTTCTCTCTGTCGACCGTCGGCGAGGATGGAATGCGGTCTTGAAGTCGAGTCGTGTGCCCAACGCCTCTTGCGGGTTCTTCCCGGAAGTGCGAGGTAAATCGGGGTCTCGATGCGATACAATAGATTTCGGCACCCGTGTAATCTCACCACTTCGTCAAGGTATACTGCGCCGGCTTGTCGCCTCCCAAGTAATGTGGATCGGCAAGAAATGCGGCGATTTAGTCGGGCGATCCACAATTACCCGGGCGTCGTGACCGCCGTCGAACGAGGTAAGCCGACAATGAAATCCATCGAGATATCCTCCCACTTCCATTCGGGAATAGGTAGGCTTTGGAGTTTTCCGTGGAAATCGGTGCTCGGCTTTCACCGGCTGGCAGGTCAAACACCTCGCCACGAAGCGCCCCACATCTGCCTTCATTCCGGGCCACCAATAAAGTGTCTTCAATTCTTGGTAAGTCTTGGTGCCACCGGGGTGATCATTATAGGGTGACCAATGTGCTTCCTGCAAGATCAATTTGCGAAGCTCCTCGTTCTCGGGTACACACCATCGGTTTCGAAACCGAAGTGCACCACTAGTATCGATACCAAATTCTCCGCCGCGACCCTCTTCAATGTCACGCCGTATCTTCTGGAGATTCGGGTCCGCGGATTGCAACTCCTTGATCCTTTCCAAGGTCGGTTGTACAACAAGCATCATCAACCTTGACGGAACTTCGGGGCTACAACCTCCAAGTCCATTCGCCCCATTTCCTTCCACAGGGGCTCTTGATTGGTAACCCATAGTGCTAGATTCTCCGCCGACTTCCTACTCAGTGCGTCGGCGACTACATTCGCCTTCCCCGGGTGGTATAGAATGTCAACATCATAATCTTTCAACAATTCTAACCACCGCCGCTGACGCATGTTCAGCTCCTTCTGGGTAAACAAATACTTCAAGCTTTTGTGGTCGGTGTAGATCTCACAGTGTGCACCATACAAATAGTGCCTCCACAGCTTCAGTGCAAAGATCACCGCCGCTAGCTCTAAGTCATGAATGGGGTAATTTTCCTCGTGACTCTTCAACTGGCGGGACGCATAAGCAATCACCTTCCCACCTTGCATCAAGACACACCCCAAACCCAGATAGGATGCATCGCTATAAACTACATAATCTTCGCCTTGCACCGGTAGGGCGAGTATTGGAGTCGACGTCAATCTCTCCTTTAGCTCCTGAAAGCTTCGCTCACAATCGTCACTCCAAACAAACCTGGTGCACTTTTGCGTCAGGCGAGTAAGTGGGATTACAATCTTCGAGAATCCTTCCACAAACCGCCGATAATAGCCCGCTAGACCGACGAAGCTACGGACTTCCGTCACATTGGTCGGGCGCGGCCAATCCTTTATCGCTTCCACTTTCCTCGGGTCAACAGAAACACCACCCTCGGAAATCACGTGGCCTAGAAAAGCGACCTCACGGAGCCAGAAGTCACACTTCTTTAACTTCGCGTATAGCTTCTCCTCCCGAAGGATTTGAAGCACAATACGCAAATGCTCCGCGTGCTCGTCATCATTGCGCGAATAGACCAAGATGTCGTCTATGAAGACCACGACAAATCGGTCCAAATACGCCCTGAAGACACGGTTCATTAGGTCCATGAATGCTGCCGGGGCATTGGTAAGCCCAAACGGCATGACCGTGAATTCATAATGACCGTATCGCGTACGAAATGCGGTCTTCTGTACGTCTTCCGGCTTAATCTTTAACTGGTGGTAGCCGGACTGAAGGTCTATCTTAGAATACACACGTGACCCTTGTAGCTGATCAAACAAGTCGTCAATTCGGGGCAACGGGTATCTATTCTTGATAGTAACCTTGTTCAACTCGCGATAGTCGACGCAGAGTCGAAAGGATCCATCCTTCTTGCGCACAAACAGGACCGGGGCTCCCCACGGGGATACACTCGGCTTAACGAACCCTTTATCAAGCAGGTCCTGTAATTGATCTCTTAACTCCCTCAATTCGGCCGGTGCCATACGGTACGGGGCCTTAGAGATCGGCGCGGTCCCGGGAATCAAGTCTATCACGAACTCGATCTCCCTGTCCCGAGGCATACCCGGCAATTCTGCAGGGAAAACATCGGGAATTCCTTTACTACGGACGGTTCTTCGAGTGCGGGGCCACTCGGTCCACTTCTACAACGGTCGCCAAATAAGCCGCGCAACCGTTGCGGACCAACTTCCTAGCTCTCGTCGCCGACACTGTGGCGGCGAAGCACGAGCTATGACAAGCCTTATACTTGAACTCCTCATGACCGGCTCCCGAAATGTAACCACCTTGCTCTTGCAATCGATGGACACATAATACTTCGAAAGCAGTCCATGCCCAAGATTACATCATACACCTTCAACCTCTTAATCACTAACATGCGGATCGGCATTATCCGGTTTTCAATCGCCTTTGGACGGGACAAACACTCCTTGCGAATAATAAAATCGCGTCCTGGACCCGACACCTTCCGGTACTATCGCTAAGCGATACTCTATCCCATGCATGTCGGCAAAAATGCGACTAAGAAACGAGTGAGTAGCGCGGTGTCGAACATAGCTCTAGCGCGAATGCCATTTATTAAAATTATACACCGCTACCACATTGCGCTCCTCGGCTTCGGGAGGTTCTTCGACTTGAGCGGCGAATACCCGTCCGCTCGGAGGCGGCGTGCTACTTCGGGTGGACGCGGCACCATTGCCCGCCGGTGATGTCGCGCGAGGGGAGCTCCATATCGAGCTGGAATGGGCGGAGCGATGCAACGGACGGGACGGGGAGGCTCCTCTGCGGGGCAATCACGTATAACATGCCCCTTTGCCCACATCTCGAAGCACTTCCCGTGGCGCGCTCGCAGACCATAGGCCGGTGGTCACCGCCGCGAGAATAGGCATCGCTGCGGTCCACGCGTCCACGACTTCGCCTTGGCATACTTCGGGGGCCGCTTAGAACTAGATTGCCCCGCCGAACCACCGCTTGGTCGCTTCCTTCCCTTGTCTTTCTCGAACGTCTCGCGATCCTCTCGCTCGCAAGCGTTCCCGTGCTCAATCCACAAGGCGCGGTCCAGCACTTCAACAAAAGTTTGGAACTTGAAGGAATGTACAGAACGGAACACCCCAGGACGAAGTCCCCGCACAAAGCACTCCGCCCGCTCTTGCTCCGTCCTGGCTACTTCCGGGACACAACTCAGGAGATGTGTGAACTCCCGCTCATACTCCCGAACAGTGCGGTTTCCTTGCTTCAGTCTCCTGAAGTCTTCCCGCATTCTCCGCTTCTCACTATCCGGGAAGTACTCCGCAACCATCAACCCTCGTAACTCCTCCCAACTGATCGGTGGAAGATCTGGGGATCGATTCAACCTCGTCTGTCTCCACCACACTCGGGCACCTTGTCGAAACGAAGTGGCTAAGTGCACCTTGTCCCGCTCTTCCGCATACATGTTCTCGAACAAGGACTCCATGGTGAGTAGCCACGTCTCCACCACATACGGGTCAACCACTTCACCGTCGAAGGCGGGGAGGGCGAAGCTTCATGAACCTCGTGAGAGCGGTGTAACCTCGCTCTCGTTCCGCTTCTCCAACCGCCGCATCAGGTGTAGATGCACTTGACAGCGCGGGAGGAATAACCACCGGTGGGGGTTGCGCCACCACCGGAACCGCCGCTGTACCCTCGCCCTCAGCAGCATTAGGTGCGCGTGCCGAAGGCGCGGGTGGATCGCAGTTCCGATTTATCGCCGCGGTGGCCGCCGCCGCAGCCACCTGCTGCTCCAACAGCTCCTGGAGCCGATCGAAGCGACTCGTCAATGCGGTCATCTGGGCCCGCAACTGCTGCACCTCGCTAGGCCCAGCCGCTGGCGCCACTGGTGGCGCCGCTCGCTCCGGCGCCTCAGGAGGCGCGACCAACTCCGGCACCTCAGGAGGCGGTGCCGGGGCAGAGTTCTTTCGGGGGCGTCCTCTAGGTGCCATAGATCCTGAAACGCAAACATTCGGTTAATAACTTAACCTTTCATAACGTCGTCGCAATTACGAGACTCAACGACTTAACCACTTAAATCGGGCGAAAGCTTCTAAGCGTACTAGCCCTTGACCCTTGGTGTGGTGTTGTCGGCCGCCAACACTACTTGAGTCGCAAACTAGTATCACTTGAGTCCATCTCTAGTAACTACTAGAGATTCAACTTCGACCTAATCCATAACTTCCGCCACCGTCATAGGTTCACGTCGCACTCACGCACCTATACCTTAAGGTTTACCGTCCTAAGGTCTCCTAGGTCGGACTCTCTTTTTGCTTGCTCTCACTAGCTACGATACCATAAATATCATCACGCCCGAGACCCGCTACCAATTTGGTCCGGCTCGGGCGCGTCGAACAGACGCCAGACGGACAGCACCTTCCCTGTCCGCCTAAGGCTAGCAACAAGATTGTGTACAACAAGTGCCCAGAACAAACTTGAAACAACATACACAATCGATAACAAAGAGGGCACAACCAGTGCCAATCGCACGAGAGTAAGCGTCACGAGTAGTCAACAAGTGAAAAAGAGAGATAACTTATCTATTACATTCATTCGCAAGTTTGTATTACATTGAACCCTCATAATACACAAGTGGCGTACATACAACAAAACCTCACCACCTATACAAATATCTACTCTCAAAAGGTAAAAGCGAGGTACTCTAGTGCATTAGGAAAGGTAAACTAGTAATACCACTAGGGCGCCAAGCCCTTGCCGCGATCCTCACCCGGCGTAGACGCACTAGGACCTGAAATAGAGTGGGGTGAGAACTATCTTCCATAGTTCCCAGTGGGTTCGGCCTCCGACTCCGCCGGTCTCCCCACTAGGTCCAAGGAGGCAAAGAGTAGACAGTAGATAGATATGAAAATATCTGAAAGCGGTAACGATACTGTAAAAGTAAATGCATAAATCTACTATGCCTCAAGTCTGAATTATATGCATGAAACTCATAGTAAAAGGTAACTATTACTCTATTATGCTCAATGAGTTCATAATTCCCTTGGATACCCAATCCACTTGGCTTGCCCAAGGGCTTGCCACACTCTCGCGTCCCTTGCCTCGACGACGAGGAGTCTAAACTGCTCAACTCGCCCGAGGCCGTGCGTGGATAGCTAGGCTGCTGGGTCAAGCCGCTACTACCATAGCACAGTGCCTAGTACTCCGGAGTGCACGTCTCGTGTGGAGCGACCACCACGAGGGTTAAACAGACAACGCGAGCACGGTCCAATCCTCGCCCACGGAGGATACCCTAGCTAATAGGGATGTCATCACACTTGTTTTCGACTCTATAGTGTTCACACTAATTAATGCCACTCATTCATGTTTACTAGGTGCCACTCGTCCATATTCAAACCACTCTGCTATATCACATACTAGTAGCTCTCATCTCACACGGCACCTAATTCTCATGCATACTAAGTTGAAAGCATAAAGTAAGCTAGGTTAATCAACATATTAATTAGACCTTCCAACTAGCACCCAATTCACACTTTGTGCACAATATGCAAGGTTGTTCATTATTCTACACTTGGACATAAGGAGTAGCTCGGCGACTTCGGGATGGACACCACCCACCTTTTGACGTAGCAACACGGTGGAAAGTCTTGTTCTCACGTTCGCTTGTCGCCGCTTAGCACTTGAGCAACGTCGAAGTAGCGACGCACCTCACTTGGCGATATCTTTACTTAGACTCGACGGATCACAAAACGGTCGCCGCCAACGCGTTCAAACACCTATTAATTAGGTTTACCAATGATCAAAAGAGATCAAAACCCTACATCTAGTAAAACCCCATTTTTGATGCTCTAGGGCTTCACACATGGAGATCATGCACTAGAAACCCTAGAAGCATGCATTTAGTGCTTCTTAGCACCCATAGGTTCCATCTAACCACTCCCAAAAGCTCAAAACCCAAAACCCTAGAAATCACCATTAAAGGGTTTGAGGCCTACCTTGAGCTTGCTCCAATGGAGAGGAAGAAGAGATGGAGAAGATGATGAAGCTCCTCTCCTTTGTCTTCTCCTTCTTCTTCTACTTCTTCTTCTCCTCCTCCTTCTCCTTCTGCTTCTTCTTCTTTCTAGAGAGAGAGAGGGAGAGAGATGTGTGTGTGTGTGAGAGGAAATGAGGGAAAGAGTAAGGGAAAATCCCTCTTTAACCCTCAATTGTAACAAGATGCAAGGAGGCCCCTCAACTTTGCAAACTGCCCAAACTGGGCATTTTTCGGGCTCAGGGACCGGTCTCCCAAACCCAGGACCGGTCCCAGAGAGCCTTGCTCCACTCTGCGCGGTGGGGACCGATCTCCCCTTAAGAGACCGGTCCCGAGCTGCTCTCGCGGGACGACCTTCCGGACCGGTCTCCCCTTTTCGGGGACCGGTCCCCCGAGACCATCGGCCTACTCCAAGGACTTAGCCAAATTTTCGACTTTTCGTCGTTTCTTCTCCGTTTCGCTCGTTTGGCCTCTGATTCTTTTCAAATTAAACCGAGACTTTCCAAACATGTTTTCGAACACGTTTTCATTATCTTTTCATCCACGCTAACGCCGGATTTAGCTCGCGACCCGACATAGCTTTTCGGGTTCCGTTTTCGCGCCTATGCGCACAAAAACGCCCAAAGGCTTCCGAACTTCACCGGGAGCAACTTCGGTGCACTCTTTGCCTTCGGATCAACTTCAAACTTCCCGAAGTCCATCCAATCGACAATCAGTCGATTCTGAACATGGTGAAACTCTCGGATTTCGAGAATTCACTTCGTTACACTCGGGGAGTAATAGAACAAAATAATTAGGTTTTACTCATTGTTCGATTGAATGAGAAAATGTACTGTTTCCAAAGTTGTACTGATAGGGCGCAATTGATTAGTCTAATGTTGGTCCGGTTTTTGTTCTTGTGAACGTTGGCATCGATACGTTGCAAATTTACACTCTCGGGGCGTAATAGAACAAAATAATTTGGTTTTACTCATTGTTCGATTGAATGAGAAAATGTCTTGTTTCAAAAGTTATCTTGATAGGGCAACATATTAGTCTAATGTTGGTCCGTTTTTGGTTTTGTGAACGTTGGCATGGAAAGGTTGCAAATTTACACTCTCGGGGCGTAATAGAACAAAATAATTAGGTTTTACTCTTTGTTCGATTGAATGAGAAAATGTCTTGTTTCCAAAGTTATGCGATAGGGCGCAATTGAATAGTCTAATGTTGGTCCGGTTTTTGTTCTTGTGAACGTTGGCATCGATACGTTGCAAATTTACACTCTCGGGGCGTAATAGAACAAAATAATTTGGTTTTACTCATTGTTCGATTGAATGAGAAAATGTACTGTTTCCAATGTTATACTGATAGGGCGCAACTGAGTAGTGTAATGTTGGTCCGGTTTTTGTTCTTGTGAACGTTGGCATTGATACGTTGCAAATTTACACTCTCGGGGCGTAATAGAACAAAATAATTGGGTTTTACTCATTGTTCGATTGAATGAGAAAATGTCTTGTTTCCAAAGTTATACGATAGGGCGCAATTTAGTAGTCTAATGTTGGTCCGGTTTTGTTCTTGTGAACGTTGGTATCGATACGTTACAAATTTACACTCTCGGGAGTAATAGAACAAAATAATTAGGTTTTACTCATTGTTCGATTTAATGAGAAAATGTCTTGTTTCCAAAGTTGTGCGATAGGGCGCAATTGATTAGTCTAATGTTGGTCGGTTTTGTTCTTGTGAACGTTGGCATCGATACGTTGCAAATTTACAATCTAGGGCGTAATAAAACCAAATAAATTGGTTTTACTCATTGTTCGATTGAATGAGAAAATGTCTTGTTTCAAAAGTTATGCGATAGGCGCAAGCGAGTAGGCTAATTTTGGTCGGTTTTGATTCTTTTGAACTTTGGCATGGATACGTTGCAAATTTACACACTCGGGACGTAATAGAACAAAATAATTAGGTTTTACTCATTGTTCGATTGAATGAGAAAATGTACAGTTTCCAAAGTTATACTGATAGGGCTCAACTTAGTAGTCTAATGTTTGTCCGGTTTTGGTTCTTGTGAACGTTTGCATCGATAGGTTGCAAATTTACACTCTCGGGGCGTAATAGAACAAAATTATTAGGTTTTACTCTTTGTTCGATTGAATGAGAAAATGTCTTGTTTCCAAAGTTATGCGATAGGGCGCAATTGAGTAGTCTAATGTTGGTCCTGGTTTTGTTCTTGCGCACGTTGGCATCGATAGGTTGCAAATTTACACTCTCGGCGCGTAATCGAACACAATAATTAGGTTTTACCCTTTGTTCGATTGAATAAAAAAAAATCTTGTTTCCAAAGTTATATCGATATGGCGCAATTGAGTAGTCCAATATTGGGTTTTGGTTCTTGTGAACGTTGGCAATGATAGGTTGCAAATTTACACTCTCGGGGCGTAATAGAACAAAATAATTAGGTTTTACTCTTTGTTCGATTGAATGAGAAAATGTATTGTTTCCAAAGTTATACTGATAGGGCGCAATTGAGTAGTCCAATGTTGGTCCGGTTTTGGCTCTTGTGAACGTTGGCATTGATAGGTTGCAAATTTACACTCTCGGGGCGTAATAGAACAAAATAATTAGGTTTTACTCTTTGTTCGATTGAATGAGAAAATGTACTGTTTCCAAAGTTGTATGCGATAGGGCGCAAGTTAGTAGTCTAATGTTGGTCCGGTTTTGGTTCTTGTGAACGTTGGCATCGATACGTTGCAAATTTACACTCTCGGGGCGTAATAGAACAAAATAATTTGGTTTTACTCATTGTTCGATTGTGAGAAAAAGTACTGTTTCCAATGTTATACTGTTAGGGCGCAACTGAGTAGTGTAATGTTGGTCCGGTTTTTGTTCTTGTGAACGTTGGCATTGATACGTTGCAAATTTACACTCTCGGGGCGTAATAGAACAAAATAATTGGGTTTTACTCATTGTTCGATTGAATGAGAAAATGTACAGTTTCCAAAGTTATACTGATAGGGCGCAACTTAGTAGTCTAATGTTGGTCCGGTTTTGGTTCTTGTGAACGTTGGCATCGATAGGTTGCAAATTTACACTCTCGGGGCGTAATAGAACAAAATAATTAGGTTTTACTCATTGTTCGATTGAATGAGAAAATGTACAGTTTCCAAAGTTATACGAGATAGGCGCAAGCGAGTAGTGTAATGTTGGTCCTTTTTGTTCTTGTGAACGTTGGCATCAATACGTTGCAAATTTACACTCTCGGGGCGTAATAGAACAAAATAATTGTGTTTTACTCATTGTTCGATTGAATGAGAAAATGTACGGTTTCCAAAGTTATTATGATAGGGCGCAACATAGTAGTCTAATGTTGGTCCGGTTTTGGTTCTTGTGAACGTTGGCATGGAAAGGTTGCAAATTTACACTCTCGGGGCGTAATAGAACAAAATAATTAGGTTTTACTCTTTGTTCGATTGAATGAGAAAATGTACTGTTTCCAAAGTTATGCGATAGGGCGCAATTGAATAGTCTAATGTTGGTCCGGTTTTTGTTCTTGTGAACGTTGGCATCGATACGTTGCAAATTTACACTCTCGGGGCGTAATAGAACAAAATAATTTGGTTTTACTCATTGTTCGATTGAATGAGAAAATGTACTGTTTCCAATGTTATACTGATAGGGCGCAATTGAGTAGTGTAATGTTGGTCCGGTTTTTGTTCTTGTGAACGTTGGCATTGATACGTTGCAAATTTACACTCTCGGGGCGTAATAGAACAAAATAATTAGGTTTTACTCATTGTTCGATTGAATGAGAAAATGTACTGTTTCCAAAGTTCTACTGATAGGGCGCAATTGAGTAGTCCAATGTTGGTCCGGTTTTGGTTCTTGTGAACGTTGGCATCGATAGGTTGCAAATTTACACTCTCGGGGAGTAATAGAACAAAATAATTAGGTTTTACTCTTTGTTCGATTGAATGAGAAAAAGTACTGTTTCCAAAGTTATACTGTTAGGGCGCAATTGAGTAGTCTAATGTTGGTCCCGTTTTGGTTCTTGTGAACGTTGGCATCGATACGTTGCAAATTTACAATCTAGGGCGTAATAAAACCAAATAATTGTGTTTTACTCATTGTTCGATTGAATGAGAAAATGTACTGTTTCCAAAGTTATACTGATAGGGCGCAACATAGTAGTCTAATGTTGGTCCGGTTTTGGTTCTTGTGAACGTTGGCATGGAAAGGTTGCAAATTTACACTCTCGGGGCGTAATAGAACAAAATAATTAGGTTTTACTCATTGTTCGATTGAATGAGAAAATGTACTGTTTCCAAAGTTGTAATGATAGGGCGCAATTGAATAGTCTAATGTTGGTCCGGTTTTTGTTCTTGTGAACGTTGGCATCGATACGTTGCAAATTTACACTCTCGGGGCGTAATAGAACAAAATAATTTGGTTTTACTCATTGTTCTATTGAATGAGAAAATGTCTTTATTTCCAATGTTATACGAGATAGGCGCAAGAGTAGTCTAATGTTGGTCCGGTTTTGGTTTTTGTGAACGTTGGCATCGATAGGTTGCAAATTTACACTCTCGGGGCGTAATAGAACAAAATAATTGGGTTTTACTCTTTGTTCGATTGAATGAGAAAAAGTACTGTTTCCAAAGTTATACTGATAGGGCGCAATTTAGTAGTCTAATGTTGGTCCGGTTTTTGTTCTTGTGAACGTTGGTATCGATACGTTACAAATTTACACTCTCGGGAGTAATAGAACAAAATAATTAGGTTTTACTCATTGTTCGATTTAATGAGAAAATGTCTTGTTTCCAAAGTTGTGCGATAGGGCGCAATTGATTAGTCTAATGTTGGTCCGGTTTTGTTCTTGTGAACGTTGGCATCGATACGTTGCAAATTTACAATCTAGGGCGTAATAAAACCAAATAAATTGGTTTTACTCATTGTTCGATTGAATGAGAAAATGTCTTGTTTCAAAAGTTATGCGATAGGGCGCAGCGAGTAGGCTAATTTTGGTCCTGGTTTTGATTCTTTTGAACTTTGGCATGGATACGTTGCAAATTTACACACTCGGGACGTAATAGAACAAAATAATTAGGTTTTACTCATTGTTCGATTGAATGAGAAAATGTACAGTTTCCAAAGTTATACTGATAGGGCTCAACTTAGTAGTCTAATGTTTGTCCGGTTTTTGTTCTTGTGAACGTTTGCATCGATAGGTTGCAAATTTACACTCTCGGGGCGTAATAGAACAAAATTATTAGGTTTTACTCTTTGTTCGATTGAATGAGAAAATGTCTTGTTTCCAAAGTTATGCGATAGGCGCAATTGAGTAGTCTAATGTTGGTCGGTTTTGTTCTTGTGAACGTTGGCATCGATAGTTTGCAAATTTACACTCTCGGGGCGCAATAGAACAAAATAATTAGGTTTTACTCTTTGTTCGATTGAATAAAAAAAAAGTACTGTTTTCAAAGTTATACTGATATGGCGCAATTGAGTAGTCCAATATTGGTCCGGTTTTGGTTCTTGTGAACGTTGGCAATGATAGGTTGCAAATTTACACTCTCGGGGCGTAATAGAACAAAATAATTAGGTTTTACTCTTTGTTCGATTGAATGAGAAAATGTATTGTTTCCAAAGTTATACTGATAGGGCGCAATTGAGTAGTCCAATGTTGGTCCGGTTTTGGTTCTTGTGAACGTTGGCATTGATAGGTTGCAAATTTACACTCTCGGGGCGTAATAGAACAAAATAATTAGGTTTTACTCATTGTTCGATTGAATGAGAAAATGTCTTGTTTCCAAAGTTGTGCGATAGGGCGCAATTGATTAGTCTAATATTGGTCCGGTTTTGTTCTTGTGAACGTTGGCATCGATACGTTGCAAATTTACACTCTCGGGGCGTAATAGAACAAAATAATTTGGTTTTACTCATTGTTCGATTGAATGAGAAAATGTACTGTTTCCAATGTTATACAGATAGGGCGCAACTGAGTAGTGTAATGTTGGTCCGGTTTTTGTTCTTGTGAACGTTGGCATTGATACGTTGCAAATTTACACTCTCGGGGCGTAATAGAACAAAATAATTGGGTTTTACTCATTGTTCGATTGAATGAGAAAATGTACTGTTTCCAAAGTTATGCGATAGGCGCAATTTAGTAGTCTAATGTTGGTCCGGTTTTGTTCTTGTGAACGTTGGCATCGATACGTTGCAAATTTACACTCTCGGGGCATAATAGAACAATATAATTAGGTTTTACTCTTTGTTCGATTGAATGAGAAAAAGTACTGTTTCCAAAGTATTACTGTGAGGGCGCAACTGAGTAGTGTAATGTTGGTCCGGTTTTTGTTCTTGTGAACGTTGGCATCAATACGTTGCAAATTTACACTCTCGGGGCGTAATAGAACAAAATAATTGTGTTTTACTCATTGTTCGATTGAATGAGAAAATGTACAGTTTCCAAAGTTATACTGATAGGGCGCAACATAGTAGTCTAATGTTGGTCCGGTTTTGGTTCTTGTGAACGTTGGCACGGAAAGGTTGCAAATTTACACTCTCGGGGCGTAATAGAACAAAATAATTAGGTTTTACTCCTTGTTCGATTGAATGAGAAAAAGTACTGTTTCCAAAGTTATATTGTTAGGGCACAACTGAGTAGTCTAATGTTGGTCCGGTTTTGGTTCTTGTGAACGTTGGCATCGATAGGTTGCAAATTTACGATCTCGGGCGTAATAGAACAAAATAATTTGGTTTTACTCATTGTTCGATTGAATGAGAAAATGTCTTGTTTCCAATGTTATACGAGATAGGCGCAAGCGAGTAGTGTAATGTTGGTCCTGGTTTTTGTTCTTGTGAACGTTGGCATTGATACGTTGCAAATTTACACTCTGGGCGTAATAGAACAAAATAATTGGGTTTTACTCATTGTTCGATTGAATGAGAAAATGTACTGTTTCCAAAGTTATACTGATAGGGCGCAATTTAGTAGTCTAATGTTGGTCCGGTTTTTGTTCTTGTGAACGTTGGTATCGATACGTTACAAATTTACACTCTCGGGGAGTAATAGAACAAAATAATTAGGTTTTACTCATTGTTCGATTGAATGAGAAAATGTGTTGTTTCCAAAGTTGTGCGATAGGCGCAATTGATTAGTCTAATGTTGGTCCGGTTTTTGTTCTTGTGAACGTTGGCATCGATACGTTGCAAATTTACAATCTAGGGGCGTAATAAAACCAAATAATTTGGTTTTACTCATTGTTCGATTGAATGAGAAAATGTACTGTTTCAAAAGTTATACTGATAGGGCGCAACATAGTAGTCTAATGTTGGTCCGGTTTTGGTTCTTGTGAACGTTGGCATGGAAAGGTTGCAAATTTACACTCTCGGGGCGTAATAGAACAAAATAATTAGGTTTTACTCTTTGTTCGATTGAATGAGAAAATGTACTGTTTCCAAAGTTATACTGATAGGGCGCAATTGAGTAGTCTCATGTTGGTCCGGTTTTGGTTCTTGTGAACGTTGGCATGGTTACGTTGCAAATTTACACTCTCGGGGCATAATAGAACAAAATAATTAGGTTTTACTCTTTGTTCGATTGAATGAGAAAAAGTACTGTTTCCAAAGTTATACGAGATAGGGCGCAATGAGTAGTGTAATGTTGGTTTTTTCTTGTGAACGTTGGCATCGATAGGTTGCAAATTTACACTCTCGGGGCGTAATAGAACAAAATAATTAGGTTTTACTCTTTGTTCGATTGAATGAGAAAAAGTACTGTTTCCAAAGTTATACTGATAGGGCGCAATTTAGTAGTCTAATGTTGGTCCGGTTTTTGTTCTTGTGAACGTTGGTATCGATACGTTACAAATTTACACTCTCGGGGAGTAATAGAACAAAATAATTAGGTTTTACTCATTGTTCGATTGAATGAGAGAATGTCTGTTTCCAAAGTTGTGCGATAGGCGCAATTGATTAGTCTAATGTTGGTCGGTTTTGTTCTTGTGAACGTTGGCATCGATACGTTGCAAATTTACAATCTAGGGCGTAATAAAACCAAATAAATTGGTTTTACTCATTGTTCGATTGAATGAGAAAATGTCTTGTTTCAAAAGTTATGCGATAGGCGCAAGAGTAGGCTAATTTTGGTCGGTTTTGATTCTTTTGAACTTTGGCATGGATACGTTGCAAATTTACACACTCGGGACGTAATAGAACAAAATAATTAGGTTTTACTCATTGTTCGATTGAATGAGAAAATGTACGATTTCCAAAGTTATCGATAGGGCTCAACTTAGTAGTCTAATGTTTGTCGGTTTTGGTTCTTGTGAACGTTTGCAACTATACGATGCAAATTTACACTCTCGGGGCATAATAGAACAAAATAATTAGGTTTTACTCTTTGTTCGATTGAATGAGAAAATGTCTTTCTAAAGTTATACTGATAGTGCGCAATTGAGTAGTCTAATGTTGGTCCGGTTTTGGTTCTTGTGAACGTTGGCATCGATAGTTTGCAAATTTACACTCTCGGGGCGCAATAGAACAAAATAATTAGGTTTTACTCTTTGTTCGATTGAATAAAAAAAAGTACTGTTTTCAAAGTTATGATATGGCGCAATTGAGTAGTCCAATATTGGTCGGTTTGGTTCTTGTGAACGTTGGCAATGATAGGTTGCAAATTTACACTCTCGGGCGTAATAGAACAAAATAATTAGGTTTTACTCTTTGTTCGATTGAATGAGAAAATGTATTGTTTCCAAAGTTATGCGATAGGCGCAACTGAGTAGTCCAATGTTGGTCCGGTGTTGGTTCTAGTGAACGTTGGCATCGATAGGTTGCAAATTTACACTCTCGGGTCCTAATAGAACAAAATAATTAGGTTTTACTCTTTGTTCGATTGAATGAGAAAATGTCTTGTTTCCAAAGTTGTGCGATAGGGCGCAATTGATTAGTCTAATGTTGGTCCGGTTTTGTTCTTGTGAACGTTGGCATCGATACGTTGCAAATTTACACTCTCGGGCGTAATAGAACAAAATAATTTGGTTTTACTCATTGTTCGATTGAATGAGAAAATGTCTTGTTTCCAATGTTATACGAGATAGGCGCAAGCGAGTAGTGTAATGTTGGTCCGGTTTTGTTCTTGTGAACGTTGGCATCGATACGTTGCAAATTCACACGCTCGGAGCGTAATAGAACAAAATAATTGGGTTTTACTCATTGTTCGATTGAATGAGAAAATGTACTGTTTCCAAAGTTATACTGATAGGGCGCAATTGAGTAGTCTAATGTTGGTCCGGTTTTTGTTCTTGTGAACGTTGGCATCGATACGTTGCAAATTTACAGTCTCGGGGCGTAATAGAACAAAATAATTTGGTTTTACTCATTGTTCGATTGAATGAGAAAATGTACTGTTTCCAATGTTATACTGATAGGGCGCAACTGAGTAGTCTAATGTTGGTCCGGTTTTTGTTCTTGTGAACGTTGGCATCAATACGTTGCAAATTTACACTCTCGGGGCGTAATAGAACAAAATAATTTGGTTTTACTCATTGTTCGATTGAATGAGAAAATGTACGAGTTTCCAAAGTTATACTGATAGGGCGCAACATAGTAGTCTAATGTTGGTCCGGTTTTGGTTCTTGTGAACGTTGGCATGGAAAGGTTGCAAATTTACACTCTCGGGGCGTAATAGAACAAAATAATTAGGTTTTACTCTTTGTTCGATTGAATGAGAAAATGTCTTGTTTCCAAAGTTATGCGATAGGGCGCAATTGAATAGTCTAATGTTGGTCCGGTTTTGTTCTTGTGAACGTTGGCATCGATACGTTGCAAATTTACGATCTCGGGCGTAATAGAACAAAATAATTTGGTTTTACTCATTGTTCGATTGAATGAGAAAATGTACAGTTTCCAATGTTATACAGATAGGGCGCAACTGAGTAGTGTAATGTTGGTCCGGTTTTTGTTCTTGTGAACGTTGGCATTGATACGTTGCAAATTTACACTCTCGGGGCGTAATAGAACAAAATAATTGGGTTTTACTCATTGTTCGATTGAATGAGAAAATGTACTGTTTCCAAAGTTATACCGATAGGGCGCAATTTAGTAGTCTAATGTTGGTCGGTTTTGTTCTTGTGAACGTTGGTATCGATACGTTACAAATTTACACTCTCGGGGAGTAATAGAACAAAATAATTAGGTTTTACTCATTGTTCGATTTAATGAGAAAATGTCTTTGTTTCCAAAGTTGTGCGATAGGGCGCAATTGATTAGTCTAATGTTGGTCCGGTTTTTGTTCTTGTGAACGTTGGCATCAATACGTTGCAAATTTACACTCTCGGTGCATAATAGAACAAAATAATTGTGTTTTACTCATTGTTCGATTGAATGAGAAAATATACAGTTTCCAAAGTTATGCGATAGGCGCAACATAGTAGTCTAATGTTGGTCCGGTTTTGGTTCTTGTGAACGTTGGCATGGAAAGGTTGCAAATTTACACTCTCGGGGCGTAATAGAACAAAATAATTAGGTTTTACTCTTTGTTCGATTGAATGAGAAAATGTACTGTTTCCAAAGTTATACTGATAGGGCGCAATTGAGTAGTCTAATGTTGGTCCGGTTTTTGTTCCTGTGAACGTTGGCATCGATACGTTGCAAATTTACACTCTCGGGGCATAATAGAACAAAATAATTTGGTTTTACTCATTGTTCGATTGAATGAGAAAATGTCTTTGTTTCCAATGTTATACGAGATAGGGCGCAAGAGTAGTGTAATGTTGGTCCGGTTTTGTTCTTGTGAACGTTGGCATCAATACGTTGCAAATTTACACTCTCGGGCGTAATAGAACAAAATAATTGTGTTTTACTCATTGTTCGATTGAATGAGAAAATGTACTGTTTCCAAAGTTATACTGATAGGGCGCAATTTAATAGTCTAATGTTGGTCCGGTTTTTGTTCTTGTGAACGTTGGTATCGATACGTTACAAATTTACACTCTCGGGGAGTAATAGAACAAAATAATTAGGTTTTACTCATTGTTCGATTTAATGAGAAAATGTCTTGTTTCCAAAGTTGTGCGATAGGGCGCAATTGATTAGTCTAATGTTGGTCCGGTTTTGTTCTTGTGAACGTTGGCATCGATACGTTGCAAATTTACAAGGCGTAATAAAACCAAATAATTTGGTTTTACTCATTGTTCGATTGAATGAGAAAATGTCTTGTTTCAAAAGTTATCGATAGGCGCAATATTTTGGTCCGGTTTTGATTCTTTTGAACTTTGGCATGGATACGTTGCAAATTTACACACTCGGGACGTAATAGAACAAAATAATTAGGTTTTACTCATTGTTCGATTGAATGAGAAAATGTACAGTTTCCAAAGTTATACTGATAGGGCTCAACTGAGTAGTCTAATGTTTGTCCGTTTTGGTTCTTGTGAACGTTTGCATCGATAGGTTGCAAATTTACACTCTCGGGGCGTAATAGAACAAAATAATTAGGTTTTACTCTTTGTTCGATTGAATGAGAAAATGTACTGTTTCCAAAGTTATGCTGATAGGGCGCAATTGAGTAGTCTAATGTTGGTCCGGTTTTTGTTCTTGTGAACGTTGGCATCGATAGTTTGCAAATTTACACTCTCGGGGCGCAATAGAACAAAATAATTAGGTTTTACTCTTTGTTCGATTGAATAAAAAAAAGTACTGTTTCCAAAGTTATACTGATATGGCGCAATTGAGTAGTCCAATATTGGTCCGGTTTTGGTTCTTGTGAACGTTGGCAATGATAGGTTGCAAATTTACACTCTCGGGGCGTAATAGAACAAAATAATTAGGTTTTACTCTTTGTTCGATTGAATGAGAAAATGTATTGTTTCCAAAGTTATACTGATAGGGCGCAATTGAGTAGTCTAATGTTGGTCCCGTTTTGGTTTTTGTGAACGTTGGCATTGATAGGTTGCAAATTTACACTCTCGGGGCGTAATAGAACAAAATAATTAGGTTTTACTCTTTGTTCGATTGAATGAGAAAAAGTACTGTTTCCAAAGTTGTGCGATAGGGCGCAATTGATTAGTCTAATGTTGGTCCGGTTTTTGTTCTTGTGAACGTTGGCATCGATACGTTGCAAATTTATCTCGGGCGTAATAGAACAAAATAATTTGGTTTTACTCATTGTTCGATTGAATGAGAAAATGTACTGTTTCCAATGTTATACAGATAGGGCGCAACTGAGTAGTGTAATGTTGGTCCGGTTTTTGTTCTTGTGAACGTTGGCATTGATACGTTGCAAATTTACACTCTCGGGGCGTAATAGAACAAAATAATTGGGTTTTACTCATTGTTCGATTGAATGAGAAAATGTACTGTTTCCAAAGTTATACTGATAGGGCGCAATTGAGTAGTCTAATGTTGGTCCGGTTTTTGTTCTTGTGAACGTTGGCATCGATACGTTGCAAATTTACACTCTCGGGGCGTAATAGAACAAAATAATTTGGTTTTACTCATTGTTCGATTGAATGAGAAAATGTCTTGTTTCCAATGTTATACGAGATAGGCGCAAGCGAGTAGTGTAATGTTGGTCGGTTTTTGTTCTTGTGAACGTTGGCATCAATACGTTGCAAATTTACACTCTCGGGCGTAATAGAACAAAATAATTGTGTTTTACTCATTGTTCGATTGAATGAGAAAATGTACGGATTTCAAAGTTATGCGATAGGGCGCAACATAGTAGTCTAATGTTGGTCCGGTTTTGGTTCTTGTGAACGTTGGCATGGAAAGGTTGCAAATTTACACTCTCGGGGCGTAATAGAACAAAATAATTAGGTTTTACTCTTTGTTCGATTGAATGAGAAAATGTATTGTTTCCAAAGTTATACTGATAGGGCGCAATTGAATAGTCTAATGTTGGTCCGGTTTTTGTTCTTGTGAACGTTGGCATCGATACGTTGCAAATTTACACTCTCGGGGCGTAATAGAACAAAATAATTTGGTTTTACTCATTGTTCGATTGAATGAGAAAATGTCTTGTTTCCAATGTTATACGAGATAGGGCGCAAGGCGAGTAGTGTAATGTTGGTCCGGTTTTTGTTCTTGTGAACGTTGGCATTGATACGTTGCAAATTTACACTCTCGGGGCGTAATAGAACAAAATAATTGGGTTTTACTCATTGTTCGATTGAATGAGAAAATGTACTGTTTCCAAAGTTATCGATAGGGCGCAATTTAGTAGTCTAATGTTGGTCCGGTTTTGTTCTTGTGAACGTTGGTATCGATACGTTACAAATTTACACTCTCGGGGAGTAATAGAACAATATAATTAGGTTTTACTCTTTGTTCGATTGAATGAGAAAATGTCTTTCCAAAGTTGTATGCGATAGGGCGCAATTGATTAGTCTAATGTTGGTCCGGTTTTTGTTCTTGTGAACGTTGGCATCAATACGTTGCAAATTTACACTCTCGGTGCATAATAGAACAAAATAATTGTGTTTTACTCATTGTTCGATTGAATGAGAAAATGTACAGTTTCCAAAGTTATACTGTTAGGGCACAACTGAGTAGTCTAATGTTGGTCCGGTGTTGGTTCGTGTGAACGTTGGCATGGAAAGGTTGCAAATTTACACTCTCGGGGCGTAATAGAACAAAATAATTAGGTTTTACTCTTTGTTCGATTGAATGAGAAAATGTACTGTTTCCAAAGTTATACTGATAGGGCGCAATTGAATAGTCTAATGTTGGTCCGGTTTTTGTTCCTGTGAACGTTGGCATCGATACGTTGCAAATTTACACTCTCGGGGCGTAATAGAACAAAATAATTTGGTTTTACTCATTGTTCGATTGAATGAGAAAATGTCTTGTTTCCAATGTTATACGAGATAGGCGCAATCGAGTAGTGTAATGTTGGTCCGGTTTGGTTCTTGTGAACGTTGGCATCGATAGGTTGCAAATTTACACTCTCGGGGCGTAATAGAACAAAATAATTGGGTTTTACTCTTTGTTCGATTGAATGAGAAAAAGTACTGTTTCCAAAGTTATACTGATAGGGCGCAATTTAATAGTCTAATGTTGGTCGGTTTTGTTCTTGTGAACGTTGGTATCGATACGTTACAAATTTACACTCTCGGGGAGTAATAGAACAAAATAATTACGTTTTACTCATTGTTCGATTTAATGAGAAAATGTACTGTTTCCAAAGTTGTTCTGATAGGGCGTAATTGATTAGTCTAATGTTGGTCCGGTTTTTGTTCTTGTGAACGTTGGCATCGATACGTTGCAAATTTACACTCTCGGGGCGTAATAGAACAAAATAATTAGGTTTTACTCATTGTTCGATTGAATGAGAAAATGTCTTTGTTTCAAAAGTTATGCGATAGGCGCAAGAGTAGGCTAATTTTGGTCCGGTTTGATTCTTTTGAACTTTGGCATGGATACGTTGCAAATTTACACACTCGGACGTAATAGAACAAAATAATTAGGTTTTACTCATTGTTCGATTGAATGAGAAAATGTACGGTTTCCAAAGTTATGCGATAGGGCTCAAGAGTAGTCTAATGTTTGTCGGTTTGGTTCTTGTGAACGTTTGCATCGATAGGTTGCAAATTTACACTCTCGGGCGTAATAGAACAAAATTATTAGGTTTTACGTTTTGTTCGATTGAATGAGAAAATGTGTTGTTTCCAAAGTTATGCGATAGGGCGCAATTGAGTAGTCTAATGTTGGTCGGTTTTGTTCTTGTGAACGTTGGCATCGATAGTTTGCAAATTTACACTCTCGGGCGCAATAGAACAAAATAATTAGGTTTTACTCTTTGTTCGATTGAATAAAAAAAAATCTTGTTTCCAAAGTTATCTTTGATATGGCGCAATTGAGTAGTCCAATATTGGTCGGTTTTGGTTCTTGTGAACGTTGGCAATGATAGGTTGCAAATTTACACTCTCGGGGCGTAATAGAACAAAATAATTAGGTTTTACTCATTGTTCGATTGAATGAGAAAATGTACTGTTTCCAAAGTTATACTGATAGGGTGCAATTGATTAGTCCAATGTTGGTCGGTTTTGGTTCTTGTGAACGTTGGCATTGATAGGTTGCAAATTTACACTCTCGGGCGTAATAGAACAAAATAATTAGGTTTTACTCTTTGTTCGATTGAATGAGAAAATGTCTTGTTTCCAAAGTTGTGCGATAGGGCGCAATTGATTAGTCTAATGTTGGTCCGGTTTTGTTCTTGTGAACGTTGGCATCGATACGTTGCAAATTTACGATCTCGGGCGTAATAGAACAAAATAATTTGGTTTTACTCATTGTTCGATTGAATGAGAAAATGTCTTATTTCCAATGTTATACGAGATAGGGCGCAAGCGAGTAGTGTAATGTTGGTCGGTTTTTGTTCTTGTGAACGTTGGCATTGATACGTTGCAAATTTACACTCTCGGGCGTAATAGAACAAAATAATTGGGTTTTACTCATTGTTCGATTGAATGAGAAAATGTCTTGTTTCCAAAGTTATGCGATAGGCGCAATTTAGTAGTCTAATGTTGGTCGGTTTTGTTCTTGTGAACGTTGGTATCGATACGTTACAAATTTACACTCTCGGGGAGTAATAGAACAAAATAATTAGGTTTTACTCATTGTTCGATTTAATGAGAAAATGTCTTGTTTCCAAAGTTGTCGATAGGCGCAATTGATTAGTCTAATGTTGGTCCGGTTTTTGTTCTTGTGAACGTTGGCATCGATACGTTGCAAATTTACAATCTAGGGGCGTAATAAAACCAAATAAATTGGTTTTACTCATTGTTCGATTGAATGAGAAAATGTACTGTTTCAAAAGTTATACTGATAGGGCGCAACTGAGTAGGCTAATTTTGGTCCGGTTTTGATTCTTTTGAACTTTGGCATGGATACGTTGCAAATTTACACACTCGGGACGTAATAGAACAAAATAATTAGGTTTTACTCATTGTTCGATTGAATGAGAAAATGTACAGTTTCCAAAGTTATACTGATAGGGCTCAACTGAGTAGTCTAATGTTTGTCCGGATTTGGTTCTTGTGAACGTTTGCATGGATAGGTTGCAAATTTACACGCTAGGGGCGTAATAGAAAAAAATTATTAGGTTTTACTCTTTGTTCGATTGAATGAGAAAATGTCTTGTTTCCAAAGTTATGCG
Source organism: Aechmea fasciata (assembly GCA_025177825.1). NCBI lineage: Eukaryota > Viridiplantae > Streptophyta > Magnoliopsida > Poales > Bromeliaceae > Aechmea > Aechmea fasciata. The sequence goes on along the minus strand of CM045928.1, from coordinate 14,507,989 downwards.
ATAGGGCGCAATTGAGTAGTCTAATGTTGGTCCGGTTTTTGTTCTTGTGAACGTTGGCATCGATAGTTTGCAAATTTACACTCTCGGGGCGCAATAGAACAAAATAATTAGGTTTTACTCTTTGTTCGATTGAATAAAAAAAAGTACTGTTTCCAAAGTTATACTGATATGGCGCAATTGAGTAGTCCAATATTGGTCCGGTTTTGGTTCTTGTGAACGTTGGCAATGATAGGTTGCAAATTTACACTCTCGGGGCGTAATAGAACAAAATAATTAGGTTTTACTCTTTGTTCGATTGAATGAGAAAATGTATTGTTTCCAAAGTTATACTGATAGGACGCAATTGAGTAGTCCAATGTTGGTCCGGTTTTGGTTCTTGTGAACGTTGGCATTGATAGGTTGCAAATTTACACTCTCGGGGCGTAATAGAACAAAATAATTAGGTTTTACTCTTTGTTCGATTGAATGAGAAAAAGTCTTATTTCCAAAGTTGTGCGATAGTGCGCAATTGAGTAGTCTAACGTTGGTCCGGTTTTTGTTCTTGTGAACGTTGGCATCGATACGTTGCAAATTTACACTCACGGGGCGTAATAGAACAAAATAATTTGGTTTTACTCATTGTTCGATTGAATGAGAAAATGTACTGTTTCCAATGTTATACAGATAGGGCGCAACTGAGTAGTGTAATGTTGGTCCGGTTTTTGTTCTTGTGAACGTTGGCATTGATACGTTGCAAATTTACACTCTCGGGGCGTAATAGAACAAAATAATTGGGTTTTACTCATTGTTCGATTGAATGAGAAAATATACTGTTTCCAAAGTTATACTCATGGTGCGCAATTGAGTAGTCTAATGTTGGTCCGGTTTTGGTTCTTGTGAACGTTGGCATCGATAGGTTGCAAATTTACACTCTCGGGGCGTAATAGAACAAAATAATTTGGTTTTACTCATTGTTCGATTGAATGAGAAAATGTACTGTTTCCAATGTTATACAGATAGGGCGCAACTGAGTAGTGTAATGTTGGTCCGGTTTTGGTTCTTGTGAACGTTGGCATCAATACGTTGCAAATTTACACTCTCGGGGCGTAATAGAACAAAATAATTGTGTTTTACTCATTGTTCGATTGAATGAGAAAATGTACTGTTTCCAAAGTTATACTGATAGGGCGCAACATAGTAGTCTAATGTTGGTCCGGTTTTGGTTCTTGTGAACGTTGGCATGGAAAGGTTGCAAATTTACACTCTCGGGGCGTAATAGAACAAAATAATTAGGTTTTACTCTTTGTTCGATTGAATGAGAAAATGTACTGTTTCCAAAGTTATGCGATAGGCGCAATTGAATAGTCTAATGTTGGTCCGGTTTTTGTTCTTGTGAACGTTGGCATCGATACGTTGCAAATTTACGATCTCGGGCGTAATAGAACAAAATAATTTGGTTTTACTCATTGTTCGATTGAATGAGAAAATGTCTGTTTCCAATGTTATACGAGATAGGCGCAATGAGTAGTGTAATGTTGGTCGGTTTTTGTTCTTGTGAACGATGGCATTGATACGTTGCAAATTTACACCCTCAGGGCGTAATAGAAAGATATAATTGGGTTTTACTCATTGTTCGATTGAATGAGAAAATGTCTTGTTTCCAAAGTTATACTGATAGGGCGCAATTTAGTAGTCTAATGTTGGTCCGGTTTTTGTTCTTGTGAACGTTGGTATCGATACGTTACAAATTTACACTCTCGGGGAGTAATAGAACAAAATAATTACGTTTTACTCATTGTTCGATTGAATGAGAAAATGTACTGTTTCCAAAGTTGTACTGATAGGGCGCAATTGATTAGTCTAATGTTGGTCCGGTTTTGTTTCTTGTGAACGTTGGCATCGATAGGTTGCAAATTTACACTCTCGGGGCGTAATAGAACCAAATAATTTGGTTTTACTCATTGTTCGATTGAATGAGAAAATGTACTGTTTCAAAAGTTATACTGATAGGGCGCAACTGAGTAGGCTAATTTTGGTCCGGTTTTGATTCTTTTGAACTTTGGCATGGATACGTTGCAAATTTACACACTCGGGACGTAATAGAACAAAATAATTAGGTTTTACTCATTGTTCGATTGAATGAGAAAATGTACAGTTTCCAAAGTTATACTGATAGGGCTCAACTGAGTAGTCTAATGTTTGTCCGGTTTTGGTTCTTGTGAACGTTTGCATCGATAGGTTGCAAATTTACACTCTCGGGGCGTAATAGAACAAAATTATTAGGTTTTACTCTTTGTTCGATTGAATGAGAAAATGTCTTGTTTCCAAAGTTATGCGATAGGGCGCAATTGAGTAGTCTAATGTTGGTCGGGTTTTTGTTGTTGTGAACGTTGGCATCGATAGTTTGCAAATTTACACTCTCGGGGCGCAATAGAACAAAATAATTAGGTTTTACTCTTTGTTCGATTGAATAAAAAAAAGTACTGTTTCCAAAGTTATACTGATATGGCGCAATTGAGTAGTCCAATATTGGTCCGGTTTTGGTTCTTGTGAACGTTGGCAATGATAGGTTGCAAATTTACACTCTCGGGGCGTAATAGAACAAAATAATTAGGTTTTACTCTTTGTTCGATTGAATGAGAAAATGTATTGTTTCCAAAGTTATACTGATAGGACGCAATTGAGTAGTCCAATGTTGGTCCGGTTTTGGTTCTTGTGAACGTTGGCATTGATAGGTTGCAAATTTACACTCTCGGGGCGTAATAGAACAAAATAATTAGGTTTTACTCTTTGTTCGATTGAATGAGAGAATGTCTTGTTTCCAAAGTTGTACCGATAGGCGCAATTGATTAGTCTAATGTTGGTCGGTTTTTGTTCTTGTGAACGTTGGCATCGATACGTTGCAAATTTACACTCACGGGGCGTAATAGAACAAAATAATTTGGTTTTACTCATTGTTCGATTGAATGAGAAAATGTACTGTTTCCAATGTTATACGAGATGGGCGCAAGAGTAGTGTAATGTTGGTCCGGTTTTGTTCTTGTGAACGTTGGCATTGATACGTTGCAAATTTACACTCTCGGGCGTAATAGAACAAAATAATTGGGTTTTACTCATTGTTCGATTGAATGAGAAAATGTCTTGTTTCCAAAGTTATGCGATAGGGCGCAATTTAGTAGTCTAATGTTGGTCGGTTTTGTTCTTGTGAACGTTGGCATCGATACGTTGCAAATTTACACTCTCGGGCGTAATAGAACAAAATAATTTGGTTTTACTCATTGTTCGATTGAATGAGAAAATGTCTTGTTTCCAATGTTATACGAGATAGGCGCAAGCGAGTAGTGTAATGTTGGTCGGTTTTGTTCTTGTGAACGTTGGCATCAATACGTTGCAAATTTACACTCTCGGGCGTAATAGAACAAAATAATTGTGTTTTACTCATTGTTCGATTGAATGAGAAAATGTACAGTTTCCAAAGTTATACTGATAGGGCGCAACATAGTAGTCTAATGTTGGTCCGGTTTTGGTTCTTGTGAACGTTGGCATGGAAAGGTTGCAAATTTACACTCTCGGGGCGTAATAGAACAAAATAATTAGGTTTTACTCTTTGTTCGATTGAATGAGAAAATGTACTGTTTCCAAAGTTATACTGATAGGGCGCAATTGAGTAGTCTAATGTTGGTCCGGTTTTTGTTCTTGTGAACGTTGGCATCGATAGGTTGCAAATTTACACTCTCGGGGCGTAATGGAACAAAATAATAAGGTTCTACTCATTGTTCGATTGAATGAGAAAATGTCTTGTTTCCAATGTTATACAGATAGGGCGCAACTGAGTAGTGTAATGTTGGTCCGGTTTTTGTTCTTGTGAACGTTGGCATTGATACGTTGCAAATTTACACTCTCGGGGCGTAATAGAACAAAATAATTGGGTTTTACTCATTGTTCGATTGAATGAGAAAATGTCTTTGTTTCCAAAGTTATGCGATAGGCGCAATTTAGTAGTCTAATGTTGGTCCGGTTTTGTTCTTGTGAACGTTGGTATCGATACGTTACAAATTTACACTCTCGGGGAGTAATAGAACAAAATAATTACGTTTTACTCATTGTTCGATTTAATGAGAAAATGTACTGTTTCCAAAGTTGTTCTGATAGGGCGCAATTGATTAGTCTAATGTTGGTCCGGTTTTTGTTCTTGTGAACGTTGGCATCGATACGTTGCAAATTTACAATCTAGGGGCGTAATAAAACCAAATAATTTGGTTTTACTCATTGTTCGATTGAATGAGAAAATGTACTGTTTCAAAAGTTATACTGATAGGGCGCAACTGAGTAGGCTAATTTTGGTCCGGTTTTGATTCTTTTGAACTTTGGCATGGATACGTTGCAAATTTACACACTCGGGACGTAATAGAACAAAATAATTAGGTTTTACTCATTGTTCGATTGAATGAGAAAATGTACAGTTTCCAAAGTTATACTGATAGGGCTCAGAGTAGTCTAATGTTTGTCGGTTTTGGTTCTTGTGAACGTTTGCATCGATAGGTTGCAAATTTACACTCTCGGGCGTAATAGAACAAAATTATTAGGTTTTACTCTTTGTTCGATTGAATGAGAAAATGTCTTTGTTTCCAAAGTTATGCGATAGGCGCAATTGAGTAGTCTAATGTTGGTTCGGTTTTGGTTCTTGTGAACGTTGGCATCGATAGTTTGCAAATTTACACTCTCGGGGCGCAATAGAACAAAATAATTAGGTTTTACTCTTTGTTCGATTGAATAAAAAAAAGTACTGTTTCCAAAGTTATACTGATATGGCGCAATTGAGTAGTCCAATATTGGTCCGGTTTTGGTTCTTGTGAACGTTGGCAATGATAGGTTGCAAATTTACACTCTCGGGGCGTAATAGAACAAAATAATTAGGTTTTACTCTTTGTTCGATTGAATGAGAAAATGTATTGTTTCCAAAGTTATACTGATAGGGCGCAATTGAGTAGTCCAATGTTGGTCCGGTTTTGGTTCTTGTGAACGTTGGCATTGATAGGTTGCAAATTTACACTCTCGGGGCGTAATAGAACAAAATAATTAGGTTTTACTCTTTGTTCGATTGAATGAGAAAATGTACTGTTTTCCAAGTTGTTCTGATAGGCGCAATTGATTAGTCTAATGTTGGTCGGTTTTGTTCTTGTGAACGTTGGCATCGATACGTTGCAAATTTACGATCTCGGGCGTAATAAAACAAAATAATTTGGTTTTACTCATTGTTCGATTGAATGAGAAAATGTACTGTTTCCAATGTTATACAGATAGGGCGCAACTGAGTAGTGTAATGTTGGTCCGGTTTTTGTTCTTGTGAACGTTGGCATTGATACGTTGCAAATTTACACTCTCGGGGCGTAATAGAACAAAATAATTGGGTTTTACTCATTGTTCGATTGAATGAGAAAATGTACTGTTTCCAAAGTTATACTGATAGGGCGCAATTTAGTAGTCTAATGTTGGTCCGGTTTTTGTTCTTGTGAACGTTGGTATCGATACGTTACAAATTTACACTCTCGGGGAGTAATAGAACAAAATAATTAGGTTTTACTCATTGTTCGATTTAATGAGAAAATGTACTGTTTCCAAAGTTGTACTGATAGGGCGCAATTGATTAGTCTAATGTTGGTCCGGTTTTTGTTCTTGTGAACGTTGGCATCGATACGTTGCAAATTTACAATCTAGGGGCGTAATAAAACCAAATAAATTGGTTTTACTCATTGTTCGATTGAATGAGAAAATGTACTGTTTCAAAAGTTATACTGATAGGGCGCAACTGAGTAGGCTAATTTTGGTCCGGTTTTGATTCTTTTGAACTTTGGCATGGATACGTTGCAAATTTACCCACTCGGACGTAATAGAACAAAATAATTAGGTTTTACTCATTGTTCGATTGAATGAGAAAATGTACAGTTTCCAAAGTTATACTGATAGGGCTCAACTTAGTAGTCTAATGTTTGTCCGGTTTTGGTTCTTGTGAACGTTTGCATCGATAGGTTGCAAATTTACACTCTCGGGGCGTAATAGAACAAAATTATTAGGTTTTACTCTTTGTTCGATTGAATGAGAAAATGTACTGTTTCCAAAGTTATGCCCGTAGGGCGCAATTGAGTAGTCTAATGTTGGTCCGGTTTTTGTTCTTGTGAACGTTGGCATCGATAGTTTGCAAATTTACACTCTCGGGGCGCAATAGAACAAAATAATTAGGTTTTACTCTTTGTTCGATTGAATAAAAAAAAGTACTGTTTCCAAAGTTATACTGATATGGCGCAATTGAGTAGTCCAATATTGGTTTTGGTTCTTGTGAACGTTGGCAATGATAGGTTGCAAATTTACACTCTCGGGGCGTAATAGAACAAAATAATTAGGTTTTACTCTTTGTTCGATTGAATGAGAAAATGTATTGTTTCCAAAGTTATGCGATAGGCGCAATTGAGTAGTCCAATGTTGGTCCGGTTTTGGTTCTTGTGAACGTTGGCATTGATAGGTTGCAAATTTACACTCTCGGGGCGTAATAGAACAAAATAATTAGGTTTTACTCTTTGTTCGATTGAATGAGAAAATGTACTGTTTCCAAAGTTGTACTGATAGGGCGCAATTGATTAGTCTAATGTTGGTCCGGTTTTTGTTCTTGTGAACGTTGGCATCGATACGTTGCAAATTTACACTCACGGGGCGTAATAGAACAAAATAATTTGGTTTTACTCATTGTTCGATTGAATGAGAAAATGTCGTTTCCAATGTTATACGAGATAGGCGCAACTGAGTAGTGTAATGTTGGTCCGGTTTTTGTTCTTGTGAACGTTGGCATTGATACGTTGCAAATTTACACTCTCGGGGCGTAATAGAACAAAATAATTGGGTTTTACTCATTGTTCGATTGAATGAGAAAATGTCTTGTTTCCAAAGTTATGCGATAGGCGCAATTTAGTAGTCTAATGTTGGTCCTGGTTTTTGTTCTTTGTGAACGTTGGCATCGATACGTTGCAAATTTACACTCTCGGGCGTAATAGAACAAAATAATTTGGTTTTACTCATTGTTCGATTGAATGAGAAAATGTCTGTTTCCAATGTTATACGAGATAGGCGCAACCGAGTAGTGTAATGTTGGTCGGTTTGTTCTTGTGAACGTTGGCATCAATACGTTGCAAATTTACACTCTCGGGCGTAATAGAACAAAATAATTGTGTTTTACTCATTGTTCGATTGAATGAGAAAATGTACGAGTTTCAAAGTTATGCGATAGGGCGCAACATAGTAGTCTAATGTTGGTCCGGTTTTGGTTCTTGTGAACGTTGGCATGGAAAGGTTGCAAATTTACACTCTCGGGGCGTAATAGAACAAAATAATTAGGTTTTACTTTTTGTTCGATTGAATGAGAAAATGTAGTGTTTCCAAAGTGATACTGATAGGGCGCAATTGAGTAGTCTAATGTTGGTCCGGTTTTGTTCTTGTGAACGTTGGCATCGATACGTTGCAAATTTACGATCTCGGGCGTAATAGAACAAAATAATTTGGTTTTACTCATTGTTCGATTGAATGAGAAAATGTCTTGTTTCCAATGTTATACGAGATAGGGCGCAAGCGAGTAGGCTAATGTTGGTCAGGTTTTGGGTCATGTGAATGTTGGCAACGATACGTTGCAAATTTACACTCTCGGGGCATTAGAGAACAAAATAATTGGGTTTTACTCATTGTTCGATTGAATGAGAAAATGTCTTGTTTCCAAAGTTATGCGATAGGCGCAATTTAGTAGTCTAATGTTGGTCGGTTTTGTTCTTGTGAACGTTGGTATCGATACGTTACAAATTTACACTCTCGGGGAGTAATAGAACAAAATAATTAGGTTTTACTCATTGTTCGATTTAATGAGAAAATGTACTGTTTCCAAAGTTGTACTGATAGGGCGCAATTGATTAGTCTAATGTTGGTCCGGTTTTTGTTCTTGTGAACGTTGGCATCGATACGTTGCAAATTTACAATGGGCGTAATAAAACCAAATAATTTGGTTTTACTCATTGTTCGATTGAATGAGAAAATGTCTTGTTTCAAAAGTTATCGATAGGCGCAACATAGTAGTCTAATGTTGGTCCGGTTTTGGTTCTTGTGAACGTTGGCATGGAAAGGTTGCAAATTTACACTCTCGGGGCGTAATAGAACAAAATAATTAGGTTTTACTTTTTGTTCGATTGAATGAGAAAAAGTACTGTTTCCAAAGTTATACTGATAGGGCGCAATTGAGTAGTCTAATGTTGGTCCGGTTTTGTTCTGTGAACGTTGGCATCGATACGTTGCAAATTTACACTCTCGGGCGTAATAGAACAAAATAATTTGGTTTTACTCATTGTTCGATTGAATGAGAAAATGTACTGTTTCCAATGTTATACAGATAGGGCGCAACTGAGTAGTGTAATGTTGGTCCGGTTTTTGTTCTTGTGAACGTTGGCATTGATACGTTGCAAATTTACACTCTCGGGGCGTAATAGAACAAAATAATTGGGTTTTACTCATTGTTCGATTGAATGAGAAAATGTACTGTTTCCAAAGTTATACTGATAGGGCGCAATTTAATAGTCTAATGTTGGTCCGGTTTTTGTTCTTGTGAACGTTGGTATCGATACGTTACAAATTTACACTCTCGGGGAGTAATAGAACAAAATAATTAGGTTTTACTCATTGTTCGATTTAATGAGAAAATGTATTGTTTCCAAAGTTGTGCGATAGGCGCAATTGATTAGTCTAATGTTGGTCCGGTTTTGTTCTTGTGAACGTTGGCATCGATACGTTGCAAATTTACAATCTAGGGCGTAATAAAACCAAATAATTTGGTTTTACTCATTGTTCGATTGAATGAGAAAATGTCTTGTTTCAAAAGTTATACCGATAGGCGCAAGCGAGTAGGCTAATTTTGGTCCGGTTTTGATTCTTTTGAACTTTGGCATGGATACGTTGCAAATTTACACACTCGGGACGTAATAGAACAAAATAATTAGGTTTTACTCATTGTTCGATTGAATGAGAAAATGTACAGTTTCCAAAGTTATACTGATAGGGCGCAACTTAGTAGTCTAATGTTTGTCGGTTTGGTTCTTGTGAACGTTTGCATCGATAGGTTGCAAATTTACACTCTCGGGGCGTAATAGAACAAAATAATTAGGTTTTACTCTTTGTTCGATTGAATGAGAAAAAGTACTGTTTCCAAAGTTATGCGATAGGGCAATTGAGTAGTCTAATGTTGGTCCGGTTTTGTTCTTGTGAACGTTGGCATCGATAGTTTGCAAATTTACACTCTCGGGCGCAATAGAACAAAATAATTAGGTTTTACTCTTTGTTCGATTGAATAAAAAAAATCTTTCCAAAGTTATCGATATGGCGCAATTGAGTAGTCCAATATTGGTCCGGTTTTGGTTCTTGTGAACGTTGGCAATGATAGGTTGCAAATTTACACTCTCGGGGCGTAATAGAACAAAATAATTAGGTTTTACTCTTTGTTCGATTGAATGAGAAAAAGTAATGTTTCCAAAGTTATACTGATAGGGCGCAATTGAGTAGTCCAATGTTGGTCCGGTTTTGGTTCTTGTGAACGTTGGCATTGATAGGTTGCAAATTTACACTCTCGGGGCGTAATAGAACAAAATAATTAGGTTTTACTCATTGTTCGATTGAATGAGAAAATGTCTTTGTTTCCAAAGTTGTGCGATAGGGCGCAATTGAGTAGTCTAATGTTGGTCCGGTTTTGTTCTTGTGAACGTTGGCATCGATACGTTGCAAATTTACACTCTCGGGGCGTAATAGAACAAAATAATTTGGTTTTACTCATTGTTCGATTGAATGAGAAAATGTACTGTTTCCAATGTTATACAGATAGGGCGCAACTGAGTAGTGTAATGTTGGTCCGATTTTTGTTCTTGTGAACGTTGGCATTGATACGTTGCAAATTTACACTCTCGGGGCGTAATAGAACAAAATAATTGGGTTTTACTCATTGTTCGATTGAATGAGAAAATGTACTGTTTCCAAAGTTATACTGATAGGGCGCAATTGAATAGTCTAATGTTGGTCCGGTTTGGTTCTTGTGAACGTTGGCATCGATACGTTGCAAATTTACACTCTCGGGGCGTAATAGAACAAAATAATTTGGTTTTACTCATTGTTCGATTGAATGAGAAAATGTACTGTTTCCAATGTTATACAGATAGGGCGCAACTGAGTAGTGTAATGTTGGTCCGGTTTTTGTTCTTGTGAACGTTGGCATCAATACGTTGCAAATTTACACTCTCGGGGCGTAATAGAACAAAATAATTGTGTTTTACTCATTGTTCGATTGAATGAGAAAATGTACAGTTTCCAAAGTTATACTGATAGGGCGCAACATAGTAGTCTAATGTTGGTCCGGTTTTGGTTCTTGTGAACGTTGGCATGGAAAGGTTGCAAATTTACACTCTCGGGGCGTAATAGAACAAAATAATTAGGTTTTACTCTTTGTTCGATTGAATGAGAAAATGTGCTGTTTCCAATGTTATACTGATAGTGCGCAATTGAATAGTCTAATGTTGGTCCGGTTTTGGTTCTTGTGAACGGGCATCGATACGTTGCAAATTTACGATCTCGGGCGTAATAGAACAAAATAATTTGGTTTTACTCATTGTTCGATTGAATGAGAAAATGTCTGTTTCCAATGTTATACGAGATAGGCGCAAGAGTAGTGTAATGTTGGTCGGTTTTGTTCTTGTGAACGTTGGCATTGATACGTTGCAAATTTACACTCTCGGGCGTAATAGAACAAAATAATTGGGTTTACTCGTTGTTCGATTGAATGAGAAAATGTCTTGTTTCCAAAGTTATGCGATAGGCGCAATTTAGTAGTCTAATGTTGGTCGGTTTTGTTCTTGTGAACGTTGGTATCGATACGTTACAAATTTACACTCTCGGGGAGTAATAGAACAAAATAATTAGGTTTTACTCATTGTTCGATTTAATGAGAAAATGTCTTTGTTTCCAAAGTTGTCGATAGGCGCAATTGATTAGTCTAATGTTGGTCCGGTTTTTGTTCTTGTGAACGTTGGCATCGATACGTTGCAAATTTACAATCTAGGGGCGTAATAAAACCAAATAATTTGGTTTTACTCATTGTTCGATTGAATGAGAAAATGTACTGTTTCAAAAGTTATACTGATAGGGCGCAACATAGTAGTCTAATGTTGGTCCGGTTTTGGTTCTTGTGAACGTTGGCATGGAAAGGTTGCAAATTTACACTCTCGGGGCGTAATAGAACAAAATAATTAGGTTTTACTCTTTGTTCGATTGAATGAGAAAATGTACTGTTTCCAAAGTTATGCGATAGGGCGCAATTGAATAGTCTAATGTTGGTCGGTTTTGTTCTTGTGAACGTTGGCATCGATACGTTGCAAATTTACACTCTCGGGCGTAATAGAACAAAATAATTTGGTTTTACTCATTGTTCGATTGAATGAGAAAATGTCTTTGTTTCCAATGTTATACGAGATAGGCGCAATGAGTAGTGTAATGTTGGTCCGGTTTTGGTTCTTGTGAACGTTGGCATTGATACGTTGCAAATTTACACTCTCGGGGCGTAATAGAACAAAATAATTAGGTTTTACTCATTGTTCGATTGAATGAGAAAATGTACTGTTTCCAAAGTTATGCGATAGGCGCAATTTATTAGTCTAATGTTGGTCCGGTTTTTGTTCTTGTGAACGTTGGTATCGATACGTTACAAATTTACACTCTCGGGGAGTAATAGAACAAAATAATTAGGTTTTACTCATTGTTCGATTTAATGAGAAAATGTACTGTTTCCAAAGTTGTCGATAGGCGCAATTGATTAGTCTAATGTTGGTCGGTTTTTGTTCTTGTGAACGTTGGCATCGATACGTTGCAAATTTACAATCTAGGGCGTAATAAAACCAAATAATTTGGTTTTACTCATTGTTCGATTGAATGAGAAAATGTCTTTGTTTCAAAAGTTATACTTGATAGGGCGCAAGAGTAGGCTAATTTTGGTCGGTTTTGATTCTTTTGAACTTTGGCATGGATACGTTGCAAATTTATACACTCGGGGCGTAATAGAACAAAATAATTAGGTTTTACTCATTGTTCGATTGAATGAGAAAATGTACGAGTTTCCAAAGTTATGCGATAGGGCTCAACCGAGTAGTCTAATGTTTGTCGGTTTTGGTTCTTGTGAACGTTTGCATGAATAGGTTGCTAATTTATACTCTCGGGTCGTAATAGAACAAAATTATTAGGTTTTACTCTTTGTTCGATTGAATGAGAAAATGTACTGTTTCCAAAGTTATACTGACAGGGCGCAACTGAGTAGTCTAATGTTGGTCCGGTTTTTGTTCTTGTGAACGTTGGCATCGATAGTTTGCAAATTTACACTCTCGGGGCGCAATAGAACAAAATAATTAGGTTTTACTCTTTGTTCGATTGAATAAAAAAAAGTACTGTTTCCAAAGTTATACTGATATGGCGCAATTGAGTAGTCCAATATTGGTCCGGTTTTGGTTCTTGTGAACGTTGGCACTGATAGGTTGCAAATTTACACTCTCGGGCGTAATAGAACAAAATAATTAGGTTTTACTCTTTGTTCGACTGAATGAGAAAAAGTAATGTTTCCAAAGTTATGCGATAGGCGCAATTGAGTAGTCCAATGTTGGTCCGGTTTTGGTTCTTGTGAACGTTGGCATTGATAGGTTGCAAATTTACACTCTCGGCGCGTAATAGAACAAAATAATTAGGTTTTACTCTTTGTTCGATTGAATGAGAAAATGTCTTGTTTCCAAAGTTGTATGCGATAGGCGCAATTGATTAGTCTAATGTTGGTCGGTTTTGTTCTTGTGAACGTTGGCATCGATACGTTGCAAATTTACAATCTAGGGGAGTAATAAAACCAAATAATTTGGTTTTACTCATTGTTCGATTGAATGAGAAAATGTCTTTGTTTCCAAAGTTATGCGATAGGCGCAATTGAATAGTCTAATGTTGGTCCGGTTTTGTTCTTGTGAACGTTGGCATCGATACGTTGCAAATTTACACTCTCGGGGCGTAATAGAACAAAATAATTTGGTTTTACTCATTGTTCGATTGAATGAGAAAATGTACTGTTTCCAATGTTATACAGATAGGGCGCAACTGAGTAGTGTAATGTTGGTCCGGTTTTTGTTCTTGTGAACGTTGGCATTGATACGTTGCAAATTTACACTCTCGGGGCGTAATAGAACAAAATAATTGGGTTTTACTCATTGTTCGATTGAATGAGAAAATGTACTGTTTCCAAAGTTATACTGATAGGGCGCAATTTAGTAGTCTAATGTTGGTCCGGTTTTTGTTCTTGTGAACGTTGGTATCGATACGTTATAAATTTACACTCTCGGGGAGTAATAGAACAAAATAATTAGGTTTTACTCATTGTTCGATTTAATGAGAAAATGTCTTTCCAAAGTTGTGCGATAGGCGCAATTGATTAGTCTAATGTTGGTCCGGTTTTTGTTCTTGTGAACGTTGGCATCGATACGTTGCAAATTTACAATCTAGGGGAGTAATAAAACCAAATAATTTGGTTTTACTCATTGTTCGATTGAATGAGAAAATGTACTGTTTCCAAAGTTATACTGATAGGGCGCAATTGAGTAGTCTAATGTTGGTCCGGTTTTTGTTCTTGTGAACGTTGGCATCGATAGTTTGCAAATTTACACTCTCGGGGCGCAATAGAACAAAATAATTTGGTTTTACTCTTTGTTCGATTGAATGAGAAGAAATCTTGTTTCCAAAGTTATACCGATAGTGCGCAATTGAGTTGTCTAATGTTGGTCGGTTTTGTTCTTGTGAACGTTGGCATCGATACGTTGCAAATTTACACTCTCGGGGCGTAATAGAACAAAATAATTTGGTTTTACTCATTGTTCGATTGAATGAGAAAATGTACTGTTTCCAATGTTATACAGATAGGGCGCAACTGAGTAGTGTAATGTGTTAAGGATATTTTAGGTTGGCAGATTTCGTGAATATGTCGGAGTCTTGAGGAGATCAAGTGTACCAAGAGAGAGTTGGATGATCCAGGACTTGTCAGAAGAGCTCGGCATCTCAGGTATATCTTAATGATCATTTATGATGATTTACATTAATTCTATAGTAGTTAGAAGACTTTAATATGCTTTAAAACTGATAAGATTTCAAAACCCTGAATATATATAGTCAATGTCCGGTCCTTAATGAATGTCCGGACACAGTAAGATAGTCAGCTGTGATTTGGTGATTCTTGTCCGGACACTTTACTGCTGTCCGGAACCAGTGAGCTTCACTTTGAACATCTTTCTCTTATGTCCGGACATCTCGCTTATGTCCGGTCTCAGCAAGCTGAGTTTTCATGCTACGCAATTTTAGACCGGACATCATCAGGCATTGTCCGGACCTAACGGATTGCGAAAATATTGACGGAAGGGTGGACCGGACAAGAAACTTAGACCGGACAGAAGCAAGACCGGACATCTATCTTAAGACCGGACATTGGACCCGAAATTATTTCCAAAAGCATTTGATTTGAAGTCTAATCTATTTCAAAAGGGCTGATTCGAATTCTACTTTATTTCAAAGTCTTCTAACTCTATATATAGACCATGGGAGGTCCAAGGATCGATATGCTTTGATTCTTAATCAATTTCAAACCCTAGAAACTCTCTTTTAAGCTTGATGACCTATTTCTAAGAGAGTATTCTATTCTAGTTGTTCGTTGAGTTGATGTTAGTTTCTTTCTTATGATTCTTTCTTTGTGAATCAACTCAATGATGAATTAGAAGGGATTTCCCATAGTCTTTGGTAATACAAAGTTGAAATCACCGTAAACCATCTTTGTTCTCTCTCGGACGGAGCTTGTGCGAAGATCGCGTGTTGAGGCCGTGGATTCGGTGGACACTTGGAGGATTCGAAGTGTTGACGCGGCAAGGAGTTGCGGCGTGATCGTTTGGAGGATTCTAAGCGATTGAGGACCGGCGAAGGAGATCTACATCGAAGATTCGGTAAATCGAGTTGGGTAGTGGGTATATCACCTTGTACTTGATTTGTTTCTTAGTGGATTCTATTCGCGTGATCGGTCCCGTGGGTTTTTCACTCCTTTCGGAGTTTTCCCACGTAAAAATCTTGGTGTGTTGATTTTACTTTCCGCTTTTACTTTAAAATCGCATTAAGATTTTTAATTAGCCATTGTACACCTATTCACCCCCCTCTAGGTGTTGATTACCTTTTAGATCCTAGGGTTCATAACTTACAAGTGGTATCAGAGAGGGTATAGGTTGCATACAATGGCCGAGGGCGGTAATATAAATCGACCTCCTTTCTTCGATGGCACTAACTATGCTTATTGGAAAGTCCGCATGAGGGCGTTTCTAATTGCCATCGATGAAAGAGTATGGCAATCGGTGGAATTTGGATGGAAACACCCCACCGAGGTTGTTGATACTATTACCGTCCCCAAGCCTCGAACTAAGTGGACTAAGGACGAAAATGAACTTTCAGCTTGTAACGGGAAGGGGATTAATGCTTTGTTTAACTCTTTAAATCAAACCGAATTCTCTCGGGTTTCGGCGTGTGAAACCGCCAAAGAAATTTGGGATACTCTTAAAACCACTCACGAAGGAACAAGTCTTGTTAAGGTTCAAAAGCTACAAATGTTGACGAGTCGTTTTGATTCTATTCATATGGAAGAGAATGAAAACTTTACCGATTATTACACTCGTCTACAAGACATTGTCAATACTTGTTCCAATTTGGGTGAAAAGATCCCCGAAACCAAGGTCATTCGTAAGATTTTAAGAACTCTTCCCGAGCGTTTCCGTGCAAAAGTCGCGGCTATTGAAACCGTGAAACACCCGGATGAGATGAAAGTAGATGAATTAGTTGGTGCTCTCCAAACCTATGAGATGACTTTTCCTTCTAACTCTTCTTCTTCCAAGTTGTCTTCTAAGTCCACAGGGATGGCACTTAAATCTACTAAAGGAGGCAACGCGGACTCTACCTCTTCCGACTCGGACTCGGACACGACTTTGGAGGACTTTGAGAAGCAACTTGCTCTTCTTACTAGGAAGTTTCGCCGAAATTTTAAGAAGAAGTTCCCTTCAAAGTCCCCTTCTTCATCAAAAACCAACAAATCAAAAGGGAGTACTTCCTCTTCTTCCTCTAAATCAAAGCGTAACGAAAACTTTTCTAAAGAAGTTTCTAAAGACAAGAAAAAGGAAGAAGGACAAATCCAATGTTATAAATGTCGGGGTTTTGGACATATAGCATCGGATTGTCCAAACAAAAAGGCTTTGAAAAAGAAAGCGATGCAAGCCGTCACTTGGGATGACTCGACATCGGATGAGTCCACCTCAAGTGATGAAGATGTTAATGCTACCGCTCTTTCATCAATTATGTGTTTAGCTTCATCCGCCTCACTCTCTAATTCTTCTGTGCATGAAAATTCCGCTTCGGAGCACTCATCGGATGAGGATTCGGATGTGGACGAGATGGCCGCATATCATCAATTGGTTGTCGAGTCAAAGAAGATGGCCAAGCACAATAAGAGGTTGAGGAGGAGAATAATCGACTTAGAGGAAGAAAATTCAAATTTGAATACTTCAACAAACTCCTTACAACAAGAGAAGGATGGGCTGTCACGAGCTTACAATTCTATCGTAGAAAAGTTAGCTAGTCTTGAGAAGGAAAAGGAGACGTATGAAGAAAACTTGAAATTTATCAATAAGCAATTGATGGAATCAAAGGAGGCAAACTTGGAGTTCACAAAGACTATCATACAACTTAGATCGGACTTGAGCAAGTTTTCCTCCGGCACAACAAAACTTGATAGGATGCTTGGACTTGGACAAACTAACAAATTCGGACTTGGATATGAGAGAACTTACATAGACCTTGTTACTAAGCAATCCATGAACAAACCTCCTCCTAAGGTTCAAGGTAACTTTGCCCGTGTTTCTAACTCTTTTGCTAACAAAGTTTGTCATTCGTGTGGAGTTCTAGGTCATGTGAAGAGACGGTGTACACAAAAGAAGAATTCCAGGGCAAACATGAACCGAGGGGTGCAATCTAAGTCCGAGAGACAAGTTTCGAAGTCGAAGTCGAAGCAAGCATGGAAACCCAAGAACAATGACTCAAAATCCAAACAAGTATGGACACCGAAAGCGGTTGGGCCAATCCATATGAAATCACAACTCGTCGACAAGCTACATAAGACGCATTCAAGCCAACCGACGCATCCTAAAACTCACAAGGTTTGGGTGCGCAAAGGTGAAATCTTTCCTTGTCTTGTTGTCCATACTTCACTTCATGCTTACGACAACACCTCGTGGTACCTTGATAGTGGTTGCTCTCGACACATGACCGGAGACAAGAATTGGTTCACCTCTTTAAGTGAAGTCTCCGGTGGATGTGTTGTCTTTGGAGATGGTCGTTCATCCAAAATTGTTGGAAAGGGAACAATTACTATCTCGGATGGCCCTACTTTGAATGAGGTGTTCTATGTCGAGGGGCTCAAATCCAATCTCGTAAGCATAAGTCAATTATGTGATGACGGGTATTCCGTAAAATTCACTTCTAAAGAATGCCTGGTAACTCTTGATGATAATTCTATATTTTTGAAAGGTCTTAGATCTCAAAACAATTGCTATATAGTTCCTAGTGCCCAATCCGAGTCTTGTAACCTAGCATCATTAGAAACCGAGACTTTATGGCATGAACGTCTAGGTCACATGAATTTTAAGGAGCTTTCTAAGATATCCAAGAAGGAAATTGTGTTAGGTGTTCCCAAAATTGACTTTAAGGAAAATGTTGTGTGCGGGGGCTGCCAATTGGGTAAACAAATTAGGTCGGCACATAAGAATTTGAAACATTTAGGGACATCTAGACCTCTAGAATTACTTCACATGGATTTAATGGGACCTTCTAGAATCCAAAGCTTGGGTGGAAAACGTTACATCTTTTTGATTGTGGATGATTTTTCTCGTTTTGTTTGGTGTGGTTTCTTTACGAAAAAGCCGATACTTTTGAATTATTTTTGAAATATGCCTCCGTCTTATGAATGAACGAAACGATAAAATTGTACGTATAAGAAGTGATCGAGGAGGAGAATTCATAAACTCAAAATTTGTTGATTTTTGTGCTTCTAATGGTATTAAACATGAATTCTCCGCTCCTTACACTCCACAACAAAATGGAGTAGTTGAAAGAAAAAATCGAGTGGTGCAAGAGATGGCTCGTGTTATGCTTCATAGTAAGAAAATTGCCTTACATTTTTGGGCGGAAGCGGTTAACACAGCGGTCTATGTCATCAATCGAGTTTATGTACGACCGGGTACAATAAATACTTCATATGAATTGTGGAAGGGTAGAAAACCTAATATAAAATACTTTCGTGTCTTCGGGAGTAAATGTTTTATCCTTCGGGATCGTGAAAGTCTTGGAAAGTTTGACTCCGAAGTGACGAAGGAATATTTCTAGGTTATTCTACATCTAGTAGAGCATATAGAGCGTATAATTTACAAACTAAGACGGTGGTAGAATCAATTAATATTAAAGTAGATGAGGCTTCTTCACCCACTGCTTCTTTGAATAATACTTCTAGTGTTTCACATGATGATGATGATAATGATTTTCCTTTTACACTTCCTATGAATGATGACTCTTCCCTTCATGAAATTTCTGCATCTCCTAATGTAAATGTATCTAATGAAACATCCGATCCACAAAATGATACATCCATCTCTCCTATCACATCTTCGGAGAATCCGCCTATGAGATTGTCGAAAGATCACCCCTTAACAAATGTCATTGGAGATCCTCAACTTGGTGTTAGAACAAGAAGTCAACTCCAATGTGAATTTTCGTGTTATGTGTCCATGATTGAACCAAAGAACGTGGATGAAGCTCTTCAAGATGAATATAGGATCAATGCTATGCAAGAAGAGCTTGGACAATTCATACGGAATGATGTATGGGATCTTGTAAAACGTCCTAAGGATCAACATGTGATTGGAACAAAATGGATCTTTAAGAATAAGAAGAATGAGAGTGGTGACATTGTTCGGAATAAGGCTAGGTTGGTAGCTCAAGGGTGTGAGTTACGGGGAAGCCCCAAGGATCTATCTAGATTGTATCCGACACCTAGAGGGGGGTGAATAGGTGTACCGGCCAAAAATCACAAATAATCGATGCGTTAAAAGTAAATGCGGAAATTAAAAACACACCGAGATTTACGTGGGAAAACTCCAAACTCGGAGTAAAAAACCCACGGGACCAACACGCGAATAACAATCCACTAAGAGAAAAGATTACAAGGTAATTACCGACTCCACGGACTTAACCTCTCTTAACCTCCTATGAATCTCCGCGCACGCCGCCGCGTTGTCCACGTCCGAGTCCACGAACGCCACGTCCCGAATCCACGAAACGCCTCCACTTCGAATCCACGAAGCCTTGATCACGCCGAATCCACGACGCCCACTCGAATCCACGAGCCAACGATCCGAATCCACGAATCGCCTTCAATCGCGCCGAATCCACGACGCCTCACGTCGAATCCACGACGCCGTTCATGAGAAGCATCATGAGTATGGTGATCCTTCGCTTAGGAGTATCGTAGAAAACCGAAGAAGAAAACTCCAAGCGAAACGTAGATCAAATCGACATATAGATATTCAATACGATATCTCGATTTGACCTAAAAGAGGCTATGATGTAGAAAATAGGTTTTAGATGAATTCCTAGCCTCTAGGGTTTCTCAAATAAGTATTTTCATGAAGCACACAGAGTTAGAGAACCCTAAGAACCTATTTATAGACTTTAGAATCAATTAGATTCGGATTAGAGATTTTTCAGATTTTTACCCGTAAATAGGTACAAAATTGGGCCGGTTCTAGGTTCCACAAGGACGGAAGATTATTTTTCGAAGGCCCATTCTAGGTAATGGATTGATGGTATAGGTATAGCAACCATGCTTATCGATGTTGTTTATTTTTAAAATTGATTTTTAGCGGCGATTATTTTTTAAATTAGCGGCAATTACAATTGCCGCTAAATAGTTTAGCGACAATTTTGACAATTGCCGCTGTTGGCAGGGTCGCTAAAAATTATAGCGGCATTTGTTCCGATTGTTGGTAAAAATCCAAATAAATGCCGCTAAATATATATAATAGTGACTATTATAAATGCCGCTAAATAGTATACATTAACAACAATTATAACTGCCGCTAAATAATATACAATAATGACTATTATAAATGCCGCTATAATTAATATAATTGCCGCAAAAAATATATATACTAACTGATTGATTATAGCGGCAATTACAATTAATATTAAAATACTTGATTAACAACTAAATACTACAACAAATTGAAGTATTAAAAAATAGTAATAACCAAAAAGCATTAATAATTTGTACAACAAATAGTCTCAACTCTCAAATTACAATCTCAGTATTCAAATTAAATTTCGAACATAAGTTCTAACAAAAAATACTTTTCAAAATGTAGCCAAAAAATAACAAACATGACATGCATGGTTGAAACTCTTGCTTCCCACTTCAATTTCTCGCTCTCCGGTACATTCCGGATCAACCAAAAAAAGTCATTAAATCAAGATCCTAAATTACCAAATAAAAATTATCATATCAAATTTTTAAAAAATATAAAAGTTAGGTTGTACTTGTTTTGGTCTAGCTTTTCTTTTCATTTTGTAACAATAGTAAGCAGATAAGCACATCTAAAAATAAACATGAGAACAACAAAAAGGATTTTAGACCAATATCACCAACTAGGTTAGATTAATTTCTAGAGGTGAGAAACTAAAACTACATACAGTTTATCCTAGGAACCTCAGAATCAAATTAAACCAGCACGTGCTGAACACCACTTCAAAGGCATAGTAAAACAACCATATCTCATCTTCACCTTACATGAGTTTACATGAAGAGTAAACAGTGAAGAATGACTAGCCATAGAAACCAAGAGATTAGAGCTCTTCATTACTCTGAGAAATCTTACTATCAACAAGAAAAAACATGATTTGAAATATGAGATCAATGATTAACCACGTAGTAATCCATCGGCCATAAAAATAACATCAGTGGACTACTCATGTTCAGATCAGATTACTAATCAACTAGATATTTATTTCAATGCTTCTTTCAAGCATCCAAACATGCAGAATGTTTAGCACATTTTTATATTAAGAGTTAGCACGAGCAGAATTTGGTTTATACAAAAATGATTATGGTGTCCAAACAAAATGAGATTTAGGAGCTTGGAGAAATTTCTACTCTGTATCCTACCATTCTTCAAATAGTTTAACAACCCAACAAGAACTAGATCAATTTTAATTGAAAATTTTTCCTTACCAATTGGAAACATTTTCAATAGATTAAATTAATTGAGCTTTCAGAATAGATCATATCATGAAGAGCAGAGACTGTAACTCACAGAGAAGCCTTTTGGAAGTCTTCTTGATGAGACAATGGTCAGTTCACTGAGAAAGAATGTTTTGACCTAAACAAAAAACTCAATAAGAAACAAAAATAAATGAAATTAAATTAAAACGGGTCAGAAAACATAATTCTTGGTTACGAACCTTGATTACAGATGGTGTTTATTTTAGGCCCTCTCACATCAATCCCTTCATCACTTAACAATGAAATCTCTTATGATTCCACAATAAATGGAAATGCTACTGCTGGAGACATAGGCGATTTTGCCACTTTAATGAACTTCTGACCTGTAAACACATATATAGAAGTAAACAAATTTAGCAAAGCTGCTGCTATTATCTGCAACTCTCTAGTGATCACCAGATATCAGAAAATAGGAAATATCATGAGCTCATAAAATTCTTTAGGCCAATAATAAGTTCAAGGAAGTATTGTACAGTTTGACAGTTGAAGTCAAACAGTATATTGCTTTAGCACGAATTTAATAATTGTTAGCTAAACTACTTACATGAGAGAGAGCCAGCAGGGAGAAAAGAAGAGGAAGGAAGAAAAGAAGAAAATAAGGGAGTTATTTAAGTTAACCCCCAGCTCCTCAACACATGTGACATCCAGTAATTACCAACAAATCTTCGCAAGAGAAGTTGGAAATGGATTAAAAAGCTGAAATTTCAGCACAAGAATATATAAGTTGGAAGACTTGAGTTACCAAAAATTCATCTTTTACTAACCTCCAAATCAGCTCCAACAATGATCCAACCAGCTGTGGGTGAAGTTAAGCTCTCTACTAACCTTCCAAAAGTTCAGCTACAGAGGAAAACCCAAGGTAATTCCATCAAAACTCAAGAATCCTGTAGAATTCAGCAATTTCGCATTTCGGTTAGTAGAGCCCAAAGAAAAGAAATTCCCCTACTAACCTGAATTTCCTGGATAAAAAGAAATAGTCCAAAATCCCATCTCCAATCTAACTCGAAATCACGTCTACTAACCTGAATTTCCTGGATCAAACAAATTAGTTTAAGCAAACGTCTTAATGGTAAAAATGTATGAATCAACAAAAGATGCATATATGAATGAGACAGTAATCTCCTAAAACAAGCACGGGACTCTCATAATCTACAAAAGTGAAACATTCTTTTGCATGCCAAAAATGCGAATGGGAGAATCAATTATTTTTTTCTCTATTTTTTTTTATTTTGGGAGGTATTAGAGGGATTGTACCTATGATGATGTTCACAGGCAGTGCAGAAACGAGAGAAACAGAAATTACAAGATGAGCCCTGTCAACTATAGAATCTCCACCACCCACTTGTAAAGAATTTACAAGATGCCTAATCTCATCCTTACCTAAAGAAAAGGAGTGTGCACTATACTAGTCAAACAATTAGAGAGAGCAATGCATGAAGCTTAATATGATAATTATAAATAAAAAAGCTCTCACACCAAACTTCAAAGGCACAAAGTTGAGCTTTTTATGTTACTGAGGCATTTTTAATTTCATCAAAATTCAAAATGATGTAAAAAAAGACAAGTTAGAGAGAGAACAAGTACAATTCTAGTCATCATTGTAATGACTCCAAATTTGTTTATTGACAAAATGTGCCTGTCTGTAGAAATATGACTACTAGCAAGATTTGTCCCCGTTTAAGGACAGCCGCATTACATATGCATATATACATGGAATAGACTTAGACACTATTAAAAGTTTCTGAGTCAAAATATTTCCACCTAAAATCAAAACTAGAGTATCTAAATTGACACTTAGTGCTAGAAGAAATGATCTAGAGTATCTAAAGTTTCTAAAACGGGGTAGAAGGAGGGGAATTGTCTAATATGTAAGTTCAGTTCACTGTACATTCATTTCTGAATTAGGAGTTCATTATATCTAATATTACACCAAAATAATGCAATAGATGCGCCATAATATTGAAAGAAGAAGAAAAAGGAAAGAGCGAACCATTGGGCTACACTTCTTCACATTCTACTAGTCTAATGTTTTTATTGTGCCACTACTCGAAAATATGAAATCAACAATTTCCTCCCAAATAAGCAGAACATTTACAATGACTTACGTGTCATATAACACAAGCAACCACAATATCCTAAAGGCATGAAGATTGGCTAATTTTAGGTAACAAGAAAGAGAGCAAAACCAGTGAAATCAACTTTGCATGTGAAAAGTGCAGTTGAACTATAAATAAAGACATACCCTTCATCAAAGTTCTCTCGTGGAATGCAGAATACCCACTCTCAACACTGACCAGGATATTACCAGCCAATCGGCTCTGCAAAGTAATGAATAAACCTCGCCATGTACAACGCGATGATCAATCTCATGTATCCGTACATTCCACAGTGCACAAATTCAAACCGCACGCTTACTTGGGCTCAGCGTCGGCATGAGCGTGTCTTGCGTCCTAGTGAATGCGCCGCCTCTGCTGGCTTATATATTAATAAACTTATTATACTCGAGCATTTCGTCGAACACCCTACCTACACGCTACATCGTCGTAGTTTTAGGATTCTTATATATATCGTATACTCGTTGGAGATCGCGTAAAGCATGGGAGATATAGATGGAGACGGAGAAGGTGGCGAACCTATTGCTGTCGCTCTCGTCGACCCACACGAGGGCGATCGACGAGGCAATTCGGAGGAGGAAGAAGGCGATGCGGGGGGGGCGGACGGGGCCTTCGTGTGCAAGACGTGTAGCCGCGACTTTAACTCGTTCCAGGCCCTTGGCCGCCACAGCACGAGCCACAATCGCGCCAGATCCCTCGGCGGCCACAGCACGGCCTCGGCGAAGGCGATCGCCTCGCCGGCGATCACCTCGGAGTCGGAGGCGCATCGCTCGCCGTTCATGTACTCGGCCACAAACTCGATGCACTTCGCCGGAACCCTCGTCCACGGCCCGGCGTCGTTCGTCTCCACGGAGAGCCTCCAACTGTCGTAGTAGAGGGCGTCGCCGCCACCCCCGCCGACGCCGCCGGAGGAGATGGTGGAGGGCTCCTCGGGGACGGTGCGGAGGAGTGATCCTGCGGCCGAAGAGGCGACTTGGAGGAGCAGGAGGAGGTGGGATCGGAGGAGCCCCATTTGGGGAGGAGGGATTGGGGGTAAACACTAACCCTAGATCGAGATCGTAGTTGGAGATCGTTAGGGTTTCGTTCGATCCCCCTTCCCCTCCCCCTCTGTATCTCTCTCTTTCTCCAACGTTGAGAAAGGGAGGAGTCGAGGAGGGTGGAAGGGGAGAGGGGTGGGATTGGGTTACGATTAGGTGGTATCGGGATTGGGTTCATATTAGGTTACTATTTGATTTATAATTTAAAAATTATTATTAAAATATAATTAAATATTAATCAATAGCAGCCATTTTGTAATGGTCGCTATTTAATTGCCATTATACGTATGTTTTGTTGTAGTGCGGTAATGGGTATGATGGTCACCGTAATGGTTCGTGTCATACAGTAATGGTATGATGGCCGTACCCGTACAAGTTCAAATTATTCACACGGTAATGGGATGGGCATGCCGTACGAGTTCAGGTACACTTTGTAAATTTTCCAATTTTTGAAAATTACAAAGTTCCAATATAATTTCTAATCCGTTAAACAATGATTTATGATTCTAATGTCTATAACTAAGTATGAATCACCATATTTATGAATTAAAAACTTACCTGGACGTCGTGATTCACATCGTGAGCCAATTCTCTTTTCTTCGAAGTCTTTGATTCTTCGTCGTTCTTCGATCCGCTCCGATTCTTCAAGACTCCGACACAATTCACGAAACTTGCCAACACAAAATCCTTAACAATCTCCCCCTTTGGCAATGTCGTGACAAAACACAAAAATTAACTAAAATTACATCATAAAAGAAAAACGAAGTTCAATGTCATCACCAAAACATTAAACTTCTCGCATGTAGTCCAAATACAATTTGAAACACAAAAATACATCAAAACTCCTAAAACAAACTCTATGACTTAGACGCAACTAGGAGTCTTGAAGTCTTGATTTCCTGCAAAACAAATTTTTAACAAATTTTCAAAGTTAATTTTATACCTCTTCTCTCCCTTTGTTCTTTTCTCCAATTCCTTTTCAAAAATATTATCTCTCCTTCTCCCTCAATCTCATCACGTCTCCCCCTTCGTATGTCTCCCCTTTGTGTATGCATCAAATACCAAATATCCTCTCCTTTTGTACTTGTTCTCAAATACCAAATATCCTCTCCTTTTGTACTTGTTCTCCATTCTCCCCTTTTTGTCAAAAATTGCCAAAAGAAAACACAAATAGAGAAAAACTAACTAAACAGAGAGTAAGTATTTCATAGTTTCATACCTAGATGCATAAAGAAAACATAGCCCTAGGAGTGAAAAGATAAAACATATATAATGAAGCTCAAAAAGGTAAAATCACTCCGTGTCCTCCTCATCAAAAATTTTACCTTGTTTTCTAAAAAATCCTTCAAAATTAGATTAATTTCATAAAAATTAAAAGTTGTACTCCAAAAATCATTATGATGAAGATAAAATATTAAGTGATTTCAAAAGACATCAAAACATTAAAATTTGATATTAAAAATAATCTAATATTTTAAAATCATCAAGATGCAAATTGATGAAAAATAATTTTTAGAAATTTAGCAAAATTGACACCAATTTGTCGCAACCCGTTCAAAATAGAGATTTAGCTAATAAACACCGGGGGTGGCTCTTTGAGTATCTTTTTCAAACTATCACCTTATATCACCGAAAATTCTAAACTTTTTATTTTTGTCAACCTTTTCGGTTTTTCATGTAAATTCTCATGTGGTAGCTTCACACACGTACCGGACGACCGGGGTGGTAGCTCTTTCTTACATGTGGTGGTAGTTTTCACACTCCTTTCGGATGTAACTCTTTCCACATCTTTTTAATCATAGGAGTTTCTCCTTTTTTTTTTTTAAACATAATTCAAACTCCCCCTAAATTAGATAATCTCACAATTGAAAATAATTTTGACGAATTTTAGTCAATTAGCAAATATCAATCAATTATATTCAATATTCACAACCAAGATGAATTAATTACTAAGAGATTAAAATTAATTTCAAAATTTTGATGAATGTATGTAAGAAGAAATCACATATTAAATTATCGTCAAGATAATAAAAAGTGGAGTAAAACCGATAATTAATATGAATTTAATTCAATTTGAATTGACTTTAACTACCGATTAAAGCTCTTTGAAAAATCATCAATCTCTCCAATATAATGATATTCAATCATCTCCTTTCTAAAAAAAATTTCAATCAAACTCCCAATCACCTTTCCAAAATGATTTAAAAACGAATGAATTCTAAGCACAAAAAAAATCGTCTAATCATGTAATGCAATGAATAAAAATATGCACCAAGCACCAATCAAAGCATTACATAAAAGAAAACAAACTAAGACGAAGAGTATGGAAAGATATCACCTTTCCGAATCCAAACTTGTCGGATTGTTGGTTGTCTTGGCTTGTCGATGATTTGCCCAACTTGTTTTGACTTTTGATGTTGTCCTTGAGGCTTAGAAATCCAAACCGCACGTTGTTTCGACTTAGAAATCCGGTTCGGTTGTGGGTTCGATCGATATTGACGTTGAGATTTAGATGTCCGATTCGCTTGTGGCTTTGATTTTCGGTTCACATATGAGTCACGGTTTGCTTGATGCACTCGACTCAATTGATTTTTCTTTTGATTCCATGGGGGAAGCCGAATTGTAGATGATACCAATTGTCGTTTCGAAGTTGCCGATTGAGGCTTGAAATTTTTGTTCGGGCAACTCTTTTTGATGTGTCCTTTGATGCCACATCTATGACACACCTTCTCCTTCAAACTTGTTGAGACTTTCGATGTCATCTTTTGATCCTTCTCAACATATGTCCGTTCGTATCCAAGACCTAACTTGTTCGTTTGACCCAATCCGAGCATGTTATCCAATTTCTTCGATCCCGAAGAAAACTTTTGAATATCGGATTTGAGTTGATGGACTTGCTCGGTCAATGCTTTGTTGGATTTGTATGTTTCCTCAAATTGATGCTCCAAAAATTCAACTTTATCCGTAGTAGATTTGATCATTAAATCCGATTCTTCTAGCTTCTTTTGGAGGACCGAATTATTATTCAAGATTGATTCCCGTTCCTCCTCAAGAGCATTATTTGTGGTCTTCAAATTCTTGTTCTCTTCTTCAAGATCGAATAAACGACGCCTCAACTTTTTATTGAGTTTCGCCATCTTCCGCGACTCAACAAGAAGTTGATTGTATGCTTCCGCTAATTCCTCGTCGTTTGATTCCTCATCGCCGGAATCCGAGTCCACGTCTTTTTCCTTTGATGTTTTCAACGCAATCCCTATACTTTTAGAGAAAGACTTGGAAGAAGATTGGTTAGTAGGAAAAGTCATCTTATAAGTTTGTAACACACCTACTAACTCTTCGGCCATTAGATAGCAATATATCTAGATCCCGCTCTGATACCAATTGTGAGTTACGGGGAAGCCCCAAGGATCTATCTAGATTGTATCCGACACCTAGAGGGGGTGAATAGGTGTACCGGCCAAAAATCACAAATAATCGATGCGTTAAAAGTAAATGCGGAAATTAAAAACACACCGAGATTTACGTGGGAAAACTCCAAACTCGGAGTAAAAAACCACGGGACCAACACGCGAATAACAATCCACTAAGAGAAAAGATTACAAGGTAATTACCGACTCCACGGACTTAACCTCTCTTAACCTCCTATGAATCTCCGCGCACGCCGCCGCGTTGTCCACGTCCGAGTCCACGAACGCCACGTCCCGAATCCACGAAACGCCTCCACTTCGAATCCACGAAGCCTTGATCACGCCGAATCCACGACGCCCACTCGAATCCACGAGCCAACGATCCGAATCCACGAATCGCCTTCAATCGCGCCGAATCCACGACGCCTCACGTCGAATCCACGACGCCGTTCATGAGAAGCATCATGAGTATGGTGATCCTTCGCTTAGGAGTATCGTAGAAAACCGAAGAAGAAAACTCCAAGCGAAACGTAGATCAAATCGACATATAGATATTCAATACGATATCTCGATTTGACCTAAAAGAGGCTATGATGTAGAAAATAGGTTTTAGATGAATTCCTAGCCTCTAGGGTTTCTCAAATAAGTATTTTCATGAAGCACACAGAGTTAGAGAACCCTAAGAACCTATTTATAGACTTTAGAATCAATTAGATTCGGATTAGAGATTTTTCAGATTTTTACCCATCTGTACCGGTACAAAATTGAACTGGTTACCGGTTCCACAAGGACGGAAGATTATTTTTCGAAGGCCCATTACCGGTAATGGATTGATGGCTGTACCGGTATAGCAACCATGCTTGTACAGACAGTTCAGTCACGGTAATGGGTATGATGGTCGTACCCGTAATGGTTCGTTACACGGTAATGGGTATGATGGCCGCATTCGTACAAGTTCAGTACACGGTAATGGGATGGTCAGTACAGGTTCAGGTACACTTTGTAAATTTTCCAATTTTTGAAAATTACAAAGTTCCAATATAATTTCTAATCCGTTAAACAATGATTTATGATTCTAATGTCTATAACTAAGTATGAATCACCATATTTATGAATTAAAAACTTACCTGGACGTCGTGATTCACATCGTGAGCCAATTCTCTTTTCTTCGAAGTCTTTGATTCTTCGTCGTTCTTCGATCCGCTCCGATTCTTCAAGACTCCGACACAATTCACGAAACTTGCCAACACAAAATCCTTAACAAAGGGTACTCTCAAGTTGAAGGAATCGATTTTGACGAGACATTTGCTCCGGTTGCAAGACTTGAGTCAATTAGGATACTCTTTGCGATTGCTTGCCATTTTAAAATCACGCTTTTTCAAATGGATGTAAAGAGTGCTTTTCTAAACGGTTTTCTAAAAGAAGAGGTTTATGTTGAACAACCAAAAGGATTTGTAGATTCTAAGCTTCCAAATCATGTTTTTCATCTTAAAAAGGCACTCTATGGTCTTAAGCAAGCACCGCGAGCATGGTATGAACGACTCACCAAGTATCTTTTGGATAAGGGGTACAACCGAGGGGGAGCGGATCGTACTTTATTTGTTAAGCATTCAAAGGATGATTTCATAGTTGCTCAAATTTATGTGGATGATATTGTGTTTGGAGCAACTAAGGATGAGGATGCAACGGAGTTTGCAAGGTTAATGACCAAGGAATTCGAAATGTCTATGATGGGTGAGCTCACATATTTCCTCGGACTTCAAGTTAAACAAACAAAGGAGGGAATACATGTGTCTCAAACAAAGTATGCTAAGGAATTGGTCAAGAAGTTTGATTTGGTTGGTGCAAAGAATTTTGACACTCCTATGGGTACAAGCAATAAAGGATTAGGAGTGAACATTGAAGGAAATAGCGTAGATGAAAAGCCCTATCGAAGTATGATAGGAAGCTTACTCTATTTGACAGCGAGTAGACCGGATATTGCATTTAGTGTCGGTATGTGTGCTCGTTATCAAGCGAATCCCAAAGAAATTCATTTGAAAGCAGTAAAGAGAGTAATAAGATATGTCAAGGGGACGACGGATTATGGTATTTGGTACCCGATGGGGACTTCACTTGATCTTATTGGATACTCGGATGCTGACTGGGCAGGGTCCGTGGATGATAGGAAAAGCACAAGTGGGGCTTGTTTCTATTTGGGTCATTGCTTAGTGGCATGGCAAAGTAAAAAACAAAACTGCATTGCTCTTTCTACAGCAGAGGCTGAGTACATCTCGGCAGGGAGTTGTGCTACACAGTTGTTATGGATGAGGAGTTTATTAAGTGATTACCGGATTTCTTCCTCGTCTATCACTATTTTATGCGATAACACTAGTGCCATAAATATTTCTAAAAATCCTGTTCTACACTCTCGAACTAAACATATTGAACTAAGATATCATTTCCTAAGAGAATTGGTCGAATCAAATCTTCTTCAACTCGAATATATTCATACCGATAATCAGTTAGCTGATATTTTAACTAAGCCGTTAGATCAAAAGCGTTTTCTACATCTAAGAAAGGCTATCGGCATGAATCCATCTATCTAGACACTCTCTATGAGCCAATGGTTATAATATGGACATTTGTGCATCATTCATGTGCATTCTTTATTTGCTCTTTTGAACACAATGTGTTTTTGTCTGGTTTTAGTAAGAGTTTCTTTTGGTGACAAAATCTCATTACTTGCATGGGTTATTTTAACATTAACTTATCCAATTTAACTCTTGTATGTCATTTGTTTTGAACCTCAACATCTTCCTGGAATTGCTGCTATACACTTGTTAAATTAACACATCTTTCTTGAACTATCAAAAGTAGATTGATTTTGATTAATTATCGTCATGATGGGTGAAATGATTTGCCTATTTTCTGAAATCACAATAATATGTTCTCATTGGGAGTTGCACTAGTTGAGGGGGAGTAGTGTCAACGTCAAAAGATGTGGAAAGAGTTACATCCCTTTTGGGAGTGTGAAAACTACCACCAATTCAAGATGTGGAAAGAGTTACATCCTTTCAAAGGAGTGTGAAAACTACCACCACATGTAGGAAAGAGCTACCACCCCGGTTGTCCGGTAAGTGTGTGAAGCTACCACGTGAATATAAATATACATCTCTAAAAGACTGATTGTAGTTATATTTTCATTAAGGCGATTGGTGGACTTTCTGTTTTATCGATTGGTATAAGGTGGAAGTTAGAAGATGCTCAAAGAGCCACTCCTTAAATTCGATGTGTGCATAACTCAATTGGATTATATTCTTGTGTATATTTCAGTTTATAGGATATACGTTAATCTCTTTTGTGTAGATCTGCAATTTAAAATTTGTCAACTGTTGTGTAGTTCTCGAAAGATATGCCTAAATTCACAAGGTATGAAGTTCAATTTTTTGATTGATGGACGGTTCAACATTTATGACATCTTTGAATTAAATTGGATGAGATTGCGTTACTGTCTTTCATGTAATTAGTGATGGAAACCTGTTTTCTGTTGAAAATTCATTATTTTCGAAAATTTATGTGAGACCCCAGATAGTCCTATATATGAGATAGAATAGGGCTAAACTCTTAACCCGGCTTAAACATTTTGGGTGGTGGCAAGGCCGAAGAGGTTAAGAGAGTTAAGCGTGCTAGGACGGGAGTAGTCCTAGATGGGTGACCCCCTGGGAAGTTGGGGCGTCACATATGGTATCAGAGCAGTAAAACCACTAGAATTCTAAACAATTAAGCATAAAAGAAGTGACTAAAAAAATAAAGTACCAAATCCACTAAGAACTATAAAAGATTAATACAACAGTAACCTCCAAGAGCAACAACTAAAGACCCCAAAGCGAAAACTAACATAATACATGGTGGTCTCTACAAATGGATACAAAAATCACTCTCTCACAAAACACAAAAGAGAGGAATAACCACCTAAACAAAAGTGGCAAAGAAGCTAGCTAACTAGGCGACTCCCTTGCCGCGATCCCGTGCCTCCGCCGGTGCCGAAGGCTCTGAAACACATTAGAAAAAGAGGGCGTGAGAACTATTAAAAATAGTTCCCAGTGGGCAATTACTGACTTCAGTTGCATGCTCCACTAGGCCCCAAAACTAAGCAAGTAAGTGTAAGCGAAATAAATAACGAGTAAGCTACTGAAGCATGATATCTCTACTTAGCATAAATAAGCATAAGTAAACGACTATTCTAAGCATGAATAGTAAGTATGACCTACAAGTCCAATATCCATAGCAATAGTAAAGAGTTAAAGTTTACTATTCTAACCATAGCCCAATAATTCCACAAGTGATAGTAAGGTGATAAAGTTTACTATTCTAGTCAAAGTCCACAGTTTTCTTTAAACTACATTAAGTTTAAGCACAATAAGATCAACCCGAAGGCGATATGGCCGATGCCCACCCGAAGGCTGCCTAGCCCAAATGCCGAGCCTAATGGCCCCGTAGTAGTCAACATTCCCACCCTAGGAATGAGACTGTCCCACGGCAATCCACTTCGGCGCCCAATCCCGCACGGCGGATACAAGAAACGCGTTGGCCAACTCCGGAGTGCCGCCTTGTAGGGTGCTAGGAGTAGGAATCGAAGCTTAGTTAGCGATTCGGATCGGCGATTTTCGCACTCGGTGGGTTTGGCATCATAAGCATAGGGGCAAATGGCCCCTAAGTGCTTAATCGGTTTGATTTAATAATTTTGAATGCATATTCATGCTAAATAGATTTATTATGAATTTTGAATCACTTAAAATGCATGCCTTATGTATGATAAAATTTCCACTCTATATAGTAGAGCTATCTGGGTTAAACTGCATGCATGTGGGGTGGTTCTTGGGGGCGCCTGGGAGTGTGCCATTTATGATGATTATAGCTTTGATAATGTTATATGTGAACACTAAATACATGTTGGAACTTAGAAACTTTAAGTGTCATAAAGCGGCACTTAACATAGAAAACTATGAAACTGCAACATAGAGACTTGACATAGGCCACTTAACCTCGATCCCATCAGAACTCCGCAGTTAAGCGCGCTCGGGCGAGAGTAGTACTAGGATGGGTGACCCCCTGGGAAGTTGGGGCGTCACAAATGGTATCAGAGACAATTACCAGCCGGAAGTGTGAGATGAGTCTCAGCTGAGCCAGGGTCTGGATGACGGGCTAGCGAGACGAGTCTCACATCGCCTGATACTTGTGAGTCTGAGCCTGACGAGGACGTTAGGGCTTAAAGGAGGGAAGATTGTGAGACCCCAGATAGTCCTATATATGAGATAGAATAGGGCTAAACTCTTAACCCGGCTTAAGCATTTTGGGTGGTGGCAAGGCCGAAGAGGTTAAGAGAGTTAAGCGTGCTAGGACGGGAGTAGTCCTAGATGGGTGACCCCCTGGGAAGTTGGGGCGTCACAATTTACCTGCTGGGACCGGTCTTCATCAGATGTCCGGTCTGCACGCTCGCAGGGTGCACAACCCTGTGTGGCATCCGGACATTGCTGGCAATGTCCGGTCTCAGCTGGAGCGGGATGTATTTAACCGAGAGCGACCCAGGCTTCTTCAAAACATCCCGTTCTTCGTTTTTCTTGCTGTTTCTCTCTCTAGAAACTCTTGTGTGCTGCTCTTGAGCCCTTGCATCAACTTCCTTTCATTTCTTTCCGGATTTGAGGTATGGATTTCACATTTTTCATTTTTCTGCTCTTTTTCCCGAAAATCTAGGGTTTTTGATTTTTATGGTATTAAATCTATTTTTGAGTGTTTTGAACCAGATTTGTTGCTTCTATTTACCTTAGATTTGTCTTTAATACATTTCTACAAGCTTTATTTCAAGTTTTATCGTCAGATCTGTGTTCTGTTTGGATTAACCCTAGATTTTTACTGTCAACAGGGGATTTTTCGAATTCCTGTTGGTTTTTGCTCATTTTTCTTGCATTGTGTCTATATTAAACTTGTTTCTAACGGCTCTAGGGTGCTCTAGATTAATTTTCGAATTAATGGCCAATTTTTCTTCAAATATGATATATTGTGCTCAATATGGTTTTTCTTTTGCCCAGCTTTTTCTCGATATTCTAGTGTCTTGGCTACTAGTGCTTCTCTTTTTGATGGCACGAGGAGGTCCTGCCAAGCGACAACGCTCTTCGGCACAACAACGGAGGAACAACCAGCCGAGGACGTCGGTAGTGAGTATAACCCTGCCGAGGACTCAGATCGTGAGTCACATGAGGGTGATTGGGATACTGTTCTTGCAGAGGCTACTGACAAAGGGAAATCAAAGGGTAAGGGAAAGTTGGTGGTGAAAGAAACTGGTTATAGAACGTCCAAGAAGAAATCCAAAGGAAAAGGGAAAGAAAAAGCTCAGGATGCCGATCAAGCTGAGGAACACCGGACTGAGCGGAGGAGTAAACGGACAGCGGGTATTACACTAGAGCAGTCTCAACCTGCAGCGGCTTCTCCTCCACGGGTACCTCAAGCACCTATTGATCCAGCACGACTTCGAATGTATTCTTCAAAGCAATGTGTCGGCGAACGGTTTGTTGGGGTAACAAACTTGATTAAGAGAGCCCCTGGTTTTCAAGCTTTATTTGAGAATGGGAATCTACACGAGATTTGCGACTTTCCTGAACGTACCGGCTATGGAATTGAGCTTATAAGGGAATTTTATATGCGAGCGGGTCATTTGGTCGAGACAGATGGAGGTCCGTTCGTTTTTACTACGTCTGTTCGCGGAGTTGAGTTGTCGATCACTCCTGCTATTATTGCATCAGTACTGGAGATGGATGCTCGGACTGATGGTGTGGATTACTTAAACGCCGGTCTTGATGCTGCTAGTGAATGGCGACGAGTTCTGACTGCACTTTGTGTTCCAAATGCTGAGAACAATGGCAGTGCGATTATGTCAAAGGACTTGAGGGTAGAGTACAGATATCTGAACTTTGTAGTTTGTTATAACATTATGCCTCTGGCCAATACAAAAGTGATTCGATGGGATAGGGTTCTTTTTATGTATCTTTTGGGACGGCCAGACATAGTTCAACAGAGAAACATCAATTTGAACATTCCGTTTCTTATATGGAAGAGGATGGCACGAGAGATTAAGACAGCTAGTCAGAAGGATCGCCTTCCCTTTCCGTTATTGATTATGCGGATCCTTAGGCTGCATGATGTTAATGTGGTTTGTTCATCATATGAATATTCTCTGGGACCAATCAGTGACACTACAATGGTCAAGTCTCATGTTCAGCTCCACGGTCATTCTCCACCACATGCTGAGGCTCCTGCTCCTACGTCTCCACCTGCTACGGGTTCTGATACTGAGGGTTCTATACCTTCCATTTACCGAGAGCAACAACGCTTGTCTGGCGAGATCACCGAACTCAGGAAGGATGTTGCTAAACTTAACAAAAAGTATGGTCGCATCTCCAAATTCTTGAGGCTTCTGTGTGAGAAGCTGGGCTGTGGGGGTCCCGAGATGCCTTCACCGGATAGCGACTCAGAGTGATGTGCTTATACTTCCGTATTTTGTCCTTTTGGCGTTTTGTTGACAAAAAGGGGGAGATGGTGAAATATGGATGTGGTAATGGATATGGATGTGGTAATGGTAATGATGTATTTTGAAAACTAACTTCGATGCTTAGTTACTATGACTGATTTACATTAGTTTACATCGTTTACTTTTTGACTGCTTATTTTGAACTCTCGTACTTATGACTTTCTGTTTTTTCCATGTTGAATGAAAATCTTGATGCTTGAATGTGTGTATTGAGATCTTTTTGCAGGAATATTCAAGACTTCAAGACTCCAGTGTCTAAGTCATAGAGTTTGTTATAGGCTAGTTTTAAACTTGTAATTTTTATTTTTTGGATTGATCATGCAGAGAGTTATCGTTTGGTGATTGCGATAATTTTTCTTCTTTTTGTTTTTGAGGTTGTACGGGCTTGTATTATATTTTGTCACGAAATCGCCAAAGGGGGAGATTGTTAAGGATATTTTAGGTTGGCAGATTTCGTGAATATGTCGGAGTCTTGAGGAGATCAAGTGTACCAAGCGACAGTTGGATAGTCCAGGACTTGTCAGAAGAGCTCGGCATCTCAGGTATATCTTAAAGATCATTTATGATGATTTACATTAATTCTATAGTAGTTAGAAGACTTTAATATGCTTTAAAACTGATAAGATTTCAAAACCCTGAATATATATAGTCAATGTCCGGTCCTTAATGAATGTCCGGACACAGTAAGATAGTCAGCTGTGATTTGGTGATTCTTGTCCGGACACTTTACTGCTGTCCGGAACTAGTGAGCTTCACTTTGAACATCTTTCTCTTATGTCCAGACATCTCGCTTATGTCCGGTCTCAGCAAGCTGAGTTTTCATGCTACGCAATTTTAGACCGGACATCATCAGGCAGTGTCCGGACCTAACGGATTGCGAAAATATTGACGGAAGGGTGGACCTGACAAGAAACTTAGACCGGATAAGCAAGACCGGACATCTATCTTAAGACCGGACATTGGACCCGAAATTATTTCCAAAAACGCTGATTTGAAGTCTAATCTATTTCAAAAAGGGCTGATTCGAATTCTACTTTATTTCAAAGTCTTCTAACTCTATATATAGACCATGGGAGGTCCAAGGATCGATATGCTTTGATTCTTAATCAATTTCAAACCCTAGAAACTCTCTTTTAAGCTTGATGACCTATTTCTAAGAGAGTATTCTATTCTAGTTGTTCGTTGAGTTGATGTTAGTTTCTTTCTTATGATTCTTTCTTTGTGAATCAACTCAATGATGAATTAGAAGGGATTTCCCATAGTCTTTGGTAATACAAAGTTGAAATCACCGTAAACCATCTTTGTTCTCTCTCCGGACGGAGAGCTTGTGCGAAGATCGCGTGTTGAGGCCGTGGATTCGGTGGACACTTGGAGGATTCGAAGTGTTGACGCGGCAAGGAGTTGCGGCGTGATCGTTTGGAGGATTCTAAGCGATTGAGGGCTGTCGAAGGAGATCTACATCGAAGATTCGGTAAATCGAGTTGGGTAGTGGGTATATCACCTTGTACTTGATTTGTTTCTTAGTGGATTCTATTCGCGTGATCGGTCCCGTGGGTTTTTCACTCCTTTCGGAGTTTTCCCACGTAAAAATCTTGGTGTGTTGATTTTACTTTCCGCTTTTACTTTAAAATCGCATTAAGATTTTTAATTAGCCATTGTACACCTATTCACCCCCCTCTAGGTGTTGATTACCTTTTAGATCCTAGGGTTCATAACTTACATAATGTTGGTCCGGTTTTGGTTCTTCTGAACGTTGGCATCGATAGGTTGCAAATTTACACTCTCGGGGCGTAATAGAACAAAATAATTAGGTTTTACTCTTTGTTCGATTGAATGAGAAAATGTACTGTTTCCAAAGTTATACTGATAGGGCGCAATTGAGTAGTCCAATGTTGGTCCGGTTCTGGTTCTTGTGAACGTTGGCATTGATAGGTTGTAAATTTACACTCTCGGGGCGTAATAGAACAAAATAATTAGGTTTTACTCATTGTTCGATGGAATGAGAAATTGTACTGTTTCCAAAGTTAACCTGATAGGGCGCAACTGAGTAGTCTAATGTTGGTCCGGTTTTGGTTCTTGTGAACGTTGGCATCGATACGTTGCAAATTTACAATCTCGGGGCGTAATAGAACAAAATAATTAGGTTTTACTCATTGTTCGATTGAATGAGAAAATATCCTGTTTCCAAAGTTATACTGATAGGGCGCAACTGAGTAGTGTAATGTTGGTCCGGTTTTTGTTCTTGTGAACGTTGGCATCGATACGTTGCAAATTTACAATCTCGGGGCGTAATAGAACAAAATAATTAGGTTTTACTCATTGTTCGATTGAATGAGAAAATGTACTGTTTCCAAAGTTATACTGATAGGGCGCAATTGAATAGTCTAATGTTGGTCCGGTTTTTGTTCTTGTGAACGTTGGCATCGATACGTTGCAAATTTACACTCTCGGGGCGTAATAGAACAAAATAATTTGGTTTTACTCATTGTTCGATTGAATGAGAAAATGTACTGTTTCCAATGTTATACAGATAGGGCGCAACTGAGTAGTGTAATGTTGGTCCGGTTTTTGTTCTTGTGAACGTTGGCATCAATACGTTGCAAATTTACACTCTCGGGGCGTAATAGAACAAAATAATTGTGTTTTACTCATTGTTCGATTGAATGAGAAAATGTACAGTTTCCAAAGTTATACTGATAGGGCGCAATTGAGTAGTCTAATGTTGGTCCGGTTTTTGTTCTTGTGAACGTTGGTATCGATACGTTACAAATTTACACTCTCGGGGAGTAATAGAACAAAATAATTAGGTTTTACTCATTGTTCGATTTAATGAGAAAATGTACTGTTTCCAAAATTGTACTGATAGGGCGCAACTGAGTAGTTAATGTTGGTCCGGTTTTGGTTCTTGTGAACGTTGGCATGGATACGTTACAAATTTACAATCTAGGGGCGTAATAAAACCAAATAATTTGGTTTTACTCATTGTTCGATTGAATGAGAAAATGTACTGTTTCCAAAGTTATACTGATAGGGCGCAACTGAGTAGTCTAATGTTGGTCCGGTTTTGGTTCTTGTGAACGTTGGCATCGATAGTTTGCAAATTTACACTCTCGGGGCGCAATAGAACAAAATAATTAGGTTTTACCCTTTGTTCGATTGAATGAGAAAAAGTACTGTTTCCAAAGTTATACTGATAGTGCGCAATTGAGTTGTCTAATGTTGGTCCGGTTTTTGTTCTTGTGAACGTTGGCATCGATACGTTGCAAATTTACACTCTCGGGGCGTAATAGAACAAAATAATTAGGTTTTACTCATTGTTCGACTGAATGAGAAAATATACTGTTTCCAAAGTTATACTGATAGGGCGCAACTGAGTAGTGTAATGTTGGTCCGGTTTTTGTTCTTGTGAACGTTGGCATCGATACGTTGCAAATTTACAATCTCGGGGCGTAATAGAACAAAATAATTAGGTTTTACTCATTGTTCGATTGAATGAGAAAATGTACTGTTTCCAAAGTTATACTGATAGGGCGCAATTGAATAGTCTAATATTGGTCCGGTTTTTGTTCTTGTGAACGTTGGCATCGATACGTTGCAAATTTACAATCTAGGGGCGTAATAAAACCAAATAATTTGGTTTTACTCATTGTTCGATTGAATGAGAAAATGTACTGTTTCCAAAGTTATACTGATAGGGCGCAACTGAGTAGTCTAATTTTGGTCCGGTTTTTGTTCTTGTGAACGTTGGCATCGATACGTTGCAAATTTACAATCTAGGGGCGTAATAAAACCAAATAATTTGGTTTTACTCATTGTTCGATTGAATGAGAAAATGTACTGTTTCAAAAGTTATACTGATAGGGCGCAACATAGTAGTCTAATGTTGGTCCGGTTTTGGTTCTTGTGAACGTTGGCATGGAAAGGTTGCAAATTTACACTCTCGGGGCGTAATAGAACAAAATAATTAGGTTTTACTCTTTGTTCGATTGAATGAGAAAATGTACTGTTTCCAAAGTTATACTGATAGGGCGCAATTGAATAGTCTAATGTTGGTCCGGTTTTTGTTCTTGTGAACGTTGGCATCGATACGTTGCAAATTTACACTCTCGGGGCGCAATAGAACAAAATAATTAGGTTTTACTCTTTGTTCGATTGAATGAGAAAATGTACTGTTTCCAATGTTATACAGATAGGGCGCAACTGAGTAGTGTAATGTTGGTCCGGTTTTTGTTCTTGTGAACGTTGGCATTGATACGTTGCAAATTTACACTCTCGGGGCGTAATAGAACAAAATAATTGGGTTTTACTCATTGTTCGATTGAATGAGAAAATGTACTGTTTCCAAAGTTATACCGATAGGGCGCAATTTAGTAGTCTAATGTTGGTCGGTTTTGTTCTTGTGAACGTTGGTATCGATACGTTACAAATTTACACTCTCGGGAGTAATAGAACAAAATAATTAGGTTTTACTCATTGTTCGATTTAATGAGAAAATGTACTGTTTCCAAAGTTATACTGATAGGGCGCAATTGATTAGTCTAATGTTGGTCCGGTTTTTGTTCTTGTGAACGTTGGCATCGATACGTTGCAAATTTACAGTCTCGGGGCGTAATAGAACAAAATAATTTGGTTTTACTCATTGTTCGATTGAATGAGAAAATGTACTGTTTCAAAAGTTATACTGATAGGGCGCAACTGAGTAGGCTAATTTTGGTCCGGTTTTGATTCTTTTGAACTTTGGCATGGATACGTTGCAAATTTACACACTCGGGACGTAATAGAACAAAATAATTAGGTTTTACTCATTGTTCGATTGAATGAGAAAATGTACAGTTTCCAAAGTTATACTGATAGGGCTCAACTGAGTAGTCTAATGTTGGTCCGGTTTTGGTTCTTGTGAACGTTTGCATCGATAGGTTGCAAATTTACACTCTCGGGGCGTAATAGAACAAAATTATTAGGTTTTACTCTTTGTTCGATTGAATGAGAAAATGTACTGTTTCCAAAGTTATACTGATAGGGCGCAATTGAGTAGTCTAATGTTGGTCCGGTTTTGGTTCTTGTGAACGTTGGCATCGATAGTTTGCAAATTTACACTCTCGGGGCGAAATAGAACAAAATAATTAGGTTTTACTCTTTGTTCGATTGAATAAAAAAAAGTACTGTTTCCAAAGTTATACTGATATGGCGCAATTGAGTAGTCCAATATTTGTCCGGTTTTGGTTCTTGTGAACGTTGGCAATGATAGGTTGCAAATTTACACTCTCGGGGCGTAATAGAACAAAATAATTAGGTTTTACTCTTTGTTCGATTGAATGAGAAATTGTATTGTTTCCAAAGTTATACTGATAGGGCGCAATTGAGTAGTCCAATGTTGGTCCGGTTTTGGTTCTTGTGAACGTTGGCATTGATAGGTTGCAAATTTACACTCTCGGGGCGTAATAGAACAAAATAATTAGGTTTTGCTCTTTGTTCGATTGAATGAGAAAATGTACTGTTTCCAAAGTTGTACTGATAGGGCGCAATTGATTAGTCTAATGTTGGTCCGGTTTTTGTTCTTGTGAACGTTGGCATCGATACGTTGCAAATTTACAATCTAGGGCGTAATAAAACCAAATAATTTGGTTTTACTCATTGTTCGATTGAATGAGAAAATTTACTGTTTCCAAAGTTATACTGAAAGGGCGCAACTGATTAGTCTAATTTTGGTACGGTTTTGGTTCTTTTGAACGTTGGCATCGATAGTTTGCAAATTTACACTCTCGCAATAGAACAAAATAATTAGGTTTTACTCTTTGTTCGATTGAATGAGAAAAAGTACTGTTTCCAAAGTTATACTGAAAGTGCGCATTTGAGTTGTCTAATGTTGGTCCGGTTTTTGTTCTGGTGAACGTTGGCATCGATACGTTGCAAATTTACACTCTCGGGGCGTAATAGAACAAAATAATTTGGTTTTACTCATTGTTCGATTGAATGAGAAAATGTACTGTTTCCAATGTTATACTGATAGTGCGCAATTGAGTAGTCTAATGTTGGTCCGGTTTTGGTTCTTGTGAACGTTGGCATCGATAGGTTGCAAATTTACACTCTCGGGGCGCAATAGAACAAAATAATTAGGTTTTACTCTTTGTTCGATTGAATGAGAAAATGTACTGTTTCCAAAGTTATACTGATAGGGCGCAATTGAGTAGTCCAATGTTGGTCCGGTTCTGGTTCTTGTGAACGTTGGCATTGATAGGTTGTAAATTTACACTCTCGGGGCGTAATAGAACAAAATAATTAGGTTTTACTCATTGTTCGATGGAATGAGAAAATGTACTGTTTCCAAAGTTAACCCGATAGGCGTAAATCGAGTAGTCTAATGTTGGTCCAGTTTTGGTTCTTGTGAAATTTGGCATCGATACGTTGCAAATTTAAACTCTCGGGGCCTAATAGAACAAAATAATTAGGTTTTACTCATTGTTCGACTGAATGAGAAAATATCCTGTTTCCAAAGTTATACTGATAGGGCGCAACTGAGTAGTGTAATGTTGGTCCGGTTTTTGTTCTTGTGAACGTTGGCATCGATACGTTGCAAATTTACAATCTCGGGGCGTAATAGAACAAAATAATTAGGTTTTACTCATTGTTCGATTGAATGAGAAAATGTACTGTTTCCAAAGTTATACTGATAGGGCGCAATTGAATAGTCTAATGTTGGTCCGGTTTTGGTTCTTGTGAACGTTGGCATCGATAGGTTGCAAATTTACACTCTCGGGGCGTAATAGAACAAAATAATTTTGTTTTACTCTTTGTTCGATTGAATGAGAAAA
Source organism: Aechmea fasciata (assembly GCA_025177825.1). Taxonomy (NCBI): domain Eukaryota; kingdom Viridiplantae; phylum Streptophyta; class Magnoliopsida; order Poales; family Bromeliaceae; genus Aechmea; species Aechmea fasciata. Next base: position 14,465,580 of record CM045928.1, on the reverse strand, counting down.
TGTACTGTTTCCAAAGTTATACTGAGAGTGCGCAATTGAGTTGTCTAATGTTGGTTCGGTTTTGGTTCTTGTGAACGTTGGCATCGATAGTTTGCAAATTTACACTCTCGGGGCCTAATAGAAAAAAATAATTACGTTTGACTCTTTGTTCGATTGAATGAGAAAAGTAATCGTTTCCAAAGTTATACCGATGGGCGCAATTGAGTAGTCTAATGTTGGTCCGGTTTTGGTTCTTGTGAACGTTGGCAATGATAGGTTGCAAATTTACACTCTCGGGGCGTAATAGAACAAAATAATTAGGTTTTACTCATTGTTCGATTGAATGAGAAAATGTACTGTTTCCAAAGTTATACTGAGAGGGCGCAACTGAGTAGTTTAATGTTGGTCCGGTTTTGGTTCTTGCGAACTTTGGCATGGATACGTTGCAAATTTACACTCTCGGGGCCTAATAGAAAAAAATAATTAGGTTTTACTCAATGTTCGATCGAATGAGAAAATGTCTTTTTTTCCAATGTTATACTGATAGTGCGCAACTGAGTAGTCTAATGTTGTTCCGGTTTTGGTTCTTGTGAACGTTGGCATCGATACGTTGCAAATTTACACTCTCGGGGCATAATAGAACAATATAATTAGGTTTTACTTGTTCGATTTAAAGAGAAAATGTACTGTTTCCAAAGTTGTACTGATAGGGCGCAATTGATTAGTCTAATGTTGGTCCGGTTTTGTTTTTTGTGAACGTTGGCATCGATAGGTTGCAAATTTACACTCTCGGGGCGTAATAGAACAAAATAATTAGATTTTACTCTTTGTTCGATTGAATGAGAAAAGGTAACGTTTCCAAAGTTATACTGATAGGGTGCAATTGAGTAGTCCAATGATGGTCCGGTTTTGGTTCTTGTGAACGTTGGCATCGATACGTTGTAAAATTACACTCTCGGGGCGTAATAGAACAAAATAATTTGGTTTTACTCATTGTTCGATTGAATTAGAAAATGTCGTTTCCAAAGTTATACCGATAGGCGCAACTGAGTAGTCTAATGTTGGTCCGGTTTTTCTTCTTGTGAACGTTGGCATCGATACGTTACAAATTTACACTCTCGGGGAGTAATAGAACAAAATAATAAGGTTTTACTCACTGTTCGATTTAAAGAGAAAATGTACTGTTTCCAAAGTTGTACTGATAGGGCGCAATTGATTAGTCTAATGTTGGTCCGGTTTTTGTTCTTGTGAACGTTGGCATCGATACGTTGCAAATTTACGATCTCGGGGCGTAATAGAACAAAATAATTAGGTTTTACTCTTTGTTCGATTGAATTAGAAAATGTACTGTTTCCAAAGTTATACTGATAGGGCGCAACTGAGTAGTCTAATTTGGTCCGGTTTTGGTTCTTTTGAACTTTGGCATGGATACGTTGCCAATTTACACACTCGGGGCGTAATAGAACAAAATAATTAGGTTTTACTCATTGTTCGATTGAATGAGAAAATGTACAGTTTCCAAAGTTATACTGATAGGGCGCAACTTAGTAGTCTAATGTTGGTCCGGTTTTGGTTCTTGTGAACGTTGGCATCAAAAGGTTGCAAATTTACACTCTCGGGGCGTAATAGAACAAAATAATTAGGTTTTACTCTTTGTTCGATTGAATGAGAAAATGTATTGTTTCCAAAGTTATACTGATAGGGCGCAATTGAGTAGTCCAATGTTGGTCCGGTTTTGGTTCTTGTGAACGTTGGCATTGATAGGTTGCAAATTTACACTCTCGGGGCGTAATAGAACAAAATAATTAGGTTTTACTCTTTGTTCGATTGAATGAGAAAAAGTACTGTTTCCAAAGTTGTACTGATAGGGCGCAATTGATTAGTCTAATGTTGGTCCGGTTTTTGTTCTTGTGAACGTTGGCATCGATACGTTGCAAATTTACAATCTCGGGGCGTAATAAAACCAAATAATTTGGTTTTACTCATTGTTCGATTGAATGAGAAAATGTACTGTTTCCAAAGTTATACTGATAGGGCGCAACTGAGTAGTCTAATGTTGGTCCGGTTTTGGTTCTTGTGAACGTTGGCATCGATAGTTTGCAAATTTACACTCTCGGGGCGCAATAGAACAAAATAATTAAGTTTTACTCTTTGTTCGATTGAATGAGAAAAAGTACTGTTTCCAAAGTTATATTGATAGTGCGCATTTGAGTTGTCTAATGTAGGTCCGGTTTTTGTTCTGGTGAACGTTGGCATCGATACGTTGCAAATTTACACTCTTGGGGCGTAATAGAACAAAATAATTTGGTTTTACTCATTGTTCGATTGAATAAAATGTACTTGTTTCCAATGTTATACGAGATAGGCGCAATCGAGTAGTGTAATGTTGGTCCGGTTTTGGTTCTTGTGAACGTTGGCATCGATACGTTGCAAATTTACACTATCGGGGCATAATAGAACAAAATAATTAGGTTTTACTCTTTATTCGATTGAATGAGAAAATGTACGTTTCCAAAGTTATACCGATAGGCGCAATTGAGTAGTCCAATGTTGGTCCTGGTCGGTTCTTGTGAACGTTGGCATTGATAGGTTGTAAATTTATACTCTGGGCGTAATAGAACAAAATAATTAGGTTTTACTCATTGTTCGATGGAATGAGAAAATGTCGTTTCCAAAGTTAACTCCGATAGTGTAAATCGAGTAGTCTAATGTTGGTCCTGCTTTTGGTTCTTGTGAAATTTGGCATCGATACGTTGCAAATTTAAACTCTCGGGCCTAATAGAACAAAATAATTAGGTTTTACTCATTGTTCGACCGAATGAGAAAATATCCCGTTTCCAAAGTTATACTGTTTGGGCGCAACTGAGTAGTGTAATGTTGGTTCGGTTTTTGTTCTTGTGAACGTTGGCATCGATACGTTGCAAATTTACAATCTCGGGGCGTAATAGAACAAAATAATTAGGTTTTACTCATTGTTCGATTGAATGAGAAAATGTACTGTTTCCAAAGTTATACTGATAGGGCGCAACTGAGTAGTCTAATGTTGGTCCGGTTTTCGTTCTTGTGAACGTTGGCATCGATACGTTGCAAATTTACACTCTCGGGGCGTAATAGAACAAAATAATTTGGTTTTACTCATTGTTCGATTGAATGAGAAAATGTACTGTTTCCAATGTTATACAGATAGGGCGCAACTGAGTAGTGTAATGTTGGTCCGGTTTTTGTTCTTGTGAACGTTGGCATCGATACGTTGCAAATTTACACTCTCGGGGCGTAATAGAACAAAATAATTGGGTTTTACTCATTGTTCGATTGAATGAGAAAATGTACTGTTTCCAAAGTTATACTGATAGCGCGCAGTTTAGTAGTCTTATGTTGGTCGGTTTTTGTTCTTGTGAGCGTTGGTATCGATACGTTGCAAATTTATACTCTGGCCATAATAGAACAAAATAAGTAGGTTTTACTCATTGTTCGATTTAATGAGAAAATGTACTGTTCCCAAAGTTGTACTAATAGGGCGCAATTGATTAGTCTAATGTTGGTCCGGTTTTTGTTCTTGTGAACGTTGGCATCGTTACGTTGCAAATTTACAATCTAGGGGCGTAATAAAACCAAATAATTTGGTTTTACTCATTGTTCGATTGAATGAGAAAATGTACTTTCAAAAGTTATACCGATAGAACCGAGTAGGCTAATTTTGGTCCGGTTCTTTTGAACTTTGGCATGGATACGTTGCAAATTTACACACTCGGACATAATAGAACAAAATAATTAGGTTTTACTCATTGTTCGATTGAATGAGAAAATGTACAGTTTCCAAAGTTATACTGATAGGGCTCAACTGAGTAGTCTAATGTTGGTCCGGTTTTGGTTCTTGTGAACGTTAGCATCGATAGGTTGCAAATTTACACTCTCGGGGCGAAATAGAACAAAATTATTAGGTTTTACTCTTTGTTCGATTGAATGAGAAAATGTACTGTTTCCAAAGTTATACTGATAGGGCGCAATTGAGTAGTCTAATGTTGGTCCGGTTTTTGTTCTTGTGAACGTAGGCATCGATAGTTTGCAAATTTACACTCTCGGGGCGCAATAGAACAAAATAATTAGGTTTTACTCTTTGTTCGATTGAATGAGAAAAAGTACTGTTTCCAAAGTTATACTGATAGGGCGCAATTGAGTAGTCCAATGTTGGTCCGGTTTCGGTTCTTGTGAACGTTGGCAATGATAGGTTGCAAATTTAGACTCTCGGGGCGTAATAGAACAAAATAATTAGGTTTTACTCATTGTTCGATTGAATGAGAAAATGTACTGTTTCCAAAGTTATACTGAGAGGGCGCAACTGAGTAGCTTAATGTTGGTCCGGTTTTGGTTCTTGTGAACTTTGGCATCGATACGTTGCAAATTTACACTCTCGGGGCCTAATAGAAAAAAATAATTAGGTTTTACTCAATGTTCGATTGAATGAGAAAATGTACTGTTTCCAATGTTATACTGATAGTGCGCAATTGAGTAGTCTAATGTTGGTCCGGTTTTGGTTCTTGTGAACGTTGGCATCGATAGGTTGCAAATTTACACTCTCGCGGCGTAATAGAACAAAATAATAAGGTTTTACTCATTGTTCGATTTAATGAGAAAATGTACTGTTTCCAAAGTTGTACTGATAGGGCGCAATTGATTAGTCTAATGTTGGTCCGGTTTTGTTTTTTGTGAACGTTGGCATCGATAGGTGTCACGCCCCGGGACCCAGCGGAAGCCCGCCCGGCGCGTGCCCAGACCCGCCGTATGTCTACAACATACAAGGCGTCTAACAAAAAACGATAAGTAACCAACAAGTAAAAAGAATCTAGAAGTATCAGAGCAGTATAACAACTAGAATTCTACACAAGGGAGCATGAAAGAAGTAGATAAATAAAAGTACCAAATCCACTAAGAACTATAAAAGAGTAAATACAACAGTAACCTCCACGAGCAACAACTAAAGATCCCCAAGCGAAAACTAATATAATACATGGTGGTCTCTATCAGTGGATACAAAAGATCACTCTCTCACAACACAAAAAGAGAGGAAGAACCACCTAAACAAAAGTGGCAAAGAAGCTAGCTATCTAGGCGATTCCCTTGCCGCGATCCCGTGCCTCCGCCGGTGCCGAAGGCTCTGAAACACATTAGAAAAGGAGGGCGTGAGAACTATTAAAAATAGTTCCCAGTGGGCAATTACTGACTTCAGTTGCATGCTCCACTAGGCCCAAAACTAAGCAAGTAAGTGTAAGCGAAATAAATAACGAGTAAGCTACTAAAGCATGATATCTCTACTTAGCATAAATAAGCATAAGTAAACGACTATTCTAAGCATGAATAGTAAGTATAACCAACAAGTCCAATATCCATAGCAATAGTAAAGAGTTAAAGTTTACTATTCTAACCATAGCCCAATAATTCCACAAGTGATAGTAAGGTGTTAAAGTTTACTATTCTAGTCAAAGTCCCCAGTTTCCTTTAAACTACGTTAAGTTTAAGTATAATAAGATCAACCCGAAGGCGATATGGCCGATGCCCACCCGAAGGCTGCCTAGCACAAACGCCGAGCCTAATGGCCCCGTAGTAGTCATCATTCCCACCCTAGGAAGGAGACTGTCCCACGGCAATCCACTTCGGCGCCCAATCCCGCACGGCGAATACAAGAAACGCGTTGGCCAACTCCGAAGTGCCGGCTTGTAGGGAGCTACCCTCACAAGCGTGTGCGAATGAGCACAATGGCAAAAGTCACAAAACTCGTCATAAGTCCCAAATCGTCATGTCTCTAACATGGAATGTACAAGTGTCCAAAGGCCTATCTCTATGTCATCATGTCTCTACATGGCAATAATAGATGTCAAAAGGCCTATGTCAAGTCTCTATGTTGCAGTTTCATAGTTTTCTAAGTTAAGTGCCGCTTGATGACACTTAAGCTTTTCTAAGTTCCAACACAAGTTTAATGTTCTCAATTACATTAATTAAGCTACATAAACATGAATGGCACACTCCCAGGTGCCCACAAATCCCACCCTCACATGCATGCTGTTTAACCCCGAAAGCTCTACTATATAGAGCGAAAATTTTATCATACATGAGGCATGCATTTTAAGTGGTTCAAAATTCATAATAAATCTATTTAGCATGAATATGCATTCAAAATAATTAAATCAAACCGAATAAGCACTTAGGAGCCATTTGCTCCTATGCTCATGAAGCCAAACCCACCAAGTGCGAAAAGCGTTGCTCCGAACCGCTAACGAAGCTTCGATAATCACTCCTAGAGTCCTAAAAGGCACACCCTAGGAGTTACAAGCTAAGAAGATAAACCTTGAGTTCACACTTTAAGGATTTCGACAAGAGGTTGGAGAAAACTCACCGAATGCGAAGGAAGTGCTCTTGATCTCCAAATGGGAGTTAGAGTCCTTCTAATCCAACCTAAATCAAAGTTCTAAACCCATCAATTAGGTCCCAAAGGCCCTAGAACGAAAATCCCCAAAACCTAACCCTAGAATCCCACTCTAGGGTTTCATCTCACAAAAACCCACAAAATTCGAAACTAAAGGGAAGAGATCAATCACATACCTCTAAGAAGCTCAACACCAAGCTCAAAAAGCCCTAGGCTTGAAGCTTGATCCTCCACAAAGCTCCAAAAAGCAAGCTCCAAGCTCCAACAAGAAGACAATGGCGCTAGGTGGCAAAAGGAGAAGAAGAGAGAGATCAATCTCCTAACAATCCACCAAAAAAGCCAAAAGAGTACAAGGTTTTAGAGAGAGAAGGTCTCCTACCTTGCTTGCTGTGAAGGAGGGCTCAAATGAAGCCCTAGGGGTGTGTGGGAACCTAATAGAAGCAACAAGATGCTAAAACACCCCTGCAGTTCGGTCTGCTCACATTCTGCCAGTTTGTACCGGTACAAATCCATTTTGTACCGGTATAAACCCTGCGAAACAGCCAAACCCGAGCCTCGGGTTCGCCAAGTCTGCCCTCTTTATACCGGTATAAATCTTGGTACTCAGATAGCCATCATTTTGTACCTAAGATAGACACCATTTTGTACCGGTATAAGGCATGAATTTCCAACCCGAGAGCCACCTAAAATCCAACTTTTTGGACTTTAGGGCTTGGGACTTATCCCCAAACCTGACACGCGCCATAGGTCGAACACTCAACGACCTTCCGTAAAACTGAAACGCTCCATCACAAGTCAAATACTCGAACTCCGCAATTTGCGCAAGTCCAGTATGTTACAATAGGTTGCAAATTTACACTCTCGGGGCGTAATAGAACAAAATAATTAGGTTTTACTCTTTGTTCGATTGAATGAGAAAAGGTAACGTTTCCAAAGTTATACTGATAGGGTGCAATTGAGTAGTCCAATGTTGGTCCGGTTTTGGTTCTTGTGAACGTTGGCATCGATACGTTGTAAATTTACACTCTCGGGGCGTAATAGAACAAAATAATTTGGTTTTACTCATTGTTCGATTGAATGAGAAAATGTACTGTTTCCAAAGTTATACTGATAGGGCGCAATTGAGTAGTCTAATGTTGGTCCGGTTTTTGTTCTTGTGAACGTTGGCATCGATACATTACAAATTTACACTCTCGGGGAGTAATAGAACAAAATAATAAGGTTTTACTCACGTTCGATTTAAAGAGAAAATGTCGTTTCCAAAGTTATACTGATAGGGCGCAACTGAGTAGTCTAATGTTTGTCCGGTATTGGTTCTTGTGAACGTTGGCATCGATACGTTGCAAATTTACAACTCGGGGCGTAATAAAACAAAATAATTAGGTTTTACTCATTGTTCGATTGAATGAGAAAATGTCGTTTCCAAAGTTATACCGATAGGCGCTTAACCGAGTAGCCTAATTTTGGTCCTGGTTTTGGTTCTTTTGAACTTTGGCATGGATACGTTGCAAATTTACACACTCGGGGCGTAATAGAACAAAATAATTAGGTTTTACTCATTGTTCGATTGAATGAGAAAATGTACAGTTTCCAAATTTATACTGATAGGGCGCAACTTAGTAGTCTAATGTTGGTCCGGTTTTGGTTCTTGTGAACGTTGGCACGGAAAGGTTGCAAATTTACACTCTCGGGGCGTAATAGAACAAAATAATTAGGTTTTACTCTTTGTTCGATTGAATGAGAAAATGTATTATTTCCAAAGTTATACTGATAGGGCGCAATTGAGTAGTCCAATGTTGGTCCGGTTTTGGTTCTTGTGAACGTTGGCATTAATAGGTTGCAAATTTACACTCTCGGGGCGTAATAGAACAAAATAATTAGGTTTTACTCTTTGTTCGATTGAATGAGAAAATGTACTGTTTCCAAAGTTATACCGATAGGCGCAACCGAGTAGTCTAATGTTGGTTCGGTTTTGCTTCTTGTGAACGTTGGCATCGATAGTTTGCAAATTTACACTCTCGGCGCGCAATAGAACAAAATAATTAGGTTTTACTCTTTGTTCGATTGAATGAGAAAAAGTACTGTTTCCAAAGTTATACTGATAGTGCGCATTTGAGTTGTCTAATGTTGGTCCGGTTTTTGTTCTGGTGAACGTTGGCATCGATTCGTTGCAAATTTACACTCTCGGGGCGTAATAGAACAAAATAATTTGGTTTTACTCATTGTTCGATTGAATGAGAAAATGTACTGTTTCCAATGTTATACAGATAGGGCGCAACTGAGTAGTGTAATGTTGGTCCGGTTTTGGTTCTTGTGAACGTTGGCATCGATAGGTTGCAAATTTACACTCTCGGGGCGTAATAGAACAAAATAATTAGGTTTTACTCTTTGTTCGATTGAATGAGAAAATGTACTGTTTCCAAAGTTATACTGATAGGGCGCAATTGAGTAGTCCAATGTTGGTCCGGTTCTGGTTCTTGTGAACGTTGGCATTAATAGGTTGTAAATTTACACTCTCGAGGCGTAATAGAACAAAATAATTAGGTTTTACTCATTGTTCGATTGAATGAGAAAAAGTACTGTTTCCAAAGTTATACTGATAGGGCGCAACTGAGTAGTCTAATGTTGGTCCGGGTTTGGTTCTTGGGAAATGTGGCTTCGATACGTTGCAAATTTAAACTCTCGGGGCTTAATAGAACAAAATAATTAGGTTTTACTCATTGTTCGACTGAATGTGAAAATATCCTGTTTCCAAAGTTATACTGATAGGGCGCAACTGAGTAGTGTAATGTTGTTCCGGTTTTTGTTCTTGTGAACATTGGCATCGATACGTTGCAAATTTACAATCTCGGGGCGTAATAGAACAAAATAATTAGGTTTTACTCATTGTTCGATTGAATGAGAAAATGTACTGTTTCCAAAGTTATACTGATAGGGCGCAATTGAATAGTCTAATGTTGGTCCGGTTTTGGTTCTTGTGAACGTTGGCATCGATAGGTTGCAAATTTACACTCTCGGGGCGTAATAGAACAAAATAATTTGGTTTTACTCTTTGTTCGATTGAATGTGAAAATGTACTGTTTCCAAAGTTATACTGAGAGTGCGCAATTGAGTTGTCTAATGTTGGTTCGGTTTTGGTTCTTGTGAACGTTGGCATCGATAGTTTGCAAATTTACACTCTCGGGGCGCAATAGAACAAAATAATTAGGTTTTCCTCTTTGTTCGATTGAATGAGAAAAAGTACTGTTTCCAAAGTTATACTGATGGGGCGCAATTGAGTAGTCCAATGTTGGTCCGGTTTTGGTTCTTGTGAACGTTGGCAATGATAGGTTGCAAATTTACACTCTCGGGGCGTAATAGAACAAAATAATTAGGTTTTACTCTTTGTTCGATTGAATGAGAAAATGTACTGTTTCCAAAGTTATACTGAGAGGGCGCAACTGAGTAGTTTAATGTTGGTCCGGTTTTGGTTCTTGTGAACTTTGGCATGGATACGTTGCAAATTTACACTCTCGGGGCCTAATAGAAAAAAATAATTAGGTTTTACTCAATGTTCGATTGAATGAGAAAATGTACTGTTTCCAATGTTATGCGATAGTGCGCAATTGAGTAGTCTAATGTTGTTCGGTTTGGTTCTTGTGAACGTTGGCATGGATAGGTTGCAAATTTACACTCTCGGGGCGTAATAGAACAAAATAATTAGGTTTTACTCATTGTTCGATTGAATGAGAAAATGTACTGTTTCCATAGTTGTACTGATAGTGCGCAATTGAGTAGTCTAACGTTGGTCCCGTTTTGGTTCTTGTGAATGTTGGCATCGATAGGTTGCAAATTTACACTCTCGGGGCGTAATAGAACAAAATAATTAGGTTTTACTCTTTGTTCGATTGAATGAGAAAAGGTAACGTTTCCAAAGTTATACCGATAGGGTGCAATTGAGTAGTCCAATGATGGTCGGTTTGGTTCTTGTGAACGTTGGCATCGATACGTTGTAAAATTACACTCTCGTAATAGAACAAAATAATTTGGTTTTACTCATTGTTCGATTGAATTAGAAAATGTACTGTTTCCAAAGTTATACTGATAGGGCGCAATTGAGTAGTCTAATGTTGGTCCGGTTTTTGTTCCTGTGAACGTTGGCATCGATACGTTACAAATTTACACTCTAAGGGGAGTAATAGAACAAAATAATAAGGTTTTACTCACTGTTCGATTTAAAGAGAAAATGTACTGTTTCCAAAGTTGTACTGATAGGCGCAATTGATTAGTCTAATGTTGGTCCGGTTTTTGTTCTTGTGAACGTTGGCATCGATACGTTGCAAATTTACAGTCTCGGGGCGTAATAAAACCAAATAATTTGGTTTTACTCATTGTTCGATTGAATTAGAAAATGTACTGTTTCCAAAGTTATACTGATAGGGCGCAACTGAGTAGTCTAATTTTGGTCCGGTTTTGGTTCTTTTGAACTTTGCATGGATACGTTGCCAATTTACACACTCGGGGCGTAATAGAACAAAATAATTAGGTTTTACTCATTGTTCGATTGAATGAGAAAATGTACAGTTTCCAAAGTTATACTGATAGGGCGCAACTTAGTAGTCTAATGTTGGTCCGGTTTTGGTTCTTGTGAACGTTGGCATCGAAAGGTTGCAAATTTACACTCTCGGGGCGTAATAGAACAAAATAATTAGGTTTTACTCTTTGTTCGATTGAATGAGAAAATGTATTGTTTCCAAAGTTATACTGATAGGGCGCAATTGAGTAGTCCAATGTTGGTCCGGTTTTGGTTCTTGTGAACGTTGGCATCGATAGGTTGCAAATTTACACTCTCGGGGCGTAATAGAACAAAATAATTAGGTTTTACTCTTTGTTCGATTGAATGAGAAAATGTACTGTTTCCAAAGTTATACTGATAGGGCGCAATTGAGTAGTCCAATGTTGGTCCGGTTCTGGTTCTTGTGAACGTTGGCATTGATAGGTTGTAAATTTATACTCTCGGGGCGTAATAGAACAAAATAATTAGGTTTTACTCATTGTTCGATGGAATGAGAAAATGTCTTGTTTCCAAAGTTAACTGATAGGGCGCAATCGAGTAGTCGATTGTTGGTCCGGTTTTGGTTCTTGTGAAATTTGGCATCGATACGTTGCAAATTTAAACTCTCGGGGCCTAATAGAACAAAATAATTAGGTTTTACTCATTGTTCGACTGAATGAGAAAATATCCTGTTTCCAATGTTATACTGATAGGGCGCAACTGAGTAGTGTAATGTTGGTCCGGTTTTTGTTCTTGTGAACGTTGGCATCGATACGTTGCAAATTTACACTCTCGGGGCGTAATAGAACAAAATAATTAGGTTTTACTCTTTGTTCGATTGAATGAGAAAATGTACTGTTTCCAAAGTTATACTGATAGGGCGCAATTGAATAGTCTAATGTTGGTCCGGTTTTTGTTCTTGTGAACGTTGGCATCGATACGTTGCAAATTTACACTCTCGGGGCGTAATAGAACAAAATAATTTGGTTTTACTCATTGTTCAATTGAATGAGAAAATGTACTGTTTCCAATGTTATACAGATAGGGCGCAACTGAGTAGTGTAATGTTGGTCGGGTTTTTGTTCTTGTGAACGTTGGCATCGATACGTTGCAAATTTACACTCTCGGGGCATAATAGAACAAAATAATTGGGTTTTACTCATTGTTCGATTGAATGAGAAAATGTACTGTTTCCAAAGTTATACTGATAGGGCGCAATTGAGTATTCTAATGTTGGTCCGGTTTTTGTTCTTGTGAACGTTGGTATCGATACGTTACAAATTTACACTCTCGGGGAGTAATAGAACAAAATAATTAGGTTTTACTCATTGTTCGATTTAATGAGAAAATGTACTGTTCCCAAAGTTGTACTGATAGGGCGCAATTGATTAGTCTAATGTTGGTCCGGTTTTTGTTCTTGTGAACGTTGGCATCGATACGTTGCATATTTACAATCTAGGGGCGTAATAAAACCAAATAATTTGGTTTTACTCATTGTTCGATTGAATGAGAAAATGTACTGTTTCAAAAGTTATACTGATAGGGCGCAACTGAGTAGGCTAATTTTGGTCCGGTTTTGGTTCTTTTGAACTTTGGCATGGATACGTTGCAAATTTACACACTCGGGACGTAATAGAACAAAATAATTAGGTTTTACTCATTGTTTGATTGAATGAGAAAATGTACTGTTTCCAAAGTTATACTCATGGTGCGCAATTGAGTAGTCTAATGTTGGTCCCGTTTTGGTTTCTTGTGAACGTTGGCATCGATAGGTTGCAAATTTACACTCTCGGGGCGTAATAGAACAAAATAATTAGGTTTTACTCTTTGTTCGATTGAATGAGAAAAGTCATTTCCAAAGTTATACTGATAGGGTGCAACTGAGTAATCTAATTTTGGTCCGGTTTTGGTTCTTTTGAACTTTGCATGGATACGTTGCCAATTTACACACTCGGGACGTAATAGAACAAAATAATTAGGTTTTACTCATTGTTCGATTGAATGAGAAAATGTACAGTTTCCAAAGTTATGCGATAGGCGCAACTTAGTAGTCTAATGTTGGTACTGTTTTGGTTATTGTGAACGTTGGCATCGAAAGGTTGCAAATTTACACTCTCGGGGCGTAATAGAACAAAATAATTAGGTTTTACTCTTTGTTCGATTGAATGAGAAAATGTATTGTTTCCAAAGTTATACTGATAGGGCGCAATTGAGTAGTCCAATGTTGGTCCGGTTTTGGTTCTTGTGAACGTTGGCATTGATAGGTTGCAAATTTACACTCTCGGGCGTAATAGAACAAATCATTAGGTTTTACTCTTTGTTCGATTGAATGAGAAAATGTACTGTTTCCAAAGTTGTACCGATAGGGTGCAATTGAATAGTCTAATGTTGGTCCGGTTTTTGTTCTTGTGAACGTTGGCATCGATACGTTGCAAATTTAAAATCTAGGGGCGTAATAAAACCAAATAATTTGGTTTTACTCATTGTTCGATTGAATGAGAAAATGTCTTGTTTCCAAAGTTATACCGATAGAACCGAGTAGTCCAATGTTGGTCCGGTTTTGGTTCTTGTGAACGTTGGCATCGATAGTTTGCAAATTTACACTCTCGGGGCGCAATAGAACAAAATAATTAGGTTTTACTCTTTGTTCGATTGAATGAGAAAAAGTACTGTTTCCAAAGTTATACTGATAGTGCGCATTTGAGTTGTCTAATGTTGGTCCGGTTTTTGTTCTGGTGAACGTTGGCATCGATACGTTGCAAATTTACACTCTCGGGGCGTAATAGAACAAAATAATTTGGTTTTACTCATTGTTCGATTGAGTGAGAAAATGTCTTGTTTCCAATGTTATACGAGATAGGCGCAACCGAGTAGTGTAATGTTGGTCGGTTTTGGTTCTTGTGAACGTTGGCATCGATAGGTTGCAAATTTACACTCTCGGGGCGTAATAGAACAAAATAATTAGGTTTTACTCTTTGTTCGATTGAATGAGAAAATGTACTGTTTCCAAAGTTATACTGATAGGGCGCAATTGAGTAGTCCAATGTTGGTCCGGTTCTGGTTCTTGTGAACGTTGGCATTGATAGGTTGTAAATTTATACTCTCGGGGCGTAATAGAACAAAATAATTAGGTTTTACTCATTGTTCGATGGAATGAGAAAAAGTACTGTTTCCAAAGTTATACTGATAGGGCGCAATGAAGTAGTCCAATGTTGGTCCTGTTCTTGTGAATGTTGGCATCGATACGTTGCAAATTTACACTCTCGGGGCATAATAGAGCAAAATAATTAGGTTTTACTCTTTGTTCGATGGAATGAGAAAATGTCGTTTCCAAAGTTAACACGATAGGCGCAACTGAGTAGTCTAATATTGGTTCGGTTTGGGTTCTTGTGAACGTTGGCATCGATACGTTGCAAATTTACACTCTCGGGGCGTAATAAAACAAAATAATTAGGTTTTACTCATTGTTCGATTGAATGAGAAAATGTACTGTTTCCAATGTTATACAGATAGGGCGCAACTGAGTAGTGTAATGTTGGTCCGGTTTTTGTTCTTGTGAACGTTGGCATCGATACGTTGCAAATTTACACTCTCGGGGCGTAATAGAACAAAATAATTAGGTTTTACTCATTGTTCGATTGAATGAGAAAATGTACTGTTTCCAAAGTTATACTGATAGGGCGCAATTGAATAGTCTAATGTTGGTCCGGTTTTTGTTCTTGTGAACGTTGGCATCGATACGTTGCAAATTTACACTCTCGGGGCGTAATAGAACAAAATAATTTGGTTTTACTCATTGTTCAATTGAATGAGAAAATGTACTGTTTCCAATGTTATACAGATAGGGCGCAACTGAGTAGTGTAATGTTGGTCCGGTTTTTGTTCTTGTGAACGTTGGCATCGATACGTTGCAAATTTACACTCTCGGGGCGTAATAGAACAAAATAATTTGGTTTTACTCATTGTTCGATTGAATGAGAAAATGTACTGTTTCCAAAGTTATACTGATAGGGCGCAACTGAGTAGTCTAATGTTGGTCCGGTTTTTGTTCTTGTGAACGTTGGCATCGATACGTTGCAAATTTACACTCTCGGGAGTAATAGAACAAAATAATTAGGTTTTACTCATTGTTCGATTTAATGAGAAAATGTACTGTTCCCAAAGTTGTACTGATAGGGCGCAATTGATTAGTCTAATGTTGGTCCGGTTTTTGTTCTTGTGAACGTTGGCATCGATACGTTGCAAATTTACAATCTAGGGGCGTAATAAAACCAAATAATTTGGTTTTACTCATTGTTCGATTGAATGAGAAAATGTACTGTTTCAAAAGTTATGCTGATAGGGCGCAACTGAGTAGGCTAATTTTGGTCCGGTTTTGGTTCTTTTGAACTTTGGCATGGATACGTTGCAAATTTACACACTCGGGACGTAATAGAACAAAATAATTAGGTTTTACTCATTGTTCGATTGAATGAGAAAATGTACAGTTTCCAAAGTTATACTGATAGGGCTCAACTGAGTAGTCTAATGTTGGTCCGGTTTTGGTTCTTGTGAACGTTAGCATCGATAGGTTGCAAATTTACACTCTCGAGGCGTAATAGAACAAAATAATTAGGTTTTACTCTTTGTTCGATTGAATGAGAAAAAGTACTGCTTCCAAAGTTATACTGTTAGGGCGCAACTGAGTAGTCTAATGTTGGTCCGGTTTTGGTTCTTGTGTACGTTGGCATCGATACGTTGCAAATTTACACTCTCGGGGCGCAATAGAACAAAATAATTAGGTTTTACTCTTTGTTCGATTGAATGAAAAAAAGTACTGTTTCCAAAGTTATACTGATATGGCGCAATTGAGTAGTCCAATGTTGGTCCGGTTTCGGTTCTTGTGAACGTTGGCAATGATAGGTTGCAAATTTACACTCTCGGGGCGTAATAGAACAAAATAATTAGGTTTTACTCATTGTTCGATTGAATGAGAAAATGTACTGTTTCCAAAGTTATACTGAGAGGGCGCAACTGAGTAGTTTAATGTTGGTCCGGTTTTGGTTCTTGTGAACTTTGGCATCGATACGTTGCAAATTTACACTCTCGGGGCATAATAGAACAAAATAATTAGGTTTTACTCTTTGTTCGATTGAATGAGAAAATGTACTGTTTCCAAAGTTATACTGTTAGGGCGCAATTGAGTAGTCTAATGTTGGTCCGGTTTTGGTTCTTGTGAACGTTGGCATGGATACGTTGCGAATATACACTCTCGGGGCGTAATAGAACAAAATAATAAGGTTTTACTCATTGTTCGATTTAATGAGAAAATGTACGTTTCCAAAGTTGGACCGATAGGGCGCAATTGATTAGTCTAATGTTGGTCCTGCTTTGTTTTTTGTGAACGTTGGCATCGATAGGTTGCAAATTTACACTCTCGGGCGTAAAAGAACAAAATAATTAGGTTTTACTCTTTGTTCGATTGAATGAGAAAAGGTAACGTTTCCAAAGTTATACCGATAGTGCAATTGAGTAGTCCAATGTTGGTCCTGCTTTTGGTTCTTGTGAACGTTGGCATCGATACGTTGTAAATTTACACTCTCGGGGCGTAATAGAACAAAATAATTTGGTTTTACTCATTGTTCGATTGAATTAGAAAATGTACTGTTTCCAAAGTTATACTGATAGGGCGCAATTGAGTAGTCTAATGTTGGTCCGGTTTTTGTTCTTGTGAACGTTGGCATCGATACGTTGCAAATTTACACTCTCGGGGCGTAATAGAACAAAATAATTAGGTTTTACTCTTTGTTCGATTGAATGAGAAAATGTACTGTTTCCAAAGTTATACTGATAGGGCGCAATTGAGTAGTCTAATGTTGGTCCGGTTTTTGTTCTTGTGAACGTTGGCATCGATAGTTTGCAAATTTACACTCTCGGGGCGCAATAGAACAAAATAATTAGGTTTTACTCTTTGTTCGATTGAATGAGAAAAAGTACTGTTTCCAAAGTTATACTGATAGGGCGCAATTGAGTAGTCCAATGTTGGTCCGGTTTCGGTTCTTGTGAACGTTGGCAATGATAGGTTGCAAATTTACACTCTCGGGGCGTAATAGAACAAAATAATTATGTTTTACTCATTGTTCGATTGAATGAGAAAATGTCGTTTCCAGAGAGAGGCGCAACCGAGTAGTCTAATGTTGGTCCGGTTTTGGTTCTTGTGAACGTTGGCATCGATACGTTGCAAATTTGCACTCTCGGGGCATAATAGAACAATATAATTAGGTTTTACTCTTTGTTCGATTGAATGAGAAAATGTACTGTTTCCAATGTTATACTGATAGTGCGCAATTGAGTAGTCTAATGTTGGTCCGGTTTTAGTTCTTGTGAACGTTGGCATCGATAGGTTGCAAATTTACACTCTCGCGGCGTAATAGAGCAAAATAATAAGGTTTTACTCATTGTTCGATTTAATGAGAAAATGTACTGTTTCCAAAGTTGGACTGATAGGGCACAATTGATTAGTCTAATGTTGGTCCGGTTTTGTTTTTTGTGAACGTTGGCATCGATAGGTTGCAAATTTACACTCTCGGGGCGTAAAAGAACAAAATAATTAGGTTTTACTCTTTGTTCGATTGAATGAGAAAAGGTAACGTTTCCAAAGTTATACTGATAGGGTGCAATTGAGTAGTCCAATGTTGGTCCGGTTTTGGTTCTTGTGAACGTTGGCATCGATACGTTGTAAATTTACACTCTCGGGGCGTAATAGAACAAAATAATTTGGTTTTACTCATTGTTCGATTGAATTAGAAAATGTACTGTTTCCAAAGTTATACTGATAGGGCGCAATTGAGTAGTCTAATGTTGGTCCGGTTTTTGTTCTTGTGAACGTTGGCACCGATACATTACAAATTTACACTCTCGGGGAGTAATAGAAAAAAATAATAAGGTTTTACTCACTGTTCGATTTAAAGAGAAAATGTACTGTTTCCAATGTTGTACTGATAGGGCGTAATTGATTAGTCTAATGTTGGTCCGGTTTTTGTTCTTGTGAACGTTGGCATCGATACGTTGCAAATTTACAATCTCGTTGTGTAATAAAACCAAATAATTTGGTTTTACTCATTGTTCGATTGAATGAGAAAATGTACTGTTTCCAAAGTTATACTGATAGGGCGCAACTGAGTAGTCTAATGTTGGTCCGGTTTTGGTTCTTGTGAACGTTGGCATGGATACGTTGCAAATTTACACTCTCGGGGCATAATAGTACAATATAATTAGGTTTTACTCTTTGTTCGGTGGAATGAGAAAAAGTACTGTTTCTAAAGTTATACTGATAAGGCGCAACTTAGTAGTCTAATGTTGGTCCGATTTTGGTTCTTGTGAACGTTGGCATCGAAAGGTTGCAAATTTACACTCTCGGGGCGTAACAGAACAAAATAATTAGGTTTTACTCTTTGTTCGATTGAATGAGAAAATGTCTTGTTTCTAATGTTATACTGATAGGGCGCAATTGATTAGTCTAATGTTGGTCCGGTTTTTGTTCTTGTGAACGTTGGCATCGATACGTTGCAAATTTACAATCTAGGGGCGTAATAAAACCAAATAATTTGGTATCACTCATTGTTCGATTGAATGAGAAAATGTACTGTTTCCAAAGTTATACTGATAGGGCGCAACTGAGTAGTCTAATGTTGGTCCGGTTTTGGTTCTTGTGAACGTTGGCATCGATAGTTTGCAAATTTACACACTCGGGGCGCAATAGAACAAAATAATTAGGTTTTACTCTTTGTTCGATTGAATGAGAAAAAGTACTGTTTCCAAAGTTATACTGATAGTGCGCAATTGAGTTGTCTAATGTTGGTCCGGTTTTTGTTCTTGTGAACGTTGGCATCGATACGTTGCAAATTTACACTCTGCAATAGAACAAAATAATTAGGTTTTACTCTTTGTTCGATTGAATGAGAAAAAGTACTGTTTCCAAAGTTATACTGATAGTGCGCATTTCAGTTGTCTAATGTAGGTCCGGTTTTTGTTTTGGTGAACGTTGGCATCGATACGTTGCAAATTTACACTCTCGGGGCGTAATAGAACAAAATAATTTGGTTTTACTCATTGTTCGATTGAATGAGAAAATGTACTGTTTTTCACAGTTATACAGATAGGGCGCAACTGAGTAGTGTAATGTTGGTCCGGTTTTGGTTCTTGTGAACGTTGGCATCGATAGGTTGCAAATTTACACTCTCGGGGCGTAATAGAACAAAATAATTAGGTTTTACTCATTGTTCGATTGAATGAGAAAATGTACTGTTTCTAGAGTTATACCGATAGGCGCAATTGAGTAGTCCAATGTTGGTCCTGGTTCTTGTGAACGTTGGCATCGATAGGTTGCAAATTTACACTCTCGGGGCGTAATAGAACAAAATAATTAGGTTTTACTCATTGTTCGATGGAATGATAAATTGTACTGTTTCCAAAGTTAACCTGATAGGGCGCAACTGAGTAGTCTAATGTTGGTCCGGTTTTGGTTCTTGTGAAAGTTGGCATCGATACGTTGCAAATTTACACTCTCGGGGCCTAATAGAACAAAATAATTAGGTTTTACTCATTGTTCGACTGAATGAGAAAATATCCTGTTTCCAAAGTTATACTGATAGGGCGCAACTGAGTAGTGTAATGTTGGTCCGGTTTTTGTTCTTGTGAACGTTGGCATCGATACGTTGCAAATTTACAATCTCGGGGCGTAATAGAACAAAATAATTAGGTTTTACTCATTGTTCGATTGAATGAGAAAATGTACTGTTTCCAAAGTTATACTGATAGTGCGCAATTGAGTAGTCTAATGTTGGTCGGTTTTTTGTTCTTGTGAACGTTGGCATCGATACATTGCAAATTTACACTCTCGGGGCGTAATAGAACAAAATAATTTGGTTTTACTCATTGTTCAATTGAATGAGAAAATGTACTGTTTCCAATGTTATACAGATAGGGCGCAACTGAGTAGTGTAATGTTGGTCCGGTTTTTGTTCTTGTGAACGTTGGCATCGATACGTTGCAAATTTACACTCTCGGAGCGTAATAGAACAAAATAATTGGGTTTTACTCATTGTTCGATTGAATGAGAAAATGTACTGTTTCCAAAGTTATACTGATAGGGCGCAATTGAGTAGTCTAATGTTGGTCCGGTTTTTGTTCTTGTGAACGTTGGCATCGATAGTTTCCAAATTTACACTCTCGGGGCGCAATAGAACAAAATAATTAGGTTTTACTCTTTGTTCGATTGAATGAGAAAAAGTACTGTTTCCAAAGTTATACTGATAGGGCGCAATTGATTAGTCTAATGTTGGTCCGGTTTTTGTTCTTGTGAACGTTGGCATCGATACGTTGCAAATTTACAATCTAGGGGCGTAATAAAACCAAATAATTTGGTTTTACTCATTGTTCGATTGAATGAGAAAATGTACTGTTTCAAAAGTTATACTGATAGGGCGCAACTGAGTAGGCTAATTTTGGTCCGGTTTTGGTTCTTTTGAACTTTGGCATGGATACGTTGCAAATTTACACACTCGGGACGTAATAGAACAAAATAATTAGGTTTTACTCATTGTTCGATTTAATGAGAAAATGTACTGTTTCCAAAGTTGGACTGATAGGGCGCAATTGATTAGTCTAATGTTGGTCCGGTTTTGTTTTTTGTGAACGTTGGCATCGATCGGTTGCAAATTTACACTCTCGGGGCGTAAAAGAACAAAATAATTAGGTTTTACTCTTTGTTCGATTGAATGAGAAAAGGTAACGTTTCCAAAGTTATACTGATAGGGTGCAATTGAGTAGTCCAATGTTGGTCCGGTTTTGGTTCTTGTGAACGTTGGCATCGATACATTGTAAATTTACACTCTCGGGGCGTAATAGAACAAAATAATTTGGTTTTACTCATTGTTCGATTGAATTAGAAAATGTACTGTTTCCAAAGTTATACTGATAGGGCGCAATTGAGTAGTCTAATGTTGGTCCGGTTTTTGTTCTTGTGAACGTTGGCACCGATACATTACAAATTTACACTCTCGGGGCGTAATAGAAAAAAATAATAAGGTTTTACTCACTGTTCGATTTAAAGAGAAAATGTACTGTTTCCAATGTTGTACTGATAGGGCGTAATTGATTAGTTTAATGTTGGTCCGGTTTTTGTTCTTGTGAACGTTGGCATCGATACGTTGCAAATTTACAATCTCGGGGCGTAATAAAACCAAATAATTTGGTTTTACTCATTGTTCGATTGAATGAGAAAATGTACTGTTTCCAAAGTTATACTGATAGGGCGCAACTGAGTAGTCTAATTTTGGTCCGGTTTTGGTTCTTTTGAACTTTGGCATGGATACGTTGCAAATTTACACACTCGGGCGTAATAGAACAAAATAATTAGGTTTTACTCATTGTTCGATTGAATGAGAAAATGTACAGTTTCCAAAGTTATACTGATAGGGCGCAACTTAGTAGTCTAATGTTGGTCCGATTTTGGTTCTTGTGAACATTGGCATCGAAAGGTTGCAAATTTACACTCTCGGGGCGTAACAGAACAAAATAATTAGGTTTTACTCTTTGTTCGATTGAATGAGAAAATGTACTGTTTCCAAAGTTGTACTGATAGGGCGCAACTGAGTAGTCTAATGTTGGTCCGGTTTTGGTTCTTGTGAAATTTGGCTTCGATACGTTGCAAATTTAAACTCTCGGGGCCTAATAGAACAAAATAATTAGTTTTTACTCATTGTTCGACTGAATGAGAAAATATCATGTTTCCAAAGTTATACTGATAGGGCGCAACTGAGTAGTGTAATGTTGGTCCGGTTTTTGTTCTTGTGAACGTTGGCATCGATACGTTGCAAATTTACAATCTCGGGGCGTAATAGAACAAAATAATTAGGTTTTACTCATTGTTCGATTGAATGAGAAAATGTACTGTTTCCAAAGTTATACTGATAGGGCGCAACTGAGTAGTCTAATTTTGGTCCGGTTTTGGTTCTTTTGAACTTTGGCATGGATACGTTGCAAATTTACGCACTCGGGGCGTAATAGAACAAAATAATTAGGTTTTACTCATTGTTCGATTGAATGAGAAAATGTACAGTTCCCAAAGTTATACTGATAGGGCGCAACTTAGTAGTCTAATGTTGGTCCGATTTTGGTTCTTGTGAACGTTGGCATCGAAAGGTTGCAAATTTACACTCTCGGGGCGTAACAGAACAAAATAATTAGGTTTTACTCTTTGTTCGATTGAATGAGAAAATGTCCTGTTTCCAAAGTTGTACCGATAGGCGCAATTGATTAGTCTAATGTTGGTCCGGTTTTTGTTCTTGTGAACGTTGGCATCGATACGTTGCAAATTTACAATCTAGGGGCGTAATAAAACCAAATAATTTGGTATCACTCATTGTTCGATTGAATGAGAAAATGTACTGTTTCCAAAGTTATACTGATAGGGCGCAATCGAGTAGTCTAATGTTGGTCGGTTTTGGTTCTTGTGAACGTTGGCATCGATAGTTTGCAAATTTACACACTCGGGCGCAATAGAACAAAATAATTAGGTTTTACTCTTTGTTCGATTGAATTAGAAAAATCGTTTCCAAAGTTATACTGATAGTGCGCAATTGAGTTGTCTAATGTTGGTCCGGTTTTTGTTCTTGTGAACGTTGGCATCGATACGTTACAAATTTACACTCTCGGGGCGCAATAGAACAAAATAATTAGGTTTTACTCTTTGTTCGATTGAATGAGAAAAAGTACTGTTACCAAAGTTATACTGATAGTGCGCATTTGAGTTGTCTAATGTTGGTCCGGTTTTTGTTTTGGTGAACGTTGGCATCGATACGTTGCAAATGTACACTCTCGGGGCGTAATAGAACAAAATAATTTGGCTTTACTCATTGTTCGATTGATTGAGAAAAAGTATTGTTTCCAATGTTATACGATAGGCGCAAGCGAGTAGTGTAATGTTGGTCGGTTTTGGTTCTTGTGAACGTTGGCATCGATAGGTTGCAAATTTACACTCTCGGGGCGTAATAGAACAAAATAATTAGGTTTTACTCTTTGTTCGATTGAATGAGAAAATGTACTGTTTCCAAATTTATACTGATAGGGCGCAATTGAGTAGTCCAATGTTGGTCCTGTTCTGGTTCTTGTGAACGTTGGCATTGATAGGTTGTAAATTTACACTCTCGGGGCGTAATAGAACAAAATAATTAGGTTTTACTCATTGTTCGATGGAAGGAGAAAATGTACGGTTTCCAAAGTTAAGCTGATAGGGCGCAACTG
The DNA here is from genome assembly GCA_025177825.1 of Aechmea fasciata. Classification (NCBI taxonomy): domain Eukaryota; kingdom Viridiplantae; phylum Streptophyta; class Magnoliopsida; order Poales; family Bromeliaceae; genus Aechmea; species Aechmea fasciata. Next base: position 14,442,361 of record CM045928.1, on the reverse strand, counting down.
AGTAGTCTAATGTTGGTCCGGTTTTGGTTCTTGTGAAATGTGGCATCGATACGTTGCAAATTTAAACTCTCGGGGCCTAATAGAACAAATTAATTAGGTTTTACTCATTGGTCGCCTGAGTGAGAATATACCCTGTTTCCAAAGTTATACTCATAGGGCGCAACTGAGTAGACTAATGTGGCTCCGCTTTTTGTTCTTGTGAACGTTGGCATCGATACGTTGCAAATTTACAATCTCGGGGCGTAATAGAACAAAATAATTAGGTTTTACTCATTGTTCGATTGAATGAGAAAATGTACTGTTTCCAAAGTTATACTGATAGGGCGCAATTGAATAGTCTAATGTTGGTCCGGTTTTGGTTCTTGTGAACGTTGGCATCGATACGTTGCAAATTTACACTCTCGGGGCATAATAGAACAAAATAATTAGGTTTTACTCATTGTTCGATTGAATGAGAAAATGTCGTTTCCAATGTTATACGAGATAGGCGCAATCGAGTAGTGTAATGTTGGTCGGTTTTGTTCTTGTGAACGTTGGCATCGATACGTTGCAAATTCACACTCTCGGAGCGTAATAGAACAAAATAATTGGGTTTTACTCATTGTTCGATTGAATGAGAAAAAGTACTGTTTCCAAAGTTATACTGTTAGGGCACAATTGAGTAGTCTAATGTTGGTCCGGTTTTTGTTCTTGTGAACGTTGGTATCGATACGTTACAAATTTACACTCTCGGGGAGTAATAGAACAAAATAATTAGGTTTTACTCATTGTTCGATTTAATGAGAAAATGTACTGTTCCCAAAGTTGTACTGATAGGGCGCAATTGATTAGTCTAATGTTGGTCCGGTTTTTGTTCTTGTGAACGTTGGCATCGATACGTTGCAAATTTACAATCTAGGGGCGTAATAAAACCAAATAATTTGGTTTTACTCATTGTTCGATTGAATGAGAAAATGTACTGTTTCCAAAGTTATACTGATAGGGCGCAATTGAGTAGTCTAATGTTGGTCCGGTTTTGGTTCTTTTGAACTTTGGCATGGATACGTTGAAAATTTACACACTCGGACGTAATAGAACAAAATAATTAGGTTTTACTCATTGTTCGATTTAATGAGAAAATGTCTTTCCAAAGTTGGACCGATAGGCGCAATTGATTAGTCTAATGTTGGTCCGTTTTGTTTTTTGTGAACGTTGGCATCGATAGGTTGCAAATTTACACTCTCGGGGCGGAAAAGAACAAAATAATTAGGTTTTACTCTTTGTTCGATTGAATGAGAAAAGGAAACGTTTCCAAAGTTATACTGATAGGGTGCAATTGAGTAGTCCAATGTTGGTCCGGTTTTGGTTCTTGTGAACGTTGGCATCGATACGTTGTAAATTTACACTCTCGGGGCGTAATAGAACAAAATAATTTGGTTTTACTCATTGTTCGATTGAATTAGAAAATGTACTGTTTCCAAAGTTATACTGATAGGGCGCAATTGAGTAGTCTAATGTTGGTCCGGTTTTTGTTCTTGTGAACGTTGGCACCGATACATTACAAATTTACACTCTCGGGGCGTAATAGAAAAAAATAATATGGTTTTACTCACTGTTCGATTTAAAGAGAAAATGTACTGTTTCCAATGTTGTACTGATAGGGCGTAATTGATTAGTTTAATGTTGGTCCGGTTTTTGTTCTTGTGAACGTTGGCATCGATACGTTGCAAATTTACAATCTCGGGGCGTAATAAAACCAAATAATTTGGTTTTACTCATTGTTCGATTGAATGAGAAAAGGTACTGTTTCCAAAGTTATACTGATAGTAACCGAGTAGTCTAATTTTGGTCCTGGTTTTGGTTCTTTTGAACTTTGGCATGGATACGTTGCAAATTTACGCACTCGGGCGTAATAGAACAAAATAATTAGGTTTTACTCATTGTTCGATTGAATGAGAAAATGTACGTTTCCAAAGTTATGCGATAAGGCGCAACTTAGTAGTCTAATGTTGGTCCGATTTTGGTTCTTGTGAACGTTGGCATCGAAAGGTTGCAAATTTACACTCTCGGGGCGTAACAGAACAAAATAATTAGGTTTTACTCTTTGTTCGATTGAATGAGAAAATGTACTGTTTCCAAAGTTATACTGATAGGGCGCAATTGATTAGTCTAATGTTGGTCCGGTTTTTGTTCTTGTGAACGTTGGCATCGATACGTTGCAAATTTACAATCTGGGGGCGTAATAAAACCAAATAATTTGGTTTTACTCATTGTTCGATTGAATGAGAAAATGTCTTGTTTCCAAAGTTGTAGTGCTAGGGCGCAATCGATTGGTCTAATGTTGGTCCGGTTTTGGTTCTTGTGAACGTTGGCATCGATAGTTTGCAAATTTACACACTCGGGGCGCAATAGAACAAAATAATTAGGTTTTACTCTTTGTTCGATTGAATGAGAAAAAGTACTGTTTCCAAAGTTATACTGATAGTGCGCAATTGAGTTGTCTAATGTTGGTCCGGTTTTTGTTCTGGTGAACGTTGGCATCGATACGTTGCAAATTTACACTCTCGGGGCGTAATAGAACAAAATAATTAGGTTTTACTCTTTGTTCGATTGAATGAGAAAAAGTACTGTTTCCAAAGTTATACTGATAGTGCGCATTTGAGTTGTCTAATGTAGGTCCGGTTTTTGTTTTGGTGAACGTTGGCATCGATACGTTGCAAATTTACACTCTCGGGGCGTAATAGAACAAAATAATTTGGCTTTACTCATTGTTCGATTGAATTAGAAAATGTACTGTTTCCAATGTTATACAGATAGGGCGCAACTGAGTAGTGTAATGTTGGTCCGGTTTTGGTTCTTGTGAACGTTGGCATCGATACGTTGCAAATTTACACTCTCGGGGCGTAATAGAACAAAATAATTAGGTTTTACTCATTGTTCGATTGAATGAGAAAATGTACTGTTTCCAAAGTTATACTGATAGGGCGCAATTGAGTAGTCCAATGTTGGTCCTGCTCGTTCTTGTGAACGTTGGCATTGATAGGTTGCATTTTTACACTCTCGGAGCGTAAGAGAACAAAATAATTAGGTTTTACTCATTGTTCGATGGAATGAGAAAAAATAATGTTTCCAAAGTTAACCCGATAGGCGCAGGCGAGTAGTCTAATGTTGGTCGGTTTTGGTTCTTGTGAAATTTGGCATCGATACGTTGCAAATTTAAACTCTCGGGCCTAATAGAACAAAATAATTAGGTTTTACTCATTGTTCGTGAATGAGAAAATATCCCGTTTCCAAAGTTATACCGATAGGGCGCAATCGAGTAGTGTAATGTCGGTCGGTTTTTGTTCTTGTGAACGTTGGCATCGATACGTTGCAAATTTACAATCTCGGGCGTAATAGAACAAAATAATTAGGTTTTACTCATTGTTCGATTGAATGAGAAAATGTCTTGTTTCCAAATGTATACTGATTTGGCGCAATTGAATAGTCTAATGTTGGTCCGGTTTTTTTTCTTGTGATACGTTGGCATCGATACGTTGCAAATTTACACTCTCGGGGCGTAATAGAACAAAATAATTTGGTTTTACTCATTGTTCGATTGAATGAGAAAATGTCTTGTTTCCAATGTTATACGAGATAGGGCGCAATCGAGTAGTGTAATGTTGGTCCGGTTTTTGTTCTTGTGAACGTTGGCATCGATACGTTGCAAATTTACACTCTCGGAGCGTAATAGAACAAAATAATTGGGTTTTACTCATTGTTCGATTGAATGAGAAAATGTACTGTTTCCAAAGTTATACAGATAGGGCGCAATTGAGTAGTCTAATATTGGTCCGGTTTGGTTCTTGTGAACGTTGGCATCGATAGGTTGCAAATTTACACTCTCGGGGCGTAATAGAACAAAATAATTAGGTTTTACTCATTGTTCGATTTAATGAGAAAATGTACTGTTCCCAAAGTTGTACTGATAGGGCGCAATTGATTAGTCTAATGTTGGTCCGGTTTTTGTTCTTGTGAACTTTGGCATCGATACGTTGCAAATTTACAATCTAGTGGCGTAATAAAACCAAATAATTTGGTTTTACTCATTGTTCGATTGAATGAGAAAATGTACTGTTTCAAAAGTTATACTGATAGGGCGCAACTGAGTAGGCTAATTTTGGTCCGGTTTTGGTTCTTGTGAACGTTGGCATGGATACGTTGCAAATTTACACTCTCGGGGCATAATAGAACAAAATAATTAGGTTTTACTCATTGTTCGATTGAATGAGAAAACGTACTTTCCAAAGTTATACTGATAGGGCTCAACTGAGTAGTCTAATGTTGGTCCGGTTTTGGTTCTTGTGAACGTTTGCATCGATAGGTTGCAAATTTACACTCTCGGGGCGTAATAGAACAAAATTATTAGGTTTTACTCTTTGTTCGATTGAATGAGAAAATGTACTGTTTCCAAAGTTATACTGATAGGGCGCAATTGAGTAGTCTAATGTTGGTCCGGTTTTTGTTCTTGTGAACGTTGGCATCAATAGTTTGCAAATTTACACTCTCGGGGCGCAATAGAACAAAATAATTAGGTTTTACTCTTTGTTCGATTGAATGAGAAAAAGTACTGTTTCCAAAGTTATACTGATAGGGCGCAATTGAGTAGTCCAATGTTGGTCCGGTTTCGGTTCTTGTGAACGTTGGCAATGATAGGTTGCAAATTTACACTCTCGGGGCGTAATAGAACAAAATAATTAGGTTTTACTCATTGTTCGATTGAATGAGAAAATGTACTGTTTCCAAAGTTATACTGAGAGGGCGCAACTGAGTAGTCTAATGTTGGTCCGGTTTTGGTTCTTGTGAACTTTGGCATCGATACGTTGCAAATTTACACTCTCGGGCCTAATAGAAAAAAATAATTAGGTTTTACTCAATGTTCGATTGAATGAGAAAATGTACTGTTTCCAATGTTATACTGATAGTGCGCAATTGAGTAGTCTAATGTTGGTCCGGTTTTGGTTCTTGTGAACGTTGGCATCGATAGGTTGCAAATTTACACTCTCGGGGCATAATAGAACAAAATAATAAGGTTTTACTCATTGTTCGATTGAATGAGAAAATGTCGTTTCCAAAGTTATACTGATAGGGCGCAATTGATTAGTCTAATGTTGGTCCGGTTTTGTTTCTTGTGAACGTTGGCATCGATAGGTTGCAAATTTACACTCTCGGGGCGTAATAGAACAAAATAATTAGGTTTTACTCTTTGTTCGATTGAATGAGAAAAGGTAACGTTTCCAAAGTTATACTGATAGGGTGCAATTGAGTAGTCCAATGTTGGTCCGGTTTTGGTTCTTGTGAACGTTGGCATCGATACGTTGTAAATTTACACTCTCGGGGCGTAATAGAACAAAATAATTTGGTTTTACTCATTGTTCGATTGAATTAGAAAATGTCTTGTTTCCAAAGTTATGCGATAGGCGCAATTGAGTAGTCTAATGTTGGTCGGTTTTGTTCTTGTGAACGTTGGCATCGATACATTACAAATTTACACTCTCGGGGAGTATTAGAAAAAAATAATAAGGTTTTACTCTTATTCGATTTAAAGAGAAAATGTCTTGTTTCCAATCTTTGTCGATAGGCGTAATTGATTAGTCTAATGTTGGTCCGGTTATTGTTCTTGTGAACGTTGGCATCGATACGTTGCAAATTTACAATCTCGGGGCGTAATAAAACCAAATAATTTGGTTTTACTCATTGTTCGATTGAATGAGAAAATGTACTGTTTCCAAAGTTATACTGATAGGGCGCAACTGAGTAGTCTAATTTTGGTCCGATTTTGGTTCTTTTGAACTTTGGCATGGATACGTTGCAAATTTACGCACTCGGGGCGTAATAGAACAAAATAATTAGGTTTTACTCATTGTTCGATTGAATGAGAAAATGTACAGTTTCCAAAGTTATACTGATAGGGCGCAACTTAGTAGTCTAATGTTGGTCCGATTTTGGTTCTTGTGAACGTTGGCATCGAAAGGTTGCAAATTTACACTCTCGGGGCGTAACAAAATAATTAGGTTTTACTCTTTGTTCGATTGAATAAGAAAAAGTCTTTGTTTCCAAAGTTGTACCGATAGGGCGCAATTGATTAGTCTAATGTTGGTCGGTTTTGTTCTTGTGAACGTTGGCATCGATACGTTGCAAATTTACAATCTAGGGCGTAATAAAACCAAATAATTTGGTTTTACTCATTGTTCGATTGAATGAGAAAATGTCGTTTCCAAAGTTATACCGATAGGCGCAATGAGTAGTCTAATGTTGGTCTGGTTTTGGTTCTTGTGAACGTTGGCATCGATAGTTTGCAAATTTACACACTCGGGGCGCAATAGAACAAAATAATTTGGTTTTACTCTTTGTTCGATTGAATGAGAAAAAGTCATTTCCAAAGTTATGCGATAGTGCGCAACTGAGTTGTCTAATGTTGGTCCGGTTTTTGTTCTTGTGAACGTTGGCATCGATACGTTACAAATTTACACTCTCGGGGCGCAATAGAACAAAATAATTAGGTTTTACTCTTTGTTAGATTGAATGAGAAAAAGTACTGTTTCCAAAGTTATACTGATAGTGCGCATTTGAGTTGTCTAATGTAGGTCCGGTTTTTGTTTTGGTGAACGTTGGCATCGATACGTTGCAAATTTACACTCTCGGGGCGTAATAGAACAAAATAATTTGGTTTTACTCATTGTTCGATTGAATGAGAAAATGTCATTTCCAATGTTATACGAGATAGGCGCAGTAGTGTAATGTTGGTCCGGTTTTGGTTCTTGTGAACGTTGGCATCGATAGGTTGCAAATTTACACTCTCGGGGCGTAATAGAACAAAATAATTAGGTTTTACGCTTTGTTCGATTGAATGAGAAAATGTACTGTTTTCAAAGTTATACTGATAGGGCGCAATTGAGTAGTCCAATGTTGGTCCGGTTCTGGTTCTTGTGAACGTTGGCATTGATAGGTTGTAAATTTATACTCTCGGGGCTTAATAGAACAAAATAATTAGGTTTTACTCATTGTTCGATGGAATGAGAAAATGTACTGTTTCCAAAGTTAACCTGATAGGGCGCAACTGAGTAGTCTAATGTTGGTCCGGTTTTGGTTCTTGTGAAATTTGGCATCGATACGTTGCAAATTTAAACTCTCGGGCCAAATAGAACAAAATAATTAGGTTTTACTCATTGTTCGACCGAATGAGAAAATATCCCGTTTCCAAAGTTATACTCATAGGCGCAATCGAGTAGTGTAATGTTGGTCCTGGTTTTTGTTCTTGTGAACGTTGGCATCGATACGTTGAAAATTGACAATAGCGGGGCGTAGTAGAGCAAAATAATTAGGTTTTACTCTTTGTTCGATTGAATGAGAAAAAGTACTGTTTCCAAATTTATACTGTTAGGGCACAACTGAATAGTCTAATGTTGGTCCGGTTTCTGTTCTTGTGAACGTTGGCATCGATACGTTGCAAATTTACACTCTCGGGGCATAATAGAACAAAATAATTAGGTTTTACTCATTGTTCAATTGAATGAGAAAATGTCTGTTTCCAATGTTATACGAGATAGGGCGCAACTGAGTAGTGTAATGTTGGTCCGGTTTTTGTTCTTGTGAACGTTGGCATCGATACGTTGCAAATTTACACTCTCGGAGCGTAATAGAACAAAATAATTGGGTTTTACTCATTGTTCGATTGAATGAGAAAATGTACTGTTTCCAAAGTTATACTGATAGGCGCAATTGAGTAGTCTAATGTTGGTCCCGTTTTGTTCTTGTGAACGTTGGTATCGATACGTTACAAATTTACACTCTCGGGGAGTAATAGAACAAAATAATTAGGTTTTACTCATTGTTCGATTTAATGAGAAAATGTACTGTTCCCAAAGTTGTACTGATAGGGCGCAATTGATTAGTCTAATGTTGGTCCGGTTTTTGTTCTTGTGAACGTTGGCATCGATACGTTGCAAATTTACAATCTAGGCGTAATAAAACCAAATAATTTGGTTTTACTCATTGTTCGATTGAATGAGAAAATGTCTTGTTTCAAAAGTTATACTGATAGGGCGCAACTGAGTAGGCTAATTTTGGTCCGGTTTTGGTTCTTTTGAACTTTGGCATGGATACGTTGCAAATTTACAAACTCGGGACGTAATAGAACAAAATAATTAGGTTTTACTCATTGTTCGATTGAATGAGAAAATGTACAGTTTCCAAAGTTATACTGATAGGGCTCAACTGAGTAGTCTAATGTTGGTCCGGTTTTGGTTCTTGTGAACGTTAGCATCGATAGGTTGCAAATTTACACTCTCTAAATAGAACAAAATTATTAGGTTTTACTCTTTGTTCGATTGAATGAGAAAATGTACCGTTTCCAAAGTTATACCGATAGCAATTGAGTAGTCTAATGTTGGTCCGGTTTTGTTCTTGTGAACGTTGGCATCGATAGTTTGCAAATTTACACTCTCGGGCGCAATAGAACAAAATAATTAGGTTTTACTCTTTGTTCGATTGAATGAGAAAAAGTACTGTTTCCAAAGTTATACTGATAGGGCGCAATTGAGTAGTCCAATGTTGGTCCGGTTTCGGTTCTTGTGAACGTTGGCAATGATAGGTTGCAAATTTACACTCTCGGGGCGTAATAGAACAAAATAATTAGGTTTTACTCATTGTTCGATTGAATGAGAAAATGTACTGTTTCCAAAGTTATACTGAGAGGGCGCAACTGAGTAGTTTAATGTTGGTCCGGTTTTGGTTCTTGTGAACTTTGGCATCGATACGTTGCAAATTTACACTCTCGGGGCCTAATAGAAAAAAATAATTAGGTTTTACTCAATGTTCGATTGAATGAGAAAATGTACTGTTTCCAATGATATACTGATAGTGCGCAATTGAGTAGTCTAATGTTGGTCCCGTTTTGGTTCTTGTGAACGTTGGCATCGATAGGTTGCAAATTTACACTCTCGCGGCGTAATAGAACAAAATAATAAGGTTTTACTCATTGTTCGATTTAATTAGAAAATGTACTGTTTCCAAAGTTGGACTGATAGGGCGCAATTGATTAGTCTAATGTTGGTTCGGTTTTGTTTTTTGTGAACGTTGGCATCGATAGGTTGCAAATTTACACTCTTGGGGCGTAATAGAACAAAATAATTAGGTTTTACTCGTTGTTCGATTGAATGAGAAAAGGTAACGTTTCCAAAGTTATACTGATAGGGTGCAATTGAGTAGTCCAATGTTGGTCCGGTTTTGGTTCTTGTGAACGTTGGCATCGATACGTTGTAAATTTACACTCTCGGGGCGTAATAGAACAAAATAATTTGGTTTTACTCATTGTTCGATTGAATTAGAAAATGTACTGTTTCCAAAGTTATACTGATAGGGCGCAATTGAGTAGTCTAATGTTGGTCCGGTTTTTGTTCTTGTGAACGTTGGCACCGATACATTACAAATTTACACTCTCGGGGAGTAATAGAAAAAAATAATAAGGTTTTACTCACTGTTCGATTTAAAGAGAAAATGTACTGTTTCCAATCTTTGTCGATAGGCGTAATTGATTAGTCTAATGTTGGTCCGGTTTTGTTCTTGTGAACGTTGGCATCGATACGTTGCAAATTTACAATCTCGGGCGTAATAAAACCAAATAATTTGGTTTTACTCATTGTTCGATTGAATGAGAAAATGTACTGTTTCCAAAGTTATACTGATAGGGCGCAACTGAGTAGTCTAATTTTGGTCCGGTTTTGGTTCTTTTGAACTTTGGCATGGATACGTTGCAAATTTACGCACTCGGGGCGTAATAGAACAAAATAATTAGGTTTTACTCATTGTTCGATTGAATGAGAAAATGTACAGTTTCCAAAGTTATACTGATAAGGCGCAACTTAGTAGTCTAATGTTGGTCCGATTTTGGTTCTTGTGAACGTTGGCATCGAAAGGTTGCAAATTTACACTCTCGGGGCGTAACAGAACAAAATAATTAGGTTTTACTCTTTGTTCGATTGAATGAGAAAATGTACTGTTTCCAAAGTTGTGCTGATAGGGCGCAATTGATTAGTCTAATGTTGGTCCGGTTTTTGTTCTTGTGAACGTTGGCATCGATACGTTGCAAATTTACAATCTAGGGGCGTAATAATACCAAATAATTTGGTTTTACTCATTGTTCGATTGAATGAGAAAATGTACTGTTTCCAAAGTTATACTGATAGGGCGCAACTGAGTAGTCTAATGTTGGTCCGGTTTTGGTTCTTGTGAACGTTGGCATCGATAGTTTGCAAATTTACACACTCGGGGCGCAATAGAACAAAATAATTAGGTTTTACTCTTTGTTCGATTGAATGAGAAAAAGTACTGTTTCCAAAGTTATACTTGTCACGCCCCAAGCCCGATCCTTTTGGCCGGTTCGAGAGCGTCAAACAGACGCCGAACGGACAGAGTCTCCCCTATCCGCCCAAGGCTCAACATGTACAGATAGAGTATAAAATTTTGCACTTGCGGAAGCATACACAAAGGCTTGCACGAAGACAAGCAATAGCCAATAGTGAAAGTACTACTAATACATACAAGTAACATGATTAATTGCAATCACATACATGCATAATTCTTACAACTTTGCATTCTTTAAAAGACTACCATTCTTTACTTTCTTTGCATCATTTCTTTTTACATCTCATAGTCTTCAAAGATAAAGCTTAAATACATTTGATATTAGCATCTACCATCATCAAATACAAAAGATGATACAAAAGGGTAATGCAACTATAACAAAAGTAAAGTACTCGGGCGGTCTCTACCTAGGGCGCGATGCCCTTCCCGCGATCGTCGGCCGGCTCACTCGGTCCCGGCTCTGTGGAAATAGTGGGGTGAGAACTACAACAAAGTTCCCAGTGGGTTCGGCAACCAACCACGCCGACTTTCCCACTAGGTCTAACTCAAGCGTAATAGAAAGAAAGGTAAGATAAGAACCAAACTATCAAATGCAACTAATACGCTTGAAAGTAAAGATAATATGCTCAAACTGTAAAACATGCAAGATCATAAGTTCAATACCCAATCTCTTGGCTAACCCGTGGGTTTCGCCCTCAACAAGACTCAACCAAACTCAAAATCCCATAGTATACCGGGAGGCTCAATATCGACCCGTTGGGACCGTCCTTAGGAAAACTCATTCCCTGGAAAACTCATTCCAGTGGTGACCAACTCCGGAGCGCACCGCTCGAGGGGAGCTACCGCCCCCGAGCAAGGACTATATGGTGAGTACGATCAATCCTTAACTTTAAGGATTCCAAATCTCAATCTATTCCTTGCCTTCAAGGAGAACTTATATTCATATGACCCTTAACTCTAAGGTTGTTGTCATAATGTCAATCTCATGACTATACTAGTGTTATATGCACTACTTGTTCTTGTCCTTGTTCTTTAATGCCACACATGTGGTCTAAGTATTCTAGACTCATCTTTGTCACATTCTCTAAGTACATGTCCAATGTCACATTCACTTGTCAATTACACCAAGTTCTAGTTCTTGTTCTTTAGCATGCATACATAGGGTTCTCATTCTTAGCATATGTTCTCATACAATTATATCTCATGCATTTGAACTCACAATTTGCAATATAACTCATAAATTACCCTACTATGCATTATGCTCAACATATATAGAATGCTCAAAAGTGACACTTAGACATAGAAAGAATTCCGGTGTCCTTGGAATGCACCACCCACCTTCTAAAATTACGGATGGGTTGCCCGTCGAGTCTCGTAGCTAACCGAGGCCTATTTTGCAATCTGCGCAGTTATCAGATTTTACATCAGGCTAACTTACATAGCAACTCATAGATAGGCTTTTCGTTTAATTAAACGGAGTTGTCCCACGCGTCGGGGATACCCCCAATTAGGTTTCTACAAGGTCAATTTGACCCTAGAACCTCTATGGCAAAAAGCCCCAAATTTGGTGCTCTATCCAAGCCCTATGCAAAACCCTAGGTTTTGATCTCTTAAACAAGCAAGGGAAAGCTTGTTGTTACTCTTAGAGTTCATCTAGAACAATTTAAACCATCATTAGGGCCTCTACTTGAAACCCTAAGAATCCACCATGAGAGGACCTTGAGCTTTCATGGGTTTTCATGGAGCTCAAGCCTCTACTAGGCTTCTACACCAAAGAGAAGACTCAAAACTCTAAGTTCCTGGCTTAAAACCCAAACCCTAGTCTAGGTTTACCACGAAACCTCACCTTGGCCCAAGCTCCACCTTGTAGGAGAGCTTCTAGGTCTTCCCCAAGCTCCAAATCCTCCAAGATCACCTCCTCCAAGCTCCTTCTCCAACTTCTCCAAGCTCTAGGAGAGGTTTTCTAGAGAGAGAAAGAGAGAAATGAGAGAGGGATGTATTGGGAGTGAATGGCTGTGAAGAGGAAGCCATTGGGTATATATTGTGTTGTGACAATTGCCAAAAAGCCCCTCCATTTGCGAAAATTACAAAGCACTCGAATCGGGCGATTTCGGGTCCCATGTCCGGTCTCGGCCGGTTGTCGATCTCGGTCGATGGTTTTCCGGGACTTAGCCATTTTTCGCATGTTACGCAGCCTATCGTCCGGTCTCGGTCAGTCTTTGTCCGGTCTTGATCGTCTTGGTTTGTCCGGTCTCGATCTGTTGGTTTTCCGGACTTAGCCATTTTTCTGCGTATGTTACGCAGCTCTTGTCGGTCTCGGTCCGGTCTTGTCCGGTCTTGATCGTCTTTGGCTGGTATCCGTCTCGCTGGTTTGCCGGACTTAGCCATTTTTTCGCACGTTACGCGACCATCGTCTCTTTTGTTGTCCGGTCTTGGACTGTCCGGTCTTTTTGGCTCCGTCTCAATCTGTTGGTTTTCCACACTTGTAATTGGGCACTTGGTGGCATCCGGACAACCCCTGGCTGTCCGGTCTCGGCTGCTCCAAGTCTGGGAATTTCCACCAGACTTGCGGTCTAGCTTTTCCAAGACCCCACTTCGCTGCGCACGGGCTCCAAAGCACATAGAACCCACACTTACTCGCTCCACTCCGGGCCCGCTCATTTTGACGGAACTCGGCGCGCTTTACGGGGGCGTGGGTTGTTACATTCTCCACCCCTTAAATTTAGTTTCGTCCGCGAAACTATTTCTTTATCTACAATCTAGATTCGTACCTTAATCCAGATTTTCGAATAAATGGGGATAGTGCTCCCGCATTACGCTCTCGCGCTCCCACGTAGCTTCCCGGTCGTTGTGTTCGCTCCAACGGACCTTGACATACGGAATCCTCCGATTCCGTAGCTTTCTTTCTTCTCGACCGATTATGTATGCTGGGAACTCGTCATAAGTCATATCCTCCTGAATCTCTGATGGTATATACGAGAGAATATGATCGGGATCATGAACATACTTGCGGAGATTTGATACATGGAATACATCATGAACTCCCGCAAGCCTCGGTGGTAATGCTAGTTTGTAAGCCACCGCTCCGATTCGTTCCAAAATCTCAAACGGTCCAATATACCGAGGACTTAATTTCCCTCGGATTCCAAACCGTTTAACTCCTCGCGTAGGCGACACCTTTAAGAATACATGGTCGCCGACCTCAAACTCAATATCTTTTCTTCGTTTGTCGGCATAACTCTTATGCCGCGATTGCGCCGTCGCAAGTCGTTGGCGGGCAAGGCGAACTTTCTCTTCCGCCTCCCGCACTACGTCCGGGCCAAGAACAGATTTCTCGCCCACGTCGCTCCAATGAATTGGAGAGCGACACTTTCTTCCATAAAGGGCCTCGAATGGCGCCATCGCGATACTTTCTTGATAAGCTGTTATTGTATGCGAACTCCGCCATCGGTAAATGGTCGTGCCAATTGCCCTTGTAGTCGAATACACACGCCCGTAGCATATCCTCAAGTATTTGGATGGTCCTCTCCGATTGTCCGTCACTTTGAGGATGGAATGCCGTGCTAAAGTCGAGCCGTGTGCCCAACTCTTCTTGTAGGCTCCTCCAAAAGTGAGAAGTGAACCTCGGGTCCCGATCCGATACGATAGACGCCGGAACCCCGTGAAGTCTCACAATCTCATCAATGTAAACTTGAGCCAACTTGTCCCCCGACCAAGTAATATGAATCGGAAGGAAATGCGCCGACTTCGTTAACCGGTCCACGACCACCCAAATTGCATCGTGTCCCCCTTGAGATCGGGGCAATCCGGTCACAAAGTCCATAGAGATATTTTCCCATTTCCAAACGGGTATAGGTAAGCTTTGTAACTTTCCCGCCGGAAACCGCCGCTCCGCCTTTACTTGTTGGCAAGTAAGACATTGCGCAACAAATTCTCCAATGTATTTCTTCATGCCCGGCCACCAATATTGCAACTTTAGGTCTTGATACATTTTGGTGCCGCCCGGGTGGATACTATAAGGAGATTGATGCGCTTCTTGCATAATCGCCTTACGGAGATCCTTATTCTTGGGTACACACCAACGATTTCGAAATCGTAGTGTGCCGTCGGTCCCAATGCCGAACTCTTCGGCACTACCGTTTTCCACTTCACCGCGCACCTTTTGGAGATACTCATCGGAAGTCTGCAATTCCTTGATCCTCTCCAATAAGGTCGGTTGCACCACCAAGGTAGCAAGTGTAGCCGGCACTCCCGGTGCCACTACTTCCAATCCAAACCGTTGCATCTCCTTTTGCAACAACGGTTGAGGCGTAATTGCCGATGCTAAGTCTTCTCCAGATTTTCTACTTAGCGCGTCGGCTACGACGTTAGCTTTTCCGGGGTGGTATAAGATCGTGACATCATAGTCCTTCGCAATTCTAACCACCGCCGTTGTCGCATATTAAGCTCCTTGGGTGAACAAGTACTTAAGACTTTTGTGGTCCGTGTAGATCTCACAATGTTCCCCATATAAGTAATGCCTCCATAATTTTAGCGCGAAAATCACCGCGGCTAATTCCAAGTCATGGGGTAATTCTTTTCATAGGGCTTCAATTGGCGCGACGCATACGCTATAACTCGCCCATTTTGCATCAAGACACACCCGAGTCCAATGTAGGAAGCATCACTGTACACCACGTATGTCTCCCCCGGCGTCGGTAGAGCAAGTACCGGGGTTGTCGTCAACCTCTCCTTTAACTCCTTGAAGCTCCGATCGCAATCTTCGCTCCAAACATACTTGACCCCCTTATGGGTGAGGCGCGTTAGCGGACTGGTTATTTTGGAGAACCCCTCCACGAACCGCCGATAATAACCCGCAAGTCCAAGAAAACTGCGGATTTCCGTTACGCTCGTCGGATGAGGCCAATCTTTAATTGCCTCCACTTTCTTCGGGTCCACCGAGATACCTTCACCCGAAATTACATGTCCTAGAAAGGTAACCTCCGAAAGCCAAAATTCACATTTCTTCAATTTGGCATACAATTTCTCTTTTCGGAGTATTTCCAAGACGAGCCTCAGGTGCTCCTCGTGTTCTTCTTCGGTACGAGAATACACCAACACGTCGTCAATGAACACCACGACGCATCGGTCCAATAGCGGACGGAAAACACGATTCATTAAGTCCATAAAGGCCGCCGGGGCATTAGTAAGCCCGAATGGCATTACCGTGAACTCATAGTGACCATACCGCGTACGGTACGCCGTTTTGCACACATCCTTGGGCCGTATCTTCAATTGATGATACCCCGACTGGAGGTCTATCTTTGAATACACCTTTGACCCTTTCAACTGATCGAACAAGTCGTCGATCCTTGGCAACGGGTACTTGTTCTTCACCGTGACCTTGTTCAACTCGCGGTAATCCACGCAAAGTCGAAGTGTGCCATCTTTCTTTTTGACGAATAGCACCGGAGCTCCCCACGGAGACACGCTCGGCCTCACAAAGCCTTTGTCAAGCAAGTCTTCCAACTGTGCTTTAAGCTCCTTTAGCTCCACCGGTGCCATCCTATACGGAGCCTTCGAAACTGGAGCCGTCCCGGGAATCAAGTCAATTACGAATTCAACTTCCCGGTCCGGTGGCAATCCCGGTAACTCCGCCGGAAATACATCCGGGAACTCACACACCACCCGAATGCCCTCAAAGTCTGGGTGTTCCTTTCGGTCATCTACGATGGTCGCCAAGTAGGCTTTACAACCACCCTTTATCATCTTCCTTGCCCTAACCGTGGATATGGTCGCTGCAAAACGCACACCCTTGCACGCCCGGTACACCATTTCCTCTTGATTAGGCTCACTGAAAGTGATCACACTACTGTCGCAATCGATGACCGCATAATACTTGGAAAGCCAGTCAAGCCCCAAGATTACATCGAATGACCACATCTGGGGTAGTACGAGCATATCGATCGGCATGACCCAATCGCCTATCCGAACTGGACACGCCGGACACTCGTCATAGACTTTATACGTATGTCCGGGAGATATAATATCCCAGCCTGCGTCATCATGTATAATCTCTATGTCATGAGTTCTAGCGAACGCTGCACCTATGAATGAATGCGATGCACCTGTATCGAAAATAGCTTGAGCTCTAGTACCATTGATAGAGACAATACCTGCCACGATGTCGTCAGGAGCTGGAACCTGCTCCTCCACCTGAGTGGCGAAAACCCGTCCACTCGGTGCTCTCGACGCCTCCGGCTGACGCGATGACGATGAGCGTCCAGCCGCCATAGGTGGTGGCAGTCCCATCAGCTGCCTCGGCGTAGAAGGAGCTGATGCTGCTGACGGTGCAGAAGATCCCCGGCTCGGGCACTCTCGAATCATGTGCCCGGGCGACCGCATTTGTAGCACTTCCCTTCTCGCCGCGAGCATGCCGCCGGGCGATGGTTGCCGCCGCAGATAACACAACGGAAGGGTCTCCGCCCTTCCTGGCCGTTGTCGGGGATACCGAGGGGGTTTCTTAGCATTTGGCCGGCCCCCGGCACCACCCGCCGCTCGCTTCTTGCCTTTCTCTTTACTCTCCGCCATGGCCTCGCGCTCCTCCCGCGCATAGGCGCTGCCGTGCTCCGCAGTTAGAGCCAGGTCGAAGACCTCCGCAAAGGTCGTGAGGTGGAAAAGTTGCACCGCCTCATAAATCCTCGGCCGAAGTCCTCGCAAGAACCAATCGGCCCAATCCCGGTCGTCACGTACAACGTCCGGGACACAATCAATGATGTGGGAGAACTCTAGCTCATAGTCCGCCACCGAGCGGTCTCCCTGTCTCAACTTGCGGAATATCCCGTGCATCTTCCGCTGCACGGAGTCGGGGAAGTAGTTCGAAAATACCGCTCTCTTGAACTCCTCCCACAACATTGGCGGTAGATCGGGTGACCGATCCCGCTTAACCCGCTTCCACCACGCCTTCGCCGCCTTGTCTAGGCAATGGGTGGCGAAGTGTACTTTGTCTTTCTCGGGGTGTTGAAGTCCTCGAAGATTGTTTGCATGGAGTCGACCCACGACTCCACGGCCGGTTCCACCACTCCTCCCTCGAAGATAGGTGGCTTGAATTTCATGAACTTAATGAGCGCCGCCAATGCGCGCTCCCGTTCCTCGTCGTTCGCCGCACTACCGGGGTCTGAAGTCTCCGATCCGGCCTGAATCGCCGTAACTGGTACGGCCGCAACTGGATCCGCCGCCGCCGCACCGTCGACTACGGTCGGCATCCTAGCAGGAGGTGTAGGGTGCTCAGCCCCTGCCTGCGCCGCCGTTTGCTGCTGCTCCAATGTCTCCTGGAGCCGTCGAATCTGCTCGCCTTGAGCCCTTACGAACTCAGCTTGTTGCCGCACTACGCCAATAAGCGCGGCCATCTGCTCCTCAAGCCCCCGCCGCTACCGCCGGGTTGCACAGAGCCGCGCTCGGTTCCTCTGGCATCGACCTTGTCCGGGGTCGACCACGAGGTGCCATTGCTTCCTGAAAAGAAGCAACTCACATTAGACACTTGACCCACATACTCGGATATACCCAATCCGGCGAAAGCAAATAAGCGCATTCATTAACATTCCATAGTATCATGTCGTCGCCGCCGATCACAACACAAGGAATAGAAAACAAATAGCAACTTAAAGTTAGTCTCTAATCATCTTAGAGACATAAGACATGAACCCAATCACATGCTTTCGCTATACTTGTTCACGTCACTCACGTTACCTTAGGTCCTTAGGTTCTTTCCAATCCTATGGCCCCTAGGTCCATCCTAAGCTTTCACTTTTCGGCTTTATACCCGCTCTGATACCATTTTATCTGTCACGCCCCAAGCCCGATCCTTTTGGCCGGTTCGAGAGCGTCAAACAGACGCCGAACGGACAGAGTCTCCCCTATCCGCCCAAGGCTCAACATGTACAGATAGAGTATAAAATTTTGCACTTGCGGAAGCATACACAAAGGCTTGCACGAAGACAAGCAATAGCCAATAGTGAAAGTACTACTAATACATACAAGTAACATGATTAATTGCAATCACATACATGCATAATTCTTACAACTTTGCATTCTTTAAAAGACTACCATTCTTTACATTCTTTGCATCATTTCTTTTTACATCTCATAGTCTTCAAAGATAAAGCTTAAATACATTTGATATTAGCATCTACCATCATCAAATACAAAAGATGATACAAAAGGGTAATGCAACTATAACAAAAGTAAAGTACTCGGGCGGTCTCTACCTAGGGCGCGATGCCCTTCCCGCGATCGTCGGCCGGCTCACTCGGTCCCGGCTCTGTGGAAATAGGGGGGTGAGAACTACAACAAAGTTCCCAGTGGGTTCGGCAACCAACCACGCCGACTTTCCCACTAGGTCTAACTCAAGCGTAATAGAAAGAAAGGTAAGATAAGAACCAAACTATCAAATGCAACTAATACGCTTGAAAGTAAAGATAATATGCTCAAACTGTAAAACATGCAAGATCATAAGTTCAATACCCAATCTCTTGGCTAACCCGTGGGTTTCGCCTCAACAAGACTCAACCAAACTCAAAATCCCATAGTATACCGGGAGGCTCAATATCGACCCGTTGGGACCGTCCTTAGGAAAACTCATTCCCTGGAAAACTCATTCCGGTGGTGACCAACTCCGGAGCGCACCGCTCGAGGGAGCTACCGCCCCGAGCAAGGACTATATGGTGAGTACGATCAATCCTTAACTTTAAGGATTCCAAATCTCAATCTATTCCTTGCCTTCAAGGAGAACTTATATTCATATGACCCTTAACTCTAAGGTTGTTGTCATAATGTCAATCTCATGACTATACTAGTGTTATATGCACTACTTGTTCTTGTCCTTGTTCTTTAATGCCACACATGTGGTCTAAGTATTCTAGACTCATCTTTGTCACATTCTCTAAGTACATGTCCAATGTCACATTCACTTGTCAATTACACCAAGTTCTAGTTCTTGTTCTTTAGCATGCATACATAGGGTTCTCATTCTTAGCATATGTTCTCATACAATTATATCTCATGCATTTGAACTCACAATTTGCAATATAACTCATAAATTACCCTACTATGCATTATGCTCAACATATATAGAATGCTCAAAAGTGACACTTAGACATAGAAAGAATTCCGGTGTCCTTGGAATGCACCACCCACCTTCTAAAATTACGGATGGGTTGCCCGTCGAGTCTCGTAGCTAACCGAGGCCTATTTTGCAATCTGCGCGGTTATCAGATTTTACATCAGGCTAACTTACATAGCAACTCATAGATAGGCTTTTCGTTTAATTAAACGGAGTTGTCCCACGCGTCGGGGATACCCCAATTAGGTTTCTACAAGGTCAATTTGACCCTAGAACCTCTATGGCAAAAAGCCCCAAATTTGGTGCTCTATCCAAGCCCTATGCAAAACCCTAGGTTTTGATCTCTTAAACAAGCAAGGGAAAGCTTGTTGTTACTCTTAGAGTTCATCTAGAACAATTTAAACCATCATTAGGGCCTCTACTTGAAACCCTAAGAATCCACCATGAGAGGACCTTGAGCTTTCATGGGTTTTCATGGAGCTCAAGCCTCTACTAGGCTTCTACACCAAAGAGAAGACTCAAAACTCTAAGTTCCTTGCTTCAAACCCAAACCCTAGTCTAGGTTTACCACGAAACCTCACCTTGGCCCAAGCTCCACCTTGTAGGAGAGCTTCTAGGTCTTCCCCAAGCTCCAAATCCTCCAAGATCACCTCCTCCAAGCTCCTTCTCCAACTTCTCCAAGCTCTAGGAGAGGTTTTCTAGAGAGAGAAAGAGAGAAATGAGAGAGGGATGTATTGGGAGTGAATGGCTGTGAAGAGGAAGCCATTGGGTATATATTGTGTTGTGACAATTGCCAAAAAGCCCTCCATTTGCGAAAATTACAAAGCACTCGAGCGCGGTTCGGGTCCTGTCCGGTCTCGGCGGTTGTCGATCTCGATCTGCTGGTTTTCCAGGACTTAGCCATTTTTCTGCATGTTACGCAGCTACTGTCCGGTCTCATTGTTGTCCGGTCTTGTCGGTCTTAGGTGTTGTCCGATCTCAATCTGTTGGTTTTCCGGACTTAGCCATTTTTACGCATGTTACGCAGCCTCTTGTCGATCTCATTGTCTCCGGTCTTGATCCGGTCTTGGTTTATCCGTCTCGATCTGTTTGGTTTTCCGGACTTAGCCATTTTACGTTACGCATGACCATTTGTCCAGGTCTTATTGTCCGGTCTTAATTTGTCCGGTCTTGGTTTGTTGTCCGATCTCGATCTGTTGGTTTTCCACAACTGGTGGGGCACTTGGTGGCATCCGGACAACCCCTGGCTGTCCGGTCTCGGCTCCAAGTGCGGGAATTTCCACCGGACTTGCGGTCTAGCTTTTCAAGACCCCACCCATTGCGCACGGGCTCCAAAGCACATAGAACCCACACTTACTCGCTCCACTCCGGGTCCCGCTCATTTTGACGGAACTCGGCGCGCTTTACGGGGGAGTGGGTTGTTACAATACTGATAGTGCGCAATTGAGTTGTCTAATGTTGGTCCGGTTTTTGTTCTTGTGAACGTTGGCATCGATACGTTACAAATTTACACTCTCGGGGCATAATAGAACAAAATAATTAGGTTTTACTCTTTGTTCGATTGAATGAGAAAAAGTACTGTTTCCAAAGTTATACTGATAGTGCGCATTTGAGTTGTCTAATGTAGGTCCGGTTTTTGTTTTGGTGAACGTTGGCATCGATACGTTGCAAATTTACACTCTCGGGGCGTAATAGAACAAAATAATTTGGTTTTACTCATTGTTCGATTGAATGAGAAAATGTCTTGTTTCCAATGTTATACGAGATAGGCGCAATCGAGTAGTGTAATGTTGGTCGGGTTTTGGTTCTTGTGAACGTTGGCATCGATAGGTTGCAAATTTACACTCTCGGGCGTAATAGAACAAAATAATTAGGTTTTACTCTTTGTTCGATTGAATGAGAAAATGTCTGTTTCCAAAGTTATGCGATAGGCGCAATTGAGTAGTCCAATGTTGGTCCGGTTTTCTTGTGAACGTTGGCATTGATAGGTTGTAAATTTATACTCTCGGGCGTAATAGAACAAAATAATTAGGTTTTACTCATTGTTCGATGGAATGAGAAAATGTCTTTGTTTCCAAAGTTAACTTTGATAGGCGCAATCGAGTAGTCTAATGTTGGTCCGGTTTTGGTTCTTGTGAAATTTGGCATCGATACGTTGCAAATTTAAACTCTCGGGCCTAATAGAACAAAATAATTAGGTTTTACTCATTGTTCGACCGAATGAGAAAATATCCCTGTTTCCAAAGTTATACCGATAGGGCGCAATCGAGTAGTGTAATGTTGGTCCGGTTTTGTTCTTGTGAACGTTGGCATCGATACGTTGCAAATTTACAATCTCGGGCGTAATAGAACAAAATAATTAGGTTTTACTCATTGTTCGATTGAATGAGAAAATGTCTTTGTTTCCAAAGTTATACTGATAGGGCGCAATTGAGTAGTCTAATGTTGGTCCGGTTTTTGTTCTTGTGAACGTTGGCATCGATACGTTGCAAATTTACACTCTCGGGGCGTAATAGAACAAAATAATTTGGTTTTACTCATTGTTCGATTGAATGAGAAAATGTCGTTTCCAATGTTATACGAGATAGGCGCAATCGAGTAGTGTAATGTTGGTCCGGTTTTGGTTCTTGTGAACGTTGGCATCGATAGGTTGCAAATTTACACTCTCGGGGCGTAATAGAACAAAATAATTAGGTTTTACTCTTTGTTCGATTGAATGAGAAAATGTACTGTTTCCAAAGTTATACTGATAGGGCGCAATTGAGTAGTCTAATGTTGGTCCGGTTTTTGTTCTTGTGAACGTTGGTATCGATACGTTACAAATTTACACTCTCGGGGAGTAATAGAACAAAATAATTAGGTTTTACTCATTGTTCGATTTAATGAGAAAATGTACTGTTCCCAAAGTTGTACTGATAGGGCGCAATTGATTAGTCTAATGTTGGTCCGGTTTTTGTTCTTGTGAACGTCGGCATCGATAAGTTGCAAATTTACAATCTAGGGGCGTAATAAAACCAAATAATTTGGTTTTACTCATTGTTCGATTGAATGAGAAAATGTACTGTTTCAAAAGTTATGCGATAGGCGCAGCGAGTAGTCTAATTTTGGTCCTGTTTTGGTTCTTTTGAACTTTGGCATGGATACGTTGCAAATTTACACACTCGGGACGTAATAGAACAAAATAATTAGGTTTTACTCATTGTTCGATTGAATGAGAAAATGTACAGTTTCCAAAGTTATACTGATAGGGCTCAACTGAGTAGTCTAATGTTGGTCCGGTTTTGGTTCTTGTGAACGTTAGCATCGATAGGTTGCAAATTTACACTCTCGGGGCGAAATAGAACAAAATTATTAGGTTTTTACTCTTTGTTCGATTGAATGAGAAAATGTCTTTGTTTCCAAAGTTATGCGATAGGGCGCAATTGAGTAGTCTAATGTTAGTCTTGTTTTGGTTCTTGTGAGCGTTGGTATCGATAGTTTGCAAATTTACACTCTCGGGGCGTAATAGAACAAAATAATAAGGTTTTACTCATTGTTCGATTGAATGAGAAAAATCTTTTCCAAAGTTATACCGATAGGCGCAATTGAGTAGTCCAATGTTGGTCCGGTTTTGGTTCTTGTGAACGTTGGCAATGATAGGTTGCAAATTTACACTCTCGGGGCGTAATAGAACAAAATAATTAGGTTTTACTCATTGTTCGATTGAATGAGAAAATGTACTGTTTCCAAAGTTATACTGAGAGGGCGCAACTGAGTAGTTTAATGTTGGTCCGATTTTGGTTCTAGTGAACCTTCGCATCGCTACGTTGCAAATTTACACTCTCGGGGCCTAATAGAACAAAATAATTAGGTTTTACTCATTGTTCGACTGAATGAGAAAATATCCTGTTTCCAAAGTTATACTGATAGGGCGCAACTGAGTAGTGTAATGTTGGTCCGGTTTTTGTTCTTGTGAACGTTGGCATCGATACGTTGCAAATTTACAATCTCGGGGCGTAATAGAACAAAATAATTAGGTTTTACTCATTGTTCGATTGAATGAGAAAATGTACTGTTTCCAAAGTTATGCTAGGGCGCAATTGAATAGTCTAATGTTGGTCCGGTTTTTGTTCTTGTGAACGTTGGCATCGATACGTTGCAAATTTACACTCTCGGGGCGTAATAGAACAAAATAATTTGGTTTTACTCATTGTTCGATTGAATGAGAAAATGTACTGTTTCCAATGTTATACAGATAGGGCGCAACTGAGTAGTGTAATGTTGGTCCGGTTTTTGTTCTTGTGAACGTTGGCATCGATACGTTGCAAATTCACACTCTCGGAGCGTAATAGAACAAAATAATTGGGTTTTACTCATTGTTCGATTGAATGAGAAAATGTACTGTTTCCAAAGTTATACTGATAGGGCGCAATTGAGTAGTCTAATGTTGGTCCGGTTTTTGTTCTTGTGAACGTTGGTATCGATACGTTACAAATTTACACTCTCGGGGAGTAATAGAACAAAATAATTAGGTTTTACTCATTGTTCGATTTAATGAGAAAATGTACTGTTTCCAAAGTTATACTGATAGGGCGCAATTGAGTAGTCTAATGTTGGTCCGGTTTTGGTTCTTGTGAACGTTGGCATCGATAGGTTGCAAATTTACACTCTCGGGGCGTAATAGAACAAAATAATTAGGTTTTACTCATTGTTCGATTGAATGAGAAAATGTACTGTTTCCAAAGTTAACCTGATAGGGCGCAACTGAGTAGTCTAATGTTGGTCCGGTTTTGGTTCTTGTGAAATTTGGCATCGATACGTTGCAAATTTAAACTCTCGGGGCCTAATAGAACAAAATAATTAGGTTTTACTCATTGTTCGACTGAATGAGAAAATATCCTGTTTCCAAAGTTATACTGATAGGGCGCAACTGAGTAGTGTAATGTTGGTCCGGTTTTTGTTCTTGTGAACGTTGGCATCGATACGTTGCAAATTTACAATCTCGGGGCGTAATAGAACAAAATAATTAGGTTTTACTCTTTGTTCGATTGAATGAGAAAATGTACTGTTTCCAAAGATATACTGATAGGGCGCAATTGAATAGTCTAATGTTGGTCCGGTTTTGGTTCTTGTGAACGTTGGCATCGATAGGTTGCAAATTTACACTCTCGGGGCGTAATAGAACAAAATAATTTGGTTTTACTCTTTGTTCGATTGAATGAGAAAATGTCTTTCCAATGTTATACAGATAGGGCGCAACTGAGTAGTGTAATGTTGGTCCGGTTTTTGTTCTTGTGAACGTTGGCATCGATACGTTGCAAATTTACACTCTCGGGGCGTAATAGAACAAAATAATTGGGTTTTACTCATTGTTCGATTGAATGAGAAAATGTACTGTTTCCAAAGTTATACTGATAGGGCGCAATTGAGTAGTCTAATGTTGGTCCGGTTTTTGTTCTTGTGAACGTTGGTATCGATACGTTACAAATTTACACTCTCGGGGAGTAATAGAACAAAATAATTAGGTTTTACTCATTGTTCGATTTAATGAGAAAATGTCTTGTTCCCAAAGTTGTGCGATAGGCGCAATTGATTAGTCTAATGTTGGTCCGGTTTTGGTTCTTGTGAACGTTGGCATCGATAAGTTGCAAATTTACACTCTCGGGGCATAATAGATTAATATAATTAGGTTTTACTCGTTGTTCGGTTGCATGAGAAAATGTACTGTTTCAAAAGTTATCTTGATAGGCGCGAGTAGGCTAATTTTGGTCCGGTTTTGGTTCTTTTGAACTTTGGCATGGATACGTTGCAAATTTACACACTCGGGACGTAATAGAACAAAATAATTAGGTTTTACTCATTGTTCGATTGAATGAGAAAATGTACAGTTTCCAAAGTTATACTGATAGGGCTCAACTGAGTAGTCTAATGTTGGTCCGGTTTTGGTTCTTGTGAACGTTAGCATCGATAGGTTGCAAATTTACACTCTCGGGGCGAAATAGAACAAAATTATTAGGTTTTTACTCTTTGTTCGATTGAATGAGAAAATGTACTGTTTCCAAAGTTATACTGATAGGGCGCAACTGAGTAGTGTAATGTTGGTCCGGTTTTTGTTCTTGTGAACGTTGGCATCGATACGTTGCAAATTTACAATCTCGGGGCGTAATAGAACAAAATAATTAGGTTTTACTCATTGTTCGATTGAATGAGAAAATGTACTGTTTCCAAAGTTATACTGATAGGGCGCAATTGAATAGTCTAATGTTGGTCCGGTTTTTGTTCTTGTGAACGTTGGCATCGATACGTTGCAAATTTACACTCTCGGGGCGAAATAGAACAAAATTATTAGGTTTTTACTCTTTGTTCGATTGAATGAGAAAATGTACTGTTTCCAAAGTTATACTGATAGGGCGCAATTGAGTAGTCTAATGTTGGTCCGGTTTTGGTTCTTGTGAACGTTGGCATCGATAGTTTGCAAATTTACACTCTCGGGGCGCAATAGAACAAAATAATTAGGTTTTACTCTTTGTTCGATTGAATGAGAAAAAGTACTGTTTCCAAAGTTATACTGATAGGGCGCAATTGAGTAGTCCAATGTTGGTCCGGTTTCGGTTCTTGTGAACGTTGGCAATGATAGGTTGCAAATTTACACTCGCGGGGCGTAATAGAACAAAATAATTAGGTTTTACTCATTGTTCGATTGAATGAGAAAATGTACTGTTTCCAAAGTTATACTGAGAGGGCGCAACTGAGTAGTTTAATGTTGGTCCGATTTTGGTTCTTGTGAACTTTGGCATCGATACGTTGCAAATTTACACTCTCGGGGCCTAATAGAAAAAAATAATTAGGTTTTACTCAATGTTCGACTGAATGAGAAAATATCCTGTTTCCAAAGTTATACTGATAGGGCGCAATTGAGTAGTGTAATGTTGGTCCGGTTTTTGTTCTTGTGAACGTTGGCATCAATACGTTGCAAATTTACACTCTCGGGGCGTAATAGAACAAAATAATTAGGTTTTACTCATTGTTCGATTGAATGAGAAAATGTACTGTTTCCAAAGTTATACTGATAGGGCGCAATTGAGTAGTCTAATGTTGGTCCGGTTTTTGTTCTTGTGAACGTTGGCATCGATACGTTGCAAATTTACACTCTCGGGGCGTAATAGAACAAAATAATTTGGTTTTACTCATTGTTCAATTGAATGAGAAAATGTACTGTTTCCAATGTTATACGAGATAGGCGCAAGCGAGTAGTCTAATGTTGGTCCGGTTTTTGTTCTTGTGAACGTTGGCATCGATACGTTGCAAATTCACACTCTCGGGGCGTAATAAAATAAAATAATTAGGTATTTCTTATTGTTCGGTCGAATGAGAATATGTACTGTTTCCAAAGTTATACTGATAGGGCGCAATTGAGTAGTCTAATGTTGGTCCGGTTTTTTTTCTTGTGAACGTTGGTATCGATACGTTACAAATTTACACTCTCGGGGAGTAATAGAACAAAATAATTAAGTTTTACTCATTGTTCGAGTAAATGAGAAAATGTCTTGTTCCCAAAGTTGTGCGATAGGCGCAATTGAGTAGTCTAATGTTGGTCCGGTTTTTGTTCTTGTGAACGTTGGCATCGATACGTTGCAAATTTACAATCTCGGCGCGTAATAAAACCAAATAATTTGGTTTTACTCATTGTTCGATTGAATGAGAAAATGTACTGTTTCAAAAGTTATACTGATAGGGCGCAGCTGAGTAGGCTAATTTTGGTCCGGTTTTGGTTCTTTTGAACTTTGGCATGGATACGTTGCAAATTTACACACTCGGGACGTAATAGAACAAAATAATTAGGTTTTACTCATTGTTCGATTGAATGAGAAAATGTACTGTTTCCAAAGTTATACTGATAGGGCTCAACTGAGTAGTCTAATGTTGGTCCTGGTTTTGGTTCTTGTGAACGTTGGCATCGATAGGTTGCAAATTTACACTCTCGGGGCGTAATAGAACAAAATTATTAGGTTTTACTCTTTGTTCGATTGAATGAGAAAATGTCTTGTTTCCAAAGTTATACTGATAGTGCGCAATTGAGTAGTCTAATGTTGGTCCGGTTTTTGTTCTTGTGAACGTTGGCATCGATAGTTTGCAAATTTACACTCTCGGGGCGCAATAGAACAAAATAATTAGGTTTTACTCTTTGTTCGATTGAATGAGAAAAAGTACTGTTTCCAAAGTTATACTGATAGGGCGCAATTGAGTAGTCCAATGTTGGTCCGGTTTCGGTTCTTGTGAACGTTGGCAATGATAGGTTGCAAATTTACACTCTCGGGGCGTAATAGAACAAAATAATTAGGTTTTACTCATTGTTCGATTGAATGAGAAAATGTCTTTGTTTCCAAAGTTATGCGAGAGGCGCAAGTGAGTAGTTTAATGTTGGTCCGGTTTTGGTTCTTGTGAACGTTGGCATCGATACGTTGCAAATTTACACTCTCGGGGCGTAATAGAACAAAATAATTAGGTTTTACTCAATGTTCGATTGAATGAGAAAATGTACTGTTTCCAATGATATACTGATAGTGCGCAATTGAGTAGTCTAATGTTGGTCCGGTTTTGGTTCTTGTGAACGTTGGGCATCGATAGGTTGCAAATTTACACTCTCGCGGCGTAATAGAACAAAATAATAAGGTTTTACTCATTGTTCGATTTAATGAGAAAATGTACTGTTTCCAAAGTTGGACTGATAGGGCGCAATTGATTAGTCTAATGTTGGTCCGGTTTTGTTTTTTGTGAACGTTGGCATCGATAGGTTGCAAATTTACACTCTCGGGGCATAGTAGAACAAAATAAATAGGTTTTACTCTTTGTTCGATTGAATGAGAAAAGGTAACGTTTCCAAAGTTATACTGATAGGGTGCAATTGAGTAGTCCAATGTTGGTCCGGTTTTGGTTCTTGTGAACGTTGGCATCGATACGTTGTAAATTTACACTCTCGGGGCGTAATAGAACAAAATAATTTGGTTTTACTCATTGTTCGATTGAATTAGAAAATGTACAGTTTCCAAAGTGTTAAGGATTTTGTGTTGGCAAGTTTCGTGAGTTGAGTCGGAGTCTTGAAGGATTGGAGCGGATCGAAGATGGTCGAAGAATCCTAGACTTCGAAGAAAAGAGACATGTTGAATTACGACGTCAAGGTAAGTGTTTAATTCATGTTATGGTGATTCATACTTAGTTATAGGCATTAGAATCATAATATCATTGTATAACGGATTAGAAATTGTATCGGAACTTTGTAGTTTTCGAAAAGTGAAATTTCAGCAAAAATACAAAGTTATACCGGTATAAAATTGGTTTTGTACCGGTACAAAAAAGTTGCTATACCGGTATAGCCATCAATCCGTTACCGGTAATGGCCCTTCGCAGAAAAATCTTCCGTCATTGCATTACCGGTAATGGCCCTGTTTTTTAGGTACAAGAAGGTAAAAATCGATTTTCTCTAATCCGAATCTAATTGATTCTAAAGTCTATAAATAAGATGTTAGGGTTCTCTAATTTGAGGTGCTTCATGAAAATACTTGTTTGAGAAACCCTAGAGGCTAGGAATTCCTTCAAAACCTATTTTCTACTAAATAGCCTCGTTTAGGTCAAATCGAGATATAGTAAATCCTACTCTATATGTCGATTTGATCTACGATTCGTTTGGAGTTTTCTTCTTCGGTTTTCATCGATACTCCAACGAAGGATCACCATATTCATGATTCTATTCATGGTGGCGTCGTGGATTCGGCGTGATTGAAGACTTCGTGGATTCGGAGCGTGGCGTCGTGGATTCGGCGTGTTGAAGACTTCGTGGATTCGAAGTGGAGGCGTTTCGTGGATTCGAGACGTGGCGTTCGTGGACTCGGACGTGAGGGCGTGGACAACCCGAAGGAGGATTGCGCGGAGATCCATAAAAGAGTTAGAGAGGTTAAGTCCATGGAGTCGGTAATCACCTTGTAATCTTTTCTTTTAGTGGATTGTCATTCGCGTGTTGGTCCCGTGGGTTTTTTACTCCGAGTTGGAGTTTTCCCACGTAAATCTCGGTGTGCTTTTTAATTTCCGCATTTACCTTTTTATCGCATCGAGAATTGTGGTTTTTGGCCGATACACCTATTCACCCCCCTCTAGGTGTTGTTTGATACAATCTAGATAGATCCTTGGGGCTTCCCCGTAACTTTCAATTGGTATCAGAGAGGGATCTAGATATATTGATATCTAATGGCCGAAGCGGTAACATTAATCGACCTCCGTTTTTCGACGGCACGAATTATGCCTATTGGAAAGTTCGCATGAGAGCTTTTCTAATTGCAATCGAAGAGCGGGTGTGGAAATCAATTGAGTTCGGATGGAAACCTCCAACCGAAAAGGTCGATAATGTTGAGAAGCCTAAACCACGAGACAAGTGGACGAAAGATGAAAACGAGGCATCTTCGTTTAACGGCAAGGGCATAAACGCTTTATTTAATGCCTTGTCGCAAACGGAGTTTACTCGCGTGTCGGCTTGGGAAACCGCGAAAGAGATTTGGGATACTCTACAAGTTACGCATGAAGGAACGAGCTTAGTAAAGGTCCAAAAATTACAAATGCTTACAAGCAAATTTGATTCGATTTTCATGGATGAAAACGAGACCTTTACCGAGTACTATACACGTCTACAAGACATAGTAAATACATGCGCTAACTTGGGAGAGAAAATCCCCGAGACAAAAGTTGTTAGAAAAATTATTCAAACTCTTCCGGAACGTTTCGGGCAAAGGTTGCCGCGATTGAAACGGTTAAGCATCCGGATGAGATGAAAGTCGAAGAATTAGTAGGCGCTGTACAAACGTATGAGATGACTTTTCCTACTAATCAATCTTCTTCCAAGTCTTTTTCTAATAGCAGGGGATGGCACTCAAATCATCAAAGGAAGAAGACGACGACACGGATTCCGACGAAAATATTACGCTTGCGGATTTTGAACAACAATTGGCGCTCCTCACGAAGAAGTTTCGCCGGAATTTTCGAAAGAAGAACGATGCTTCATCTTCGAAGCGAAAATCCTTTTCTAAACCTTCTTCTAATTCTAAATTGAAAGATAAAAAACTTGTAAAGTCTTCAAATGAAAAAGATGAATTCGAAGGGGAAATCCAATGCTTCAAGTGTAGAGGCTACGGCCATATCGCAACGGATTGTCCTTCGAAGAAGACGTATAAACCGAAGGCTTTGCAAGCTAAAACGAAAACTTGGGATGACTCTTCTTCAAACGGATCATCATCAAGTGATGAAGAAAAGGATCATACGGCTTTAATCGCTAATTCTACATCTTTTCCTCCGTCTTATAATGTTGCTTGTTTATCATCTATTGTTTCTAACTCAAATCTTTCTCTCTCTTCGCATGGGTCTTCGAGCGAGAATGGCGAAAGTGAGGAGGAATCGAATGACGAGGATATAGCCGAAGCATACAACCAACTTCTTATCGAATCGAAAAAGATGGCTAAATTCAATAAGAAGTTGGAAAGTCGTTTGTTGGAGATTGAAGAAGATAACAACAATATGAGGATCATGAATGAAGCTCTTGAGGAGGAACGGGAATCGATTTTTAATAACAATTCGCTCCTCCAAAAGAAGCTAGAAGAAGCGGAATTAACAATGAAATCTTATAGGGATAAGATTGGATTTTTGGAGCAACAATTTAAGGAAACCTACACATCCAATCAAGTGTTAACCAAGCAAGTTCATCAACTCAAATCGGATCTTCAACAATTTTCCTCGGGTTCGAAAAAGTTGGATAACATGCTCGGGTTAGGTCAAACGAACAAGTTGGGCCTCGGATACGAAAGGACATATGTTGAGAAGGATCAAAAGACGACATCGAAAGTCTCAACAAATTTAAAAACAAAGGTATGTCACCGATGCGGAGTCAAGGGACATATCAAAAAGAGTTGCCCGAACAAGACAACGAAACCTCAATCGACACCTACTTCTATTCGGTATCTCCCACGGAATCAAATAGGAAATCAATTGGGACGAGTACTTCGTGCAAACCGGAAGGCTAAGCCTCAACGTAAATATCAACCGAAGAACCAAGCATCGAGACAATCATCGGTTGAACAAAGGTTGAAAGAAGTCAAGCCTCACGTCGACAAGTCAAAGCAAGGAAAAATTCGACAAGTTTGGATTCGGAAAGGTGATATCTTTCCTTGTTATTCTTCTTAGCTTGTTTTTCGGTTATGTAATGCTTTGATAGGTGTATATTTCCTATTTTTATCCATTGCATTACATGCTTAGGCGATTATTGGTACTTAGTGAATATTTTTGATGCTTGAGTTTCTTTTGTTTGAAAATCGTCTTTGAGGAAAGGTAAAGGGGAGTTTTTAAAATTTTTGAGAGTGGCAATGATTGAAAATCTTTAAAGTAGAGAGATTAAAGGTTTTTCAAAGAGAATTAACCGATTTTAAAGTCAATTCAAATTGAATTAAATTCATATTAATTATCGATTTTACTTCACTTTTCATTATTTTGACGATAATTTATTATGTGATTTCTTCTTACATACCTTCATCAAAATCTTGAAATTAATTATAATCCCCTTCTATTTAATCCATCTTGGTAGTGAATGTTGAATATAATTGATGGATATTTTCTAATTGACTAAGATTCGTCAAAATTATTTTCAATTGTGAGATTGTCTAATTGAGGGGGAGTTTGTTTTATTTAAAAAAAAGGAACTCCTTAGTTTAAAAGATGTGGAAAGAGTTACATCCGAAAGGAGTGTGAAAACTACCACCACATGTAGGAAAGAGCTACCACCCCGGTCGTCCGGTACGTGTGTGAAGCTACCACGTGAGAAATTATGAGAAAAACCGAAAATGTTGAAAAAAATGAATTTTTTGAATTTTTCGGTGATATAAGGTGATAGATTGAAAAAGATGCTCAAAGAGCCACCCCCGGTGCTATATTAGTTAAATCTCTATTTTGAACGGGTTTCGACAAATTGGTGTCAATTTGTTAAATTTTTAGAAAATTATTTTTCATCAATTTGCATCTTGATGATTTTAAATTATTTGATTTTTCTTGATTTTAAATTTTGATGATATGATGACTTTTGAAATCATAGGATATTTTATTTTCTTCATAATAATTTTTGAAGTGAAATCAGTAATTTTTATGAAATTAATTTGAATTTTGGGGAATTTTTGAATGAAAAAGGCTATTTTTCGATATTACGATTTTTTATAGGTATAAACTCATCCTATCGGTACAAAATACTGTAGCCGCGTGATATAATTACCGGAAACCAGCTTCGATCTCTCTCTACACTCACTCAAAACGCTCTCTCTCTCTCTAAAAATCCCCAGAGCCCTCCTCCTTCTATTCTACACGATTTCCCTCCAGATTATCAGGTATTCTGCTCGGATTTAAAGATCAAACCCGATTTTTGCATTTTTTTGAATATTCCGGGACAAGAGTTCGATCTCTGTTTTTACCCGTTTTTGATGCAATTTCTTGCTATAATTCACTATCTGAACTGATTATCTTGCATCTAGAACACCTAGCACACATTAGTTTGCGTTATTTTTGTCCGATTCACGCTCTAGGTTTCTAAAATATTGGATTTTCGGGAAAAATTGTTTAATCTCTGTTTTTGTTTCTTTTTGATGCAATATTTTGCTGTAAATCAGTGATTGGACATATAATCTTGCTTCTAGAACACTTAGAACACTTTGGAATTCAACTTTTTTCTGATTTATGTTCTAGGGTTCCTTTTTGGTGGAATTTCGGGATTTTTGAAAATGTGCCAAATTTAATGAAATTTTCTGCATGATCCAAGTTTGTTATTGCTTTATTATTTATTCTTGAATTATTTGTGAATTTTTCACAATTTTTAGAGAATTTTTTCAAAAATGTGTTCATGTGAGGTTTTTCATGTGTAGGACAATGGCTTTTTCGCTCGTACTCGTGCTCTTGGTGCTCATGGCCACAGGTGGTGGTCGCCGTCGTAGTGGAGGCAGACGGAGTGTCTCTAAAAGGACACGTCTTTGCGAGGAGTCGGAGGGATCGGACCCAGGCTATCGGTAGGAGGAGGTGAAGAAGAAGAGGAAGAAGGCTGAAGAGCTGTTTCCCGTCCGACAAGGGAAAAGGCATTCTTTGGTGAGTCGTCACGCGGAGGTGGTGCTACCGGGGAGCGTCGAGCCAAGAGGGATGCGATGTTCCTCTGCGAGAGCTCGAGCTTTCTCTCTCGTTCTTATATTGCAGAGCGGCACGTCAACTTCAAGGAACTCACTGAGCAGGTTCCTGAGTTTGGTCGCCTTATGTTGAGAGTCCCCATTGAGCCGGTTGGTCGTGTTCAGGCTCGCTCACCTTTCTGCGTGGAGCTCATTAGGGAGTTCTATATGCGTGGTTTAGTTCTGGCTGAGGATGAGGAGACAGGCACTTATGTCTTTGAGACTTCTGTGCGAGGAACGAAGTCGACTGGCACTCCTTATGATATGGGTGAGCTTTTGGGGATGGAGGTTGAGACTTCTGGACTTCATTATGCAGCGGGGCCACTTGATCTTCGACGAGGAGAGCGTTGTTGCGACGATCGCAGCGGGCGTTCGGATCGATCGTGCATTATTGGAATCTAAGGATACGCGCTACGAGTATCATCTCCTATCTTTGATCATGTGCTACAATGTTCAGCCTACTATTGGGACAAAGAGGCTTCGCTGGGAACGCTTTGTGTTGCTCTATCTCTTTGGACATCCTGAGCAGGCTCATGGGTTGAACTTGAACATTCCGTTCCTCATTTGGCAGCGAATGGTGCACGTTATTCAGTCTTCTACCCGGCGCGATCTACTTCCGTATCCCCAGCTGATTACTCGGATTTTGCGAGCAAACGGAGTAGACACTGATTGTGCTAAGTATGACTACGGACTTGGGCCGATTGATGCGGTGACTTGGGCAAAGTCTGTGAGCACCTTGAAGACTTTTCGGCGGACCAAGGAGTTCCCCACTGCGGCATCGAGTAGTGCGCACCTTCTCCACCTCCACCGTCACGGCGAGCGGAGCGTGCACCGCTGCGGGGTCCGCTAGATCAGGAGGCACAGTCACTTTGGACACACTTCATCGTGACATGGGTGCACTCACGAAGGAAGTAAATTTTCTCAAGAAAGGTTTCAAGAGTCTGGAGAAAGGAATGAAGAGGATCTTGGAGAAGATGGGTTGCACGCATGATGATATCTTTCCATCGACCTCATCCTATCAGCGCTCCGTGTCTCGCCGGTAGTTCCTACAGTGTCGGTCCAGTGGCGGTTACGGATCTCTTCTTTGGAGGAGACGATGACGACGACGAGGCGACTGAGTGATTTCTACCTCATTTTTACTGCTTTTACTAGGATTATGTCTAGTTTTCTTCCGCTCGGTAGTTGATGTTTATCTTTTCTTATGCATCTCGATTTGTAACTATGATTTGACTACTCTCTGTTTAGTTTGTGTTTCTTTCTATCTCTGTTTCTTTTTGGCAATTTTTGACAAAAAGGGGAGAATGGACTACGGTACGGGGGGAATTAATAGTGCATACATGTAGGGGGACTTGCATACAAAGGGGTAGAAATGATTAAGGAGGGAGAAGGCAATATTTATGAGCAAAGTGAAAAGTTGATGGAACAAGGATAAAAGAGGGAGAAGAGGAGAAGAGAAGATGAGAACAAAGAGATTGTTGATTGACTAATGTTTTGATTTTCTAACTTCGTTTGAAATTGTTTTGCAGGAAATCAAGACTTCAAGACTCCTAGTTGTGTCTAAGTCATAGAGTTTGTTTTAGGAGTTTTTGATGTATTTGTGGATCTTTATTGTATTTGGATTACACGCGAGAGGTTTAATGTTTTGGTGATGACATTGAACTTCGTAGTTCTTTTAAAATGTAATTTTGGTTAGTTTTTGTGTTTTGTCACGAAATTGCCAAAGGGGGAGATTGTTAAGGATTTTGTGTTGGCAAGTTTCGTGAGTTGAGTCGGAGTCTTGAAGGATTGGAGCGGATCGAAGATGGTCGAAGAATCCTAGACTTCGAAGAAAAGAGACATGTTGAATTACGACGTCAAGGTAAGTGTTTAATTCATGTTATGGTGATTCATACTTAGTTATAGGCATTAGAATCATAATATCATTGTATAACGGATTAGAAATTGTATCGGAACTTTGTAGTTTTCGAAAAGTGAAATTTCAGCAAAAATACAAAGTTATACCGGTATAAAATTGGTTTTGTACCGGTACAAAAAAGTTGCTATACCGGTATAGCCATCAATCCGTTACCGGTAATGGCCCTTCGCAGAAAAATCTTCCGTCATTGCATTACCGGTAATGGCCCTGTTTTTTTTTAATACAAGAAGGTAAAAATCTGATTTTTCTCTAATCCGAATCTAATTGATTCTAAAGTCTATAAATAAGATGTTAGGGTTCTCTAATTCTGGGTGCTTCATGAAAATACTTGTTTGAGAAACCCTAGAGGCTAGGAATTCCTTCAAAACCTATTTTCTACTAAATAGCCTCGTTTAGGTCAAATCGAGATATAGTAAATCCTACTCTATATGTCGATTTGATCTACGATTCGTTTGGAGTTTTCTTCTTCGGTTTTCATCGATACTCCAACGAAGGATCACCATATTCATGATTCTATTCATGGTGGCGTCGTGGATTCGGCGTGATTGAAGACTTCGTGGATTCGGAGCGTGGCGTCGTGGATTCGGCGTGTTGAAGACTTCGTGGATTCGAAGTGGAGGCGTTTCGTGGATTCGAGACGTGGCGTTCGTGGACTCGGACGTGAGGGCGTGGACAACCCGAAGGAGGATTGCGCGGAGATCCATAAAAGAGTTAGAGAGGTTAAGTCCATGGAGTCGGTAATCACCTTGTAATCTTTTCTTTTAGTGGATTGTCATTCGCGTGTTGGTCCCGTGGGTTTTTTACTCCGAGTTGGAGTTTTCCCACGTAAATCTCGGTGTGCTTTTTAATTTCCGCATTTACCTTTTTATCGCATCGAGAATTGTGGTTTTTGGCCGATACACCTATTCACCCCCCTCTAGGTGTTGTTTGATACAATCTAGATAGATCCTTGGGGCTTCCCCGTAACTCACACAAAGTTATACTGATAGGGCGCAATTGAGAAGTCTAATGTTGGTCCGGTTTTTGTTCTTGTGAACGTTGGCATCGATACATTACAAATTTACACTCTCGGGGAGTAATAGAAAAAAATAATAAGGTTTTACTCACTTCGATTTAAAGAGAAAATGTACCGTTTCCAATGTTGTGCGATAGGCGTAATTGATTAGTCTAATGTTGGTCCGGTTTTTGTTCTTGTGAACGTTGGCATCGATACGTTGCAAATTTACAATCTCGGCGCGTAATAAAACCAAATAATTTGGTTTTACTCATTGTTCGATTGAATGAGAAAATATACTGTTTCCAAAGTTATACTGATAGGGCGCAACTGAGTAGTCTAATTTTGGTCCGGTTTTGGTTCTTTTGAACTTTGGCATGGATACGTTGCAAATTTACGCACTCGGGGCGTAATAGAACAAAATAATTAGGTTTTACTCATTGTTCGATTGAATGAGAAAATGTACAGTTTCCAAAGTTATACTGATAGGGCGCAACTTAGTAGTCTAATGTTGGTCCGATTTTGGTTCTTGTGAACGTTGGCATCGAAAGGTTGCAAATTTACACTCTAGGGGCGTAACAGAACAAAATAATTAGGTTTTACTCTTTGTTCGATTGAATGAGAAAATGTACTGTTTCCAAAGTTGTACTGATAGGGCGCAATTGATTAGTCTAATGTTGGTCCGGTTTTTGTTCTTGTGAACGTTGGCATCGATACGTTGCAAATTTACAATCTAGGGGCGTAATAAAACCAAATAATTTGGTTTTACTCATTGTTCGATTGAATGAGAAAATGTACTGTTTCCAAAGTTATACTGATAGGGCGCAACTGAGTAGTCTAATGTTGGTCCGGTTTTGGTTCTTGTGAACGTTGGCATCGATACGTTGCAAATTTACACTCTCGGGGCGTAATAGAACAAAATAATTTGGTTTTACTCATTGTTCGATTGAATGAGAAAATGTCTTGTTTCCAATGTTATACGGATAGGCGCAACTGAGTAGTGTAATTTTGGTCCTGTTTTTGTTCTTGTGAACGTTGGCATCGATACGTTGCAAATTTACACTCTCGGAGCGTAATAGAACAAAATAATTGGGTTTTACTCATTGTTCGATTGAATGAGAAAATGTACTATTTCCAAAGTTATACTGATAGGGCGCAATTGAGTAGTCTAATGTTGGTCCGGTTTTTGTTCTTGTGAACGTTGTTATCGATACGTTACAAATTTACACTCTCGGGGAGTAATAGAACAAAATAATTAAGTTTTACTCATTGTTCGATTTAATGAGAAAATGTACTGTTCCCAAAGTTGTACTGATAGGGCGCAATTGATTAGTCTAATGTTGGTCCGGTTTTGTTCTTGTGAACGTTGGCATCGATACGTTGCAAATTTACAATCTTGGGGCATAATAAAACCAAATAATTTGGTTTTACTCATTGTTCGATTGAATGAGAAAATGTACGTTTCAAAAGTTATGCGATAGGCGCAACCGAGTAGGCTAATTTTGGTCCGGTTTTGGTTCTTTTGAACTTTGGCATGGATACGTTGCAAATTTACACACTCGGACGTAATAGAACAAAATAATTAGGTTTTACTCATTGTTCGATTGAATGAGAAAATGTAGCTTTCCAAAGTTATATTGATAGGGCTCAACTGAGTAGTCTAATGTTGGTCCGGTTTTGGTTCTTGTGAACGTTAGCATCGATAGGTTGCAAATTTACACTCTCGGGGCGAAATAGAACAAAATTATTAGGTTTTACTCTTTGTTCGATTGAATGAGAAAATGTACTGTTTCCAAAGTTATACTGATAGGGCGCAATTGAGTAGTCTAATGTTGGTCCGGTTTTTGTTCTTGTGAACGTTGGCATCGATAGTTTGCAAATTTACACTCTCGGGGCGCAATAGAACAAAATAATTAGGTTTTACTCTTTGTTCGATTGAATGAGAAAAAGTACTGTTTCCAAAGTTATACTGATAGGGCGCAATTGAGTAGTCCAATGTTGGTCCGGTTTCGGTTCTTGTGAACGTTGGCAATGATAGGTTGCAAATTTACACTCTCGGGGCGTAATAGAACAAAATAATTAGGTTTTACTCATTGTTCGATTGAATGAGAAAATGTACTGTTTCCAAAGTTATACTGATAGGGCGCAACTGAGTAGTTTAATGTTGGTCCGGTTTTGGTTCTTGTGAACTTTGGCGTCGATACGTTGCAAATTTACACTCTCGGGGCCTAATAGAAAAAAATAATTAGGTTTTACTCAATGTTCGATTGAATGAGAAAATGTCGTTTCCAATGATATGCGATAGTGCGCAATTGAGTAGTCTAATGTTGGTCCGGTTTTGGTTCTTGTGAACGTTGGCATCGATAGGTTGCAAATTTACACTCTCGCGGCGTAATAGAACAAAATAATAAGGTTTTACTCATTGTTCGATTTAATGAGAAAATGTCTTTGTTTCCAAAGTTGGACTGATAGGGCGCAATTGATTAGTCTAATGTTGGTCCGGTTTTGTTTTTTGTGAACGTTGGCATCGATAGGTTGCAAATTTACACTCTCGGGGCGTAATAGAACAAAATAAATAGGTTTTACTCTTTGTTCGATTGAATGAGAAAAGGTAACGTTTCCAAAGTTATACTGATAGGGTGCAATTGAGTAGTCCAATGTTGGTCCGGTTTTGGTTCTTGTGAACGTTGGCATCGATACGTTGTAAATTTACACTCTCGGGGCGTAGTAGAACAAAATAATTTGGTTTTACTCATTGTTCGATTGATTTAGAAAATGTCTTGTTTCCAAAGTTATGCGATAGGGCGCAATTGAGTAGTCTAATGTTGGTCCGGTTTTGGTTCTTGTGAACGTTGGCATGGATACGTTGCGAATATACACTCTCGGGGCGTAATAGAACAATATAATTAGGTTTTACTCACTTCGATTTAAAGAGAAAATGTACTGTTTCCAATGTTGTACTGATAGGGCGTAATTGATTAGTCTAATGTTGGTCCGGTTTTTGTTCTTGTGAACGTTGGCATCGATACGTTGCAAATTTACCATCTCGGGGCGTAATAAAACCAAATAATTTGGTTTTACTCATTGTTCGATTGAATGAGAAAATGTACTGTTTCCAAAGTTATACTGATAGGGCGCAACTGAGTAGTCTAATTTTGGTCCGGTTTTGGTTCTTTTGAACTTTGGCATGGATACGTTCCAAATTTACGCACTCGGGGCGTAATAGAACAAAATAATTAGGTTTTACTCATTGTTCGATTGAATGAGAAAATGTACAGTTTCCAAAGTTATACTGATAGGGCGCAACTGAGTAGTCTAATGTTGGTCCGGTTTTGGTTCTTGTGAACGTTGGCATCGAAAGGTTGCAAATTTACACTCTCGGGGCGTAACAGAACAAAATAATTAGGTTTTACTCTTTGTTCGATTGAATGAGAAAATGTACTGTTTCCAAAGTTGTACTGATAGGGCGCAATTGATTAGTCTAATGTTGGTCCGGTTTTTGTTCTTGTGAACGTTGGCATCGATACGTTGCAAATTTACAATCTCTGGGCGTAATAAAACCAAATAATTTGGTTTTACTCATTGTTCGATTGAATGAGAAAATGTCTTGTTTCCAAAGTTATGCGATAGGCGCAGTAGTCTATTGTTGGGTCGGTTTTGGTTCTTGTGAACGTTGGCATCGATAGTTTGCAAATTTACACACTCGGGGCGCAATAGAACAAAATAATTAGGTTTTACTCTTTGTTCGATTGAATGAGAAAAAGTACTGTTTCCAAAGTTATACTTATAGTGCGCAATTTAGTTGTCTAATGTTGGTCCGGTTTTTGTTCTGGTGAACGTTGGCATCGATACGTTGCAAATTTACACTCTCGGGGCGTAATAGAACAAAATAATTTGGTTTTACTCATTGTTCGATTGAATGAGAAAATGTACTGTTTCCAATGTTATACAGATAGGGCGCAACTGAGTAGTCTAATGTTGGTCCGGTTTTTGTTCTTGTGAACGTTGGCATCGATACATTACAAATTTACACTCTCGGGGAGTAATAGAAAAAAATAATAAGGTTTTACTCACTGTTCGATTTAAAGAGAAAATGTACTGTTTCCAATGTTGTACTGATAGGGCGTAATTGATTAGTCTAATGTTGGTCCGGTTTTTGTTCTTGTGAACGTTGGCATCGATACGTTGCAAATTTACAATCTCGGGGCGTAATAAAACCAAATAATTTGTTTTTACTCATTGTTCGATTGAATGAGAAAAGGTACTGTTTCCAATGTTATACTGATAGTGCGCAATTGAGTAGTCTAATGATGGTCCGGTTTTGGTTCTTGTGAACGTTGGCATCGATAGGTTGCAAATTTACACTCTCGCGGCGTAATAGAACAAAATAATAAGGTTTTACTCTTTGTTCGATTGAATGAGAAAAAGTACTGTTTCCAAAGTTATACTGATAGTGCGCAATTGAGTTGTCTAATGTTGGTCCGGTTTTTGTTCTGGTGAACGTTGGCATCGATACGTTGCAAATTTACACTCTCGGGGCGTAATAGAACAAAATAATTTGGTTTTACTCTTTGTTCGATTGAATGAGAAAATGTACTGTTTCCAATGTTATACAGATAGGGCGCAACTGAGTAGTGTAATGTTGGTCCGGTTTTGGTTCTTGTGAACGTTGGCATCTATAGGTTGCAAATTTACACTCTCGGGGCGTAATAGAACAAAATAATTTGGTTTTACTCATTGTTCGATGGAATGAGAAAATGTACTGTTTCCAAAGTTATACTGATAGGGCGCAACTGAGTAGTCTAATGTTGGTCCGGTTTTGGTTCTTGTGAAAGTTGGCATCGATACGTTGCAAATTTACACTCTCGGGGCCTAATAGAACAAAATAATTAGGTTTTACTCATTGTTCGACTGAATGAGTAAATATCTTGTATCCAAAGTTATACCGATAGTAACCGAGTAGTCTAATGTTGGTCCTATTGGTTCTTGTGAACGTTGGCATCGATACGTTGCAAATTTACACTCTCGGGGCGTAATAGAACAAAATAATTAGGTTTTACTCATTGTTCGATTGAATGAGAAAATGTACTGTTTCCAAAGTTATACTGATAGGGCGCAATTGAATAGTCTAATGTTGGTCCGGTTTTGGTTCTTGTGAACGTTGGCATCGATAGGTTGCAAATTTACACTCTCGGGGCGTAATAGAACAAAATAATTTGGTTTTACTCTTTGTTCGATTGAATGAGAAAATGTACTGATTCCAAAGTTATACTGATAGGGCGCAACAGAGTAGTCTAATGTTGGTCCAGTTTTGGTTCTTGTGAACGTTGGCATCGATAGGTTGCAAATTTACACTCTCGGGGCGTAATAGAACAAAATAATTAGGTTTTACTCTTTGTTCGATTGAATGAGAAAATGTCTCGTTTCCAAAGTTATACTGATAGGGCGCAATTGAATAGTCTAATGTTGGTCCGGTTTTGGTTCTTGTGAACGTTGGCATCGATAGGTTGCAAATTTACACTCTCGAAGCCTAATAGAACAAAATAATTTGGTTTTACTCTTTGTTCGATTGAATGAGAAAATGTACAGTTTCCAAAGTTATACTGATAGGGCGCAATTGAGTTGTCTAATGTTGGTTCGGTTTTGGTTCTTGTGAACGTTGGCATCGATAGGTTGCAAATTTACACTCTCGGGGCGTAATAGAACAAAATAATTAGGTTTTACTCATTGTTCGATTGAATGAGAAAATGTACTGTTTCCAAAGTTATACTGATAGTGCGCAATTGAGTAGTCTAATGATGGTCCGGTTTTGGTTCTTGTGAACGTTGGCATCGATAGGTTGCAAATTTACACTCTCGCGGCGTAATAGAACAAAATAATAAGGTTTTACTCACTGTTCGATTTAAAGAGAAAATGTACTGTTTCCAAAGTTGTACTGATAGGGCGCAATTGATTAGTCTAATGTTGGTCCGGTTTTGTTTTTTGTGAACGTTGGCATCGATAGGTTGCAAATTTACACTCTCGGGGCGTAATAGAACAAAATAATTAGGTTTTACACTTTGTTCGATTGAATGAGAAAAGGTAATGTTTCCAAAGTTATACTGATAGGGTGCAATTGAGTAGTCTAATGTTGGTCCGATTTTGGTTCTTGTGAACGTTGGCATCGATACGTTGTAAATTTACACTCTCGGGGCGTACTAGAACAAAATAATTAGGTTTTACTCTTTGTTCGATTGAATGAGAAAAAGTACTGTTTCCAAAGTTATACTGATAGTGCGCATTTGAGTTGTCTAATGTAGGTTCGGTTTTTGTTTTGGT
The DNA here is from genome assembly GCA_025177825.1 of Aechmea fasciata. Lineage (NCBI taxonomy): Eukaryota > Viridiplantae > Streptophyta > Magnoliopsida > Poales > Bromeliaceae > Aechmea > Aechmea fasciata. Next base: position 14,399,441 of record CM045928.1, on the reverse strand, counting down.
GAACGTTGGCATCGATACGTTGCAAATTTACACTCTCGGGCGTAATAGAACAAAATTATTTGGTTTTACTCATTGTTCGATGGAATGAGAAAATGTACGGGTTCCAATGTTATACTGATAGGGCGCAACTGAGTAGTGTAATGTTGGTCCGGTTTTGGTTCTTGCGAACGTTGGCATCGATAGGTTGCAAATTTACACTCTCGGGGCGTAATAGAACAAAATAATTAGGTTTTACTCTTTGTTCGATTGAATGAGAAAATGTACTGTTTCTAAAGTTATACTGATAGGGCGCAATTGAGTAGTCCAATGTTGGTCCTGCTCGGTTTTTGTGAAGGTTGGCATGGATAGGTTGCAAATTTACACTCTCGGGGCGTAATAGAACAAAATAATTAGGTTTTACTCATTGTTCGATGGAATGAGAAAATGTACTGTTTCCAAAGTTAACCTGATAGGGCGCAACTGAGTAGTCTAATGTTTGTCCGGTTTTGGTTCTTGTGAAATTTGGCATCGATACGTTGCAAATTTAAACTCTCGGGGCCTAATAGAACAAAATAATTAGGTTTTACTCATTGTTCGACTGAATGAGAAAATATCCTGTTTCCAAAGTTATACTGATAGGGCGCAACTGAGTAGTCTAATGTTGGTCCGGTTTTGGTTCTTGTGAACGTTGGCATCTATAGGTTGCAAATTTACACTCTCGGGGCGTAATAGAACAAAATAATTTGGTTTTACTCATTGTTCGATGGAATGAGAAAATGTACTGTTTCCAAAGTTAACCTGATAGGGCGCAACTGAGTAGTCTAATGTTGGTCCGGTTTTGGTTCTTGTGAAATTTGGCATCGATACGTTGCAAATTTACACTCTCGGGGCCTAATAGAACAAAATAATTAGGTTTTACTCATTGTTCGACAGAATGAGTAAATATCCTGTATCCACAGTTATACTGATAGGGCGCAACTGAGTAGTCTAATGTTGGTCCGGTATTGGTTCTTGTGAACGTTGGCATCGATACGTTGCAAATTTACAATCTCGGGGCGTAATAGAACAAAATAATTAGGTTTTACTCATTGTTCGATTGAATGAGAAAATGTACTGTTTCCAAAGTTATACTGATAGGGCGCAATTGAATAGTCTAATGTTGGTCCGGTTTTGGTTCTTGTGAACGTTGGCATCGATAGGTTGCAAATTTACACTCTCGGGGCGTAATAGAACAAAATAATTTGGTTTTACTCTTTGTTCGATTGAATGAGAAAATGTACTGTTTCCAAAGTTATACTGATAGGGCGCAATTGAATAGTCTAATGTTGGTCCGGTTTTGGTTCTTGTGAACGTTGGCATCGATAGTTTGCAAATTTACACTCTCGGGGCCTAATAGAAAAAAATAATTAGGTTTTACTCAATGTTCGATTGAATGAGAAAATGTACTGTTTCCAATGTTATACTGATAGGGCGCAATTGAGTAGTCTAATGATGGTCCGGTTTTGGTTCTTGTGAACGTTGGCATCGATACGTTGCAAATTTACACTCTCGGGGCGTAATAGAACAAAATAATTAGGTTTTACTCACTGTTCGATTTAAAGAGAAAAAGTACTGTTTCCAAAGTTGTACTGATAGGGGGCAATTGATTAGTCTAATGTTGGTCCGGTTTTTTGTTTGTCAACGTTGGCATCGATAGGTTGCAAATTTACACTCTCGGGGCGTAATAGAACAAAATAATTAGGTTTTACACTTTGTTCGATTGAATGAGAAAAGGTAATGTTTCCAAAGTTATACTGATAGGGTGCAATTGAGTAGTCCAATGTTGGTCCGATTTTGGTTCTTGTGAACGTTGGCATCGATACGTTGTAAATTTACACTCTCGGGGCGTAATAGAACAAAATAATTAGGTTTTACTCTTTGTTCGATTGAATGAGAAAAAGTACTGTTTCCAAAGTTATACTGATAGTGCGCATTTGAGTTGTCTAATGTAGGTCCGGTTTTTGTTTTGGTGAACGTTGGCATCGATACGTTGCAAATTTACACTCTCGGGGCGTAATAGAACAAAATTATTTGGTTTTACTCATTGTTCGATTGAATGAGAAAATGTACTGTTTCCAATGTTATACGATAGGCGCAATCGAGTAGTGTAATGTTGGTCCTGCTTTTGGTTCTTGCGAACGTTGGCATCGATAGGTTGCAAATTTACACTCTCGGGCGTAATAGAACAAAATAATTAGGTTTTACTCTTTGTTCGATTGAATGAGAAAATGTACCGTTTCTAAAGTTATACCGATAGTGGCGCAATTGAGTAGTCCAATGTTGGTCCGGTGCTGTTTCTTGTGAACGTTGGCATTGATAGGTTGTAAATTTATACTCTCGGGGCGTAATAGAACAAAATAATTAGGTTTTACTCATTGTTCGATGGAATGAGAAAATGTACTGTTTCCAAAGTTAACCTGATAGGGCGCAACTGAGTAGTCTAATGTTGGTCCGGTTTTGGTTCTTGTGAAATTTGGCATCGATACGTTGCAAATTTAAACTCTCGGGGCCTAATAGAACAAAATAATTAGGTTTTACTCATTGTTCGATTGAATGAGAAAATGTCCTGTTTCCAAAGTTATACCGATAAAGAACCGAGTAGTGTAATGTTGGTCCGGTTTAGGTTCTTGTGAACGTTGGCATCTATAGGTTGCAAATTTACACTCTCGGGGCGTAATAGAACAAAATAATTAGGTTTTACTCATTGTTCGATTGAATGAGAAAATGTACTGTTTCCAAAGTTAACCTGATAGGCTAACCGAGTAGTCTAATGTTTGTCCTGCTTTTGGTTCTTGTGAAATTTGGCATCGATACGTTGCAAATTTACACTCTGGCCTAATAGAACAAAATAATTAGGTTTTACTCATTGTTCGACCGAATGAGTAAATATCCCGTATCCACGCTTATACCGATAGGCGCAACTGAGTATTCTAATGTTGGTCCGGTATTGGTTCTTGTGAACGTTGGCATCGATACGTTGCAAATTTACACTCTCGGGGCGTAATAGAACAAAATAATTAGGTTTTACTCATTGTTCGATTGAATGAAAAAATGTACTGTTTCCAAAGTTATACTGATAGGGCGCAATTGAATAGTCTAATGTTGGTCCGGTTTTGGTTCTTGTGAACGTTGGCATCGATAGGTTGCAAATTTACACTCTCGGGGCGTAATAGAACAAAATAATTTGGTTTTACTCTTTGTTCGATTGAATGAGAAAATGTACTGTTTCCAAAGTTATACTGATAGGGCGCAATTGAATAGTCTAATGTTGGTCCGGTTTTGGTTCTTGTGAACGTTGGCATCGATAGGTTGCAAATTTACACTCTCGGGGCGTAATAGAACAAAATAATTAGGTTTTACTCTTTGTTCGATTGAATGAGAAAATGTACTGTTTCCAAAGTTATACTGATAGGGCGCAATTGAATAGTCTAATGTTGGTCCGGTTTTGGTTCTTGTGAACGTTGGCATCGATAGGTTGCAAATTTACACTCTCGGGGCGTAATAGAACAAAATAATTTGGTTTTACTCTTTGTTCGATTGAATGAGAAAATGTACTGTTTCCAAAGTTATACTGAGAGTGCGCAATTGAGTTGTCTAATGTTGGTTCGGTTTTGGTTCTTGTGAACGTTGGCATCGATAGTTTGCAAATTTACACTCTCGGGGCCTAATAGAACAAAATAATTAGGTTTTACTCATTGTTCGATTGAATGAGAAAATGTACTGTTTCCAATGTTATACTGATAGTGCGCAATTGAGTAGTCTAATGATGGTCCGGTTTTGGTTCTTGTGAACGTTGGCATCGATAGGTTGCAAATTTACACTCTCGCGGCGTAATAGAACAAAATAATAAGGTTTTACTCACTGTTCGATTTAAAGAGAAAATGTACTGTTTCCAAAGTTGTACTGATAGGGCGCAATTGATTAGTCTAATGTTGGTCCGGTTTTGTTTTTTGTGAACGTTGGCATCGATAGGTTGCAAATTTACACTCTCGGGGCGTAATAGAACAAAATAATTAGGTTTTACACTTTGTTCGATTGAATGAGAAAAGGTAATGTTTCCAAAGTTATACTGATAGGGTGCAATTGAGTAGTCCAATGTTGGTCCGATTTTGGTTCTTGTGAACGTTGGCATCGATACGTTGTAAATTTACACTCTCGGGGCGTAATAGAACAAAATAATTAGGTTTTACTCTTTGTTCGATTGAATGAGAAAAAGTACTGTTTCCAAAGTTATACTGATAGTGCGCATTTGAGTTGTCTAATGTAGGTCCGGTTTTTGTTTTGGTGAACGTTGGCATCGATACGTTGCAAATTTACACTCTCGGGGCGTAATAGAACAAAATTATTTGGTTTTACTCATTGTTCGATTGAATGAGAAAATGTACTGTTTCCAATGTTATACAGATAGGGCGCAACTGAGTAGTGTAATGTTGGTCCGGTTTTGGTTCTTGCGAACGTTGGCATCGATAGGTTGCAAATTTACACTCTCGGGGCGTAATAGAACAAAATAATTAGGTTTTACTCTTTGTTCGATTGAATGAGAAAATGTACTGTTTCTAAAGTTACACTGATAGGGCGCAATTGAGTAGTCCAATGTTGGTCCGGTTCTGGTTCTTGTGAACGTTGGCATTGATAGGTTGTAAATTTATACTCTCGGGGCGTAATAGAACAAAATAATTAGGTTTTACTCATTGTTCGATGGAATGAGAAAATGTCCGTTTCCAAAGTTAACTCCGATAGGGCGCAACTGAGTAGTCTAATGTTGGTCCGGTTTTGGTTCTTGTGAAATTTGGCATCGATACGTTGCAAATTTACACTCTCGGGGCGTAATAGAACAAAATAATTAGGTTTTACTCATTGTTCGACCGAATGAGAAAATATCCCGTTTCCAAAGTTATACCGATAGGCGCAGAATTGAGTAGTGTAATGTTGGTCCGGTTTTGGTTCTTGTGAACGTTGGCATCTATAGGTTGCAAATTTACACTCTCGGGGCGTAATAGAACAAAATAATTTGGTTTTACTCATTGTTCGATGGAATGAGAAAATGTACTGTTTCCAAAGTTAACCTGATAGGGCGCAATTGAGTAGTCTAATGTTGGTCCGGTTTTGGTTCTTGTGAAATTTGGCATCGATACGTTGCAAATTTACACTCTCGGGGCCTAATAGAACAAAATAATTAGGTTTTACTCATTGTTCGGATGAATGAGAAAATATCCCGTTTCCAAAGTTATACCGATAGGCGCAATCGAGTAGTGTAATGTTGGTCCTGCTTTTGCTTCTTGTGAACGTTGGCATCTATAGGTTGCAAATTTACACTCTCGGGGCGTAATAGAACAAAATAATTTGGTTTTACTCATTGTTCGATGGAATGAGAAAATGTACTGTTTCCAAAGTTAACCTGATAGGGCGCAACTGAGTAGTCTAATGTTGGTCCGGTTTTGGTTCTTGTGAAATTTGGCATCGATACGTTGCAAATTTACACTCTGGCCTAATAGAACAAAATAATTAGGTTTTACTCATTGTTCGAATGAGTAAATATCCCGTATCCACGCTTATACCGATAGGGCGCAACTGAGTAGTCTAATGTTGGTCCGGTATTGGTTCTTGTGAACGTTGGCATCGATACGTTGCAAATTTACAATCTCGGGGCGTAATAGAACAAAATAATTAGGTTTTACTCATTGTTCGATTGAATGAGAAAATGTACTGTTTCCAAAGTTATACTGATAGGGCGCAATTGAGTAGTCTAATGTTGGTCCGGTTCTGGTTCTTGTGAACGTTGGCATCGATAGGTTGCAAATTTACACCGTGGGGCGTAATAGAACAAAATAATTTGGTTTTACTCTTTGTTCGATTGAATGAGAAAATGTACTGTTTCCAAAGTTATACTGATAGGGCGCAATTGAATAGTCTAATGTTGGTCCGGTTTTGGTTCTTGTGAACGTTGGCATCGATAGGTTGCAAATTTACACTCTGGGGCGTAATAGAACAAAATAATTCGGTTTTACTCTTTGTTCGATTGAATGAGAAAATGTACTGTTTCCAAAGTTATACTGATAGGGCGCAATTGAATAGTCTAATGTTGGTCCGGTTTTGGTTCTTGTGAACGTTGGCATCGATAGGTTGCAAATTTACACTCTCGAAGCGTAATAGAACAAAATAATTTGGTTTTACTCTTTGTTCGATTGAATGAGAAAATGTACTGTTTCCAAAGTTATACTGAGAGTGCGCAATTGAGTTGTCTAATGTTGGTTCGGTTTTGGTTCTTGTGAACGTTGGCATCGATAGGTTGCAAATTTACACTCTCGGGGCGTAATAGAACAAAATAATTAGGTTTTACTCAATGTTCGATTGAATGAGAAAATGTACTGTTTCCAATGTTATACTGATAGTGCGCAATTGAGTAGTCTAATGATGGTCCGGTTTTGGTTCTTGTGAACGTTGGCATCGATAGGTTGCAAATTTACACTCTCGGGGCGTAATATAACAAAATAATAAGGTTTTTCTCATTGTTCGATTTAAAGAGAAAATGTACTGTTTCCAAAGTTGTACCGATAGCGCAATTGATTAGTCTAATGTTGGTCCGGTTTTGTTTTTTGTGAACGTTGGCATCGATAGTTGCAAATTTACACTCTCGGGGCGTAATAGAACAAAATAATTAGGTTTTACACTTTGTTCGATTGAATGAGAAAAGGTAATGTTTCCAAAGTTATACTGATAGGGTGCAATTGAGTAGTCCAATGTTGGTCCGATTTTGGTTCTTGTGAACGTTGGCATCGATACGTTGTAAATTTACACTCTCGGGGCGTAATAGAACAAAATAATTAGGTTTTACTCTTTGTTCGATTGAATGAGAAAAAGTACTGTTTCCAAAGTTATACTGATAGTGCGCATTTGAGTTGTCTAATGTAGGTCCGGTTTTTGTTTTGGTGAACGTTGGCATCGATACGTTGCAAATTTACACTCTCGGGGCGTAATAGAACAAAATTATTTGGTTTTACTCATTGTTCGATTGAATGAGAAAATGTACTGTTTCCAAAGTTATACTGATAGGGCGCAACTGAGTAGTCTAATGTTGGTCCGGTTTTGGTTCTTGTGAACGTTGGCATCGATAGGTTGCAAATTTACACTCTCGGGGCGTAATAGAACAAAATAATTAGGTTTTACTCTTTGTTCGATTGAATGAGAAAAAGTACTGTTTCCAAAGTTATACTGATAGGGCGCAATTGAGTAGTCCAATGTTGGTCCGGTTCTGGTTCTTGTGAACGTTGGCATTGATAGGTTGTAAATTTATACTCTCGGGGCGTAATAGAACAAAATAATTAGGTTTTACTCATTGTTCGATGGAATGAGAAAATGTACTGTTTCCAAAGTTAACCTGATAGGGCGCAACTGAGTAGTCTAATGTTGGTCCGGTTTTGGTTCTTGTGAACGTTGGCATCGATACGTTGCAAATTTACACTCTCGGGGCCTAATAGAACAAAATAATTAGGTTTTACTCATTGTTCGACTGAATGAGAAAATATCCTGTTTCCAAAGTTATACTGATAGGGCGCAACTGAGTAGTGTAATGTTGGTCCGGTTTTGGTTCTTGTGAACGTTGGCATCTATAGGTTGCAAATTTACACTCTCGGGGCGTAATAGAACAAAATAATTTGGTTTTACTCTTTGTTCGATTGAATGAGAAAATGTCGTTTCCAAAGTTAACTGAGAGGGCGCAACCGAGTAGTCTAATGTTGGTCCGGTTTTGGTTCTTGTGAAATTTGGCATCGATACGTTGCAAATTTACACTCGGGCCTAATAGAACAAAATAATTAGGTTTTACTCATTGTTCGACTGAATGAGAAAATATCCTGTTTCCAAAGTTATACTGATAGGGCGCAACTGAGTAGTGTAATGTTGGTCCGGTTTTGGTTCTTGTGAACGTTGGCATCTATAGGTTGCAAATTTACACTCTCGGGGCGTAATAGAACAAAATAATTTGGTTTTACTCATTGTTCGATGGAATGAGAAAATGTACTGTTTCCAAAGTTAACCTGATAGGGGGGGCAACTGAGTAGTCTAATGTTGGTCCGGTTTTGGTTCTTGTGAAATTTGGCATCGATACGTTGCAAATTTACACTCTCGGGGCCTAATAGAACAAAATAATTAGGTTTTACTCATTGTTCGATCGAATGAGTAAATATCCCGTATCCACGTTATACCGATAGGCGCAATTGAGTAGTCTAATGTTGGTCCCGTATTGGTTCTTGTGAACGTTGGCATCGATAGGTTGCAAATTTACACTCTCGGGGCGTAATAGAACAAAATAATAAGGTTTTACTCATTGTTCGATTGAATGAGAAAATGTACTGCTTTCCAAAGTTATACCGATAGCGCAATTGAATAGTCTAATGTTGGTCCGCTTTGGTTCTTGTGAACGTTGGCATCGATAGGTTGCAAATTTACACTCTCGGGGCGTAATAGAACAAAATAATTTGGTTTTACTCTTTGTTCGATTGAATGAGAAATTGTACTGTTTCCAAATTTATACCGATAGGCGCAATTGAGTAGTCTAATGTTTGTCCGGTTTTGGTTCTTGTGAACGTTGGCATCGATAGGTTGCAAATTTACACTCTCGGGGCGTAATAGAACAAAATAATTCGGTTTTACTCTTTGTTCGATTGAATGAGAAAAAGTACTGTTTCCAAAGTTATACTGATAGGGCGCAATTGAATAGTCTAATGTTGGTCCGGTTTTGGTTCTTGTGAACGTTGGCATCGATAGGTTGCAAATTTACACTCTCGAAGCGTAATAGAACAAAATAATTTGGTTTTACTCTTTGTTCGATTGAATGAGAAAATGTACCGTTTCCAAAGTTATACCGATAGGGCAATTGAATAGTCTAATGTTGGTCCGGTTTTGGTTCTTGTGAACGTTGGCATCGATAGGTTGCAAATTTACACTCTGGGGCGTAATAGAACAAAATAATTCGGTTTTACTCTTTGTTCGATTGAATGAGAAAATGTACTGTTTCCAAAGTTATACTGATAGGGCGCAATTGAATAGTCTAATGTTGGTCCGGTTTTGGTTCTTGTGAACGTTGGCATCGATAGGTTGCAAATTTACACTCTCGGGGCGTAATAGAACAAAATAATTTGGTTTTACTCTTTGTTCGATTGAATGAGAAATTGAGTAGTCTAATGATGGTCCGGTTTTGGTTCTTGTGAACGTTGGCATCGATAGGTTCAAAATTTACACTCTCGCGGCGTAATAGAACAAAATAATAAGGTTTTACTCACTGTTCGATTTAAAGAGAAAATGTACTGTTTCCAAAGTTGTACTGATAGGGCGCAATTGAGTAGTCTAATGATGGTCCGGTTTTGGTTCTTGTGAACGTTGGCATCGATAGGTTGCAAATTTACACTCTCGGGGCGTAATAGAACAAAATAATTAGGTTTTACACTTTGTTCGATTGAATGAGAAAAGGTAATGTTTCCAAAGTTATACTGATAGGGTGCAATTGAGTAGTCGAATGTTGGTCCGATTTTGGTTCTTGTGAACGTCGGCATCGATACGTTGTAAATTTACACTCTCGGGGCGTAATAGAACAAAATAATTAGGTTTTACTCTTTGTTCGATTGAATGAGAAAAAGTACTGTTTCCAAAGTTATACTGATAGTGCGCATTTGAGTTGTCTAATGTTGGTCCAGTTTTTGTTCTGGTGAACGTTGGCATCGATACGTTGCAAATTTACACTCTCGGGGCGTAATAGAACAAAATTATTAGGTTTTACTCATTGTTCGATTGAATGAGAAAATGTACTGTTTCCAAAGTTGTACTGATAGTGCGCAATTGAGTAGTCTAACGTTGGTCCCGTTTTGGTTCTTGTGAACGTTGGCATCGATAGGTTGCAAATTTACACTCTCGCGGCGTAATAGAACAAAATAATAAGGTTTTACTTGTTAAGGATTTTGTGTTGGCAAGTTTCGTGAGTTGAGTCGGAGTCTTGAAGGATTGGAGCGGATCGAAGATGGTCGAAGAATCCTAGACTTCGAAGAAAAGAGACATGTTGAATCACGATGTCAAGGTAAGTGTTTAATTCATGTTATGGTGATTCATACTTAGTTATAGGCATTAGAATCATAATATCATTGTATAACGGATTAGAAATTGTATCGGAACTTTGTAGTTTTCGAAAAGTGAAATTTCAAAGAAAATACAAAGTTATACCTAAGATAAAATTGTTTTTGTACCAGGTACAAAAAGTTGCTATACCAGATAGCCATCAATCCGTTACGGTAATGGCCCTTCGCAGAAAAAATCTTCCGTCATTGCATTACCAGAATGGCCCCGTTTTTGTAGTACAAGAAGGTAAAAATCCGATTTTTCTCTAATCCGAATCTAATTGATTCTAAAGTCTATAAATAGGTTCTTAGGGTTCTCTAATTCTGTGCACTTCATCATAATACATGTTTGAGAAACCCTAGAGGCTAGGAATTCCTTCAAAACCTATTTTCTACTAAATAGCCTCTTTTAGGTCAAATCGAGAGATAGTAAATCCTACTCTATATGTCGATTTGATCTACGATTCGTTGGAGTTTTCTTCTTCGGTTTTCATCGGTACTCCAACGAAGGATCACCATATTCATGATTCTATTCATGGTGGCGTCGTGGATTCGGCGTGATTGAAGACTTCGTGGATTCGGAGCGTGGCGTCGTGGATTCGGCGTATTGAAGACTTCGTGGATTCGAAGCAAGGCGTTTCGTGGATTCATAACGTGGGCGTTCGTGGATTCGGACGTGATCGTGGACAACTCGGTGGAGTGCGCGGAGATCCATAAGAGAGTTAGAGAGGTTAAGTCCGTGGAGTCGGTAATCACCTTGTAATCTTTTCTTTTAGTGGATTGGTATTCGCGTGTTGGTCCCGTGGGTTTTTTACTCCGAGTTGGAGTTTTCCCACGTAAATCTCGGTGTGTTTTTAATTTCCGCATTTACTTTTAACGCATCGATTATTTGTATTGATATCTTTGGCCGGTACACCTATTCACCCCCCTCTAGGTGTCAGATACAATCTAGATAGATCCGTGGGGCTTCCCCGTAACTCACAATTGGTATCAGAGCGGGATCTAGATATATTGATATCTAATGGCCGAAGGCGGTAACATTAATCGACCTCCGCTTTTCGACGACACGAATTATGCCTATTGGAAAGTTCGCATGAGAGCTTTTCTAATTGCAATCGAAGAGCGGGTGTGGAAATCAATTGAGTTCGGATGGAAACCTCCAACCGAAAAGGTCGATAATGTTGAGAAGCCTAAACCACGAGACAAGTGGACGAAAGATGAAAACGAGGCATCTTCGTTTAACGGCAAGGGCATAAACGCTTTATTTAATGCCTTGTCTCAAACGGAGTTTACTCGCGTGTCGGCTTGTGAAACCGCGAAAGAGATTTGGGATACTCTACAAGTTACGCATGAAGGAACAAGCTTAGTAAAGGTCCAAAAATTACAAATGCTTACTAGCAAATTCGATTCGATCTCTATGGACGAAAACGAGACCTTTACCGAGTATTATACGCGTCTACAAGACATTGTAAATACATGCGCTAACTTGGGAGAGAAAATCCCGGAGTCAAAAGTCATTAGAAAAATTCTTCGAACTCTTCCGGAACGTTTTCGTGCAAAGGTTGCCGCGATCGAAACGGTTAAGCATCCGGATAAGATGAAAGTCGAAGAATTAGTAGGCGCTTTACAAACGTATGAGATGACTTTTCCTACTAATCAATCTTCTTCCAAGTCTTTTTCTAAAAGCACAGGGATGGCACTCAAATCAACAAAGGACGAAGACGACGACACGGATTCCGACGAAAATATTACGCTTGCGGATTTTGAACATCAACTGGCGCTCCTCACGAAGAAATTCCGACGGAACTTCCGAAAGAACAATGCTTCATCGTCGAAGCAAAAATCCTTTTCTAAACCTCCTTCTAATTCTAAATCGAAAGATAAAAAACTTGCAAAGTCATCCAATGAAAAAGATGAATTTGAAGGGGAAATCCAATGCTTCAAGTGTAGAGGCTACGGCCATATTGCAACGGATTGTCCTTCAAAGAAGACATATAAACAAAAAGCTTTGCAAGCAAAAACTTGGGATGATTCTTCTTCGAGTGAATCATCGCCAAGTGATGAAGAAAAGGATCATATTGCTTTAATTTCTAAGTCTTCTTTGCCTTCATCTAATGCTATTTGTTTATCCTCTATTGCTACTAATTCTAATGTTTCTATTTCTTCGCATGAATCTTCGAGCGAGAATGGCGAAAGCGCGGAGGAAGCAAACGACGAGGATATAGCGGAAGCATATAATCAACTTCTTATTGAATCGCGAAAAATGGCGAAGTTCAATAAGAAGTTGGAAAGTCGTTTGTTGGAGATTGAAGAAGATAACAACAATATAAGGATCATGAATGAAGCTCTTGAGGAGGAACGGGAAGCAATTTTGAATATCAATTCGGTCCTACAAAAGAAGCTAGAAGAAGCGGAATTAACGATGAAATCTTATAAGGATAAGATTGGATTTTTGGAGCAACAATTTAAGGAAACTTACACATCCAATCAAGTGTTAACCAAGCAAGTTCATCAACTCAAATCGGATCTTCAACAATTTTCCTCGGGTTCGAAAAAGTTGGATAACATGCTCGGGTTAGGTCAAACGAACAAGTTGGGCCTTGGATACGAAAGGACATATGTTGAGAAGGATCAAAAGACGATATTGAAAGTCTCAACAAATTTAAAAGCAAAGGTATGTCACCGATGCGGAGTCAAGGGACATATCAAAAAGAGTTGCCCGAACAAGACAACGAAATCTCAATCGGCACCTTCTTCTATTCGGTATCTCCCACGGAATCAAAGAGTAAATCAAGTTAGTCGCGTACCTCGTGCAAACCGGGAGACTAAGCCTCAACGTAAATATCAACCGAAGAACCAAGCATCGAGACAATCATCGGTTGAACAAAGGTTGAAAGAAGTCAAGCCTCACGTCGACAAGTCAAAGCAAGGAAAAATTCGACAAGTTTGGATTCGGAAAGGTGATATCTTTCCTTGTTATTCTTCTTAGCTTGTTTTTCGGTTATGTAATGCTTTGATAGGTGTATATTTCCTACTTTTATTCATTGCATTACATGCTTAGGCGATTTTTGGTACTTAGTGAATATCTTTGATGCTTGAGTTTCTTGTGTTTGAAAATCGTCTTTGAGGAAAGGTAAAGGGGAGTTTTTAAAATTTTTGAGAGTGACAATGATTGAAAATCTTTAATCTAGAGAGATTAATGGTTTTTCAAAGAGAATTAACCGATTTTTAAAGTCAATTCAAATTGAATTAAATTCATATTAATTATCGATTTTACTTCACTTTTCATTATTTTGACGATAATTTATTATGTGATTTCTTCTTACATACCTTCATCAAAACTTTTGAAATTAATTTTAATCATTTTGTATTTAATCCATCTTGGTAGTGAATGTTGAATATAATTGATGGATATTTTCTAATTGACTAAGATTCGTCAAAATTATTTTCAATTGTGAGTTTGTCTAATTGAGGGGGCGTTTGTTTTATTTAAAAAAAAAAGGAACCCCTTAGTTTAAAAGATGTGGAAAGAGTTACATCCGAAAGGAGTGTGAAAACTACCACCACATGTAGGAAAGAGCTACCACCCCGGTCGTCCGGTACGTGTGTGAAGCTACCACGTGAGAAATTATGAGAAAAACCGAAAAAGGTTGAAAAAATGAATATTTTAGAATTTTTCGGTGACATAAGGTGATAGTTTTTGAAAAAGATGCTCAAAGAGCCACCCCGGTGCTATATTAGTTAAATCTCTATTTTGAACGGGTTGCGACAAATTGGTGTCAATTTGTTAAATTTTTAGAAAATTATTTTTCATCAATTTGCATCTTGATGATTTTAAATTATTGGATTTTTCTTGATTTCAAATTTTGATGATATGATGTCTTTTGAAATCATAGAATATTTTATTTTCTTCATAATAATTTTTGAAGTGAAATCAAGAATTTTTATGAAATTAATTTGAATTTTGGAGAATTTTTGAATGAAAAAGGATATTTTTCGATATTCGATTTTTTATAGATAAACTCATCTTATACCTACAAAATAATCGTAGCCGGCGATATAATTACCTAAAACCAAATTCGATCTCTCTCTACACTCACTCAAAACGCTCTCTCTCTCTCTAAAAATCCCCGTGAGCCCTCCTCCTTCTATTCTACACGATTTCCCTCCGCATTAGTATTATGCTCGGATTTAAAGATCAAACCCGATTTTTGCCATTTTTTTAATATTCCGGGACAAGAGTTCGATCTCTGTTTTTACCCGTTTTTGATGCAATTTCTTGCTATAATTCACTATCTGAACTGATTATCTTGCATCTAGAACACCTAGAACACATTAGTTTGCGTTATTTTTGACAGATTTACGCTCTAGGTTTCTAAAATATTGGATTTTCGGGAAAAATTGTTTAATCTCTGTTTTTGTTCCTTTTTGATGCAATTTTTTGCTGTAAATCAGTGATTGGACATATAATCTTGCTTCTAGAACACTTAGAACACTTTGGAATTCACTGTTTTTTACAGATTTATGTTCTAGGGTTCCTTTTTGGTGGAATTTGGGATTTTTGAAAATGTGCCAAATTTAATGAAATTTTCTCGCATGATTCAAGTTTGTTATTGCTTTATTATTTATTCTTGAATTGTTTGTGAATTTTTCACAATTTTTAGAGAATTTTTTCAAAAATGTGTTCATGTGAGGTTTTTCACGTGTAGGACAATGGCTTTTTCGCTCCTACTCGTGCTCTTGGTGCTCATGGCCACAGGTGGCGGTCGCCGTGGTAGTGGAGGCCGACGAGTGTCTCTAAAAGGACACGTGCCGAGGTGTCGGAGGATCGGACCCCGACTATCGAGCCGAGGAGGGAAGAAGAAGAGGAAGAAGTCAAGAGCCCGTTTCCCCGTCCCGACAAGGGAAAAGGCATTGCTGGTGAGTCGTCACGCGGAGGTGGTGCTACCAGGGAGCGTCGAGCCAAGAGGGATGCTGATGTTCCTCCTGCGAGAGCTCGAGCTTTCTCTACTCGTTCTTGTATTGCAGAGCGGCACGTCAACTTCAAGGAACTCACTGAGCAGGTTCCTGAGTTTGGTCGCCTTTTGTTGAGAGTCCCCATTGAGCCGGTTGGTCGTGTTCAAGCTCGCTCACCTTTCTGCGTGGAGCTCATTAGGGAGTTCTATATGCGTGGTTTAGTTCTGGCTGAGGATGAGGAGCCAGGCACTTATGTCTTTGAGACTTCTGTGCGAGGAACGAAGTTGACTGTCACTCCTTGTGATATTGGTGAGCTTTTGGGGACGGAGGTTGATACTACCGGACTTCATTATACAATGGCCACTTCGATCTTCGACAGACTGGGAGATCGTTGTTGCAGCCGATCCGCAAGCGGCGTTCCTGACTGGTCGTGCATTATTGGAATCTATGGAGCTGCGCTCTGAGTATCATCTCCTATCTTTGATCATGTGCTACAATGTTCACCCTACTACTGGGACAAAGAGGTTTCGCTGTGAACGCTTTGTGTTGCTCTATCTCTTTGGACATCCCGAGTGTGCTCATGGGTTGAACTTGAACATTCCGTTCCTCATTTGGCAGCGAATGGTGCACGTTATTCAGTCTTCTACACGGCGCGATCTACTTCCGTATCCATTGATGATTACTCGGATTTTGCGAGCAAACGGGGTAGATACTGAGTGTGCCAAATATGATTTTGGGCTGGGCTCGATTGATGCGGTGACTTGGGCAAAATCAGTGAGCACTTTGAAGACCTTTCAGCAGACAAAGGGAGCTACACCGCATACTGCATCGAGTCCTGCTGTACCTCCTCCTCCTCCACCATCACGACGAGCATAGCGTGCGCTGCAGTGGTCTTCTAGCTCCACCGGAGTAGTCACTTTGGACACACTTCATCGTGATGTGGGCGCACTACCGATATGGGTGAGCTGCAGAAGGATATGGGCTTTCCGAAGAAAAGTTTCAAAAGTCTCGAGAAAGGAGTGAAGAGGATCTTGGAGAAGATGGGGTGCACACATGATGATATCTTTCCATCGACCTCAGCCTATCAGCGCTCCGTGTCTCGCCAGCCGTTCCTACCTGGTGTCGGTCCAGCAGGTCAAGGCTCGGATCTCGCCGGAGGAGACGATGATGACGACGAGGCGACTGAGTGATGCCTCGTGCTTTCCTGCTTATCTTTACTGCTTATCTTAGGATTATGTCTCGTCTCTTTATGCTCATTGCTTGATGTTTTTCTCTTTACTTTGTTTTCTTATGCATCTAGGTTTGTAACTATGATTTGACTACTCTCTGTTTAGCTTGTGTTTCTTTCTTTCTCTGTTTCTTTTTGGCAATTTTTGACAAAAAGGGGGAGAATGGACTACAGGTACAGGGGGAATTAATAGTGCATACACGTAGGGGGAGATGCATACAAAGGGGGAGAAATAATTAAGGAGGGAGAAGGAAATATTTATGAGCAAAGGGGAGAGTTTGAAAAGTTGATGGAACAAGGATAAAAGAGGAGAAGAGAGAAGAGAAGATGAGAACAAAGAGATTGTTGATTGATTAATGTTTTGATTTTCTAACTTCGTTTGAAATTGTTTTGCAGGAAATCAAGACTTCAAGACTCCTAGTTGTGTCTAAGTCATAGAGTTTGTTTTTAGGAGTTTTTGATGTATTTTTGGATCTTTATTGTATTTGGATTACACGCGAGAGGTTTAATGTTTTGGTGATGACATTGAACTTCGTAGTTCTTTTAAAATGTAATTTTGGTTAGTTTTTGTGTTTTGTCACGAAATTGCCAAAGGGGGAGATTGTTAAGGATTTTGTGTTGGCAAGTTTCGTGAGTTGAGTCGGAGTCTTGAAGGATTGGAGCGGATCGAAGATGGTCGAAGAATCCTAGACTTCGAAGAAAAGAGACATGTTGAATCACGATGTCAAGGTAAGTGTTTAATTCATGTTATGGTGATTCATACTTAGTTATAGGCATTAGAATCATAATATCATTGTATAACGGATTAGAAATTGTATCAACTTTGTAGAAAAGTGAAATTTCAAAGAAAAATACAAAGTTATACCGGTATAAAATTGTTTTTGTACCGGTACAAAAAAAGTTGCTATACCTAGATAGCCATCAATCCGTTACGTAATGGCCCTTCGCATAAAAATCTTCCGTCATTGCATTACACTAATGGCCCCGTTTTTGTACCCCAGACAAGAAGGTAAAAATCGATTTTTCTCTAATCCGAATCTAATTGATTCTAAAGTCTATAAATAGGTTCTTAGGGTTCTCTAACTTCGCGCACTTCATCATAATACATGTTTGAGAAACCCTAGAGGCTAGGAATTCCTTCAAAACCTATTTTCTACTAAATAGCCTCTTTTAGGTCAAATCGAGAGATAATAAATCCTACTCTATATGTCGATTTGATCTACGATTCGTTGGAGTTTTCTTCTTCGGTTTTCATCGGTACTCCAACGAAGGATCACCATATTCATGATTCTATTCATGGTGGCGTCGTGGATTCGGCGTGATTGAAGACTTCGTGGATTCGGAGCGTGGCGTCGTGGATTCGGCGTATTGAAGACTTCGTGGATTCGAAGCAAGGCGTTTCGTGGATTCGGAACGTGGGCGTTCGTGGATTCGGACGTGATCGTGGACAACTCGGTGGAGTGCGCGGAGATCCATAAGAGAGTTAGAGAGGTTAAGTCCGTGGAGTCGGTAATCACCTTGTAATCTTTTCTTTTAGTGGATTGGTATTCGCGTGTTGGTCCCGTGGGTTTTTTACTCCGAGTTGGAGTTTTCCCACGTAAATCTCGGTGTGTTTTTAATTTCCGCATTTACTTTTAACGCATCGATTATTTGTATTGATATCTTTGGCCGGTACACCTATTCACCCCCCTCTAGGTGTCAGATACAATCTAGATAGATCCGTGGGGCTTCCCCGTAACTCACATTACTCACTGTTCGATTTAAAGAGAAAATGTACTGTTTCCAAAGTTGTACTGATAGGGCGCAATTGATTAGTCTAATGTTGGTCCGGTTTTGTTTTTTGTGAACGTTGGCATCGATAGGTTGCAAATTTACACTCTCGGGGCGTAATAGAACAAAATAATTAGGTTTTACACTTTGTTCGATTGAATGAGAAAAGGTAATGTTTCCAAAGTTATACTGATAGGATGCAATTGAGTAGTCCAATGTTGGTCCGATTTTGGTTCTTGTGAACGTTGGCATCGATACGTTGTAAATTTACACTCTCGGGGCGTAATAGAACAAAATAATTAGGTTTTACTCTTTGTTCGATTGAATGAGAAAAAGTACTGTTTCCAAAGTTATACTGATAGTGCGCATTTGAGTTGTCTAATGTAGGTCCGGTTTTTGTTTTGGTGAACGTTGGCATCGATACGTTGCAAATTTACACTCTCGGGGCGTAATAGAACAAAATTATTTGGTTTTACTCATTGTTCGATTGAATGAGAAAATGTACTGTTTCCAATGTTATACGATAGTGGCGCAATCGAGTAGTGTAATGTTGGTCCTGCTTTTGGTTCTTGCGAACGTTGGCATCGATAGGTTGCAAATTTACACTCTCGGGCGTAATAGAACAAAATAATTAGGTTTTACTCTTTGTTCGATTGAATGAGAAAATGTATCGTTTCTAAAGTTATACCGATAGGCGCAATTGAGTAGTCCAATGTTGGTCCTGCTCGGTTCTTGTGAACGTTGGCATTGATAGGTTGTAAATTTATACTCTCGGGGCGTAATAGAACAAAATAATTAGGTTTTACTCATTGTTCGATGGAATGAGAAAATGTACTGTTTCCAAAGTTAACCTGATAGGGCGCAACTGAGTAGTCTAATGTTGGTCCGGTTTTGGTTCTTGTGAAATTTGGCATCGATACGTTGCAAATTTAAACTCTCGGGGCCTAATAGAACAAAATAATTAGGTTTTACTCATTGTTCGACTGAATGAGAAAATATCATGTTTCCAAAGTTATACTGATAGGGCGCAACTGAGTAGTGTAATGTTGGTCCGGTTTTGGTTCTTGTGAACGTTGGCATCTATAGGTTGCAAATTTACACTCTCGGGGCGTAATAGAACAAAATAATTTGGTTTTACTCATTGTTCGATGGAATGAGAAAATGTACTGTTTCCAAAGTTAACCCGATAGGCGCAACCGAGTAGTCTAATGTTGGTCCGGTTTTGGTTCTTGTGAAATTTGGCATCGATACGTTGCAAATTTACACTCTCGGCCTAATAGAACAAAATAATTAGGTTTTACTCATTGTTCGACCGAATGAGTAAAGATCCTGTATCCAAAGTTATACTGATAGGCGCAACTGAGTAGTCTAATGTTGGTCCGGTATTGGTTCTTGTGAACGTTGGCATCGATACGTTGCAAATTTACAATCTCGGGGCGTAATAGAACAAAATAATTAGGTTTTACTCATTGTTCGATTGAATGAGAAAATGTACTGTTTCTAAAGTTATACTGATAGGGCGCAATTGAATAGTCTAATGTTTGTCCGGTTTTGGTTCTTGTGAACGTTGGCATCGATAGGTTGCAAATTTACACTCTCGGGGCGTAATAGAACAAAATAATTTGGTTTTACTCTTTGTTCGATTGAATGAGAAAATGTACTGTTTCCAAAGTTATACTGTTAGGGCGCAACTGAATAGTCTAATGTTGGTCCGGTTTTGGTTCTTGTGAACGTTGGCATCGATACGTTGCAAATTTACACTCTCGGGGCGTAATAGAACAAAATAATTTGGTTTTACTCTTTGTTCGATTGAATGAGAAAAAGTACTGTTTCCAAAGTTATACTGATAGGGCGCAATTGAATAGTCTAATGTTGGTCCGGTTTTGGTTCTTGTGAACGTTGGCATCGATAGGTTGCAAATTTACACTCTCGAAGCGTAATAGAACAAAATAATTTGGTTTTACTCTTTGTTCGATTGAATGAGAAAAAGTACTGTTTCCAAAGTTATACTGTTAGGGCACAACTGAGTAGTCTAATGTTGGTCCGGTTTTTGTTCGTGAACGTTGGCATCGTTACGTTGCAAATTTACACTCTCTGGCCATAAGAGAAAAAAATAATTAGGTTTTACTCTTTGTTCGATTGAATGAGAAAAAGTACTGTTTTCAAAGTTTTAGTGATAGTGCGCAATTGAGTAGTCTAATGATGGTCAGGTTTTGGTTCTAGTGAACATTGGCATCGATACGTTGCAAATTTACACTCTCGCGTAATAGAACAAAATAATAAGGTTTTACTCACTGTTCGATTGAAAGAGAAAATGTACTGTTTCCAAAGTTATACTGATAGGGCGCAATTGATTAGTCTAATGTTGGTCCGGTTTTGTTTTTTGTGAACGTTGGCATCGATAGGTTGCAAATTTACACTCTCGGGGCGTAATAGAACAAAATAATTAGGTTTTACACTTTGTTCGATTGAATGAGAAAAGGTAATGTTTCCAAAGTTATACTGATAGGGTGCAATTGAGTAGTCCAATGTTGGTCCGATTTTGGTTCTTGTGAACGTTGGCATCGATACGTTGTAAATTTACACTCTCGGGGCGTAATAGAACAAAATAATTAGGTTTTACTCTTTGTTCGATTGAATGAGAAAAAGTACTGTTTCCAAAGTTATACTGATAGTGCGCATTTGAGTTGTCTAATGTAGGTCCGGTTTTTGTTTTGGTGAACGTTGGCATCGATACGTTGCAAATTTACACTCTCGGGGCGTAATAGAACAAAATAATTTGGTTTTACTCATTGTTCGATTGAATGAGAAAATGTACTGTTTCCAATGTTATACAGATAGGGCGCAACTGAGTAGTGTAATGTTGGTCCGGTTTTGGTTCTTGCGAACGTTGGCATCGATAGGTTGCAAATTTACACTCTCGGGGCGTAATAGAACAAAATAATTAGGTTTTACTCTTTGTTCGATTGAATGAGAAAATGTACTGTTTCTAAAGTTATACTGATAGGGCGCAATTGAGTAGTCCAATGTTGGTCCGGTTCTGGTTCTTGTGAACGTTGGCATTGATAGGTTGTAAATTTATACTCCCGGGGCGTAATAGAACAAAATAATTAGGTTTTACTCATTGTTCGATGGAATGAGAAAATGTCTTGTTTCCAAAGTTAACTGATAGGGCGCAACCGAGTAGTCTAATGTTGGTCGGTTTTGGTTCTTGTGAAATTTGGCATCGATACGTTGCAAATTTAAACTCTCGGGCCTAATAGAACAAAATAATTAGGTTTTACTCATTGTTCGACTGAATGAGAAAATATCCTGTTTCCAAAGTTATACTGATAGGGCGCAACTGAGTAGTGTAATGTTGGTCCGGTTTTTGTTCTTGTGAACGTTGGCATCGATACGTTGCAAATTTACACTCTCGGGGCGTAATAGAACAAAATAATTAGGTTTTACTCATTGTTCGATTGAATGAGAAAATGTACTGTTTCCAAAGTTATACTGATAGGGCGCAATTGAATAGTCTAATGTTGGTCCGGTTTTTGTTCTTGTGAACGTTGGCATCGATACGTTGCAAATTTACACTCTCGGGGCGTAATAGAACAAAATAATTTGGTTTTACTCATTGTTCAATTGAATGAGAAAATGCTTTCCAATGTTATAAAGGCGCAAGCGAGTAGTCTAATGTTGGTCCGGTTTTTGTTCTTGTGAACGTTGGCATCGATACGTTGCAAATTTACACTCTCGGGGCGTAATAGAACAAAATAATTGGGTTTTACTCATTGTTCGATTGAATGAGAAAATGTACTGTTTCCAAAGTTATACTGATAGGGCGCAATTGAGTAGTCTAATGTTGGTCCGGTTTTTGTTCTTGTGAACGTTGGTATCGATACGTTACAAATTTACACTCTCGGGGAGTAATAGAACAAAATAATTAGGTTTTACTCATTGTTCGATTTAATGAGAAAATGTACCGTTCCCAAAGTTGTACCGATAGGCGCAATTGATTAGTCTAATGTTGGTCCGGTTTTGTTCTTGTGAACGTTGGCATCGATACGTTGCAAATTTACAATCTTTGGGCGTAATAAAACCAAATAATTTGGTTTTACTCATTGTTCGATTGAATGAGAAAATGTACTGTTTCAAAAGTTATACTGATAGGGCGCAACTGAGTAGGCTAATTTTGGTCCGGTTTTGGTTCTTTTGAACTTTGGCATGGATACGTTGCAAATTTACACACTCGGGACGTAATAGAACAAAATAATTAGGTTTTACTCATTGTTCGATTGAATGAGAAAATGTACAGTTTCCAAAGTTATACTGATAGGGCTCAACTGAGTAGTCTAATGTTGGTCCGGTTTTGGTTCTTGTGAACGTTAGCATCGATAGGTTGCAAATTTACACTCTCTAAATAGAACAAAATTATTAGGTTTTACTCTTTGTTCGATTGAATGAGAAAATGTCGTTTCCAAAGTTATACCGATAGCGCAATTGAGTAGTCTAATGTTGCGGTTTTGTTCTTGTGAACGTTGGCATCGATAGTTTGCAAATTTACACTCTCGGGGCGCAATAGAACAAAATAATTAGGTTTTACACTTTGTTCGATTGAATGAGAAAAAGTACTGTTTCCAAAGTTATACTGTTATGGCGCAACTGAGTAGTCTAATGTTCATCCGGTTTGGTTCTTGTGAACGTTGGCATCGATAGGTTGCAAATTTACACTCTCGGGGCGTAATAGAACAAAATAATTAGGTTTTACTCATTGTTCGATTGAATGAGAAAATGTACTGTTTCCAACGTTATACTGAGAGGGCGCAACTGAGTAGTTTAATGTTGGTCCGGTTTTGGTTCTTGTGAACTTTGGCATCGATACGTTGCAAATTTACACTCTCGGGGCCTAATAGAAAAAAATAATTAGGTTTTACTCAATGTTCGATTGAATGAGAAAATGTACAGTTTCCAATGTTATACTGATAGTGCGCAATTGAGTAGTCTAATGTTGGTCCGGTTTTGGTTCTTGTGAACGTTGGCATCGATAGGTTGCAAATTTACACTCTCGCGTAATAGAACAAAATAATAAGGTTTTACTCATTGTTCGATTTAATGAGAAAATGTACCGTTTCCAAAGTTGGACCGATAGGCGCAATTGATTAGTCTAATGTTGGTCCGGTTTTGTTTTTTGTGAACGTTGGCATCGATAGGTTGCAAATTTACACTCTCGGGGCGTAATAGAACAAAATAATTAGGTTTTACTCTTTGTTCGATTGAATGAGAAAAGGTAACGTTTCCAAAGTTATACTGATAGGGTGCAATTGAGTAGTCGAATGTTGGTCCGGGTTTTGTTCTTGTGAACGTTGGCATCGATACGTTGTAAATTTACACTCGCGGGGCGTAATAGAACAAAATAATTTGGTTTTACTCATTGTTCGATTGAATGAGAAAAAGTACTGTTTCCAAAGTTATACCGATAGGGCGTAATTGAGTAGTCTAATGTTGGTCCGGTTTTGTTCTTGTGAACGTTGGCATTGATACATTACAAATTTACACTCTCGGGGAGTAATAGAAAAAAATAATAAGGTTTTACTCACTGTTCGATTTAAAGAGAAAATGTACTGTTTCCAATGTTGTACTGATAGGGCGTAATTGATTAGTCTAATGTTGGTCCGGTTTTTGTTCTTGTGAACGTTGGCATCGATACATTACAAATTTACAATCTCGGGGCGTAATAAAACCAAATAATTTGGTTTTACTCATTGTTCGATTGAATGAGAAAATGTACTGTTTCCAAAGTTATACTGATAGGGCGCAACTGAGTAGTCTAATTTTGGTCCGGTTTTGGTTCTTTTGAACTTTGGCATGGATACGTTGCAAATTTACGCACTCGGGGCGTAATAGAACAAAATAATTAGGTTTTACTCATTGTTCGATTGAATGAGAAAATGTACAGTTTCCAAAGTTATACTGATAGGGCGCAACTGAGTAGTCTAATGTTGGTCCGGTTTTGGTTCTTGTGAACGTTGGCATCGAAAGGTTGCAAATTTACACTCTCGGGCGTAACGAACAAAATAATAAGGTTTTACTCTTTGTTCGATTGAATGAGAAAAAGTACTGTTTCCAAAGTTATACTGATAGTGCGCAATTGAGTTGTCTAATGTTGGTCCGGTTTTTGTTCTTGTGAACGTTGGCATCGATACGTTGCAAATTTACAATCTAGTGGCGTAATAAAACCAAATAATTTGGTTTTACTCATTGTTCGATTGAATGAGAAAATGTACTGTTTCAAAAGTTATACTGATAGGGCGCAACTGAGTAGTCTAATGTTGGTCCGGTTTTGGTTCTTGTGAACGTTGGCATCGAAAGTTTGCAAATTTACACACTCGGGGCGCAATAGAACAAAATAATTAGGTTTTACTGTTTGTTCGATTGAATGAGAAATAGTACTGTTTCCAAAGTTATACTGATAGTGCGCAATTGAGTTGTCTAATGTTGGTCCGGTTTTTGTTCTGGTGAACGTTGGCATCGATACGTTGCAAATTTACACTCTCGGGGCGTAATAGAACAAAATAATTTGGTTTTACTCATTGTTCGATTGAATGAGAAAATGTCGTTTCCAATGTTATACGAGATAGGCGCAATTCAGTAGTCTAATGTTGGTCCGGTTTTTGTTCTTGTGAACGTTGGCACCGATACATTAAAAATTTACACTCTCGGGGGGTAATAGAAAAAAATAATAAGGTTTTACTCATTCGATTTAAAGAGAAAATGTACTTGTTTCCAATGTTGTACCGATAGGCGTAATTGATTAGTCTAATGTTGGTCCGGTTTTGTTCTTGTGAACGTTGGCATCGATACGTTGCAAATTTACAATCTCGGGCGTAATAAAACCAAATAATTTGGTTTTACTCATTCGATTGAATGAGAAAATGTCTTGTTTCCAAAGTTATCTTGATGATAGGGCGCATTGAGTAGTCTAATTTTGGTCGGTTTGACTCTTTTGAACGTTGGCATCGATAGGTTGCAAATTTACACTCTCGGGGCGTAATAGAACAAAATAATAAGGTTTTACTCATTGTTCGATTGAATGAGAAAATGTACTGTTTCCAAAGTTATCTTGATAGGCGCAACTTAGTAGTCAAATGTTGGTCGGTTTTGGTTCTTGTGAACGTTGGCATCGAAAGGTTGCAAATTTACACTCTCGGGCGTAACGAACAAAATAATTAGGTTTTACTCTTTGTTCGATTGAATGAGAAAATGTCGATTCCAAAGTTGTAATGATAGGCGCAATTGATTAGTCTAATGTTGGTCGGTTTTTGTTCTTGTGAACGTTGGCATCGATACGTTGCAAATTTACAATCTAGGGCGTAATAAAACCAAATAATTTGGTTTTACTCATTGTTCGATTGAATGAGAAAAGTCTTGTTTCCAAAGTTATCTTGATAGGCGCAACTGAGTAGTCTAATGTTGGTCGGTTTTGGTTCTTGTGAACGTTGGCATCGATAGTTTGCAAATTTACACACTCGGGGCGCAATAGAACAAAATAATTAGGTTTTACTCTTTGTTCGATTGAATGAGAAAAAGTACTGTTTCCAAAGTTATACTGTTAGTGCGCAATTGAGTTGTCTAATGTTGGTCCGGCTTTTGTTCTTGTGAACGTTGGCATCGATACGTTGCAAATTTACACTCTCGGGGCGTAATAGAACAAAATAATTTGGTTTTACTCATTGTTCGATTGTGAGAAAATGTACTGTTTCCAATGTTATACAGATAGGCGCAAAGTAGTCTAATGTTGGTCCGGTTTTGGTTCTTGCGAACGTTGGCATCGATAGGTTGCAAATTTACACTCTCGGGGCGTAATAGAACAAAATAATTAGGTTTTACTCTTTGTTCGATTGAATGAGAAAATGTACTGTTTCTAAAGTTATACTGATAGGGCGCAATTGAGTAGTCCAATGTTGGTCCGGTTCTGGTTCTTGTGAACGTTGGCATTGATAGGTTGTAAATTTATACTCTCGGGGCGTAATAGAACAAAATAATTAGGTTTTACTCATTGTTCGATGGAATGAGAAAATGTCTTGTTTCAAAGTTAACACTTTGATAGGCGCAATGAGTAGTCTAATGTTGGTCGGTTTTGGTTCTTGTGAAATTTGGCATCGATACGTTGCAAATTTACACTCTCGGGGCGTAATAGAACAAAATAATTAGGTTTTACTCAGTGTTCGATTGAATGAGAAAATGTACTGTTTCCAAAGTTATCTTGATAGGGCGCAAGAGTAGTGTAATGTTGGTCGGTTTTGTTCTTGTGAACGTTGGCATCGATACGTTGCAAATTTACAATCTCGGGCGTAATAGAACAAAATAATTAGGTTTTACTCATTGTTCGATTGAATGAGAAAATGTCTTGTTTCCAAAGTTATCTTGATAGGGCGCAATTGAATAGTCTAATGTTGGTCCGGTTTTTGTTCTTGTGAACGTTGGCATCGATACGTTGCAAATTTACACTCTCGGGGCGTAATAGAACAAAATAATTTGGTTTTACTCATTGTTCGATTGAATGAGAAAATGTACTGTTTCCAATGTTATACAGATAGGGCGCAACTGAGTAGTGTAATGTTGGTCCGGTTTTTGTTCTTGTGAACGTTGGCATCGATACGTTGCAAATTTACACTCTCGGGGCGTAATAGAACAAAATAATTAGGTTTTACTCATTGTTCGATTGAATGAGAAAATGTACTGTTTCCAAAGTTATACTGATAGGGCGCAATTGAGTAGTCTAATGTTGGTCCGGTTTTTGTTCTTGTGAACGTTGGCATCGATACGTTACAAATTTACACTCTCGGGGGGTAATAGAACAAAATAATTAGGTTTTACTCATTGTTCGATTTAATGAGAAAATGTACTGTTCCTAAAGTTGTACTGATAGGGCGCAATTGATTAGTCTAATGTTGGTCCGGTTTTTGTTCTTGTGAACGTTGGCATCGATACGTTGCAAATTTACAATCTAGGGGCGTAATAAAACCAAATAATTTGGTTTTACTCATTGTTCGATTGAATGAGAAAATGTACTGTTTCCAAAGTTATACCGATAAAGGCAAGAGTAGTCTAATTTTGGTCCGGTTTTGGTTCTTTTGAACTTTGGCATGGATACGTTGCAAATTTACACACTCGGGACGTAATAGAACAAAATAATTAGGTTTTACTCATTGTTCGATTGAATGAGAAAATGTACAGTTTCCAAAGTTATACCGATAGGCTCAACCGAGTAGTCTAATGTTGGTCCTGCTTTTGGTTCTTGTGAACGTTAGCATCGATAGGTTGCAAATTTACACTCTCGGGGCGTAATAGAACAAAATTATTAGGTTTTACTCTTTGTTCGATTGAATGAGAAAATGTACTGTTTCCAAAGTTATACTGATAGGGCGCAATTGAGTAGTCTAATGTTGGTCCGGTTTTTGTTCTTGTGAACGTTGGCATCGATAGTTTGCAAATTTACACTCTCGGGGCGCAATAGAACAAAATAATTAGGTTTTACTCTTTGTTCGATTGAATGAGAAAAAGTACTGTTTCCAAAGTTATACTGATAGGGCGCAATTGAGTAGTCTAATGTTGGTCCGGTTTTGGTTCTTGTGAACGTTGGCATCGATAGGTTGCAAATTTACACTCTCGGGGCGTAATAGAACAAAAAAATTAGGTTTTACTCATTGTTCGATTGAATGAGAAAATGTACTGTTTCCAAAGTTATACTGAGAGGGCGCAACTGAGTAGTTTAATGTTGGTCCGGTTTTGGTTCTTGTGAACGTTGGCATCGATACGTTGCAAATTTACACTCTCGGGCCTAATAGAAAAAAATAATTAGGTTTTACTCAATGTTCGATTGAATGAGAAAATGTACAGTTTCCAATGTTATACTGATAGTGCGCAATTGAGTAGTCTAATGTTGGTCCGGTTTTGGTTCTTGTGAACGTTGGCATCGATAGGTTGCTAATTTACACTCTCGGGGCGTAATAGAACAAAATAATAAGGTTTTACTCATTGTTCGATTTAATGAGAAAATGTACTGTTTCCAAAGTTGGACTGATAGGGCGCAATTGATTAGTCTAATGTTGGTCCGGTTTTGTTTTTTGTGAACGTTGGCATCGATAGGTTGCAAATTTACACTCTCGGGGCGTAATAGAACAAAATAATTAGGTTTTACTCTTTGTTCGATTGAATGAGAAAAGGTAACGTTTCCAAAGTTATACTGATAGGGTGCAATTGAGTAGTCCAATGTTGGTCCGGTTTTGGTTCTTGTGAACGTTGGCATCGATACGTTGTAAATTTACACTCTCGGGGCGTAATAGAACAAAATAATTTGGTTTTACTCATTGTTCGATTGAATTAGAAAATGTACTGTTTCCAAAGTTATACTGATAGGGCGCAATTGAGTAGTCTAATGTTGGTCCGGTTTTTGTTCTTGTGAACGTTGGCATCGATACATTACAAATTTACACTCTCGGGGAGTAATAGAAAAAAATAATAAGGTTTTACTCACTGTTCGATTTAAAGATAAATTGTACTGTTTCCAATGTTGTACTGATAGGGCGTAATTGATTAGTCTAATGTTGGTCCGGTTTTTGTTCTTGTGAACGTTGGCATCGATACGTTGCAAATTTACAATCTCGGGGCGTAATAAAACCAAATAATTTGGTTTTACTCATTGTTCAATTGAATGAGAAAATGTACTGTTTCCAAAGTTGTACTGATAGTGCGCAATTGAGTAGTCTAACGTTGGTCCGGTTTTGGTTCTTTTGAACTTTGGCATGGATACGTTGCAAATTTACACACTCGGGGCGTAATAGAACAAAATAATTAGGTTTTACTCATTGTTCGATTGAATGAGAAAATGTACAGTTTCCAAAGTTATACTGATAGGGCGCAACTTAGTAGTCTAATGTTGGTCCGGTTTTGGTTCTTGTGAACGTTGGCATCGAAAGGTTGCAAATTTACACTCTCGGGGCGTAACAGAATAATTAGGTTTTACTCTTTGTTCGATTGAATGAGAAAATGTCTTGTTTCCAAAGTTGTACCGATAGGGCGCAATTGATTAGTCTAATGTTGGTCGGTTTTGTTCTTGTGAACGTTGGCTTCGATACGTTGCAAATTTACAATCTAGGGCGTAATAAAACCAAATAATTTGGTTTTACTCATTGTTCGATTGAATGAGAAAATGTACTGTTTCCAAAGTTATACTGATAGGGCGCAACTGAGTAGTCTAATGTTGGTCCGGTTTTGGTTCTTGTGAACGTTGGCATCGAAAGTTTGCAAATTTACACACTCGGGGCGCAATAGAACAAAATAATTAGGTTTTACTCTTTGTTCGATTGAATGAGAAAAAGTACTGTTTCCAAAGTTATACTGATAGTGCGCATTTGAGTTGTCTAATGTTGGTCCGGTTTTTGTTCTGGTGAACGTTGGCATCGATACGTTGCAAATTTACACTCTCGGGGCGTAATAGAACAAAATAATTTGGTTTTACTCATTGTTCGATTGAATGAGAAAATGTACTATTTCCAATGTTATACAGATAGGGCGCAATTGAGTAGTCTAATGTTGGCCCGGTTTTTGATCTTGTGAACGTTGGCATCGATACATTACAAATTTACACTCTCGGGGAGTAGTAGAAAAAAATAATAAGGTTTTACTCACTGTTCGATTTAAAGAGAAAATGTCTGTTTCCAATGTTGTGCGATAGGGCGCAATTGATTAGTCTAATGTTGGACGGTTTTTGTTCTTGTGAACGTTGGCATCGATACGTTGCAAATTTACAGTCTCGGGGCGTAATAAAACCAAATAATTTGGTTTTACTCATTGTTCGATTGAATGAGAAAATGTCTGTTTCCAAAGTTATACCGATAGTAACCGAGTAGTCTAATTTTGGTCCGGTTTTGGCTCTTTTGAACTTTGGCATGGATACGTTGCAAATTTACGCACTCGGGGCGTAATAGAACAAAATAATTAGGTTTTACTCATTGTTCGATTGAATGAGAAAATGTACAGTTTCCAAAGTTATACTGATAGGGCGCAACTTAGTAGTCAAATGTTGGTCCGGTTTTGGTTCTTGTGAACGTTGGCATCGAAAGGTTGCAAATTTACACTCTCGGGGCGTAACAGAACAAAATAATTAGGTTTTACTCTTTGTTCGATTGAATGAGAAAATGTACTGATTCCAAAGTTGTAATGATAGGGCGCAATTGATTAGTCTAATGTTGGTCCGGTTTTTGTTCTTGTGAACGTTGGCATCGATACGTTGCAAATTTACAATCTAGGGGCGTAATAAAACCAAATAATTTGGTTTTACTCATTGTTCGATTGAATGAGAAAAGTCTTGTTTCCAAAGTTATACCGATAAAGAATCGAGTAGTCTAATGTTGGTCCGGTTTTGGTTCTTGTGAACGTTGGCATCGATAGTTTGCAAATTTACACACTCGCAATAGAACAAAATAATTAGGTTTTACTCTTTGTTCGATTGAATGAGAAAAAGTACTGTTTCCAAAGTTATACTGATAGTGCGCAATTGAGTTGTCTAATGTTGGTCCGGTTTTTGTTCTGGTGAACGTTGGCATCGATACGTTGCAAATTTACACTCTCGGGGCGTAATAGAACAAAATAATTTGGTTTTACTCATTGTTCGATTGAATGAGAAAATGTCCGTTTCCAATGTTATACGAGATAGGCGCAACCGAGTAGTGTAATGTTGGTCCGGTTTTGGTTCTTGTGAACGTTGGCATCGATAGGTTGCAAATTTACACTCTCGGGGCGTAATAGAACAAAATAATTAGGTTTTACTCTTTGTTCGATTGAATGAGAAAATGTACTGTTTCTAAAGTTATACTGATAGGGCGCAATTGAGTAGTCCAATGTTGGTCCGGTTTTGGTTCTTGTGAACGTTGGCATTGATAGGTTGTAAATTTATACTCTGGCGTAATAGAACAAAATAATTAGGTTTTACTCATTGTTCGATGGAATGAGAAAATGTACTGTTTCCAAAGTTAACCTGATAGGGCGCAACTGAGTAGTCTAATGTTGGTCCGGTTTTGGTTCTTGTGAAATTTGGCATCGATACGTTGCAAATTTAAACTCTCGGGGCCTAATAGAACAAAATAATTAGGTTTTACTCATTGTTCGACTGAATGAGAAAATATCCTGTTTCCAAAGTTATACTGATAGGGCGCAACTGAGTAGTGTAATGTTGGTCCGGTTTTGTTCTTGTGAACGTTGGCATCGATACGTTGCAAATTTACAATCTCGGGGCGTAATAGAACAAAATAATTAGGTTTTACTCATTGTTCGATTGAATGAGAAAATGTACTGTTTCCAAAGTTATACTGATAGGGCGCAATTGAATAGTCTAATGTTGGTCCGGTTTTTGTTCTTGTGAACGTTGGCATCGATACGTTGCAAATTTACACTCTCGGGGCGTAATAGAACAAAATAATTTGGTTTTACTCATTGTTCGATTGAATGAGAAAATGTACTGTTTCCAAAGTTATACTGATAGGGCGCAATTGAGTAGTCTAATGTTGGTCCGGTTTTTGTTCTTGTGAACGTTGGTATCGATACGTTACAAATTTACACTCTCGGGGAGTAATAGAACAAAATAATTAGGTTTTACTCATTGTTCGATTTAATGAGAAAATGTACTGTTCCTAAAGTTGTACTGATAGGGCGCAATTGATTAGTCTAATGTTGGTCCGGTTTTTGTTCTTGTGAACGTTGGCATCGATACGTTGCAAATTTACAATCTAGGGGCGTAATAAAACCAAATAATTTGGTTTTACTCATTGTTCGATTGAATGAGAAAATGTACTGTTTCAAAAGTTATACTGATTGGGCGCAGCTGAGTAGGCTAATTTTGGTCCGGTTTTGGTTCTTTTGAACTTTGGCATGGATATGTTGCAAATTTACACACTCGGGACGTAATAGAACAAAATAATTAGGTTTTACTAATTGTTCGATTGAATGAGAAAATGTCTTTCCAAAGTTATACCGATAGGGCTCAACCGAGTAGTCCAATGTTGGTCGGTTTGTTTCTTGTGAACGTTAGCATCGATAGGTTGCAAATTTACACTCTCGGGGCGAAATAGAACAAAATTATTAGGTTTTACTCTTTGTTCGATTGAATGAGAAAATGTACTGTTTCCAAAGTTATACTGATAGGGCGCAATTGAGTAGTCTAATGTTGGTCCGGTTTTTGTTCTTGTGAACGTTGGCATCGATAGGTTGCAAATTTACACTCTAGGGGCGTAATAGAACAAAATAATTAGGTTTTACTCTTTGTTCGATTGAATGACAAAAAGTACTGTTTCCAAAGTTATACTGATAGGGCGCAATTGAGTAGTCCAATGTTGGTCCGGTTTCGGTTCTTGTGAACGTTGGCAATGATAGGTTGCAAATTTACACTCTCGGGGCGTAATAGAACAAAAAAATTAGGTTTTACTCATTGTTCGATTGAATGAGAAAATGTACTGTTTCCAAAGTTGTACTGAGAGAGGCGCAATCGAGTAGTTTAATGTTGGTCGGTTTTGGTTCTTGTGAACTTTGGCATCGATACGTTGCAAATTTACACTCGGGCCTAATAGAAAAAAATAATTAGGTTTTACTCAATGTTCGATTGAATGAGAAAATGTACTGTTTCCAATGTTATACTGATAGTGCGCAATTGAGTAGTCTAATGTTGGTCCGGTTTTGGTTCTTGTGAACGTTGGCATCGATAGGTTGCAAATTTACACTCTCGCGGCGTAATAGAACAAAATAATAAGGTTTTACTCATTGTTCGATTTAATGAGAAAATGTACTGTTTCCAAAGTTGGACTGATAGGGCGCAATTGATTAGTCTAATGTTGGTCCGGTTTTGTTTTTTGTGAACGTTGGCATCGATAGGTTGCAAATTTACACAATCGGGGCGTAATAGAACAAAATAATTAGGTTTTACTCTTTGTTCGATTGAATGAGAAAAGGTATCGTTTCCAAAGTTATACTGATAGGGTGCAATTGAGTAGTCCAATGTTGGTCCGGTTTTGGTTCTTGTGAACGTTGGCATCGATACGTTGTAAATTTACACTCTCGGGGCGTAATAGAACAAAATAATTTGGTTTTACTCATTGTTCGATTGAATGAGAAAATGTACTGTTTCCAAAGTTATACTGATAGGGCGCAATTCAGTAGTCTAATGTTGGTCCGGTTTTTGTTCTTGTGAACGTTGGCATCGATACATTACAAATTTACACTCTCGGGGAGTAATAGAAAAAAATAATTAGGTTTTACTCATTCGATTTAAAGATAAATTGTCTTGTTTCCAATGTTGTACTGATAGGGCGTAATTGATTAGTCTAATGTTGGTCCGGTTTTTGTTCTTGTGAACGTTGGCATCGATACGTTGCAAATTTACAATCTCTGGGCGTAATAAAACCAAATAATTTGGTTTTACTCATTGTTCGATTGAATGAGAAAATGTCTTGTTTCCAAAGTTATACTTGATAGGGCGCAATTGAGTAGTCTAATTTTGGTCCGGTTTTGGTTCTTTTGAACTTTGGCATGGTTACGTTGCAAATTTACGCACTCGGGGCGTAATAGAACAAAATAATTAGGCTTTACTCATTGTTCGATTGAATGAGAAAATGTACGATTTCAAAGTTATACGATAGGGCGCAACTTAGTAGTCTAATGTTGGTCCGATTTTGGTTCTTGTGAACGTTGGCATCGAAAGGTTGCAAATTTACACTCTCGGGGCGTAATAGAACAAAATAATTAGGTTTTACTCTTTGTTAGATTGAATGAGAAAATGTATTGTTTGCAAAGTTGTACCGATAGGCGCAATTGATTAGTCTAATGTTGGTCGGTTTTTGTTCTAGTGAACGTTGGCAACTTTACGTTGCAAATTTACAATCTAGGGCGTAATAAAACCAAATAATTTGGTTTTACTCATTGTTCGATTGAATGAGAAAATGTACTGTTTCCAAAGTTATACTGATAGGGCGCAACTGAGTAGTCTAATGTTGGTCTGGTTTTGGTTCTTGTGAACGTTGGCATCGATAGTTTGCAAATTTACACACTCGGGGCGTAATAGAACAAAATAATTAGGTTTTACTCTTTGTTCGATTGAATGAGAAAAAGTACTGTTTCCAAAGTTATACTGATAGTGCGCAATTGAGTTGTCTATTGTTGGTCCGGTTTTTGTTCTGGTGAACGTTGGCATCGATACGTTGCAAATTTACACTCTCGGGGCGTAATAGAACAAAATAATTTGGTTTTACTCATTGTTCGATTGAATGAGAAAATGTACTGTTTCCAAAGTTATACGAGATAGGCGCAATTGAGTAGTCTAATGTTGGTCCGGTTTTGTTCTTGTGAACGTTGGCATCAATACGTTACAAATTTACACTATCGGGGAGTAATAGAAAAAAATAATTAGGTTTTACTCATTGTTCGATTGAATGAGAAAATGTACTGTTTCCAATGTTGTACTGATAGGGCGTAATTGATTAGTCTAATGTTGGTCCGGTTTTTGTTCTTGTGAACGTTGGCATCGATACGTTGCAAATTTACAATCTCGGGGCGTAATAAAACCAAATAATTTGGTTTTACTCATTGTTCGATTGAATGAGAAAATGTACTGTTTCCAAAGTTATACTGATAGGGCGCAACTGAGTAGTCTAATTTTGGTCCGGTTTTGGTTCTTTTGAACTTTGGCATGGATACGTTGCAAATTTACGCACTCGGGGCGTAATAGAACAAAATAATTAGGTTTTACTCATTGTTCGATTGAATGAGAAAATGTACATTTCCAAAGTTATACGAGATAGGCGCAACTGAGTAGTCTAATGTTGGTCCGGTTTTGGTTCTTGTGAACGTTGGCATCGATAGTTTGCAAATTTACACACTCGGGGCGCAATAGAACAAAATAATTAGGTTTTACTCTTTGTTCGATTGAATGAGAAAAAGTACTGTTTCCAAAGTTATACTGATAGTGCGCAATTGAGTTGTCTAATGTTGGTCCGGTTTTTGTTCTGGTGAACGTTGGCATCGATACGTTGCAAATTTACACTCTCGGGGCGTAATAGAACAAAATAATTTGGTTTTACTCATTGTTCGATTGAATGAGAAAATGTACTGTTTCCAAAGTTATACTGATAGGGCGCAACTGAGTAGTGTAATGTTGGTCCGGTTTTTGTTCTTGTGAACGTTGGCATCGATACGTTGCAAATTTACAATCTCGGGGCGTAATAGAACAAAATAATTAGGTTTTACTCATTGTTCGATTGAATGAGAAAATGTACTGTTTCCAAAGTTATACTGATAGGGCGCAATTGAATAGTCTAATGTTGGTCCGGTTTTTGTTCTTGTGAACGTTGGCATCGATACGTTGCAAATTTACACTCTCGGGGCGTAATAGAACAAAATAATTTGGTTTTACTCATTGTTCAATTGAATGAGAAAATGTAATATTTCCAAAGTTATACAGATAGGGCGCAATTGAGTAGTCTAATGTTGGTCCGGTTTTTGTTCTTGTGAACGTTGGCATCGATACATTGCAAATTTACACTCTCGGGGAGTAATACAAACCAATAATAAGGTTTTACTCATTGTTCGATTTAATGAGAAAATGTCTGTTTCCAAAGTTGTACTGATAGGGCGCAATTGATTAGTCTAATGTTGGTCCGGTTTTTGTTCTTGTGAACGTTGGCATCGATACGTTGCAAATTTACAATCTAGGGGCGTAATAAAACCAAATAATTTGGTTTTACTCATTGTTCGATTGAATGAGAAAATGTCTTTGTTTCAAAAGTTATACCGATTGGCGCAATTGAGTAGGCTAATTTTGGTCCGGTTTTGGTTCTTTTGAACTTTGGCATGGATATGTTGCAAATTTACACACTCGGGACGTAATAGAACAAAATAATTAGGTTTTACTAATTGTTCGATTGAATGAGAAAATGTACAGTTTCCAAAGTTATACTGATAGGGCTCAACTGAGTAGTCCAATGTTGGTCCGGTTTTGGTTCTTGTGAACGTTGGCATCGATAGGTTGCAAATTTACACTCTCGCGGCGTAATAGAACAAAGTAATTAGGTTTTACTCTTTGTTCGATTGAATGAGAAAATGTATGTTTCCAAAGTTATACCGATAGGCGCAATTGAGTAGTCTAATTTTGGTGCGGTTTTATTTCTTGTGAACGTTGGCATCGATAGTTTGCAAATTTCCACTCTCAGAGCGTAATAGAACAAAATAATTAGGTTTTACTCTTTGTTCGATTGAATGACAAAAAGTACTGTTTCCAAAGTTATACTGATAGGGCGCAATTGAGTAGTCCAATGGTGGTCCGGTTTTGGTTCTTGTGAACGTTGGCAATGATAGGTTGCAAATTTACACTCTCGGGGCGTAATAGAACAAAAAAATTAGGTTTTACTCATTGTTCGATTGAATGAGAAAATGTACTGTTTCCAAAGTTATACTGAGAGGGCGCAACTGAGTAGTTTAATGTTGGTCCGGTTTTGGTTCTTGTGAACTTTGGCATCGATACGTTGCAAATTTACACTCTCGGGGCCTAATAGAAAAAAATAATTAGGTTTTACTCAATGTTCGATTGAATGAGAAAATGTACTGTTTCCAATGTTATACTGATAGTGCGCAATTGAGTAGTCTAATGTTGGTCCGGTTTTGGTTCTTGTGAACGTTGGCATCGATAGGTTGCAAATTTACACTCTCGCGGCGTAATAGAACAAAATAATAAGGTTTTACTCATTGTTCGATTTAATGAGAAAATGTACTGTTTCCAAAGTTGGACTGATAGGGCGCAATTGATTAGTCTAATGTTGGTCCGGTTTTGTTTTTTGTGAACGTTGGCATCGATAGGTTGCAAATTTACACAATCGGGGCGTAATAGAACAAAATAATTAGGTTTTACTCTTTGTTCGATTGAATGAGAAAAGGTAACGTTTCCAAAGTTATACTGATAGGGTGGAATTGAGTAGTCCAATGTTGGTCCGGTTTTGGTTCTTGTGAACGTTGGCATCGATACGTTGTAAATTTACACTCTCGGGGCGTAATAGAACAAAATAATTTGGTTTTACTCATTGTTCGATTGAATTAGAAAATGTACTGTTTCCAAAGTTATACTGATAGGGCGCAATTGAGTAGTCTAATGTTGGTCCGGTTTTTGTTCTTGTGAACGTTGGCATCGATACATTACAAATTTACACTCTCGGGGAGTAATAGAAAAAAATAATAATGTTTTACTCACTGTTCGATTTAAAGATAAATTGTACTGTTTCCAATGTTGTACTGATAGGGCGTAATTGATTAGTCTAATGTTGGTCGGTTTTTGTTCTTGTGAACGTTGGCATCGATACGTTGCAAATTTACAATCTCCGTAATAAAACCAAATAATTTGGTTTTACTCATTGTTCGATTGAATGAGAAAATGTCTGTTTCCAAAGTTATACCGATAGGCGCAATCGAGTAGTCTAATTTTGGTCGGCTTTGGTTCTTTTGAACTTTGGCATGGTTACGTTGCAAATTTACGCACTCGGGGCGTAATAGAACAAAATAATTAGGTTTTACTCATTGTTCGATTGAATGAGAAAATGGACAGTTTCCAAAGTTATACTGATAGGGCGCAACTTAGTAGTCTAATGTTGGTCCGATTTTGGTTCTTGTGAACGTTGGCATCGAAAGGTTGCAAATTTACACTCTCGGGGCGTAACAGAACAAAATAATTAGGTTTTACTCTTTGTTCGATTGAATGAGAAAATGTACTGTTTCCAAAGTTGTACTGATAGGGCGCAATTGATTAGTCTAATGTTGGTCCGGTTTTGTTCTTGTGAACGTTGGCATCGATACGTTGCAAATTTACAATCTAGGCGTAATAAAACCAAATAATTTGGTTTTACTCATTGTTCGATTGAATGAGAAAATGTCTTGTTTCCAAAGTTATACCGATAGGCGCAACCGAGTAGTCTAATGTTGGTCCGGTTTTGGTTCTTGTGAACGTTGGCATCGATAGTTTGCAAATTTACACTCTCGGGGCGCAATAGAACAAAATAATTAGGTTTTACTCTTTGTTCGATTAAATGAGAAAAAGTGCTGGTTCCAAAGTTATACTGATAGTGCGCAATTGAGTTGTCTATTGTTGGTCCGGTTTTTGTTCTGGTGAACGTTGGCATCGATACGTTGCAAATTTACACTCTCGGGGCGTAGTAGAACAAAATAATTTGGTTTTACTCATTGTTCGATTGAATGAGAAAATGTACTGTTTCCAATGTTATACAGATAGGGCGCAATTGAGTAGTCTAATGTTGGTCCGGTTTTTGTTCTTGTGAACGTTGGCATCGATACATTACAAATTTACACTCTCGGGGAGTAATAGAAAAAAATAATAAGGTTTTACTCACTGTTCGATTTAAAGAGAAAATGTACTGTTTCCAATGTTGTACTGATAGGGCGTAATTGATTAGTCTAATGTTGGACGGTTTTTGTTCTTGTGAACGTTGGCATCGATACGTTGCAAATTTACAGTCTCGGGGCGTAATAAAACCAAATAATTTGGTTTTACTCATTGTTCGATTGAATGAGAAAATGTACTGTTTCCAAAGTTATACTGATAGGGCGCAACTGAGTAGTCTAATTTTGGTCCGGTTTTGGTTCTTTTGAACTTTGGCATGGATACGTTGCAAATTTACGCACTCGGGGCGTAATAGAACAAAATAATTAGGTTTTACTCATTGTTCGATTGAATGAGAAAATGTACGCTTTCCAAAGTTATACCGATAGGCGCAACTTAGTAGTCTAATGTTGGTCGGTTTTTGTTCTTGTGAACGTTGGCATCGATACGTTGCAAATTTACACTCTCGGGGCGTAATAGAACAAAATAATTAGGTTTTACTCTTTGTTCGATTGAATGAGAAAATGTAATGTTTCCAAAATTGTACCGATAGTGGCGCAACTGAGTAGTCTAATGTTGTTTCGGATTTGGTTCTTCTGAACCTTGGCATCGATACGTTGCAAATTTACAATCTAGGGCGTAATAAAACCAAATAATTTGGTTTTACTCATTGTTCGATTGAATGAGAAAATGTCTTTTCCAAAGTTATACCGATAGTAACCGAGTAGTCTAATGTTGGTCCGGTTTTGGTTCTTGTGAACGTTGGCATCGATAGTTTGCAAATTTACACACTCGGGGCGCAATAGAACAAAATAATTAGGTTTTACTCTTTGTTCGATTGAATGAGAAAAAGTACTGTTTCCAAAGTTATACTGATAGTGCGCAATTGAGTTGTCTAATGTTGGTCCGGTTTTTGTTCTGGTGAACGTTGGCATCGATACGTTGCAAATTTACACTCTCGGGGCGTAATAGAACAAAATAATTTGGTTTTAATCATTGTTCGATTGAATGAGAAAATGTACTGTTTCCAATGTTATACAGATAGGGCGCAACTGAGTAGTGTAATGTTGGTCCGGTTTTGGTTCTTGTGAACGTTGGAATCTATAGGTTGCAAATTTACACTCTCGGGGCGTAATAGAACAAAATAATTAGGTTTTACTCTTTGTTCGATTGAATGAGAAAATGTACTGTTTCCAAAGTTATACTGATAGGGCGCAATTGAGTAGTCCAATGTTGGTCCGGTTCTGGTTCTTGTGAACGTTGGCATTGATAGGTTGTAAATTTACACTCTCGGGGCGTAATAGAACAAAATAATTAGGTTTTACTCATTGTTCGACGGAATGAGAAAATGTTCTGTTTCCAAAGTTAACCTGATAAGGCGCAACTGAGTAGTCTAATGTTGGTCCGGTTTTGGTTCTTGTGAAATTTGGCATCGATACGTTGCAAATTTACACTCTCGGGGCCTAATAGAACAAAATAATTAGGTTTTACTCATTGTTCGACTGAATGAGTAAATATCCTGTATCCAAAGTTATACTGATAGGGCGCAACTGAGTAGTCTAATGTTGGTCCGGTATTGGTTCTTGTGAACGTTGGCATCGATACGTTGCAAATTTACAATCTCGGGGCGTAATAGAACAAAATAATTAGGTTTTACTCATTGTTCGATTGAATGAGAAAACGTCTTGTTTCCAAAGTTATACCGATAGGCGCAATTGAATAGTCTAATGTTGGTCCGGTTTTGGTTCTTGTGAACGTTGGCATCGATAGGTTGCAAATTTACACTCTCGGGGCGTAATAGAACAAAATAATTTGGTTTTACTCTTTGTTCGATTGAATGAGAAAATGTACTGTTTCCAAAGTTATACTGATAGGGCGCAATTGAGTAGTCTAATGTTGGTCCGGTTTTGGTTCTTGTGAACGTTGGCATCGATAGGTTGCAAATTTACACTCTCGGGGCGTAATAGAACAAAATAATTTGGTTTTACTCTTTGTTCGATTGAATGAGAAAATGTACTGATTCCAAAGTTGTAATGATAGGGCGCAATTGATTAGTCTAATGTTGGTCCGGTTTTTGTTCTTGTGAACGTTGGCATCGATACGTTGCAAATTTACAA
Source organism: Aechmea fasciata (assembly GCA_025177825.1). Taxonomy (NCBI): domain Eukaryota; kingdom Viridiplantae; phylum Streptophyta; class Magnoliopsida; order Poales; family Bromeliaceae; genus Aechmea; species Aechmea fasciata. Next base: position 14,358,836 of record CM045928.1, on the reverse strand, counting down.
TCTAGGGGCGTAATAAAACCAAATAATTTGGTTTTACTCATTGTTCGATTGAATGAGAAAAGGTACTGTTTCCAAAGTTATACTGATAGGGCGCAACTGAGTAGTCTAATGTTGGTCCGGTTTTGGTTCTTGTGAACGTTGGCATCGAAAGTTTGCAAATTTACACACTCGGGGCGCAATAGAACAAAATAATTAGGTTTTACTCTTTGTTCGATTGAATGAGAAAAAGTACTGTTTCCAAAGTTATACTGATAGTGCGCAATTGAGTTGTCTAATGTTGGTCGGTTTTGTTCGGTGAACGTTGGCATCGATACGTTGCAAATTTACACTCTCGGGCGTAATAGAACAAAATAATTTGGTTTTACTCATTGTTCGATTGAATGAGAAAATGTACGTTTCCAATGTTATACAGATAGGGCGCAATTGAGTAGTGTAATGTTGGTCCGGTTTTGGTTCTTGCGAACGTTGGCATCGATAGGTTGCAAATTTACACTCTCGGGGCGTAATAGAACAAAATAATTAGGTTTTACTCTTTGTTCGATTGAATGAGAAAATGTCTGTTTCTAAAGTTATACCGATAGGCGCAATTGAGTAGTCCAATGTTGGTCCTTGGTTCTTGTGAACGTTGGCATCGATAGGTTGTAAATTTATACTCACGGGGCGTAATATAACAAAATAATTAGGTTTTACTCATTGTTCGATGGAATGAGAAAATGTACTGTTTCCAAAGTTAACCTGATAGGGCGCAACTAAGTAGTCTAATGTTGGTCCGGTTTCGGTTCTTGTGAAATTTGGCATCGATACGTTGCAAATTTAAACCCTCGGGGCCTAATAGAACAAAATAATTTGGTTTTACTCATTGTTCGACTGAATGAGTAAATATCCTGTATCCAAAGTTATACTGATAGGGCGCAACTGAGTAGTCTAATGTTGGTCCTATTGGTTCTTGTGAACGTTGGCATCGATAGGTTGCAAATTTACACTCTCGGGGCGTAATAGAACAAAATAATAAGGTTTTACTCATTGTTCGATTGAATGAGAAAATGTACTGATTCCAAAGTTGTAATGATAGGGCGCAATTGAGTAGTCTAATGTTGGTCCGGTTCTGGTTCTTGTGAACGTTGGCATTGATAGGTTGTAAATTTATACTCTCGGGGCGTAATAGAACAAAATAATTAGGTTTTACTCATTGTTCGATGGAATGAGAAAATGTAATCGTTTCCAAAGTTAACCCGATAGGCGCAATCGAGTAGTCTAATGTTGGTCGGTTTCGGTTCTTGTGAAATTTGGCATCGATACGTTGCAAATTTAAACCCTCGGGGCCTAATAGAACAAAATAATTTGGTTTTACTCATTGTTCGACTGAATGAGTAAATATCCTGTATCCAAAGTTATACTGATAGGGCGCAACTGAGTAGTCTAATGTTGGTCGGTTTTGTTCGGTGAACGTTGGCATCGATACGTTGCAAATTTACAATCACGGGGCGTAATAGAACAAAATAATTAGGTTTTACTCATTGTTCGATTGAATGAGAAAATGTACTGTTTCCAAAGTTATACTGATAGGGCGCAATTGAATAGTCTAATGTTGGTCCGGTTTTGTTCTTGTGAACGTTGGCATCGATACGTTGCAAATTTACACTCTCGGGGCGTAATAGAACAAAATAATTTGGTTTTACTCATTGTTCAGATGAATAAGAAAATGTCTGTTTCCAATGTTATACGATAGGCGCAACCGAGTAGTGTAATGTTGGTCCTGGTTTTGTTCTTGTGAACGTTGGCATCGATACGTTGCAAATTTACACTCTCGGGGCGTAATAGAACAAAATAATTGGGTTTTACTCATTGTTCGATTGAATGAGAAAATGTACTGTTTCCAAAGTTATACTGATAGGGCGCAATTGAGTAGTCTAATGTTGGTCCGGTTTTTGTTCTTGTGAACGTTGGTATCGATACGTAACAAATTTACACTCTCGGGGAGTAATAGAACAAAATAATTAGGTTTTACTCATTGTTCGATTTAATGAGAAAATGTCGTTCCTAAAGTTGTGCGATAGGGCACAATTGATTAGTCTAATGTTGGTCCGGTTTTTGTTCTTGTGAACGTTGGCATCGATACGTTGCAAATTTACAATCTAGGGGCGTAATAAAACCAAATAATTTGGTTTTACTCATTGTTCGATTGAATGAGGAAATGTACTGTTTCAAAAGTTATACCGATAGGCGCAATTTGAGTAGGCTAATTTTGGTCGGTTTTGGTTCTTTTGAACTTTGGCATGGATACGTTGCAAATTTACACACTCGGGACGTAATAGAACAAAATAATTAGGTTTTACTCATTGTTTGATTGAATGAGAAAATGTACAGTTTCCAAAGTTATACTGATAGGGCTCAACTGAGTAGTCCAATGTTGGTCCGGTTTTGGTTCTTGTGAACGTTAGCATCGATAGGTTGCAAATTTACACTCTCGAAATAGAACAAAATTATTAGGTTTTACTCTTTGTTCGATTGAATGAGAAAATGTCGTTTCCAAAGTTATACTGATAGGGCGCAACTGAGTAGTCTAATGTTGGTCCGGTTTTGGTTCTTGTGAACGTTGGCATCGATAGTTTGCAAATTTACACTCTCGGGGCGCAATAGAACAAAATAATTAGGTTTTACTCTTTGTTCGATTGAATGAGAAAAAGTACTGTTTCCAAAGTTATACTGATAGTGCGCAATTGAGTTGTCCAATGTTGGTCCTTCTTGTGAACGTTGGCAATGATAGGTTGCAAATTTACACTCTCGGGGCGTAATAGAACAAAAAAATTAGGTTTTACTCATTGTTCGATTGAATGAGAAAATGTACTGTTCCCAAAGTTATACTGAGAGGGCGCAACTGAGTAGTTTAATGTTGGTCCGGTTTTGGTTCTTGTGAACTTTGGCATCGATACGTTGCAAATTTACACTCTCGGGCCTAATAGAAAAAAATAATTAGGTTTTACTCAATGTTCGATTGAATGAGAAAATGTCCGTTTCCAATGTTATACCGAAAGTGCGCAATTGAGTAGTCTAATGTTGGTCCGGTTTGGTTCTTGTGAACGTTGGCATCGATAGGTTGCAAATTTACACTCTCGCGTAATAGAACAAAATAATAAGGTTTTACTCATTGTTCGATTTAATGAGAAAATGTCTTTCCAAAGTTGGACCGATAGGCGCAATTGATTAGTCTAATGTTGGTCCGGTTTGTTTTTTGTGAACGTTGGCATCGATAGGTTGCAAATTTATACAATCGGGGCGTAATAGAACAAAATAATTAGGTTTTACTCTTTGTTCGATTGAATGAGAAAAGGTAACGTTTCCAAAGTTATACTGATAGGGTGCAATTGAGTAGTCCAATGTTGGTCGGTTTGGTTCTTGTGAACGTTGGCATCGATAGGTTGCAAATTTACACTCTCGGGGCGTAATAGAACAAAATAATAAGGTTTTACTCATTGTTCGATTGAATGAGAAAATGTACTGTTTCCAAAGTTATACTGATAGGGCGCAATTGATTAGTCTAATGTTGGTCCGGTTTTTGTTCTTGTGAACGTTGGCATCGATACATTACAAATTTACACTCTCGGGAGTAATAGAAAAAAATAATAAGGTTTTACTCACTGTTCGATTTAAAGATAAATTGTAATCGTTTCCAATGTTGTACCGATAGGGCGTAATTGATTAGTCTAATGTTGGTCGGTTTTTGTTCTTGTGAACGTTGGCATCGATACGTTGCAAATTTACAATCTCGCGTAATAAAACCAAATAATTTGGTTTTACTCATTGTTCGATTGAATGAGAAAATGTCGTTTCCAAAGTTATACCGATAGTAACGAGTAGTCTAATTTTGGTCCGGTTTTGGTTCTTTTGAACTTTGGCATGGTTACGTTGCAAATTTACGCACTCGGGGCGTAATAGAACAAAATAATTAGGTTTTACTCATTGTTCGATTGAATGAGAAAATGTACTGTTTCCAAATTTATACTGATAAGTCGCAACTTAGTAGTCTAATGTTGGTCCGATTTTGGTTCTTGTGAACGTTGGCATCGAAAGGTTGCAAATTTACACTCTCGGGGCGTAACAGAACAAAATAATTAGGTTTTACTCTTTGTTCGATTGAATGAGAAAATGTCTATCGTTTCCAAAGTTGTACCGATAGGGCGCAATTGATTAGTCTAATGTTGGTCGGTTTTGTTCTTGTGAACGTTGGCATCGATACGTTGCAAATTTACAATCTAGGGCGTAATAAAACCAAATAATTTGGTTTTACTCATTGTTCGATTGAATGAGAAAATGTCTTGTTTCCAAAGTTATACCGATAGGCGCAATGAGTAGTCTAATGTTGGTCGGTTTTGGTTCTTGTGAACGTTGGCATCGATAGTTTGCAAATTTACACACTCAATAGAACAAAATAATTAGGTTTTACTCTTTGTTCGATTGAATGAGAAAAATCTGTTTCCAAAGTTATACCGATAGTGCGCAATTGAGTTGTCTATTGTTGGTCGGTTTTGTTCGGTGAACGTTGGCATCGATACGTTGCAAATTTACACTCTCGGGCGTAATAGAACAAAATAATTTGGTTTTACTCATTGTTCGATTGAATGAGAAAATGTCGTTTCCAATGTTATACGAGATAGGCGCAATTGAGTAGTCTAATGTTCGTCCGGTTTTTGTTCTTGTGAACGTTGGCATCGATACATTACAAATTTACACTCTCGGGGAGTAATACAAAAAAATAATAAGGTTTTACTCACTGTTCGATTTAAAGAGAAAATGTCTGTTTCCAATGTTGTGCGATAGGCGTAATTGATTAGTCTAATGTTGGTCCGGTTTTGTTCTTGTGAACGTTGGCATCGATACGTTGCAAATTTACAATCTCGTAATAAAACCAAATAATTTGGTTTTACTCATTGTTCGATTGAATGAGAAAATGTCGTTTCCAAAGTTATACCGATAGCGCAACCGAGTAGTCTAATTTTGGTCGGTTTTGGTTCTTTTGAACTTTGGCATGGATAGGTTGCAAATTTACACTCTCGGGGCGTAATAGAACAAAATAATTAGGTTTTCCTCATTGTTCGATTGAATGAGAAAATGTACTGTTTCTAAAGTTATACTGATAGGGCGCAACTTAGTAGTCTAATGTTGGTCCGATTTTGGTTCTTGTGAACGTTGGCATCGAAAGGTTGCAAATTTACACTCTCGGGGCGTAACAGAACAAAATAATTAGGTTTTACTCTTTGTTCGATTGAATGAGAAAATGTCTTTGTTTCCAAAGTTGTGCGATAGGCGCAACTGAGTAGTCTAATGTTGGTCCGGTTTTGGTTCTTGTGAACGTTGGCATCGATACGTTGCAAATTTACAATCTAGGGCGTAATAAAACCAAATAATTTGGTTTTACTCATTGTTCGATTGAATGAGAAAATGTCTTGTTTCCAAAGTTATGCGATAGGCGCATGAGTAGTCTAATGTTGGTCCGGTTTTGGTTTTTGTGAACGTTGGCATCGATACGTTGCAAATTTACACTCTCGGGGCATAATAGAACAAAATAATTAGGTTTTACTCTTTGTTCGATTGAATGAGAAAAATCTTGTTTCCAAAGTTATGCGATAGTGCGCATTTGAGTTGTCTTATGTTGGTTCGGTTTTTGTTCTTGTGAACGTTGGCATCGATACGTTGCAAATTTACACTCTCGGGGCGTAATAGAACAAAATAATTTGGTTTTACTCATTGTTCGATTGAATGAGAAAATGTCTTGTTTCCAATGTTATACGAGATAGGCGCAAGCGAGTAGTGTAATGTTGGTCCGGTTTTGGTTCTTGTGAACGTTGGAATCTATAGGTTGCAAATTTACACTCTCGGGGCGTAATAGAACAAAATAATTAGGTTTTACTCTTTGTTCGATTGAATGAGAAAATGTACTGTTTCCAAAGTTATGCGATAGGCGCAATTGAGTAGTCCAATGTTGGTCGGTTGGTTCTTGTGAACGTTGGCATTGATAGGTTGTAAATTTACACTCTCGGGGCGTAATAGAACAAAATAATTAGGTTTTACTCATTGTTCGACGGAATGAGAAAATGTTCTGTTTCCAAAGTTAACCTGATAAGGCGCAACTGAGTAGTCTAATGTTGGTCCGGTTTTGGTTCTTGTGAAATTTGGCATCGATACGTTGCAAATTTACACTCTCGGGGCCTAATAGAACAAAATAATTAGGTTTTACTCATTGTTCGACTGAATGAGTAAATATCCTGTATCCACAGTTATACTGATAGGGCGCAACTGAGTAGTCTAATGTTGGTCCGGTATTGGTTCTTGTGAACGTTGGCATCGATACGTTGCAAATTTACACCCCCGGGGGTAATTGAACCAAATAATTAGGTTTTACTCATTGTTCGATTGAATGAGAAAATTTCCTGTTTCCAAAGTTATACTGATAGGGCGCAATTGAATAGTCTAATGTTGGTCCGGTTTTGGTTCTTGTGAACGTTGGCATCGATAGGTTGCAAATTTACACTCTCGGGGCGTAATAGAACAAAATAATTTGGTTTTACTCTTTGTTCGATTGAATGAGAAAATGTCTTGTTTCCAAAGATATACCGATAGGCGCAATTGAATAGTCTAATGTTGGTCCGGTTTTGGTTCTTGTGAACGTTGGCATCGATAGGTTGCAAATTTACACTCTCGGGGCGTAATAGAACAAAATAATTTGGTTTTACTCTTTGTTCGATTGAATGAGAAAATGTACTGATTCCAAAGTTGTAATGATAGGGCGCAATTGATTAGTCTAATGTTGGTCCGGTTTTTGTTCTTGTGAACGTTGGCATCGATACGTTGCAAATTTACAATCTAGGGGCGTAATAAAACCAAATAATTTGGTTTTACTCATTGTTCGATTGAATGAGAAAATGTACTGTTTCCAAAGTTATACTGATAGGGCGCAACTGAGTAGTCTAATGTTGGTCCGGTTTTGGTTCTTGTGAACGTTGGCATCGAAAGTTTGCAAATTTACACACTCGGGGCGCAATAGAACAAAATAATTAGGTTTTACTCTTTGTTCGATTGAATGAGAAAAAGTACTGTTTCCAAAGTTATGCGATAGGGCGCAATTGAGTTGTCTAATGTTGGTCCGGTTTTTGTTCTGGTGAACGTTGGCATCGATACGTTGCAAATTTACACTCTCGGGGCGTAATAGAACAAAATAATTTGGTTTTACTCATTGTTCGATTGAATGAGAAAATGTACTGTTTCCAATGTTATACAGATAGGGCGCAATTGAGTAGTGTAATGTTGGTCCGGTTTTGGTTCTTGCGAACGTTGGCATCGATAGGTTGCAAATTTACACTCTCGGGGCGTAATAGAACAAAATAATTAGGTTTTACTCTTTGTTCGATTGAATGAGAAAATGTCTTGTTTCTAAAGTTATGCGATAGGCGCAATTGAGTAGTCCAATGTTGGTCCTGGTTGGTTCTTGTGAACGTTGGCATTGATAGGTTGTAAATTTATACTCTCGGGCGTAATAGAACAAAATAATTAGGTTTTACTCATTGTTCGATGGAATGAGAAAATGTCTTTGTTTCCAAAGTTAACACGATAGGCGCAATGAGTAGTCTAATGTTGGTCCGGTTTCGGTTCTTGTGAAATTTGGCATCGATACGTTGCAAATTTAAACCCTCGGGCCTAATAGAACAAAATAATTAGGTTTTACTCATTGTTAAGAATGAGTAAATATCCTGTATCCAAAGTTATACTGATAGGGCGCAACTGAGTAGTCTAATGTTGGTCCGGTATTGGTTCTTGTGAACGTTGGCATCGATACGTTGCAAATTTACAATCTCGGGGCGTAATAGAACAAAATAATTAGGTTTTACTCATTGTTCGATTGAATGAGAAAATGTACTGTTTCCAAAGTTATACTGATAGGGCGCAATTGAATAGTCTAATGTTGGTCCGGTTTTGGTTCTTGTGAACGTTGGCATCGATAGGTTGCAAATTTACACTCTCGGGGCGTAATAGAACAAAATAATTTGGTTTTACTCTTTGTTCGATTGAATGAGAAAATGTCTTGTTTCCAAAGATATACCGATAGCAATTGAATAGTCTAATGTTGGTCCGGTTTTGGTTCTTGTGAACGTTGGCATCGATAGGTTGCAAATTTACACTCTCGGGCGTAATAGAACAAAATAATTTGGTTTTACTCTTTGTTCGATTGAATGAGAAAATGTCGATTCCAAAGTTGTAATGATAGGCGCAATTGATTAGTCTAATGTTGGTCGGTTTTGTTCTTGTGAACGTTGGCATCGATACGTTGCAAATTTACAATCTAGGGCGTAATAAAACCAAATAATTTGGTTTTACTCATTGTTCGATTGAATGAGAAAAGTCTTGTTTCCAAAGTTATGCGATAGGCGCAATCGAGTAGTCTAATGTTGGTCGGTTTTGGTTCTTGTGAACGTTGGCATCGAAAGTTTGCAAATTTACACACTCGGCGCAATAGAACAAAATAATTAGGTTTTACTCTTTGTTCGATTGAATCGAGAAAAGTAATCTTTGTTTCCAAAGTTATACTGATAGTGCGCAATTGAGTTGTCTAATGTTGGTCCGGTTTTTGTTCTGGTGAACGTTGGCATCGATACGTTGCAAATTTACACTCTCGGGGCGTAATAGAACAAAATAATTTGGTTTTACTCATTGTTCGATTGAATGAGAAAATGTCTTGTTTCCAATGTTATACGAGATAGGCGCAGGCGAGTAGTGTAATGTTGGTCGGTTTTGGTTCTTGCGAACGTTGGCATCGATAGGTTGCAAATTTACACTCTCGGGCGTAATAGAACAAAATAATTAGGTTTTACTCTTTGTTCGATTGAATGAGAAAATGTCTTTTCTAAAGTTATGCGATAGGGCGCAATTGAGTAGTCCAATGTTGGTCCGGTTCTGGTTCTTGTGAACGTTGGCATTGATAGGTTGTAAATTTATACTCTCGGGGCGTAATAGAACAAAATAATTAGGTTTTACTCATTGTTCGATGGAATGAGAAAATGTACTGTTTCCAAAGTTAACCTGATAGGGCGCAACTGAGTAGTCTAATGTTGGTCCGGTTTCGGTTCTTGTGAAATTTGGCATCGATACGTTGCAAATTTAAACCCTCGGGGCCTAATAGAACAAAATAATTAGGTTTTACTCATTGTTCGACTGAATGAGTAAATATCCTGTATCCAAAGTTATACTGATAGGGCGCAACTGAGTAGTGTAATGTTGGTCCGGTTTTGGTTCTTGTGAACGTTGGCATCGATAGGTTGCAAATTTACACTCTCGGGGCGTAATAGAACAAAATAATTAGGTTTTACTCATTGTTCGATTGAATGAGAAAATGTTCTGTTTCCAAAGTTATACTGATAGGGCGCAATTGAATAGTCTAATGTTGGTCCGGTTTTTGTTCTTGTGAACGTTGGCATCGATACGTTGCAAATTTACACTCTCGGGGCGTAATAGAACAAAATAATTTGGTTTTACTCATTGTTCGATTGAATGAGAAAATGTATTGTTTCCAATGTTATACAGATAGGGCGCAACTGAGTAGTGTAATGTTGGTCCGGTTTTTGTTCTTGTGAACGTTGGCATCGATACGTTGCAAATTTACACTCTCGGGGCGTAATAGAACAAAATAATTGGGTTTTACTCATTGTTCGATTGAATGAGAAAAAGTATTGTTTCCAAAGTTATACTGTGAGGGCATAACTGAGTAGTCTAAAGTTGGTCCAGTTTTGGTTCTTGTGAATGTTGGTATCGATACGTAACAAATTTACACTCTCGGGGCATAATAGAACAAAATAATTAGGTTTTACTCATTGTTCGATTTAATGAGAAAATGTCGTTCCTAAAGTTGTGCGATAGGGCGCAATTGATTAGTCTAATGTTGGTCCGGTTTTTGTTCTTGTGAACGTTGGCATCGATACGTTGCAAATTTACAATCTCGGGGCGTAATAAAACCAAATAATTTGGTTTTACTCATTGTTCGATTGAATGAGAAAATGTCTTGTTTCAAAAGTTATACTGATAGGGCGCAGCTGAGTAGGCTAATTTTGGTCCGGTTTTGGTTCTTTTGAACTTTGGCATGGATACGTTGCAAATTTACACACTCGGGACGTAATAGAACAAAATAATTAGGTTTTACTCATTGTTCGATTGAATGAGAAAATGTACAGTTTCCAAAGTTATACTGATAGGGCTCAACTGAGTAGTCCAATGTTGGTCCGGTTTTGGTTCTTGTGAACGTTAGCATCGATAGGTTGCAAATTTACACTCTCGGGGCGAAATAGAACAAAATTATTAGGTTTTACTCTTTGTTCGATTGAATGAGAAAATGTACTTTTTCCAAAGTTATACTGATAGGGCGCAATTGAGTAGTCTAATGTTGGTCCGGTTTTTGTTCTTGTGAACGTTGGCATCGATAGTTTGCAAATTTACACTCTCGGGGCGCAATAGAACAAAATAATTAGGTTTTACTCATTGTTCGATTGAATGAGAAAAAATCATTTCCAAAGTTATACTGATAGGGCGCAATTGAGTAGTCCAATGTTGGTCCGGTTTCGGTTCTTGTGAACGTTGGCAATGATAGGTTGCAAATTTACACTCTCGGGGCGTAATAGAACAAAAAAATTAGGTTTTACTCATTGTTCGATTGAATGAGAAAATGTACTGTTTCCAAAGTTATGCGAGAGTGCGCAACTGAGTAGTTTAATGTTGGTCCGGTTTTGGTTCTTGTGAACTTTGGCATCGATACGTTGCAAATTTACACTCTCGGGGCCTAATAGAAAAAAATAATTAGGTTTTACTCAATGTTCGATTGAATGAGTAAATGTACTGTTTCCAATGTTATACTGAAAGTGCGCAATTGAGTAGTCTAATGTTGGTCCGGTTTTGGTTCTTGTGAACGTTGGCATCGATAGGTTGCAAATTTACACTCTCGCGGCGTAATAGAACAAAATAATAAGGTTTTACTCATTGTTCGATTTAATGAGAAAATGTCTTGTTTCCAAAGTTGGACTGATAGGGCGCAATTGATTAGTCTAATGTTGGTCCGGTTTTGTTTTTTGTGAACGTTGGCATCGATAGGTTGCAAATTTTCACAATCGGGGCGTAATAGAACAAAATAATTAGGTTTTACTCTTTGTTCGATTGAATGAGAAAAGGTAACGTTTCCAAAGTTATACTGATAGGGTGCAATTGAGTAGTCCAATGTTGGTCCGGTTTTGGTTCTTGTGAACGTTGGCATCGATACGTTGTAAATTTACACTCTCGGGGCGTAATAGAACAAAATAATTTGGTTTTACTCATTGTTCGATTGAATGAGAAAATGTCTTGTTTCCAAAGTTATACTGATAGGGCGCAATTGAGTAGTCTAATGTTGGTCCGGTTTTTGTTCTTGTGAACGTTGGCATCGATACATTACAAATTTACACTCTCGGGGAGTAATAGAAAAAAATAATAAGGTTTTACTCACTGTTCGATTTAAAGATAAATTGTACTGTTTCCAATGTTGTACCGATAGGGCGTAATTGATTAGTCTAATGTTGGTCCGGTTTTGTTCTTGTGAACGTTGGCATCGATACGTTGCAAATTTACAATCTCTGGCGTAATAAAACCAAATAATTTGGTTTTACTCATTGTTCGATTGAATGAGAAAATGTACTGTTTCCAAAGTTATACTGATAGGGCGCAACTGAGTAGTCTAATTTTGGTCCGGTTTTGGTTCTTTTGAACTTTGGCATGGTTACGTTGCAAATTTACGCACTCGGGGCGTAATAGAACAAAATAATTAGGTTTTACTCATTGTTCGATTGAATGAGAAAATGTACAGTTTCCAAAGTTATACTGATAGGGCGCAACTTAGTAGTCTAATGTTGGTCCGATTTTGGTTCTTGTGAACGTTGGCATCGAAAGGTTGCAAATTTACACTCTCGGGGCGTAACAGAACAAAATAATTAGGTTTTACTCTTTGTTCGATTGAATGAGAAAATGTACTGTTTCCAAAGTTGTGCGATAGGCGCAATTGATTAGTCTAATGTTGGTCCGGTTTTGTTCTTGTGAACGTTGGCATCGATACGTTGCAAATTTACAATCTAGGGCGTAATAAAACCAAATAATTTGGTTTTACTCATTGTTCGATTGAATGAGAAAATGTCTTTGTTTCCAAAGTTATGCGATAGGCGCAAGTAAAGTAGTCTAATGTTGGTCCGGTTTTGGTTCTTGTGAACGTTGGCATCGATAGTTTGCAAATTTACACACTCGGGGCGCAATAGAACAAAATAATTAGGTTTTACTCTTTGTTCGATTGAATGAGAAAAAGTACTGTTTCCAAAGTTATACTGATAGTGCGCAATTGAGTTGTCTAATGTTGGTCCGGTTTTGTTACGGTGAACGTTGGCATCGATACGTTGCAAATTTACACTCTCGGGGCGTAATAGAACAAAATAATTTGGTTTTACTCATTGTTCGATTGAATGAGAAAATGTATTGTTTCCAATGTTATACAGATAGGGAGCAATTGAGTAGTCTAATGTTGGTCCGGTTTTTGTTCTTGTGAACGTTGGCATCGATACATTACAAATTTACACTCTCGGGGAGTAATAGAAAAAAATAATAAGGTTTTACTCATTGTTCGATTTAAGGAGAAAATGTCTTTGTTTCCAATGTTGTACTGATAGGGCGTAATTGATTAGTCTAATGTTGGTCCGGTTTTTGTTCTTGTGAACGTTGGCATCGATACGTTGCAAATTTACAATCTCGGGGCGTAATAAAACCAAATAATTTGGTTTTACTCATTGTTCGATTGAATGAGAAAATGTCTTGTTTCCAAAGTTATACCGATAGGCGCAATGAGTAGTCTAATTTTGGTCGGTTTTGGTTCTTTTGAACTTTGGCATGGATACGTTGCAAATTTACGCACTCGGGGCGTAATAGAACAAAATAATTAGGTTTTACTCATTGTTCGATTGAATGAGAAAATGTACAGTTTCCAAAGTTATACTGATAGGGCGCAACTTAGTAGTCTAATGTTGGTCCGGTTTTGGTTCTTGTGAACGTTGGCATCGAAAGGTTGCAAATTTACACTCTCGGGGCGTAACAGAACAAAATAATTAGGTTTTACACTTTGTTCGATTGAATGAGAAAATGTACTGTTTCCAAAGTTGTGCGATAGGCGCAACTGAGTAGTCTAATGTTTGTCCGGTATTGGTTCTTGTGAACGTTGGCATCGATACGTTGCAAATTTACAATCTAGGGCGTAATAAAACCAAATAATTTGGTTTTACTCATTGTTCGATTGAAAGAGAAAATGTCTTGTTTCCAAAGTTATACTGATAGGGCGCAACTGAGTAGTCTAATGTTGGTCCGGTTTTGGTTCTTGTGAACGTTGGCATCGATAGTTTGCAAATTTACACACTCGGGGCGCAATAGAACAAAATAATTAGGTTTTACTCTTTGTTCGATTGAATGAGAAAAAGTACTGTTTCCAAAGTTATACTGATAGTGTGCAATTGAGTTGTCTAATGTTGGTCCGGTTTTGTTACGGTGAACGTTGGCATCGATACGTTGCAAATTTACACTCTCGGGGCGTAATAGAACAAAATAATTTGGTTTTACTCATTGTTCGATTGAATGAGAAAATGTACTGTTTCCAATGTTATACAGATAGGGCGCAACTGAGTAGTGTAATGTTGGTCCGATTTTGGTTCTTGTGAACGTTGGAATCTATAGGTTGCTAATTTACACTCTCGGGGCGTAATAGAACAAAATAATTAGGTTTTACTCTTTGTTCGATTGAATGAGAAAATGTACTGTTTCCAAAGTTATACTGATAGGGCGCAATTGAGTAGTCCAATGTTGGTCCGGTTCTGGTTCTTGTGAACGTTGGCATTGATAGGTTGTAAATTTACACTCTCGGGGCGTAATAGAACAAAATAATTAGGTTTTACTCATTGTTCGTCGGAATGAGAAAATGTTCGTTTCCAAAGTTAACACGATAAGGCGCAATCGAGTAGTCTAATGTTGGTCCGGTTTTGGTTCTTGTGAAATTTGGCATCGATACGTTGCAAATTTACACTCTCGGGCCTAATAGAACAAAATAATTAGGTTTTACTCATTGTTCGACCGAATGAGTAAATATCCCGTATCCAAAGTTATGCGATAGGCGCAGAGTAGTCTAATGTTGGTCGGTATTGGTTCTTGTGAACGTTGGCATCGATACGTTGCAAATTTACAATCTCGGGCGTAATAGAACAAAATAATTTGGTTTTACTCTTTGTTCGATTGAATGAGAAAATGTACTGTTTCCAAAGTTATACTGATAGGGCGCAAATGAATAGTCTAATGTTGGTCCGGTTTTGGTTCTTGTGAACGTTGGCATCGATAGGTTGCAAATTTACACTCTCGGGGCGTAATAGAACAAAATAATTTGGTTTTACTCTTTGTTCGATTGAATGAGAAAATGTCTTGTTTCCAAAGATATGCGATAGGGCGCAATTGAATAGTCTAATGTTGGTCCGGTTTTGGTTCTTGTGAACGTTGGCATCGATAGGTTGCAAATTTACACTCTCGGGGCGTAATAGAACAAAATAATTTGGTTTTACTCTTTGTTCGATTGAATGAGAAAATGTACTGTTTCCAAAGATATACTGATAGGGCGCAATTGAATAGTCTAATGTTGGTCCGGTTTTGGTTCTTGTGAACGTTGGCATCGATAGGTTGCAAATTTACACTCTCGGGGCGTAATAGAACAAAATAATTTGGTTTTACTCTTTGTTCGATTGAATGTGAAAATGTACTGTTTCCTAAGTTATACAGCTTGGACTTAACTGAGTAGCCTAATGTTGGTTCGGTTTTGGTTCTTGTGAACGTTGGCATCGATAGTTTGCAAATTTACACTCTCGGGGCCTAATAGAAAAAAATAATTAGGTTTTACTCAATGTTCGATTGAATGAGAAAATGTACTGTTTCCAATGTTATACTGATAGTGCGCAATTGAGTAGCCTAATGATGGTCCGGTTTTGGTTCTTGTGAACGTTGGCATCGATAGGTTGCAAAATTACAATCTCGCGCGTAATAGAACAAAATAATAAGGTTTTACTCTTATTCGATTTAAAGAGAAAATGTCTTGTTTCAAAAGTTGTCGATAGGCGCAATTGATTAGTCTAATGTTGGTCCGGTTTTGGTTCTTGTGAACGTTGGCATCGATAGGTTGCAAATTTACACTCTCGGGGCGTAATAGAACAAAATAATTAGGTTTTACTCTTTGTTCGATTGAATGAGAAAAGGTAATGTTTCCAAAGTTATACTGATAGGGTGCAATTGAGTAGTCCAATGTTGGTCCGGTTTTGGTTCTTGTGAACGTTGGCATCGATACGTTGTAAATTTACACTCTCGGGGCGTAATAGAACAAAATAATTTGGTTTTACTCATTGTTCGATTGAATTAGAACATGTACTGTTTCCAAAGTTATACTGATAGGGCGCAATTGAGTAGTCTAATGTTGGTCCGGTTTTTGTTCTTATGAACGTTGGCATCGATACGTTACAAATTTACACTCTCGGAGAGTAATAGAACAAAATAATAAGGTTTTACTCACTGTTCGATTTAAAGAGAAAATGTACTGTTTCCAAAGTTGTACTGATAGGGCGCAATTGATTAGTCTAATGTTGGTCCGGTTTTTGTTCTTGTGAACGTTGGCATCGATACGTTGCAAATTTACAGTCTCGGGGCGTAATAAAACAAAATAATTAGGTTTTATTAATTGTTCGATTGAATGAGAAAATGTACAGTTTCCAAAGTTATACTGATAGGGCGAAACTGAGTAGTCTAATTTTGGTCCGGTTTTGGTTCTTTTGAACTTTGGCATGGATACGTTGTGTCACGCCCCGAGCCCGCCAAATCGGTCGGATTCGGGCGCGTCGAACAGACCGCCGAACGGACAGAGTTTCCCCTGTACGTTCAAGGCGTCGCAATCCATACAATTACAAGAGGTTCCAAAAAGGAACAGATATCACAATCAGATTGCATAAGGAAGTATCATAAACATAAAACAGCTACTTGCTATTACAACCATTCGTCTCAAGTTTAACTTTTACAAACTTCCTAATACAATCCAGTGATTACAAATTTGATTACAATTTATTACAACTTGTTCTCCCTTCCTATACCCCTAAGCTCTGTCAACTGGGGTACTTCTATCTCTGGTCTCCTGGTAGGGCGCTATCTACGGAGCTACGCCCTTGCCTCGCGCTGCTACTGCGCCGCTCACGTGTGTACCTGTACCCCCAAAGCCACAACACGGGGGTGAGAACTATTGTCCATAGTTCTCGTGGGTACGGTCACCCAAGAGAACAGCTCGACCAATAGGTCCAAGGAGGCACTGCAGATATGTTAGTCCAAAAACATATATAGATATATAATGTGCAACTAACATAAAAACACTCCTCGCAATATGCAATATGCAAATCATTACTTAGCTCTTAGCTTTTCTTTACTTTATTGCTATTCTTTACTTTAGCCTTTCCATTCTTACTTAGCTATTGATTAAGTTAGCTATTTATATTCTTACTCTTTACTCTTGGCACATATGCTATTTAGCAAATACTTCTAAGGTCCACTCTACCTTAGCTCACTATGCCACCCGACTCGGTCTTGAGTCAATCAAATGCGGATAATCCGTCCGCTGTCTAGCCCGAGGTGTTGGACGTCTCACAACTACCCCAGCTGTCAACAGCCTGCCGCCCTCTGTGACTCAGCCTCGGAGCGGCGAAATCGTCGCACACGCTCGTCACCCTCAGTGGTGTCCCAACTCTGGAACGGCTCGAGTCACCTGACATAGCCATTCTGGTGGCGAACACGGCGTACTTACCCAGCGTGGACTAAAGTTGTGACCTTACCATCTGGCGGCGAACTATCGCATCACACCCAACAATGGATCGAGTCACTTCCCAGCCACCTGGCGGCGCACGTACCGTACTTACCCAGCAATGGTTTCCAAACTCATGGTGTCAACACTCATGGCGGTCTGATCCTCACCCGGCTTAACCGGTATCGAACTCATTTCGGCTCACCCACCCGGCGGCGAAATCGTCGCACAACGCCACGTCAGTGGTATAGCCCTGGACGGCGAAATCGTCGCACACGCCCGGCACCCTCAGTGGTGCACATATCACGGGATTCCATGAATCCGTTCCACTTAGCTTGAGGGTTAGCTAGGCCCTCAAGAGACGACCCTCGAGGTCCATTGTCTTTACCTCCTAGGTCTACTTGACACTAGGGTTCACTCTTTATCACATAACCTAGGTTGATTTAACTCTAGGTTCCACGTCATTCGAACTCGACCTATGTTTATTAACACTAGGCCCACTATTATCTTTATCCAACCTATGTCCTCGACACTAGGTTCTTTGCCTAGATCCATATGACTCTAGGTTCACTACAACCTATGTTCTTTACACTAGGTTTGATGCCACACTCCTAGGTCCATTGACTCTAGGTTTACTATAACCTATGTTTATTAACACTAAGTTGGATGCCACTCGATCTATATGTGTATTAGTCCATGACTCACATTCTTACTTAGCATTCTCTTACTTAGCATTCTTATACTTGGCATTCATATACTTAACATTCTTATGTTAACCATTCCATTTACATGCACATAATTATATCTAGCATGTACTCACTATGCTAAGCATGCATTTATTCATACATTTCATTTAGCATCTAGTTCATACATCAACTTAGCATGCATCTCACGTATTTGCAACTAGACTCTAGTTCATGCATTTATCTAGCATTTAACTCATGCATTCTCTTAGCATATAACACTATGTTCTTTAACATGCATTTCTATACTTGCAACATATGTCAATTATATGCATCAACTTGAAACCATTACTCTTAGACATATTTAGGCGACCTAGTCGCTTCGGTAAACACAACCCACCTCAATTCGCACTCCGATTGCTCGTCGACACTTGCAATCGGCCGTCCGCGGCACTCTTAACCCGGTTCGGCTCGAACTCTTGCACGACCAACCAAACGGTCTCCGAATTGCAATCCGAGACTTTGTGCCGTTGCCCCACGCCTTTAAGTTGCCCCAGTTCCGTTTTCATGAATTTTGGGCTCCTATCTTGCGTGCTGCGGACATCTGGTATGAATATATTAAATAATTAATATCTTTGTACTCGCTCGTCGGGTCACCGAACCGAGCACGCCAACGCGTTCTTTGGGCCCTCAATTAGGTTTACATGGGGTCAAATGAGATCAATCTCATCTATTTCTAAAAACCCCCTTTTTAACCCTAGGTTTGCACTTTCGCAAAACTCACCGATTTGATCCCTAGAACAAGCAATAGAGAGCTTGTCTAACCTCTAGGAACTCATCTAAGAGCATTAGAGCCATCCATAGGGTGCTTAAAGCAAACCCTAGAAATCCACCATTAGAGCTCTACGAAGAAAACATGGTTTTCATGTGTTCTTCGGCTACTACGTGGTTTCTACACTTGTAGAGAGATCAAAATCCTAGGTTTAGGGTTTAGAAACCCACTACTAGAAGATCTACCATGAGAGGAGGCTAAAGCTTACCTCTACAAGCTTGCCCCGAGCTTGTGGGAGAGGAAGAAGATGACCAAGAGGATCTCCATCATCATCTTCTTCATCATCTCCATCTTCTTCTTCTTCTTTCTCTTCTTTTCCTTCTCTTTCTTTCCTTCTCTTTCTTTCCTTTCTTCTTGCTGTCGAACAGAGAGAGAGAGGGAGAGAGTGATCTGAGGGAGTGAGAGGGAGAGAAGAGAGTTTATTACCTCTCTAATCACTTAACCCCCTGCACAATTGCCCTAAAACCCCTCAACAATGCTTCTCTTGCAACAGCCCAAACTGGGCATTTTCGGGCTGCAGGGTCCGGATCTCATGTATGGGGTCCGGACCCCAAGTGTCTTCACCAGAGTCCCATCGCGCGTGGGATCCGGACCTCACCAATGGGATCCGGATCCCGAAGGCAGCATTTTCAGGACTTAGCCAAATTTTCAGCTGACTTCGCAGGGGTGGACCGGTCCTGGCCTCCTGATCCGGATCCCGAGAGCAGGATTTTCAGGACTTAGCCAAATTTCAGCTTTTTCCGTTTCTTCTCCGTTTCAATTCACTTTTGGCCCGTTTGACCTCCGATTCGTTTCAAATCGAACCGAGACTCTCCAAACATGATTTAGATCATGTCCACATCACCATTTCACCCGCGCAAGTGACGGATTTGTCTCACGGCCCAAAGTAGCCTTTCGGGTTCCGTTTTCTCTCCGTTCCAACTCACTTTTGGACTTGTGGGTCTCCGATTCACTTGAAATCGCACCGAGACTCCCCACACATGATTTAGATCATGTCCACATCCTTACCTCATCCGTGCAAGCGTCGGATTTAGCTCGTGGCCCAAGATAGCTTTTCGGGCTTCGTTCTCGCACCTAGTGCACCGAAAACACCCGAAAACTTCCAAACTTCACGGGAACCATTCTTATGGCCTTCTAAGCCAACATACCTCGTGACTTCATGACTTTAGAAGTTCGGGGTGTTACACGTTGCAAATTTACACACTCGGGGCTTAATAGAACAAAATAATTAGGTTTTACTCATTGTTCGATTGAATGAGAAAATGTACAGTTTCCAAAGTTATACAGATAGGGCGCAACTTAGTAGTCTAATGTTGGTCCGGTTTTGGTTCTTGTGAACGTTGGCATCGAATGGTTGCAAATTTACACTCTCGGGGCGTAATAGAACAAAATAATTAGGTTTTACTCTTTGTTCGATTGAATGAGAAAATGTATTGTTTCCAAAGTTATACTGATAGGGCGCAATTGAGTAGTCCAATGTTGGTTCGGTTTTGGTTCTTGTGAACGTTGGCATTGATAGGTTGCAAATTTACACTCTCGGGGCGTAATAGAACAAAATAATTAGGTTTTACTCATTGTTCGATTGAATGAGAAAATGTCTTTGTTTCCAAAGTTGTGCGATAGGCGCAATTGATTAGTCTAATGTTGGTCCGGTTTTCGTTCTTGTGACGTTGGCATCGATACGTTGCAAATTTACAATCTAGGGGCGTAATAAAACCAAATAATTTGGTTTTACTCATTGTTCGATTGAATGAGAAAATGTACTGTTTCCAAAGTTATGCGATAGGCGCAAGCGAGTAGTCTAATGTTGGTCCCGTTTTGGTACTTGTGAACGTTGGCATCGATAGTTTGCAAATTTACACTCTCGGGGCGTAATAGAACAAAATAATTAGGTTTTACTCATTGTTCGATTGAATGAGAAAATGTACTGTTTCCAAAGTTATACTGATAGTGCGCATTTGAGTTGTCTAATGTTGGTCCGGTTTTTGTTCTGGTGAACGTTGGCATCGATACGTTGCAAATTTACACTCTCGGTGTAAGAAAGTGAATTCTCAAAACATGAGGATTGTACTTCATCCGGAATCGACTAAGTGTCGTAGTGGTGAGAATCGGAGAGATCGAAGCTGATTCTAAGCCAAAAAGTGCATTAGAGTGGACCTCGACTGCAAATGGGGCAAACTGCTCCATTCTGCAGTGGTTGGCCAGTGGAGACCGGACACCCCATGGAGACCGGATGCCACAAGGAGCCCTCATTGCAGGTGGGAAGAAAATCGGCTAAGTCCTGAAATACTAGCTCTCGGGATCCGGACAATGAGGAATGTCCGGACATCCATTGTCCGGACAATCCGTGAAGACCGGATCCTGTACGCTGGAGAAACTGGCCTGAGGGTTTTTCTTAAGCCAATCCGTGAATTCTCGAAATCCGAGAGTTGCACCATGTTTAGAATCGACTGATTGTCGATTGGATGGACTTCGGAAAGTTCGAAGTTGATCCGAAGGCAAAAAGTGCCCGGAGTTGCTCCTGAAGTTCGAAGCCTTCGGGCGTTTTTGTGCGCATAGGCGCGAAAACGGAACCCGAAAAGCTATGTCGGGTCGCGAGCTAAATCCGACATTAGCGTGGATGAAAAGGTGATGAAAACGTGTTCGAAAACATGTTTGGAAAGTCTCGGTGCGATTTGAAAAGAATCGGAAGCCAAACGAGCGAAAATGAACAAAAACGAAAAAGAAACGAAAAACGCTGAAATTTGGCTAAGTCCTTAATGTTGTGCTGAGGACACCCACTGGGTCGGGACATTGATCAATGTCCGGACATTGGATGTCCGGACAATGGATGATGTCCGGACCCGAAGTGTCAAATGGGCAAAAATGGATTTCGCAGCCATTGTCCAGGACATTGAGGGGATGTCCTGGCCCCGCACTCGAAATGCCTTTAGTGCGCTTTGAATTGTTGAGGGGGCTTTTGGCATTTTGTTACAATAGAGCCTATAGAGGGCTTCTCCTCTCTCCCTCATTGTTATTTCCCACACACACACAACATAACACTCTCCCTCTCTCTCTAGAAAGAAGAGGAAGAAGAAGAAGAAGGAGAAGGAGGAGAAGAAGAAGGAAGGATTGGAAGAGGATTGAGCTAGGAGCAAGCCTAGCCTCTTCTTCACCATCCTCTCCACCATTGGAGCTTCTACTTGAGGTAAGCTCTTGAGAGCTCTCATGGTAGCTTCTCTTAGGGTGTTTTATACCTCCTAGAAATAATTTTCTTGGAACCCTAGCATCCTTAAGAGATGGTTTGCACAAGCAATTGGGCTCTAATGTGGGATTTTGCTCGGGGCAAAATTCTAGGGCTCAAATTGGGGCTTTTCTTAGGATGAGGTTTTGATCTCTTTTAACCTCATTTCTAACATATTGTTAGGTCCACGAACGCGTGCGAGGCGACGGTTCGTCGATTCGGCGAACGGTTTAAGCGATCCGAGCCAAACAAAGGCTTTCAGCGTCGATTTTGGCCCGGGGAGTCAAAGTAGGCATTGGAGGCAACGAAAGCAACATTGTTGCTCCTGTGAACATCCCAAGAGGTGGGGGGTGTCTTACCGAAGCCGTTGGGCTCCCTTTTATGTCTAAGTAAATATTGGTCATATTGCATATATATGTACATAGGTATATAGTTTTCATGCATGATAGGGTTGGTATGATTAAATGACTATTCTAGTGTGCCTCCTTATCGTGCGTGACTATGGTGTTGCATTAGGACATAGGAGTATGCTTGCATACCTTCCTTATCGTGCGGCACCATAGGCTTGCATTTGGACATAGGAAGCAAAGGAATGAGTATAATGACATCGAACCCTAGAGACAAGAACTATGATTTAGTTATGCATGATTGCCACCTAGAGATATATGAACCAATGACAACATGACATTATGATATGGTGCAATAACTTAGTGTAAAGAACACTAGAGCTATATGAACCAAGTATAGAGCTTGATGATTAATATTATGACATAGTATAAAGAATACTAGTGACATGTATACCAAGTAGATCACATGATGACTAGTGGCATTGAACTTAGTGTAAAGAACACTAGAGCTACAAGAACCAAGCATAGAACTTGATGAATGACAATGGTATGTGACATGGTGGTAGAGAACACCTATGTATGATTTCCCCTGCGTGGATGCCCTCCAAATGGAGGAGAAGATCATACTCACACAGTCTGCTCAGCGCTCGTGGTTGGTCGCTCCACACGAGTAGTGCGAGCCTCCGGAGGTCTTGGCACGTGAATCGATAGGGATAGCCTATGTGGGGTCCCGAGGGATAGCCTATGTGGGGTCCCGCAGACAACCCATGAGGTTGAATGTGTTGAGTCGTGGGCGTGCCTACGGGCTAGCCAAGGATTGGGTAACAACATAAGAACATAATGAGTATTTCATACATACTTGATTGGAACATAGTAGCATGATAGATATTTCATAACTATATCATGATCTTGTTGTTTCAGGCATAGCAGTAGTTGCATTGTTTATATCATGCTTTACTTACCGCGATTCTGACTTTAAATTATCTATCTATCTATCTACCGCTTTGCCTCGCTTAGACCTAGTGGGGAGATCGGTGGGGTCGGTGGCCGAGCCCACTGGGAACTAAGGAAGTTAGTTCTCACCCCACTCTATTACAGGTACTAGTTCGCAGGCGGCCGGTGAGGATCGTGGCAAGGGCATCGCGCCCTAGTTGATAGTAGCCACCTACTTGCATTAGAGCCACCCGTGGTATATTTTGGAGTCATAATTGTATAAAGAAATGATGTAACCTACATTTTGGGAGATGAACATGTATTTGTATTTTGAAGTTAAACAATGTAAACGAATGTTGAATGATTGTAATAGATAGACTCTTCTCTCTTTATATTACTTGTATGGAATACTTGTATCTTGCTCTTATTGTTGTTCGCACCTTTAGGTGCATCTTTTGTCATGTATGGTGTAGAATTTCATTTCCTGGGCAATTCTTTGTACATGACTTGTTGTCGAGCCTTGGGCGGACAGGGGAGGTGCTGTCCGTTCGGCGCCTGATCGGCGTTCTCGAACCGAACCAAATTGGTAGCGGTCTCGGGGCGTGACAGGTATTCTTTTGGTATCAGAGCAATTAAGAGCAAGTAAAGAGAGAGTCTAGGATGGACCTAGGAAACCCTAGGACGGTGAACCCTAAGGCTATAGGTGCGTGAGCGAAACGTGGACCTATGCCATGTGGCGGAAGTTAATTCGATTGGGTCGAAGTAACGGTTGAGATGTCTCTAGTTTTGAATAGAGATGGATTCAAGGGTATTAGTTCTTGGCTTGAAGTGTTTGTGTTGGGCGGCCGACAACATGACACCGAGAGTCTAGAATAAGTACACTTGTGTGCTTCCGCCTAATTCTTAAATGTTGAGTCTCGTAGACTGTTATTCACTAGTAAGGAGATGGGTTAAGATAACTAACCCGCTTATTGTGTTTCAGAACTAATGCCTCCGAGACGCTACACGCGTAGGTCGGGTCCGCATCATCGTCGGGAGACCCGGATCTACCCGGACCTCCTTTGGCGCCGCAGTCGACGGGGCCCTAGCGAGGTGCGGGAGTTACGAACGCGATGACCGCGCTTGACGGGTTGGTTCGATCGGCGCCAAGAGCTAATGGAGCAACAGAGAGCGGCGACGGCTGCAGCGACGGCCGAGAATCGTGCTCCACCCGCGCCCCCAGTACACGTACCTGAGGCGGCTGAGGGCGAGGGTGTGGCAGCAGTTCCGGTGGCGGCGTGTCCTCCGCCGGCGAGTGCACTTCCGGCGGCGTCGGGTTCGGCAACCCCCGATGCTTCGGCCGAGGGGACGGAACAAGGGCGGTTGTTGACGGCCCTTATTCGATTCATGAAGTTCCACCCACCAATCTTTGAAGGCGGACAAGTGGAGCCGGAGATAGTGGAGTCATGGATTGACTCAATGGAAACGATGTTCGGGGACTTTAACACCTCGGAACAAGACAAGGTCTACTTCGCCACGCATTGTCTCGAGAAGACGGCGAAGGTGTGGTGGAAGCGATTGAAGCGAGATCGACCTTCTGATCTCCCACCTATCACCTGGGAGGAGTTCAAGAGGGAAATGTACGCCAACTACTTCCCGACACTGGCGAAAGTTGCAGGAGAAGTTCGAACTTTGAGGCGTGGAGACCGCTCCGTAGCGGAGTTCGAGCAGGAATTCTCCCACATTATAGACTGTGTTCCGGAAGTTGTGCGAGACGACCGAGACCGTGCGGACTGGTTCTTGCGAGGACTCAGGCCGAGTATATATCGGGCGGTGCAGATACTTAAGCTCACTACTTATGCTGAGATTTTTGATCGTGCACTGTGGGCGGAGCACGGTGACGCTCATGTGCGCGAGGAACGTGAGCTTATGGGCGTCCAAGGATAAGGGAAAGAAGCGATCAGGTGGTCCTTCGGGGGTACTATCAAGTTCCAAGAAGCGCCGAAGAACCCACGAACGCAGTCGTGGAGTCGTGGACCGCAGAGGTGCACTATTTGTGGTGGCTGGAATCATCGGGCACATCAATGCGGCATACGGCCGGGCAAGTGCTACAACTGTGGACAAGAAGGGCATATTAGCCGCAACTGTCCAGCGAGGGCCCCGCCTACCCCGTCAGTGGCATCGACTCCAGCGACGCCGGCTTACTATGGAGGAGCTCCACCTGCTGCTATGTCGGCTGGACGCGCGATGGCTCCGCGTCAGCCCGAGCTACCACGACCAGCGCCGAGCGGACGGGTATTCGCCGCTCTGGCCCAAGTGGAGGAACTGCCGAAGCCGAACAAGCGTGAAGTTGTGGCGTGTATGGTTTTAGTTAATGGAGTACGCTCCGTAGCTTTGTTTGACACGGTGCCACTAATTCAATCATAAGTAAATCATTTGCACGAGCTCATGATATAGATATAAAGGCTTGTGAAAAGGTGTGGCGAATGGATAGCCCCGGTCAGGTAATTCATAGTTATAAAGAATGCCCTGCATGTCCAGTGCAGATAGGTGACTGGATAATGCCAATCCGAACCTTAGTGCTAAAAGGGTTGAAGGATTTTGACGTGATATTGGGCATGGACTGGCTTTCGAAATACTATGCGTCGATTGACTGCAAAGAGAAAGTGATCACGTTTCGTGAGCCAGGACAAGAGGAACTTGTTTACAAGGCGTGTAAGAGTTCTTGCTTCGCCGCGACAGTGTCGGCGACGAGAGCGAGGAAACTAGTCGGCAGCGGTTGCGCGGCCTACTTGGCGACCGTTGTAGAAGTTGAGCGGGTAACCCCGACACTTGAGGAACTATCGGTGGTTCGGGAGTTCCCCGACGTATTTCCTACCGAATTACCGGGAATACCGCCAGAGCGGGAAATCGAGTTTGTAATCGACTTGGTTCCCGGGACCGCGCCGATTTCGAAGGCTCCGTATCGGATGGCGCCGGCGGAATTAAAAGAGTTGAGGGCTCAGTTATTGGATCTCCTTGATAAGGAATTTATCCGGCCGAGCGTATCGCCGTGGGGAGCCCCGGTATTATTTGTGCGGAAGAATGATGGAACGTTTCGACTCTGCGTGGATTACCGCGAGTTGAACAAGGTCACGATCAAGAACAAGTATCCACTACCCAGAATCGATGACTTGTTCGATCAATTGCAGGGGTCGAGTGTTTACTCAAAGATTGACCTCCAATCAGGCTATCATCAGTTGAGGATTAAGCCGGAGGATGTTCAGAAAACCGCATTCCGTACGCGGTACGGACATTATGAATTCACGGTGATGCCGTTTGGGCTCACGAATGCCCCGGCAGCGTTCATGGACTTAATGAACCGTGTCTTCAGGAAGTACTTAGACCAGTTTGTGGTAGTCTTCATAGATGACATACTGGTCTATTCCCGCAGTGACGAGGAACATGCGGAGCATTTACGCTTAGTACATCAAATCCTTCGGGAGGAGAAGTTATATGCCAAACTGAAGAAGTGCGACTTTTGGCTGAGGGAAGTTGCATTTCTGGGGCATGTTATTTCCGAGGGCGGAGTTTCTGTTGACCCGAGGAAAATAGAGGCAATCAAGGATTGGCCGCGCCCTACGAATGTCACGGAAGTCCGAAGCTTTGTGGGCTTAGCGGGCTATTATAGGCGGTTCGTGGAAGGTTTCTCTAAAATTGTAATTCCACTTACCCGTCTAACGAAGAAAGGCACCAAGTTCGTTTGGAGCGACGAGTGCGACCGGAGTTTCCAAGAGTTGAAGGATAGATTGACTTCGACTCCGGTGCTCGCGTTGCCGGTGCAAGGCGAAGACTTCGTGGTTTATAGCGACGCGTCTTATTCGTGCTTGGGGTGTGTTCGATGCGGGCGGGAAGGTAATCGCATATGCGTCCCGTTGAAGACCTATGAGAAGAACTACCCTATCCATGACTTAGAGCTTGCCGCTGTGGTATTTGCTCTAAAGTTGTGGTGGCATTATCTTTATGGCGCGCGACGCGAAATATACACGGACCACAAAAGTCCGAAGTATTTGTTTACGCGTAAAGAGCCGAATATGCGCCAACGGCGTGGTTGGAGTTGTTAAAGGATTATGGTGTCTCGATCCTTTACCGCCCCGGGAAGGCGAATGTGGTCGCCGATGCTCTTAGCAGAAAGTCGGTGGAAAACCTTGCGTTGAAGGTTACGGCTCAGGATCAATTATGCTTGGAGATGAAACGGCTAGATCTTGAGGTAGCAGCTCCAGAAGTACCGGCTATTTTAGCGGCTCTTATTGTTACACCGACCTTGTTGGAGCGGATCAAGAGTCTCCAACCTGCGGACCCTAATCTCCAAAAGGTGCGGCGCGACATTGAGAGCGGGCACGGTGGCGACTTCACCGTTGATGCCGAGGATGCCCTCCGGTTTCGCAACCGGTGGTGTGTACCCGAGAATGAAGAGGTCCGAAAACTGATTTTGGAGGAAGCTCATCGGGCTCCTTACAGTATTCACCCGGGCGGCACCAAGATGTACAAGGACTTGAAAATGCAGTACTGGTGGCCGGGGATGAAAGCGGACATTGGGCGCTTTGTGGCGCAATGTTTAGTATGTCAGCAAGTAAAGGCGGAGCGCCGATACCCAGCAGGAAAGCTTCAAAGCCTACCTATCCCGGTTTGGACATGGGAAGACATCGCGATGGATCTCGTGGTCGGACTGCCTCGTTCGACGGGCGGCCACGACGCGATTTGGGTGATTGTGGACCGCATGTCAAAGTCCGCACACTTTCTACCGATCCACACTACCTGGTCGGGCGAGAAACTGGCGCAGGTATATCTTGATGAGGTGGTCAGATTGCATGGGGTGCCGAAGTCGATTGTATCAGATCGAGATCCCCGATTCACCTCACATTTCTGGAAGAGCCTACAGGAAACCCTTGGCACGCGACTCGAGTTTAGCACCGCATTTCACCCTCAGACAGATGGACAGTCAGAGAGGACTATTCAGATCTTGGAGGATATGTTGCGGGCGTGTGTCATTGACTATAAAGGAAGTTGGGCCAAGTATTTACCGATGGCCGAGTTCGCCTACAACAATAGCTACCAAGCTAGTGTGGAGATGGCACCGTTTGAGGTCCTCTACGGGCGGAAGTGCCGATCTCCAGTACACTGGGGTGATGTGGGTGAGCGGGCCGTGGTTGGTCCCGAAGTATTGCGAGAGGCCGAAGAGAAAGTTCGCCTTGCTCGCCAACGGATGCTTACGGCGCAATCGAGACTGAGAAGTTATGCGAATAAGCGCCGAAGAGACTTGGAATTCGCGGTAGGAGACCGCGTGTTCTTGAAGGTTTCGCCTATGAGAGGCGTGAGGCGGTTTGGAGTTCGAGGAAAGCTAAGTCCTCGATACATTGGACCGTTCGAGGTGTTGGAACGTATTGGAGCGGTAGCATATCGGATTGCATTGCCGCCGCACCTAGCGGACGTTCACAACGTGTTTCACATTTCCAACCTTCGGAAATATGTTCACAATCCCGAACATGCCATGATGTTTGAACCGCCGGAGCTTCAAGAGGACTTGAGCTATGAGGAGTTTCCGGTGGCAATTATTGCTCGGGAGGTGCGCAAATTGCGGAATCGTGAAATTCCTTATGTTCGAGTTCGGTGGAGTAATCACGACGATCGTGAAGCCACTTGGGAACTCGAGAGCGAGATGAAGACGCATCATCCTCATTTATTCGAGGAGTGAGGTATGAATTTAAATTTAAGTTTGAATTGAGTTTAATATAAGGGTTCGTTTCGAGGACGAAACTCTTTTAAGGGAGGATGTAAGAAAGTGAATTCTCAAAACATGAGGATTGTACTTCATCCGGAATCGACTAAGTGTCGTAGTGGTGAGAATCGGAGAGATCGAAGCTGATTCTAAGCCAAAAAGTGCATTAGAGTAGACCCCGATCGCAAATGGTGCAAACTGCTCCATTCTCAGCTTTTGTAATGGAGACCTGGACATCCCATGGAGACCGGATGCCACAAGGAGCCCGCCGTGCGGGGAAGAAAATCGGCTAAGTCCCGAAATACTAGCTCTCGGATCCGGACAATGAGGAATGTCCGGACATCCATTGTCCGGACAATCCGTGAAGACCGGATCCCGTACGCTGGAGAAACTGGCCTGAGGGTTTTTCGTAAGCCAATCCGTGAATTCTCGAAATCCGAGAGTTGCACCATGTTTAGAATCGACTGATTGTCGATTGGATGGACTTCGGAAAGTTCGAAGTTGATCCGAAGGCAAAAAGTGCCCGGAGTTGCTCCTGAAGTTCGAAGCCTTCGGCGTTTTTGTGCGCATAGGCGCGAAACGGAACCCGAAAAGCTATGTCGGGTCGCGAGCTAAATCCGACATTAGCGTGGATGAAAAGGTGATGAAAACGTGTTCGAAAACATGTTTGGAAAGTCTCGGTGCGATTTGAAAAGAATCGGAAGCCAAACGAGCGAAAATGAACACAAACGAAAAAGAAACGAAAAACGCTGAAATTTGGCTAAGTCCTTAATGTTGTGCTGAGGACACCCACTGGGTCGGGACATTGATCAATGTCCGGACATTGGATGTCCGGACAATGGATGATGTCCGGACCCAGTAAGCTGTCAAATGGGCAAAAATGGATTTCGCAGGCCATTGTCCGGACATTGAGGGGATGTCCGGTCCCTGCAGCCCGAAAATGCCCAGTTTGGTGCAGTTTGAATTGTTGAGGGGGCTTTTGGCATTTTGTTACAATAGAGCCTATAGAGGGCTTCTCCTCTCTCCCTCATTGTTATTTCCCACACACACACAACATAACACTCTCCCTCTCTCTCTCTAGAAAGAAGAGGAAGAAGAAGAAGAAGGAGAAGGAGGAGAAGAAGAAGGAAGGATTGGAAGAGGATTGAGCTAGGAGCAAGCCTAGCCTCTTCTTCACCATCCTCTCCACCATTGGAGCTTCTACTTGAGGTAAGCTCTTGAGAGCTCTCATGGTAGCTTCTCTTAGGGTGTTTTATACCTCCTAGAAATAATTTTCTTGGAACCCTAGCATCCTGAAGAGATGGTTTGCACAAGCAATTGGGCTTTAATGTGGGATTTTGCTCGGGGCAAAATTCAAGGGCTCAAATTTGTGCTTTTCTTAGGATGAGGTTTTGATCTCTTTTAACCTCATTTCTAACATATGGTTAGGTCCACGAACGCGTGCGAGGCGACGGTTCGTCGATTCGGCGAACGGTTTAAGCGATCCGAGCCAAACAAAGGCTTTCAGCTTCGATTTGGGCCCGGGGAGTCAAAGTAGGCATTGGAGGCAACGAAAGCAACATTGTTGCTCCTGTGAACATCCCAAGAGGTGGGGGGTGTCTTACCGAAGCCGTTGGGCTCCCTTTTAAGTCTAAGTAAATATTGGTCATATTGCATATATATGTACATAGGTATATAGTTTTCATGCATGATAGGGTTGGTATGATTAAATGACTATTCTAGTGTGCCTCCTTATCGTGCGTGACTATGGTGTTGCATTAGGACATAGGAGTATGCTTGCATACCTTCCTTATCGTGCGGCACCATAGGCTTGCATTTGGACATAGGAAGCAAAGGAATGAGTATAATGACATCGAACCCTAGAGACAAGAACTATGATTTAGTTATGCATGATTGCCACCTAGAGATATATGAACCAATGACAACATGACATTATGATATGGTGCAATAACTTAGTGTAAAGAACACTAGAGCTATATGAACCAAGTATAGAGCTTGATGATTAATATTATGACATAGTATAAAGAGTACTAGTGACATGTATACCAAGTAGATCACATGATGACTAGTGGCATTGAACTTAGTGTAAAGAACACTAGAGCTACAAGAACCAAGCATAGAACTTGATGAATGACAATGGTATGTGACATGGTGGTAGAGAACACCTATGTATGATTTCCCCTGTGTGGATGCCCTCCAAATGGAGGAGAAGATCATACTCACACACCGCTCGGCGCTCGTGGTTGGTCGCTCCACACGAGTAGTGCGAGCCCTGGAGGTCTTGGCACGTGAATCGATAGGGATAGCCTATGTGGGGTCCCGAGGGATAGCCTATGTGGGGTCCCGACAACCCATGAGGTTGAATGTGTTGAGTCGTGGCGTGCCTACGGGCTAGCCAAGGATTGGGTAACAACATAAGAACATAATGAGTATTTCATACATAATTGATTGGAACATAGTAGCATGATAGATATTTCATAACTATATCATGATCTTGTTGTTTCAGGCATAGCAGTAGTTGCATTGTTTATATCATGCTTTACTTACCGATTCTGACTTTAAATTATCTATCTATCTATCTACCCGCTTTTGCCTCGCTTAGACCTAGTGGGGAGATCGGTGGGGTCGGTGGCCGAGCCCACTGGGAACTAAGGAAGTTAGTTCTCACCCCACTCTATTACAGGTACTAGTTCGCAGGCGGCCGGTGAGGATCGTGGCAAGGGCATCGCGCCCTAGTTGATAGTAGCCACCTACTTGCATTAGAGCCACCCGTGGTATATTTTGGAGTCAAAATTGTATAAAGAAATGATGTAGCCTACATTTTGGGAGATGAACATGTATTTGTATTTTGAAGTTAAACAATGTAAACGAATGTTGAATGATTGTAATAGATAGACTCTTCTCTCTTTATATTACTTGTATGGAATACTTGTATCTTGCTCTTATTGTTGTTCGCACCTTTAGGTGCATCTTTTTGTCATGTATGGTGTAGAATTTCATTTCCTGGGCAATTCTTTGTACATGACTTGTTGTCGAGCCTTGGGCGGACAGGGGAGGTGCTGTCCGTTCGGCGCCTGATCGGCGTTCTCGAACCGAACCAAATTGGTAGCGGTCTCGGGGCGTGACAGGTATTCTTTTGGTATCAGAGCAATTAAGAGCAAGTAAAGAGAGAGTCTAGGATGGACCTAGGAAACCCTAGGACGGTGAACCCTAAGGCTATAGGTGCGTGAGCGAAACGTGGACCTATGCCATGTGGCGGAAGTTAATTCGATTGGGTCGAAGTAACGGTTGAGATGTCTCTAGTTGTGAATAGAGATGGATTCAAGGGTATTAGTTCTTGGCTTGAAGTGTTTGTGTTGGGCGGCCGACAACATGGCACCGAGAGTCTAGAATAAGTACACTTGTGTGCTTCCGCATAATTCTTAAATGTTGAGTCTCGTAGACTGTTAATCAAGCGTAAGTAGATGGGTTAAGATAACTAACCCGATTATTGTGTTTCAGAACTAATGCCTCGAGACGCTACACGCGTAGGTCGGGTCCGGCATCATCGTCGGGAGACCCGGATCTACTGGACCTCCTTTGGCGCCGCAGTCGACGGGCCCTAGCGAGGTGCGGGAGTTACGAACGCAGATGACCGCGCGTTGACGGGTCGGTTCGATCGGCTCCAAGAGCTAATGGAGCAACGAGATAGCGGCGACGAGCTGCGGCCGAGAATCGTGCTCCACCCGCGCCCCCGAGTACACGTGCACGAGGCGGGCCGAGGCGAGGGTGTGGCGGCGATTCCGGTGGCGGCGTGTCCTCCGCCGGCGAGTGCACTTCCGGCGGCGTCGGGTTCGGCAACCCCCGATGCTTCGGCCGAGGGGACGGAACAAGGGCGACTGTTGACGGCCCTTATTCGATTCATGAAGTTCCACCCACCAATCTTTGAAGGCGGACAAGTGGAGCCGGAGATAGTGGAGTCATGGATTGACTCAATGGAAACGATGTTCGGGGACTTTCACACCTCGGAACAAGACAAGGTCTACTTCGCCACGCATTGTCTCGAGAAGACGGCGAAGGTGTGGTGGAAGCGATTGAAGCGAGATCGACCTTCTGATCTCCCACCTATCACCTGGGAGGAGTTCAAGAGGGAAATGTACGCCAACTACTTCCGGACACGGTAAAGCGAAAGTTGCGGGGAGAAGTTCGAACTTTGAGGCGGGGAGACCGCTACGTAGCGGAGTTCGAGCAGAATTCTCCCACATTATAGACTGTGTTCCGGAAGTTGTGCGAGACGACCGAGACCGTGCGGACTGGTTCTTGCGAGGACTCAGGCCGAGTATATATCGGGCGGTGCAGATACTTAAGCTCACTACTTATGCTGAGATTTTTGATCGTGCACTGTGGGCGGAGCACGGTGACGCTCATGTGCGCGAGGAACGTGAGCTTATGGCGGCGTCCAAGGATAAGGGAAAGAAGCGATCAGGTGGTCCTTCGGGGGGACAATCAAGTTCCAAGAAGCCCCCGAAGAACCCACGAACGCAGTCGTGGAGTCGTGGACCGCAGAGGTGCACTATTTGTGGTGGCGGGAATCATCGGGCACATCAATGCAGACAGCGGCTGGGCAAGTGCTACAACTGTGGACAAGAAGGGCATATTAGCCGCAACTGTCCAGCGAGGGCCCCGCCTACCCCGTCAGTGGCATCGACTCCAGCGACGCCGGCTTACTATGGAGGAGCTCCACCTGCTGCTATGTCGGCTGGACGCGCGATGGCCGAGCTACCACGACCGGCGCCGAGCGGACGGTATTCGCCGCTCGGCCCAAGTGGAGGAACTGCGAAGCAGAACAGCGTGAGGTTGTGGCAGGTATGGTTTTAGTTAATGGAGTACGCTCCAGAGCTTTGTTTGACACGGGTGCCACTAATTCAATCATAAGTAAATCATTTGCACGAGCTCATGATATAGATATAAAGGCTTGTGAAAAGGTGTGGCGAATGGATAGTCCCGGTCAGGTAATTCATATTTATAAAGAATGCCCTGCATGTCCAGTGCAGATAGGTGACTGGATAATGCCAATCCGAACCTTAGTGCTAAAAGGGTTGAAGGATTTTGACGTGATATTGGGCATGGACTGGCTTTCGAAATACTATGCGTCGATTGACTGCAAAGAGAAAGTGATCACGTTTCGTGAGCCAGGACAAGAGGAACTTGTTTACAAGGCGTGTAAGAGTTCTTGCTTCGCCGCGACAGTGTCGGCGACGAGAGCGAGGAAACTAGTCGGCAGCGGTTGCGCGGCCTACTTGGCGACCGTTGTAGAAGTTGAGCGGGTAACCCCGACACTTGAAGAGCTGTCGATAGTTCGGGAGTTCCCCGACGTATTTCCTACCGACCACGGAATACCGCCGAGCGGGAAATCGAGTTTGTAATCGACTTGGTTCCCGGGACCGCGCCGATTTCGAAGGCTCCGTATCGGATGGCGCCGGCGGAATTAAAAGAGTTGAGGGCTCAGTTATTGGATCTCCTTGATAAGGAATTTATCCGGCCGAGCGTATCGCCGTGGGGAGCCCCGGTATTATTTGTGCGGAAGAAAGATGGAACGTTTCGACTCTGCGTGGATTACCGCGAGTTGAACAAGGTCACGATCAAGAACAAGTATCCGTTACCCAGAATCGATGACTTGTTCGATCAATTGCAGGGGTCGAGTGTTTACTCAAAGATTGACCTCCAATCGGGCTATCATCAGTTGAGGATTAAGCCGGAGGATGTTCAGAAAACCGCATTCCGTACGCGGTACGGACATTATGAATTCACGGTGATGCCGTTTGGGCTCACGAATGCCCCGGCAGCGTTCATGGACTTAATGAACCGTGTCTTCAGGAAGTACTTAGACCAGTTTGTGGTAGTCTTCATAGATGACATACTGGTCTATTCCCGCAGTGACGAGGAACATGCGGAGCATTTACGCTTAGTACTTCAAATCCTTCGGGAGGAGAAGTTATATACCAAACTGAAGAAGTGCGACTTTTGGCTGAGGGAAGTTGCATTTCTGGGGCATGTTATTTCTGAGGGCGGAGTTTCTGTTGACCCGAGGAAAATAGAGGCAATCAAGGATTGGCCGCGCCCTACGAATGTCACGGAAGTCCGAAGCTTTGTGGGCTTAGCGGGCTATTATAGGCGGTTCGTGGAAGGTTTCTCTAAAATTGTAATTCCACTTACCCGTCTAACGAAGAAAGGCACCAAGTTCGTTTGGAGCGACGAGTGCGACCGGAGTTTCCAAGAGTTGAAGGATAGATTGACTTCGACTCCGGTGCTCGCGTTGCCGGTGCAAGGCGAAGACTTCGTGGTTTATAGCGACGCGTCTTATTCAGGCTTGGGGTGTGTTCTGATGCGGGCGGGAAGGTAATCGCATATGCGTCCGTCAGTTGAAGACCTATGAGAAGAACTACCCTATCCATGACTTAGAGCTAGCCGCTGTGGTATTTGCTCTTAAGTTGTGGAGGCACTACTTGTATGGCGCGCGTTGCGAAATATACACGGACCACAAAAGTCTGAAGTATTTGTTTACGCAGAAAGAGCTGAATATGCGCCAACGGCGGTGGTTGGAGTTGTTAAAGGATTATGATGTCTCGATCCTTTACCACCCCGGGAAGGCGAATGTGGTCGCCGATGCTCTCAGCAGAAAGTCGGTGGAAAACCTTGCGTTGAAGGTTACGGGATCAATTATGCTTGGAGATGAAACGGCTAGATCTTGAGGTAGCTCCAGAAGTACCGGCTATTTTAGCGGCTCTTATTGTTACACCGACCTTGTTGGAGCGGATCAAGAGTCTCCAACCTGCGGACCCTAATCTCCAAAAGGTGCGGCGCGACATTGAGAGCGGGCACGGTGGCGACTTCACCGTTGATGCCGAGGATGCCCTCCGGTTTCGCAACCGGTGGTGTGTACCCGAGAATGAAGAGGTTCGAAAACTGATTTTGGAGGAAGCTCATCGGGCTCCTTACAGTATTCACCCGGCGGCACCAAGATGTACAAGGACTTGAAAATGCAGTGCGGGTGGCCTGGGATGAAAGCGGACATTGGGCGCTTTGTGGCGCAATGTTTAGTATGTCAGCAAGTAAAGGCGGAGCGCCGATACCCAGCAGGAAAGCTTCAAAGCCTACCTATCCCAGTTTGGAAGTGGGAGGATATCGCGATGGATTTCGTGGTCGGACTGCCTCGTTCGACGGGCGGCCACGACGCGATTTGGGTGATTGTGGACCGCATGTCAAAGTCCGCACACTTTCTACCGATCCACACTACCTGGTCGGGCGAGAAACTGGCGCAGGTATATCTTGATGAGGTGGTCAGATTGCATGGGGTGCCGAAGTCGATTGTATCAGATCGAGATCCCCGATTCACCTCACATTTCTGGAAAAGTCTACAAGAGGCCCTTGGCACGCGACTCGAGTTTAGCACCGCATTTCACCCTCAGACAGATGGACAGTCAGAGAGGACTATTCAGATCCTGGAGGATATGTTGCGGGCGTGTGTCATTGACTATAAAGGAAGTTGGGCCAAGTATTTACCGATGGCCGAGTTCGCCTACAACAATAGCTACCAAGCTAGTGTGGAGATGGCACCGTTTGAGGTCCTCTACGGGCGGAAGTGCCGATCTCCAGTACACTGGGGCGATGTGGGTGAGCGGGCCGTGGTTGGTCCCGAAGTATTGCGAGAGGCCGAAGAGAAAGTTCGCCTTGCTCGCCAACGGATGCTTACGGCGCAATCGAGACAGCAAAGTTATGCGAATAAACGCCGAAGAGACTTGGAATTCGCGGTAGGAGACCGCGTGTTCTTGAAGGTTTCGCCTATGAGAGGCGTGAGGCGGTTTGGAGTTCGAGGAAAGCTAAGTCCTCGATACATTGGACCGTTCGAGGTGTTGGAACGTATTGGAGCGGTAGCATATCGGATTGCATTGCCGCCGCACCTAGCGGACGTTCACAACGTGTTTCACATTTCCAACCTTCGGAAATATGTTCACAATCCCGAACATGCCATGATGTTTGAACCGCCGGAGCTTCAAGAGGACTTGAGCTACGAAGAGTTTCCGGTGGCGATTATTGCTCGGGAGGTGCGCAAATTGCGGAATCGTGAAATTCCTTATGTTCGAGTTCGGTGGAGTAATCACGACGATCGTGAAGCCACTCGGGAACTCGAGAGCGAGATGAAGACGCATCATCCTCATTTATTCGAGGAGTGAGGTATGAATTTAAATTTAAGTTTGAATTGAGTTTAATATAAGGGTTCGTTTCGAGGACGAAACTCTTTTAAGGCGGGGAGGATGTAAGAAAGTGAATTCTAAAAACATGAGGATTGTACTTCATCCGGAATCGACTAAGTGTCGTAGTGGTGAGAATCGGAGAGATCGAAGCTGATTCTAAGCCAAAAAGTGCATTAGAGTAGACCCCGATCGCAAATGGTGCAAACTGCTCCATTCTGCAGTTTTTGGCCAGTGGAGACCGGACATCCCATGGAGACCGGATGCCACAAGGAGCCCTGCTGTGCAGGGGAAGAAAATCGGCTAAGTCCTGAAATACTAGCTCTCGGGATCCGGACAATGAGGAATGTCCGGACATCCATTGTCCGGACAATCCGTGAAGACCGGATCCCGTACGCTGGAGAAACTGGCCTGAGGGTTTTTCGTAAGCCAATCCGTGAATTCTCGAAATCCGAGAGTTGCACCATGTTTAGAATCGACTGATTGTCGATTGGATGGACTTCGGAAAGTTCGAAGTTGATCCGAAGGCAAAAAGTGCCCCGGAGTTGCTCCCGGTGAAGTTCGAAGCCTTCGGGCGTTTTTGTGCGCATAGGCGCGAAAACGGAACCCGAAAAGCTATGTCGGGTCGCGAGCTAAATCCGACATTAGCGTGGATGAAAAGGTGATGAAAACGTGTTCGAAAACATGTTTGGAAAGTCTCGGTGCGATTTGAAAAGAATCGGAAGCCAAACGAGCGAAAATGAACAAAAACGGAAAAGAAACGAAAAACGCTGAAATTTGGCTAAGTCCTTAATGTTGTGCTGAGGACACCCACTGGGTCGGGACATTGATCAATGTCCGGACATTGGATGTCCGGACAATGGATGATGTCCGGACCCAGTAAGCTGTCAAATGGGCAAAAATGGATTTCGCAGGCCATTGTCCGGACATTGAGGGGATGTCCGGTCCCTGCAGCCCGAAAATGCCCAGTTTAGTGCAGTTTGAATTGTTGAGGGGGCTTTTGGCATTTTGTTACAATAGAGCCTATAGAGGGCTTCTCCTCTCTCCCTCATTGTTATTTCCCACACACACACAACATAACACTCTCCCTCTCTCTCTAGAAAGAAGAGGAAGAAGAAGAAGAAGGAGAAGGAGGAGAAGAAGAAGGAAGGATTGGAAGAGGATTGAGCTAGGAGCAAGCCTAGCCTCTTCTTCACCATCCTCTCCACCATTGGAGCTTCTACTTGAGGTAAGCTCTTGAGAGCTCTCATGGTAGCTTCTCTTAGGGTGTTTTATACCTCCTAGAAATAATTTTCTTGGAACCCTAGCATCCTTAAGAGATGGTTTGCACAAGCAATTGGGCTCTAATGTGGGATTTTGCTCGGGGCAAAATTCTAGGGCTCAAATTGGGGCTTTTCTTAGGATGAGGTTTTGATCTCTTTTAACCTCATTTCTAACATATTGTTAGGTCCACGAACGCGTGCGAGGCGACGGTTCGTCGATTCGGCGAACGGTTTAAGCGATCCGAGCCAAACAAAGGCTTTCAGCTTCGGAAATTGGCCGGGGAGTCAAAGTAGGCATTGGAGGCAACGAAAGCAACATTGTTGCTCCTGTGAACATCCCAAGAGGTGGGGGGTGTCTTACCGAAGCCGTTGGGCTCCCTTTTAAGTCTAAGTAAATATTGGTCATATTGCATATATATGTACATAGGTATATAGTTTTCATGCATGATAGGGTTGGTATGATTAAATGACTATTCTAGTGTGCCTCCTTATCGTGCGTGACTATGGTGTTGCATTAGGACATAGGAGTATGCTTGCATACCTTCCTTATCGTGCGGCACCATAGGCTTGCATTTGGACATAGGAAGCAAAGGAATGAGTATAATGACATCGAACCCTAGAGACAAGAACTATGATTTAGTTATGCATGATTGCCACCTAGAGATATATGAACCAATGACAACATGACATTATGATATGGTGCAATAACTTAGTGTAAAGAACACTAGAGCTATATGAACCAAGTATAGAGCTTGATGATTAATATTATGACATAGTATAAAGAATACTAGTGACATGTATACCAAGTAGATCACATGATGACTAGTGGCATTGAACTTAGTGTAAAGAACACTAGAGCTACAAGAACCAAGCATAGAACTTGATGAATGACAATGGTATGTGACATGGTGGTAGAGAACACCTATGTATGATTTCGTGGATGCCCTCCAAATGGAGGAGAAGATCATACTCACACACCGCTCGTGGTTGGTCGCTCCACACGAGTAGTGCGAGCCTCCGGAGGTCTTGGCACGTGAATCGATAGGGATAGCCTATGTGGGGTCCCGAGGGATAGCCTATGTGGGGTCCCGCAGACAACCCATGAGGTTGAATGTGTTGAGTCGTGGGCGTGCCTACGGGCAAGCCAAGGATTGGGTAACAACATAAGAACATAATGAGTATTTCATACATACTTGATTGGAACATAGTAGCATGATAGATATTTCATAACTATATCATGATCTTGTTGTTTCAGGCATAGCAGTAGTTGCATTGTTTATATCATGCTTTACTTACCGCAGTTACAACTTTAAATTATCTATCTATCTATCTACCTGCTTTTGCCTGCTTAGACCTAGTGGGGAGATCGGTGGGGTCGGTGGCCGAGCCCACTGGGAACTAAGGAAGTTAGTTCTCACCCCACTCTATTACAGGTACTAGTTCGCAGGCGGCCGGTGAGGATCGTGGCAAGGGCATCGCGCCCTAGTTGATAGTAGCCACCTACTTGCATTAGAGCCACCCGTGGTATATTTTGGAGTCAAAATTGTATAAAGAAATGATGTAGCCTACATTTTGGGAGATGAACATGTATTTGTATTTTGAAGTTAAACAATGTAAACGAATGTTGAATGATTGTAATAGATAGACTCTTCTCTCTTTATATTACTTGTATGGAATACTTGTATCTTGCTATTATTGTTGTTCGCACCTTTAGGTGCATCTTTTTGTCATGTATGGTGTAGAATTTCATTTCCTGGGCAATTCTTTGTACATGACTTGTTGTCGAGCCTAGGGCGGACAGGGGAGAGTCTTGTCGTTCGGCGCCTGATCGGCGTTCTCGAACCGAACCAAATTGGTAGCGGTCTCGGGGCGTGACACTCGGGGCGTAATAGAACAAAATAATTTGGTTTTACTCATTGTTCGATTGAATGAGAAAATGTACTGTTTCCAATGTTATACAGATAGGGCGCAACTGAGTAGTGTAATGTTGGTCCGGTTTTGGTTCTTGTGAACGTTGGCATCGATAGGTTGCAAATTTACACTCTCGGGGCGTAATAGAACAAAATAATTAGGTTTTACTCTTTGTTCGATTGAATGAGAAAATGTACTGTTTCCAAAGTTATACTGATAGGGCGCAATTGAGTAGTCCAATGTTGGTCCGGTTCTGGTTCTTGTGAACATTGGCATTGATAGGTTGTAAATTTACACTCTCGGGGCGTAATAGAACAAAATAATTAGGTTTTACTCATTGTTCGATGGAATGAGAAAATGTACTGTTTCCAAAGTTAACCTGATAGGGCGCAACTGACTAGTCTAATGTTGGTCCGGTTTTGGTTCTTGTGAAATTTGGCATCGATACGTTGCAAATTTACACTCTCGGGGCCTAATAGAACAAAATAATTAGGTTTTACTCATTGTTCGACTGAATGAGTAAATATCCTGTTTCCAAAGTTATACAGATAGGGAGCAACTGAGTAGTCTAATGTTGGTCCGGTATTGGTTCTTGTGAACGTTGGCATCGATACGTTGCAAATTTACAATCTCGGGGCGTAATAGAACAAAATAATTAGGTTTTACTCATTGTTCGATTGAATGAGAAAATGTACTGTTTCCAAAGTTATACTCATGGTGCGCAATTGAGTAGTCTAATGTTGGTCCGGTTTTGGTTTCTTGTGAACGTTGGCATCGATAGGTTGCAAATTTACACTCTCGGGGCGTAATAGAACAAAACAATTAGGTTTTACTCTTTGTTCGATTGAATGAGAAAAGGTAACGTTTCCAAAGTTATACTGATAGGGTGCAATTGAGTAGTCCAATGTTGGTCCGGTTTTGGTTCTTGTGAACGTTGGCATTGATACGTTGTAAATTTACACTCTCGGGCGTAATAGAACAAAATAATTTGGTTTTACTCATTGTTCGATAGAATTAGAAAATGTCTTGTTTCCAAAGTTATACCGATAGGCGCAATTGAGTAGTCTAATGTTGGTCGGTTTTGTTCTTGTGAACGTTGGCATCGATACGTTACAAATTTACACTCTCGGGGAGTAATAGAACAAAATAATAAGGTTTTACTCACTGTTCGATTTAAAGAGAAAATGTACTGTTTCCAAAGTTGTACTTATAGGGCGCAATTGATTAGTCTAATGTTGGTCCGGTTTTTGTTCGTGTGAACGTTGGCATCGATACATTGCAAATTTACAGTCTCGGGGCGTAATAAAACCAAATAATTTGGTTTTACTCATTGTTCGATTGAATGAGAAAATGTACTGTTTCCAAAGTTATACTGATAGGGCGAAACTGTGTAGTCTAATTTTGGTCCGGTTTTGGTTCTTTTGAACTTTGGCATGGATACGTTGCAAATTTACACACTCGGGGTTTAATAGAACAAAATAATTAGGTTTTACTCATTGTTCGATTGAATGAGAAAATGTACAGTTTCCAAAGTTATACTGATAGGGCGCAACTTAGTAGTCTAATGTTGGTCCGGTTTTGGTTCTTGTGAACGTTGGCATCGAAAGGTTGCAAATTTACACTCTCGGGGCGTAATAGAACAAAATAATTAGGTTTTACTCTTTGTTCGATTGAATGAGAAAATGTATTGTTTCCAAAGTTATACTGATAGGGCGCAAGTGAGTAGTCTAATGTTGGTCCGGTTTTGGTTCTTGTGAACGTTGGCATTGATAGGTTGCAAATTTACACTCTCGGGGCGTAATAGAACAAAATAATTAGGTTTTACTCTTTGTTCGATTGAATGAGAAAATGTACTGTTTCCAAAGTTGTACTGATAGGGCGCAATTGATTAGTCTAATGTTGGTCCGGTTTTTGTTCTTGTGACGTTGGCATCGATACGTTGCAAATTTACAATCTAGGGGCGTAATAAAACCAAATAATTTGGTTTTACTCATTGTTCGATTGAATGAGAAAATGTACTGTTTCCAAAGTTATGCGATAGGCGCAATCGAGTAGTCTAATGTTGGTCGGTTTTGGTTCTTGTGAACGTTGGCATCGATAGTTTGCAAATTTACACTCTCGGGCGCAATAGAACAAAATAATTAGGTTTTACTCTTTGTTCGATTGAGTGAGAAAAATCGTTTCCAAAGTTATACCGATAGTGCGCATTTGAGTTGTCTAATGTTGGTCGGTTTTTGTTCGTGAACGTTGGCGTCGATACGTTGCAAATTTACACTCTCGGGGCGTAATAGAACAAAATAATTTGGCTTTACTCATTGTTCGATTGAATGAGAAAATGTACTGTTTCCAATGTTATACAGATAGGGCGCAACTGAGTAGTGTAATGTTGGTCCGGTTTTGGTTCTTGTGAACGTTGGCATCGATAGGTTGCAAATTTACACTCTCGGGGCGTAATAGAACAAAATAATTAGGTTTTACTCATTGTTCGATTGAATGAGAAAATGTCTTGTTTCCAAAGTTATACCGATAGGCGCAATTGAGTAGTCCAATGTTGGTCGGTTCGGTTCTTGTGAACGTTGGCATTGATAGGTTGTAAATTTACACTCTCGGGCGTAATAGAACAAAATAATTAGGTTTTACTCATTGTTCGATGGAATGAGAAAATGTCTTGTTTCCAAAGTTAACACGATAGGGCGCAACCGAGTAGTCTAATGTTGGTCGGTTTTGGTTCTTGTGAAATTTGGCATCGATACGTTGCAAATTTACATTCTCGGGCCTAATAGAACAAAATAATTAGGTTTTACTCATTGTTCGAGAATGAGTAAATATCACATTTCCAAAGTTATGCGATAGGGAGCAAT
The DNA here is from genome assembly GCA_025177825.1 of Aechmea fasciata. Lineage (NCBI taxonomy): Eukaryota > Viridiplantae > Streptophyta > Magnoliopsida > Poales > Bromeliaceae > Aechmea > Aechmea fasciata. The sequence continues at coordinate 14,315,910 of CM045928.1, read as the reverse complement.
GAGGAGTCTAATGTTGGTCCGGTTTTGTTTCTTGTGAACGTTGGCATCGATAGGTTGCAAATTTACACTCTCGGGGCGTAATAGAACAAAATAATAAGGTTTTACTCATTGTTCGATTGAATGAGAAAATGTACTGTTTCCAAAGTTATACTGATGGGGCGCAATTGATTAGTCTAATGTTGGTCCGGTTTTGGTTCTTGTGAACGTTGGCATCGATAGGTTGCAAATTTACACTCTCGGGGCGTAATAGAACAAAATAATTAGGTTTTACTCTTTGTTCGATTGAATGAGAAAATGTACTGTTTCCAAAGTTATACTCATGTTGCGCAATCGAGTAGTCTAATGTTGGTCCCGGGTTGGTTCTTGTGAACGTTGGCATCGATAGGTTGCAAATTTACACTCTCGGGGCGTAATAGAACAAAATAATTTGGTTTTACTCTTTGTTCGATTGAATGAGAAAATGTACTATTTCCAAAGTTATACTGAGAGTGCGCAATTGAGTTGTCTAATGTTGGTTCGGTTTTGGTTCTTGTGAACGTTGGCATCGATAGTTTGCAAATTTACACTCTCGGGGCGCAATAGAACAAAATAATTAGGTTTTACTCTTTGTTCGATTGAATGAGAAAAAGTACTGTTTCCAAAGTTGTACTGATAGGGCGCAATTGAGTAGTCTAATGTTGGTCCGGTTTTGGTTCTTGTGAACGTTGGCAATGATAGGTTGCAAATTTACACTCTCGGGGCGTAATAGAACAAAATAATTAGGTTTTACTCATTGTTCGATTGAATGAGAAAATGTCTTGTTTCCAAAGTTATGCGAGTGGCGCAACCGAGTAGTTTAATGTTGGTCCGGTTTTGGTTCTTGTGAACGATGGCATCGATACGTTGCAAATTTACACTCTCGGGCCTAATAGAAAAAAATAATTAGGTTTTACTCTTTGTTCGATTGAATGAGAAAATGTACTGTTTCCAAAGTTATACTGATAGGGCGCAATTGAGTAGTCTAATGTTGGTCCGGTTTTTGTTCTTGTGAACGTTGGCACCGATACATTACAAATTTACACTCTCGGGGAGTAATAGAAAAAAATAATAAGGTTTTACTCACTGTTCGATTTAAAGAGAAAATGTACTGTTTCCAATGTTGTGCGATAGGACGCAATTGAGTAGTCTAATGTTGGTCCGGTTTTGGTTTTTGTGAACGTTGGCATCGATAGGTTGCAAATTTACACTCTCGGGGCGTAATAGAACAAAACAATTAGGTTTACTCTTTGTTCGATTGAATGAGAAAAGGTAACGTTTCCAAAGTTATACTGATAGGGTGCAATTGAGTAGTCCAATGTTGGTCCGGTTTTGGTTCTTGTGAACGTTGGCATCGATAGGTTGCAAATTTACACTCTCGGGGCGTAATAGAACAAAATAATAAGGTTTTACTCATTGTTCGATTGAATGAGAAAATGTACTGTTTCCAAAGTTGTACTGATAGTGTGCAATTGAGTAGTCTAATGTTGGTCCGGTTTTGTTTCTTGTGAACGTTGGCATCGATAGGTTGCAAATTTACACTCTCGGGGCGTAATAGAACAAAATAATAAGGTTTTACTCACTGTTCGATTTAAAGAGAAATGTCTTTGTTTCCAAAGTTGTACTTATGGCGCAATTGATTAGTCTAATGTTGGTCGGTTTTTGTTCTTGTGAACGTTGACATCGATACGTTGCAAATTTACGATCTCGGGCGTAATAAAACCAAATAATTTGGTTTTACTCATTGATCGATTGAATGAGAAAATGTCTTGTTTCCAAAGTTATGCGATAGGGCGAAACCGAGTAGTCTAATTTTGGTCGGTTTTGGTTCTTTTGAACTTTGGCATGGATACGTTGCAAATTTACACACTCGGGCTTAATAGAACAAAATAATTAGGTTTTACTCATTGTTCGATTGAATGAGAAAATGTACTGTTTCCAAAGTTATACTGATAGGGCGCAACTGAGTAGTCTAATGTTGGTCCGGTTTTGGTTCTTGTGAACGTTGGCATCGAAAGGTTGCAAATTTACACTCTCGGGGCGTAATAGAACAAAATAATTAGGTTTTACTCTTTGTTCGATTGAATGAGAAAATGTATTGTTTCCAAAGTTATACTGATAGGTCGCAATTGAGTAGTCCAATGTTGGTCCGGTTTTGGTTCTTGTGAACGTTGGCATTGATAGGTTGCAAATTTACACTCTCGGGGCGTAATAGAACAAAATAATTAGGTTTTACTCTTTGTTCGATTGAATGAGAAAAAGTAATGTTTCCAAAGTTGTGCGATAGGGCGCAATTGATTAGTCTAATGTTGGTCGGTTTTTGTTCTTGTGAACGTTGGCATCGATACGTTGCAAATTTACAATGGGGCGTAATAAAACCAAATAATTTGGTTTTACTCATTGTTCGATTGAATGAGAAAATGTCTTGTTTTTCCAAAGTTATACCGATAGGGCGCAACCGAGTAGTCTAATGTTGGTCGGTTTTGGTTCTTGTGAACGTTGGCATCGATAGTTTGCAAATTTACACTCTCGGGGCGTAATAGAACAAAATAATTAGGTTTTACTCTTTGTTCGATTGAATGAGAGAAAGTACTGTTTCCAAAGTTATACTGATAGTGCGCATTTGAGTTGTCTTATGTTGGTTCGGTTTTTGTTCTGGTGAACGTTGGCATCGATACGTTGCAAATTTACACTCTCGGGGCGTAATAGAACAAAATAATTTGGTTTTACTCATTGTTCGATTGAATGAGAAAATGTCCTGTTTCCAAAGTTATACTGATAGGGCGCAACTGAGTAGTGTAATGTTGGTCCGGTTTTGGTTCTTGTGAACGTTGGCATCGATAGGTTGCAAATTTACACTCTCGGGGCGTAATAGAACAAAATAATTAGGTTTTACTCTTTGTACGATTGAATGAGAAAATGTACTGTTTCCAAAGTTATACTGATAGGGCGCAATTGAGTAGTCCAATGTTGGTCCGGTTCTGGTTCTTGTGAACGTTGGCATTGATAGGTTGTAAATTTACACTCTCGGGGCGTAATAGAACAAAATAATTAGGTTTTACTCATTGTTCGATGGAATGAGAAAATGTCGTTTCCAAAGTTAACCTGATAGGGCGCAACTGAGTAGTCTAATGTTGGTCCGGTTTTGGTTCTTGTGAAATTTGGCATCGATACGTTGCAAATTTACACTCTCGGGGCGTAATAGAACAAAATAATTAGGTTTTACTCATTGTTCGACCGAATGAGTAAATATCCCGTTTCCAAAGTTATACGAGATAGGAGCAACCGAGTAGTCTAATGTTGTTCCGGTTTTGGTTCTTGTAAAAGTGACCATCAATACATTGCAAATTTACAATCTCGGGGCATAATAGAACAAAATAATTAGGTTTTACTCATTGTTCGAATGAATGAGAAAAAGTACTGTTTCCAAAGTTATACTGATAGGGCGCAATTGATTAGTCTAATGTTGGTCCGGTTTTTGTTCTTGTGAACGTTGGCATCGATACGTTGCAAATTTACACTCTCGGGGCGTAATAGAACAAAACAATTAGGTTTTACTCTTTGTTCGATTGAATGAGAAAAGGTAACGTTTCCAAAGTTATACTGATAGGGTGCAATTGAGTAGTCCAATGTTGGTCCGGTTTTGGTTCTTGTGAACGTTGGCATCGATACGTTGTAAATTTACACTCTCGGGGCGTAATAGAACAAAATAATTTGGTTTTACTCATTGTTCGATAGAATTAGAAAATGTACTGTTTCCAAAGTTATACTGATAGGGCGCAATTTAGTAGTCTAATGTTGGTCCGGTTTTGGTTCTTGTGAACGTTGGCATCGATAGGTTGCAAATTTACACTCTCGGGGCGTAATAGAACAAAATAATAAGGTTTTACTCATTGTTCGATTGAATGAGAAAATGTACTGTTTCCAAAGTTATACTCATGGTGCGCAATTGAGTAGTCTAATGTTCATCCGGTTTTGTTCTTGTGAACGTTGACATCGATACGTTGCAAATTTACGATCTCGGGCGTAATAAAACCAAATAATTTGGTTTTACTCATTGTTCGATTGAATGAGAAAATGTACTTTGTTTCCAAAGTTATACCGATAGGCGAAACCGTGTAGTCTAATGTTGGTCCGGTTTTGGTTCTTTTGAACTTTGGCATGGATACGTTGCAAATTTACACACCCGGGGTTTAATAGAACAAAATAATTAGGTTTAACTCTTTGTTCGATTGAATGAGAAAAAGTACTGTTTCCAAAGTTATACTGTTAGGGCGCAACTTAGTAGTCTAATGTTGGTCCGGTTTTGGTTCTTGTGAACGTTGGCATCGAAAGGTTGCAAATTTACACTCTCGGGGCGTAATAGAACAAAATAATTAGGTTTTACTCTTTGTTCGATTGAATGAGAAAATCTATTGTTTCCAAAGTTATACTGATAGGGCGCAATTGAGTAGTCCAATGTTGGTCCGGTTTTGGTTCTTGTGAACGTTGGCATTGATAGGTTGCAAATTTACACTCTCGGGGCGTAATAGAACAAAATAATTAGGTTTTACTCTTTGTTCGATTGAATGAGAAAATGTACTGTTTCCAAAGTTGTACTGATAGGGCGCAATTGATTAGTCTAATGTTGGTCCGGTTTTTGTTCTTGTGACGTTGGCATCGATACGTTGCAAATTCACAATCTAGGCGTAATAAAACCAAATAATTTGGTTTTACTCATTGTTCGATTGAATGAGAAAATGTCGTTTCCAAAGTTATACCGATAGGCGCAATTGAGTAGTCTAATGTTGGTCCGGTTTTGGTTCTTGTGAACGTTGGCATCGATAGTTTGCAAATTTACACTCTCGGGGCGCAATAGAACAAAATAATTAGGTTTTACTCTTTGTTCGATTGAGTGAGAAAAAGTACTGTTTCCAAAGTTATACCGATAGTGCGCATTTGAGTTGTCTAATGTTGGTCCAGCTTTTGTTACGGTGAACGTTGGCATCGATACGTTGCAAATTTACACTCTCGGGCGTAATAGAACAAAATAATTTGGTTTTACTCATTGTTCGATTGAATGAGAAAATGTCTCGTTTCCAATGTTATACGAGATAGGCGCAACCGAGTAGTGTAATGTTGGTCGGTTTTGGTTCTTGTGAACGTTGGCATCGATAGGTTGCAAATTTACACTCTCGGGCGTAATAGAACAAAATAATTAGGTTTTACTCTTTGTTCGATTGAATGAGAAAATGTCTTGTTTCCAAAGTTATACCGATAGGGCGCAATTGAGTAGTCTAATGTTGGTCCGGTTTTGGTTCTTGTGAACGTTGGCATTGATAGGTTGTAAATTTACACTCTCGGGGCGTAATAGAACAAAATAATTAGGTTTTACTCATTGTTCGATGGAATGAGAAAATGTACTTGTTTTCCAAAGTTAACCCGATAGGCGCAACCGAGTAGTCTAATGTTGGTCCGGTTTTGGTTCTTGTGAAATTTGGCATCGATACGTTGCAAATTTACACTATCGGGCCTAATAGAACAAAATAATTAGGTTTTACTCATTGTTCGACCGAATGAGTAAATATCCCGTTTCCAAAGTTATACCGATAGGGAGCAACCGAGTAGTCTAATGTTGGTCGATTGGTTCTTGCGAACGTTGGCATCGATACGTTGCAAATTTACAATCTCGGGCGTAATAGAACAAAATAATTAGGTTTTACTCATTGTTCGATTGAATGAGAAAATGTCGTTTCCAAAGTTATACTGATAGGGCGCAATTGAATAGTCTAATGTTGGTCCGGTTTTGGTTCTTGTGAACGTTGGCATCGATAGGTTGCAAATTTACACTCTCGGGGCGTAATAGAACAAAATAATTTGGTTTTACTCTTTGTTCGATTGAATGAGAAAATGTACTGTTTCCAAAGTTATACTGATAGGGCGCAAATGAATAGTCTAATGTTGGTCCGGTTTTGGTTCTTGTGAACGTTGGCATCGATAGGTTGCAAATTTACACTCTCGGGGCGTAATAGAACAAAATAATTTGGTTTTACTCTTTGTTCGATTGAATGAGAAAATGTACTGTTTCCAAAGTTATACTGATAGTGCGCAATTGAGTAGTCTAATGTTGGTCCGGTTTTGGTTCTTGTGAACGTTGGCATCGATAGTTTGCAAATTTACACTCTCGGGGCGCAATAGAACAAAATAATTAGGTTTTACTCTTTGTTCGATTGAATGAGAAAAAGTACTGTTTCCAAAGTTATACTGATAGGGCGCAATTGTGTAGTCCAATGTTGGTCCGGTTTTGGTTCTTGTGAACGTTGGCATGGATAGGTCGCAAATTTACACTCTCGGGGCGTAATAGAACAAAATAATTAGGTTTTACTCTTTGTTCGATTGAATGAGAAAATGTACTGTTTCCAAAGTTGTACTGATAGGACGCAATTGATTAGTCTAATGTTGGTCCGGTTTTTGGTCTTGTGAACGTTGGCATCGATACGTTGCAAATTTACAGTGTCGGGGCGTAATAAAACCAAATAATTTCGTTTTACTCATTGTTCGATTGAATGAGAAAATGTACTGTTTCCAAAGTTATACTGATAGGGCGCAACTGAGTAGTCTAATGTTGGTCCGGTTTTGGTTCTTGTGAACGTTGGCATCGATAGTTTGCAAATTTACACTCTCGGGGCGCAATAGAACAAAATAATTAGGTTTTACTCTTTGTTCGATTGAATGAGAGAAAGTACTGTTTCCAAAGTTATACTGATAGTGCGCATTTGAGTTGTCTTATGTTGGTTCGGTTTTTGTTCTGGTGAACGTTGGCATCGATACGTTGCAAATTTACACTCTCGGGGCGTAATAGAACAAAATAATTTGGTTTTACTCATTGTTCGATTGAATGAGAAAATGTACTGTTTCCAATGTTATACAGATAGGGCGCAACTGAGTAGTGTAATGTTGGTCCGGTTTTGGTTCTTGTGAACGTTGGCATCGATAGGTTGCAAATTTACACTCTCGGGGCGTAATAGAACAAAATAATTAGGTTTTACTCTTTGTTCGATTGAATGAGAAAATGTACTGTTTCCAAAGTTATACTGATAGGGCGCAATTGAGTAGTCTAATGTTGGTCCGGTTTTGGTTCTTGTGAACGTTGGCATCGATAGGTTGCAAATTTACACTCTCGGGGCGTAATAGAACAAAATAATTAGGTTTTACTCATTGTTCGATGGAATGAGAAAATGTACTGTTTCCAAAGTTAACCTGATAGGGCGCAACTGACTAGTCTAATGTTGGTCCGGTTTTGGTTCTTGTGAAATTTGGCATCGATACGTTGCAAATTTACACTCTCGGGGCCTAATAGAACAAAATAATTAGGTTTTACTCATTGTTCGACTGAATGAGTAAATATCCTGTTTCCAAAGTTATACTGATAGGGAGCAACTGAGTAGTCTAATGTTGGTCCGGTATTGGTTCTTGTGAACGTTGGCATCGATACGTTGCAAATTTACAATCTCGGGGCGTAATAGAACAAAATAATTAGGTTTTACTCATTGTTCGATTGAATGAGAAAATGTACTGTTTCCAAAGTTATACTGATAGGGCGCAATTGAGTAGTCTAATGTTGGTCCGGTTTTGTTTTTTGTGAACGTTGGCATCGATAGGTTGCAAATTTACACTCTCGGGGCGTAATAGAACAAAATAATTAGGTTTTACTCTTTGTTCGATTGAATGAGAAAAGGTACTGTTTCCAAAGTTATACTGATAGGGCGCAATTGTGTAGTCCAATGTTGGTCCGGTTTTGGTTCTTGTGAACGTTGGCATCGATACGTTGTAAATTTACACTCTCGGGCGTAATAGAACAAAATAATTTGGTTTTACTCATTGTTCGATAGAATTAGAAAATGTTTCCAAAGTTATACTGATAGGGCGCAATTGAGTAGTCTAATGTTGGTCCGGTTTTTGTTCTTGTGAACGTTGGCATCGATACGTTACAAATTTACACTCTCGGGGAGTAATAGAACAAAATAATAAGGTTTTACTCACTGTTCGATTTAAAGAGAAAATGTACTGTTTCCAAAGTTGTACTTATAGGGCGCAATTGATTAGTCTAATGTTGGTCCGGTTTTTGTTCTTGTGAACGTTGACATCGATACGTTGCAAATTTACAGTCTCGGGGCGTAATAAAACCAAATAATTTGGTTTTACTCATTGTTCGATTGAATGAGAAAATGTCTGTTTCCAAAGTTATACCGATAGGCGAACTGTGTAGTCTAATTTTGGTCCGGTTTTGGTTCTTTTGAACTTTGGCATGGATACGTTGCAAATTTACACACTCGGGGTTTAATAGAACAAAATAATTAGGTTTTACTCATTGTTCGATTGAATGAGAAAATGTACAGTTTCCAAAGTTATACTGATAGGCGCAACTTAGTAGTCTAATGTTGGTCCGGTTTTGGTTCTTGTGAACGTTGGCATCGAAAGGTTGCAAATTTACACTCTCGGGGCGTAATAGAACAAAATAATTACGTTTTACTCTTTGTTCGATTGAATGAGAAAATGTATTGTTTCCAAAGTTATACTGATAGGACGCAATTGAGTAGTCCAATGTTGGTCCGGTTTTGGTTCTTGTGAACGTTGGCATTGATAGGTTGCAAATTTACACTCTCGGGGCGTAATAGAACAAAATAATTAGGTTTTACTCTTTGTTCGATTGAATGAGAAAATGTACTGTTTCCAAAGTTGTACTGATAGGGCGCAATTGATTAGTCTAATGTTGGTCCGGTTTTTGTTCTTGTGACGTTGGCATCGATACGTTGCAAATTTACAATCTAGGGGCGTAATAAAACCAAATAATTTGGTTTTACTCATTGTTCGATTGAATGAGAAAATGTACTGTTTCCAAAGTTATACCGATAGGGCGCAACCGAGTAGTCTAATGTTGGTCGGTTTGGTTCTTGTGAGCGTTGGCATCGATAGTTTGCAAATTTACACTCTCGGGGCGCAATAGAACAAAATAATTAGGTTTTACTCTTTGTTCGATTGAGTGAGAAAAAGTACTGTTTCCAAAGTTATACTGATAGTGCGCATTTGAGTTGTCTAATGTTGGTCCGGTTTTTGTTCTGGTGAACGTTGGCATCGATACGTTGCAAATTTACACTCTCGGGGCGTAATAGAACAAAATAATTAGGTTTTACTCATTGTTCGATTGAATGAGAAAATGTCTGTTTCCAATGTTATACGAGATAGGCGCAATCGAGTAGTGTAATGTTGGTCCGGTTTTGGTTCTTGTGAACGTTGGCATCGATAGGTTGCAAATTTACACTCTCGGGCGTAATAGAACAAAATAATTAGGTTTTACTCTTTGTTCGATTGAATGAGAAAATGTCTTGTTTCCAAAGTTATACCGATAGGGCGCAATTGAGTAGTCCAATGTTGGTCCTGGCTCGGTTCTTGTGAACGTTGGCATTGATAGGTTGTAAATTTACACTCTCGGGCGTAATAGAACAAAATAATTAGGTTTTACTCATTGTTCGAAGGAATGAGAAAATGTACTGTTTCAAAAGTTAACCTGATAGGGGGGGCAACTGAGTAGTCTAATGTTGGTCCGGTTTTGGTTCTTGTGAAATTTGGCATCGATACGTTGCAAATTTACACTCACGGGGCCTAATAGAACAAAATAATTAGGTTTTACTCATTGTTCGACTGAATGAGTAAATATCCTGTTTCCAAAGTTATACCGATAGGGAGCAACCGAGTAGTCTAATGTTGGTCGGTATTGGTTCTTGCGAACGTTGGCATCGATACGTTGCAAATTTACAATCTCGGGCGTAATAGAACAAAATAATTAGGTTTTACTCATTGTTCGATTGAATGAGAAAATGTACGTTTCCAAAGTTATACCGATAGGCGCAATTGAATAGTCAATTTTTGGTCCGTTTTGGTTCTTGTGAACGTTGGCATCGATAGGTTGCAAATTTACACTCTCGGGGCGTAATAGAACAAAATAATTTGGTTTTACTCTTTGTTCGATTGTATGAGAAAATGTACTGTTTCCAAAGTTAAACTGATAGGGCGCAAATGAATAGTCTAATGTTGGTCCGGTTTTGGTTCTTGTGAACGTTGGCATCGATAGGTTGCAAATTTACACTCTCGGGGCGTAATAGAACAAAATAATTTGGTTTTACTCTTTGTTCGATTGAATGAGAAAATGTACTATTTCCAAAGTTATACTGAGAGTGCGCAATTGAGTTGTCTAATGTTGGTTCGGTTTTGGTTCTTGTGAACGTTGGCATCGATAGTTTGCAAATTTACACTCTCGGGGCGCAATAGAACAAAATAATTAGGTTTTACTCTTTGTTCGATTGAATGAGAAAAAGTACTGTTTCCAAAGTTGTACTGATAGGGCGCAATTGTGTAGTCCAATGTTGGTCCGGTTTTGGTTCTTGTGAACGTTGGCAATGATAGGTTGCAAATTTACACTCTCGGGGCGTAATAGAACAAAATAATTTGGTTTTACTCATTGTTCGATTGAATGAGAAAATGTACTGTTTCCAAAGTTATACTGAGAGGGCGCAACTGAGTAGTTTAATGTTGGTCCGGTTTTGGTTCTTGTGAACTTTGGCATCGATACGTTGCAAATTTACACTCTCGGGGCCTAATAGAAAAAAATAATTAGGTTTTACTCATTGTTCGATTGAATGAGAAAATGTACTGTTTCCAATGTTATACTGATAGGGCGCAATTGAGTAGTCTAATGTTGGTCCGGTTTTGGTTCTTGTGAACGTTGGCATCGATAGGTTGCAAATTTACACTCTCGGTGCGTAATAGAACAAAATAATTAGGTTTTACTCTTTGTTCGATTGAATGAGAAAAAGTACTGTTTCCAAAGTTGTACTGATAGGGCGCAATTGATTAGTCTAATGTTGGTCCGGTTTTGTTTTTTGTGAACGTTGGCATCGATAGGTTGCAAATTTACACTCTCGGGGCGTAATAGAACAAAACAATTAGGTTTTACTCTTTGTTCGATTGAATGAGAAAAGGTAACGTTTCCAAAGTTATACTGATAGGGTGCAATTGAGTAGTCCAATGTTGGTCCTGCTTTTGGTTCTTGTGAACGTTGGCATCGATACGTTGTAAATTTACACTCTGGCGTAATAGAACAAAATAATTTGGTTTTACTCATTGTTCGATAGAATTAGAAAATGTACGTTTCCAAAGTTATACCGATAGGCGCAATTGAGTAGTCTAAAGTTGGTCGGTTTTTGTTCTTGTGAACGTTGGCATCGATAGGTTGCAAATTTACACTCTCGGGGCGTAATAGAACAAAATAATAAGGTTTTACTCACTGTTCGTTTTAAAAAGAAAATGTACCGTTTCCAAAGTTGTACTTATAGGGCGCCATTGTTTAGTCCTATAGTGGTCCGGTTTTTGTTCTTGTGAACGTTGACATCGATACGTTGCAAATTTACAGTCTCGGGGCGTAATAAAACCAAATAATTTGGTTTTACTCATTGTTCGATTGAATGAGAAAATGTACTGTTTCCAAAGTTATACTGATAGGGCGCAACTGAGTAGTCTAATTTTGGTCCGGTTTTGGTTCTTTTGAACTTTGGCATGGATACGTTGCAAATTTACACACTCGGGGGCGTAATAGAACAAAATAATTAGGTTTTACTCATAGTTCGATTGAATGAGAAAATGTACAGCTTTCCAAAGTTATACCGATAGGCGCAACTTAGTAGTCTAATGTTGGTCCGGTTTTGGTTCTTGTGAACGTTGGCATCGAAAGGTTGCAAATTTACACTCTCGGGGCGTAATAGAACAAAATAATTACGTTTTACTCTTTGTTCGATTGAATGAGAAAATGTATTGTTTCCAAAGTTATACTGATAGGACGCAATTGAGTAGTCCAATGTTGGTCGGTTTGGTTCTTGTGAACGTTGGCATTGATAGGTTGCAAATTTACACTCTCGGGCGTAATAGAACAAAATAATTAGGTTTTACTCTTTGTTCGATTGAATGAGAAAATGTACGTTTCCAAAGTTGTACCGATAGGCAATTGATTAGTCTAATGTTGGTCCGGTTTTTGTTCTTGTGACGTTGGCATCGATACGTTGCAAATTTACAATCTAGGGGCGTAATAAAACCAAATAATTTGGTTTTACTCATTGTTCGATTGAATGAGAAAATGTACTGTTTCCAAAGTTATACTGATAGGGCGCAACTGAGTAGTCTAATGTTGGTCCGGTTTTGGTTCTTGTGAACGTTGGCATCGATAGTTTGCAAATTTACACTCTCGGGGAGCAATAGAACAAAATAATTAGGTTTTACTCTTTGTTCGATTGAGTGAGAAAAAGTACTGCTTTCCAAAGTTATACCGATAGTGCGCAACTGAGTTGTCTAATGTTGGTCCGGTTTTGGTTCTTGTGAACGTTGGCATTGATACGTTGCAAATTTACACTCTCGGGGCGTAATAGAACAAAATAATTAGGTTTTACTCTTTGTTCGATTGAATGAGAAAATTTACTGTTTCCAATGTTATACAGATAGGCGCAACCGAGTAGTGTAATGTTGGTCCGGTTTTGGTTCTTGTGAACGTTGGCATCGATAGGTTGCAAATTTACACTCTCGGGCGTAATAGAACAAAATAATTAGGTTTTACTCTTTGTTCGATTGAATGAGAAAATGTACGTTTCCAAAGTTATACCGATAGGCGCAATTGAGTAGTCCAATGTTGGTCCTGGTTCGGTTCTTGTGAACGTTGGCATTGATAGGTTGTAAATTTACACTCTCGGGGCGTAATAGAACAAAATAATTAGGTTTTACTCATTGTTCGATGGAATGAGAAAATGTACTGTTTCCAAAGTTAACCTGATAGGGCGCAACTGAGTAGTCTAATGTTGGTCCGGTTTTGGTTCTTGTGAAATTTGGCATCGATACGTTGCAAATTTACACTATCGGGGCCTAATAGAACAAAATAATTAGGTTTTACTCATTGTTCGACTGAATGAGTAAATATCCTGTTTCCAAAGTTATACTGATAGGGAGCAACTGAGTAGTCTAATGTTGGTCCGGTATTGGTTCTTGCGAACGTTGGCATCGATACGTTGCAAATTTACAATCTCGGGGCGTAATAGAACAAAATAATTAGGTTTTACTCATTGTTCGATTGAATGAGAAAATGTACTGTTTCCAAAGTTATACTGATAGGGCGCAATTGAATAGTCTAATGTTGGTCCGGTTTGGTTCTTGTGAACGTTGGCATCGATAGGTTGCAAATTTACACTCTCGGGGCGTAATAGAACAAAATAATTTGGTTTTACTCTTTGTTCGATTGAATGAGAAAATGTACTGTTTCCAAAGTTATACCGATAGGCGCAAATGAATAGTCTAATGTTGGTCCTGCTTTTGGTTCTTGTGAACGTTGGCATCGATAGGTTGCAAATTTACACTCTCGGGGCGTAATAGAACAAAATAATTTGGTTTTACTCTTTGTTCGATTGAATGAGAAAATGTACTATTTCCAAAGTTATACTGAGAGTGCGCAATTGAGTTGTCTAATGTTGGTTCGGTTTTGGTTCTTGTGAACGTTGGCATCGATAGTTTGCAAATTTACACTCTCGGGGCGCAATAGAACAAAATAATTAGGTTTTACTCTTTGTTCGATTGAATGAGAAAAAGTACTGTTTCCAAAGTTGTACTGATAGTGCGCAATTGAGTAGTCTAACGTTGGTCCCGTTTTGGTTCTTGTGAACGTTGGCATCGATAGGTTGCAAATTTACACTCTCGGGGCGTAATAGAACAAAATAATTTGGTTTTACTCATTGTTCGATTGAATGAGAAAATGTACTGTTTCCAAAGTTATACTGATAGGGCGCAACTGAGTAGTTTAATGTTGGTCCGGTTTTGGTTCTTGTGAACTTTGGCATCGATACGTTGCAAATTTACACTCTCGGGGCGTAATAGAACAAAATAATAAGGTTTTACTCATTGTTCGATTGAATGAGAAAAAGTACTGTTTCCAAAGTTATACTGATAGTGCGCAATTGAGTAGTCTAATGTTGGTCCGGTTTTGGTTCTTGTGAACGTTGGCATCGATAGGTTGCAAATTTACACTCTCGCGGCGTAATAGAACAAAATAATAAGGTTTTACTCACTGTTCGATTGAATGAGAAAATGTACTGTTTCCAAAGTTGTACTGATAGGGCGCAATTGATTAGTCTAATGTTGGTCCGGTTTTGTTTTTTGTGAACGTTGGCATCGATAGGTTGCAAATTTACACTCTCGGGGCGTAATAGAACAAAACAATTAGGTTTTACTCTTTGTTCGATTGAATGAGAAAAGGTAACGTTTCCAAAGTTATACTGATAGGGTGCAATTGAGTAGTCCAATGTTGGTCCGGTTTTGGTTCTTGTGAACGTTGGCATCGATACGTTGTAAATTTACACTCTCGGGGCGTAATAGAACAAAATAATTTGGTTTTACTCATTGTTCGATTGAATTAGAAAATGTACTGTTTCCAAAGTTATACTGATAGGGCGCAATTGAGTAGTCTAATGTTGGTCCGGTTTTTGTTCTTGTGAACGTTGGCATCGATACGTTACAAATTTACACTCTCGGGGAGTAATAGAACAAAATAATAAGGTTTTACTCACTGTTCGATTTAAAGAGAAAATGTACTGTTTCCAAAGTTGTACTTATAGGGCGCAATTGATTAGTCTAATGTTGGTCCGGTTTTTGTTCTTGTGAACGTTGACATCGATACGTTGCAAATTTACAGTCTCGGGGCGTAATAAAACCAAATAATTTGGTTTTACTCATTGTTCGATTGAATGAGAAAATGTACTGTTTCCAAAGTTATACTGATAGGGCGAAACTGAGTAGTCTAATTTTGGTCCGGTTTTGGTTCTTTTGAACTTTGGCATGGATACGTTGCAAATTTACACACTCGGGGCTTAATAGAACAAAATAATTAGGTTTTACTCATTGTTCGATTGAATGAGAAAATGTACTGTTTCCAAAGTTATACTGATAGGGCGCAACTTAGTAGTCTAATGTTGGTCCGGTTTTGGTTCTTGTGAACGTTGGCATCGATAGGTTGCAAATTTACACTCTCGGGGCGTAATAGAACAAAATAATTAGGTTTTACTCTTTGTTCGATTGAATGAGAAAATGTATTGTTTCCAAAGTTATACTGATAGGGCGCAATTGAGTAGTCCAATGTTGGTCCGGTTTTGGTTCTTGTGAACGTTGGCATTGATAGGTTGCAAATTTACACTCTCGGGGCGTAATAGAACAAAATAATTAGGTTTTACTCTTTTTTCGATTGAATGAGAAAATGTACTGTTTCCAAAGTTGCACCGATAGGCGCAATTGATTAGTCTAATGTTGGTCCTGGTTTTTGTTCTTGTGAACGTTGGCATCGATACGTTGCAAATTTACAATCTAGGGGCGTAATAAAACCAAATAATTTGGTTTTACTCATTGTTCGATTGAATGAGAAAATGTACTGTTTCCAAAGTTATACTGATAGGGCGCAACTGAGTAGTCTAATGTTGGTCCGGTTTTGGTTCTTGTGAACGTTGGCATCGATAGTTTGCAAATTTACACTCTCGGGGCGCAATAGAACAAAATAATTAGGTTTTACTCTTTGTTCGATTGAATGAGAGAAAGTACTGTTTCCAAAGTTATACTGATAGTGCGCATTTGAGTTGTCTTATGTTGGTTCGGTTTTTGTTCTGGTGAACGTTGGCATCGATACGTTGCAAATTTACACTCTCGGGGCGTAATAGAACAAAATAATTTGGTTTTACTCATTGTTCGATTGAATGAGAAAATGTACTGTTTCCAATGTTATACTGATAGGGCGCAATTGAGTAGTGTAATGTTGGTCCGGTTTTGGTTCTTGTGAACGTTGGCATCGATAGGTTGCAAATTTACACTCTCGGGGCGTAATACAACAAAATAATTAGGTTTTACTCTTTGTTCGATTGAATGAGAAAATGTACTGTTTCCAAAGTTATACTGATAGGGCGCAATTGAGTAGTCCAATGTTGGTCCGGTTCTGGTTCTTGTGAACGTTGGCATTGATAGGTTGTAAATTTACACTCTCGGGGCGTAATAGAACAAAATAATTAGGTTTTACTCATTGTTCGATGGAATGAGAAAATGTACTGTTTCCAAAGTTAACCTGATAGGGCGCAACTGAGTAGTCTAATGTTGGTCCGGTTTTTGTTCTTGTGAACGTTGGCATCGATACGTTGCAAATTTACACTCTCGGGGCGTAATAGAACAAAATAATTAGGTTTTACTCATTGTTCGATAGAATGAGAAAATGTACTGTTTCCAAAGTTATACTGATAGGGCGCAATTGAATAGTCTAATGTTGGTCCGGTTTTTGTTCTTGTGAACGTTGGTATCGATACGTTACAAATTTACACTCTCGGGGAGTTATAGAACAAAATAATTAGGTTTTACTCATTGTTCGATTTAATGAGAAAATGTACTGTTTCCAAAGTTGTACTGATAGGGCGCAATTGATTAGTCTAATGTTGGTCCGGTTTTTGTTCTTGTGAACGTTGGCATCGATACGTTGCAAATTTACAATCTAGGGGCGTAATAAAACCAAATAATTTGGTTTTACTCATTGTTCGATTGAATGAAAAATGTACTGTTTCAAAAGTTATACTGATAGGGCGCAACTGAGTAGGCTAATTTTGGTCCGGGTTTGGTTCTTTTGAACTTTGGCATGGATACGTTGCAAATTTACACTCTCGGGGCGCAATAGAACAAAATAATTAGGTTTTACTCTTTGTTCGATTGAATGAGAAAAAGTACTGTTTCCAAAGTTATACTGATAGGGCGCAATTGAGTAGTCCAATGTTGGTCCGGTTTTGGTTCTTGTGAACGTTGGCAATGATAGGTTGCAAATTTACACTCTCGGGGCGTAATAGAATAAAATAATTAGGTTTTACTCATTGTTCTATTGAATGAGAAAATGTACTATTTCCAAAGTTATACTGTCACGCCCCGGGACCCAGCGGAAGCCCGCCCGGCGCGTGCCCAGACCCGCCGTATGTCTACAACATACAAGGCGTCTAACAAAAACGATAAATAATCAACAAGAAAGAGGCATCTAGTAGTATCAGAGTGAAATAAAACAACTAGATCTCTACATAGGAAATAAAAATAAATACAACCAAAACTCCACAACCAAAAGCTATAAAAGGTACATGGTAGTCTCTATACCGGGATACAAAAATCTCTCTCTCACAAATACCAAAAGAGAGAAAAGTAGAACCATCTAAAAGAGAGTAAAGCTACTAAGAGCTAACTAGACGCGACTCTCTTGCCGCGATCCCTTGCCTCCGCCGGTGCCGAAGGCTCTGAAACACATTAGAAAAGAGGGCGTGAGAACTATTAATTAATAGTTCCTGGGCAATTACCGACTTCGCTTGTATGCGCCACTAGGCCCAAAACTAAACAAGTAAACGATAAACTATGCATAAGTAAAGTAAACGACATGTAAAATAAACATGTAAGCTACTAAACATGATATCTCTACTTAGCATAAATAAGCATAAGCAAACGACTAATCTAAGCACGATTAGTAAGTACAACTACTAGTATAATGTTCCCAATTTAATAGTAAAGAGTTGAAGTTTACTATTCTAGTCAAATCCACAATGTCCACAAATGATAGTAAAGTGTTGAAGTTTACTATTCTAATCAAATCCATAATGTCCACAAATGATAGTAAAGTGTTGAAGTTTACTATTCTAATCAAATCCACAATTTACCTTAAACTGCTTTAAGTTTAAATACAATAAGATCAACCCGAAGGCGATATGGCCGATGCCCACCCGAAGGCTTCCTAGCCCAAATGCCGAGCCTAATGGCCCCGTAGTAGTCAACATTCCCACCCTAGGAATGAGACTGTCCTACGGCAATCCACTTCGGCGCCCAATCCCGCACGACGAATACAAGAAACGCGTTGGCCAACTCCGGAGTGCCGGCTTGTAGGGAGCTACCCTCACAAGCATGTGCGAATGAGCACAATAGCAAAAGTCACAAAACTCACAAGTCCCAAATCGTCATGTCTCTAACATGGAATGTACAAGTGTCCAAAAGGCCTATCTCTATGTCATCATGTCTCTAACATGGAATATAGTATATGTTAAGTGGCCTATGTCAAGTCTCTATGTTGCAGTTTCATAGTTTTCTATGTTAAGTGCCGTTTTATGACACTTAAGGTTTCTAAGTCCCAACATGTATTTAATGTTCATAATTAACATTAGCAAAGCTAAAATCACCATAAATGGCACACTCCCAGGCGCCCCCAAGAACCACCCCCACATGCATGCAGCTTAACCCAAATAGCTCTACTATATAGAGTGGAAATTTTATCATACATAAGGCATGCATTTTAAGTGATTCAAAATTCATAATAAATCTATTTAGCATGAATATGCATTCAAAATAATTAAATCAAACCAACTAAGCACTTAGGAGCCATTTGCTCCTATGCTCATGAAGCCAAACCCACCAAGTGCGTGTAGCGTTGCTCCGAACCGCTAACGAAGCTTCGATAATCACTCCTTGAGTCCTAAGAAGCACACCCTAGGAGTTACAAGCTAAGAAGTTGAACCATGAGTTCACACTTTAAGAAATTCCACAAAAGGTTGGAGAAAACTCACCGAGTGCGAAGGAAACTCTCTCGATCTCCAAATGGGAGTTAGAGTCCTTCTAATCCAACCTAAACCAAAGTTCTAAACCCATCAATTAGGTCCCAAAGGCCCTAAATCGAAAATCCCCAAATTCTAACCCTAGAATCCAAAACTAGGGTTTCATCTCAAAGAAACCTCCAAAAACCGAATCTAAGTGAAGAGAGCTTGTTGCTTACCTCTAAGAAGCTTCAAACCAAGTCCAAAAGGCCCAAGGGTTGAAGTTTGATCCACCACAAAGCTCCACTCACCAAGCTCTAAGCTCCAACAATGGAGGAAATAGGCTCTACCAAGCAAAAGAGAGCAAAGAGAGGGTTTTAATCCTCAAAAACCCATCCAAACCAAGGAGAGAAGAAGGAGATGGAGTGGAGGGAGCTCTTACCTCTCCTCTTGCTGTGAAGAACACAAAGGGAAACCCTAGGGGCAAGGCTTGCACTAATAGAAGTGCAACAATAGCTAAAAACCCCCCCAGCTTCAAACCGCTCGAAATCACAGTACTGCAGACAAGCCATCCCATACCAGATAAACCCTCAACAATGCCCAAACCCGAGGCTCGGTTGGCGTCCATCGCCTCCCATACCGGGTAATCCATCCCGTACCTAAGATAGCAACAATTTCGTACCGTATAGCAACAATTTCTCGCACTCCGTACCTCAATCCGAGAGCAACCTAAAATCCAACTTTTTGGACTTTAGTGCTTAGGATTCATCCGCTAGCCTCTGTACACGTGCTCTAGGTCGGAACATAGTCAACGACCCTCCAGAAAATCTGGAAAAGCTCCGAACTCACGTCGAATACTCGAACTCCGCAATTTGCGCAAGTCCAGTATGTTACATATACTGAGAGGGCGCAACTGAGTAGTTTAATGTTGGTCCGGTTTTGGTTCTTGTGAACTTTGGCATCGATACGTTGCAAAGTTACACTCTCGGGGCCTAATAGAAAAAAATAATTAGGTTTTACTCAATGTTCGATTGAATGAGAAAATGTACTGTTTCCAATGTTATACTGATAGTGCGCAATTGAGTAGTCTAATGTTGGTCCGGTTTTGGTTCTTGTGAACGTTGGCATCGATAGGTTGCAAATTTACACTCTCGCGGCGTAATAGAACAAAATAATAAGGTTTTACTCTTTGTTCGATTGAATGAGAAAATGTACTGTTTCCAAAGTTGTACTGATAGGGCGCAATTGATTAGTCTAATGTTGGTCCGGTTTTGTTTTTTGTGAACGTTGGCATCGATAGGTTGCAAATTTACACTCTCGGGGCGTAATAGAACAAAATAATTAGGTTTTACTCTTTGTTCGATTGAATGAGAAAATGTACTGTTTCCAAAGTTATACTGATAGGGCGCAATTGAGTAGTCCAATGTTGGTCCGGTTCTGGTTCTTGTGAACGTTGGCATTGATAGGTTGTAAATTTACACTCTCGGGGCGTAATAGAACAAAATAATTAGGTTTTACTCATTGTTCGATGGAATGAGAAAATGTACTGTTTCCAAAGTTAACCTGATAGGGCGCAACTGAGTAGTGTAATGTTGGTCCGGTTTTGGTTCTAGTGAAATTTGGCATCGATACGTTGCAAATTTACACTCTCGTGGCGTAATAGAACAAAATAATTAGGTTTTACTCATTGTTCGATAGAATGAGAAAATGTACTGTTTCCAAAGTTATACTGATAGGGCGCAATTGAATAGTCTAATGTTGGTCCGGTTTTTGTTCTTGTGAACGTTGGTATCGATACGTTACAAATTTACACTCTCGGGGAGTTATAGAACAAAATAATTAGGTTTTACTCATTGTTCGATTTAATGAGAAAATGTACTGTTTCCAAAGTTGTACTGATAGGGCGCAATTGATTAGTCTAATGTTGGTCCGGTTTTTGTTCTTGTGAACGTTGGCATCGATACGTTGCAAATTTACAATCTAGGGGCGTAATAAAACCAAATAATTTGGTTTTACTCATTGTTCGATTGAATGAAAAATGTACTGTTTCAAAAGTTATACTGATAGGGCGCAACTGAGTAGGCTAATTTTGGTCCGGGTTTGGTTCTTTTGAACTTTGGCATGGATACGTTGCAAATTTACACACTCGGGACGTAATAGAACAAAATAATTAGGTTTTACTCATTGTTCGATTGAATGAGAAAATGTACAGTTTCCAAAGTTATACTGATAGGGCGCAATTGAATAGTCTAATGTTGGTCCGGTTTTGGTTCTTGTGAACGTTGGCATCGATAGGTTGCAAATTTACACTCTCGGGGCGTAATAGAACAAAATAATTTGGTTTTACTCTTTGTTCGATTGAATGAGAAAAAGTACTGTTTCCAAAGTTATACTGATAGGGCGCAATTGAGTAGTCTAATGTTGGTCCGGTTTTGGTTCTTGTGAACGTTGGCATCGATAGTTTGCAAATTTACACTCTCGGGGCGCAATAGAACAAAATAATTAGGTTTTACTCTTTGTTCGATTGAATGAGAAAAAGTACTGTTTCCAAAGTTATACTGATAGGGCGCAATTGAGTAGTCCAATGTTGGTCCGGTTTTGGTTCTTGTGAACGTTGGCAATGATAGGTTGCAAATTTACACTCTCGGGGCGTAATAGAATAAAATAATTAGGTTTTACTCATTGTTCTATTGAATGAGAAAATGTACTATTTCCAAAGTTATCGTCACGCCCGGACTCCAGCTTCGCTGCCAGGACCGCCGTATGTCTACAACATACAAGGCGTCTAACAAAAACGATAAATAATCAACAAGAAAGAGGCATCTAGTAGTATCAGAGTGAAATAAAACAACTAGATCTCTACATAGGAAATAAAAATAAATACAACCAAAACTCCACAACCAAAAGCTATAAAAGGTACATGGTAGTCTCTATACCGGGATACAAAAATCTCTCTCTCACAAATACCAAAAGAGAGAAAAGTAGAACGATCTAAAAGAGAGTAAAGCTACTAAGAGCTAACTAGACGCGACTCCCTTGCCGCGATCCCTTGCCTCCGCCGGTGCCGAAGGCTCTGAAACACATTAGAAAAAGAGGGCGTGAGAACTATTAATTAATAGTTCCCAGTGGGCAATTACCATCGACTTCATTGCATGCTCCACTAGGCCCAAAACTAAACAAGTAAACGATAAACTATGCATAAGTAAAGTAAACGACATGTAAAATAAACATGTAAGCTACTAAACATGATATCTCTACTTAGCATAAATAAGCATAAGCAAACGACTAATCTAAGCACGATTAGTAAGTACAACTACTAGTATAATGTTCCCAATTTAATAGTAAAGAGTTGAAGTTTACTATTCTAGTCAAATCCACAATGTCCACAAATGATAGTAAAGTGTTGAAGTTTACTATTCTAATCAAATCCATAATGTCCACAAATGATAGTAAAGTGTTGAAGTTTACTATTCTAATCAAATCCACAATTTACCTTAAACTGCTTTAAGTTTAAATACAATAAGATCAACCCGAAGGCGATATGGCCGATGCCCACCCGAAGGCTTCCTAGCCCAAATGCCGAGCCTAATGGCCCCGTAGTAGTCAACATTCCCACCCTAGGAATGAGACCTGTCCCACGGCAATCCACTTCGGCGCCCAATCCCGCACGGCGAATACATGAAACGCGTTGGCCAACTCCGGAGTGCCGGCTTGTAGGGAGCTACCCTCACAAGCATGTGCGAATGAGCACAATGGCAAAAGTCACAAAACTCGTCACAAGTCCCAAATCATCATGTCTCTAACATGGAATGTACAATTGTCCAAAAGGCCTATCTCTATGTCATCATGTCTCTAACATGGAATATAGTATATGTTAAGTGGCCTATGTCAAGTCTCTATGTTGCAGTTTCATAGTTTTCTATGTTAAGTGCCGTTTTATGACACTTAAGGTTTCTAAGTCCCAACATGTATTTAATGTTCATAATTAACATTAGCAAAGCTAAAATCACCATAAATGGCACACTCCCAGGCGCCCCCAAGAACCACCCCCACATGCATGCAGTTTAACCCAAATAGCTCTACTATATAGAGTGGAAATTTTATCATACATAAGGCATGCATTTTAAGTGATTCAAAATTCATAATAAATCTATTTAGCATGAATATGCATTCAAAATAATTAAATCAAACCAACTAAGCACTTAGGAGCCATTTGCTCCTATGCTCATGAAGCCAAACCCACCAAGTGCGTGTAGCGTTGCTCCGAACCGCTAACGAAGCTTCGATAATCACTCCTTGAGTCCTAAGAAGCACACCCTAGGAGTTACAAGCTAAGAAGTTGAACCATGAGTTCACACTTTAAGAAATTCCACAAAAGGTTGGAGAAAACTCACCGAGTGCGAAGGAAACTCTCTCGATCTCCAAATGGGAGTTAGAGTCCTTCTAATCCAACCTAAACCAAAGTTCTAAACCCATCAATTAGGTCCCAAAGGCCCTAAATCGAAAATCCCCAAATTCTAACCCTAGAATCCAAAACTAGGGTTTCATCTCAAAGAAACCTCCAAAAACCGAATCTAAGTGAAGAGAGCTTGTTGCTTACCTCTAAGAAGCTTCAAACCAAGTCCAAAAGGCCCAAGGGTTGAAGTTTGATCCACCACAAAGCTCCACTCACCAAGCTCTAAGCTCCAACAATGGAGGAAATAGGCTCTACCAAGCAAAAGAGAGCAAAGAGAGGGTTTTAATCCTCAAAAACCCATCCAAACCAAGGAGAGAAGAAGGAGATGGAGTGGAGGGAGCTCTTACCTCTCCTCTTGCTGTGAAGAACACAAAGGAAACCCTAGGGGCAAGGCTTGCACTAATAGAGGTGCAACAATAGCTAAAAACCCCCCGCAGCTCAAACTCGCCGAAATCTCAGCGTCAGACCAGACAAGCCATCCCATACCTAAGATAAACCTCGAAAACCAAACCCGAGGCTCGGGTTGGCGTCCATCGCTCTCCCATACCGGTACAGTAATCCATCCCGTACCTATAGCAACAATTTCTCGTACCATAGCAACAATTTCGTACCGCATGCACCCTCCGCACCTCAATCCGAGAGCAACCTAAAATCCAACTTTTTGGACTTTAGTGCTTAGGATTCATCCGCTAACCTCGGTACACGTGCTCTAGGTCGGAACATAGTCAACGACCCTCCAGAAAATCTAGAAAAGCTCCGAACTCACGTCGAATACTCGAACTCCGCAATTTGCTCAAGTCCAGTATGTTACATTCACCCCTCCTAAAAAGGAGTTTCGTCCGCGAAACTCTAAAGCGAACTCAAACCTCAAGATTCCTTCGAAAGAGATGGGGATAGCGCTCCTGCAGTGCGCTCTCAGGCTCCCACGTGGCCTCTCGCACCTCGTGGTTGCTCCAAAGAACCTTCACGTACGGAATGTCCCGATTCCGCAATTTCTTCACCTCACGAGCCAAGATCTTCACGGGTTGCTCCTCGAAGGTCAAATCCTCCCGCAGCTCTAAGGGTACAGCCTCCAAAACATGAGCCGGATCGTGGATATATTTCCAAAGGACCGATACATGAAAGACGTTGTGCACGCCCGATAGGTTCGGTGGTAGAGCAAGTCGATA
Source organism: Aechmea fasciata (assembly GCA_025177825.1). Lineage (NCBI taxonomy): Eukaryota > Viridiplantae > Streptophyta > Magnoliopsida > Poales > Bromeliaceae > Aechmea > Aechmea fasciata. The sequence goes on along the minus strand of CM045928.1, from coordinate 14,291,629 downwards.
CGCTACCGGACCTATACGTTCCAAGATCTCATATAGTCCAATGAATCGAGGGCTCAACTTGCCTCGAATTCCCAAATCTCCGAATTCCCTTTGACGGCGAAACTTTCATGAAAACATGATTTCTAATCTGAGACTCCAAGTCTCGTCGGCGTTTATCTGCATAGCTCCTCCGCCTACTCGGGGTCGCGTAGTCGCTCACGAGCGATTCGAACTTTATCCTCTCGTCTCGGAGCACTTCGTGCCTAAAGCCAATCTTTCGCCAACTTCACTCCAATGAAGTGGCGATCTACACTCCCGCCCATACAATGCCTCGAACGGTGCCTTCTTGATGCTTGCTTGATAACTATTGTTATAAGCAAACTCCGCCATAGGGAGATGCTGCGACCATCCTCCCAGGAAGTCGATCACACATGTTCGAAGCATGTCCTCAAGAGTCAGTATAGTACGCTCCGACTGCTCGTCACTCTGAGGGTGAAAAGCAGTGCTGAAGTCCAGTCGAGCACCTAAGGCGTCCTGCAGACTCCTCCAAAAGTGTGACACAAAACATGTCCCGGTCCGATACAATTGATGTAGGTGCTCCGTGTAGTCGCACATTCTTATCCAAATATATCCGTGCGAGTCTCTCTCTAGTCCAAGTAGTATGGATAGGTATGAAATACGCCGATTTCGTCAACCTATCCACGATCACCCATATAGCGTCACGCCCGGCCTGTGAGCGAGGCAATCCCATCACGAAAATCATGGCGTTCTTCTCTCACTTCCACACTGGAATCGGTAGGCTCAACAATTTCCCCGCGAAAATTCTATGCTCAGCCTTCACTTGTTGGCAAGTTAGACAACGAGCTACTAACTCGCCAACATCCTTTTTTTTTTTTTTTACATCCCGAGCCATCAGTAAAACAACTTCAAGTCTTCTCCGAGAAGTTCCTTCTCTAAATTGCGCTTGTTCGACAAGCTATCCAGTTGGTCATCATCAAAACCAAGTGCTCCCAAAAGCTGAATTCCAGTCCTCACTTTCCTCGTCTTAGTCGAGGGCGAAACCTAGCTCTGCCCCATTTTACTCATACAATTGGAAATTCCGTTATAAAGCTCTCCGAGTCGGATCCAACAATACCGCTCGTAGCAAGAACCCAGGGTTCAAACCCGTTACCTTATCCATCAACACTCCATCGGAATGCTTACAAAAGAGATGTGATACAATATCTAATCGTTGGCTCTAATCCCAACAATGCTTGCTCAGCTCCAAGTCAGATCTTGTTAAGAGATTGCACTACTGAGTGTAAATCCAATCCATAATGATCGTCTCTTCCGATTGTCGCGACATTCGACAAGTCGTCCAATTTGTTCTCCAGAGCTGGTTACCCGATTCACCAATCGGCATTGTACCCCCAATGCCTCCACAGTAATCTCAACTCCACCACTGGGGTGGTACTCACCGTTTCTCTTCTATACATATGGTCAAGAACCATATCCCACACACATCCTCGATCTACTAAGGTCATTCCCTTAGTCTCAACTTGATGTCTCAAGTAAACTCTTCATAAGCCTACGCCGAGAGCTTATCTTCGGTAGGGAATCTCATAGCACTAACTGCTCAAGCGCTCGAAACGAATCATTCAAAATTTCTTCTCCACAATGCCTCCCTTAGCATCGATACCCCAGTATCTATAGTCACAGAGTTCAACGCAAGTGATAAAGAGGGTTCCATTTACAAACAGTAGTAGCTCTCTAACAAGGTCACCAGAAAGTGACCATCGACCAGAACGTCGATCGCAACCACTCTTCCACGAAGTCTCCATTGCAAGGAACGTAATTCCACATGCAACATCCGAACAAAGGAAAATCAGTACCTGGTACTTTCCCTCACGAATTCTTCCCGACAACTTGATCCCACAGTGAGAGTTTACACTCCGCTCACCTCAGTACGCTTCCACAGTTGATCCTTGTAGATCTTCCTCGGAATACCCATGGCCGTCTACGACCGGTTCCACCAATCCATCTAGAGGGCTTGGAATTATCATTCCGCAAGACCCTAACGTTGGTGAAGTACTACAGGCTTCAGCAACGTCACGCTAATCCCCGTGATGTCCCAAACAGGTGCCAACATTCGCTTGAGGTGCAGCCTCAAACACCAACACAAAAAGGTATTACTCCCGATTGCAATACGATTCGATCGAGTACGCCAATATCACAAGACTAATCGAAACGATCAACGAGCCTCTACAGCCGAGCAAAGGCCCAATCGTGATTCACTTTAGATCACGAGGGCCGAAGTATAGTCGAAACGACCTTACAGGTCCTACCCCAACAGAGGGTGTTTCTCACGAAGCGACACACGAAATGCAAAGATCTCCCTGCCACTTGAGCTCACAATTCGTGACTCCGACAGGAGAGCATCAACAACTCCGAAGGTATCCTTCAATCTGAGGATTCTCGAACAACCAAGGTAATGGCCAGTTAGGCCCCAAATCCTCTCCAATACTTACCTAGTTTTAGGTAAGGGAGATAGTCACCACAACCAGTGGAACAAATCCTCAACATGCACTATTTCGTGCTCAAAATCCCAAGGCGAGTTAAATCAGCTCGCAAGTCCCAAGGTACAAGGTACCTCACAACTCCACACCACGAAAGCCAATCTATTTGTTGGCACGCAAGACCTTCTCGCAAGGTAGGGTGTTAGAAACGACACACCCGATCATCTGATCATCCTATTAACATCGAAGAATGATCAATGCTAGAAATTCTCGGGTTGGTTCACTACACACTCGGTGTATCCTCGATCTCACGATCCCACACGTGGCATTCCACGCTCTTGGGTCAAAACTCGGACTACCGTCCTGACCAAAACTTTGCCCTACCCGAAGGCACCGGGCCGCTGTCACTCACAGCTAACTGCGCCTGCCCAAAGGGCCCAGGCTCCGCAGTCTACAACTGGTCCAGGCACGGGTCGTCCCCGAGCACCATCCGACAACCAGCCGATCCAGGGATGCAACTAATGCAATCGTCGTGAGATCCAAATAGCATAGCAGAAAGCGACCCACAACTCGCAGACTAACCGTCTCAGTCAAGGCTAATCCTCAACGCAAACAGCGATCAAACGTGATGCAAGGCATCTCGGCAAATAGCCGATCAAAGGATAGGTGCAAAGCACCGGCATCAACCAACACACACTCGAAAACCATAGTGCGAACCAAAACAAATAGTCACCACCTCGGCTGCCGTCGCCTCCTCAGTCTGAACCGTATACATGCGGCCGTTCGGGGCCTGTTGTGGCTCCTCCGTCTATCTCTAAACAGGTTGCCTCCCAGAGTGCGTCTGACTCGCACCCTCGGTCATGGGCCTCTAGCCCAAATCCTTAATCTAAGCCTTCTCGACGAGCGCGCAGTTTACCACATCTTGGCAAGTCTGAAGATTGGGATGTTGCGCCAACCGAAAGATCAACGGCCGAAGTCCTCACAGTCCCGCACTACAACGGCACACCATCGGGGAGTCGAGGGAACTCCCATTCATACTCGGCCACAGTCCGCTTCCCTTGGGGCTTATCCACAGATACTGTTCCGACTTTTTCCTTGACACTGACATTGAAGTAAAGCCTCAACGGGAGTTCCTTGAACCTCCCTCAAGTAGTCGTCACCATATCAGCATTGGTGTTATCCTGAATATCCAACCACCAGCTATAGACTTCATCTTCCAGGTGGTGATCGGCGAGCCAAACTCTGCCTCTCTCTTCCACGAATGTGTCGCGGAAATAGTTTCTCCATCTGCATCGACCACTTCCTTACGATCCAGTGGTCGTCCTTCTCTCCATCGAGGATTCTGGGATTACACCTCTCGAACTCGTTGGGCAATCCATGAGTCACTCTCGCTCTGCTTCCTCAGCCATCACGGAAAAACCACATGTTGCGCAAGGATCTCTCCGTGTGTTTCATGCGCGCATCCCGCCCGTCGTTGAGCTGTCGCCCGCCGAGTCGCCAAACTAGTGAGAGCCGCAAGTAGGCACCTCACTCACGGACCTCGCTGGATCCGGGGGTAGTGGACATCTCCACTTCCCCAAACGTTGTCGCGTCATCCGCTCCACCAAACTTAGAGCGGGTCGTCAACAAGACGCCACAACATCACTAAAGCGCAAATTAATAAAACCCACGCCATCGCAGCCCCACTCAACAATACCCAAATCATGCGAAAGTAATGAAGTGTGTTTCACAACTAACTCCCGATGTTACGTTGTCGGCCGCCAACGTAACCCTCTGCGGAGTTAGAAGCTATACACCTCGATCCAACTCTACTTATTAGAGTTATTCAAGATACCCAATCTTAATACTTTCGCCCACAAGTTAAATAGACCTCGTCTCTCACGAGCCTATATCCTATAGTCCAACCGGCCTAAGGTTTGCTAGGTCCACAAGAAGACTCAACCCTAGGCTCTGATACCAATTTAATCTGTCACGCCCCGGGCCCCAGCGGAAGCCCGCCCGGCGCGTGCCCAGACCCGCCGTATGTCTACAACATACAAGGCGTCTAACAAAAACGATAAATAATCAACAAGAAAGAGGCATCTAGTAGTATCAGAGTGAAATAAAACAACTAGATCTCTACATAGGAAATAAAGCACTAACATCCACTATGAAGTATAAAAATAAATACAACCAAAACTCCACAACCAAAAGCTATAAAAGGTACATGGTAGTCTCTATGCCGGATACAAAAATCTCTCTCTCACAAATACCAAAAGAGAGAAAAGTAGAACCATCTAAAATAGAGTAAAGCTACTAAGAGCTAACTAGACGCGACTCCCTTGCCGCGATCCCTTGCCTCCGCCGGTGCCGAAGGCTCTGAAACACATTAGAAAAAGAGGGCGTGAGAACTATTAATTAATAGTTCCCAGTGGGCAATTACTGACTTCAGTTGCATGCTCCACTAGGCCCAAAACTAAACAAGTAAACGATAAACTATGCATAAGTAAAGTAAACGACATGTAAAATAAACATGTAAGCTACTAAACATGATATCTCTACTTAGCATAAATAAGCATAAGCAAACGACTAATCTAAGCACGATTAGTAAGTACAACTACTAGTATAATGTTCCCAATTTAATAGTAAAGAGTTGAAGTTTACTATTCTAGTCAAATCCACAATGTCCACAAATGATAGTAAAGTGTTGAAGTTTACTATTCTAATCAAATCCATAATGTCCACAAATGATAGTAAAGTGTTGAAGTTTACTATTCTAATCAAATCCACAATTTACCTTAAACTGCTTTAAGTTTAAATACAATAAGATCAACCCGAAGGCGATATGGCCGATGCCCACCCGAAGGCTGCCTAGCCCAAATGCCGAGCCTAATGGCCCCGTAGTAGTCAACATTCCCACCCTAGGAATGAGACTGTCCTACGGCAATCCACTTCGGCGCCCAATCCCGCACGGCGAATACATGAAACGCGTTGGCCAACTCCGGAGTGCCGACTTGTAGGGAGCTACCCTCACAAGCATGTGCGAATGAGCACAATGGCAAAAGTCACAAAACTCGTCACAAGTCCCAAATCATCATGTCTCTAACATGGAATGTACAATTGTCCAAAAGGCCTATCTCTATGTCATCATGTCTCTAACATGGAATATAGTATATGTTAAGTGGCCTATGTCAAGTCTCTATGTTGCAGTTTCATAGTTTTCTATGTTAAGTGCCGTTTTATGACACTTAAGGTTTCTAAGTCCCAACATGTATTTAATGTTCATAATTAACATTAGCAAAGCTAAAATCACCATAAATGGCACACTCCCAGGCGCCCCCAAGAACCACCCCCACATGCATTTAACCCAGATAGCTCTACTATATAGAGTGGAAATTTTATCATACATAAGGCATGCATTTTAAGTGATTCAAAATTCATAATAAATCTATTTAGCATGAATATGCATTCAAAATAATTAAATCAAACCAACTAAGCACTTAGGAGCCATTTGCTCCTATGCTCATGAAGCCAAACCCACCAAGTGCGTGTAGCGTTACTCGAACCGCTAACGAAGCTTCGATAATCACTCCTTGAGTCCTAAGAAGCACACCCTAGGAGTTACAAGCTAAGAAGTTGAACCATGAGTTCACACTTTAAGAAATTCCACAAAAGGTTGGAGAAAACTCACCGAGTGCGAAGGAAACTCTCTCGATCTCCAAATGGGAGTTAGAGTCCTTCTAATCCAACCTAAACCAAAGTTCTAAACCCATCAATTAGGTCCCAAAGGCCCTAAATCGAAAATCCCCAAATTCTAACCCTAGAATCCAAAACTAGGGTTTCATCTCAAAGAAACCTCCAAAAACCGAATCTAAGTGAAGAGAGCTTGTTGCTTACCTCTAAGAAGCTTCAAACCAAGTCCAAAAGGCCCAAGGGTTGAAGTTTGATCCACCACAAAGCTCCACTCACCAAGCTCTAAGCTCCAACAATGGAGGAAATAGGCTCTACCAAGCAAAAGAGAGCAAAGAGAGGGTTTTAATCCTCAAAAACCCATCCAAACCAAGGAGAGAAGAAGGAGATGGAGTGGAGGGAGCTCTTACCTCTCCTCTTGCTGTGAAGAACACAAAGGGAAACCCTAGGGGCAAGGCTTGCACTAATAGAAGTGCAACAATAGCTAAAAACCCCCTGCAGTTCAAACTGCTCGAAATCTGCCAGGCTGTACCGGTACAAGCCATCCCATACCGGTATAAACCCTGCGAAACAGCCAAACCCGAGGCTCGGGTTGGCGTCCATCAGCTCTCCCATACCGGTACAGAATCCATCCTGTACCGGTATAGCAACAATTTCTGTACCGGTATAGCAACAATTTCTGTACCGGTACAGACCCTCCAGACCTCAATCCGAGAGCAACCTAAAATCCAACTTTTTGGACTTTAGTGCTTAGGATTCATCCGCTAGCCTCGGTACACGTGCTCTAGGTCGGAACATAGTCAACGACCCTCCAGAAAATCTGGAAAAGCTCCGAACTCACGTCGAATACTCGAACTCCGCAATTTGCGCAAGTCCAGTATGTTACATATACTGAGAGGGCGCAACTGAGTAGTTTAATGTTGGTCCGGTTTTGGTTCTTGTGAACTTTGGCATCGATACGTTGCAAAGTTACACTCTCGGGGCCTAATAGAAAAAAATAATTAGGTTTTACTCAATGTTCGATTGAATGAGAAAATGTACTGTTTCCAATGTTATACTGATAGTGCGCAATTGAGTAGTCTAATGTTGGTCCGGTTTTGGTTCTTGTGAACGTTGGCATCGATAGGTTGCAAATTTACACTCTCGCGGCGTAATAGAACAAAATAATAAGGTTTTACTCAATGTTCGATTTAATGAGAAAATGTACTGTTTCCAAAGTTGTACTGATAGGGCGCAATTGATTAGTCTAATGTTGGTCCGGTTTTGTTTTTTGTGAACGTTGGCATCGATAGGTTGCAAATTTACACTCTCGGGGCGTAATAGAACAAAATAATTAGGTTTTACTCTTTGTTCGATTGAATGAGAAAAGGTAACGTTTCCAAAGTTATACTGATATGGTGCAATTGAGTAATCCAATGTTGGTCCGGTTTTGGTTCTTGTGAACGTTGGCATCGATACGTTGTAAATTTACACTCTCGGGGCGTAATAGAACAAAATAATTTGGTTTTACTCATTGTTCGATTGAATTAGAAAATGTACTATTTCCAAAGTTATACTGATAGGGCGCAATTGAGTAGTCTAATGTTGGTCCGGTTTTTGTTCGTGTGAACGTTGGCATCGATACATTACAAATTTACACTCTCGGGGCGTAATAGAAGAAAATAATAATGTTTTACTCACTGTTCGATTTAAAGAGAAAATGTACTGTTTCCAAAGTTGTACTGATAGGGCGCAATTGATTAGTCTAATGTTGGTCCGGTTTTTGTTCTTGTGAACGTTGGCATCGATACGTTGCAAATTTACAATCTAGGGGCGTAATAAAACCAAATAATTTGGTTTTACTCATTGTTCGATTGAATGAGAAAATGTACAGTTTCCAAAGTTATACTGAGAGGGCGCAACTGAGTAGTTTAATGTTGGTCCGATTTTGGTTCTTGTGAACTTTGGCATCGATACGTTGCAAATTTACACTCTCGGGGCCTAATAGAAAAAAATAATTAGGTTTTACTCAATGTTCGATTGAATGAGAAAATGTACTGTTTCCAATATTATACTGATAGTGCGCAATTGAGTAGTCTAATGTTGGTCCGGTTTTGGTTCTTGTGAACGTTGGCATCGATAGGTTGCAAATTTACACTCTCAGGGCGTAATAGAACAAAATAATAAGGTTTTACTCATTGTTCGATTGAATGAGAAAATGTACTGTTTCCAAAGTTATACTGTTAGGGCACAATTGATTAGTCTAATGTTGGTCCGGTTTTGTTTTTTGTGAACGTTGGCATCGATAGGTTGCAAATTTACACTCTCGGTGCGTAATAGAACAAAACAATTAGGTTTTACTCTTTGTTCGATTGAATGAGAAAAGGTAACGTTTCCAAAGTTATACTGATAGGGTGCAATTGAGTTGTCCAATGTTGGTCCGGTTTTGGTTCTTGTGAACGTTGGCATCGATACGTTGTAAATTTACACTCTCGGGGCGTAATAGAACAAAATAATTTGGTTTTACTCATTGTTCGATTGAATTAGAAAATGTACTATTTCCAAAGTTATACTGATAGGGCGCAATTGAGTAGTCTAATGTTGGTCCGGTTTTTGTTCGTGTGAACGTTGGCATCGATACATTACAAATTTACACTCTCGCGGCGTAAATTTAACAAAATAATAAGGTTTTACTCACTGTTCGATTTAAAGAGAAAATGTACTGTTTCCAAAGTTGTACTGATAGGGCGCAATTGATTAGTCTAATGTTGGTCCGGTTTTGTTTTTTGTGAACGTTGGCATCGATAGGTTGCAAATTTACACTCTCGGGGCGTAATAGAACAAAACAATTAGGTTTTACTCATTGTTCGATTGAATGAGAAAATGTACTGTTTCCAAAGTTATACTGAGAGGGCGCAACTGAGTAGTTTAATGTTGGTCCGGTTTTGGTTCTTGTGAACTTTGGCATCGATACGTTGCAAAGTTACACTCTCGGGGCCTAATAGAAAAAAATAATTAGGTTTTACTCAATGTTCGATTGAATGAGAAAAAGTATTGTTTCCAAAGTTATACTGATAGGGCGCAATTGAGTAGTCCAATGTTGGTCCGGTTTTGCTTCTTGTGAACGTTGGCATCGATAGGTTGCAAATTTACACTCTCGGGGCGTAATAGAACAAAATAATAAGGTTTTACTCATTGTTCGATTGAATGAGAAAATGTACTGTTTCCAAAGTTGTACTGATAGGGCGCAATTGATTAGTCTAATGTTGGTCCGGTTTTGTTTTTTGTGAACATTGGCATCGATAGGTTGCAAATTTACACTCTCGGGGCGTAATAGAACAAAATAATTAGGTTTTACTCTTTGTTCGATTGAAAGAGAAAAGGTAACGTTTCCAAAGTTATACTGATATGGTGCAATTGAGTAGTCCAATATTGGTCCGGTTTTGGTTCTTGTGAACGTTGGCATCGATACGTTGTAAATTTACACTCTCGGGGCGTAATAGAACAAAATAATTTGGTTTTACTCATTGTTCGATTGAATTAGAAAATGTACTGTTTCCAAAGTTATACTGATAGGGCGCAATTGAGTAGTCTAATGTTGGTCCGGTTTTTGTTCGTGTGAACGTTGGCATCGATACATTACAAATTTACACTCTCGGGGAGTAATAGAAGAAAATAATAATGTTTTACTCACTGTTCGATTTAAAGAGAAAATGTACTGTTTCCAAAGTTGTACTGATAGGGCGCAATTGATTAGTTTAATGTTGGTCCGGTTTTTGTTCTTGTGAACGTTGGCATCGATACGTTGCAAATTTACAATCTCGGGGCGTAATAAAACCAAATAATTTGGTTTTACTCATTGTTCGATTGAATGAGAAAATGTACTGTTTCCAAAGTTATACTGAGAGGGCGCAACTGAGTAGTTTAATGTTGGTCCTGTTTTGGTTCTTGTGAACTTTGGCATCGATACGTTGCAAATTTACACTCTCGGGGCCTAATAGAAAAAAATAATTAGGTTTTACTCAATGTTCGATTGAATGAGAAAATGTACTGTTTCCAATGTTATACAGATAGTGCGCAATTGAGTAGTCTAATGTTGGTCCGGTTTTGGTTCTTGTGAACGTTGGCATCGATAGGTTGCAAATTTACACTCTCGCGGCGTAATAGAACAAAATAATAAGGTTTTACTCATTGTTCGATTCAATGAGAAAATGTACTGTTTCCAAAGTTGTACTGATAGGGCGCAATTGATTAGTCTAATGTTGGTCCGGTTTTGTTTTTTGTGAACGTTGGAATCGATAGGTTGCAAATTTACACTCTCGGGGCGTAATAGAACAAAATAATTAGGTTTTACTCTTTGTTCGATTGAAAGAGAAAAGGTAACGTTTCCAAAGTTATAATGATATGGTGCAATTGAGTTGTCCAATATTGGTCCGGTTTTGGTTCTTGTGAACGTTGGCATCGATACGTTGTAAATTTACACTCTCGGGGCGTAATAGAACAAAATAATTTGGTTTTACTCATTGTTCGATTGAATTAGAAAATGTACTGTTTCCAAAGTTATACTGATAGGGCGCAATTGAGTAGTCTAATGTTGGTCCGGTTTTTGTTCGTGTGAACGTTGGCATCGATACATTACAAATTTACACTCTCGGGGAGTAATAGAAGAAAATAATAATGTTTTACTCACTGTTCGATTTAAAGAGAAAATGTACTGTTTCCAAAGTTGTACTGATAGGGCGCAATTGATTAGTTTAATGTTGGTCCGGTTTTTGTTCTTGTGAACGTTGGCATCGATACGTTGCAAATTTACAATCTCGGGGCGTAATAAAACCAAATAATTTGGTTTTACTCATTGTTCGATTGAATGAGAAAATATACTGTTTCCAAAGTTATACTGATAGGGCGCAACTGAGTAGTCTAATTTTGGTCCGGTTTTGGTTGTTTTTAACTTTGGCATGGATACGTTGCAAATTTACACACTCGGGGCGTAATAGAACAAAATAATTAGGTTTTACTCATTGTTCGATTGAATGAGAAAATGTACAGTTTCCAAAGTTATACTGATAGTGTCACGCCCCGAGACCGCTACCAATTTGGTTCGGTTCGGGGACGCCGATCAGGCGCCGAACGGACAGCACCTCCCCTGTCCGCCCACGGCTCGACAACAAGTCATGTACAAAGAATTACCCAGGAACTAATTCTATAACATACATGACAATAGCGAAGCACCTAAAGGTGCGATCAAGTAAGAGCAAGATACAAGTAATCATACAAGTAATATAAAGATAGAAGAGTCTATCTATTACAACCATTCATCATTCGATTACATCCAATTACATTCTTTTACTTACAACGAATATACATGTTGTGTCTTCCCAAAATACATAAGTGTTCACATTTCCAAAATATACATGATTTTCCTCGATCATATACTTATACCAAAATAATACTGGGGGAGGCTCTAATGCAAATAGGCGGCCACTATAGATTAGGGCGCGAGGCGCTTGCCACGATCCTCACAAGCCGCCTGCGAGCTCGAACCTGTAATAGAGTGGGGTGAGAACTAACTTCCTTAGTTCCCAGTGGGCTCGGCCACCGACCCCACCGATCTACCAAATAGGTCTAAGCAGGCAATAGCAGATAGATATTTATCTTAAAGCTGTAAATACGGTAAGTGAAGCATAATAGAAGAAATGCAATAACTACTTTGCCTGTAACAACAAGATTAAAGTAAATGCTCTAGCCACGTAATTGCAATTCTATCATGCTCAATATGTACTGTTGTACCCAATCTCATTACTCTTTGGAGTTTATTACCCAATCCATGGCTAGCCCGTAGGCACGCCCACGACTCAACACATTCAACCCCATGGGTTGTCTGCGGGACCCCACATAGGCTATCCCTCGGGACCCCACATAGGCTATCCCTATCGAATCACGTGCCAAGACCTCCGAAGACTCGCACTACTCGTGTGGAGCGACCACGTCACGAGCGCTGAGCAGACTGTGTGAGTATGATCTTCTCCTCCAATTTGGAGGGCATCCAACACAGGGGAATTAGTAACCATCTCCTCCACTTTGGAGGGCATCCACTGTAAGGTACCGGACTTCTAAAATCGTGAGGTTATGATGTTCAATTGGTTGGAAAGCCATTTGAATGGCCCCGATGAAGTTCGGTGAAGTTCGGGAGCATTCGGGCGTTTCGGTGCGCGAAGGCGCGGAAACGAAATCCGAAAGGCTATGTAGGGCTGTGAGCTAAACCCGGCATTAGCGTGGGTGAAAAGATGATGAAAACATGATTGGAAACATGTTTGGAGAGTCTCGGTTCGATTTGAAAGGAATCGGAGATCAAACGAGCAAAAACGATCGAAAACGGAGTTAAAACGGAAAAGGCTGAAAATTTGGCTAAGTCCTTAATTGTTTGGTGAGGGGGCTTACGGGACCGGTCTCCATATCCCAGACCGGTCTCCACTGCGTTGCAATGCCCAGTTTGGGCTGTACACAACTTATATTGTTGAGGGACCTTTGTGCAATTGTGCAGAGTGTATAGAGGGGTTAGAGCTTCTCTTTCTCTCATTCCCTCACCCTTCCATCTCTCTTTCTCTCCCTCTCTCTCTCGACCAAGGGAAGGAAAAGAAAGAAAGAAAGAAAGGAAAGAAAAAGAAGAAGAAAGAGAAGGAGATGAAGAAGATGATGATGATGATCAAAGGCATCTTCTTCCTTTTCTCTTGGTGCATGAGAGCAAGCTTAAGAGGTAAGCTTGCTACCTCTTTAATGGTATCTCTCTCTAGTTTAGGTTTTAAGCTTTGAGGGTGGTTTTAGTAGAACCCTAGCATGCTAAATGCATGATTAGAGCTTGAATCTAAGGCTCTAATGGTGGATTTTGCAATATGGCAAACCTAGGGTCAAAAATGGGGTTTTGCTATATACTTGAGTTTGATCTCATTTGAGGGTATGTAAACCTAATTGAGGGTCTCACGAACGCGTTGGCGCGCTCAGTTCGGTGATCCGACGAGTGGTTACAGAGATATTAATATTTTAATATATTCTTACCAGATAGCCGCAGTACGCGAAATAGAAGCCCATAATTCGTGAAATCGGAACCAGGGCATCGTGAAGGCGTGGGGTAACGCCACGAAGTCTCAGGTCGAGGATCGGTGACCGTTTGGGTGGCCGCGCAAGAGTCCGGGCCAAACCCGATATCGAGTGCCGTGGAGGCCGATTGCGAGTGACGACGAGCAATCGGAACGCAATAAAAGGTGGGGGGTGTCGTCCGAAGCCACTGAGCTTCTTTCTATGTCTTAGTGCTTTATCGATTCTCATATAGCATGATATATATTGTATTGCATGATAGGGTGATGATACATGTATTCCTACTCCTAGCATGATGTCTATGATTAATATAGTACTATTATGATATGAACACTTGATGTAATGGACATGAGGATTAGGAAATGACATTGAAAACCTATGATGCAAAATGGAAGAAGAACCTAGCATGTATGACAAAGTGTTGTGAAATCTCATAATGACATGATTAATGTGGATTAAACTCTAGTTGAATGATAACTTAGTGAATATGTGCAAGTAGTGTGTTGAGAACATCAAACTATGACGAGTGGCATTTAGTCAATGTTAATCTATGGACGAGTGTCATGTTGCATGAGAACTTAGTGTAGTTGATACTACGACATTGAACATAGGGATGGGTGCATTTCCCTAATTGTGGCATATTGCATTAACCTAGTGTCGTGAACATAGGTTGAACAGATATGAACCTAGTGTTATTTAACATAGGTCAGATATGAACCTAGTGTTGTGGAACATGGATTGACATCAAACCTAGTGTTGTTAAACATAGGTCGAGCATTAACCTAGTGTCATGAACCTAGGATGGATAATAATGGCAAGGAACCTAGTGTTATGGAACATAGGTCGACAGTGAACCTAGAGTCAGTTCGATCTAGGTGAGTGGCATAAGAACTTACTACAGTTGAGACACTAGGAAGTTGAGTGTAAAGATATGATGAACTCCCTAGTTGGTAGGGTATCCTCCGTGGGCGAGGATTGGACTGGAGCTCGCGTTGTCTGTTTTCTCCTCGTGGTGGTCGCTCCACACGAGACGTGCACTCCGGAGTACTAGGCACAGGCTATGGTAGTAGCGGCTTGACCGGCAGCAGCTAGCTATCCACAGACGGTCTCGGGCGGGTCGAGCAGTTTAGACTCCTCGCTGTCGAGACAAGGGACGCGAGAGTGAGGCAAGCCCTCGGGCAAGCCAAGAGATTGGGTTCACAAAGAAATGGCAAACCTTTGAGCATAGTAGTATGGTAGTTAGCCCTTACTATGAGTTACATTGTCGTTGAGCATAGTTGCCTAATAGATGGCCTAATGGATCTAGTCTCAGACCCTGAGTGGACATACTATTCCTTCACCTACGATATTTGAGTTGAGATAGGCTGAGTGAGATTGTGTCGGGTAAAGAGCGGGGTAGCTCTTTACCTAGGACTTGTGAGACATGAGTTGAGACTAGTAGAGTGAGATTATGTGTGGGATTAGTAGAGTGAGATGACCACATGATGTGAAATCTTAGGCGGGGTAGCCTAAGGGATTGGGTCATAGGACTTGAAGTCTTAGGCGGGGTAGCCTAACGGATTGGGTCATGAATTGGGTCATAACATGAATAGCATAAGAGGGTTTGCATTCATACCGCGTTTAGACGTAATAGACAGTATAGCTATATTGTAGTTGAATTCCTTATATCGTTGAAATACACTAGCATGACAATAAGTTGTGGCAAGATGACATTGAACATAGTGGTATAGTAGCTAGCTTTCACTATGAGTTTATGCATTACATTGACCTGAGGCATAGCAAGATATTGCATCTCTATTTACAGTATAGCTGCTGATTTCTATTATATCTATCTATCTATCTATCTGTCTTTCTGTTCCTCCTTGGACCTAGTGGGAAGATCGGCGGGGTCGGCGGCCGAGCCCACTGGGAACTATATTTATATAGTTCTCACCCCGTGTGGTTGGGGTACTATTACAGTGCAGTGCGAGTGTGCCGGTGAGGATCGTGGTAGGGGCTTAGCGCCCTAGTGCTAGTGAGTAGATGCTTCCTACTTGCATTAGAGTTTCCATATGTATATTGGAGAGTAGATGATGTATAGGTGGTGAGGCATTTTGAGTAATTGTACAGCTTATTTTATATTCTTGAGGATGTAAGGTTTATGTGTATATTTGGAAGTTGTATGGCAATCAAATTGTATTAAGAAGTTGTATGGATGTAATCTACTAGTATCTCTCTTTTATTCACTTGTATGTTACTCGTGATGCTTGCTCTTGTATGTTTAGCACTGGTGGTGCTCTCGTTGTTGTTGCTTGATCTTGTACGTGTTCAAGTTGTTTCCTGGGAACTTGTTGTACTTGATCTCGTCGCTTTAGCCTTGGGCGGACAGGGGAGGTGCTGTCCGTCCGGCGTCTGTTCGACGCGCTCGAACCGGACCAAATTGGTAGCGGGCTCGGGGCGTGACAGGTCTTGTGGTATCAGAGCGAGTTAAGAGCAAGCAAAGAGAGAAAGTCTAGGATTGACCTAGGAGACCTTAGGACGGTAAACCTTAAGGTTATAGGCTCGTGAGAGACGAGGACTTGAGACGTGCGGCGAAAGTTTAATTGATTGGGTCAAAAGTAGAAACCTCTAAAACAGATATTGGAGGTAGACTCGAGGTGTCGTTATTCTCAACCGAGGGTGTTCATGTTGGATGCATACAACATGAAACCGAGCGATGAGAATAGACGCCCTTGTGTGACTTTCGCCTGATTTGAGTCGGTGTCAGTTGTTTCGTGCTCGACCTTGAGGGTCGAGAGTTGACCGAGTTGTCGTGTCTTAGAAAGCGATGGTACGGCGTAGGCGATCTTTAATTAGATCGATGCGGGTCGGGACAAGTGATGATCCTGAGCGATTCGATGCGAGCGGAGAATTGAAACTTCGCTATCTGTTGGCCCCACCCGTGATAGTGGTGAGGCCACAAGTCGAATTAGTGCGATGTCAGCAGAAGGCTGCCATATGCTGGAAGGAGCAAGTGGAAAGACTCCAAGAGACGGTGGGTCCGTGGTGACCACACCAGTTTCGGTTCGTTCAGTACGGCCGGGAGTTGCGACGAAGGTGTAGAGGACTGGCGTCGAGTGGGATCGATTGCCAGGTCTCCCTCCTATGGTTTTGGATGAGTTTCGGGGATTAGCATTCTCCGTTTACTTCCTCGATGGTGGAAGTTGAAGGGCTTCAGGAGAGGCTCCCGAAGCTGTGGCATGTAGGCCGCACCGTGAGGCAGTGCGAGCGAGAATTTTCTCGTATCGTGAGTTGCGTCCCTGACGTAGTGCGGGATGATGACAATGTGGCCAATTTGGTCGTGTGGAGACTTCGGCCTGACGTTGTCAAGGTTGCGCATGTAGGGAAGTGAATTCTTGGAATCTGAGAATTTGACTTCGCTCAGCATCGACTAATTGTCGAGGGGATGAGCTCCGAAAAGTTCGAAGCTAATCCGAAGGTGAAGAGTGCACCGGAGTTGGCCTCGAGTGGGAAATGCGCAAGCTGGAAGGAAGCTTCAGAATTCTGGAGGGATGTCCGGACATTGATGCGAAGACCGGACAACCAAGGACCGGACATTGTAGGATGTACGGACTCAGTACGCTGATTCTGCCCCGAAGACATTGGGGACCGGTCTCCCTACATGAGGACCGGTCGCCATGTGCGCAGACCCGGGGGCAGGGACACTTGGAGACCGGTCTCCATGGCGAAGACCGGTCCCCATACTCAAAACTTGCCCAGTTTGGGCAGTGTATGTTTTTGAGTACGGTTGCAATCCCGAACCCTGGGAGTGCCTTCGGTGACTTCCTTAGGATGCGGGATTGTAGAAGATCTCACCGAGCGCGGCGGTGTACGCTGCGGGACGAGAGATGTGTTTGTGGGCGGCAAGTGGCCGTGACACGCGACTCAGGTTGGGGAACCTACTACTATCAATGATGTGATGGCAGGTGTGGTTTAGTTGAAGCAGTCGTATGCTTCTGCATGATGAAAGGATGGTGCATAGCGTGCATTGTCGTGGTCGGTTGTTACTATTTATGCATTATATAGTAGGGACCAAGTAGACGGGTAAATGAGGGTACCCGGGCATGCTAGCAGATGGAAGTGTAGCACCTGTTCGAATAAGTAAAGAGCAGGTTGGCACTAGCGAGTCGCTAGTGAGAGTCTAATGGTAAGACTCGCGATGAAGATGGAGATAGCGGACAGACTCTCAAGGCAAAGTGATTAGCCGATTGCGAGAGTCGAATCGTAACCCTTTCAAACACCAGAGTAGTTCGAGAGTTTCGAATATAGTTCCGGTAGAACGAATAGTGAAAGTATTGTGAGTTACGGGGGAAGCCCCAAGGATCTATCTAGATTGTATCAAACAACACCTAGAGGAGGGTGAATAGGTGTAAAGGCCAAAAACCACAAATCTCGATGCTTTAAAAAGTAAATGCGGAAAATAAAAAGCACACCGAGATTTACGTGGGAAAACTCCAAACTCGGAGGAAAAAAAAAACCACGGGACCAACACGCGAATAAACAATCAATAAGAGAAAAGATTACAAGGTGATACCGAACTCCACGGACTCGACCTCTCTAACTCTCCTATGGATCTCCGCGCAATCCTCCTTCGGGTTGTCCACGCCTCACGTTCGAGTCCACGAACGCCACCACTTCGAATCCACGAAGCTTCTATCACGCCGAATCCACGACGCCACTCGAATCCACGAGCCAACGATCCGAATCCACGAACCGCCTTCAATGTGCCGAATCCACGACGCTTCACGATTGTATCATGAATATGGTGATCCTTCGCTTAGGAGTATCGTAGAAAACCGAAGAAGAAGACTCCAAGCGAAGCGTAGATCAAATCGACATATAATTGAGAAATTATGATATCTCGATTTGATCTAGAATAGGCTATTTTGTAGAAAATAGGTTTTAGATGAATTCCTAGCCTCTAGGGTTTCTCAAACATGTATCTTCATATTGTGCATCCAATTAGAGAACCCCAAGACCTTATTTATAGGTTTAGAAAACATAGAGATAGATTAGGATTCGAAAACATGTTTTTAAAACCTATTAGAAGACTTAGAGATAAATTAGGATTTGAAAATATATTCTTAAACCAATTAGAAGACTTAGAAATTGACTAGGATTTTAAAATTCTGATTTTTAAAAAATTTAACGCACCCATTGTCCGTTCTTCATAGTGATGTCCGGTCTTCAATGTCCTGGTCTTGAGTGGCTCGACCGGTCCACGTGTCGTCAATTTTTTCGCGACCTCGAGACCTGGCCATCGCCACAATGTCCTGGTCTTGACTTGCGTAATGCACGATCAAGCACAGGCATCCTGGACAAGACTCCATTGTCCGGTCTTGGTTCTTAGAAAAACTTAGCTTTAAAAATTTATCAGTTTAAAAGTAATCCAAGTCTTCTAATGCCTCTTTACTTTGTTTAGATCACCATATTATGATTTAAAATCTTACCTTGGCATCGTGATCCAACTTCGTCGCTTTCTTCGAAGTCCAGAATTCTTCGACCATCTTCGATCCGCTCCAATCCTTCAAGACTCCGACTCAAAACATAAGTCACGAAACTTGCCAACACAAAATCCGTAACAATCTCCCCCTTTGGCAATTGCGTGACAAAACACAAAAATTAAAAATACATCATAAAGACAAACGAAGTTCAATGTCATCACCAAAACATCAAACTTCTCGCGTGTAATCCAAATACAATTTTAAAACTAAAAATACACTAAAACTCCTAAGACAAAGTCTATGACTTAGACACAAGGAGTCTTGAATTCTTCAATGATCTGCAAAAAAAATTTACTTTCTCCACGAACAAAGTTAGTAGAAAGAAAAAATATCATTAAAAATCTCTCCCCCTTTGTTCATGCATCTTATCATATAAAAATCTCTACCCCTTTGATCTTCTATTCAAGTTTTTCTTTTCTTCTCCCCCTTTTTGTCAAAAATTGCCAAAAGAGAGTGCAAAAATAGAGAGCACCAATAATATTTGTGCATGAACATGATATATAGATTAAAACAAAATCCTCCAAAATCAAAAGAATTTCATAACAATTAATGATTTTACTCCAAAAATCATTATGATGAAAATAAATTATTATTTGATTTCAAAAGACATCAAATCATCAAAATTTGATATTAAAGAAAATCTAATATTTTTAAAACATCACGACGCAAATTGATGAAAAATAATTTCTAAAAATTTAGCAAAATTGACACCAATTTGTCGCAACCCGTTCAAAATAGAGATTTAGCTAATAAACACCGGGGGTGGCTCTTTGAGCATCTTTTTCAATCTACCACCTTATAACGCCGAAAATTCTAAAATACTTACATATATTTTTTTTCAACCTTTTCGGTTTTTCATATAATTACCCATGTGGTAGCTTCACACACGTACCGGACGACCGGGGTGGTAGCTCTTTCCTACATGTGGTGGTAGTTTTCACACTCCTTTCGGATGTAACTCTTTCCACATCTTTATAATCATAGGAGTTTTCTCCCTTTTTTTATAATATTCAAACTCCCCCTAAACTAGACAATCTCACATTTGAAAATAATTTTGACAAATTTTAGTCAATTAAGAAAATATCCATCAATTATATTCAACATTCACAACCAAGATAAATTTAAAAATCAAGAGATTAAAAATAATTTCAAAATTTTGATGAATGTATGTATAAAGAAATCACATATTAAGTTATCGTCAAAATACCAATAAGTGGAGTAAAAACGACAATTAATATGAATTTAATTTGATTTGAAATGTCTTTGAATACCGGTTAATGCACTTTGAAAAACCTTTGATCTCTCCCTCTTTGAAATCTCTCTCTCTCATTTGACATCCCTTTTTTTTTTTTTACTTTTTAATCTCATCTCTCTCATCATGACGATTTTGAAACACATAGAATTTCAAGTACCAAAAATCCGTCTAAACACGTAATGCCATGAATAAAAGTATGAAATATGCACCAATCAAAGCATTACATAAACGAAAACAAATTAGAGAGAAAAGCATGGAAAGATATCACCTTTCCGAATCCAAACTTGTTGGATTTTCTTGCTTTGGCTTGTTGATGTGAGGCTTGATTTGCTTTGATTTTTGATCAACCGTTGATGGTTGCGATGGTTGAAACTTCGGTTGATATTGTCGTTGAGACTTAAAAACCCAAACCGCTTGTGGCTTCGATTTAGAAATCCGGTTCGGTTGTGATACTTGACTAACTTGATTTTTCCTTTGATTCCGTGGGGGAAGTCGAGTACTATATAATACCGATTGAGATTTCCGAGTTGCCGATTGATTCTTCTTTGTCTTGTTCGGACAACTCCTTTTGATGTGTCCTTTGATGCCACATCTATGACACACCTTGTCTTTTAAATTTGTTGAGACTTTCGATGTCGACACTTGTACCTTCTCAACATATGTCCGTTCGTAGCCGAGACCAACCTTGTTCGTTTGACCCAAACCGAGCATGTGATCCAATTTCTTCGATCCGGAAGAAAATTGTTGAAGATCGGATTTGAGTTGATGAACTTGCTTGATTAAGACTTGATTAGATGTGTAGGTTTCCTTGAATTGTTGCTCCAAAAATCTAATCTTGTCTTTCGATGATTTGATCGTTAATTCCGCTTCTTCTAGCTTCTTTTGGAGGACCGAATTGTTGTTTAGGATAGATTCCCGTTCCTCCTCAAGAGCTTTATTCATGGTCTTCAAATTATTATTCTCCTCTTCAAAATCAAATAATTGTCTTCTCAACTTCTTATTAAACTTCGCCATCTTTTTCGATTCGATAAGAAGTTGATTGTATGCCTCCTCCAAATCATCGTCGTTTGATTCCTCCTCGCTTTCGCCGTTGTCACTCGAAGATCCATGCAAAGAAGGAGAAACATTCGAATTAGTAACAATAGAGGATAAACAAGTAATATTAGAGGAAGGCAAAGAAGACTTAGAAATTAAAGCAATATGATCCTTCTTTTCTTCGTCACTTGAAGATGAATCACCCGAAGTAGAATCATCCCAAGTTTTCGCTTTCGCTTGCAAAGCCTTTTGTTTATATGTCTTCTTTGAAGGACAATCCGTTGCTATATGGCCGTAGCCTTTGCACTTGAAGCATTGGATCTCCCCTTCAAATTCATCTTTTTCTTTCGAAGACTTTGCAAGTTTTCTATCTTTAAATTTAGAAGATGAAGATGAGTTAGAAAACGATTTGTTCTTCTTTCGGAAATTCCGACGAAATTTCTTCGTTAGACGCGCCAATTGATGTTCAAAATCCGCAATTGATAGATCGTCGTCGGAATCCGTGTCGTCGTCTTCCTCCTTTGTCGATTTCAACGCAATCCCTGTACTTTTAGAGAAAGACTTGGAAGAAGATTGGTTAGTAGGAAAAGTCATTTCATAAGTTTGCAACGCACCTACTAACTCCTCTACTTTCATCTCAGGATGCTTTACCGTTTCGATTGCGGCAACCTTTGCCCTAAAGCGTTCCGGGAGAGTACGAAGTATTTTTCTAACAATTTTAGAGTTCGGGATCTTCTCTCCCAAATTAGCACATGTATTAATAATGTCTTGAAGTCTAGTATAATAATCAACAAAAGATTCATGCTCCTCCATACGAATAGAATCAAATTGACTAGTCAACATTTGGAGCTTTTGAATTTTTACTAGACTTGTACCCTCATGTGTAATTTGTAGAGTATCCCAAATTTCCTTGGCGGTTTCACACGCCTAAACACGAGTTAACTCCGTTTGCGATAAAGAATTGAATACTGCATTAATTCCTTTACCGTTAAACGAAGATGACTCGTTTTCATCTTTCGTCCACTTATTTCGTGGTTTCGGCGTTTCAACATTATCGACCTTTTCGGTTGGATGTTTCCATCCGAATTCAATCGCTTGCCAAACCCGCTCATCGATCGCTATTAGAAAAGCTCTCATGCGAACTTTCCAATAGGCATAATTCGTGCCGTCGAAGAACGGTGGTCGATTAATGTTTCCGCCTTCGGCCATTAGATAACAATTTATCTAGATCCCGCTCTGATACCAATTGTGAGTTACGGGGAAGCCCCAAGGATCTATCTAGATTGTATCAAACAACACCTAGAGGAGGGTGAATAGGTGTAAAGGCCAAAAACCACAAATCTCGATGCTTTAAAAAGTAAATGCGGAAAATAAAAAGCACACCGAGATTTACGTGGGAAAACTCCAAACTCGGAGGAAAAAAAAACCACGGGACCAACACGCGAATAAACAATCAATAAGAGAAAAGATTACAAGGTGATACCGAACTCCACGGACTCGACCTCTCTAACTCTCCTATGGATCTCCGCGCAATCCTCCTTCGGGTTGTCCACGCCCTCACGTTCGAGTCCACGAACGCCACCACTTCGAATCCACGAAGCTTCTATCACGCCGAATCCACGACGCCACTCGAATCCACGAGCCAACGATCCGAATCCACGAACCGCCTTCAATGTGCCGAATCCACGACGCTTCACGATTGTATCATGAATATGGTGATCCTTCGCTTAGGAGTATCGTAGAAAACCGAAGAAGAAGACTCCAGCGAAGCGTAGATCAAATCGACATATAATTGAGAAATTATGATATCTCGATTTGATCTAGAATAGGCTATTTTGTAGAAAATAGGTTTTAGATGAATTCCTAGCCTCTAGGGTTTCTCAAACATGTATCTTCATATTGTGCATCCAATTAGAGAACCCCAAGACCTTATTTATAGGTTTAGAAAACATAGAGATAGATTAGGATTCGAAAACATGTTTTTAAAACCTATTAGAAGACTTAGAGATAAATTAGGATTTGAAAATATATTCTTAAACCAATTAGAAGACTTAGAAATTGACTAGGATTGTAAAAATCGATTTTTAAAAGATTTCACGCAACCAATGTCCGTCTTCATAGTGATGTCCTGGTCTTCAATGTCCGGTCTTGAGTGGCTCGACCGGTCCACCGTGTCGTCAATTTTTTCGCAGCTTCATCGAGACCTGGCCATCGCCACAATGTCCTGGTCTTGACTTGCGTAATGCACGATAAGCTCAGGCATCCTGGACAAGACTCCATTGTCCGGTCTTGGTTCTTAGAAAAACTTAGCTTTAAAAATTTATCAGTTTAAAAGTAATCCAAGTCTTCTAATGCCTCTTTACTTTGTTTAGATCACCATATTATGATTTAAAATCTTACCTTGGCATCGTGATCCAACTTCGTCGCTTTCTTCGAAGTCCAGAATTCTTCGACCATCTTCGATCCGCTCCAATCCTTCAAGACTCCGACCCAAAACATAAGTCACGAAACTTGCCAACACAAAATCCGTAACAAGTATAATCACTGTTGAGAGAGCGAGCGAACAGTTGCCGAGTACGAGCACGTAGGTCTTGTAGTACCTCGAGTTGAGGTGGACGAGTCGTGCTTGTGGCCGGTGTGCATAGGCAGGAGTGCCTAATGCTAAAAATTTAGTTTATGGAGCATAGAACGCACGAGTGTAGGTACTCGTGGCGTGCGGTACTGGCTCAGCCGGGTGAGTGTGCAGGCAGTAGCACTGTGGCATCGCTAAGTGTGAAGCGTGCCTGTGATCATCGTGGGGCTGATGGCTCGCATTAGGTGCCCAGGGGCCGGTAGTGGTGCGTGTGACTCGGTAGAGTTTGTCATGTAGGATCGCGAATTGATGATGCACCGAGTGTGTAGTGACCCAACCCGAGGATTTTATGTGGTTTGGGGTCATGGTTGCTCTGGGTTGGAGTGAGTGCGAATTCCAAAGTGAGAATTTCGCCCGATTATGATTGGGTCTACATCCGTGAGCGGAAGACGCTACGCGTAGTTGAGACAGGTGTAGGCGATAGGCATACGTAATATTGGTGGCCTGTGGCTCACCTGAGGAAATTGACGTAATCGGTTTGCCGATAACTCTGTGAATGAGTCGGATGCGATTCACGAACGGGATGTTCGTGTGAGTTGGTTGCGACAACGAAGTCGGGCTGGCCGTGGCTTAGAGTATCAGAGGATAAAGAGAAAGAAATGTGCTCTTATAAGACATTGAGTCCGCCGGAAGCCACGTGAGAATTGGAATCCCCGATTGCTCGATAAATCGAGTTGGAGTATGAATTGGATTAAAGTGAGTAAGTTTCGGGGACGAAACTCTTTTAAGGAGGGGAGAATGTAAGGTACCGGACTTCTAAAATCGTGAGGTTATGATGTTCAATTGGTTGGAAAGCCATTTGAATGGCCCCGATGAAGTTCGGTGAAGTTCGGGAGCATTCGGGCGTTTCGGTGCGCGAAGGCGCGGAAACGAAATCCGAAAGGCTATGTAGGGCTATGAGCTAAACCCGGCATTAGCGTGGGTGAAAAGATGATGAAAACATGATTGGAAACATGTTTGGAGAGTCTCGGTTCGATTTGAAAGGAATCGGAGATCAAACGAGCAAAAACGAGCGAAAACGGAGTTAAAACGGAAAAGGCTGAAAATTTGGCTAAGTCCTTAATTGTTTGGCTGAGGGGGCTTACTGGGACCGGTCTCCATATCCCAGGACCGGTCTCCACCTGCGCAGAATGCCCAGTTTGGGCTGTACACAACTTATATTGTTGAGGGACCTTTGTGCAATTGTGCAGAGTGTATAGAGGGGTTAGAGCTTCTCTTTCTCTCATTCCCTCACCCTTCCATCTCTCTTTCTCTCCCTCTCTCTCTCTGTCGACCAAGGGAAGGAAAAGAAAGAAAGAAAGAAAGGAAAGAAAAAGAAGAAGAAAGAGAAGGAGATGAAGAAGATGATGATGATGATCAAAGGCATCTTCTTCCTTTTCTCTTGGTGCATGAGAGCAAGCTTAAGAGGTAAGCTTGCTACCTCTTTAATGGTATCTCTCTCTAGTTTAGGTTTTAAGCTTTGAGGGTGGTTTTAGTAGAACCCTAGCATGCTAAATGCATGATTAGAGCTTGAATCTAAGGCTCTAATGGTGGATTTTGCAATATGGCAAACCTAGGGTCAAAAATGGGGTTTTGCTATATACTTGAGTTTGATCTCATTTGAGGGTATGTAAACCTAATTGAGGGTCTCACGAACGCGTTGGCGCGCTCGGTTCGGTGATCCGACGAGCGTGTGCGAAGTTATTAATATTTTAATATATTCTTACCAGATAGCCGCAGCACGCGAAATAGAAGCCCATAATTCGTGAAATCGGAACCAGGGCATCGTGAAGGCGTGGGGTAACGCCACGAAGTCTCAGGTCGAGGATCGGTGACCGTTTGGGTGGCCGCGCAAGAGTCCGGGCCAAACCCGATATCGAGTGCCGTGGAGGCCGATTGCGAGTGACGACGAGCAATCGGAACGCAATAAAAGGTGGGGGGTGTCGTCCGAAGCCACTGAGCTTCTTTCTATGTCTTAGTGCTTTATCGATTCTCATATAGCATGATATATATTGTATTGCATGATAGGGTGATGATACATGTATTCCTACTCCTAGCATGATGTCTATGATTAATATAGTACTATTATGATATGAACACTTGATGTAATGGACATGAGGATTAGGAAATGACATTGAAAACCTATGATGCAAAATGGAAGAAGAACCTAGCATGTATGACATAGTGTTGTGAAATCTCATAATGACATGATTAATGTGGATTAAACTCTAGTTGAATGATAACTTAGTGAATATGTGCAAGTAGTGTGTTGAGAACATCAAACTATGACGAGTGGCATTTAGTCAATGTTAATCTATGGACGAGTGTCATGTTGCATGAGAACTTAGTGTAGTTGATACTACGACATTGAACATAGGGATGGGTGCATTTCCCTAATTGTGGCATATTGCATTAACCTAGTGTCGTGAACATAGGTTCAACAGATATGAACCTAGTGTTATTTAACATAGGTCAGATATGAACCTAGTGTTGTGGAACATGGATTGACATCAAACCTAGTGTTGTTAAACATAGGTCGAGCATTAACCTAGTGTCATGAACCTAGGATGGATAATAATGGCAAGGAACCTAGTGTTATGGAACATAGGTCGACAGTGAACCTAGAGTCAGTTCGATCTAGGTGAGTGGCATAAGAACTTACTACAGTTGAGACACTAGGAAGTTGAGTGTAAAGATATGATGAACTCCCTAGTTGGTAGGGTATCCTCCGTGGGCGAGGATTGGACTGGAGCTCGCGTTGTCTGTTTTCTCCTCGTGGTGGTCGCTCCACACGAGACGTGCACTCCGGAGTACTAGGCACAGGCTATGGTAGTAACGGCTTGACCGTACGGCACTAGCTATCCACAGACGGTCTTGGGCGGGTCGAGCAGTTTAGACATCTCGCTGTCGAGACAAGGGACGCGAGAGTGAGGCAAGCCCTCGGGCAAGCCAAGAGATTGGGTTCACAAAGAAATGGCAAACCTTTGAGCATAGTAGTATGGTAGTTAGCCCTTACTATGAGTTACATTGTCGTTGAGCATAGTTGCCTAATAGATGGCCTAATGGATCTAGTCTCAGACCCTGAGTGGACATACTATTCCTTCACCTACGATATTTGAGTTGAGATAGGCTGAGTGAGATTGTGTCGGGTAAAGAGCGGGGTAGCTCTTTACCTAGGACTTGTGAGACATGAGTTGAGACTAGTAGAGTGAGATTATGTGTGGGATTAGTAGAGTGAGATGACCACATGATGTGAAATCTTAGGCGGGGTAGCCTAAGGGATTGGGTCATAGGACTTGAAGTCTTAGGCGGGGTAGCCTAACGGATTGGGTCATGAATTGGGTCATAACATGAATAGCATAAGAGGGTTTGCATTCATACCGCGTTTAGACGTAATAGACAGTATAGCTATATTGTAGTTGAATTCCTTATATCGTTGAAATACACTAGCATGACAATAAGTTGTGGCAAGATGACATTGAACATAGTGGTATAGTAGCTAGCTTTCACTATGAGTTTATGCATTACATTGACCTGAGGCATAGCAAGATATTGCATCCCTATTTACAATATAGCTTCTGATTTCTATTATATCTATCTATCTATCTATCTGTCTTTCTGTGCCTCCTTGGACCTAGTGGGAAGATCGGCGGGGTCGGCGGCCGAGCCCACTGGGAACTATATTTATATAGTTCTCACCCCGTGTGGTTGGGGTACTATTACAGGTACAGGTACGAGTGTGCCAGCTGAGGATCGTGGTAGGGGCTTAGCGCCCTAGTGCTAGTGAGTAGATGCTTCCTACTTGCATTAGAGTTTCCATATGTATATTGGAGAGTAGATGATGTATAGGTGGTGAGGCATTTTGAGTAATTGTACAGCTTATTTTATATTCTTGAGGATGTAAGCTTTATGTTTATATTTGGAAGTTGTATGGCAATCAAATTGTATTAAGCAGTTGTATGGATGTAATATACTAGTATCTCTCTTTTATTCACTTGTATGTTACTCGTGATGCTTGCTCTTGTATGTTTAGCACTGGTGGTGCTCTCGTTGTTGTTGCTTGATCTTGTACGTGTTCAAGTTGTTTCCTGGGAACTTGTTGTACTTGATCTCGTCGCTTTAGCCTTGGGCGGACAGGGGAGGTGCTGTCCGTCCGGCGTCTGTTCGACGCGCTCGAACCGGACCAAATTGGTAGCGGGCTCGGGGCGTGACATCCACACAGGGGAACATTAAGTGTTTTGTAGCACTATGTCTCTATGTCATTTATCATCAAGTTGTCTACTTGGTACACATATCTCTAGTATTCTTTACACTATGTCATTGCACATGTCATTCATCAAGTTGTCTACTTGGTACTCATGTCACTAGTGTTTCTATGCACTATGTTACCCATTCATCAAGTTCTATACTTGGTTCACTCTAGTGTTCCTTACACTATGTTATTGCACATGTCATTCATCAAGTTGTCTACTTGGTACACATATCTCTAGTATTCTTTACACTATGTCATTGCACATGTCATTCATCAAGTTGTCTACTTGGTACACATATCTCTAGTATTCTTTACACTATGTCATTGCACATGTCATTCATCAAGTTCTATACTTGGTTCACATACCTCTAGTTATTATTCATGCAAGATTAAGTCATCTCTAGGGTTCAGTGTCACAATATTCATCCTGATGCTTCCTATGTCCAAATGCAAGCCTATGGTGCCGCACGATAAGGAAGTGTGCAAGCAGACTCCCTATGTCCTAATGCGACGCCCATAGCTCCGCACGATAAGAAAGCATGCAAGGAAAGTCATCTAACCATACCGACCCTATCATGCATGAAAACTATACATATATATATATTCATAGGCAATATGACCAATAATTTACTTAGACATAAAAGGGAGCGCAACGGCTTCGGCAAGACACCCCCCACCTTTTGGGATGTTCCCCGAAGCAACAACGCCGCTTCGTTGCCTCAAATCTCAATTTTGACTCTCCGGGCCAAAATCAACACGGTAAGCCAATGTTCGGCTCAGATCACTGAATCCGGCAGTCGGGTCGACGAACCGTCGCCTCGCACGCGTTCGTGGACCTAACAATATATTAGAAACAAGGTTAAAATGGATCAAAACCTCTCATTTCGAAAAACCCCAATTTGAGCCCTAGGATTTTGCCCCGAGCAAAATCCACCACAAGAGCCCTAATTTCTTGTGTAAATCACCTCTTAGAGATGCTAGGGTTCCCTTAAAATTATTTCTAGAAGATAAAACCCATTCTAGAACAATCCACCATTAAAGAGCATCTTAACCCTAGATTTGCAATACTAGCAAAATCCACCATTAGAGCCTTAAATTCAAGCTCTAATCATCTAACTAGCATGCTAGAAGGTATCTAAACCCATTCTTAAAGCTTAAAACCCAATCTTGAGAGAGATGCCATTAAAGCTCTTAAAGCTTACCTTCAAAAGCTTGCTCTTGAACCAAGGAGGAAGAAGAAGAAGAGGTTGATCCTTCATTCTAGCTTCTTCTCCTCCGATCCTTCTCTTTCTTTCTTCTCTTCTCTTTTCTTTCTTTCTTCTTTTCCCTCCTTTGGTCGATAGAGAGAGAGAGGGAGAGAGCTAATCTAGAGAGAGAGAGGGAGAGTGTGTGTGTTTTAGGGTTAGAATGGTGTGTGGGAGAGAGCTCAACCCACTGTCAAATAGCCCCACTTGGCAGTTTTGCACCTAGACCCCTCAACTTCACAAACTGCACCAAACTGGGCATTCTGCGCAGGTGGAGACCGGTCCTGGGATATGGAGACCGGTCCCAGTAAGCCCCCTCAGCCAAACATTTAAGGACTTAGCCAAATTTTCAGCCTTTTTCGTTTTAACTCCGTTTTCGCTCGTTTCTGCTCGTTTGATCTCCGATTCGTTTCAAATCGAACCGAGGCTCACCAAACATGTTTTTGAGCATGTTTTCATCATCTTTTCATCCATGCTAATGCCGGATTTAGCTCACGACTTAACATAGCCTTTTGGTTCTGCGCCTATGCGCACCAAAACGCCCGAATGTTCCCGAACTTCACCGAACTTCACGGACCATTCGAATGGCTTTCCAACCAAATGCACACCGTAACTTCATAATTTTAGAAGTCCGATACCTTACATCCTCCCCTCCTTAAAAAGAGTTTCGTCCTCGAAACGAACCCTTATTCATAACTCAATCTCAAATTTAAATTTATACCTCACTCCCCAAACCGATGAGGAGATGATGCGTTTTCATCTCGTTCTCGAGTTCCCAAGTGGCTTCACGATCGTCGTGATTACTCCACCGAACTCTAACATAAGGAATCTCGCGATTCCGCAATTTGCCCACCTCCTGAGCGATAATCGTCACCGGAAACTCTTCATAGCTCAAGTCCTCTTGAAGTTCCGGCGGCTTTCGAAGGTTGGTAACGTGAAACACGTTACGAACATCCGCTAACTGCGGCGCCAATGCTATCCGATACGCTACCGCACCAATGCGTTCCAACACTTCACACGGTCCAATATATCGAGGACTCAACTTTCCTCATACTCCAAACCGTCACACGCCTCTCATAGGCGAGACCTTTAAGAACACGCGGTCTCCTACCGCGAGTTCCAACTCTCTTCGGCGCCTATTCGCATAACTTTGTTGCCTCGATTGCGCCGTAAGCATCCGTTGACGAGCGAGGCGAACTTTCTCTTCCGCCTCCCGCAACACGTCGGGACCTATCACCGCCCGTTCACCTATATCACCCCAATGCACAGGAGATCGGCACTTCCGCCCGCATAGGACTTCGAACGGTGCCATCTCCACACTGGCTTGGTAACCGTTGTTGTAGGGCGGACTCGGCCATCAGCAATTACTTGGCCCAACATAACGGGGACTCAGCTTCCCCCGCATCTCAAATCGCTTCACGCTACAACTCAGCTTATCGAGCAATCTGGAGTTTCAATGTACTTTCGCACTTCGGCGTGGCCTTTTACTCATCGGGATTGTCAAGAGGCCCACTACGGAAGATATAAGACCAGATTCACTCACATCAGTCAAGTAAAACTCTGAAAGTGCATTACCACTCCCACGAGTCTCGGTGGTAGGGCAAGTCGATACTCGACGACATTACCTACTCCAACACCACTCGCAAACGGCACACCAAGGCCGAACCGCTTCCTTTGAGACCGGGACTGCCCGCCATCCTCGTGGTGTGGATCTAGCATGAGTGCGCCAACTAGTCGAACGACCCACCACCACTACACAATGCACACGGGTAGACCTTCTCGGAATAGTCCGGCGTCCACAAAGTGGCGCTATACCACTCTGGCTACCCAAGAGTCTCATACAAACTCTTCCTTGCATTCACCCTCAAGGGAACACACTCCGATTCGATCACCACCATTGCTTAGAAGCAATATCATAGGTGCATCGCTTAATCGCGAGTGTTCCAATCCCAACCGGATCCCTGTTCTATCGGGAGAGGGCGCACTTCGGCACATCTTAAATATCAATCCACTAGAGAGCGCTATCCTTATGCTCCAACTCTGCTGAGAGCATCAACTCCGACTCTCTCGCGTGGCCTCCATTATTCAAGTGTCTCCTAGGGACCACTTGCTTCAAATTCCAATGGCCACGGCCAATTCGGCCCCTTCCGTCGCGCTGCCTCACACGCACACTTCGTTCGTGATACTAAGCCAAACTCATTAATAGAGTTACCGGCCACACCGATCTTCGGTCTCTACGGGTGGACCAATGGTCACCAACCCTACGTCGGCCTACTGCCTAGACGTGTCTTAACGCTCAATGCCTCTTACTCGCAAGCGTAGACCCAATCAGCACTGGGCGACATTCTTACTTGGGGATTCGCACACACTCCAACCAGGAGCTATCAAGATCGCAACCCACATCAAATTCTTGGGTTGGGTCACAACCGCACTCTCCGTGCATTCTCGATCCTGAGATCCAACACGTGGCATCTCCACGTTCCGGCATGCTCGACCACCGTCCCCGACCAAAACTCGCCCCCTACCTATAGGTATCGGGCCGCCACTTGTACCGATCGCGCCGCCCAAAGGGCCTGTGCTCCACAGCTTCACAAACGGTCTGTGCACGGGTCGTCCCCAAGCACTACCCGCCAACGTCGTCCTATACGACATGCTCTGCGTAGCTACACACTCTACCGGCTCCTAAGCACCTAGTGCGAGCCACCAGCCCTACGAGTGATCCATGGCCCGCTTCACACACTTAGCAATGCTAAAGTGCTACTGCTAACTCACTCTCACGGCTGAACCGAAACCGCATTCCACGAGTACCTAAACTCGGGCGCTCTACGCCAAATCTTGGCTCTGGGCACTATTGCCTCCGCGCAACATCTACTAAGTACCTTTTCTAACCCCACATTGAGGTACCACTAGGCCTACAGCCCAAACTCGCGCTAACCAACTATTTCCATATCGGTTCGAACTATGTCAAGCATTAGGCCACTCTGCCTATGCACGCTGACTACACGAACACTACCCATCTACCTCGATTTGAGGTAGCACTAGGCCTACATGCCCGTGCTCGACAACTAACCGATTACGTTCTCAACAGTGGTTCTACTTTCACTGCTCGATTTATCGAAACTACGTTCAAACGCTCGGATTACTCGGTATCCTCAAGTATCACGCTCAACTCTCGCAATCCACTACTCATTGCCTTGAGAGTCGCCGCACCACTTCGTCTCTACCACGAGTCTTATCTCCCGTCCAAGAGTCACTACTAGCCACTTGCTAGTGCCACTTGGCTCTTTACCTGCTCCAAAGAGGTGCCACACTTTCTCAATGCAAGCATGCCCGGTGTCTCCACTTACCCGTTATTGGGTCCCTACTATAATGATGTATCATTAGTAGCAACTGACCACTTAACGAATGCATGCAATGTGTCAACTTGCGATTATGCAAAAGCACACATTTGCGCTAGCAAAACCAAACTTGCTTGCTCCTCGCTAGTAGCCGCAGGTTCTTCAACCAGGGTCACACATCCAAAGCCACCTGGCGCTTGCTGCAAACCCTTCGGTTGCTTAATCATCTCATCTCGCTCTCCAGACTGTGTCAAAGGCTGCACATCCACAAGTGGTCCCGGAGAGGAGAAGGTTGTCGCCAACGCCAAGGTCTAGTCACCTCAACCCTCCTGGAGTCTGAAAAGCAAAACTCTAGATGTATGCCATCAGCAAGCTTGAGAGCTTAACTCCAAAAACTTCTCTCTACTCAAGGAAGAAGATGAAGACCTTAGTCCTCCAAGCCTTTCCTTCTACTAAGGCTACTTGCACTTTAGCCCCTTCTTTTCCTTCTATCACCCAAGAGAGAGAGAAGGAGAAGCCTTTTTCCTTCGCTTATGCTGCGAGAATGAGGGGAAAGAGAGAGTGGTCAAATACAAATAACTCTCTCGGTGTCCATATTACCAAAATGCCCCTCTACTTAAACCTTCTAGAACAGCCCACCCCGGGGCAAATTTCGTAGGCCGGGACCGACATCCCTCAATGTCCGTCCACCATTGTCCTGGACATTGCCCAATGTCCCGAACCCGAGAGCTCATTTCGCGCAACGTCCTGCATCGTCCGGACATTCCCACCAAGACCGGACAATCGTGTCCTTGCACCCTTTTCCCGGCCATGGATCCTGACATACCCACATGTCCTGGCCTCTAGGTCCGTGGCATCCTGGCTCCACACGCTGGGGATCGGTCTCAGTGCATAATCCGCACTTCGCAGATTATTCACTCGTATCAACTTCGAGGTCCACGCCGATGCGCTTTCGACCTATTTGATGCTTTAGACCTCTTTAAAGCATTCCAAAACTCGACTTTGGTCAATTTGGATCATAGTCCAGTTCTACTTTTCGCAGTTTCGAGTCCTCACAGCGAGGTTCCACTTCCTCACCATTCCGCATCACATTCGGGTCGCAACTCCCGATACGAAAAATTCCCATTCGTATTCCCTCAAGGTGTTGTCTCCTTGCCGCAGCTTGCAGATGCTTTCCTGAAGCTTTCTTTCCACACTACCGGGGAATTGGGTAGAGAACATCAATCCCCGAATCTCGTCTCAAGTCACAGGAGGGATACGAGGCACTCAATCCGCTTGACGCCTTTCGACCACACCCTCGTCGATTGTTTAGACAACGTATGGCTAGGTGTACCTTGTCCTGATACACCGCACATCGACCCTCAAAGAGAGTCTCCATGGAGTCAATCCAACACTCCACGATACCTGGATTCGTATCCTTTCGGCGCATGACAGCCTCCTGCTGCCATTGCACGAAATCGGCTCGTTTCCTCGCCACTCCGACAAGAATGGCCAATTACTCGCGAAGTTCCAAGTCTCCGCTCGCATGTCGAAACGCTCAGGGGCATCGCTTGTCCCCTCCCGCGCTGATCTAAACAAAGATCGCCTACGCGGTAACATCGTCCCTCGAATCGCGACAACACGACCAGCCTCGACCCTCTAGGTCCAGCACGCAACCACCAATACCGACTCGACTCAAATCGGGCGAAAGTCATGCAAGAGCATTTATTCTCATCCCTCGGGTTCATGTTGTCGATCGCCCAACATGAACACACTTGGTCAAGAATAAACCACATCTTGAGTCTACCTCTAATGTCCATCTTAGAGGTTTCAATACTTAACCCAATCGATTCAACTTCCGCCACCCGCTTAGGTTCACGTCTCGCTCACGCACCTATAGCCTTAAGGTTCACCGTCCTAGGGTCTCCTAGGTCAATCCTAGACTCTCTCTTTATTTGCTCTTAATTGCTCTGATACCAAAAGAATACCTGTCACGCCCCGAGACCGCTACCAATTTGGTTCTTCGGGGACGCCGATCGTGCGCCGAACGGACAAAGACTCTCCCCGTCCGCCCAAGGCTCGATATAAAGACATCAACAAAGACTTACCAAAGAACTAATTCTATAACATACATGACAATAGCGAAGCACCTAAAGGTGCGATCAAGTAAGAGCAAGATACAAGTAATCATACAAGTAATATAAAGAGAGAAGAGTCTATCTATTACAACCATTCATCATTCGATTACATCCAATTACATTCTTTTACTTACAACGAATATACATGTTGTGTCTTCCCAAAATACATAAGTGTTCACATTTCCAAAATATACATGATTTTCCTCGATCATATACTTATACCAAAATAATACCGGGGGAGGCTCTAATGCAAATAGGCGGCCACTATAGATTAGGGCGCGAGGCGCTTGCCACGATCCTCACAAGCCGCCTGCGAGCTCGAACCTGTAATAGAGTGGGGTGAGAACTAACTTCCTTAGTTCCCAGTGGGCTCGGCCACCGACCCCACCGATCTACCAAATAGGTCTAAGCAGCAATAGCAGATAGATATTTATCTTAAAGTCAGAATACGGTAAGTGAAGCATAATAGAAGAAATGCAATAACTACTTTGCTCGTAACAACAAGATTAAAGTAAATGCTCTAGCCACGTAATTGCAATTCTATCATGCTCAATATGTACTGTTGTACCCAATCTCATTACTCTTTGGAGTTTATTACCCAATCCATGGCTAGCCCGTAGGCACGCCCACGACTCAACACATTCAACCCAATGGGTTGTCTTCGGGACCCCACATAGGCTATCCCTCGGGACCCCACATAGGCTATCCCTATCGAATCACGTGCCAAGACCTCCGGAGACTCGCACTACTCGTGTGGAGCGACCACGTCACGAGCGCTGAGCAGACTGTGTGAGTATGATCTTCTCCTCCAATTTGGAGGGCATCCAACACAGGGGAATTAGTAACCATCTCCTCCACTTTGGAGGGCATCCACACAGGGGAACATTAAGTGTTTTGTAGCACTATGTCTCTATGTCATTTATCATCAAGTTGTCTACTTGGTACACATATCTCTAGTATTCTTTACACTATGTCATTGCACATGTCATTCATCAAGTTGTCTACTTGGTACTCATGTCACTAGTGTTTCTATGCACTATGTTACCCATTCATCAAGTTCTATACTTGGTTCACTCTAGTGTTCCTTACACTATGTTATTGCACATGTCATTCATCAAGTTGTCTACTTGGTACACATATCTCTAGTATTCTTTACACTATGTCATTGCACATGTCATTCATCAAGTTGTCTACTTGGTACACATATCTCTAGTATTCTTTACACTATGTCATTGCACATGTCATTCATCAAGTTCTATACTTGGTTCACATACCTCTAGTTATTATTCATGCAAGATTAAGTCATCTCTAGGGTTCTGTCACAATATTCATCCCGATGCTTCCTATGTCCAAATGCAAGCCTATGGTGCCGCACGATAAGGAAGTGTGCAAGCGTGCACTCCCTATGTCCTAATGCGACGCCCATAGCTCCGCACGATAAGAAAGCATGCAAGGAAAGTCATCTAACCATACCGACCCTATCATGCATGAAAACTATACATATATATATATTCATAGGCAATATGACCAATAATTTACTTAGACATAAAAGGGAGCCCAACGGCTTCGGTAAGACACCCCCCACCTTTTGGGATGTTCCCTGAAGCAACAACGCCGCTTTCGTTGCCTCAAATCTCAATTTTGACTCTCCCGGCCAAAATCAACACTGTAAGCCAATGTTCGGCTCGATCACTTAATCCGTCACGGTCGACGAACCGTCGCCGCACGCGTTCGTGGACCTAACAATATATTAGAAACAAGGTTAAAATGGATCAAAACCTCTCATTTCGAAAAACCCCAATTTGAGCCCTAGGATTTTGCCCCGAGCAAAATCCACCACAAGAGCCCTAATTTCTTGTGTAAATCACCTCTTAGAGATGCTAGGGTTCCTTAAAATTATTTCTAGAAGATAAAACCCATTCTAGAACAATCCACCATTAAAGAGCATCTTAACCCTAGATTTGCAATACTAGCAAAATCCACCATTAGAGCCTTAAATTCAAGCTCTAATCATCTAACTAGCATGCTAGAAGGTATCTAAACCCATTCTTAAAGCTTAAAACCCAATCTTGAGAGAGATGCCATTAAAGCTCTTAAAGCTTACCTTCAAAAGCTTGCTCTTGAACCAAGGAGGAAGAAGAAGAAGAGGTTGATCCTTCATTCTAGCTTCTTCTCCTCCGATCCTTCTCTTTCTTTCTTCTCTTCTCTTTTCTTTCTTTCTTCTTTTCCCTCCTTTGGTCGATAGAGAGAGAGAGGGAGAGAGCTAATCTAGAGAGAGAGAGGGAGAGTGTGTGTGTTTTAGGGTTAGAATGGTGGGAGAGAGCTCAACCCATCACAAATAGCCCCACTTGGCGCTTTGCACCTAGACCCTCAACTTCACAACCGCACCAACCGGCATTCTCGGCAGGTGGAGACCGGTCCCGGGATATGGAGACCGGTCCCGTAAGCCCCCTCACCAAACATTTAAGGACTTAGCCAAATTTTCCTTTTTCGTTTTAACTCCGTTTCCGCTCGTTTCTGCTCGTTTGATCTCCGATTCGTTTCAAATCGAACCGAGGCTCACCAAACATGTTTTTGAGCATGTTTTCATCATCTTTTCATCCATGCTAATGCCGGATTTAGCTCCCGACTCAACATAGCCTTTTGGGTTCCGTTTTCGCGCCTATGCGCACCAAAACGCCCGAATGTTCCCGAACTTCACCGAACTTCGCCGGGACCATTCGAATGGCTTTCCAACCAAATGCACACCGTAACTTCATAATTTTAGAAGTCCGATACCTTACAGATAGGGCGCAACTTAGTAGTCTAATGTTGGTCCGATTTTGGTTCTTGTGAACGTTGGCATCGAAAGGTTGCAAATTTACACTCTCGGGGCGTAATAGAACAAAATAATTAGGTTTTACTCTTTGTTCGATTGAATGAGAAAATGTATTGTTTCCAAAGTTATACTGAAAGGGCGCAATTGAGTAGTCCAATGTTGGTCCGGTTTTGGTTCTTGTGAACGTTGGCATTGATAGGTTGCAAATTTACACTCTCGGGGCGTAATAGAACAAAATAATTAGGTTTTACTCTTTGTTCGATTGAATGAGAAAAAGTACTGTTTCCAAAGTTATACTGATAGGGCGCAATTGATTAGTCTAATGTTGGTCCGGTTTTTGTTCTTGTGAACGTTGGCATCGATACGTTGCAAATTTACAATCTCGGGGCGTAATAAAACCAAATAATTTGGTTTTACTCATTGTTCGATTGAATGAGAAAATGTACTGTTTCCAAAGTTATACTGATAGGGCGCAACTGAGTAGTCTAAAGTTGGTCCGGTTTTGGTTCTTGTGAACGTTGGCATCGATAGTTTGCAAATTTACACTCTCGGGGCGCAATAGAACAAAATAATTAGGTTTTACTCTTTGTTCGATTGAATGAGAAAAAGTAATGTTTCCAAAGTTATACTGATAGTGCGCAATTGAGTTGTCTAATGTTGGTCCGGTTTTTGTTCTGGTGAACGTTGGCATCGATACGTTGCAAATTTACACTCTCGGGGCGTAATAGAACAAAACAATTTGGTTTTACTCCTTGTTCGATTGAATGAGAAAATGTACTGTTTCCAATGTTATACGATAGTAACGAGTAGTGTAATGTTGGTCCTGGCTTTTGGTTCTTGTGAACGTTGGCATCGATAGGTTGCAAATTTACACTCTGGGCGTAATAGAACAAAATAATTAGGTTTTACTCTTTGTTCGATTGAATGAGAAAATGTATGTTTCCAAAGTTATACCGATAGGCGCAATTGAGTAGTCCAATGTTGGTCCGGTTCTGGTTCTTGTGAACGTTGGCATTGATAGGTTGTAAATTTACACTCTCGGGGCGTAATAGAACAAAATAATTAGGTTTTACTCATTGTTCGATGGAATGAGAAAATGTACGTTTCCAAAGTTAACCCGATAGGCGCAACCGAGTAGTCTAATGTTGGTCCTGGTTTGGTTCTTGTGAAATTTGGCATCGATACGTTGCAAATTTACACTCGGGGCCTAATAGAACAAAATAATTAGGTTTTACTCATTGTTCGACTGAATGAGAAAATATCCTGTTTCCAAAGTTATACTGATAGGGCGCAACTGAGTAGTCTAATGTTGGTCCGGTATTGGTTCTTGTGAACGTTGGCATCGATACGTTGCAAATTTACAATCTCGGGGCGTAATAGAACAAAATAATTAGGTTTTACTCATTGTTCGAATAAATGAAAAAATGTCTTGTTTCCAAAGTTATACCGATAGGCGCAATCGAGTAGTCTAATGTTGGTCCCGTATTGGTTCTTGTGAACGTTGGCATCGATAGGTTGCAAATTTACACTCTCGTAATAGAACAAAATAATTTGGTTTTACTCTTTGTTCGATTGAATGAGAAAATGTACTATTTCCAAAGTTATACTGAGAGTGCGCAATTGAGTTGTCTAATGTTGGTTCGGTTTTGGTTCTTGTGAACGTTGGCATCGATAGTTTGCAAATTTACACTCTCGGGGCGCAATAGAACAAAATAATTAGGTTTTACTCTTTGTTCGATTGAATGAGAAAAAGTACTGTTTCCAAAGTTATACTGATAGGGCGCAATTGAGTAGTCCAATGTTGGTCCGGTTTTGGTTCTTGTGAACGTTGGCAATGATAGGTTGCAAATTTACACTCTCGGGGCGTAATAGAATAAAATAATTAGGTTATACTCATTGTTCGATTGAATGAGAAAATGTACTGTTTCCAAAGTTATACTGATAGGCGCAACGAGTAGTTTAATGTTGGTCCTGGTTTTGGTTCTTGTGAACTTTGGCATCGATACGTTGCAAAGTTACACTCTGGGCCTAATAGAAAAAAATAATTAGGTTTTACTCATTGTTCGATTGAATGAGAAAATGTACTGTTTCCAAAGTTATACTGATAGGGCGTAATTGAGTAGTCTAAGGTTGGTCCGGTTTTGGTTCTTGTGAACGTTGGCATCGATAGATTGCAAATTTACACTCTCGCGGCGTAATAGAACAAAATAATAAGGTTTTACTCATTGTTCGATTCAATGAGAAAATGTACTATTTCCAAAGTTGTACTGATAGTGCGCAATTGAGTAGTCTAATGTTGGTCCCGTTTTGGTTTTTGTGAACGTTGGCATGGATAGGTTGCAAATTTACACTCTCGGGGCGTAATAGAACAAAATAATTAGGTTTTACTCTTTGTTCGATTGAAAGAGAAAAGGTAACGTTTCCAAAGTTATACTGATATGGTGCAATTGAGTAGTACAATATTGGTCCGGTTTTGGTTCTTGTGAACGTTGGCATCGATACGTTGTAAATTTACACTCTCGGGGCGTAATAGAACAAAATAATTTGGTTTTACTCATTGTTCGATTGAATTAGAAAATGTACTGTTTCCAAAGTTATACTGATAGGGCGCAATTGAGTAGTCTAATGTTGGTCCGGTTTTTGTTCGTGTGAACGTTGGCATCGATACATTACAAATTTACACTCTCGGGGATAATAGAAGAAAATAATAATGTTTTACTCACTGTTCGATTTAAAGAGAAAATGTACTGTTTCCAAAGTTGTACTGATAGGGCGCAATTGATTAGTTTAATGTTGGTCCGGTTTTTGTTCTTGTGAACGTTGGCATCGATACGTTGCAAATTTACAATCTAGGGGCGTAATAAAACCAAATAAATTGGTTTTACTCATTGTTCGATTGAATGAGAAAATGTACTGTTTCAAAAGTTATACTGATAGGGCGCAACTGAGTAGTCTAATTTTGGTCCGGTTTTGGTTCTTTTGAACTTTGGCATGGATACGTTGCAAATTTACACACTCGGGGCGTAATAGAACAAAATAATTAGGTTTTACTCATTGTTCGATTGAATGTGAAAATGTACTGTTTCCAAAGTTATACTGATAGGGCGCAACTTAGTAGTCTAATGTTGGTCCGATTTTGGTTCTTGTGAACGTTGGCATCGAAAGGTTGCAAATTTACACTCTCGGGGCGTAATAGAACAAAATAATTAGGTTTTACTCTTTGTTCGATTGAATGAGAAAATGTATTGTTTCCAAAGTTATACTGATAGGGCGCAATTGAGTAGTCCAATGTTGGTCCGGTTTTGGTTCTTGTGAACGTTGGCATTGATAGGTTGCAAATTTACACTCTCGGGGCGTAATAGAACAAAATAATTAGGTTTTACTCTTTGTTCGATTGAATGAGAAAATGTACTGTTTCCAAAGTTGTACTGATAGGGCGCAATTGATTAGTCTAATGTTGGTCCGGTTTTTGTTCTTGTGAACGTTGGCATCGATACGTTGCAAATTTACACTCTCGGGGCGTAATAGAACAAAATAATTTGGTTTTACTCATTGTTCGATTGAATGAGAAAATGTACTGTTTCCAAAGTTATACTGATAGGGCGCAACTGAGTATTCTAAAGTTGGTCCGGTTTTGGTTCTTGTGAACGTTGGCATCGATAGTTTGCAAATTTACACTCTAGGGGCGCAATAGAACAAAATAATTAGGTTTTACTCTTTGTTCGATTGAATGAGAAAAAGTATTGTTTCCAAAGTTATACTGATAGTGCGCAATTGAGTTGTCTAATGTTGGTCGGTTTTGTTCGGTGAACCTTGGCATCGATACGTTGCAAATTTACACTCTCGGGGCAGAAGAGAACAAAATAATTAGGTTTTACTCTTTGTTCGATTGAATGAGAAAAAGTACTGTTTCCAAAGTTATACTGATAGTGCGCAATTGAGTAGTCCAATGTTGGTCCGGTTTTGGTTCTTGTGAACGTTGGCATGGATAGGTCGCAAATTTACACTCTCGGGGCGTAATAGAACAAAATAATTAGGTTTTACTCTTTGTTCGATTGAATGAGAAAATGTACTGTTTCCAAAGTTATACTGATAGGGCGCAATTGAGTAGTCCAATGTTGGTCCGGTTCTGGTTCTTGTG
Source organism: Aechmea fasciata (assembly GCA_025177825.1). Lineage (NCBI taxonomy): Eukaryota > Viridiplantae > Streptophyta > Magnoliopsida > Poales > Bromeliaceae > Aechmea > Aechmea fasciata. The sequence continues at coordinate 14,250,079 of CM045928.1, read as the reverse complement.
AACGTTGGCATTGATAGGTTGTAAATTTACACTCTCGGGGCGTAATAGAACAAAATAATTAGGTTTTACTCATTGTTCGATGGAATGAGAAAATGTACGGTTTCCAAAGTTAACCTGATAGGGCGCAACTGAGTAGTCTAATGTTGGTCCTGGTTTTGGTTCTTGTGAAATTTGGCATCGATACGTTGCAAATTTACACTCTCCTAATAGAACAAAATAATTAGGTTTTACTCATTGTTCGATTGAATGAGAAAACGTACTGTTTCCAAAGTTATACTGATAGGGCGCAACTGAGTAGTCTAATGTTTGTCCGGTATTGGTTCTTGTGAACGTTGGCATCGATACGTTGCAAATTTACAATCTCGGGGCGTAATAGAACAAAATAATTAGGTTTTACTCATTGTTCGATTGAATGAGAAAATGTACTGTTTCCAAAGTTATACTGATAGGGCGCAATTGAATAGTCTAATGTTGGTCCGGTTTTGGTTCTTGTGAACGTTGGCATCGATAGGTTGCAAATTTACACTCTCGGGGCGTAATAGAACAAAATAATTTGGTTTTACTCTTTGTTCGATTGAATGAGAAAATGTACTGTTTCCAAAGTTATACTGAGAGTGCGCAATTGAGTTGTCTAATGTTGGTTCGGTTTTGGTTCTTGTGAACGTTGGCATCGATAGTTTGCAAATTTACACTCTCGGGGCGCAATAGAACAAAATAATTAGGTTTTACTCTTTGTTCGATTGAATGAGAAAATGAACTGTTTCCAAAGTTATACTGATAGTGCGCAATTGAGTAGTCCAATGTTGGTTTGGTTCTTGTGAACGTTGGCAATGATAGGTTGCAAATTTACACGGGCGTAATAGAATAAAATAATTAGGTTTTACTCATTGTTCGATTGAATGAGAAAACGTACTGTTTCCGAAGTTATACAGGGAGGGCGCAACTGAGTAGTTTAATCTTGGTCCGCTTTTGGATCTTGTGAACTTTGGCATCGATACGTTGCAAAGTTACACTCTCGGGGCCTAATAGAAAAAAATAATTAGGTTTTACTCATTGTTCGATTGAATGAGAAAATGTACTATTTCCAATGTTATACTGATAGTGCGCAATTGAGTAGTCTAATGTTGGTCCGGTTTTGGTTCTTGTGAACGTTGGCATCGATAGGTTGCAAATTTACACTCTCGCGGCGTAATAGAACAAAATAATAAGGTTTTACTCAATGTTCGATTTAATGAGAAAATGTACTGTTTCCAAAGTTGTACTGATAGGCGCAATTGATTAGTCTAATGTTGGTCCGGTTTTGTTTTTGTGAACGTTGGCATCGATACGTTGCAAATTTACACTCTCGGGGCGTAATAGAACAAAATAATTAGGTTTTACTCTTTGTTCGATTGAATGAGAAAAGGTAACGTTTCCAAAGTTATACTGATATGGTGCAATTGAGTAGTCCAATGTTGGTCCGGTTTTGGTTCTTGTGAACGTTGGCATCGATACGTTGTAAATTTACACTCTCGGGGCGTAATAGAACAAAATAATTAGGTTTTACTCATTGTTCGATTGAATGAGAAAATGTACTATTTCCAAAGTTATACTGCTAGGGCGCAATTGAGTAGTCTAATGCTGGTCCGGTTTGTTGTTGAACGTTGGCATCGATACATTACAAATTTACACTCTCGGGAGTAATAGAAGAAAATAATAATGTTTTACTCATTCGATTGAAAGAGAAAATGTACTGTTTCCAAAGTTATACTGATAGGGCGCAATTGATTAGTCTAATGTTGGTCCGGTTTGGTTCTTGTGAACGTTGGCATCGATACGTTGCAAATTTACAATCTCGGGGCGCAATAAAACCAAATAATTTGGTTTTACTCATTGTTCGATTGAATGAGAAAATATACTGTTTCCAAAGTTATACTGAAAGGGCGCAACTGAGTAGTTTAATGTTGGTCCGATTTTGGTTCTTGTGAACTTTGGCATCGATACGTTGCAAATTTACACTCTCGGGCCTAATAGAAAAAAATAATTAGGTTTTACTCAATGTTCGATTGAATGAGAAAATGTACTGTTTCCAATGTTATACTGATAGTGCGCAATTGCGTAGTCTAATGTTGGTCCGGTTTTGGTTCTTGTGAACGTTGGCATCGATAGGTTGCAAATTTACACTCTCGCGGCGTAATAGAACAAAATAATAAGGTTTTACTCACTGTTCGATTTAAAGAGAAAATGTACTGTTTCCAAAGTTGTACTGATAGGGCGCAATTGATTAGTCTAATGTTGGTCCGGTTTTGTTTTTTGTGAACGTTGGCATCGATAGGTTGCAAATTTACACTCTCGGTGCGTAATAGAACAAAACAAATAGGTTTTACTCTTTGTTCGATTGAATGAGAAAAGGTAACGTTTCCAAAGTTATACTGATAGGGTGCAATTGAGTTGTCCAATGTTGGTCCGGTTTTGGTTCTTGTGAACGTTGGCATCGATACGTTGCAAATTTACACTCTCGGGGCGTAATAGAACAAAATAATTTGGTTTTACTCATTGTTCGATTGAATTAGAAAATGTACTGTTTCCAAAGTTATACTGATAGGGCGCAATTGAGTAGTCTAATGTTGGTCCGGTTTTTGTTCTTGTGAACGTTGGCATCGATACGTTACAAATTTACACTCTCGGGGAGTAATAGAACAAAATAATAAGGTTTTACTCACTGTTCGATTTAAAGAGAAAATGTACTGTTTCCAAAGTTGTACTGATAGGGCGCAATTGATTAGTCTAATGTTGGACGGTTTTTGTTCTTGTGAACGTTGGCATCGATACGTTGCAAATTTACAGTCTCGGGGCGTAATAAAACCAAATAATTTGGTTTTACTCATTGTTCGATTGAATGAGAAAATGTCTTGTTTCCAAAGTTATACCGATAGGCGCAATCGAGTAGTCTAATTTTGGTCCTGGTTTTGGTTCTTTTGAACTTTGGCATGGATACGTTGCAAATTTACACACTCGGGGTTTAATAGAACAAAATAATTAGGTTTTACTCATTGTTCGATTGAATGAGAAAATGTACAGTTTCCAAAGTTATACTGATAGGGCGCAACTTAGTAGTCTAATGTTGGTCCGGTTTTGGTTCTTGTGAACGTTGGCATCGAAAGGTTGCAAATTTACACTCTCGGGCGTAATAGAACAAAATAATTAGGTTTTACTCTTTGTTCGATTGAATGAGAAAATGTACTGTTTCCAAAGTTATACTGATAGGGCGCAATTGAGTAGTCCAATGTTGGTCCGGTTTTGGTTCTTGTGAACGTTGGCATTGATAGGTTGCAAATTTACACTCTCGGGGCGTAATAGAACAAAATAATTAGGTTTTACTCTTTGTTCGATTGAATGAGAAAATGTACTGTTTCCAAAGTTGTACTGATAGGGCGCAATTGATTAGTCTAATGTTGGTCCGGTTTTTGTTCTTGTGAACGTTGGCATCGATACGTTGCAAATTTACAATCTAGGGGCGTAATAAAACCAAATAATTTGGTTTTACTCATTGTTCGATTGAATGAGAAAATGTACTGTTTCCAATGTTATACTGATAGGGCGCAACTGAGTAGTCTAAAGTTGGTCCGGTTTTGGTTCTTGTGAACGTTGGCATCGATAGTTTGCAAATTTACACTCTTGGGGCGCAATAGAACAAAATAATTAGGTTATACTCTTTGTTCGATTGAATGAGAAAAAGTACTGTTTCCATAGTTATACTGATAGTGCGCATTTGAGTTGTCTAATGTTGGTCCGGTTTTTGTTCTTGTGAACGTTGGCATCGATACGTTGCAAATTTACACTCTCGGGGCGTAATAGAACAAAATAATTAGGTTTTACTCATTGTTCGACTGAATGAGAAAATATCCTGTTTCCAAAGTTATACTGATAGGGCGCAACTGAGTAGTGTAATGTTGGTCCGGTTTTTGTTCTTGTGAACGTTGGCATCGATACGTTGCAAATTTACAATCTCGGGGCGTAATAGAACAAAATAATTAGGTTTTACTCATTGTTCGATTGAATGAGAAAATGTACTGTTTCCAAAGTTATACTGATAGGGCGCAATTGAATAGTTGAATGTTGGTCCGGTTTTTGTTCTTGTGAACGTTGGTATCGATACGTTACAAATTTACACTCTCGGGGAGTAATAGAACAAAATAATTAGGTTTTACTCATTGTTCGATTTAATGAGAAAATGTATTGTTTCCAAAGTTGTACTGATAGGGCGCAATTGATTAGTCTAATGTTGGTCCGGTTTTGGTTTTTGTGAACGTTGGCATCGATAGGTTGCAAATTTACACTCTCGGGGCGTAATAGAACAAAATAATTAGGTTTTACTCTTTGTTCGATTGAATGAGAAAAAGTACTGTTTCCAAAGTTTTACTGATATGTCACAAATGAGTAGGCTAATTTTGGTCCGGTTTTGGTTCTTGTGAACGTTGGCATCGATACGTTGCAAATTTACACTCTCGGACGTAATAGAACAAAATAATTAGGTTTTACTCATTGTTCGATTGAATGAGAAAATGTACAGTTTCCAAAGTTATACTGATAGGGCTCAACTGAGTAGTCTAATGTTGGTCCGGTTTTGGTTCTTGTGAACGTTAGCATCGATAGGTTGCAAATTTACACTCTTGGGGCGTAATAGAACAAAATTATTAGGTTTTACTCTTTGTTCGATTGAATGAGAAAATGTACTGTTTCCAAAGTTATACTGATAGGGCGCAATTGAGTAGTCCAATGTTTGTCCGGTTTTGGTTCTTGTGAACGTTGGCATCGATAGTTTGCAAATTTACACTCTCGGGGAGCAATAGAACAAAATAATTAGGTTTTACTCTTTGTCCGATTGAATGAGAAAAAGTACTGTTTCGAAAGTTATACTGATAGGGCGCAATTGAGTAGTCCAATGTTGGTCCGGTTTTGGTTCTTGTGAACGTTGGGAATGATAGGTTGCAAATTTACACTCTTGGGGCGTAATAGAACAAAATAATTAGGTTTTACTCTTTGTTCGATTGAATGAGAAAATGTACTGTTTCCAAAGTTATGCGAGAGGCGCAATCGAGTAGTCTAATGTTGGTCCGGTTTTGGTTCTTGTGAACGTTGGCATCGATACGTTGCAAAGTTACACTCTCGGGCCTAATTGAAAAAAATAATTAGGGTTTACTCAATGTTCGATTGAATGAGAAAATGTACTGTTTCCAATGTTATACTGATAGTGCGCAATTGAGTAGTCTAATGTTGGTCCGGTTTTGGTTCTTGTGAACGTTGGCATCGATAGGTTGCAAATTTACACTCTCGCGGCGTAATAGAATAAAATAATAAGGTTTTACTCATTGTTCGATTCAATGAGAAAATGTACTGTTTCCAAAGTTGTACTGATAGGGCGCAATTGATTAGTCTAATGTTGGTCCGGTTTTGTTTTTTGTGAACGTTGGCATCGATAGGTTGCAAATTTACACTCTCGGGGCGTAATAGAACAAAATAATTAGGTTTTACTCTTTGTTCGATTGAAAGAGAAAAGGTAACGTTTCCAAAGTTATACTGATATGGTGCAATTGAGTAGTCCAATATTGGTCCGGTTTTGGTTCTTGTGAACGTTGGCATCGATACGTTGTAAATTTACACTCTCGGGGCGTAATAGAACAAAATAATTTGGTTTTACTCATTGTTCGATTGAATTAGAAAATGTACTGTTTCCAAAGTTATACTGTTAGGGCGCAATTGAGTAGTCTAATGTTGGTCCGGTTTTTGTTCGTGTGAACGTTGGCATCGATACATTACAAATTTACACTCTCGGGGAGTAATAGAAGAAAATAATAATGTTTTACTCACTATTCGATTTAAAGAGAAAATGTACTGTTTCCAAAGTTGTACTTTTAGTGCGCAATTGATTAGTTTAATGTTGGTCCGGTTTTTGTTCTTGTGAACGTTGGCATCGATACGTTGCAAATTTACAATCTCGGGCGTAATAAAACCAAATAATTTGGTTTTACTCATTGTTCGATTTAATGTGAAAATGTACTGTTTCCAAAGTTATATTGATAGCGCAACTGAGTAGTCTAATTTTGGTCCGGTTTTGGTTCTTTTGAACTTTGGCATGGATACGTTGCAAATTTATACACTCGGGGCGTAATAGAACAAAATAATTAGGTTTTACTCATTGTTCGATTGAATGAGAAAATGTACAGTTTCCAAAGTTATACTGATAGGGCGCAACTTAGTAGTCTAATGTTGGTCCGATTTTGGTTCTTGTGAACGTTGGCATCGAAAGGTTGCAAATTTACACTCTCGGGGCGTAATAGAACAAAATAATTAGGTTTTACTCTTTGTTCGATTGAATGAGAAAATGTATTGTTTCCAAAGTTATGCGATAGGCGCAATTGAGTAGTCCAATGTTGGTCCGGTTTTGGTTCTTGTGAACGTTGGCATTGATAGGTTGCAAATTTACACTCTCGGCGCGTAATAGAACAAAATAATTAGGTTTTACTCTTTGTTCGATTGAATGAGAAAATGTCCTGTTTCCAAAGTTGTACTGATAGGGCGCAATTGATTAGTCTAATGTTGGTCCGGTTTTTGTTCTTGTGAACGTTGGCATCGATACGTTGCAAATTTACAATCTTGGGGCGCAATAAAACCAAATAATTTGGTTTTACTCATTGTTCGATTGAATGAGAAAATGTACTGTTTCCAAAGTTGTACTGATAGTGCGCAATTGAGTAGTCTAACGTTGGTCCCGTTTTGGTTCTTGTGAACGTTGGCATCGATAGTTTGCAAATTTACACTCTCGGGGCGTAATAGAACAAAATAATTAGGTTTTACTCTTTGTTCGATTGAATGAGAAAAAGTACTGTTTCCAAAGTTATACTGATAGTGCGCAATTGAGTTGTCTAATGTTGGTCCGGTTTTTGTTCTTGTGAACGTTGGCATCGATACGTTGCAAATTTACACTCTCGGGGCGTAATAGAACAAAATAATTTGGTTTTACTCCTTGTTCGATTGAATGAGAAAATGTACTGTTTCCAATGTTATACAGATAGGGCGCAACTGAGTAGTGTAATGTTGGTCCGGTTTTGGTTCTTGTGAACGTTGGCATCGATAGGTTGCAAATTTACACTCTCGGGGCGTAATAGAACAAAATAATTAGGTTTTACTCTTTGTTCGATTGAATGAGAAAATGTACTGTTTCCAAATTTATACTGATAGGGCGCAATTGAGTAGTCCAATGTTGGTCCGGTTCTTGTTCTTGTGAACGTTGGCATTGATAGGTTGTAAATTTACACTCTCGGGGCGTAATAGAACAAAATAATTAGGTTTTACTCATTGTTCGATGGAATGAGAAAATGTACTGTTTCCAAAGTTAACCTGATAGGGCGCTACTGAGTAGTCTAATGTTGGTCCGGTTTTGGTTCTAGTGAAATTTGGCATCGATACGTTGCAAATTTACACTCTCGGGGCCTAATAGAACAAAATAATTAGGTTTTACTCATTGTTCGACTGAATGAGAAAATATCCTGTTTCCAAAGTTATACTGATAGGGCGCAACTGAGTAGTGTAATGTTGGTCCGGTTTTTGTTCTTGTGAACGTTGGCATCGATACGTTGCAAATTTACAATCTCGGGGCGTAATAGAACAAAATAATTAGGTTTTACTCATTGTTCGATAGAATGAGAAAATGTACTGTTTCCAAAGTTATACTGATAGGGCGCAATTGAATAGTTGAATGTTGGTCCGGTTTTTGTTCTTGTGAACGTTGGTATCGATACGTTACAAATTTACACTCTCGGGGAGTAATAGAACAAAATAATTAGGTTTTACGCATTGTTCGATTGAATGAGAAAATGTACCGTTTCCAAAGTTATACTGAGAGGCGCAATTGATTAGTCTAATGTTGGTTCTGTTTTTGTTCTTGTGAACGTTGGCATCGATACGTTGCAAATTTACAATCTAGGGGCGTAATAAAACCAAATAATTTGGTTTTACTCATTGTTCGATTGAATGAGAAAATGTACTGTTTCAAAAGTTATACTGATAGGGCGCAACTGAGTAGGCTAATTTTGGTCCGGTTTTGGTTCTTTTGAACTTTGGCATGGATACGTTGCAAATTTACACTCTCGGGGCGTAATAGAACAAAATAATTAGGTTTTACTCATTTTTCGATTGAATGAGAAAATGTAAAGTTTCCAAAGTTATACGGATAGGGCACAACTGAGTAGTCTAATGTTGGTCCGGTTTTGGTTCTTGTGAACGTTAGCATCGATAGGTTGCAAATTTACACTCTTGGGGCGTAATAGAACAAAATTATTAGGTTTTACTCTTTGTTCGATTGAATGAGAAAATGTACTGTTTCCAAAGTTATACTGATAGGGCGCAATTGAGTTGTCCAATGTTGGTCCGGTTTTTGTTCTTGTGAACGTTGGCATCGATAGTTTGCAAATTTACACTCTCGGGGCGCAATAGAACAAAATAATTAGGTTTTACTCTTTGTTCGATTGAATGAGAAAAAGTACTGTTTCCAAAGTTATACTGATAGGGCGCAATTGAGTAGTCCAATGTTGGTCCGGTTTTGGTTCTTGTGAACGTTGGGAATGATAGGTTGCAAATTTACACTCTTGGGGCGTAATAGAACAAAATAATTAGGTTTTACTCATTGTTCGATTGAATGAGAAAATGTACTGTTTCCAAAGTTATACCGGGAGTGCGCAACCGAGTAGTTTAATGTTGGTCCTGCTTTTGGTTCTTGTGAACTTTGGCATCGATACGTTGCAAAGTTACACTCTCGGGCCTAATAGAAAAAAATAATTAGGTTTTACTAAATGTTCGATTGAATGAGAAAATGTAATGTTTCCAATGTTATATTGATAGTGCGCAATTGAGTAGTCTAATGTTGGTCCTTTTTGGTTCTTGTGAAAGTTGGTATCGATAGGTTGCAAATTTACACTCTCGGGGCGTAATAGAATAAAATAATAAGGTTTTACTCATTGTTCGATTGAATGAGAAAATGTGCTGTTTCCAAAGTTGTACTGATAGGGTGCAATTGATTGGTCTAATGTTGGTCCGGTTTTGTTTTTTGTGAACGTTGGAATCGATAGGTTGCAAATTTACACTCTCGGGGCGTAATAGAACAAAATAATTAGGTTTTACTCTTTGTTCGATTGAAAGAGAAAAGGTAACGTTTCCAAAGTTATACTGATATGGTGCAATTGAGTAGTCCAATATTGGTCCTTTTGGTTCTTGTGAACGTTGGCATCGATACGTTGTAAATTTACACTCTCGGGCGTAATAGAACAAAATAATTTGGTTTTACTCATTGTTCGATTGAATGAGAAAATGTACTGTTTCCAAAGTTATACTGATAGGGCGCAATTGAGTAGTCTAATGTTGGTCCGGTTTTTGTTCGTGTGAACGTTGGCATCGATACATTACAAATTTACACTCTCGGGGAGTAATAGAAGAAAATAATCATGTTTTACTCACTTCGATTTAAAGAGAAAATGTCGTTTCCAAAGTTGTACTGATAGGGCACAATTGATTAGTTTAATGTTGGTCCGGTTTTTGTTCTTGTGAACGTTGGCATCGATACGTTGCAAATTTACAATCTCGGGGCGTAATAAAACCAAATAATTTGGTTTTACTCATTGTTCGATTGAATGAGAAAATGTACTGTTTCCAAAGTTATACTGATAGGGCGCAACTGAGTAGTCTAATTTTGGTCCGGTTTTGGTTCTTTTGAACTTTGGCATGGATACGTTGCAAATTTATACACTCGGGGCGTAATAGAACAAAATAATTAGGTTTTACTCATTGTTCGATTGAATGAGAAAATGTACGCTTTCCAAAGTTATACTTGATAGGCGCAACTTAGTAGTCTAATGTTGGTCCGGTTTTGGTTCTTGTGAACGTTGGCATCGAAAGGTTGCAAATTTACACTCTCGGGGCGTAATAGAACAAAATAATTAGGTTTTACTCTTTGTTCGATTGAATGAGAAAATGTACTGTTTCCAAAGTTATACTGATAGGGCGCAATTGAGTAGTCTAATGTTGGTCCGGTTTTGGTTCTTGTGAACGTTGGCATCGATAGGTTGCAAATTTACACTCTCGGGGCGTAATAGAACAAAATAATTAGGTTTTACTCTTTGTTCGATTGAATGAGAAAATGTACTGTTTCCAAAGTTGTACTGATAGGGCGCAATTGATTAGTCTAATGTTGGTCCGGTTTTTGTTCTTGTGAACGTTGGCATCGATACGTTGCAAATTTACAATCTCGGGGCGTAATAAAACCAAATAATTTGGTTTTACTCATTGTTCGATTGAATGAGAAAATGTACTGTTTCCAAAGTTATACTGATAGAAGTAGTCTAAAGTTGGTCCGGTTTTGGTTCTTGTGAACGTTGGCATCGATAGTTTGCAAATTTACACTCTCGGGGCGCAATAGAACAAAATAATTAGGTTTTACACTTTGTTCGATTGAATGAGAAAAAGTACTGTTTCCAAAGTTATACTGATAGTGCGCAATTGAGTTGTCTAATGTTGGTCCGGTTTTTGTTCTGGTGAACGTTGGCATCGATACGTTGCAAATTTACACTCTCGGGGCGTAATAGAACAAAATAATTTGGTTTTACTCCTTGTTCGATTGAATGAGAAAATGTACTGTTTCCAATGTTATACAGATAGGGCGCAACTGAGTAGTGTAAGGTTGGTCCGGTTTTGGTTCTTGTGAACGTTGGCATCGATAGGTTGCAAATTTACACTCTCGGGGCGTAATAGAACAAAATAATTAGGTTTTACTCATTGTTCGATTGAATGAGAAAATGTACTGTTTCCAAAGTTATACCGATAGGCGCAATTGAGTAGTCCAATGTTGGTCCTGTTCTTGTTCTTGTGAACGTTGGCATTGATAGGTTGTAAATTTACACTCTCGGGGCGTAATAGAACAAAATAATTAGGTTTTACTCATTGTTCGATGGAATGAGAAAATGTACTGTTTCCAAAGTTAACCCGATAGGCGCTACCGAGTAGTCTAATGTTGGTCCTGCTTTTGGTTCTAGTGAAATTTGGCATCGATACGTTGCAAATTTACACTCGGGCCTAATAGAACAAAATAATTAGGTTTTACTCATTGTTCGACTGAATGAGAAAATATCCTGTTTCCAAAGTTATACTGATAGGGCGCAACTGAGTAGTGTAATGTTGGTCCGGTTTTTGTTCTTGTGAACGTTGGCATCGATACGTTGCAAATTTACAATCTCGGGGCGTAATAGAACAAAATAATTAGGTTTTACTCATTGTTCGATTGAATGAGAAAATGTACTGTTTCCAAAGTTATACTGATAGGGCGCAATTGAATAGTTGAATGTTGGTCCGGTTTTTGTTCTTGTGAACGTTGGTATCGATACGTTACAAATTTACACTCTCGGGGAGTAATAGAACAAAATAATTAGGTTTTACTCATTGTTCGATTTAATGAGAAAATGTACTGTTTCCAAAGTTGTACTGATAGGGCGCAATTGATTTGTCTAATGTTGGTCCGGTTTTTGTTCTTGTGAACGTTGGCATCGATACGTTGCAAATTTACAATCTAGGGGCGTAATAAAACCAAATAATTTGGTTTTACTCATTGTTCGATTGAATGAGAAAATGTACTGTTTCAAAAGTTATACTGATAGGGCGCAACTGAGTAGGCTAATTTTGGTCCGGTTTTGGTTCTTTTGAACTTTGGCATGGATACGTTGCAAATTTACACACTCGGGACGTAATAGAACAAAATAATTAGGTTTTACTCATTGTTCGATTGAATGAGAAAATGTACAGTTTCCAAAGTTATACTGATAGGGCTCAACTGAGTAGTCTAATGTTGGTCCGGTTTTGGTTCTTGTGAACGTTAGCATCGATAGGTTGCAAATTTACACTCTTGGGGCGTAATAGAACAAAATTATTAGGTTTTACTCTTTGTTCGATTGAATGAGAAAATGTACTGTTTCCAAAGTTATACTGATAGGGCGCAATTGAGTTGTCCAATGTTGGTCCGGTTTTTGTTCTTGTGAACGTTGGCATCGATAGTTTGCAAATTTACACTCTCGGGGCGCAATAGAACAAAATAATTAGGTTTTACTCTTTGTTCGATTGAATGAGAAAAAGTACTGTTTCGAAAGTTATACTGATAGGGCGCAATTGAGTAGTCCAATGTTGGTCCGGTTTTGGTTCTTGTGAACGTTGGCAATGATAGGTTGCAAATTTACACTCTTGGGGCGTAATAGAACAAAATAATTAGGTTTTACTCATTGTTCGATTGAATGAGAAAATGTACTGTTTCCAAAGTTATACCGAGAGAGGCGTTAACGAGTAGTTTAATGTTGGTCGGTTTTGGTTCTTGTGAACTTTGGCATCGATACGTTGCAAAGTTACACTCTCTGGGCCTAATAGAAAAAAATAATTAGGTTTTACTCAATGTTCGATTGAATGAGAAAATGTACTGTTTCCAATGTTATACTGATAGTGCGCAATTGAGTAGTCTAATGTTGGTCCGGTTTTGGTTCTTGTGAACGTTGGCATCGATAGGTTGCAAATTTACACTCTCGCGGCGTAATAGAATAAAATAATAAGGTTTTACTCATTGTTCGATTCAATGAGAAAATGTACCGTTTCCAAAGTTGTACTGATAGGCGCAATTGATTAGTCTAATGTTGGTCCGGTTTGTTTTTTGTGAACGTTGGCATCGATAGGTTGCAAATTTACACTCTCGGGGCGTAATAGAACAAAATAATTAGGTTTTACTCTTTGTTCGATTGAAAGAGAAAAGGTAACGTTTCCAAAGTTATACTGATATGGTGCAATTGAGTAGTCCAATATTGGTCCGGTTTTGGTTCTTGTGAACGTTGGCATCGATACGTTGTAAATTTACACTCTCGGGGCGTAATAGAACAAAATAATTTGGTTTTACTCATTGTTCGATTGAATTAGAAAATGTCTTGTTTCCAAAGTTATACCGATAGGCGCAATTGAGTAGTCTAATGTTGGTCCGGTTTTGTTCGTGTGAACGTTGGCATCGATACATTACAAATTTACACTCTCGGGAGTAATAGAAGAAAATAATAATGTTTTACTCACTTCGATTTAAAGAGAAAATGTACTTGTTTCCAAAGTTGTACCGATAGGCGCAATTGATTAGTTTAATGTTGGTCCTGCTTTTGTTCTTGTGAACGTTGGCATCGATACGTTGCAAATTTACAATCTCGGGCATAATAAAACAAAATAATTTGGTTTTACTCATTGTTCGATTGAATGAGAAAATGTACTGTTTCCAAAGTTATACTGATAGGGCGCAACTGAGTAGTCTAATTTTGGTCCGGTTTTGGTTCTTTTGAACTTTGGCATGGATACGTTGCAAATTTACACATTCGTAATAGAACAAAATAATTAGGTTTTACTCATTGTTCGATTGAATGAGAAAATGTATAGTTTCCAAAGTTATACTGATAGGGCGCAACTTAGTAGTCTAATGTTGGTCCGATTTTGGTTCTTGTGAACGTTGGCATCGAAGGGTTGCAAATTTACACTCTCGGGGCGTAATAGAACAAAATAATTAGGTTTTACTCTTTGTTCGATTGAATGAGAAAATGTATTGTTTCCAAAGTTATACTGATAGGGCGCAATTGAGTAGTCCAATGTTGGTCCGGTTTTGGTTCTTGTGAACGTTGGCATTGATAGGTTGCAAATTTACACTCTCGGGGCGTAATAGAACAAAATAATTAGGTTTTACTCTTTGTTCGATTTAATGAGAAAATGTACTGTTTCCAAAGTTGTACTGATAGGGCGCAATTGATTAGTCTAATGTTGGTCCGGTTTTTGTTCTTGTGAACGTTGGCATCGATACGTTGCAAATTTACAATCTTGGGGCGTAATAAAACCAAATAATTTGGTTTTACTCATTGTTCGATTGAATGAGAAAATGTACTGTTTCCAAAGTTATACTGATAGGGCGCAACTGAGTAGTCTAATGTTGGTCCGGTTTTGGTTCTTGTGAACGTTGGCATCGATAGTTTGCAAATTTACACTCTCGGGGCGCAATAGAACAAAATAATTAGGTTTTACTCTTTGTTCGATTGAATGAGAAAAAGTACTGTTTCCAAAGTTATACTGATAGTGCGCAATTGAGTTGTCTAATGTTGGTCCGGTTTTTGTTCTGGTGAACGTTGGCATCGATAGGTTGCAAATTTACACTCTCGGGGCGTAATAGAACAAAATAATTAGGTTTTACTCTTTGTTCGATTGAATGAGAAAAAGTACTGTTTCCAAAGTTATACTGATAGGGCGCAATTGAGTAGTACAATGTTTGTCTGGTTTTGTTTCTTGTGAACGTTGGCATTGATAGGTTGTAAATTTACACTCTCGGGGCGTAATAGAACAAAATAATTAGGTTTTACTCATTGTTCGATGGAATGAGAAAATGTACTGTTTCCAAAGTTAACCTGATAGGGCGCAACTGAGTAGTCTAATGTTGGTCCGGTTTTGGTTCTTGTGAAATTTGGCATCGATACGTTGCAAATTTACACTATCGGGGCCTAATAGAACAAAATAATTAGGTTTTACTCATTGTTCGACTGAATGAGTAAATATCCTGTATCCAAAGTTATACTGATAGGGCGCAACTGAGTAGTCTAATGTTGGTCCGGTATTGGTTCTTGTGAACGTTGGCATCGATACGTTGCAAATTTACACTCTCGGGGCGTAATAGAACAATATAATTGGGTTTTACTCTTTGTTCGATTGAATGAGAAAAAGTACTGTTTCCAACGTTATACTGTTAGGGCGCAACTGAATAGTCTAATGTTGGTCCGGTTTTGGTTCTTGTGAACGTTGGCAAGGATACGTTGCGAATATACACTCTCGGGGCATAATAGAACAATATAATTAGGTTTTACTCTTTGTTCGATCGAATGAGAAAATGTACTGTTTCCAAAGTTATACTGAGAGTGCGCAATTGAGTTGTCTAATGTTGGTTCGGTTTTGGTTCTTGTGAACGTTGGCATCGATAGTTTGTGTAACAACCCACTCCCCCGTAAAGCGCGCCGAGTTCCGTCAAAATGAGCGGGACCCGGAGTGGAGCGAGTAAGTGTGGGTTCTATGTGCTTTGGAGCCCGTGCAATGGGCGGGGTCTTGGAAAAGCTAAACCGCAAGTCCGGTGGAAATTCCCAGGACTTGGAGCACGAGACCGGACAGCCGTGGGTTGTCCGGATGCCACTAAGTGCCCCACCGCAAGATGTGGAAAACCAACAGATCGAGACCGGATAGCCGCCAAGACCGGACAGTCAAGACCTGACAACACCAAGACCTGGACATGGTCGCGTAACGTGCGTAAAATGGCTAAGTCCGGAAAACCAACAGACGAGACGGACAATGGCCAAGACCGGACACCCAAGACCGGACAACACCGAGACCGGACAAGAGGCCGCGTAACATGCGTAAAAATGGCTAAGTCCCGGAAAACCAGCAGATCGAGATCGGACAACGCCGAGACCGGACAAGGACCCGAAACCGCCGCCATTCGAGTGCTTGTAATTTTCGCAAATGGAGGGGCTTTTTGGCAATTGTCACAACACAATATATACCCAATGGCTTCCTCTTCACAACCATTCACTCCCAATACATCCCTCTCTCATTTCTCTCTTTCTCTAGAAAACCTCTCCTAGAGCTTGGAGAAGTTGGAGAAGGAGCTTGGAGGAGGTGATCTTGGAGGATTTGGAGCTTGGGGAAGACCTAGAAGCTCTCCTACAAGGTGGAGCTTGGGCCAAGGTGAGGTTTCATGGTAAACCTAGATTAGGGTTTGGGTTTTAAGCAAGGAACTTAGAGTTTTGAGTCTTCTCTTTGGTGTAGAAGCCTAGTAGAGGCTTGAGCTCCATGAAAACCCATGAAAGCTCAAGGTCCTCTCATGGTGGATTCTTAGGGTTTCAAGTAGAGGCCCTAATGATGGTTTAAATTGTTCTAGATGAACTCTAAGAGTAACAACAAGCTTTCCCTTGCTTGTTTAAGAGATCAAAACCTAGGGTTTTGCATAGGGCTTGGATAGAGCACCAAATTTTGGGCTTTTTGCCATAGAGGTTCTAGGGTCAAATTGACCTTGTAGAAACCTAATTGGGGGTATCCCCGACGCGTGGGACAACTCCGTTTAATTAAACGAAAAGCCTATCTATGAGTTGCTATGTAAGTTAGCCTGATGTGAAATCTGTTAACTGCGCAGATTGTAAAATAGGCCTCGGTTAGCTACGAAACTCGACGGGCAACCCATCCATAATTTTAGAAGGTGGGTGGTGCATTCCATGGCCTCCGGAATTCTCTCTATGTCTAAGTGTCACTTTTGAGCATTCTATATATGTTGAGCATAATGCATAGTAGGGTAATTTATGAGTTATATTGCAATTTGTGAGTTCAAATGCATGAGATATAATTGTATGAGAACATATGCTAAGAATGAGAACCCTATTTATGCATGCTAAAGAACAAGAACTAGAACTTGGTGTAATTGACAAGTGAATGTGACATTGGACATGTACTTAGAGAATGTGACAAAGATGAGTCTAGAATACTTAGACAACATGTGTGGCATTAAAGAACAAGGACAAGAACAAGTAGTGTATATAACCCTAGTATAGTCATGAGATTGACATTATGACAACAACCTTAGAGTTAAGGGTCATATGAACATAAGTTCTCCTTGAAGGCAAGGAATAGATTGAGATTTGGAATCCTTAAAGTTAAGGATTGATCGTACTCACCATATAGTCCGTACTCGAGGGCGGTAGCTCCCCAGCGGTGCGCTCCGGAGTAGGTCACCACCGGAATGAGTTTTCCGGGGGAATGAGTTTTCGAGGACGGTCCCAACGGGTCGATATTGAGCCTCCCGTATACTATGGGATTTTGAGTTTGGTTGAGTCTTGTTGAGGGCGAAACCCACGGGTTAGCCAAGAGATTGGGTATTGAACTTATGATCTTGCATGTTTTACAGTTTGAGCATATTATCCTTACTTTCAAGCGTATTAGTTGCATTTGATAGTTTGGTTCTTATCTTACCTTTCTTTCTATTACGCTTGAGTTAGACCTAGTGGGAAAGTCGGCGTGGTTGGTTGCCGAACCCACTGGGAACTTTGTTGTAGTTCTCATCCCACTATTTCCACAGAGCTGGGACCGAGTGAGCCGGCCGACGATCGCGGGAAGGGCATCGCGCCCTAGGTAGAGACCGCCCGAGTACTTTACATTTGTCATAGTTGCATTACCCTTTTGTATCATCTTTTGTATTTGATGATGGTAGATGCTAATATCAAATGTATTTAAGCTTTATCTTTGAAGACTATGAGATGTAAAAAGAAATGATGCAAAGAATGTAAAGAATGGTAGTCTTTTAAAGAATGCAAAGTTGTAAGAATTATGCATGTATGTGATTGCAATTAATCATGTTACTTGTATGTATTACATTAGTTACTTTCATTTTGGCTATGTTGCTTACCCTCGTGTAAGCCTTTTGTGTATGCTTCCGCATGTGTAAATTTATACTCTATCTGTACTTGTTGAGCCTTGGGCGGACAGGGGAAGCTCTGTCCGTTCGGCGTCTGTTGACGCGCTCGAACCGGCCAAATGGATCGGTCTCGGGGCGTGACAGATAAAATGGTATCAGAGCGGGTATAAAGCCAAAAAGTGAAAGCTTAGGATGGACCTAGGGGCCATAGGATTGGAAAGAACCTAAGGACCTAAGGTAACGTGAGTGACGTGAACAAGTATAGCGAAAGCATGTGATTGGGTTCATGTCGTATGTCTCTAAGATGATTAGAGACTAACTTTAAGTTGCTATTTGTTTTCTATTCCTTGTGTTGTGATCGGCGGCCGACGACATGATACTATGGAATGTTAATGAATGCGCTTATTTGCTTTCGCCGGATTGGGTATATCCGAGTATGTGGGTCAAGTGTCTAATGTGAGTTGCTTCTTTTCAGGAAGCAATGGCACCTCGTGGTCGACCCCGAACAAGGTCGATGCCTGAGGAACCGGGTGCGGCTCTGTGCAACCCGCACGTAGCGGCGGGGGCTTGAGGAGCGGATGGCCGCGCTTATCTGTAGTGCGTAAGGAAAACTATGAAGTTACGGTGTACCTTTGGTTGGAAAGCCATTTGGATGGTTTCGGTGAAGTCCGGGAGCTTTCGGGCGTTTTCAATGCATTAGGAGCAAGAACGGAGCCCGAAAGGCAATGTTAGGTCGTGAGCGAAATCCGACGCTTGCGCGGATGAGATAATGATGTGGACATGATCCAAATCATGTGTGGGGAGTCTCGGTGCGATTTCAAGTGAATCGGAGACCCACAAGTCCAAAAGTGAGTTAGAACGGAGAGGAAATGGAACCCGAAAGGCTACTTTGGGCCGTGAGCAAAATCCGGCACTTGCGCGGATGAAGTGATGATGTGGACATGATCTAAATCATGTTTGGAGAGCCTCGGTTCGATTTGGAACGAATCGGAGGTCAAACGCTCCAAAAGTGAGTTGGAACGGAGAAGAAACGAAAAATGCTGAAATTTGGCTAAGTCCTTAAATGTTGGGCTGAGGAGACCCACTGGGTCCGGACAAGGGAATCTTTGTCCCGGACAATGGATGTCCTGGACAATGGATCTTGTCCGAACCAGGGCATCAAATGGGCAAAAGTGGATTTCGTGGGTCTTTGTCCGACAATGGGAGTGTCGGTCTCGGCTGACAAAATGCCCAGTTTGGGCTGTTTTGAATATTGCAAAGTTGAGGGGTTTGTTTGCAATTATGCGGGGGGTTAAGTGAATAGAGGGTAATAAAACCCTTTCTCTCCCTCTCACTCCCTCAGATCACTCTCTCCCTCTCTCTGTTCGGACCGAAGCGGAAGAAGGAGAAGAAGGAAAGAAAGAGAAGAAAGAAAGAGAGAAGAAGAAGGAAGAAGATGAGGAAGATGATGGAGATCAAGGTGGAGACCTCCATGGCTATCTTCTCCCTCTTCCTCGAGCTCGAAGCAAGCTTGTAGTGGTAAGCTTCTAAGCTCCCTCTCATGGTGGATTTTCGTAGAGGGCTTTTTAAACCCTAGAAATGATTGGATTAGAACCCCTTGAGGCTAAATGGAAGATCAAGGCGTAAATCTAGGGATTTACGGTAGGTTTTGCATAGATGCAAACCTAGGGTTCGATTTGGGGGTTTTTAGAAATAGATGAGATTGATCTCATTTGACCCCATAGAAACCTAATTGGGGGTGCAACGAACGCGTTGGCGCGCTCGGTTCGGTGATCCGAAGAGCGGTTGCAAAGATATTAATATTTTAATATATTCATACCAGATGTCCGCAGCACGCAAGATAGGAGCCCTAAATTCATGAAAACGGAACTGGGGCATCTTGAAGTCGTGAGTTAACGCGGGGAAGTCTCCGATCGAGATTCGGTGGCCGTTCGGTGGGTCGCGCAAGATTCGAGCCGAACCGGTCACGGTGCAGCGGCGGCCGATTGCGAGTGACGACGAGCAATCGGAGAGCGAACCAAGGTGGGTGCGTTTACCGAAGCGACTAGGTCGCCTGTATGTCTAAGAGTTACTTAACTCCTGTTGATGCATGTTCAATAACGCATAAGAAGAAATGCATGCTAGTGATATAAATAATAAATGCTAAGTTGATGCAAATGAACGAATGAGTGAAATGCATGATAGGGTTGATATGGTTAGATGACTTTCCTTGTATGCTTTCTTATCGTGCGGAGCTATGGGCGTCGCATTAGGACATAGGGTGTCTGCTTGCACCCTTCCCTTATCGTGCGGCACCATAGGCTTGCATTTGGACATAGGAAGCATCAGGATGAATATTGCGACACTGAACCCTAGAGATGACTTAATTATGTATGAGTACCAAGTAGATAACTTGATGAATGATATGTGCAATGACATAGTGTAAAGAATGTTGCAAGAACATAAGCTTAGCATAATAGAAACATGCATATGAGTGGATTGATAGACATAAGAGAGCCAAGTAAAGAATGCCAAGTAAAGAATGTGAGTCATGGACTAAATGCACATATAGATCGAGTGGCATCTAACCTAGTGTAAAGAACATAGGTTATAGTAAACCTAGAGTCCATGGACCTAGGAGTGTGGCAACTTAACCTAGTGTAGCAGAACATAGGTTGAGAATTGAACCTAGAGTTAAGACAACCTAGGTTATGTGACAAGGAATGAACCCTAGAGTCAAGTGGACCTAGGATGTAAAGAACAATGGACCTATTGGGTCGACTCTTGAGGGTCAAGGCCAACCCTCGAGCAAAGTGGATTCCGGAATCCCAGTAATTGTGTGCTCGATAGTTCTGGTTCCGCGGGTGTATGCGGCATGTTCCTCTCCCACCGGAAGAACTTCGAGGATTATGATTGAGCAAGAACAAAGTGAGCGCTAGGGTGTATGCGGCATGTTCCTCTCCCTATCAGGGAATCTTGGCTATGGGTGTATGCGGCATGTTCCTCTCCCACCGGCGGATCCACGACCACGGTGCACGGACCTTCGGGCGGACCGTTGGGCGATGTGGTTCTTGGCTTGCAGGCGAGGTGTAAGTGACAGGGTCATTCATCTCGAGCCAGGCAAAGTGCGGATTATCCGCTATTGATTGACTCGTGACCGAGTCGGGTGGCTAGCTGAAATCAGGTAGAAAGAACCTTGAGGGCTAATGATATGTATGGTGGACCTAAGGTAATAGACACTTTAGAAGCAAGTTGGACTTGAGATGGAACCTAGGGTTATAGAAACCTTGGAAGTTAATGACATGAGCTAAGGTAAGTGGAAACCTTAGAGTTGCAACTGGTATGATTTATGAATAGCTAAATTAATGAATAGCTAAGTAAGAATGAAATGGCTAAACTACAGAATAGCGAAAAGGTGAAGAAAAGCTAAGAGCTAAAGTAATAATTTGCATGTTGCATTTGTGAGGCATATTTTTATGTTAGTTGCAAGTTATATGTCTATATATATTTTTGGACTAACATATTTGCAGTGCCTCCTTGGACCTATTGGTCGAGCTGTTCTCTTGGGTGACCGTACCCACGAGAACTATGGACAATAGTTCTCACCCCCGTGTTGTGGTTTTGGGGGTACAGGTATACGCGTGAGCGGCGCAGCAGCAGCGCGAGGCAAGGGCGTAGATCTGTAGATAGCGCCCTACCAGGAGACCAGAGGTAGCAGTACCCTGAGGCCGTCCTAATAGCGGGGACTAGAGGGTAGTGAGCAAAAATGTAACTAACTTGTGAAATGATGTAATAATAAGTAGATTGTATTTGGAAGTCTAATGTAAATTAATCGGCGATGTAAAATGAATGTGGAATGAATGTAATAACATAGGATGTGTTTATGTTGTTTGATACCTAGCTTCCTTATGCAATCGTTGTATGTTGAATACTGTTCCTAGTTGGAACCTTCTTGTAATGGTATCGATTGCGACGCCTTGGACGTACAGGGGAAACTCTGTCCGTTCGGCGGTCTGCCGGTGCGCCGAATCCGACCGAATTGGCGGGCTCGGGGCGTGACAGCGGCAACAAGCTGAGTCCGTAAGGGCTCAAGGCGAGCAGATTCGACGGCTCCAGGAGACATTGGAGCAGCAGCAAACGGCGGCGCAGGCAGGGGCTGAGCACCCTACACCTCCTGCTAGGATGCCGACCGTAGTCGATGGTGCGGCGGCGGCGGATCCAGTTGCGGCCGTACGAGTTAGGGCGATCCAGGCCGGATCGGGGACTTCAGACCCGGGTAGTGCGGCGAACGACGAGGAACGGGAGCGCACATTGGCGGCGCTCATTAAGTTCATGAAATTCAAGCCACCTATCTTCGAGGGAGGAGTGGTGGAACCGGCGGTCGTGGAGTCGTGGGTCGACTCCATGCAAACAATCTTCGAGGACTTCAACACCCCGGAGAAAGACAAAGTACACTTCGCCACCCATTGCCTAGACAAGGCGGCGAAGGCGTGGTGGAAGCGGGTTAAGCGGGATCGGTCACCCGATCTACCGCCAATGTTGTGGGAGGAGTTCAAGAGAGCGGTATTTTCGAACTACTTCCCCGACTCCGTGAAGCGGAAGATGCACGAGAAATTCCGCAAGTTGAGACAGGGAGACCGCTCGGTGGCGGACTATGAGCTAGAGTTCTCCCACATCATTGATTGTGTCCCGGACGTTGTACGTGACGACCGGGATCGGGCCGATTGGTTCTTGCGAGGACTTCGGCCGAGGATTTATGAGGCGGTGCAACTTTTCCACCTCACGACCTTTGCGGAGGTCTTCGACTGGGCTCTATCTGCGGAGCACGGCAACGCCTATGCGCGGGAGGAGCGCGAGGCCATGGCGGAGAGTAAGGAGAAAGGCAAGAAGCGAGCGGCGGGTGGTGCCGGGGGCCAAACGCTAAGAAACCCCTCGGTATCCCGACGGCGACGAAGGGCGGGAGACCCTTCCGTTGTGTTATCTGCGGCGGCAACCATCAGCCGGCGACATGCTCGCAGCGAGAAGGGAAGTGCTACAAGTGCGGTCGGCCTGGGCACATGATTCGAGAGTGCCCGAGCTGGGGATCTTCTGCACCGTCAGCAGCATCAGCTCCTTCTACGCCGAGGCAGCTGATGGGACTGCCACCACCTATAGCGGCTGGACGCTCATCGTCATCGCGTCAGCCGGAGGCATCAAGAGCACCGAGTGGGCGGGTTTTTGCTACTCAGGTGGAGGAGCAGGCTCCAGCTCCTGACGACATCGTGGCAGGTATTGTCTCTATCAATGGTACTAGAGCTCAAGCTATTTTCGATACAGGTGCATCGCATTCATTCATAGGTGCATCGTTCGCGAGAACTCATGACATAGAGATTATACATGATGAAGAAGGTTGGGATATTAAATCTCCCGGACATACGTATAAAGTCTATGACGAGTGTCCGGCGTGTCCAGTTCGGATAGGCGATTGGGTCATGCCGATCGATATGCTAGTACTACCCCAGATGTGGTCATTCGATATAATCTTGGGGCTTGACTGGCTTTCCAAGTATTATGCGGTCATCGATTGCGACAGTAGGGTGATCACTTTCCGTGAGCCTAATCAAGCAGAA
The DNA here is from genome assembly GCA_025177825.1 of Aechmea fasciata. Classification (NCBI taxonomy): domain Eukaryota; kingdom Viridiplantae; phylum Streptophyta; class Magnoliopsida; order Poales; family Bromeliaceae; genus Aechmea; species Aechmea fasciata. The sequence goes on along the minus strand of CM045928.1, from coordinate 14,226,967 downwards.
ATGGTGTACCGGGCGTGTAAGGGTGCGCGTTTTGCAGCGACCATATCCACGGTTAGGGCAAGGAAGATGATAAAGGGTGGTTGTAAAGCCTACTTGGCGACCATCGTAGATGACCGAAAGGAACACCCAGACTTTGAGGGCATTCGGGTGGTGTGTGAGTTCCCGGATGTATTTCCGGCGGAGTTACCGGGATTGCCACCGGACCGGGAAGTTGAATTCGTAATTGACTTGATTCCCGGGACGGCTCCAGTTTCGAAGGCTCCGTATAGGATGGCACCGGTGGAGCTAAAGGAGCTTAAAGCACAGTTGGAAGACTTGCTCGACAAAGGCTTTGTGAGGCCGAGCGTGTCTCCGTGGGGAGCTCCGGTGCTATTCGTCAAAAAGAAAGATGGCACACTTCGACTTTGCGTGGATTACCGCGAGTTGAACAAGGTCACGGTGAAGAACAAGTATCCATTGCCAAGGATCGACGACTTATTCGATCAATTGCGAGGGTCGAAGGTGTATTCTAAAATAGACCTTCAGTCGGGGTATCATCAGTTGAAGATACGGCCCAAGGATGTGCATAAAACGGCGTACCGTACGCGGTATGGCCATTACGAGTTCACGGTAATGCCATTCGGGCTTACTAATGCCCCGGCGGCATTTATGGACTTAATGAACCGTGTCTTCCGTCCGCTATTGGACCGATGCGTCGTGGTCTTCATTGACGACGTATTGGTATATTCTCGGACCGAGGAAGAACACGAGGAGCACTTGAGACTTGTCTTGGAAATACGCCGAAAAGAGAAGTTATATGCCAAGTTGAAGAAATGTGAATTTTGGCTTTCGGAGGTTACCTTCCTAGGACATGTGGTTTCGGGTGAGGGTGTCTCGGTGGACCCGAAGAAAGTAGAGGCAATTAAAGATTGGCCTCGCCCGACGAGTGCAACGGAAATCCGCAGTTTCCTTGGACTTGCGGGTTATTATCGGCGGTTCGTGGAGGGGTTCTCCAAAATATCCACTCCGCTAACGCGCCTTACCCACAAAGGAGCCAAGTATGTTTGGAGCGAAGATTGCGATCGGAGCTTCAAGGAGTTAAAGGAGAGGTTGACGACAACCCCGGTACTTGCTCTACCGACGCCGGGGGAGACATACGTCGTGTACAGTGATGCTTCCTACATTGGACTCGGGTGTGTCTTGATGCAAAATGGGCGAGTTATAGCGTATGCGTCGCGCCAATTGAAGCCCTATGAAAAGAATTACCCAGTCCATGACTTGGAATTAGCCGCGGTGATTTTCGCGCTAAAATTATGGAGGCATTACTTATATGGGGAACATTGTGAGATCTACACGGATCACAAAAGCCTTAAGTATTTGTTCACCCAGAAAGAGCTAAATATGCGACAGCGGCGGTGGTTAGAGCTGTTAAAGGACTATGATGTCACGATTTTATACCACCCCGGAAAAGCTAACGTCGTAGCCGACGCGCTAAGTAGAAAATCTGGAGAAGACTTAGCATCGGCAATTACGCCTCAACCGTTGTTGCAAAAGGAGATGCAACGGTTTGGATTGGAAGTAGTGGCACCGGGTGTGCCGGCTACACTTGCTACCTTGGTGGTGCAACCGACCTTATTGGAGAGGATCAAGGAATTGCAGACTTCCGATGAGTATCTCCAGAAGGTGCGCGGCGAGGTAGAAAGCGATAGTGCCGATGACTTTGGCATTGGGACCGACGGCACACTACGATTTCGAAATCGTTGGTGTGTACCCAAGAATAAGGATCTCCGTAAGGCGATTATGCAAGAGGCGCATCAATCTCCTTATAGTATCCACCCGGGCGGCACCAAAATGTACCAAGACCTAAAGTTGCAATATTGGTGGCCGGGCATGAAGAAAGACATTGGAGAATTTGTTGCGCAATGTCTTACTTGCCAACAAGTAAAGGCGGAGCGGCGGTTTCCGGGAAAGTTACAAAGCTTACCTATACCCGTTTGGAAATGGGAAAATATCGCTATGGACTTTGTGACCGGATTGCCTCGATCTCAAGGGGGACACGATGCAATTTGGGTGGTCGTGGACCGGTTAACGAAGTCGGCGCATTTCCTTCCGATTCATATTACTTGGTCGGGGGACAAGTTGGCTCAAGTTTACATTGATGAGATTGTGAGACTTCACGGGGTTCCGGCGTCTATCGTATCGGATCGGGACCCGAGGTTCACTTCTCACTTTTGGAGGAGCCTACAAGAAGCGTTGGGCACACGGCTCGACTTTAGCACGGCATTCCATCCTCAAAGTGACGGACAATCGGAGAGAACAATCCAAATACTTGAGGATATGCTACGGGCGTGTGTATTCGACTACAAGGGCAATTGGCACGACCATTTACCGATGGCGGAGTTCGCATACAATAACAGTTATCAAGAAAGTATCGCGATGGCGCCATTCGAGGCCCTTTATGGAAGAAAGTGTCGCTCTCCAATTCATTGGAGCGACGTGGGCGAGAAATCTGTTCTTGGCCCGGACGTAGTGCGGGAGGCGGAAGAGAAAGTTCGCCTTGCCCGCCAACGACTTGCGACGGCGCAATCGCGGCATAAGAGTTATGCCGACAAACGAAGAAAAGATATTGAGTTTGAGGTCGGCGACCATGTATTCTTGAGGGTGTCGCCTACGCGAGGAGTTAAACGGTTTGGAATCCGAGGGAAATTAAGTCCTCGGTATATTGGACCGTTTGAGATTTTGGAACGAATCGGAGCGGTGGCTTACAAACTAGCATTACCACCGAGGCTTGCGGGAGTTCATGATGTATTCCATGTATCAAATCTCCGCAAGTATGTTCATGATCCCGATCATATTCTCTCGTATATACCATCAGAGATTCGGGAGGATATGACTTATGACGAGTTCCCAGCAAACATAATCGGTCGAGAAGAAAGAAAGCTACGGAATCGGAGGATTCCGTATGTCAAGGTCCGTTGGAGCGAACACAACGACCGGGAAGCTACGTGGGAGCTCGAGAGCGTAATGCGGGAGCACTATCCCCATTTATTCGAAAATACGGATTAAGGTACGAATCTAGATTGTAGATAAAGAAATAGTTTCGCGGACGAAACTAAATTTAAGGGTGGAGAATGTAACAACCCACTCCCCCGTAAAGCGCGCCGAGTTCCGTCAAAATGAGCGGGACCCGGAGTGGAGCGAGTAAGTGTGGGTTCTATGTGCTTTGGAGCCCGTGCGCAGCGAAGTGGGGTCTTGGAAAAGCTAAACCGCAAGTCTGGTGGAAATTCCCAGACTTGGAAACGGCCGAGACCGGACGACGAGGGTTGTCCGGATGCCTAAGTGCCCAGTACAGATGTGGAAAACCAATCTTGAGACCGGGACAACCACCAAGAGACAGTCAAGACCGGACAACCAAAGACCGGACGATGGGCGCGTAACGTGCGAAAAATGGTTAAGTCCGGAAAACCGGCGTACGAGACCGGACAGTCAAGACCCATGACGACCCGAGACCGGACTAGGCTACGTAACATGCGAGAAAAATGGCTAAGTCTGGAAAACAGTGAATCGAGGCCAGGACAATGAGGAGACAGTGGACAGCGCGATTCGAAGCGGTTTGTAATTTTCGCAAATGGAGGGGCTTTTTGGCAATTGTCACAACACAATATATACCCAATGGCTTCCTCTTCACAGCCATTCACTCCCAATACATCCCTCTCTCATTTCTCTCTTTCTCTCTCTAGAAAACCTCTCCTAGAGCTTGGAGAAGTTGGAGAAGGAGCTTGGAGGAGGTGATCTTGGAGGATTTGGAGCTTGGGGAAGACCTAGAAGCTCTCCTACAAGGTGGAGCTTGGGCCAAGGTGAGGTTTCATGGTAAACCTAGACTAGGGTTTGGGTTTTAAGCAAGGAACTTAGAGTTTTGAGTCTTCTCTTTGGTGTAGAAGCCTAGTAGAGGCTTGAGCTCCATGAAAACCCATGAAAGCTCAAGGTCCTCTCATGGTGGATTCTTAGGGTTTCAAGTAGAGGCCCTAATGATGGTTTAAATTGTTCTAGATGAACTCTAAGAGTAACAACAAGCTCTCTTTTGCTTGTTTAAGAGATCAAAACCTAGGGTTTTGCATAGGGCTTGGATAGAGCACCAAATTTGGGGCTTTTTGCCATAGAGGTTCTAGGGTCAAATTGACCTTGTAGAAACCTAATTGGGGGTATCCCCGACGCGTGGGACAACTCCGTTTAATTAGACGAAAAGCCTATCTATGGGTTGCTATGTAAGTTAGCCTGATGTGAAATCTGTTAACTGCGCAGATTGTAAAATAGGCCTCGGTTAGCTACGAAACTCGACGGGCAAACCATCCATAATTTTAGAAGGTGGGTGGTGCATTCCAAGGACACCGGAATTCTTTCTATGTCTAAGTGTCACTTTTGAGCATTCTATATATGTTGAGCATAATGCATAGTAGGGTAATTTATGAGTTATATTGCAATTTGTGAGTTCAAATGCATGAGATATAATTGTATGAGAACATATGCTAAGAATGAGAACCCTATGTATGCATGCTAAAGAACAAGAACTAGAACTTGGTGTAATTGACAAGTGAATGTGACATTGGACATGTACTTAGAGAATGTGACAAAGATGAGTCTAGAATACTTAGACAACATGTGTGGCATTAAAGAACAAGGACAAGAACAAGTAGTGTATATAACACTAGTATAGTCATGAGATTGACATTATGACAACAACCTTAGAGTTAAGGGTCATATGAACATAAGTTCTCCTTGAAGGCAAGGAATAGATTGAGATTTGGAATCCTTAAAGTTAAGGATTGATCGTACTCACCATATAGTCCTTGCTCGGGGGCGGTAGCTCCCCCTCGAGCGGTGCGCTCCGGCGTTGGTCACCACTGGAATGAGTTTTCCAGGGGAATGAGTTTTCCCGAGGACGGTCCCAACGGGTCGATATTGAGCCTACCCGGTATACTATGGGATTTTGTGTTTGGTTGAGTCTTGTTGAGGGCGAAACCCACGGGTTAGCCAAGAGATTGGGTATTGAACTTATGATCTTGCATGTTTTACAGTTTGAGCATATTATCCTTACTTTCAAGCGTATTAGTTGCATTTGATAGTTTGGTTCTTATCTTACCTTTCTTTCTATTACGCTTGAGTTAGACCTAGTGGGAAAGTCGGCGTGGTTGGTTGCCGAACCTACTTGGAACTTTGTTGTAGTTCTCACCCCACTATTTCCACGAGAGGGACCAGAGTGGCCGTGACGATCGAGGGAAGGGCATCGCGCCCTAGGTAGAGACCGCCCGAGTACTTTACATTTGTCATAGTTGCATTACCCTTTTGTATCATCTTTTGTATTTGATGATGGTAGATGCTAATATCAAATGTATTTAAGCTTTATCTTTGAAGACTATGAAATGTAAAAAGAAATGATGCAAAGAATGTAAAGAATGGTAGTCTTTTAAAGAATGCAAAGTTGTAAGAATTATGCATGTATGTGATTGCAATTAATCATGTTACTTGTATGTATTACATTAGTTACTTTCATTTTGGCTATGTTGCTTACCCTCGTGTAAGCCTTTTGTGTATGCTTCCGCATGTGTAAATTTATACTCTATCTGTACTTGTTGAGCCTTGGGCGGACGGGGAAGCTCTGTCCGTTCGTGTCTGACAGCTCGAACCGGCCAAATGGATCGGTCTCGGGCGTGACGAGCAAATTTACACTCTCGGGCGCAATAGAACAAAATAATTAGGTTTTACTCTTTGTTCGATTGAATGAGAAAAATCTTGTTTCCAAAGTTATGCGATAGGCGCAATTGAGTAGTCCAATGTTGGTCCGGTTTTGGTTCTTGTGAACGTTGGCAATGATAGGTTGCAAATTTACACTCTCGGGGCGTAATAGAATAAAATAATTAGGTTATACTCATTGTTCGATTGAATGAGAAAATGTACTGTTTCCAAAGTTATACTGAGAGGGCGCAACTGAGTAGTTTAATGTTGGTCCGGTTTTGGTTCTTGTGAACTTTGGCATCGATACGTTGCAAAGTTACACTCTCGGGGCCTAATAGAAAAAAATAATTAGGTTTTACTCAATGTTCGATTGAATGAGAAAATGTACTGTTTCCAATGTTATACTGATAGTGCGCAATTGAGTAGTCTAATGTTGGTCCGGTTTTGGTTCTTGTGAACGTTGGCATCGATAGGTTGCAAATTTACACTCGCGGGGCGTAATAGAACAAAATAATTAGGTTTTACTCTTTGTTCGATTGAATGAGAAAATGTCTTTGTTTCCAAAGTTGTGCGATAGGCGCAATTGATTAGTCTAATGTTGGTCCGGTTTTGTTTTTTGTGAACGTTGGCATCGATACGTTGCAAATTTACACTCTCGGGGCATAATAGAACAAAATAATTAGGTTTTACTCTTTGTTCGATTGAATGTGAAAAGGTAACGTTTCCAAAGTTATACTGATAGGGTGGAATTGAGTAGTCCAATGTTGGTCCGGTTTTGGTTCTTGTGAACGTTGGCATCGATACGTTGTAAATTTACACTCTCGGGCGTAATAGAACAAAATAATTTGGTTTACTCATTGTTCGATTGAATTAGAAAATGTCTTGTTTCCAAAGTTATAGTGCGCAATTGAGTAGTCTAACGTTGGTCCCGTTTTGGTTCTTGTGAACGTTGGCATCGATAGGTTGCAAATTTACACTCTCGGGGAGTAATAGAACAAAATAATAAGGTTTTACTCACATTGTTCGATTTAAAGAGAAAATGTCTTGTTTCCAAAGTTGTGCGATAGGACGCAATTGATTAGTCTAATGTTGGTCCGGTTTTGTTTTTTGTGAACGTTGGCATCGATAGGTTGCAAATTTACACTCTCGGGGCGTAATAGAACAAAATAATTAGGTTTTACTCTTTGTTCGATTGAAAGAGAAAAGGTAACGTTTCCAAAGTTATCTTGATATGGTGCAATTGAGTAGTCCAATGTTGGTCCGGTTTTGGTTCTTGTGAACGTTGGCATCGATACGTTGTAAATTTACACTCTCGGGCGTAATAGAACAAAATAATTTGGTTTTACTCATTGTTCGATTGAATTAGAAAATGTACTGTTTCCAAAGTTATACTGATAGGGCGCAATTGAGTAGTCTAATGTTGGTCCGGTTTTTGTTCGTGTGAACGTTGGCATCGATACATTACAAATTTACACTCTCGGGGAGTAATAGAAGAAAATAATAATGTTTTACTCACTGTTCGATTTAAAGAGAAAATGTACTGTTTCCAAAGTTGTACTGATAGGGCGCAATTGATTAGTTTAATGTTGGTCCGGTTTTTGTTCTTGTGAACGTTGGCATCGATACGTTGCAAATTTACAAGGGGCGTAATAAAACCAAATAATTTGGTTTTACTCATTGTTCGATTGAATGAGAAAATGTACTGTTTCAAAAGTTATCTTGATAGAGCGCAACTGAGTAGTCTAATTTTGGTCCGGTTTTGGTTCTTTTGAACTTTGGCATGGATACGTTGCAAATTTACACTCTCGGGGCGTAATAGAACAAAATAATTAGGTTTTACTCGTTGTTCGATTGAATGAGAAAAGGTACTGTTTCCAAAGTTATACTGATAGGGCGCAACTTAGTAGTCTAATGTTGGTCCGATTTTGGTTCTTGTGAACGTTGGCATCGAAAGGTTGCAAATTTACACTCTCGGGGCGTAACAGAACAAAATAATTAGGTTTTACTCTTTGTTCGATTGAATGAGAAAATGTATTGTTTCCAAAGTTATACTGATAGGGCGCAATTGAGTAGTCCAATGTTGGTCCGGTTTTGGTTCTTGTGAACGTTGGCATTGATAGGATGCAAATTTACACTCTCGGGGCGTAATAGAACAAAATAATTAGGTTGTACTCTTTGTTCGATTGAATGAGAAAATGTACTTGTAAGATACCGAACTTCTGAAATCGTGAAGTTGCGGTGGAATGTGACATATATCGGATTCTTAATTTAAAAATAAATATAACTAAAAATAGTGTGAGATACTATTTTTTTTGAATTTATAGAAGTAAAATATAAGTCTGGACTGACTTGTGCTGAAATCGGAACTGAAACAGGAGATCTAGAATTTTTTGTGGGAAACGGGACTGATAAATTAGCAGAAAATGCACAGTGTCAGAAAATTATGAAAACTGGAGGGTATGTCAGGATTATTTGTACGAGGCTAGATTTAAAGTTTCGTGCCGTTCTGATACCCGGAAGATGAGAAATAAAATCCGAACGCTATCTGATAGCGATTCCGGTTCGGTACAATTTTCGATGACCAAACGGGGTCGAAACTGAGAGATTAAAGTTTCTTGCGTTAAGTTAAGTAAAACCGAACACAACTGTCAAATTTGAGCTCAATCGGACATTCCGAAGGGCAGGCAAAAAAATCAAAGCTTCGACCGAAAATTGAGGTGAATAGTGTGATGAATAGTGTTGGGTTACTTAATTAAGAAGCAATGCTTCTTCTCCCTGCTTCCCAACCCGAGAGCACACAACACACCCACACACTCACGCACACATGGAGGAGAAAGAAAAACCCTCATTTCTCTCTCTAAATATCTCTCTCATCTCTCTATATTCCTCGCCCAAATTCGCGGCGTTGGCGGAGATCGAGCTTGCGAACGCATTGGAGGCGTCGGTTTGAGCTTTCGGGCGTGTTTCGTCGCGGTGTTCACGTTTAGGTAAGCTTTTGGGATTTGACTTAATCCATAAGTTTAAGTGTTCTAATAGCCTCTAGTGTGATGCTAGCACATTAAATCCTTAATAATCGGATTATTTGGAGCATAATTAGAGGCTAGGGTTTAGAAATGCAATTTTCGCTATTAGATGGGTTTGATCTAAATTGAACCTATGTAAACCTAATTGCTAGGTAACGAAACACGTTGGCGAAGTCGGTTCGGCAATTCGTCGTGCGTTGCGAAGATATTGAGGTTTGAAGCCGTCAACGTAAAAATGGTCGCAGCTTGCGGCGAAAGCTTCCAAAAATCGTGAGAATGGAATTGGGGGCTCGTGGCAACAAACCGAAGACCTATAATTTTCGGGGCTGCGAAGCGGAGCACGGTTGAGGCGCGATTGTAATATCGGGCCGTGCCGGATACGGATGTCGCGGGAGGCCGATTGCAAGTGACGACGAGCAATCGGAACGCGATAACAGGTGGGGGGTGCCATACCGAAGCCGTCGGGCTACCTTTTATGTCTAAGTACATTGTTGGTCATTATGCCTATGAATATATATATATATGTAGTGCTTGTGCATGTTAGGGTTGGTATGGTTAGATGACTTTCCTTACATGCTTCCTTATCGTGCGGAACTATAGGCGTCGCATTAGGACATAGGAGTGCCTTGCACGCTTATCGTGCGGCACCATAGGCTTGCATTTGGACATAGGAAGAATAGGAACGAATACTATGACATTGAGCCCTAGAGATGACTTAAATCTTGCATGATTGCCAACTAGAGACATATGTGAACCCAGTAAAGAACTTGATGATTGACATTGTGACATAGTGTATAGAACACTAATGACATGAGAACCAAGTAGACAACTTGATGAATATTATTGCATTATAACTTAGTGTAAAGAACACTAGAGATATGTGAACCAAGTAAAGAACTTGATGATTAACATTATGACATAGTGTATGGAACACTAATGTAATGAGAACCAAGTAGACAACGTGATGAATGACATTGTATGGTAACTTAGTGTAAAGAACACTAGAGATATGTGAACCAAGTAAAGAACTTGATGATTGACATTATGACATAGTGTAGAGACACTAGCGACATGTGATCCAAGTAAATAACTTGATGATAAATGACATAGAGACATAGTGCTACAAAACACTTATGCATTACCCTGTGTGGATGCCCTCCCAAAGTGGAGGAGAAGATCATACTCACCTTTGTGCATTCGGCGCTCGTGGTGGTCGCTCCACACGAGTAGTGCGAGTCTCAGGATGTCTTGGCACGTGATTCGATAGGGATAGCCTATGTGGGGTCCCGAGGGATAGCCTATGTGGGGTCCAGAGACAACCCATTGGGTTGAGTGGTGTGAGTCGTGGGCGAGTCTACGGGCTAGCCATTGATTGGGTAATAAACTCAAAGGAGTTATATAATTGGGTACAGAAGTACATATTGAGCATAATAGAATTGCAAACATACTGGTTAGAGTTATATTAGCATGTTAGTAGTTACATGGCTAGAACATTTACTCTTACCTTGTTGTTACAGGCATAGTAGTATTGCATTTCTCTTATTATGCTTTACTTACTTACGATTTTAAGATAAATATCTATCTATCTATCTACTTATGCTGCTTAGACCTATTTGGTAGATCGGTGGGGTCGGTGGCGAGCCCAGGAACTAAGGAAGTTAGTTCTCACCCCACTCTATTACAGGTTCGAGCTCGCAGGCGGCTTGTGAGGATCGTGGCAAGGGCCTCGCGCCCTAATCGATAGTGGCCGCCTATTTGCATTAGAGCCTCCCCCGGTATTATTTTGGTATAAGTATATGATCGAGAAAAATCATGTATATTTTGGAAATGTGAACGCTTATGTATTTTGGGAAGAAACAACATGTATATTCGTTGTGAGTAAAAGAATGTAATTGGATGTAATCGAATGATGAATGGTTGTAATAGATAGACTCTTCTCTCTTTATATTACTTGTATGATTACTTGTATCTTGCTCTTACTTGATCGCACCTTTTGGTGCTTCGCTATTGTCATGTATGTTATAGAATTAGTTTCTGGGTAATTCTTTGTACATGACTTGCTGTCGAGCCTTGGGCGGACAGGGGAGGTGCTGTCCGTTCGGCGCCTGATCGGCGTCCCCGAACCGAACCAAATTGGTAGCGGTCTCGGGGCGTGACAGGTTCAAGATGGTATCAGAGCAAGCTAAGAGCAAGTAAAGAGAGAGTCTAGGATTGACCTAGGAGACCCTAGGACGGTTAACCTTAAGGCTAATAGGTGCGTGAGCGAGACGTGAACCTATACCGAGTGGCGGAAGTTGAATTCGATTGGGTCAAGTGTAGAAACCTCTAAAACGGATATTGGAGGTAGATTCAAGGTGTGGTTTATTCTCAACGGAGGGGTTCATGTTGGATGCATACAACATGAAACCGAGCGATGAGAATAGACGCCCTTGTGTGACTTTCGCCCGATTTGAGTCAGTGTCAGTTGTTTCGTGCTCGACCTTGAGGGTCGAGAGTTGACTGAATTGTCGTGTCTTAGAGAACGATGGCACCGCGTAGGCGATCTTTGTTTAGATCGGCGCGATAGGGGACAAGTAATGTCCCTGAGTGTTTCGACGTGCGAGCGGAGACTTGGAACTTCGTAAACGGTTGGCCACACTCGTAGGAGTGATGAGGCCACAGGCCGAGTTGGTGCAACGACAGCAAGAGGCTGTTATGCGCCAGGAGGAGCGGACTAAAGGACTCTAAGAAACAATCGGTCGATTGGTGACCGTACTATTTTCAGCTCGTCGAATACGATTAGGAGTCGCGGCGAAGGTATTTCCGTCGAGGTCGGGCAACCCGACTTCTATCAGTTCAGAGGTGAAGGCGTTGAGGGAGTGAGCTTTGGCTGCCCTCATGACCTTCAAGCAGTTTGATCCGTCTACCTTGATAGAGAAGATGCGGATCCGTTGATCGTGGAGTTGTGGATCGACTCCATGGAGACTCCCTTTGAGGATTTGTACACTGTGGTGCGGGACAATTATTGTCCATAACAGTTGACGAAGGTGTGGTGGATAGGCGTCGAGTGGAATCGATCGCCTAGTCTCCCTCCTATGGGTTGGGAAGTGTTTCGGGGATTGATGATCTCCGTTTATTCCCCGACAGTGAGAAGAAAAGTCGGGTGAGGTTCGGAAGCTGCGGCGAGGAAGCTGCACCTTGGGGGAATACGAGTGGGGATCCTCCCGCATCGTGAGTTGCATCCCGGACGAAGTGTGGGATGACAAGGATGTGGCCGATGTGTTGGTGCAGAGACTTTGGCCGAACGAGGTCGAGGTTGTGGATGTACGAAAGTGGATTCTCAAAATTCGAGGATTGGACTTCATTTGGAATTGACTAATTGTCGATTTGGTACGCTTCGGAAGGGCCGAAGGCGTTGGAAACCTAAAAAGTGCAAAGTGGCCTTAGTAGAGGAGTAAGGTCTTCATCTTCTTCCTCAGGTGGAGAGAAGCTTTTGGGGGTAAACTCTTGAGCTTGCCAATGGCATACATCTAGGGTTTTGCTATTTAGGCTCTAGAATGATTTGGGATAACCAAACCTTGGCGTTGACGACGACCCCCCTCCTCTCTAAGACAGCCTGTGGGTGCGCCACCTACGGTATGGTCGGGAGAGCGAGTGATGAGAATGTGGCAACCGGAGGGTTCGCGGCGGGCACTAAGTGACCATGGGTACGCGCCCCAGGTTGTGGAACCTACTACTACTGACCGCGGCATGGTAGGCATGAGTTGTTGGAGTAGGCTTGTGCTCCTACATGATGTAGGGTCGATGCATAGCATGCATTTGTCGTATGGTCACCTACTATTAATTATGCATTAGTATAGTAGAGACCAATGGACCGGTGAATGTATATACCAGAGCATGCTTGCGTGTGGAAACATGTTACCTGTTGAAGCAGGTAGAGAGCCAAGTGGTACTAGCGAATGGCTAGTAGTGATTTTTGGACGAAGTGGTGCGGCAACTCTCAAGGCAGTGAGCAGTGGATTGCGAGAGTTGAGCCGTGATACTTGAGGATACCGAGTAATCAGCGTTTCGAACGTAGTTTCGATAAATCGACGATGAAAGTAGAACCATTTGTTAAGAGCGTGACCGGTTAGTGGTCGAGTCCGGGCATATAATGATACCTCAAATTGAGGTAGGTGAGTAGTGCTCGTGCGACCAGCGCGCATAGGCAAGGTTGCCTAATGCTTGGCTTGGTTTGGAACGCTATAAAGGCGTATAGAGCGCACGAGTATAGGTACTCGTGGTGTGCGGTATTGACTCAGCCGGGAGAGTGTGTTGGCAGTAGCACTTTAGCATTGCCAAGTGCGAAGCGGGCCATGGAGCACTCGGAGGGCTGGTGGCTCGCACTAGGTGCTTAGGAGCCGATGGAGTGTGTAGCTCTGTAGAGCATGTCGTATAAGACGACGTTGGCGAGTAATGCTTGGGGGACGACCCGTGCCTGGACCGTTTGTGGATTGTGGAACCTGGGCCCTTTGGGCAGGCGCAGTCAGCTGCAAGTGGCAGCGGCCCGATACCTATAGGTAGGGCAGAGTTTTGGTCAGGACGGTAGTCCGAGCTTGTACCTGGGAGCGTGGAAATGCCACGTGTTGGATCTCAGGATCAAGAATGCACCAAGAGTGCGGTTGTGACCCAACCCAAGAATTTGATGTGGGTTGCGATCTTGATAGCTCCTGGTTGGAGTGTGTACGAATTCCCAAGTGAGAATGTCGCCCAGTGCTGATTGGGTCTATGCTTGCGAGTAAGAGACATCGAGCGTTGAGACACGTCTAGGCGGTAGGCCGACGTAGGGTTGGTGACCATTGGTCCACCCGTAGAGACCGAAGATCGGTGTGGCCGGTAACTCTATTAATGAGTTTGGCTTAGGATCACGAACGAAGTGTTCGTGTGAGATGAGTGCGACAGAAGGGGCCGAATTGGCCGTGGCCATTGGAATTTGAAGCAAGTGGTCCCCGGAGACACTTGAATAATGGAGGCCACGCGAGAGAGAGTTAGAGTTGATGCTCTCGGGAGAGTTGGAGCATAAGGATAGCGCTCTTCAGTGGATTGATATTTAAGATGTACCGAAGTGCGCCATCTCACGATAGAACAGGGATCCGGTTGGGATTGGAACACTCGCAATTAAGCGATGCACCTACGATATTGCTTCTAAGCAATGACGGTGATCGAATTGGAGTGTGTTCCACTGAATTGACGGTGAATGCAAGGAATAGGCTGTATAAGACTCTTGGATAGCAGTGGTAAAGCGCCACTTTGTGGACGCCTTTGACTAATCAGAAGGTCTACCCTTGTGCATTGTGTAGTGGTGGTGGGTCGTTCGACTAGTTGGCGCATTCATGCTAGATCCACACCACGAGGATGGCGGGTAGTCCCAGTCTCAAAGGAAGTGGTTCGGCCTTGGTGTGCCGTTTGCGAGTGGGGTTAGAGTAGGTAAAGTCGTCGAGTATCGACTTGCCCTACCACCGAGACTCGTGGGAGTGGTAATGCACTTTCAGAGTTTTACTTGACTGATGTGATCGAATCTGGTCTTATATCTTCCGTAGTGGGCCTCTTGGCAATCCCGATGAGTAAAAGGCCACTCTGAAGTGCGAAAGTACATTGAAACTCCAGATTGCTCGATAAGCTGAGTTGTAGCGTGAAGCGATTTGAGGTGCGGGGAAGGCGAGTCCCGTTATGTTGGCCAAGTATTTGCTGATGGCCGAGTCCGCCTACAACAACAGTTACCAAGCCAGTGTGGAGATGGCACCGTTCGAAGTCCTTTGCGGGCGGAAGTGCCGATCTCCTGTGCATTGGGGTGATGTAGGTGAACGGGCGGTGATAGGTCCCGACGTGTTGCGGGAGGCGGAAGAGAAAGTTCGCCTCGCTCGTCAGCGGATGCTCACTACGCAGTCGAGGCAACAAAGTTATGTCAATAAGCACCGTAGAGAATTGGAATTCGCGGTAGGAGACCGCGTGTTCTTAAAGGTCTCGCCTATGAGAGGCGTGAGACGGTTTGGAGTACGAGGAAAGTTGAGTCCTCGATACATTGGGCCGTGTGAACGGTTGGAACGTATTGGTGCGGTAGCGTATCGGATTGCATTGCCCCCGCAGCTAGCGGATGTCCATAACGTGTTTCACGTTTCTAACCTTCGAAAGTATGTTCATCATCCCGGACACACTATGATGTTTGAACCGCCGGAGCTTCAAGAAGACTTGAGCTATGAAGAGTTTCCGGTGGCAATTATTGCTCGGGAGGTGCGCAAACTGCGAAATCGCGAGATTCCTTATGTTCGAGTTCGGTGGAGCAATCACGATGATTGTGAAGCCACTTGGGAGCTCGAGGCGAGATGAAAATTCATCACCCTCATCTATTTGGTGAGTAAGGTATGAATTTGAGTTTAGGTTAAATATAAGGGTTCGTTTCGAGGACGAAACTCTTTTAAGGAGGAAGGATGTAAGATACCGAACTTGAAATCGTGAAGTTGCGGAGTAATGTGACATATATCGGATTCTTAATTTAAAAATAAATATAACTAAAAATAGTGTGAGATACTATTTTTATTGAATTTATAGAAGTAAAATATAAGTCTGGACTGACTTGTGCTGAAATCGGAACTGAAACAGGAGATCTAGAATTTTTTGTGGGAAACGGGATTGATAAATTAGCAGAAAATGCACAGTGTCAGAAAATTATGAAAACTGGAGGGTATGTCAGGATTATTTGTACGAGGCTAGATTTAAAGTTTCGTGCCGTTCTGATACCCGGAAGATGAGAAATAAAATCCGAACGCTATCTGATAGCGATTCCGGTTCGGTACAATTTTCGATGACCAAACGGGGTCGAAACTGAGAGATTAAAGTTACTTGCGTTAAGATGAGTAAAACCGAACACAACTCTCAAATATGAGCTAAATCGGACATTCAGAAGGGCAGGCAAAAAAATCAAAGCTTCGGCCAGGGAATTGAGGTGAATAGTATGATGAATAGTGTTGGGTTACTTAATTAAGAAGCAATGCTTCTTCTCCCTGCTTCCCAACCCGAGAGCACACAACACACCCACACACTCACGCACACATGGAGGAGAAAGAAAAACCCTCATTTCTCTCTCTAAATATCTCTCTCATCTCTCTATATTCCTCGCCCAAATTCGCGGCGTTGGCGGAGATCGAGCTTGCGAACGCATCGGAGGCGTCGGTTTGAGCTTTCGGGCGGCCGTTGAAGCGACGTGTTTTCGTCGCGGTGTTCACGTTTAGGTAAGCTTTTGGGATTTGACTTAATCCATAAGTTTAAGTGTTCTAATAGCCTCTCGTGTGATGCTAGCACATTAAATCCTTAATAATCGGATTATTTGGAGCATAATTAGAGGCTAGGGTTTAGAAATGCAATTTTCGCTATTAGATGGGTTTGATCTAAATTGAACCTATGTAAACCTAATTGCTAGGTAACGAAACACGTTGGCGAAGTCGGTTCGGCAATTCGTCGTGCCGTTGCGAAGATATTGAGGTTTGAAGCCGTCAACGTAAAAATGGTCGCAGCTTGCGGCGAAAGCTTCAAAAATCGTGAGAATGGCATTGGGGGCTCGTGGCAACAAACCGAAGACCTATAATTTTCGGGGCTGCGAAGCGGAGCACGGTTGAGCGCGATTGTAATATCGGGCCGTGCGGATACGGATGTTGCGGGAGGCCGATGGCAAGTGACGACCGGCAATCGGGACGCGATAACAGGTGGGGGGTGACATACCGAAGCCGTCGGGCTACCTTTTATGTCTAAGTACATTGTTGGTCATTATGCCTATGAATATATATATATATGTAGTGCTTGTGCATGTTAGGGTTGGTATGGTTAGATGACTTTCCTTACATGCTTCCTTATCGTGCGGAACTATAGGCGTCGCATTAGGACATAGGGAGTCTGCTTGCACGCTTCTTTATCGTGCGGCACCATAGGCTTGCATTTGGACATAGGAAGCATAGGAACGAATATTATGACATTGAACCCTAGAGATGACTTAATCTTGCATGATTGCCAACTAGAGACATATGTGAACCAGGTAAAGAACTTGATGATTGACATTGTGACATAGTGTATAGAACACTAATGACATGAGAACCAAGTAGACAACTTGATGAATATTATTGCATTATAACTTAGTGTAAAGAACACTAGAGATATGTGAACCAAGTAAAGAACTTGATGATTAACATTATGACATAGTGTATGGAACACTAATGTAATGAGAACCAAGTAGACAACGTGATGAATGACATTGTATGGTAACTTAGTGTAAAGAACACTAGAGATATGTGAACCAAGTAAAGAACTTGATGATTGACATTATGACATAGTGTAGAGACACTAGCGACATGTGATCCAAGTAAATAACTTGATGATAAATGACATAGAGACATAGTGCTACAAAACACTTATGCATTACCCCTGTGTGGATGCCCTCCCAAAGTGGAGGAGAAGATCATACTCACACTGTCTGTTCAGCGCTCGTGGTGGTCGCTCCACACGAGTAGTGCGAGTCTCCGGATGTCTTGGCACGTGATTCGATAGGGATAGCCTATGTGGGGTCCCGAGGGATAGCCTATGTGGGGTCCCGCAGACAACCCATTGGGTTGAGTGGTGTGAGTCGTGGGCGAGTCTACGGGCTAGCCATTGATTGGGTAATAAACTCAAAGGAGTTATATAATTGGGTACAGAAGTACATATTGAGCATAATAGAATTGCAAACATACTGGTTAGAGTTATATTAGCATGTTAGTAGTTACATGGCTAGAACATTTACTCTTACCTTGTTGTTACAGGCATAGTAGTATTGCATTTCTCTTATTATGCTTTACTTACAGCACTTACAGTTTTAAGATAAATATCTATCTATCTATCTACTTATGCCTGCTTAGACCTATTTGGTAGATCGGTGGGGTCGGTGGCCGAGCCCACTGGGAACTAAGGAAGTTAGTTCTCACCCGCTCTATTACGAGTTCGAGCTCGCAGGTGGCTTTTGATGATCGTGGCAACGGCCTCGCGCCCTAATCGATAGTTGCCGCCTATTTGCATTAAAGCATACCCCGGTATTCTTTTGCTAAAAGTATATGATCGAGGAAAATCATGTATATTTTGGAAATGTGAACGCTTATGTATTTTGGGAAGAAACAACATGTATATTCGTTGTGAGTAAAAGAATGTAATTGGATGTAATCGAATGATGAATGGTTGTAATAGATAGACTCTTCTCTCTTTATATTACTTGTATGATTACTTGTATCTTGCTCTTACTTGATCGCACCTTTTGGTGCTTATTGTCATGTATGTTATAGAATTAGTTCTGGGTAATTCTTTGTACATGACTTGTTGTTGAGCCTTGGGCGGACAAGGGAGGGGCTGTCCGTTCGGCGCCTGATCGGCGTCCCCGAACCGACCCGAATTGGTAGCGGTCTCGGGCGTGAAGTCAAGATGGTATCAGAGCAAGCTAAGAGCAAGTAAAGAGAGAGTCTAGGATTGACCTAGGAGACCCTAGGACGGTTAACCTTAAGGCTAATAGGTGCGTGAGCGAGACGTGAACCTATGCGAGTGGCGGAAGTTGAATGCGGTTGGGTCAAGTGTAGAAACCTCTAAAAGGGATAGTGGAGGTAGATTCAAGGTGTGGTTTATTGTCAACGAAGGGGGTTCATGTGGGATGCATACGACTTGAAACAGAGCGATGAGAATAGACGCCCTTGTGTGACTTTCGCCCGATTTGAGTCAGTGTCAATTGTTTCGTGCTCGACCTTGAGGGTCGAGAGTTGACTGAATTGTCGTGTCTTAGAGAACGATGGCACCGCGTAGGCGATCTTTGTTTAGATCGGCGCGATAGGGGACAAGTAATGTCCCTGAGTGTTTCGACGTGCGAGCGGAGACTTGGAACTTCGTAAACGGTTGGCCACACTCGTAGGAGTGATGAGGCCACAGGCCGAGTTGGTGCAACGACAGCAAGAGGCTGTTATGCGCCAGGAGGAGCGGACTAAAGGACTCTAAGAAACAATCGGTCGATTGGTGACCGTACTATTTTCAGCTCGTCGAATACGATTAGGAGTCGCGGCGAAGGTATTTCCGTCGAGGTCGGGCAACCCGACTTCTATCAGTTCAGAGGTGAAGGCGTTGAGGGAGTGAGCTTTGGCTGCCCTCATGACCTTCAAGCAGTTTGATCCGTCTACCTTGATAGAGAAGATGCGGATCCGTTGATCGTGGAGTTGTGGATCGACTCCATGGAGACTCCCTTTGAGGATTTGTACACTGTGGTGCGGGACAATTATTGTCCATAACAGTTGACGAAGGTGTAGTGGATAGGCGTCGAGTGGAATCGATCGCCTAGTCTCCCTCCTATGGGTTGGGAAGTGTTTCGGGGATTGATGATCTCCGTTTATTCCCCGACAGTGAGAAGAAAAGTCGGGTGAGGTTCGGAAGCTGCGGCGAGGAAGCTGCACCTTGGGGGAATACGAGTGGGGATCCTCCCGCATCGTGAGTTGCATCCCGGACGAAGTGTGGGATGACAAGGATGTGGCCGATGTGTTGGTGCAGAGACTTCGGCCGAACGAGGTCGAGGTTGTGGATGTACGAAAGTGGATTCTCAAAATTCGAGGATTGGACTTCATTTGGAATTGACTAATCGTCGATTTGGTACGCTTCGGAAGGGCGAAGGCGTTGGAAACCTAAAAAGTGCAAAGTGGCCTTAGTAGAGGAGTAAGGTCTTCATCTTCTTCCTCGGGTGGAGAGAAGCTTTTGGGGTAAACTCTTGAGCTTGCCAATGGCATACCTCTAGGGTTTTGCTATTTAGGCTCTAGAATGATTTAGGATAACCAAACCTTGGCGTTGGCGACGACCCCCCCTCCTCTCGAAGACAGTCTGTGGGTGCGCCACATACCGTATGGTCGGGAGAGCGAGTGATGAGAATGTGGCAGCCGGAGGGTTCGCGGCGGGCAGTAAGTGACCATGGGTACGTGACCCAGGTTGTGGAACCTACTACTACTGACCGCGTCATGGTAGGCATGAGTTGTTGGAGTAGGCTTGTGCTCCTACATGATGTAGGGTCGATGCATAGCATGCATTTGTCGTATGGTCACCTACTATTAATTATGCATTAGTATAGTAGAGACCAATGGACCGGTGAATGTAGATACCCGAGCATGCTTGCGTGTGGAAACATGTTACCTGTTGAAGCAGGTAGAGAGCCAAGTGGTACTAGCGAATGGCTAGTAGTGATTTTTGGACGAAGTGGTGCGGCAACTCTCAAGGCAGTGAGCAGTGGATTGCGAGAGTTGAGCCGTGATACTTGAGGATACCGAGTAATCAGAGCGTTTGAACGTAGTTTCGATAAATCGACGATGAAAGTAGAACCATTTGTTAAGAGCGTGACCGATTAGTGGTCGAGTCGGGCATATAATGATACCTCAAATTGAGGTAGGTGAGTAGTGCCCGTGCGACCAGGGCGCATAGGCAAGGTTGCCTAATGCTTGGCTTGGTTTGGAACGCTATAAAGGCGTATAGAGCGCACGAGTATAGGTACTCGTGGTGTGCGGTATTGACTCAGCCGGGAGAGTGTGTTGGCAGTAGCACTTTAGCATTGCCAAGTGCGAAGCGGGCCATGGAGCACTCGGAGGGCTGGTGGCTCGCACTAGGTGCTTAGGAGCCGATGGAGTGTGTAGCTCTGTAGAGCATGTCGTATAAGACGACGTTGGCGAGCAATGCTTGGGGGACGACCCGTGCACAGACCGTTTGTGGATTGTGGAACACAGGCCCTTTGGGCGGCGCGATCAGCGCAAGTGGCAGCGGCCCGATACCTATAGGTAGGGCAGAGTTTTGGTCAGGACGGTAGTCCGAGCTTGTACCTGGGAGCGTGGAAATGCCACGTGTTGGATCTCAGGATCAAGAATGCACCAAGAGTGCGGTTGTGACCCAACCCAAGAATTTGATGTGGGTTGCGATCTTGATAGCTCCTGGTTGGAGTGTGTACGAATTCCCAAGTGAGAATGTCGCCCAGTGCTGATTGGGTCTATGCTTGCGAGTAAGAGACATCGAGCGTTGAGACACGTCTAGGCGGTAGGCCGACGTAGGGTTGGTGACCATTGGTCCACCCGTAGAGACCGAAGATCGGTGTGACCGGTAACTCTATTAATGAGTTTGGCTTAGGATCACGAACGAAGTGTTCGTGTGAGATGAGTGCGACAGAAGGGGCCGAATTGGCGTGGCCATTGAAATTTGAAGCAAGTGGTCCCAGGAGACACTTGAATAATGGAGAGCCACGCGAGAGAGTTAGAGTTGATGCTCTCGGGAGAGTTGGAGCATAAGGATAGCGCTCTTCGGTGGATTGATATTTAAGATGTACGAAGTGCGCCATCTCACGATAGAACGAGGATCGGTTGGGATTGGAACACTCGCAATTAAGCGATGCACCTACGATATTGCTTCTAAGCAATGACGGTGATCGAATGGAGTGTGTTCCCTGAATTGACGGTGAATGCAAGGAATAGGCTGTATAAGACTCTTGGATAGCGAGTGGTAAAGCGCCACTTTGTGGACGCCTGACTAAACCGAGAAGGTCTACCCTTGTGCATTGTGTAGTGGTGGTGGGTCGTTCGACTAGTTGGCGCATTCATGCTAGATCCACACCACGAGGATGGCGGGTAGTCCCAGTCTCAAAGGAAGTGGTTCGGCCTTGGTGTGCCGTTTGCGAGTGGGGTTAGAGTAGGTAAAGTCGTCGAGTATCGACTTGCCCTACCACCGAGACTCGTGGGAGTGGTAATGCACTTTCAGAGTTTTACTTGACTGATGTGATCGAATCTGGTCTTATATCTTCCGTAGTGGGCCTCTTGGCAATCCCGATGAGTAAAAGGCCACTCTGAAGTGCGAAAGTACATTGAAACTCCAGATTGCTCGATAAGCTGAGTTGTAGCGTGAAGCGATTTGAGGTGCGGGGGAAGCTGAGTCCCCGTTATGTTGGGCCAAGTATTTGCTGATGGCCGAGTCCGCCTACAACAACAGTTACCAAGCCAGTGTGGAGATGGCACCGTTCGAAGTCCTTTGCGGGCGGAAGTGCCGATCTCCTGTGCATTGGGGTGATGTAGGTGAACGGGCGGTGATAGGTCCCGACGTGTTGCGGGAGGCGGAAGAGAAAGTTCGCCTCGCTCGTCAGCGGATGCTCACTACGCAGTCGAGGCAACAAAGTTATGTCAATAAGCACCGTAGAGAATTGGAATTCGCGGTAGGAGACCGCGTGTTCTTAAAGGTCTCGCCTATGAGAGCGTGAGACGGTTTGGAGTACGAGGAAAGTTGAGTCCTCGATACATTGGGCCGTGTGAAGGTTGGAACGTATTGGTGCGGTAGCGTATCGGATTGCATTGCCCCCGCAGCTAGCGGATGTCCATAACGTGTTTCACGTTTCTAACCTTCGAAAGTATGTTCATCATCCCGGACACACTATGATGTTTGAACCGCCGGAGCTTCAAGAAGACTTGAGCTATGAAGAGTTTCCGGTGGCAATTATTGCTCGGGAGGTGCGCAAACTGCGAAATCGCGAGATTCCTTATGTTCGAGTTCGGTGGAGCAATCACGATGATTGTGAAGCCACTTGGGAGCTCGAGAGCGAGATGAAAATTCATCACCCTCATCTATTTGGTGAGTAAGGTATGAATTTGAGTTTAGGTTAAATATAAGGGTTCGTTTCGAGGACGAAACTCTTTTTAAGGAGGGAAGGATGTAAGATAACGAACTTCTGAAATCGTGAAGTTGCGGTAGAATGTGACATATATCTGATTCTTAATTTAAAAATAAATATAACTAAAAATAGTGTGAGATACTATTTTTATTGAATTTATAGAAGTAAAATATAAGTCTGGACTGACTTGTGCTGAAATCGGAACTGAAACAGGAGATCTAGAATTTTTTGTGGGAAACGGGATTGATAAATTAGCAGAAAATGCACAGTGTCAGAAAATTATGAAAACTGGAGGGTATGTCAGGATTATTTGTACGAGGCTAGATTTAAAGTTTCGTGCCGTTCTGATACCCGGACGATGAGAAATAAAATCCGAACGCTATCGATAGCGATTAGGTTCGGTACAATTTTCGATGACCAAACGGGGTCGAAACTGAGAGATTAAAGTTTCTTGCGTTAAGTTAAGTAAAACCGAACACAACTGTCAAATTTGAGCTCAATCGGACATTAGAAGGCGAGGCAAAAAAATCAAAGCTTCGGCCAGAATTGAGGTGAATAGTATGATGAATAGTGTTGGGTTACTTAATTAAGAAGCAATGCTTCTTCTCCCTGCTTCCCAACCCGAGAGCACACAACACACCCACACACTCACGCACACATGGAGGAGAAAGAAAAACCCTCATTTCTCTCTCTAAATATCTCTCTCATCTCTCTATATTCCGCGCCCAAATTCGCGGCGTTGGCGGAGATCGAGCTTGCGAACGCATTGGAGGCGTCGGTTTGAGCTTTCGGGCGGCCGTTGAAGCGACGTGTTTTCGTCGCGGTGTTCACGTTTAGGTAAGCTTTTGGGATTTGACTTAATCCATAAGTTTAAGTGTTCTAATAGCCTCTAGTGTGATGCTAGCACATTAAATCCTTAATAATCGGATTATTTGGAGCATAATTAGAGGCTAGGGTTTAGAAATGCAATTTTCGCTATTAGATGGGTTTGATCTAAATTGAACCTATGTAAACCTAATTGCTAGGTAACGAAACACGTTGGCGAAGTCGGTTCGGCAATTCGTCGTGCCGTTGCGAAGATATTGAGGTTTGAAGCCGTCAACGTAAAAATGGTCGCCGACTTGCGGCGAAAGCTTCAAAAATCGTGAGAATGGAATTGGGGGCTCGTGGCAACAAACCGAAGACCTATAATTTTCGGGGCTGAGCGGAGCACGGTTGAGCGCGATTGTAATATCGGGCCGTGCGGATACGGATGTCGCGGGAGGCGATTGCAAGTGACGACGAGCAATCGGAATGCGATAACGGTGGGGGTGCCATGCGAAGCCGTCGGGTTACCTTTTAGGGCTAAGTACATTGTTGGTCATTATGCTTATGAATATATATATATATGTAGTGCTTGTGCATGTTAGGGTTGGTATGGTTAGATGACTTTCCTTACATGCTTCCTTATCGTGCGGAACTATAGGCGTCGCATTAGGACATAGGGAGTCTGCTTGCACGCTTCTTTATCGTGCGGCACCATAGGCTTGCATTTGGACATAGGAAGCATAGGAAGATATTATGACATTGAACCCTAGAGATGACTTAATATTACATGATTGCCAACTAGAGACATATGTAAACCGCGTAAAGAACTTGATGATTGACATTGTGACATAGTGTATAGAACACTAATGACATGAGAACCAAGTAGACAACTTGATGAATATTATTGCATTATAACTTAGTGTAAAGAACACTAGAGATATGTGAACCAAGTAAAGAACTTGATGATTAACATTATGACATAGTGTATGGAACACTAATGTAATGAGAACCAAGTAGACAACGTGATGAATGACATTGTATGGTAACTTAGTGTAAAGAACACTAGAGATATGTGAACCAAGTAAAGAACTTGATGATTGACATTATGACATAGTGTAGAGACACTAGCGACATGTGATCCAAGTAAATAACTTGATGATAAATGACATAGAGACATAGTGCTACAAAACACTTATGCATTACCCCTGTGTGGATGGCTCCCAAAGTGGAGGAGAAGATCATACTCACAGCATGCATTCGGCGCTCGTGGTGGTCGCTCCACACGAGTAGTGCGAGTCTCCGGAGGTCTTGGCACGTGATTCGATAGGGATAGCCTATGTGGGGTCCCGATGGATAGCCTATGTGGCGTCCCGCAGACAACCCATTGGGTCGAGTGGTGTGAGTCGTGGGCGAGTCTACGGGCTAGCCATTGATTGGGTAATAAACTCAAAGGAGTTAGATAATTGGGTACAGAAGTACATATTGAGCATAATAGAATTGCAAACATCTTGGTTAGAGTTATATTAGCATGTTAGTAGTTACATGGCTAGAACATTTACTCTTACCTTGTTGTTACAGGCATAGTAGTATTGCATTTCTCTTATTATGCTTTACTTACAGCACTTACAGTTTTAAGATAAATATCTATCTATCTATCTACTTATGCCTGCTTAGACCTCTTTGGTAGATCGGTGGGGTCGGTGGTCGAGCCCACTGGGAACTAAGGGAGTTAGTTCTCATCCCCCTCTATTACGAGTTCGAGCTCGCGGGCGGCTTGTGAGGATCGTGGCAAGGGCCTCGCGCCCTAATCGATAGTGGCCGCCTATTTGCATTAGAGCCTCCCCCGGTATTATTTTGGTATAAGTATATGATCGAGAAAAATCATGTATATTTTGGAAATGTGAACACTTATGTATTTTGGGAAGAAACAACATGTATATTCGTTGTGAGTAAAAGAATGTAATTGGATGTAATCGAATGATGAATGGTTGTAATAGATAGACTCTTCTCTCTTTATATTACTTGTATGATTACTTGTATCTTGCTCTTACTTGATCGCACCTTTTGGTGCTTCGCTATTGTCATGTATGTTATAGAATTAGTTCCTGGGTACTTCTTTGTACATGACTTGTTGTCGAGCCTTGGGCGGACGGGAGAGAGTCTTTGTCCGTTCGGCGCACGATCGGCGTCCGAACCGAACCAAATTGGTAGCGGTCTCGGGGCGTGACAGGTCCAAGATGGTATCAGAGCAAGCTAAGAGCAAGTAAAGAGAGAGTCTAGGATTGACCTAGGAGACCCTAGGACGGTTAACCTTAAGGCTAATAGGTGCGTGAGCGAGACGTGAACCTATATCGAGTGGCGGAAGTTGAATTCGATTGGGTCAAGTGTAGAAACCTCTAAAACGGATATTGGAGGTAGATTCAAGGTGTGGTTTATTCTCAACGAAGGGGGTTCATGTTGGATGCATACAACATGAAACCGAGCGATGAGAATAGACGCCCTTGTGTGACTTTCGCCCGATTTGAGTCAGTGTCAATTGTTTCGTGCTCGACCTTGAGGGTCGAGAGTTGACTGAATTGTCGTGTCTTAGAGAACGATGGCACCGCGTAGGCGATCTTTGTTTAGAGCGGCGCGATAGGGGACAAGTAATGTCCCGAGTGTTTCGACGTGCGGCGGAGACTTGGAACTTCGTAAACGGTTGGCCACACTCGTAGGAGTGATGAGGCCACAGGCCGAGTTGGTGCAACGACAGCAAGAGGCTGTCATGCGCCAGGAGGAGCGGACTAAAGAACTCTAAGAAACGATCGGTCGATTGGTGACCGTGCTATTTTCAGCTCGTCGAATATGGTTGGGAGCCGCGGCGAAGGTATTTCCGTCGAGGTCGGGCAACCCGACTTCTATCAGTTCAGAGGTGAAGGCGTTGAGGGAGTGAGCTTTGGCTGCCCTCATGACCTTCAAGCAGTTTGATCCGTCTACCTTGATAGAAGATGCGGATCCGTTGATCGTGGAGTTGTGGATCGACTCCATGGAGACTCCCTTTGAGGATTTGTACACTGTGGTGCGGGACAATTATTGTCCATAACAGTTGACGAAGGTGTGGTGGATAGGCGTCGAGTGGAATCGATCGCCTAGTCTCCCTCCTATGGGTTGGGAAGTGTTTCGGGGATTGATGATCTCCGTTTATTCCCCGACAGTGAGAAGAAAAGTCGGGTGAGGTTCGGAAGCTGCTGCGAGGAAGCTGCACCGTGGGGGAATACGAGTGGGGATCCTCCCGCATCGTGAGTTGCATCCCGAACGAAGTGTGGGATGACAAGGATGTGGCCGATGTGTTGGTGCATAGACTTCGGCCGAACGAGGTCGAGGTTGTGGATGTACGAAAGTGGATTCTCAAAATTCGAGGATTGGACTTCATTTGGAATTGACTAATTGTCGATTTGGTACGCTTCGGAAGGGCCGAAGGCGTTGGAAACCTAAAAAGTGCAAAGTGGCCTTAGTAGAGGAGTAAGGTCTTCATCTTCTTCCTCAGGTGGAGAGAAGCTTTTGGGGGTAAACTCTTGAGCTTGCCAATGGCATACATCTAGGGTTTTGCTATTTAGGCTCTAGAATGATTTAGGATAACCAAACCTTGGCGTTGGCGACGACCCCCCCCCCTCCTCTCTAAGACAGTCTGTGGGTGCGCCACCTACGGTATGGTCGGGAGAGCGAGTGATGAGAATGTGGCAACCGGAGGGTTCGCGGCGGGCACTAAGTGACCGTGGGTACGCGACCCAGGTTGTGGAACCTACTACTGCTGGCCGCGTCATGGTAGGCATGAGTTGTTGGAGTAGGCTTGTGCTCCTACATGATGTAGGGTCGATGCATAGCATGCATTTGTCGTATGGTCACCTACTATTAATTATGCATTAGTATAGTAGAGACCAATGGACCGGTGAATGTAGATACCCGAGCATGCTTGCGTGTGGAAACATGTTACCTGTTGAAGCAGGTAGAGAGCCAAGTGGTACTAGCGAATGGCTAGTAGTGATTTTTGGACGAAGTGGTGCGGCAACTCTCAAGGCAGTGAGCAGTGGATTGCGAGAGTTGAGCCGTGATACTTGAGGATACCCGAGTAATCCGAGCGTTTCGAACGTAGTTTCGATAAATCGGCGATGAAAGTAGAACCGTTGTTAAGAGCGTGACCGATTAGTGGTCGAGTCGGGCATATAATGATACCTCAAATTGAGGTAGGTGAGTAGTGCTCGTGCGACCAGCGCGCATAGGCAAGGTTGCCTAATGCTTGGCTTGGTTTGGAACGCTATAAAGGCGTATAGAGCGCACGAGTATAGGTACTCGTGGTGTGCGGTATTGACTCAGCCGGGAGAGTGTGTTGGCAGTAGCACTTTAGCATTGCCAAGTGCGAAGCGGGCCATGGAGCACTCGGAGGGCTGGTGGCTCGCACTAGGTGCTTAGGAGCCGATGGAGTGTGTAGCTCTGTAGAGCATGTCGTATAAGACGACGTTGGCGAGTAATGCTTGGGGGACGACCCGTGCCTGGACCGTTTGTGGATTGTGGAGCCTGGGCCCTTTGGGCAGGCGCAGTCAACTGCAAGTGGCAGCGGCCCGATACCTATAGGTAGGGCAGAGTTTTGGTCAGGACGGTAGTCCGAGCTTGTACCTGGGAGTGTGGAAATGCCACGTGTTGGATCTCAGGATCGAGAATGCACCAAGAGTGCGGTTGTGACCCAACCCAAGAATTTGATGTGGGTTGCGATCTTGATAGCGCCTGGTTGGAGTGTGTACGAATTCCCAAGTGAGAATGTCGCCCAGTGCTGATTGGGTCTATGCTTGCGAGTAAGAGACATCGAGCGTTGAGACACGTCTAGGCGGTAGGCCGACGTAGGGTTGGTGACCATTGGTCCACCCGTAGAGACCGAAGATCGGTGTGGCCGGTAACTCTATTAATGAGTTTGGCTTAGGATCACGAACGAAGTGTTCGTGTGAGATGAGTGCGACAGAAGGGGCCGAATTGGCGTGGCCATTGGAATTTGAAGCAAGTGGTCCCCGGGAGACACTTGAATAATGGAGGCCACGAGAGAGTTAGAGTTGATGCTCTCGGGAGAGTTGGAGCATAAGGATAGCGCTCTTCGGTGGATTGATATTTAAGATGTGCGAAGTGCGCCATCTCACGATAGAACAGGGATCCGGTTGGGATTGGAACACTCGCAATTAAGCGATGCACCTACGATATTGCTTCTAAGCAATGACGGTGATCGAATTGGAGTGTGTTCCCTGAATTGACGGTGAATGCAAGGAATAGCTGTATAAGACTCTTGGATAGCCAGAGTGGTAAAGCGCCACTTTGTGGACGCCTGACTAATCCGAGAAGGTCTACCCTTGTGCATTGTGTAGTGGTGGTGGGTCGTTCGACTAGTTGGCGCATTCATGCTAGATCCACACCACGAGGATGGCGGGTAGTCCCAGTCTCAAAGGAAGTGGTTCGGCCTTGGTGTGCCGTTTGCGAGTGGGGTTAGAGTAGGTAAAGTCGTCGAGTATCGACTTGCACTACCACCGAGACTCGTGGGAGTGGTAATGCACTTTCAGAGTTTTACTTGACTGATGTGATCGAATCTGGTCTTATATCTTCCGTAGTGGGCCTCTTGGCAATCCCGATGAGTAAAAGGCCACTCTGAAGTGCGAAAGTACATTGAAACTCCAGATTGCTCGATAAGCTGAGTTGTAGCGTGAAGCGATTTGAGGTGCGGGGGAAGCTGAGTCCCCGTTATGTTGGGCCAAGTATTTGCTGATGGCCGAGTCCGCCTACAACAACAGTTACCAAGCCAGTGTGGAGATGGCACCGTTCGAAGTCCTTTGCGGGCGGAAGTGCCGATCTCACGTGCATTGGGGTGATGTAGGTGAACGGGCGGTGATAGGTCCCGACGTGTTGCGGGAGGCGGAAGAAAGTTCGCCTCGCTCGTCAGCGGATGCTCACTGCGCAGTCGAGGCAACAAAGTTATGTCAATAAGCACCGTAGAGAATTGGAATTCGCGGTAGGAGACCGCGTGTTCTTAAAGGTCTCGCCTATGAGAGGCGTGAGACGGTTTGGAGTACGAGGAAAGTTGAGTCCTCGATACATTGGGCCGTGTGAACGGTTGGAACGTATTGGTGCGGTAGCGTATCGGATTGCATTGCCCCCGCAGCTAGCGGATGTCCATAACGTGTTTCACGTTTCTAACCTTCGAAAGTATGTTCATCATCCCAGACACACTGTGATGTTTGAACCGCCGGAGCTTCAAGAAGACTTGAGCTATGAAGAGTTTCCGGTGGCAATTATTGCTCGGGAGGTGCGCAAACTGCGAAATCGCGAGATTCCTTATGTTCGAGTTCGGTGGAGCAATCACGATGATTGTGAAGCCACTTGGGAGCTCGAGAGCGAGATGAAAATTCATCACCCTCATCTATTTGGTGAGTAAGGTATGAATTTGAGTTTAGGTTAAATATAAGGGTTCGTTTCGAGGACGAAACTCTTTTTAAGGAGGGAAGGATGTAAGATACCGAACTTCTGAAATCGTGAAGTTGCGGTGGAATGTGACATATATCGGATTCTTAATTTAAAAATAAATATAACTAAAGATAGTGTGAGATACTATTTTTATTGAATTTATAGAAGTAAAATATAAGTACGGGTGACTTGTCTTTGAAATCGGGCGAAACGGGAGATCTAGAATTTTTGTGGGAAACGGGATTGATAAATTAGCGAGAAAATGCACGATGTCGAGAAAATTATGAAAAGCGGAGGGTATGTCGGGATTATTTGTACGAGGCTAGATTTAAAGTTTCGTGCCGTTCTGATACCCGGAAGATGAGAAATAAAATCCGAACGCTATCTGATAGCGATTACGGTTCGGTACAATGTTCGATGACCAAACGGGGTCGAAAGCGAGACATTAAAGTTTCTTGCGTTAAGTTAAGTAAACCGAACACAAGTCAAATTTGAGCTCAATCGGACATTCCGAAGGGCGGGCAAAAAAATCAAAGCTTCGGCCAGAATTGAGGTGAATAGTATGATGAATAGTGTTGGGTTACTTAATTAAGAAGCAATGCTTCTTCTCCACCTTCCCAACCCGACAAAGACACAACACACCCACACACTCACGCACACATGGAGGAGAAAGAAAAACCCTCATTTCTCTCTCTAAATATCTCTCTCATCTCTCTATATTCCTCGCCCAAATTCGCGGCGTTGGCGGAGATCGAGCTTGCGAACGCATTGGAGGCGTCGGTTTGAGCTTTCGGGCGGCCGTTGAAGCGACGTGTTTTCGTCGCGGTGTTCACGTTTAGGTAAGCTTTTGGGATTTGACTTAATCCATAAGTTTAAGTGTTCTAATAGCCTCAAGTGTGATGCTAGCACATTAAATCCTTAATAATCGGATTATTTGGAGCATAATTAGAGGCTAGGGTTTAGAAATGCAATTTTCGCTATTAGATGGGTTTGATCTAAATTGAACCTATGTAAACCTAATTGCTAGGTAACGAAACACGTTGGCGAAGTCGGTTCGGCAATTCGTCGTGCCGTTGCGCAGATCTTGAGGTTTGAAGCCGTCAACGTAAAAATGGTCGCGACTTGCGGCGAAAGCTTCCAAAAATCGTGAGAATGGAATTGGGGGCTCGTGGCAACAAACCGAAGACCTATAATTTTCGGGGCTGCGAAGCGGAGCACGGTTGAGGCGCGATTGTAATATCGGGCCGTGCCGGATACGGATGTCGCGGGAGGCCGATTGCAAGTGACGACGAGCAATCGGAACGCGATAACAGGTGGGGGGTGCCATACCGAAGCCGTCGGGCTACCTTTTATGTCTAAGTACATTGTTGGTCATTATGCCTATGAATATATATATATATGTAGTGCTTGTGCATGTTAGGGTTGGTATGGTTAGATGACTTTCCTTACATGCTTCCTTATCGTGCGGAACTATAGGCGTCGCATTAGGACATAGGAGTGCCTTGCACGCTTCTTTATCGTGCGGCACCATAGGTTTGCATTTGGACATAGGAAGCATAGGAACGAAGATTATGACATTGAACCCTAGAGATGACTTAATCTTGCATGATTGCCAACTAGAGACATATGTGAACCAGGTAAAGAACTTGATGATTGACATTGTGACATAGTGTATAGAACACTAATGACATGAGAACCAAGTAGACAACTTGATGAATATTATTGCATTATAACTTAGTGTAAAGAACACTAGAGATATGTGAACCAAGTAAAGAACTTGATGATTAACATTATGACATAGTGTATGGAACACTAATGTAATGAGAACCAAGTAGACAACGTGATGAATGACATTGTATGGTAACTTAGTGTAAAGAACACTAGAGATATGTGAACCAAGTAAAGAACTTGATGATTGACATTATGACATAGTGTAGAGACACTAGCGACATGTGATCCAAGTAAATAACTTGATGATAAATGACATAGAGACATAGTGCTACAAAACACTTATGCATTACCCCTGTGTGGATGCCCTCCCAAAGTGGAGGAGAAGATCATACTCACACTGTCTGTTCAGCGCTCGTGGTGGTCGCTCCACACGAGTAGTGCGAGTCTCCGGATGTCTTGGCACGTGATTCGATAGGGATAGCCTATGTGGGGTCCCGAGGGATAGCCTATGTGGGGTCCCGCAGACAACCCATTGGGTTGAGTGGTGTGAGTCGTGGGCGAGTCTACGGGCTAGCCATTGATTGGGTAATAAACTCAAAGGAGTTATATAATTGGGTCCAGAAGTACATATTGAGCATAATAGAATTGCAAACATACGGGTTAGAGTTATATTAGCATGTTAGTAGTTACATGGCTAGAACATTTACTCTTACCTTGTTGTTAAAGGCATAGTAGTATTGCATTTCTCTTATTATGCTTTACTTACAGCACTTACAGTTTTAAGATAAATATCTATCTATCTATCTACTTATGCCTGCTTAGACCTATTTGGTAGATCGGTGGGGTCGGTGGCCGAGCCCACTGGGAACTAAGGAGGTTAGTTCTCACCCCACTCTATTACAGGTTCGAGCTCGCAGGCGGCTTGTGAGGATCGTGGCAAGGGCCTCGCGCCCTAATCGATAGTGGCCGCCTATTTGCATTAGAGCCTCCCCCGGTATTATTTTGGTATAAGTATATGATCGAGAAAAATCATGTATATTTTGGAAATGTGAACGCTTATGTATTTTGGGAAGAAACAACATGTATATTCGTTGTGAGTAAAAGAATGTAATTGGATGTAATCGAATGATGAATGGTTGTAATAGATAGACTCTTCTCTCTTTATATTACTTGTATGATTACTTGTATCTTGCTCTTACTTGATCGCACCTTTTGGTGCTTCGCTATTGTCATGTATGTTATAGAATTAGTTCCTGGGTAATTCTTTGTACATGACTTGTTGTCGAGCCTTGGGCGGACAGGAGAGGTGCTGTCCGTTCGGCGCCTGATCGGCGTCCCCGAACCGAACCAAATTGGTAGCGGTCTCGGGGCGTGACAATACTGTTTCCAAAGTTGTACTGATAGGGCGCAATTGATTAGTCTAATGTTGGTCCGGTTTTTGTTCTTGTGAACGTTGGCATCGATACGTTGCAAATTTACAATCTTGGGGCGTAATAAAACCAAATAATTTGGTTTTACTCATTGTTCGATTGAATGAGAAAATGTACTGTTTCCAAAGTTATACTGATAGGGCGCAACTGAGTAGTCTAAAGTTGGTCCGGTTTTGGTTCTTGTGAACGTTGGCATCGATAGTTTGCAAATTTACACTCTCGGGGCGCAATAGAACAAAATAATTAGGTTTTACACTTTGTTCGATTGAATGAGAAAAAGTACTGTTTCCAAAGTTATACTGATAGTGCGCAATTGAGTTGTCTAATGTTGGTCCGGTTTTTGTTCTGGTGAACGTTGGCATCGATACGTTGCAAATTTACACTCTCGGGGCGTAATAGAACAAAACAATTTGGTTTTACTCCTTGTTCGATTGAATGAGAAAATGTACTGTTTCCAATGTTATACAGATAGGGCGCAACTGAGTAGTGTAATGTTGGTCCGGTTTTGGTTCTTGTGAACGTTGGCATCGATAGGTTGCAAATTTACACTCTCGGGGCGTAATAGAACAAAATAATTAGGTTTTACTCATTGTTCGATTGAATGAGAAAATGTACTGTTTCCAAAGTTGTACTGATAGGGCGCAATTGAGTAGTCTAACGTTGGTCCCGTTTTAGTTCTTGTGAACGTTGGCATCGATAGGTTGCAAATTTACACTCTCGGGGCGTAATAGAACAAAATAATTAGGTTTTACTCTTTGTTCGATGGAAAGAGAAAATGAAGCATTTCCAAACTTAACACGATAGGCGCAACTGAGTAGTCTAATGTTGGTCCGGTTTTGGTTCTTGTGAAATTTGGCATCGATACGTTGCAAATTTACACTCTCGGGGCCTAATAGAACAAAATAATTAGGTTTTACTCATTGTTCGACTGAATGAGAAAATATCCTGTTTCCAAAGTTATACTGATAGGGCGCAACTGAGTAGTCTAATGTTGGTCCGGTATTGGTTCTTGTGAACGTTCGCATCGATACGTTGCAAATTTACAATCTCGGGGCGTAATAGAACAAAATAATTAGGTTTTACTCATTGTTCGATTGAATGAGAAAATGTACTGTTTCCAAAGTTGTACTGATAGTGCGCAATTGAGTAGTCTAACGTTGGTCCGGTTTTGGTTCTTGTGAACGTTGGCATCGATAGGTTGCAAATTTACACTCTCGGGGCGTAATAGAACAAAATAATTTGTTTTTACTCTTTGTTCGATTGAATGAGAAAATGTACTGTTTCCAAAGTTATTCTGAGAGTGCGCAATTGAGTTGTCTAATGTTGGTTCGGTTTTGGTTCTTGTGAACGTTGGCATCGATAGTTTGCAAATTTACACTCTCGGGGCGCAATAGAACAAAATAATTAGGTTTTACTCTTTGTTCGATTGAATGAGAAAAATACGATTTCCAAAGTTATGCGATAGGCGCAATTGAGTAGTCCAATTTTGGTCGCGTTTTTGTTATTTTGAACGTTGGCAATGATAGGTTGCAAATTTACACTCTCGGGGCGTAATAGAATAAAATAATTAGGTTTTACTCATTGTTCGATTGAATGAGAAAATGTCTTTGTTTCCAAAGTTATACTGAGAGGGCGGAACTGAGTAGTTTAATGTTGGTCCGGTTTTGGTTCTTGTGAACTTTGGCATCGATACGTTGCAAAGTTACACTCTCTGGGCCTAATAGAAAAAAATAATTAGGTTTTACTCAATGTTCGATTGAATGAGAAAATGTACTGTTTCCAATGTTATACGATAGTGCGCAATTGAGTAGTCTAATGTTGGTTCGGTTTTGGTTCTTGTGAACGTTGGCATCGATAGGTTGCAAATTTACACTCTCGGGGCGTTATAGAACAAAATAATAAGGTTTTACTCATTGTTCGATTGAATGAGAAAATGTACTGTTTCCAAAGTTGTGCGATAGGCGCAATTGATTAGTCTAATGTTGGTCGGTTTTGTTTTTTGTGAACGTTGGCATCGATAGGTTGCAAATTTACACTCTCGGGGCGTAATAGAACAAAATAATTAGGTTTTACTCTTTGTTCGATTGAATGTGAAAAGGTAACGTTTCCAAAGTTATACTGATAGGGTGGAATTGAGTAGTCCAATGTTGGTCCGGTTTTGTTTCTTGTGAACGTTGGCATCGATAGGTTGCAAATTTACACTCTCGGGGCGTAATAGAACAAAATAATTTGGTTTTACTCATTGTTCGATTGAATTAGAAAATGTCTTGTTTCCAAAGTTATAGTGACGGGCGCAATTGAGTAGTCTAATGTTGGTCCGGTTTTTGTTCTTGTGAACGTTGGCATCGATACGTTACAAATTTACACTCTCGGGAGTAATAGAACAAAATAATAAGGTTTTACTCACTTCGATTTAAAGAGAAAATGTACTGTTTCCAAAGTTGTACTGATAGGACGCAATTGATTAGTCTAATGTTGGTCCGGTTTTTGTTCTTGTGAACGTTGGCATCGATAGGTTGCAAATTTACACTCTCGGGGCGTAATAAAACCAAATAATTTCGTTTTACTCATTGTTCGATTGAATGAGAAAATGTACTGTTTCCAAAGTTATGCGATAGGCGCAACTGAGTATTCTAATTATGGACCGGTTTTGGTTCTTTTGAACTTTGGCATGGATACGTTACAAATTTACACACTCGGGGCGTAATAGAACAAAATAATTAGGTTTTACTCATTGTTCGATTGAATGAGAAAATTTACAGTTTCCAAAGTTATACTGATAGGGCGCAACTTAGTAGTCTAATGTTAGTCCGGTTTTGGTTCTTGTGAACGTTGGCATCGAAAGGTTGCAAATTTACACTCTCGGGGCGTAATAGAACAAAATAATTAGGTTTTTACTCTTTGTTCGATTGAATGAGAAAATGTACTGTTTCCAAAGTTGTACTGATAGGGCGCAATTGATTAGTCTAATGTTGGTCCGGTTTTTGTTCTTGTGAACGTTGGCATCGATACGTTGCAAATTTACACTCTTGGGGCGTAATAAAACCAAATAATTTGGTTTTACTCATTGTTCGATTGAATGAGAAAATATACTGTTTCCAAAGTTATACTGATAGGCGCAACCGAGTAGTCTAATGTTGGTCGGTTTTGGTTCTTGTGAACGTTGGCATCGATAGTTTGCAAATTTACACTCTCGGGCGCAATAGAACAAAATAATTAGGTTTTACTCTTTGTTCGATTGAATGAGAAAAATCTTTCCAAAGTTATGCGATAGTGCGCAATTGAGTTGTCTAATGTTGGTCCGGTTTTTGTCCTGGTGAACGTTGGCATCGATACGTTGCAAATTTACACTCTCGGGGCGTAATAGAACAAAATAATTTGGTTTTACTCATTGTTCGATTGAATGAGAAAATGTCTTGTTTCCAATGTTATACGAGATAGGGCGCAACCGAGTAGTGTAATGTTGGTGGTTTTGGTTCTTGTGAACGTTGGCATCGATAGGTTGCAAATTTACACTCTCGGGCGTAATAGAACAAAATAATTAGGTTTTACACATTGTTCGATTGAATGAGAAAATGTACTGTTTCCAAAGTTATACTGATAGGGCGCAATTGAGTAGTCCAATGTTGGTCCGGTTCTGGTTCTTGTGAACGTTGGCATTGATAGGTTGTAAATTTACACTCTCGGGGCGAAATAGAACAAAATAATTAGGTTTTACTCATTGTTCGATGGAATGAGAAAATGTACTATTTCCAAAGTTAACCTGATAGGGCGCAACTGAGTAGTCTAATGTTGGTCCGGTTTTGGTTCTTGTGAAATTTGGCATCGATACGTTGCAAATTTACACTCTCGGGGCCTAATAGAACAAAATAATTAGGTTTTACTCATTGTTCGACTGAATGAGAAAATATCCTGTTTCCAAAGTTATACGATAGGCGCAGAGTAGTCTAATGTTGGTCCGGTATTGGTTCTTGTGAACGTTGGCATCGATACGTTGCAAATTTACACTCTCGGGGCGTAATAGAACAAAATAATTAGGTTTTACTCATTGTTCGATTGAATGAGAAAATGTCCTGTTTCCAAAGTTATACTGATAGGGCGCAACTGAGTAGTCTAATGTTGGTCCGGTATTGGTTCTTGTGAACGTTGGCATCGATACGTTGCAAATTTACAATCTCGGGGCGTAATAGAACAAAATAATTAGGTTTTACTCATTGTTCGATTGAATGAGAAAATGTACTGTTTCCAAAGTTATACTGATAGGGCGCAAATGAATAGTCTAATGTTGGTCCGGTTTTGGTTCTTGTGAACGTTGGCATCGATAGGTTGCAAATTTACACTCTCGGGGCGTAATAGAACAAAATAATTAGGTTTTACTCTTTGTTCGATTGAGTGAGAAAAAGTACTGTTTCCAAAGTTATACTGATAGGGCGCAATTGAGTAGTCCAATGTTGGTCCGGTTTTGGTTGTTGTGAATGCTGGCAATGATAGGTTGCAAATTTACACTCTCGGGGCGTAATAGAATAAAATAATTTGGTTTTACTCATTGTTCGATTGAATGAGAAAATGTACTATTTCCGAAGTTATGCGAGAGGCGCAAGTGAGTAGTTTAATGTTGGTCCGGTTTTGGTTCTTGTGAACTTTGGCATCGATACGTTGCAAATTTACACTCTCGGGGCCAAATAGAAAAAAATAATTAGGTTTTACGCAATGTTCGATTGAATGAGAAAATGTACTGTTTCCAATGTTATACTGATAGTGCGCAATTGAGTAGTCTAATGTTGGTCCGGTTTTGGTTCTTGTGAACGTTGGCATCTATAGGTTGCAAATTTACACTCTCGCGGCGTAATAGAACAAAATAATTAGGTTTTACTCTTTGTTCGATTGAATGAGAAAAAGTACTGTTTCCAAAGTTATACTGATAGGGCGCAATTGATTAGTCTAATGTTGGTCCGGTTTTGTTTCCTGTGAACGTTGGCATCGATAGGTTGCAAATTTACACTCTCGGGGCGTAATAGAACAAAATAATAAGGTTTTACTCATTGTTCGATTGAATGAGAAAATGTACTGTTTCCAAAGTTATGCGATAGGGTGCAATTGAGTAGTCCAATGTTGGTCCGGTTTTGGTTCTTGTGAACGTTGGCATCGATACGTTGTAAATTTACACACTCGGGGCGTAATAGAACAAAATTATTAGGTTTTACTCATTGTTCGATTGAATGAGAAAATGTACTATTTCCAAAGTTATACTGAGAGGGCGCAACTGAGTAGTCAAATGTTGGTCCGGTTTTGGTTCTTGTGAACTTTGGCATCGATACGTTGGAAATTTACACTCTCGGGGCCGAATAGAACAAAATAATTAGGTTTTACTCATTGTTCGATTGAATGAGAAAATGTGCTGTTTCCAATGTTATACTGATAGTGCGGAATTGAGTAGTCTAATGTTGGTCCGGTTTTGGTTCTTGTGAACGTTGGCATCGATAGGTTGCAAATTTACACTCTCAGGGCGTTATAGAACAAAATAATAAGGTTTTACTCATTGTTCGATTGAATGAGAAAATGTACTGTTTCCAAAGTTATACTGATAGTGCGCATTTGAGTAGTCTAATGTTGGTCCGGTTTTGGTTCTTGTGAACGTTGGCAACTATAGGTTGCAAATTTACACTCTCGCGGCGTAATAGAACAAAATAAAAAGGTTTTACTCATTGTTCGATTTAATGAGAAAATGTACTGTTTCCAAAGTTGTACTGATAGGGCGCAATTGATTAGTCTAATGTTGGTCGGTTTTTTGTCAACGTTGGCATCGATAGGTTGCAAATTTACACTCTCGGGCGTAATAGAACAAAATAATTAGGTTTTACTCTTTGTTCGATTGAATGAGAAAAGGTAATGTTTCCAAAGTTATACGATAGGGTGCAATTGAGTAGTCCAATGTTGGTCGGTTTGGTTCTTGTGAACGTTGGCATCGATACGTTGTAAATTTACACTCTCGGTCATAATAGAACAATATAATTTGGTTTTACTCATTGTTCGTGAATTAGAAAATGTCTTGTTTTCAAAGTTATGCGATAGTGCGCAATTGAGTAGTCTAATGTTGGTCCGGTTTTTGTTCTTGTGAACGTTGGCATCGATACGTTACAAATTTACACTCTCGGGGAGTAATAGAACAAAATAATTAGGTTTTACTCATTGTTCGATTTAATGAGAAAATGTACTGTTTCCAAAGTTGTACTGATAGGCGCAATTGATTAGTCTAATGTTGGTCCGATTTTTGTTCTTGTGAACGTTGGCATCGATACGTTGCAAATTTACAATCTAGGGGCGTAATAAAACCAAATAATTTGGTTTTACTCATTGTTCGATTGAATGAGAAAATGTAATGTTTCCAAAGTTATACTGATAGGGCGCAACTGTGTAGTCTAATTTTGGTCCGGTTTTGGTTCTTTTGAACTTTGGCATGGATACGTTGCAAATTTACACACTCGGGGCGTAATAGAACAAAATAATTAGGTTTTACTCATTGTTCGATCGAATGAGAAAATGTACGATTTCAAAGATATCGATAGGAACCGAGTAATCTAATGTTGGTGCGGTTTTGGTTCTTGTGAACGTTGGCATCGATAGGTTGCAAATTTACACTCTCGGGGCGAAATAGAACAAAATAATTAGGTTTTTCTCTTTGTTCGATTGAATAAGAAAATGTACTTTTTTCAAAGTTATACTGATAGTGCGCAATTGAGTTGTCTAATGTTGGTTCGGTTTTGGTTCTTGTGAACGTTGGCATCGATAGTTTGCAAATTTACACTCTCGGGGCGCAATAGAACAAAATAATTAGGTTTTACTCTTTGTTCGATTGAATGAGAAAAAGTACTGTTTCCAAAGTTATACTGATAGGGCGCAATTGAGTAGTCCAATGTCGGTCCGGTTTTGGTTCTTGTGAACGTTGGCAATGATAGGTTGCAAATTTACACTGTCGGGGCGTAATAGAACAAAATAATTAGGTTTTACTCATTGTTCGATTGAATGAGAAAATGTACTGTTTCCAAAGTTATGCGAGAGGCGCAAGCGAGTAGTTTAATGTTGGATCGGTTTTGGTTCTTGTGAACTTTGACATCGATACGTTGCAAATTTACACTCTCGGGGCCTAATAGAAAAAAATAATTAGGTTTTACTCAATGTTCGATTGAATGAGAAAATGTACTGTTTCCAATGTTATACTGATAGTGCGCAATTGAGTAGTCTAATGTCGGTCCGGTATTGGTTCTTGTGAATGTTGGCATCGATAGGATGCAAATTTACACTCTCGCGGCGTAATAGAACAAAATAAAAAGGTTTTACTCATTGTTCGATTTAATGAGAAAATGTACTGTTTCCAAAGTTGTACTGATAGGGCGCAATTGATTAGTCTAATGTTGGTCCGGTTTTGTTTTTTGTCAACGTTGGCATCGATAGGTTGCAAATTTACACTCTCGGGGCATAATAGAACAAAATAATTAAGTTTTACTCTTTGTTCGATTGAATGAGAAAAGGTAATGTTTCCAAAGTTATACTGATAGGGCGCAACTGAGTAGTCTAATGTTGGTCCGGTTTTGGTTCTTGTGAACGTTGGCATCGATAGGTTGCAAATTTACACTCTCGGGGCGTAATAGAACAAAATAATTTGGTTTTACTCATTGTTCGATTGAATTAGAAAATGTACTGTTTCCAAAGTTATACTGATAGGGCGCAATTGAATAGTCTAATGTTGGTGCGGTTTTTGTTCTTGTGAACGTTGGCATCGATACGTAACAAATTTACACTCTCGGGGAGTAATAGAACAAAATAATTAGGTTTTACTCTCTGTTCGATTTAATGAGAAAATGTACTGTTTCCAAAGTTGTACTGATAGGGCACAATTGATTAGTCTAATTTTGGTCCAGTTTTTGTTCTTGTGAACCTTGGCATCGATACGTTGCAAATTTACAATCTCGGGGCGTAATAAAACCAAATAATTTGGTTTTATTCATTGTTCGATTGAATGAGAAAATGTACTGTTTCCAAAGTTATGCGATAGGCGCAAGCGATTAGTCTAATTTTGGTCCGGTTTTGGTTCTTTTGAACTTTGGCATGGATACGTTGCAAATTTACACACTCGGGGCGTAATAGAACAAAATAATTAGGTTTTACTCATTGTTCGATTGAATGAGAAAATGTACAGTTTCCAAAGTTATACTGATAGGGCGCAACTTAGTAGTCTAATGTTGGTCCGGTTTTGGTTCTTGTGAACGTTGGCATCGAAAGGTTGCAAATTTACACTCTCGGGGCGTAATCGAACAAAATAATTAGGTTTTACTCTTTGTTCGATTGAATGAGAAAATGTATTGTTTCCAAAGTTATACTGATAGGGCGCAATTGAGTAGTCCACTATTGGTCCGGTTTTGGTTCTTGTGAACGTTGGCATTGATAGGTTGCAAATTTACACTCTCGGGGCGTAATAGAACAAAATAATTAGGTTTTACTCTTTGTTCGATTGAATGAGAAAATGTACTGTTTCCAAAGTTATACTGATAGGGCGCAATTGATTAGTCTAATGTTGGTCCGGTTTTTGTTCTTGTGAACGTTGGCATCGATACGTTGCAAATTTACAAGGGGCGTAATAAAACCAAATAATTTGGTTTTACTCATTGTTCGATTGAATGAGAAAATGTCTTTGTTTCCAAAGTTATGCGATAGGCGCAATGAGTAGTCTAATGTTGGTCCGGTTTTGGTTCTTGTGAACATTGGCATCGATAGTTTGCAAATTTACACTCTCGGGGCGCAATAGAACAAAATAATTAGGTTTTACTCTTTGTTCGATTGAATGAGAAAAAGTACTGCTTCCAAAGTTATACTGATAGTGCGCAATTGAGTTGTCTAATGTTGGTCCGGTTTTGTTACGGTGAACGTTGGCATCAATACGTTGCAAATTTACACTCTCGGGGCGTAATAGAACAAAATAATTTGGTTTTACTCATTGTTCGATTGTGAGAAAATGTACTGTTTCCAATGTTATACAGATAGGGCGCAACTGAGTAGTGTAATGTTGGTCCGGTTTTGGTTCTTGTGAACGTTGGCATCGATAGGTTGCAAATTTACACTCTCGGGCGTAATAGAACAAAATAATTAGGTTTTACTCTTTGTTCGATTGAATGAGAAAATGTCTTGTTTCCAAAGTTATGCGATAGGGCGTAATTGAGTAGTCCAATGTTGGTACGGTTCTGGTTCTTGTGAACGTTGGCATTGATAGGTTGTAAATTTACACTCTCGGGGCGTAATAGAACAAAATAATTAGGTTTTACTCATTGTTCGATGGAATGAGAAAATGAACTGTTTCCAAACTTAACCTGATAGGGCGCAACTGAGTAGTCTAATGTTGGTCCGGTTTTGGTTCTTGTGAAATTTGGCATCGATACGTTGCAAATTTACACTCTCGGGGCGTAATAGAACAAAATAATTAGGTTTTACTCATTGTTGAATGAGAAAATATCCTGTTTCCAAAGTTATACTGATAGGGCGCAACTGAGTAGTCTAATGTTGGTACGGTATTGGTTCTTGTGAACGTTGGCATCGATACGTTGCAAATTTACAATCTCGGGGCGTAATAGAACAAAATAATTAGGTTTTACTCTTTGTTCGATTGAATGAGAAAATGTACTGTTTCCAAAGTTATACTGATAGGGCGCAATTGAGTAGTCCAATGTTGGTCCGGTTTTGGTTCTTGTGAACGTTGGCAATGATAGGTTGCAAATTTACACTCTCGGGGCGTAATAGAACAAAATAATTAGGTTTTACTCATTGTTCGATTGAATGAGAAAATGTATTGTTTCCAAAGTTATGCGAGAGGCGCAACTGAGTAGTTTAATGTTGGTCCGGTTTTGGTTCTTGTGAACTTTGACATCGATACGTTGCAAATTTACACTCTCGGGGCCTAATAGAAAAAAATAATTAGGTTTTACTCAATGTTCGATTGAATGAGAAAATGTACTGTTTCCAATGTTATACTGATAGTGCGCAATTGAGTAGTCTAATGTCGGTCCGGTATTGGTTCTTGTGAATGTTGGCATCGATAGGATGCAAATTTACACTCTCGCGGCGTAATAGAACAAAATAAAAAGGTTTTACTCATTGTTCGATTTAATGAGAAAATGTCTTGTTTCCAAAGTTGTGCGATAGGGCGCAATTGATTAGTCTAATGTTGGTCCGGTTTTGCTTTTTGTCAACGTTGGCATCGATAGGTTGCAAATTTACACTCTCGGGGCGTAATAGAACAAAATAATTAAGTTTTACTCTTTGTTCGATTGAATGAGAAAAGGTACTGTTTCCAAAGTTATACTGTTAGGGCGCAACTGAGTAGTCTAATGTTGGTCCGGTTTTGTTTCTTGTGAACGTTGGCATCGATCGGTTGCAAATTTACACTCTCGGGGCGTAATAGAACAAAATAATAAGGTTTTACTCATTGTTCGATTGAATGAGAAAATGTCTTTTTTCCAAAGTTATGCGATAGGGCGCAATTGAATAGTCTAATGTTGGTGCGGTTTTGTTCTTGTGAACGTTGGCATCGATACGTAACAAATTTACACTCTCGGGGAGTAATAGAACAAAATAATTAGGTTTTACTCTGTTCGATTTAATGAGAAAATGTACTGTTTCCAAAGTTGTACTGATAGGGCACAATTGATTAGTCTAATTTTGGTCCA
The DNA here is from genome assembly GCA_025177825.1 of Aechmea fasciata. Classification (NCBI taxonomy): domain Eukaryota; kingdom Viridiplantae; phylum Streptophyta; class Magnoliopsida; order Poales; family Bromeliaceae; genus Aechmea; species Aechmea fasciata. The sequence continues at coordinate 14,183,442 of CM045928.1, read as the reverse complement.
GTTTTTGTTCTTGTGAACCTTGGCATCGATACGTTGCAAATTTACAATCTCGGGGCGTAATAAAACCAAATAATTTGGTTTTATTCATTGTTCGATTGAATGAGAAAATGTACTGTTTCCAAAGTTATACTGATAGGGCGCAACTGATTAGTCTAATTTTGGTCCGGTTTTGGTTCTTTTGAACTTTGGCATGGATACGTTGCAAATTTACACACTCGGGGCGTAATAGCACAAAATAATTAGGTTTTACTCATTGTTCGATTGAATGAGAAAATGTACAGTTTCCAAAGTTATACTGTTAGGGCGCAACTTAGTAGTCTAATGTTGGTCCGGTTTTGGTTCTTGTGAACGTTGGCATCGAAAGGTTGCAAATTTACACTCTCGGGGCGTAATCGAACAAAATAATTAGGTTTTACTCTTTGTTCGATTGAATGAGAAAATGTATTGTTTCCAAAGTTATACTGATAGGGCGCAATTGAGTAGTCCACTATTGGTCCGGTTTTGGTTCTTGTGAACGTTGGCATTGATAGGTTGCAAATTTACACTCTCGGGGCGTAATAGAACAAAATAATTAGGTTTTACTCTTTGTTCGATTGAATGAGAAAATGTACTGTTTCCAAAGTTGTACTGATAGGGCGCAATTGATTAGTCTAATGTTGGTCCGGTTTTTGTTCTTGTTAACGTTGGCATCGATACGTTGCAAATTTACAATCTAGGGGCGTAATAAAACCAAATAATTTGGTTTTACTCATTGTTCGATTGAATGAGAAAATGTACTGTTTCCAAAGTTATACTGATAGGGCGCAACTGAGTAGTCTAATGTTGGTCCGGTTTTGGTTCTTGTGAACATTGGCATCGATAGTTTGCAAATTTACACTCTCGGGGCGCAATAGAACAAAATAATTAGGTTTTACTCTTTGTTCGATTGAATGAGAAAAATCTTGCTTCCAAAGTTATGCGATAGTGCGCAATTGAGTTGTCTAATGTTGGTCGGTTTTGTTAGGTGAACGTTGGCATCGATACGTTGCAAATTTACACTCTCGGGCGTAATAGAACAAAATAATTTGGTTTTACTCATTGTTCGATTGTGAGAAAATGTCTTGTTTCCAATGTTATACGAGATAGGCGCAACCGAGTAGTGTAATGTTGGTCCGGTTTTGCATCTTGTGAACGTTGGCATCGATAGGTTGCAAATTTACACTCTCGGGGCGTAATAGAACAAAATAATTAGGTTTTACTCTTTGTTCGATTGAATGAGAAAATGTACTGTTTCCAAAGTTATACTGATAGGGCGCAATTGAGTAGTCCAATGTTGGTACGGTTCTGGTTCTTGTGAACGTTGGCATTGATAGGTTGTAAATTTACACTCTCGGGGCGTAATAGAACAAAATAATTAGGTTTTACTCATTGTTCGATGGAATGAGAAAATGTACTGTTTCCAAAGTTAACCTGATAGGGGGGGCAACTGAGTAGTCTAATGTTGGTCCGGTTTTGGTTCTTGTGAAATTTGGCATCGATACGTTGCAAATTTACACTCTCGGGGCCTAATAGAACAAAATAATTAGGTTTTACTCATTGTTCGACTGAATGAGAAAATATCCTGTTTCCAAAGTTATACTGATAGGGCGCAACTGAGTAGTCTAATGTTGGTCCGGTATTGGTTCTTGTGAACGTTGGCATCGATACGTTGCAAATTTACAATCTCGGGGCGTAATAGAACAAAATAATTAGGTTTTACTCATTGTTCGATTGAATGAGAAAATGTACTGTTTCCAAAGTTATACTGATAGGGCGCAATTGAATAGTCTAATGTTGGTCCGGTTTTGGTTCTTGTGAACGTTGGCATCGATAGGTTGCAAATTTACACTCTCGGGACGTAATAGAACAAAATAATTTGGTTTTACTCTTTGTTCGATTGAATGAGAAAATTTACTGTTTCCAAAGTTATACTGAGAGTGCGCAATTGAGTTGTCTAATGTTGGTTCGGTTTTGTTTCTTGTGAACGTTGGCATCGATTGTCACGCCCCGTGCCCGCCAATTTGGTCGGATTCGGGCGCGTCGAACAGACCGCCGAACGGACAGAGTTTCCCCTGTACGTTCAAGGCGTCGCAATCCATACAATTACAAGAGGTTCCAAAAAGGAATAGATATCACAATCAGATTGCATGAGGAAGTATCATAAACATAAAACAGCTACTTGCTATTACAACCATTCGTCTCGATTTAGAATTTTATATTAACTTTAAACTTTAAACTTCCTAATACAATCTAGTTATTACAAATTTGATTACAATTTGTTCTCCCTTGCTATACCCCTAAGCTTTGTCAACTGGGATACTTCTATCTCTGGTCTCCTGGTAGGGCGCTATCTACTGAGCTACGCCCTTGCCTCGCGCTGCCGCTGCGCCGCTCACGTGTGTACCTGTACCCCCAAAACGCAACACGGGGTGAGAACTATTGTCCATAGTTCTCGTGGGTACGGTCACCCAAGAGAACAAATTTCGACCAATAGGTCCAAGGAGGCCTGAGATATGTTAGTCCAAAAACATATATATATATATATAATTTGCAACTAACATAAAAACCTGCCTCGCAATATGCAATATGCAAATCATTACTTAGCTCTTAGCTTTTCTTTACTTTATTGCTATTCTTTACTTTAGCTTTTCCATTCTTACTTCGCTATTGATTAAGTTAGCTATTTATATTCTTACTCTTTACTCTTGGCACATATGCTATTTAGCAAATACTTCTAAGGTCCACTCTACCTTAGCTCACTATGCCACCCGACTCGGTCTTGAGTCAATCAAATGCGGATAATCCGCCTGCTGTCTAGCCCGAGGTGTTGGACGTCTCACAACTACCTCAGCTGTCAACAGCCTGCCGCCCTCTGTGACTCAGCCTCGGAGCGGCGAAATCGTCGCACACGCTCGTCACCCTCAGTGGTGTCCCAACTCTGGAACGGCTCGAGTCACCTGACATAACCATTCTGGTGGCGAACACGGCGGACTTACCCAGCGAGGACCCAAGTCATGACTTAACCATCTGGCGGCGAACTAATCGCACCTCACCCAACAATGGTTTGAGTCACTCCTTCGCCTCCTGGCGCGCCCGTATCGTTACCCAGCAATGGTTTCCAAACTCATGGTGTCAACATTCATGGCGGTCTTATCCTCACCCGGCTCAACCGGTATCGAACTCATTTTGGCTCACCCACCCGGCGGCGAAATCGTCGCACAACGCCACGTCAGTGGTATAGCCCTGGACGGCGAAATCGTCGCACACGCCCGGCACCCTCAGTGGTGCACATATCACGGGATTCCATGAATCCGTTTCACTTAGCTTGAGGGTTAGCTAGGCCCTCAAGAGACGACCCTCTAGGTCCATTGTCTTTACCTCCTAGGTCTACTTGACACTAGGGTTCATTCATCATCACATAACCTAGGTTGACTTAACTCTAGGTTCAATGTCATTCCAACTCGACCTATGTTTACTCACACTAGGTCCATTATCATCCTTGTCCAACCTATGTCCTTGACACTAGGTACAACGTCATTCACCTAGATCCATATGACTCTAGGTTTACTATAACCTATGTTCATTACACTAGGTTAAGTTGCCACACTCCTAGGTCCATTGACTCTAGGTTTACTATAACCTATGTTCATTAACAACACTAGGTTAGATGCCACTCGATCTATAGGTGAATTTAGTTCATGACTCACATTACTTAGCATTCTTACACTTGGCATTCTTACTTAGCATTCATGCACTTAGCATTCTTTACTTCATTATTTATCTCATGCATACTTGTTCTCTAGCATTTCTATATCATGCTCATCTGGTGTTTACCTAGCATTATTTATCATGCTATCTCATTCATCTACTTAGCATTTTACACTAGATTCTTTAACATGCATTTCCTATACATGGATCACATGCATCAAGTTGAAACCTTTACTCTTAGACATATATAGGCGACCTAGTCGCTTCGGTAAACACACCCACCTCAATTCGCACTCCGATTGCTCGTCGACACTTGCAATCGGCCGCCCGCGGCACTCTTGACCCGGTTCGGCTCGAACTCTTTCACGACCAACCAAACGGTCTCCGAATTGCAATCCGAGACTTTGTGTCGTTGCCCCACGCCTTTAAGTTGCCCCAGTTCCGTTTTCATGAATTTAGGGCTCCTATCTTGCGTGCTGCGGACATCTGGTATGAATATATTAAATAATTAATATCTTTGTACTCGCTCGTCGAAACACCGAACCGAGCGCGCCAACGCGTTCGTTGCACCCCCAATTAGGTTTCCATAGGGTCAAATGAGATCAATCTCATCTATTTCTAAAAACCCCATTTTGGAGCCCTAGGTTTGCATCTATGCAATCCCACCGATTTGATCCCTAGAACAAGCAATAGAGAGCTTGTCTAACCTCTAGGAACTCATCTAAGAGCACTAGAACCATCCATAGGGTGCTTAGAGCAAACCCTAGAAATCCACCATTAGAGCACCTTGAAGAACACATGATTTTCATGAGTTCCCAAGTCTCTACAAGGTTCTAAAGCTTGCAAGAAGATCAAAACTCTAGATCTAGGGTTTAGAAACCCTCTACTAGAAGATTTACCATGAGAGGAGCAAAGGCTTACCTCTACAAGAAGCCCTCTTGCACAAAGGAGAGGAAGAAGATGGCCCAAGGGACCTCCATCTTCATCTTCTTCATCATCTCCATCTTCTTCTTCTTCTTCTTCTTCTCTTTTCTTCTTCTCTTTTTCTTTCTCCTCTTCTTCCCCTCTTGCTGTCGAACAGAGAGAGAGAGAGGGAGCTGAGTGAGTGAGAGAGAGAAAGAGAGTGTTTAATCCACTCTATACACTCATCTCATGCCCACTTTGCATATAAACCCCTCAACTTTTCATCTATTGCAACAGCCCAAACTGGGCATTTTCGGGCTGCAGAGACCGGTCTCCATGTCTGGGGTCCGGACTCCAAGTATCTTCGCCAGAGTCCCATCGCGCGTGGGATCCGGACCACCACTCGGATTCGGATCCCGTGGCGGACTTTCCAGACTTAGCCAAATTTTTCACTGACTTCGAGGGTGGACCGGTCTGGCCTCCCGATCCGGATCCCGAAAGCAGGATTTTCAGGACTTAGCCATTTTTTCAGCTTTTTCACCGTTTCTTCTCCGTTTCAACTCACTTTTGACCCGTTCGACCTCCGATTAGTTTCAAATCGAACCGAGACTCTCCAAACATGATTTAAATCATGTCCACATCATTATCTCATCCGCGCAAGCGTCGGATTTAGCTCGTGGCCCAAGATAGCCTTTCGGGCTTCGTTCACGCACCTGGTGCATCGAAAACACCCGAAAGCTTCCAAACTTCACGGGAACCATTCTTATGGCCTTCTAAGCCAACATACCTCGTGACTTCATGACTTTAAAAGTTCGGGGTGTTACATCGATAGTTTGCAAATTTACACTCTCGGGGCGCAATAGAACAAAATAATTAGGTTTTACTCTTTGTTCGATTGAATGAGAAAAAGTACTGTTTCCAAAGTTATACTGATAGGGCGCAATTGACTAGTCCAATGTTGGTCCGGTTTTGGTTGTTGTGAACGTTGGCAATGATAGGTTGCAAATTTACACTCTCGGGGCGTAATAGAATAAAATAATTAGGTTTTACTCATTGTTCGATTGAATGAGAAAATGTACTATTTCCAAAGTTATACTGAGAGGGCGCAACTGAGTAGTTTAATGTTGGTCCGGTTTTGGTTCTTGTGAACTTTGTCTTCGATACGTTGCAAATTTACACTCTCGGGGCCTAATAGAAAAAAATAATTAGGTTTTACTCAATGTTCGATTGAATGAGAAAATGTACTGTTTCCAACGTTATACTGATAGTGCGCAATTGAGTAGTCTAATGTTGGTCCGGTTTTGGTTCTTGTGAACGTTGGCAACTATAGGTTGCAAATTTACACTCTCGCGGCGTAATAGAACTAAATAAAAAGGTTTTACTCATTGTTCGATTTAATGAGAAAATGTACTGTTTCCAAAGTTGTACTGATAGGGCGCAATTGATTAGTCTAATGTTGGTCCGGTTTTATTTTTTGTCAACGTTGGCATCGATAGGTTGCAAATTTACACTCTCGGGGCGTAATAGAACAAAATAATTAGGTTTTACTCTTTGTTCGATTGAATGAGAAAAGGTAATGTTTCCAAAGTTATACTGATAGGGTGCAATTGAGTAGTCCAATGTTGGTCCGGTTTTGGTTCTTGTGAACGTTGGCATCGATACGTTGTAAATTTACACACTCGGGGCATAATAGAACAAAATAATTAGGTTTTACTCATTGTTCGATTGAATGAGAAAATGTACTGTTTCCAAAGTTATACTGAGAGGGCGCAACTGAGTAGTCAAATGTTGGTCCGGTTTTGGTTCTTGTGAACTTTGGCATCGATACGTTGGAAATTTACACTCTCGGGGCCGAATAGAACAAAATAATTAGGTTTTACTCATTGTTCGATTGAATGAGAAAATGTACTGTTTCCAATGTTATACTGATAGTGCGCAATTGAGTAGTCTAATGTTGGTTCGGTTTTGGTTCTTGTGAACGTTGGCATCGATAGGTTGCAAATTTACACTCTCGGGGCGTTATAGAACAAAATAATAAGGTTTTACTCATTGTTCGATTGAATGAGAAAATGTAGTGTTTCCAAAGTTATACTGATAGTGCGCATTTGAGTAGTCTAATGTTGGTCCGGTTTTGGTTCTTGTGAACGTTGGCAACTATAGGTTGCAAATTTACACTCTCGCTGCGTAATAGAACAAAATAAAAAGGTTTTACTCATTGTTCGATTTAATGAGAAAATGTACTGTTTCCAAAGTTGTACTGATAGGGCGCAATTGATTAGTCTAATGTTGGTCCGGTTTTTTTTTTGTCAACGTTGGCATCGATAGGTTGCAAATTTACACTCTCGGGGCGTAATAGAACAAAATAATTAGGTTTTACTCTTTGTTCGTTTGAATGAGAAAAGGTAATGTTTCCAAAGTTATACTGATAGGGTGCAATTGAGTAGTCCAATGTTGGTCCGGTTTTGGTTCTTGTGAACGTTGGCATCGATACGTTGTAAATTTACAGTCTCGGGGCGTAATAGAACAAAATAATTTGGTTTTACTCATTGTTCGATTGAATTAGAAAATGTACTGTTTCCAAAGTTATACTGATAGGGCGCAATTGAGTAGTCTAATGTTGGTCCGGTTTTTGTTCTTGTGAACGTTGGCATCGATACGTTACAAATTTACACTCTCAGGGAGTAATAGAACAAAATAATTAGGTTTTACTCATTGTTCGATTTAATGAGAAAATGTACTGTTTCCAAAGTTGTACTGATAGGGCGCAATTGATTAGTCTAATGTTGGTCCGATTTTTGTTCTTGTGAACGTTGGCATCGATACGTTGCAAATTTACAATCTAGGGGCGTAATAAAACCAAATAATTTGGTTTTACTCATTGTTCGATTGAATGAGAAAATGTACTGTTTCCAAAGTTATACTGACAGGGCGCAACTGAGTAGTCTAATTTTGGTCCGGTTTTGGTTCTTTTGAACGTTGGCATGGATACGTTGCAAATTTACACTCTCGGGGCGTAATAGAACAAAATAATTAGGTTTTACTCATTGTTCGATTGAATGAGAAAACGTACTGTTTCCAAAGTTATACTGATAGGGCGCAATTGAGTGTCTAATGTTGGTCCGGTTTTGGTTCTTGTGAACGTTGGCATCGATAGGTTGCAAATTTACACTCTCGGGGCAAAATAGAACAAAATAATTAGGTTTTACTCTTTGTTCGATTGAATGAGAAAATGTACTGTTTCCAAAGTTATACTGATAGTGCGCAATTGAGTTATCTAATGTTGGTTCAGTTTTGGTTCTTGTGAACGTTGGCATCGATAGTTTGCAAATTTACACTCTCGGGGCGCAGTAGAACAAAATAATTAGGTTTTACTCTTTGTTCGATTGAATGAGAAAAAGTAATGTACCCAAAATTATACTGATAGGGCGCAATTGAGTAGTCCAATGTTGGTCCGGTTTTGGTTCTTGTGAACGTTGGCAATGATAGGTTGCAAATTTACACTCTCGGGGCGTAATAGAACAAAATAATTAGGTTTTACTCATTGTTCGATTGAATGAGAAAATGTACTGTTTCCAAAGTTAACCTGATAGGGCGCAACTGAGTAGTTTAATGTTGGTCCGGTTTTGGTTCTTGTGAACTTTGGCATCGATACGTTGCAAAGTTACACTCTCGGGGCCTAATAGAAAAAAATAATTAGGTTTTACTCAATGTTCGATTGAATGAGAAAATGTACTGTTTCCAATGTTATACTGATAGTGCGCAATTGAGTAGTCTAATGTTGGTCCGGTTTTGGTTCTTGTGAACGTTGGCATCGATAGGTTGCAAATTTACACTCTCGCGGCGTAATAGAACAAAATAAAAAGGTTTTACTCATTGTTCGATTTAATGAGAAAATGTACTGTTTCCAAAGTTGTACTGATAGGGCGCAATTGATTAGTCTAATGTTGGTCCGGTTTGTTTTTTGTCAACGTTGGCATCGATAGGTTGCAAATTTACACTCTCGGGGCGTAATAGAACAAAATAATTAGGTTTTACTCTTTGTTCGATTGAATGAGAAAAGGTAATGTTTCCAAAGTTATACTGATATGGTGCAATTGAGTAGTCCAATGTTAGTCCGGTTTTGGTTCTTGTGAACGTTGGCATCGATACGTTGTAAATTTACAGTCTCGGGGCGTAATAGAACAAAATAATTTGGTTTTACTCATTGTTCGATTGAATGAGAAAATGTACTGTTTCCAAAGTTATACTGATAGTGCGCATTTGAGTAGTCTAATGTTGGTCCGGTTTTGGTTCTTGTGAACGTTGGCAACTATAGGTTGCAAATTTACACTCTCGCGGCGTAATAGAACAAAATAAAAAGGTTTTACTCATTGTTCGATTTAATGAGAAAATGTACTGTTTCCAATGTTATACTGATAGTGCGCAATTGAGTAGTCTAATGTTGGTCCGGTTTTGGTTCTTGTGAACGTTGGCATCGATAGGTTGCAAATTTACACTCTCTCGGCGTAATAGAACAATATAATTAGGTTTTACTCTTTGTTCGATTGAATGAGAAAAAGTACTGTTTCCAAAGTTATACTGTTAGGGCGCAACTGAGTAGTCTAATGTTGGTCGAGTTTTGTTCTTGTGAACGTTGGCATCGATACGTTACAAATTTACACTCTCGGGGAGTAATAGAACAAAATAATTAGGTTTTACTCATTGTTCGATTTAATGAGAAAATGTACTGTTTCCAAAGTTATACTGATAGGGCGCAATTGATTAGTCTAATGTTGGTCCGATTTTTGTTCTTGTGAACGTTGGCATCGATACGTTGCAAATTTACAATCTAGGGGCGTAATAAAACCAAATAATTTGGTTTTACTCATTGTTCGATTGAATGAGAAAATGTCGTTTCCAATGTTATGCGATAGGCGCAACTGAGTAGTCTAATTTTGGTCCGGTTTTGGTTCTTTTGAACTTTGGCATGGATACGTTGCAAATTTACACACTCGGGGCGTAATAGAACAAAATAATTAGGTTTTACTCATTGTTCGATTGAATGAGAAAATGTACGGTTTCCAAAGTTATACTGATAGGGCGCAATTGAGTAGTCTAATGTTGGTCCGGTTTTGGTTCTTGTGAACGTTGGCATCGATAGGTTGCAAATTTACACTCTCGGGGCGTAATAGAACAAAATAATTAGGTTTTACTCTTTGTTCGATTGAATGAGAAAATGTACTGTTTCCAAAGTTATACTGATAGTGCGCAATTGAGTTGTCTAATGTTGGTTCGGTTTTGGTTCTTGTGAACGTTGGCATCGATAGTTTGCAAATTTACACTCTCGGGGCGCAGTAGAACAAAATAATTAGGTTTTACTCTTTGTTCGATTGAATGAGAAAAGTATGCTTTCCAAAATTATGCGATAGGGTGCAATTGAGTAGTCCAATGTTGGTCCGGTTTTGGTTCTTGTGAACGTTGGCAATGATAGGTTGCAAATTTACACTCTCGGGGCGTAATAGAACAAAATAATTAGGTTTTACTCATTGTTCGATTGAATGAGAAAATGTCTTTGTTTCCAAAGTTAACCGATAGGCTAACCGAGTAGTTTAATGTTGGTCCGGTTTTGGTTCTTGTGAACTTTGGCATCGATACGTTGCAAAGTTACACTCTCGGGGCCTAATAGAAAAAAATAATTAGGTTTTACTCAATGTTCGTTTGAATGAGAAAATGTACTGTTTCCAATGTTATACTGATAGTGCGCAATTGAGTAGTCTAATGTTGGTCCGGTTTTGGTTCTTGTGAACGTTGGCATCGATAGGTTGCAAATTTACACTCTCGCGGCGTAATAGAACAAAATAAAAAGGTTTTACTCATTGTTCGATTTAATGAGAAAATGTACTGTTTCCAAAGTTGTACTGATAGGGCGCAATTGATTAGTCTAATGTTGGTCCGGTTTTGTTTCTTGTGAACGTTGGCATCGATAGGTTGCAAATTTACACTCTCGGGGCGTAATAGAACAAAATAATTAGGTTTTACTCTTTGTTCGATTGAATGAGAAAAGGTAATGTTTCCAAAGTTATACTGATATGGTGCAATTGAGTAGTCCAATGTTAGTCCGGTTTTGGTTCTTGTGAACGTTGGCATCGATACGTTGTAAATTTACAGTCTCGGGGCGTAATAGAACAAAATAATTTGGTTTTACTCATTGTTCGATTGAATTAGAAAATGTCTGTTTCCAAAGTTATACCGATAGTGGCGCAATTGAGTAGTCTAATGTTGGTCCGGTTTTGTTCTTGTGAACGTTGGCATCGATACGTTACAAATTTACACTCTCGGGAGTAATAGAACAAAATAATTAGGTTTTACTCATTGTTCGATTTAATGAGAAAATGTTTCCAAAGTTGTACTGATAGGGCGCAATTGATTAGTCTAATGTTGGTCCGGTTTTTGTTCTTGTGAACGTTGGCATCGATACGTTGCAAATTTACAATCTAGGGGCGTAATAAAACCAAATAATTTGGTTTTACTCATTGTTCGATTGAATGAGAAAATGTACTGTTTCCAAAGTTATACAGATAGGGCGCAACTGAGTAGTCTAATTTTGGTCCGGTTTTGGTTCTTTTGAACCTTGGCATGGATACGTTGCAAATTTACACTCTCGGGGTGTAATAGAACAAAATAATTAGGTTTTACTCTTTGTTCGATTGAATGAGAAAATGTACTGTTTCCAAAGTTATACTGATAGTGCGCAATTGAGTTGTCTAATGTTGGTTCGGTTTTGGTTCTTGTGAACGTTGGCATCGATAGTTTGCAAATTTACACTCTCGGGGCGCAATAGAACAAAATAATTAGGTTTTACTCTTTGTTCGATTGAATGAGAAAAGTAATCGTTTTCCAAAGTTATACTGATAGGGCGCAATTGAGTAGTCCAATGTTGGTCCGGTTTTGGTTCTTGTGAACGTTGGCAATGATAGGTTGCAAATTTACACTCTCGGGGCGTAATAGAACAAAATAATTAGGTTTTACTCATTGTTCGATTGAATGAGAAAATGTACTGTTTCCAAAGTTATACTGAGAGGGCGCAACTGAGTAGTTTAATGTTGGTCCGGTTTTGGTTCTTGTGAACTTTGGCATCGTTACGTTGCAAAGTTACACTCTCGGGGCCTAATAGAAAAAAATAATTAGGTTTTACTCAATGTTCGATTGAATGAGAAAATGTACTGTTTCCAATGTTATACTGATAGTGCGCAATTGAGTAGTCTAATGTTGGTCCGGTTTTGGTACTTGTGAACGTTGGCATCAATAGGTTGCAAATTTACACTCTTGCGGCGTAATAGAACAAAATAATAAGGTTTTACTCATTGTTCGATTTAATGAGAAAATGTACTGTTTCCAAAGTTGTACTGATAGGGCGCAATTGATTAGTCTAATGTTGGTCCGGCTTTGTTTTTTGTGAACGTTCGCATCCAAAGGTTGCACACTTACACTCTCGGGGCGTAATAGAACAAAATAATTAGGTTTTACTCTTTGTTCGATTGAATGTGAAAAGGTAACGTTTCCAAAGTTATACTGATAGGGTGGAATTGAGTAGTCCAATGTTGGTCCGGTTTTGGTTCTTGTGAACGTTGGCATCGATACGTTGTAAATTTACACTCTCGGGGCGTAATAGAACAAAATAATTTGGTTTTACTCATTGTTCGATTGAATTAGAAAATGTACTGTTTCCAAAGTTATACTGACAGGGCGCAATTGAGTTGTCTAATGTTGGTCCGGTTTTTGTTCTTGTGAACGTTGGCATCGATACGTTACAAATTTACACTCTCGGGGAGTAATAGAACAAAATAATAAGGTTTTACTCACTGTTCGATTTAAAGAGAAAATGTACTGTTTCCAAAGTTGTACTGATAGGACGCAATTGATTAGTCTAATGTTGGTCCGGTTTTTGGTCTTGTGAACGTTGGCATCGATACGTTGCAAATTTACTGTCTCGGAGCGTAATAAAACCAAATAATTTCGTTTTACTCATTGTTCGATTGAATGAGAAAATGTACTGTTTCCAAAGTTATACTGATAGGGCGCAACTGAGTAGTCTAATATTAGTCCGGTCTTGGTTCTTTTGTACTTTGGCATGGATACGTTACAAATTTACACACTCGAGGCGTAATAGAACAAAATAATTAGGTTTTACTCATTGTTCGATTGAATGAGAAAATGTACTGTTTCCAAAGTTATACTGATAGGGCGCAACTTAGTAGTCTAATGTTGGTCCGGTTTTGGTTCTTGTGAACGTTGGCATCGAAAGGTTGCAAATTTACACTCTCGGGGCGTAATAGAACAAAATAATTAGGTTTTACTCTTTGTTCGATTGAATGAGAAAAAGTACAGTTTCCAAAGTTATACTGATAGGGCGCAATTGATTAGTCTAATGTTGGTCCGGTTTTTGTTCTTGAGAACATTGGCATCGATACGTTGCAAATTTACACTCTCGGGGCGTAATAAAACCAAATAATTTGGTTTTACTCTTTGTTCGATTGAATGAGAAAATGTCTTTGTGTCCAAAGTTATACTGATAGGGCGCAACTGAGTAGTCTAATGTTGGTCCGGTTTTTGTTCTGGTGAACGTTGGCATCGATACGTTGCAAATTTACACTCTCGGGGCGTAATAGAACAAAATAATTTGGTTTTACTCATTGTTCGATTGAATGAGAAAATGTACTGTTTCCAATGTTATACGAGATAGGCGCAATCGAGTAGTGTAATGTTGGTCGGTTTTGGTTCTTGTGAACGTTGGCATCGATAGGTTGCAAATTTACACTCTCGGGCGTAATAGAACAAAATAATTAGGTTTTACTCTTTGTTCGATTGAATGAGAAAATGTCCGTTTCCAAAGTTATACCGATAGGGCGCAATTGAGTAGTCTAATGTTGGTCCGGTTTTGGTTCTTGTGAACGTTGGCATTGATAGGTTGTAAATTTACACTCTCGGGGCGTAATAGAACAAAATAATTAGGTTTTACTCATTGTTCGATGGAATGAGAAAATGTACTGTTTCCAAAGTTAACCTGATAGGGCGCAACTGAGTAGTCTAATGTTGGTCAGGTATTGGTTGTTGTGAAAGTTGGCAACGATACGTTGCGAATTTACACTCTCGGGGCTAATAGAACAAAATAATTAGGTTTTACTCATTGTTCGACTGAATGAGAAAATATCCTGTTTCCAAAGTTATACTGATAGGGCGCAACTGAGTAGTCTAATGTTGGTCCGGTATTGGTTCTTGTGAACGTTGGCATCGATACGTTGCAAATATACAATCTCGGGGCGTAATAGAACAAAATAATTAGGTTTTACTCATTGTTCGATTGAATGAGAAAATGTACTGTTTCCAAAGTTATACTGATAGGGCGCAATTGAATAGTCTAATGTTGGTCCGGTATTGGTTCTTGTTAACGTTGGCATCGATACGTTGCAAATTTACAATCTCGGGGCGTAATAGAACAAAATAATTAGGTTTTACTCATTGTTCGATTGAATGAGAAAAAGTACTGTTTCCAAAGTTATACTGTTAGGGCGCAACTGAGTAGTCTAATGTTGGTCCGGTATTGGTTCTTGTGAACGTAGACAACGATACGTTGCCAATATACACTCTCGGGGCATAATAGAACAATATAATTGGGTTTTACTCTTTGTTCGATTGAGTGAGAAAAATCTTGTTTCCAAAGTTATACGAGATAGTGGCGCAATTGAGCGGTCCAATGTTGGTCGGTTTTGGTTGTTGTGAATGCGGCAATGATAGGTTGCAAATTTACACTCTCGGGGCGTAATAGAATAAAATAATTTGGTTTTACTCATTGTTCGATTGAATGAGAAAATGTACTATTTCCGAAGTTATACTGAGAGGGCGCAACTGAGTAGTTTAATGTTGGTCCGGTTTTGGTTCTTGTGAACTTTGGCATCGATACGTTGCAAATTTACACTCTCGGGGCCAAATAGAAAAAAATAATTAGGTTTTACGCAATGTTCGATTGAATGAGAAAATGTACTGTTTCCAATGTTATACTGATAGTGCGCAATTGAGTAGTCTAATGTTGGTCCGGTTTTGGTTCTTGTGAACGTTGGCATCTATAGGTTGCAAATTTACACTCGGCGTAATAGAACAAAATAGAAAGGTTTTACTCATTGTTCGATTTAATGAGAAAATGTACTATTTCTAAAGTTGTACTGATAGGGCGCAATTGATTAGTCTAATGTTGGTCCGGTTTTGTTTTTTGTCAACGTTGGCATCGATAGGTTGCAAATTTACACTCTCGGGCCGTAATAGAACAAAATAATTAGGTTTTACTCTTTGTTCGATTGAATGAGAAAAGGTAATGTTTCCAAAGTTATACTGATAGGGTGCAATTGAGTAGTCCAATGTTGGTCCGGTTTTGGTTCTTGTGAACGTTGGCATCGATACGTTGTAAATTTACACACTCGGGGCGTAATAGAACAAAATTATTAGGTTTTACTCATTATTCGATTGAATGAGAAAATGTACTATTTACAAAGTTATACTCATGGTGCGCAATTGAGTAGTCTAATGTTGGTCCCGTTTTGGTTCTTGTGAACGTTGGCATCGATAGGTTGCATATTTACACTCTCGGGGCAAAATAGAACAATATAATTAGGTTTTACTCTTTGTTCGATTGAATGAGAAAATGTACTGTTTCCAAAGTTATACTGATAGTGCGCAATTGAGTAGTCTAATGTTGGTCCGGTTTTGGTTCTTGTGAACGTTGGCATCGATAGGTTGCAAATTTACACTCTCGGGGCGTAATAGAACAAAATAATAAGGTTTTACTCTTTGTTCGATTGAATGAGAAAAGGTAATGTTTCCAAAGTTATACTGATAGGGTGCAATTGAGTAGTCCAATGTTGGTCCGGTTTTGGTTCTTGTGAACGTTGGCATCGATACGTTGCAAATTTACACTCTCGGGGCGTAATAGAACAAAATAATTTGGTTTTACTCATTGTTCGATTGAATGAGAAAATGTACAGTTTCCAAAGTTATACTGATAGGGCGCAACTTAGTAGTCTAATGTTGGTCCGGTTTTGGTTCTTGTGAACGTTGGCATCGAAAGGTTGCAAATTTACACTCTCGGGGCGTAATAGAACAAAATAATTAGGTTTTACTCTTTGTTCGATTGAATGAGAAAATGTACTGTTTCCAAAGTTGTACTGATAGGGCGCAATTGATTAGTCTAATGTTGGTCCGGTTTTTGTTCTTGTGAACGTTGGCATCGATACGTTGCAAATTTACAATCTAGGGGCGTAATAAAACCAAATAATTTGGTTTTACTCATTGTTCGATTGAATGAGAAAATGTACTGTTTCCAAAGTTATACTGATAGGGCGCAACTGAGTAGTCTAATGTTGGTCCGGTTTTTGTTCTTGTGAACGTTGGCATCGATACGTTGCAAATTTACACTCTCGGGGCGTAATAGAACAAAATAATTTGGTTTTACTCATTGTTCGATTGAATGAGAAAATGTACTGTTTCCAATGTTATACAGATAGGGCGCAACTGAGTAGTGTAATGTTGGTCCGGTTTTGGTTCTTGTGAACGTTGGCATCGATAGGTTGCAAATTTACACTCTCGGGGCGTAATAGAACAAAATAATTAGGTTTTACTCTTTGTTCGATTGAATGAGAAAATGTACTGTTTCCAAAGTTATACTGATAGGGCGCAATTGAGTAGTCCAATGTTGGTCCGGTTCTGGTTCTTGTGAACGTTGGCATTGATAGGTTGTAAATTTACACTCTCGGGGCGTAATAGAACAAAATAATTAGGTTTTACTCATTGTTCGATGGAATGAGAAAATGTACTGTTTCCAAAGTTAACCTGATAGGGCGCAACTGAGTAGTCTAATGTTGGTCCGGTTTTGGTTCTTGTGAAATTTGGCATCGATACGTTGCAAATTTACACTCTCGGGGCGTAATAGAACAAAATAATTAGGTTTTACTCATTGTTCGATTGAATGAGAAAATGTACTGTTTCCAAAGTTGTACCGATAGGCGCAATCGAGTAGTCTAATGTTGTTCCGGTTTTGGTTCTTGTGAACGTTGGCATCGATACGTTGCAAATATACAATCTCGGGGCGTAATAGAACAAAATAATTAGGTTTTACTCATTGTTCGATTGAATGACAAAATGTACTGTTTCCAAAGTTATACTGATAGGGCGCAATTGAATAGTCTAATGTTGGTCCGGTATTGGTTCTTGTTAACGTTGGCATCGATACGTTGCAAATTTACAATCTCGGGGCGTAATAGAACAAAATAATTAGGTTTTACTCATTGTTCGATTGAATGAGAAAATGTACTGTTTCCAAAGTTATACTGATAGGGCGCAACTGAGTAGTCTAATGTTGGTCCGGTATTGGTTCTTGTGAACGTTGGCATCGATAGGTTGCAAATTTACACTCTCGGGGCGTAATAGAACAAAATAATTAGGTTTTACTCTTTGTTCGATTGAGTGAGAAAAAGTACTGTTTCCAAAGTTATACAGATAGGGCGCAATTGAGCAGTCCAATGTTGGTCCGGTTTTGGTTGTTGTGAATGCTGGCAATGATAGGTTGCAAATTTACACTCTCGGGGCGTAATAGAATAAAATAATTTGGTTTTACTCATTGTTGGATTGAAAGAGAAAATGTACTATTTAGAAGTTATGCGAGAGGCGCAAGCGAGTAGTTTAATGTTGGTCCCATTGTGTTTCTTGTGAACGTTGGCAACGAGAGGTTGCAAATTTACACTCTCGGGGCCTAATAGAAAAAAATAATTAGGTTTTACGCAATGTTCGATTGAATGAGAAAATGTCGTTTCCAATGTTATGCGATAGTGCGCAATTGAGTAGTCTAATGTTGGTCCGGTTTTGGTTCTTGTGAACGTTGGCATCTATAGGTTGCAAATTTACACTCTCGCGGCGTAATAGAACAAAATAGAAAGGTTTTACTCATTGTTCGATTTAATGAGAAAATGTACTATTTCTAAAGTTGTACTGATAGGGCGCAATTGATTATTCTAATGTTGGTCCGGTTTTTTTTTTGTCAACGTTGGCATCGATAGGTTGCAAATTTACACTCTCGGGGCGTAATAGAACAAAATAATTAGGTTTTACTCTTTGTTCGATTGAATGAGAAAAGGTAATGTTTCCAAAGTTATACTGATAGGGTGCAATTGAGTAGTCCAATGTTGGTCCGGTTTTGGTTCTTGTGAACGTTGGCATCGATACGTTGTAAATTTACACACTCGGGGCGTAATAGAACAAAATTATTAGGTTTTACTCATTGTTCGATTGAATGAGAAAATGTACTATTTCCAAAGTTATACTGAGAGGGCGCAACTGAGTAGTCAAATGTTGGTCCGGTTTTGGTTCTTGTGAACTTTGGCATCGATACGTTGGAAATTTACACTCTCGGGGCCGAATAGAACAAAATAATTAGGTTTTACTCATTGTTCGATTGAATGAGAAAATGTACAGTTTCCAATGTTATACTGATAGTGCGCAATTGAGTAGTCTAATGTTGGTCCGGTTTTGGTTCTTGTGAACGTTGGCATCGATAGGTTGCAAATTTACACTCTCGGGGCGTTTTAGAACAAAATAATAAGGTTTTACTCTTTGTTCGATTGAATGAGAAAAGGTAATGTTTCCAAAGTTATACTGATAGGGTGCAATTGAGTAGTCCAATGTTGGTCCGGTTTTGGTTCTTGTGAACGTTGGCATCGATACGTTGTAAATTTACACTCTCGGGGCGTAATAGAACAAAATAATTTGGTTTTACTCATTGTTCGATTGAATTAGAAAATGTACTGTTTTCAAAGTTATACTGATAGTGCGCAATTGAGTAGTCTAATGTTGGTCCGGTTTTTGTTCTTGTGAACGTTGGCATCGATACGTTACAAATTTACACTCTCGGGAGTAATAGAACAAAATAATTAGGTTTTACTCATTGTTCGATTTAATGAGAAAATATACTGTTTCCAAAGTTGTACTGATAGGGCGCAATTGATTAGTCTAATGTTGGTCCGATTTTTGTTCTTGTGAACGTTGGCATAGATACGTTGCAAATTTACAATCTAGGGGCGTAATAAAACCAAATAATTTGGTTTTACTCATTGTTCGATTGAATGAGAAAATGTACTGTTTCCAAAGTTATACCGATAGGGCGCAATTGAATAGTCTAATTTTGGTACTGTTTTGGTTCTTTTGAACTTTGGCATGGATACGTTGCAAATTTACGCACTCGGGGCGTAATAGAACAAAATAATTAGGTTTTACTCTTTGTTCGATTGAATGAGAAAAAGTACTGTTTCCAAAGTTATACTGTTAGGGCGCAACTGAGTAGTCTAATGTTGGTCTCGTTTTGGTTCTTGTGAACGTTGGCATCGATAGGTTGCAAATTTACACTCTCGGGGCGAAATAGAACAAAATAATTAGGTTTTACTCCTTGTTCGATTGAATGAGAAAATGTATAGTTTCCAAAGTTATACTGATAGGGCGCAACTGAGTAGTCTAATGTTGGTCCGGTTTTGGTTCTTGTGAACGTTGGCATCGATAGTTTGCAAATTTACACTCTCGGGGCGCGAGAACAAAATAATTAGGTTTTACTCTTTGTTCGATTGAATGAGAAAAATCTTTCCAAAGTTATGCGATAGGGGGCAATTGAGTAGTCCAATGTTGGTCCGGTTTTGGTTCTTGTGAACGTTGGCAATGATAGGTTGCAAATTTACACTCTCGGGGCGTAATAGAACAAAATAATTAGGTTTTACTCATTGTTCGATTGAATGAGAAAATGTACTGTTTCCAAAGTTATACTGAGAGGGCGCAACTGAGTAGTTTAATGTTGGTCCGGTTTTGGTTCTTGTGAACTTTGACATCGATACGTTGCAAATTTACACTCTCGGGCCTAATAGAAAAAAATAATTAGGTTTTACTCAATGTTCGATTGAATGAGAAAATGTACTGTTTCCAATGTTATACTGATAGTGCGCAATTGAGTAGTCTAATGTCGGTCCGGTTTTGGTTCTTGTGAATGTTGGCATCGATAGGTTGCAAATTTACACTCTCGCGGCGTAATAGAACAAAATAAAAAGGTTTTACTCATTGTTCGATTTAATGAGAAAATGTCTTGTTTCCAAAGTTGTGCCGATAGGGCGCAATTGATTAGTCTAATGTTGGTCCGGTTTGTTTTTTGTCAACGTTGGCATCGATAGGTTGCAAATTTACACTCTCGGGGAATAATAGAACAAAATAATTAGGTTTTACTCTTTGTTCGATTGAATGAGAAAAGGTACTGTTTCCAAAGTTATACTGATAGTGCGCAATTGAGTAGTCTAATGTTGGTCCGGTTTTGGTTCTTGTGAACGTTGGCATCGATAGGTTGCAAATTTACACTCTCGGGGCGTAATAGAACAAAATAATTTGGTTTTACTCATTGTTCGATTGAATGAGAAAATGTACTGTTTCCAAAGTTATCCTGATAGGGCGCAATTGAGTAGTCTAATGTTGGTCCGGTTTTGGTTCTTGTGAACTTTGGCATCGATACGTTGCAAATTTACACTCTCGGGGCGTAATAGAACAAAATAATTAGGTTTTACTCTTTGTTCGATTGAATGAGAAAATGTACTGTTTCCAAAGTTATACTGATAGTGCGCAATTGAGTAGTCTAATGTTGGTCCGGTTTTGGTTCTTGTGAACGTTGGCATCGATAGGTTGCAAATTTACACTCTCGGGGCGTTATAGAACAAAATAATAAGGTTTTACTCATTGTTCGATTGAATGAGAAAATGTACTGTTTCCAAAGTTATAATGATAGTGCGCATTTGAGTAGTCTAATGTTGGTCCGGTTTTGGTTCTTGTGAACGTTGGCAACTATAGGTTGCAAATTTACACTCTCGCGGCGTAATAGAACAAAATAAAAAGGATTTACTCATTGTTCGATTTAATGAGAAAATGTACTGTTTCCAAAGTTGTACTGATAGGGCGCAATTGATTAGTCTAATGTTGGTCCGGTTTTTTTTTTGGCAACGTTGGCATCGATAGGTTGCAAATTTACACTCTCGGGGCGTAATAGAACAAAATAATTAGGTTTTACTCTTTGTTCGATTGAATGAGAAAAAGTACTGTTTCCAAAGTTATACTGATAGGGTGCAATTGAGTAGTCCAATGTGGGTCCGGTTTTGGTTCTTGTGAACGTTGGCATCGATACGTTGTAAATTTACACTCTCGGGGCGTAATAGAACAAAATAATTTGGTTTTACTCATTGTTCAATTGAATTAGAAAATGTCGTTTCCAAAGTTATACCGATAGGCGCAATTGAGTAGTCTAATGTTGGTCCGGTTTTGGTTCTTGTGAACGTTGGCATCGATACGTTACAAATTTACACTCTCGGGGAGTAATAGAACAAAATAATTAGGTTTTACTCATTGTTCGATTTAATGAGAAAATGTACTGTTTCCAAAGTTGTACTGATATGGCGCAATTGATTAGTCTAATGTTGGTCCGATTTTTGTTCTTGTGAACGTTGGCATCGATACGTTGCAAATTTACAATCTAGGGGCGTAATAAAACCAAATAATTTGGTTTTACTCATTGTTCGATTGAATGAGAAAATGTCTTGTTTCCAAAGTTATACGATAGGCGCAAGCGAGTAGTCTAATTTTGGTCCGGTTTGGTTCTTTTGAACTTTGGCATGGATACGTTGCAAATTTACACACTCGGGCGTAATAGAACAAAATAATTAGGTTTTACTCATTGTTCGATTGAATGAGAAAATGTACGATTTCCAAAGTTATGCGATAGGGCGCAGCGAGTATTCTAATGTTCGTCCGGTTTTGGTTCTGGTGAACGTTGGCATCGATAGGTTGCAAATTTACACTCTCGGGGCGTAATAGAACAAAATAATTAGGTTTTACTCTTTGTTCGATTGAATGAGAAAATGTATTGTTTCCAAAGTTATACTGATAGTGCGCAATTGAGTTGTCTAATGTTGGTTCGGTTTTGGTTCTTGTGAACGTTGGCATCGATAGTTTGCAAATTTACACTCTCGGGGCGCAGTAGAACAAAATAATTAGGTTTTACTCTTTGTTCGATTGAATGAGAAAAAGTACAGTTTCCAAAGTTATACTGATAGGGCGCAATTGAGTAGTCCAATGTTGGTCCGGTTTTGGTTCTTGTGAACGTTGGCAATGATAGGTTGCAAATTTACACTCTCGGGGCGTAATAGAACAAAATAATTAGGTTTTACTCATTGTTCGATTGAATGAGAAAATGTACTGTTTCCAAAGTTATACTGAGAAGGCGCAACTGAGTAGTTTAATGTTGGTCCGGTTTTGGTTCTTGTGAACGTTGACATCGATACGTTGCAAATTTACACTCTCGGGGCATAATAGAACAAAATAATTAGGTTTTACTCTTTGTTCGATTGAATGAGAAAAAAAATTGTATCCAAAGTTATTCTGTTATGGCGCAATTGAGTAGTCTAATGTCGGTCCGGTTTTGGTTCTTGTGAATGTTGGCATCGATAGGTTGCAAATTTACACTCTCGGGGCGTAATAGAAACAAAATATAAAGGTTTTACTCATTGTTCGAATTAATGAGAAAATGTCGTTTCCATAGTTATACTGATAGTGCGCAATTGAGTAGTCTAATGTTGGTCCGGTTTTGTTTTTTGTCAACGTTGGCATCGATAGGTTGCAAATTTTCACTCTCGGGGCATAATAGAACAAAATAATTAGGTTTTACTCTTTGTTCGATTGAATGAGAAAAGGTAATGTTTCCAAAGTTATACTGATAGGGCGCAACGAGTAGTCTAATGTTGGTCCGGTTTGGTTATTGTGAACGTTGGCATCGATAGGTTGCAAATTTACACTCTCGGGGCGTAATAGAACAAAATAATTTGGTTTTACTCATTGCTCGATTGAATTAGAAAATGTACTGTTTCCAAAATTATATTGATAGGGCGCAATTGAGTAGTCTAATGTTGGTCCGGTTTTTGTTCTTGTGAACGTTGGCATCGATACGTTACAAATTTACACTCTCGGGGAGTAATAGAACAAAATAATTAGGTTTTACTCATTCGATTTAATGAGAAAATGTCGTTTCCAAAGTTGTACTGATAGGGCGCAATTGATTTGTCTAATGTTGGTCCGGTTTTTGTTCTTGTGAACGTTGGCATCGATACGTTGCAAATTTACAATCTCGGGGCGTAATAAAACCAAATAATTTGGTTTTACTCATTGTTCGATTGAATGAGAAAATGTACTGTTTCCAAAGTTATACCGATAGGCGCAAACGAGTAGTCTAATTTTGGTCAGTTTTGGTTCTTTTGAACTTTGGCATGGATACGTTGCAAATTTACACACTCGGGCGTAATAGAACAAAATAATTAGGTTTTGCTCATTGTTCGATTGAATGAGAAAATGTACTGTTTCCAAAGTTATACTGATAGGGCGCAACTGAGTAGTCTAATGTTGGTCCGGTTTTGGTTCTTGTGAACGTTGTCATCGATAGGTTGCAAATTTACACTCTCGGGGCGTAATAGAACAAAATAATTAGGTTTTACTCTTTGTTCGATTGAATGAGAAAATGTACTGTTTCCAAAGTGATACTGATAGAGCGCAATTGAGTAGTCCAATGTTGGTCCGGTTTTGGTTCTTGTGAACGTTGACATTGATAGGTTGCAAATTTACACTCTCGGGGCGTAATAGAACAAAATAATTAGGTTTTACTCATTGTTCGATTGAATGAGAAAATGTCTTGTTTCCAAAGTTATACCGATAGGGCCCAATTGAGTAGTCTAATGTTGGTCCGGTTTTGGTTCTTGTGAACGTTGGCATCGATACGTTGCAAATTTACACTCTCGGGGCATAATAGAACAAAATAATTAGGTTTTACTCTTTGTTCGTTTGAATGAGAAAAAGTAATGTTTCAAAAGTTATCGATAGGCGCAATTGAGTAGTCCAATGTTGTTCGGTTTGGTTATTGTGAATGTTGGCATTGATAGGTTGCAAATTTACACTCTCGGGGTGTAATAGAACAAAATAATTAGGTTTTACTCTTTGTTCGATTGAATGAGAAAAAGTAATGTTTCCAAAGTTATACTGATAGGGCGCAATTGAGTCCAATGGTGGTCGGGTTTTGGTTCTTGTGAACGTTGGCATCGATAGGTTGCATTTTTACACTCTCGGGGCGTAATAGAACAAAATAATTAGGTTTTACTCATTGTTCGATGGAATGAGAAAATGTACTGTTTCCAAAGTTATACTAATAGGGTGCAACTGAGTTGTCTAATGTTGGTACGGTTTTGGTTCTTGTGAACTTTGGCATCGATACGTTGCAAATTTACACTCTCGGGGCCTAATAGAACAAAATAATTAGGTTTTACTCTTTGTTCGATTGAATGAGAAAAAGTACTGTTTCCAAAGTTATACTCTTTGGGCACAACTGAGTAGTCTAATGTTGGTCCGGTATTGGTTATTGTGAACGTTGGCATCGATACATTGCAAATTTACACTCTCGGGGCATAATAGAACAAAATAATTAGGTTTTACTCTTTATTCGATTGAATGAGAAAAAGTACTGTTTCCAAAGTTATGCGATAGGGCGCAATTGAGTAGTCTAATGTTGGTCGGTTTTTGTTCTTGTGAACGTTGGCATCGATACGTTGTTAATTTACACTCTCGGGGCGTAATAGAACAAAATAATTTGGTTTTACTCATTGTTCGATTGAATGAGAAAATGTACTGTTTCCAATGTTATACAGATAGGGCGCAACTGAGTAGTCTAATGTTGGTCCGATTTTTGTTCTTGTGAACGTTGGCATCGATACGTTGCAAATTTACACTCTCGGGGCGTAATAGAACAAAATAATTTGGTTTTACTCATTGTTCGATTGAATGAGAAAATGTACTGTTTCCAAAGTTATACTGATAGGGCGCAACTGAGTAGTCTAATTTTGGTCCGGTTTGGTTCTTTTGAACTTTGGCATGGATACGTTGCACATTTACACACTCGGGGGCGTAATAGAACAAAATAATTAGGTTTTACTCATTGTTCGATTGAATGAGAAAATGTACTGTTTCCAAAGTTATGCGATAGGGCGCAGGCGAGTAGTCTAATGGTGGTCCGGTTTTGGTTCTTGTGAACGTTGGCATGGATAGGTTGCAAATTTACACTCTCGGGGCGTAATAGAACAAAATAATTAGGTTTTACTCTTTGTTCGATTGAATGAGAAAATGTACTGTTTCCAAAGTTATACGATAGCAATTGAGTTGTCTAATGTTGGTTCGGTTTTGGTTCTTGTGAACGTTGGCATCGATAGTTTGCAAATTTACACTCTCAGAGAACAAAATAATTAGGTTTTACTCTTTGTTCGATTGAATGAGAAAAGTCCTGTTTCCAAAGTTATACCGATAGGCGCAATTGAGTAGTCCAATGTTGGTCCGGTTTTGGTTCTTGTGAACGTTGGCAATGATAGGTTGCAAATTTACACTCTCGGGGCGTAATAGAACAAAATAATTAGGTTTTACTCATTGTTCGATTGAATGAGAAAATGTACTGTTTCCAAAGTTATACTGAGAAGGCGCAACTGAGTAGTTTAATGTTGGTCCGGTTTTGGTTCTTGTGAACATTGACATCGATACGTTGCAAATTTACACTCTCGGGGCCTAATAGAAAAAAATAATTAGGTTTTACTCAATGTTCGATTGAATGAGAAAATGTCGTTTCCAATGTTATACTGATAGTGCGCAATTGAGTAGTCTAATGTCGGTCCGGTTTTGGTTCTTGTGAATGTTGGCATCGATAGGTTGCAAATTTACACTCTCGCGGCGTAATAGAAACAAAATAAAAAGGTTTTACTCATTGTTCGAATTAATGAGAAAATGTACTGTTTCCATAGTTGTACTGATAGGGCGCAATTGATTAGTCTAATGTTGGTCCGGTTTTGTTTTTTGTCAACGTTGGCATCGATAGGTTGCAAATTTTCACTCTCGGGGCATAATAGAACAAAATAATTAGGTTTTACTCTTTGTTCGATTGAATGAGAAAAGGTAATGTTTCCAAAGTTATACTGATAGGGCGCAACTGAGTAGTCTAATGTTGGTCCGGTTTTGGTTATTGTGAACGTTGGCATCGATAGGTTGCAAATTTACACTCTCGGGGCGTAATAGAACAAAATAATTTGGTTTTACTCATTGCTCGATTGAATTAGAAAATGTACTGTTTCCAAAATTATACTGATAGGGCGCAATTGAGTAGTCTAATGTTGGTCCGGTTTTTGTTCTTGTGAACGTTGGCATCGATATGTTGCAAATTTACACTCTCGGGGCGTAATAGAACAAAATAATTAGGTTTTACTCACTGCATTCGATTTAATGAGAAAATGTCTTTGTTTCCAAAGTTGTACCGATAGGCGCAATTGATTTGTCTAATGTTGGTCGGTTTTGTTCTTGTGAACGTTGGCATCGATACGTTGCAAATATACAATCTCGGGGCGGAATAAAACCAAATAATTTGGTTGAACTCAGAGTTCGATTGAATGAGAAAATGTGCTGTTTCCAAAGTTATACTGATAGGGCGCAACTGAGTAGTCTAATTTTGGTCCGCTTTTGGTTCTTTTGAACTTTGGCATGGATACGTTGCAAATTTACACACTCGGGCGTAATAGAACAAAATAATTAGGTTTTACTCATTGTTCGATTGAATGAGAAAATGTACGCTTTCCAAAGTTATGCGATAGGCGCAACCGAGTAGTCTAATGTTGGTCCGGTTTTGGTTCTTGTGAACGTTAGCATCGATAGGTTGCAAATTTACACTCTCGGGGCGTAATAGAACAAAATAATTAGGTTTTACTCTTTGTTCGATTGAATGAGAAAATGTACTGTTTCCAAAGTGATACTGATAGAGCGCAATTAAGTAGTCCAATGTTGGTCCGGTTTTGGTTCTTGTGAACGTTGACATTGATAGGTTGCAAATTTACACTCTCGGGGCGTAATAGAACAAAATAATTAGGTTTTACTCATTGTTCGATTGAATGAGAAAATGTACTGTTTCCAAAGTGATACTGATAGGGCCCAATTGAGTAGTCTAATGTTGGTCCGGTTTTGGTTCTTGTGAACGTTGGCATCGATACGTTGCAAATTTACACTCTCGGGGCGTAATAGAACAATATAATTAGGTTTTACTGTTTGTTCGACTGAATGAGAAAAAGTAATGTTTCAAAAGTTATGCGATAGGCGCAATTGAGTAGTCCAATGTTGTTCGGTTTGGTTATTGTGAATGTTGGCATTGATAGGTTGCAAATTTACACTCTCGGGGTGTAATAGAACAAAATAATTAGGTTTTACTCTTTGTTCGATTGAATGAGAAAAAGTAATGTTTCCAAAGTTATGCTGATAGGGCGCAATTGAGTCCAATGTTGGTCCGGTTTTGGTTCTTGTGAACGTTGGCATTGATAGGTTGCATTTTTACACTCTCGGGGCGTAATAGAATAAAATAATTAGGTTTTACTCATTGTTCGATGGAATGAGAAAATGTACTGTTTCCAAAGTTATACTAATAGGGTGCAACTGAGTTGTCTAATGTTGGTACGGTTTTGGTTCTTGTGAACTTTGGCATCGATACACTGCAAATTTACACTCTCGGGGCCTAATAGAACAAAATAATTAGGTTTTACTCTTTGTTCGACTGAATGAGAAAATATACTGTTTCCAAAGTTATACTGATAGGGCGCAACTGAGTAGTCTAATGTTGGTCCGGTATTGGTTCTGGTGAACGTTGGCATCGATACGTTGCAAATTTACAATCTCGGGGCGTAATAGAACAAAATAATTAGGTTTTTCTTATTGTTCGATTGAATGAGAAAATGTACTGTTTCCAAAGTTATACTAATAGGGCGCAATTGAGTAGTCTAATGTTGGTACGGTTTTGTTCTTGTGAACGTTGGCATCGATACGTTGCAAATTTACACTCTCGGGGCGTAATAGAACAGAATAATTTGGTTTTACTCATTGTTCGATTGAATGAGAAAATGTACTGTTTCCAATGTTATACAGATAGGGCGCAACTGAGTAGTCTAATGTTGGTCCGATTTTTGTTCTTGTGAACGTTGGCATCGATACGTTGCAAATTTACCCTCTCGGGGCGTAATAGAACAAAATAATTTGGTTTTACTCATTGTTCGATTGAATGAGAAAATGTACTGTTTCCAATGTTATACAGATAGGGCGCTACTGAGTTGTCGACTGTAGTTCAGGTTTTGGTTCTTGTGAACGTTGGCATCGATACGTTGTAAATTTACACTCTAGGAGCGTAATAGAACAAAATAATTTGGTTTTACTCATTGTTCGATTGAATTAGAAAATGTACTGTTTCCAAAGTTATACTGATAGGGCGCAAATGAGTAGTCTAATGTTCGTCCGGTTTTTGTTCTTGTGAACGTTGGCATCGATAAGTTACAAATTTACACTCTCGGGGAGTAATAGAACAAAATAATTTGGTTTTACTCATTGTTCGATTTAATGAGAAAATGTACTGTTTCCAAAGTTATACTGATAGGGCGCAATTGATTAGTCTAATGTTGGTCCGGTTTGGTTCTTGTGAACGTTGGCATCGATAGGTTGCAAATTTACAATCTAGGGGCGTAATAGAACAAAATAATTAGGATTTACTCTTTGTTCGATTGATTGAGAAAATGTACTATTTCCAAAGTTATACTGATAGTGCGCAATTGAGTTGTCTAATGTTGGTTCGGTTTTGGTTCTTGTGAACGTTGGCATCGATAGTTTGCAAATTTACACTCTCGGGGCGCAATAGAACAAAATAATTAGGTTTTACTCTTTGTTCGATTGAATGAGAAAAAGTACGGTTTCCAAAGTTATACTGATAGGGCGCAATTGAGTAGTCCAATGTTGGTCCGGTTTTGGTTCTTGTGAATGTTGGCAATGATAGGTTGCAAATTTACACTCTCGGGGCGTAATAGAACAAAATAATTAGGTTTTACTCATTGTTCGATTGAATGAGAAAATGTACTGTTTCCAAAGTTATGCGAGGGCGCAACTGAGTAGTTTAATGTTGGTCCGGTTTTGGTTCTTGTGAACTTTGGCATCGATACGTTGCAAATTTACACTCTCGGGGCCTAATAGAAAAAAATAAATAGGTTTTACTCAATATTCGATTGAATGAGAAAATGTACTGTTTCCAATGTTATACTGATAGTGCGCAATTGAGTAGTCTAATGTTGGTCCGGTTTTGGTTCTTGTGAACTTTGGCATCGATAGGTTGCAAATTTACACTCTCGCGGCGTAATAGAACAAAATAATAAGGTTTTACTCATTGTTCGATTTAATGAGAAAATGTACTGTTTCCAAAGTTGTACTGATAGGGCGCAATTGATTAGTCTAATGTTGGTCCGGTTTTGTTTTTTGTGAACGTTGACATCGATAGGTTGCAAATTTACACTCTCGGGGCGTAATAGAACAAAATAATTAGGTTTTACTCTTTGTTCGATTGAATGAGAAAAGGTACTGTTTCCAAAGTTATACTGTTAGGGCGCAACTGAGTAGTCTAATGTTGGTCCGGTTTTGGTTCTTGTGAACGTTGGCATCGATAGGTTGCAAATTTACACTCTCGGGGCGTAATAGAACAAAATAATTAGGTATTACTCTTTGTTCGATTGAATGAGAAAAAGTACTGTTTCCAAAGTTATGCGATAGGGCGTAATTGAGTAGTCTAATGTTGGTCGGTTTTTGTTCTTGTGAACGTTGGCATCGATACGTTACAAATTTACACTCTCGGGAGTAATAGAACAAAATAATTTGGTTTTACTCAACATTCGATTTAATGAGAAAATGTCGTGTCCAAAGTTGTACTGATAGGGCGCAATTGATTAGTCTAATGTTCGTCCGGTTTTTGTTCTTGTGAACGTTGGCATCGATACGTTGCAAATTTACAATCTCGGGGCGTAATAAAACCAAATAATTTGGTTTTACTCATTGTTCGATTGAATGAGAAAATGTACTGTTTCCAAAGTTATACTGATAGGGCGCAACTGAGTAGTCTAATGTTGGTCCCGTTTTGGTTCTTGTGAACGTTGGCATCGATAGTTTGCAAATTTACACTCTGCAATAGAACAAAATAATTAGGTTTTACTCTTTGTTCGATTGAATGAGAAAAAGTACTGTTTCCAAAGTTATACTGATAGAGTGCAATTGAGTTGTCTAATATTGGTCCGGTTTTTGTTCTGGTGAACGTTGGCATCGATACGTTGCAAATTTACACTCTCGAGGCGTAATAGAACAAAATAATTTGGTTTTACTCATTGTTCGATTGAATGAGAAAATGTCCGTTTCCAATGTTATACGAGATAGGCGCAACCGAGTAGTGTAATGTTGGTCGGTTTTTGTTCTTGTGAACGTTGGCATCGATACGTTGCAAATTTACACTCTCGGGGCGTAATAGAACAAAATAATTTGGTTTTACTCATTGTTCGATTGAATGAGAAAATGTACTGTTTCCAATGTTATACAGATAGGGCGCAACTGAGTAGTGTAATGTTGGTCCGGTTTTTGTTCTTGTGAACGTTGGCATCAATACGTTGCAAATTTACACTCTCGGGGCGTAATAGAACAAAATAATTTGGTTTTACTCATTGTTCTATTGAATGAGAAAATGTACTGTTTCCAATGTTATACAGATAGGGCGCAACTGAGTTGTCGAATGTCATTCCGGTTTTGGTTCTTGTGAACGTTGGCATCGATACGTTGTAAATTTACACTCTTGGGGCGTAATAGAACAAAATAATTTGGTTTTACTCATTGTTCGATTGAATTAGAAAATGTACGTTTCCAAAGTTATACCGATAGGCGCAATTGAGTAGTCTAATGTTGGTCCTTTTTGTTCTTGTGAACGTTGGCATCGATACGTTACAAATTTACACTCTCGGGGAGTAATAGAACAAAATAATTAGGTTTTACTCATTGTTCGATTTAATGAGAAAATGTACTGTTTCCAAAGTTGTACTGATAGGGCGCAATTGATTAGTCTAATGTTGGTCCGATTTTTGTTCTTGTGAACGTTGGCATCGATACGTTGAAAATTTACAATCTAGGGGCGTAATAAAACCAAATAATTTGGGCGTAATAGAACAAAATAATTAGGTTTTACTCATTGTTCGATTGAATGAGAAAATGTACTGTTTCCAAAGTTATACTGAGAGGGCGCAACTGAGTAGTCTAATGTTGGTCCGGTTTGGGTTCTTGTGAACTTTGGCATCGATACGTTGCAAATTTACACTCTCGGGACCTAATAGACAAAAATAATTAGGTTTTACTCAATGTTCGATTGAATGAGAAAATGTAGTGTTTCCAACGTTATACTGATAGTGCGCAATTGAGTAGTCTAATGTTGGTCCGGTTTTGGTTCTTGTGAACGTTGGCATCGATAGGTTCCAAATTTACACTCTCGGGGCGTAATAGAACAAAATAATAAGGTTTTACTCATTGTTCGATTGAATGAGAAAATGTACTGTTTCCAAAGTTGTACTGATAGTGCGCAATTGAGTAGTCTAATGTTGGTCCGGTTTTGGTTCTTGTGAACGTTGGCATCGTTACGTTGCAAATTTACACTCTCGGGGCGTAATAGAACAAAATAATAAGGTTTTACTCATTGTTCGATTGAATGAGAAAAAGTAATGTTTCAAAAGTTATACTGATAGGGCGCAATTGAGTAGTCCAATGTTGTTCCGGTTTTGGTTATTGTGAATGTTGGCATTGATAGGTTGCAAATTTACACTCTCGGGGTGTAATAGAACAAAATAATTAGGTTTTACTCTTTGTTCGATTGAATGAGAAAAAGTAATGTTTCCAAAGTTATACTGATAGGGCGCAATTGAGTCCAATGTTGGTCCGGTTTTGGTTCTTGTGAACGTTGGCATTGATAGGTTGCATTTTTACACTCTCGGGGCGTAATAGAATAAAATAATTAGGTTTTACTCATTGTTCGATGGAATGAGAAAATGTACTGTTTCCAAAGTTATACTAATAGGGTGCAACTGAGTTGTCTAATGTTGGTACGGTTTTGGTTCTTGTGAACTTTGGCATCGATACACTGCAAATTTACACTCTCGGGGCCTAATAGAACAAAATAATTAGGTTTTACTCTTTGTTCGACTGAATGAGAAAAAGTACTGTTTCCAAAGTTATGCGATAGGCGCAACTGAGTAGTCTAATGTTGGTCTGGTATTGGTTCTGGTGAACGTTGGCATCGATACGTTGCAAATTTACAATCTCGGGGCGTAATAGAACAAAATAATTAGGTTTTTCTCATTGTTCGATTGAATGAGAAAATGTACTGTTTCCAAAGTTATACTGATAGGGCGCAATTGAGTAGTCTAATGTTGGTCCGGTTTTGGTTCTTGTGAACGTTGGCATCGATACGTTGCAAATTTACACTCTCGGGGCGTAATAGAACAAAATAATTTGGTTTTACTCATTGTTCGATTGAATGAGAAAATGTACTGTTTCCAATGTTATACAGATAGGGCGCAACTGAGTAGTCTAATGTTGGTCCGATTTTTGTTCTTGTGAACGTTGGCATCGATACGTTGCAAATTTACACTCTCGGGGCGTAATAGAACAAAATAATTTGGTTTTACTCATTGTTCGATTGAATGAGAAAATGTACTGTTTCCAATGTTATACAGATAGGGCGCAACTGAGTTGTCGAATGTCGTTCCGGTTTTGGTTCTTGTGAACGTTGGCATCGATACGTTGTAAATTTACACTCTCGGGGCGTAATAGAACAAAATAATTTGGTTTTACTCATTGTTCGATTGAATTAGAAAATGTACTGTTTCCAAAGTTATACTGATAGGGCGCAAATGAGTAGTCTAATGTTCGTCCGGTTTTTGTTCTTGTGAACGTTGGCATCGATAAGTTACAAATTTACACTCTCGGGGAGTAATAGAACAAAATAATTTGGTTTTACTCATTGTTCGATTTAATGAGAAAATGTACTGTTTCCAAAGTTGTACTGATAGGGCGCAATTGATTAGTCTAATGTTGGTCCGATTTTTGTTCTTGTGAACGTTGGCATCGATACGTTGCAAATTTACAATCTAGGGGCGTAATAGAACAAAATAATTAGGATTTACTCTTTGTTCGATTGATTGAGAAAATGTACTATTTCCAAAGTTATACTGATAGTGCGCAATTGAGTTGTCTAATGTTGGTTCGGTTTTGGTTCTTGTGAACGTTGGCATCGATAGTTTGCAAATTTACACTCTCGGGGCGCAATAGAACAAAATAATTAGGTTTTACTCTTTGTTCGATTGAATGAGAAAAAGTACTGTTTCCAAAGTTATACTGATAGGGCGCAATTGAGTAGTCCAATGTTGGTCCGGTTTTGGTTCTTGTGAACGTTGGCAATGATAGGTTGCAAATTTACACTCTCGGGGCGTAATAGAACAAAATAATTAGGTTTTACTCATTGTTCGATTGAATGAGAAAATGTACTGTTTCCAAAGTTATACTGAGAGGGCGCAACTGAGTAGTTTAATGTTGGTCCGGTTTTGGTTCTTGTGAACTTTGGCATCGATACGTTGCAAATTTACACTCTCGGGGCCTAATAGAAAAAAATAAATAGGTTTTACTGAATATTCGATTGAATGAGAAAATGTACTGTTTCCAATGTTATACTGATAGTGCGCAATTGAGTAGTCTAATGTTGGTCCGGTTTTGGTTCTTGTGAACGTTGGCATCGATAGGTTGCAAATTTACACTCTCGGGGCGTAATAGAACAAAATAATAAGGTTTTACTCATTGTTCGATTGAATGAGAAAATGTACTGTTTCCAAAGTTGTACTGATAGTGCGCAATTGAGTAGTCTAACGTTGGTCCCGTTTTGGTTCTTGTGAACGTTGACATCGATAGGTTGCAAATTTACACTCTCGGGGCGTAATAGAACAAAATAATTATGTTTTACTCTTTGTTCGATTGAATGAGAAAAGGTAATGTTTCCAAAGTTAAACTGATAGGGTGCAATTCAGTAATCCAATGTTGGTCCGGTTTTGGTGCTTGTGAATGTTGGCATCGATACGTTGTAAATTTACACTCTAGGGGCGTAATAGAACAAAATAATTTGGTATTACTCATTGTTCGATTGAATTAGATAATGTACTGTTTCCAAAGTTATACTGATAGGGCGTAATTGAGTAGTCTAATGTTGGTCCGGTTTTTGTTCTTGTGAACGTTGGCATCGATACGTTACAAATTTACACTCTCGGGGAGTAATAGAACAAAATAATTTGGTTTTACTCACTGTTCGATTTAATGAGAAAATGTACTGTGTCCAAAGTTGTACTGATAGGGCGCAATTGATTAGTCTAATGTTCGTCCGGTTTTTGTTCTTGTGAACGTTGGCATCGATACGTTGCAAATTTACAATCTCGGGGCGTAATAAAACCAAATAATTTGGTTTTACTCATTGTTCGATTGAATGAGAAAATGTACCTTGTTTCCAAAGTTATACTCCATGATGGAGTAACCCAGTAGTCTAATGTTGGTCCGTTTTTGTTCTTGTGAACGTTGGCATCGATAGTTTGCAAATTTACACTCTCGGGGCGCAATAGAACAAAATAATTAGGTTTTACTCTTTGTTCGATTGAATGAGAAAAAGTACTGTTTCCAAAGTTATACTGATAGTGCGCAATTGAGTTGTCTAATATTGGTCCGGTTTTTGTTCTGGTGAACGTTGGCATCGATACGTTGCAAATTTACACTCTCGGGGCGTAATAGAACAAAATAATTTGGTTTTACTCATTGTTCGATTGAATGAGAAAATGTATCTGTTTCCAATGTTATACGAGATAGGCGCAATCGAGTAGTGTAATGTTGGTCCGGTTTTGGTTCTTGTGAACGTTGGCATCGATAGGTTGCAAATTTACACTCTCGGGGCGTAATAGAACAAAATAATTTGGTTTTACTCTTTGTTCGATTGAATGAGAAAATGTCGTTTCCAATGTTATACGATAGGCGCAATCGAGTAGTCTAATGTTGGTC
This sequence comes from Aechmea fasciata, assembly GCA_025177825.1. Taxonomy (NCBI): domain Eukaryota; kingdom Viridiplantae; phylum Streptophyta; class Magnoliopsida; order Poales; family Bromeliaceae; genus Aechmea; species Aechmea fasciata. Next base: position 14,148,738 of record CM045928.1, on the reverse strand, counting down.
CGGTTTTTTGTTCTTGTGAACGTTGGCATCAATACGTTGCAAATTTACACTCTCGTAATAGAACAAAATAATTAGGTTTTACTCTTTGTTCGATTGAATGAGAAAAAGTACTGTTTCCAAAGTTTTACTGATAGGGCGCAAGTGAGTAGTATAATGATAGTCCGGTTTTGGTTCTTGTGAACGTTGGCATCGATACGTTGTAAATTTACACTCTTGGGGCGTAATAGAACAAAATAATTTGGTTTTACTCATTGTTCGATTGAATTAGAAAATGTACTGTTTCCAAAGTTATACTGATAGGGCGCAATTGAGTAGTCTACTGTTGGTCCGGTTTTTGTTCTTGTGAACGTTGGCATCGATAGGTTGCAAATTTACACTCTCGGGGCGTAATAGAACAAAATAATTAGGTTTTACTCATTGTTCGATTGAATGAGAAAATGTACTGTTTCCAAAGTTGTACTGATAGGGCGCAATTGATTAGTCTAATGTTGGTCCGGTTTTTGTTCTTGTGAACGTTGGCATCGATACGTTGAAAATTTACAATCTAGGGGCGTAATAAAACCAAATAATTTGGGCGTAATAGAACAAAATAATTAGGTTTTACTCATTGTTCGATTGAATGAGAAAATGTACTGTTTCCAAAGTTATACTGAGAGGGCGCAACTGAGTAGTCTAATGTTGGTCCGGTTTGGGTTCTTGTGAACTTTGGCATCGATACGTTGCAAATTTACACTCTCGGGACCTAATAGACAAAAATAATTAGGTTTTACTCAATGTTCGATTGAATGAGAAAATGTAGTGTTTCCAATGTTATACTGATAGTGCGCAATTGAGTAGTCTAATGTTGGTCCGGTTTTGGTTCTTGTGAACGTTGGCATCGATAGGTTCCAAATTTACACTCTCGGGGCGTAATAGAACAAAATAATAAGGTTTTACTCATTGTTGGATTGAATGAGAAAATGTACTGTTTCCAAAGTTGTACTGATAGTGCGCAATTGAGTAGTCTAATGTTGGTCCGGTTTTGGTTCTTGTGAACGTTGGCATCGATACTGTAACAACCCACTCTCCCGTAAAGCGCGCCGAGTTCCGTCAAAATGAGCGGGACCCGGAGTGGAGCGAGTAAGTGTGGGTTCTATGTGCTTTGGAACCCGTGCGCAGCGAAGTGGGGTCTTGGAAAAGCTAAACCGCAAGTCTGGTGGAAATTCCCAGACTTGGAGCAGCCGAGACCGGACAGCCAGGGGTTGTCCGGATGCCACCAAGTGCCCCAACACAGTGTGGAAACCAACAGACGAGACCGGACAACACCAAGACCGGACAAACAAGACCTGATACCGAGACCGGACAAAGGTCACGTAACATGCGTAAAAATGGCTAAGTCTGGAAAACCAACAGATCGAGATCGGACAACCGGCCGAGACCGGATGGACAAAACCGCCGATTCGACGGCTTTGTAATTTTCGCAAATGGAGGGGCTTTTTTGGCAATTGTCACAACACAATATATACCCAATGGCTTCCTCTTCACAGCCATTCACTCCCAATACATCCCTCTCTCATTTCTCTCTTTCTCTCTCTAGAGATTTGCTCCTAGCGCTTGGAGAAGAAGGAGGAGAAGCCCAAGGAGGAGATTTTGGAGGCTTGGAGGTTCTAGAAGCTCTCCTACAAGGTGGATAGTGGGATAGCTTGGGCCAAGGTATGGTTTCTTTGGAAACCTAGGTTAGGGTTTGGATTTTCTTCCATGAAACCTAGAGTTTTTGAGTTTCTCTCATGTTAGAGACATGGTAGAGCATCAAGCTCCATGAAAATCCATGGATGCTTCATGAGCTCTCATGGTGAATCCTTAGGGCTTCAAGTAGATGCCCTAGAATTGGTTCAAATGGGTTTAGATGAACTCTAATAGGGTTAACAAGCTTTCCTTGCTTGTTTAAGAGATCAAAACCTAGGGTTTCACATAGGGCTTGGTTGAGCACCCAAATTTGGGGCTTTTTGCCATAGAGGTTCTAGGGTCAAATTGACCTTGTAGAAACCTAATTGGGGGTATCCCCGACACATGGGACAACTCCGTTTTATTAATCGAAAAACATATTTATGAGTTGCTATATAAGCTAGCCTGACGTAAAATCTGATAACTGCGCAGATTGCAAAATAGGCCTCGGTTAGCTACGAAACTTGACGGGCAACCCATCCATAATTTTAGAAGGTGGGTGGTGCATTCCAAGAACACCGGAATTCTTTCTATGTCTAAGTGTCACTTTTGAGCATTCTATATATGTTGAGCATAATGCATAGTAGGGTAATTTATGAGTTATATTGCAATTTGTGAGTTCAAATGCATGAGATATAATTGTATGAGAACATATGCTAAGAATGAGAACCCTATGTATGCATGCTAAAGAACAAGAACTAGAACTTGATGTAATTGACAAGTGAATGTGACATTGGACATGTACTTAGAGAATGTGACAAAGATGAGTCTAGAATACTTAGACAACATGTGTGGCATTAAAGAACAAGGACAAGGACAAGTTATGTATATAACACTAGTATAGTCATGAGATTGACATTATGACAACAACCTTAGAGTTAAGGGTCATATGAATATAAGTTCTCCTTGAAGGCAAGAAATAGATTGAGATTTGGAATCCTTAAAGTTAAGGATTGATCGTACTCACCATATAGTCCTTGCTCGGGCGGTAGCTCCCGAGCGGTGCGCTCCGAGTAGGTCACCACCGGAATGAGTTTTCCAGGGGAATGAGTTTTCCCGAGGACGGTCCCAACGGGTCGATTGAGCCTCCCCGGTATACTATGGGATTTTGAGTTTGGTTGAGTCTTGTTGAGGGCGAAACCCACGGGTTAGCCAAGAGATTGGGTATTGAACTTATGATCTTGCATGTTCTACAGTTTGAGCATATTATCTTTACTTTCAAGCGTATTAGTTGCATTTGATAGTTTGGTTCTTATCTTACCTTTCTTTCTATTACGCTTGAGTTAGACCTAGTGGGAAAGTCGGCGTGGTTGGTTGCCGAACCCACTGGGAACTTTGTTGTAGTTCTAACCCCCCTATTTCCACAGAGCCGGGACCGAGTGAGCCGGCCGACGATCGCGGGAAGGGCATCGCGCCCTAGGTAGAGACCGCCCGAGTACTTTACTTTTGTTATAGTTGCATTACCCTTTTGTATCATCTTTTGTATTTGATGATGGTAGATGCTAATATCAAATGTATTTAAGCTTTATCTTTGAAGACTATGAGGTGTAGAAAGAAATGATGCAAAGAATGTAAAGAATGGTAGTCTTTTAAAGAATGCAAAGTTGTAAGAATTATGCATGTATGTGATTGCAATTAATCATGTTACTTGTATATATTAATAGTACTTTCACTATTGGCTGTTGCTTGTCTTCGTGCAAGCCTTTGTGTATGCTTCCGCAAGTGCAAAATTTTATACTCTATCTGTACATGTTGAGCCTTGGGCGGATAGGGGAGACTCTGTCCGTTCGGCGTCTGTTTGACGCTCTCGAACCGGCCAAAAGGATCGGGCTTGGGGCGTGACAGATAAAATGGTATCAGAGCGGGTATAAAGCCAAAAAGTGAAAGCTTAGGATGGACCTAGGGGCCATAGGATTGGAAAGAACCTAAGGACCTAAGGAAACGTGAGTGACGTGAACAAGTATAGCGAAAGCATGTGATTGGGTTCATGTCTTATGTCTCTAAGATGATTAGAGACTAACTTTAAGTTGCTGTTTGTTTTCTATTCCTTGTGTTGTGAGCGGCGGCCGACGACATGATACTATGGAATGTTAATGAATGCGCTTATTTGCTTTCGCCGGATTGGGTATATCCGAGTACGTGTTTAAGTATTAACGTGAGTTGCTTCATTTCAGGAAGCAATGGCACCTCGTGGTCGACCCCGAACAAGGTCGATGCCTGAGGAACCGAGTGCGGCTCCTGTGCAACCCGCAGCCGGTAGCGGTGGGGGGCTTGAGGAGCAGATGGCCGCGCTTATTGGCGTAGTGCGGCAACAGGCAGAGTCTGTAAGGGCTTAAGGCGAGCAGATTCGACAGCTCCAGGTGACATTGGAGCAAGAAAGAAACGGCGGCGCAGTGTGGGCCGAGCACCCTACACCTCCCGCTAGGATGCCGACCGTAGTCGATGGTGCGGCGGCGGCGGATCCAGTTGCGGCCGTACCAGTTACGGCGATTCAGGCCGGATCGGGGACTTCAGACCCGAGTAGTGCGGCGAACGACGAGGAACGGGAGCGCGCATTGGCGGCGCTCATTAAGTTCATGAAATTCAAGCCACCTATCTTCGAGGGAGGAGTGGTGGAACCGGCGGTCGTGGAGTCGTGGGTCGACTCCATGCAAACAATCTTCGAGGACTTCAACACCCCGGAGAAAGACAAAGTACACTTCGCCACCCATTGCCTAGATAAGGCGGCGAAGGCGTGGTGGAAGCGGGTTAAGCGGGATCGGTCACCCGATCTACCGCCAATGTTGTGGGAGGAGTTCAAGAGAGCGGTATTTTCGAACTACTTCCCGACTCCGTGAAGCGGAAGATGCACGAGAAATTCCGCAAGTTGAGACGGAGACCGCTGCGGGCGGACTATGAGCTAGAGTTCTCCCACATCATTGATTGTGTCCCGGACGTTGTACGTGACGACCGGGATCGGGCCGATTGGTTCTTGCGAGGACTTCGGCCGAGGATTTATGAGGCGGTGCAACTTTTCCACCTCACGACCTTTGCGGAGGTCTTCGACCGGGCTCTATCTGCGGAGCACGGCAGCGCCTATGCGCGGGAGGAGCGCGAGGCCATGGCGGAGAGTAAGGAGAAAGGCAAGAAGCGAGCGGCGGGTGGTGCCGGGGCCGGCCAAACGCTAAGAAACCCCTCGGTATCCCCGACGGCAGCAGGCGGCGGGAGATCCTTCCGTTGTGGTATTTGGGGCGGCAACCATCAGCCGGCGGCATGCTCGCAGCGAGAAGGGAAGTGCTACAAGTGCGGTCAGCCTGGGCACATGATTCGAGAGTGCCCGAGCTGGGGACCTTCTGCACCGTCAGCAGCATCAGCTCCTTCTACGCCGAGGCGATGGGACCGCCACCACCTATAGCGGCCGGGCGCTCATCATCGTCGCGCCACCGAGGCATCGAGAGCACCGAGTGGGCGGGTTTTTGCTACCCGGTGGAGGAGCGGCTCCGCCTTCCAACGACATTGTAGCAGGTATTATTTCTATCAATGGAGCGAGAGCTCAAGCTATATTCGACACTGGTGCATCGCATTCATTTATAAGTGCATCGTTCGCTAGAACTCATGACATAGAGATTATACATGATGAAGAAGGTTGGGATATTAAATCTCCCGGACATACGTATAAAGTCTATGATGAGTGTCCGGCGTGTCCAGTTCGGATAGGCGATTGGGTCATGCCGATCGATATGCTAGTACTACCCCAGATGTGGTCATTCGATGTAATCTTGGGGCTTGACTGGCTTTCCAATTATTATGCGGTCATCGATTGCAATAGTAGGGTGATCACTGTCCGTGAGCCTAATCAAGCAGAAATGGTGTACCGAGCGTGTAAGGGTGCGCGTTTTGCAGCGACCATATCCACGGTTAGGGCAAGGAAGATGATAAAGGGTGGTTGTAAAGCCTATTTGGCGACCATCGTAGATGACCGAAAGGAACACCCAGACCTTGAGGGCATTCGGGTGGCGTGCGAGTACCCGGATGTGTTTCCGACGGAATTACCGGGATTGCCACCAGACCGGGAAGTTGAATTCGTTATTGACTTGATTCCTGGGGCGGCGCCAGTTTCGAAGGCTCCGTATAGAATGGCACCGGTAGAACTAAAGGAGCTTAAAGCGCAATTGGAAGACTTGCTCGACAAAGGCTTTGTGAGGCCGAGCGTGTCTCCGTGGGGAGCTCCTGTGCTTTTCGTCAAGAAGAAAGATGGCACACTTCGACTCTGCGTGGATTATCGCGAGTTGAACAAGGTAACAATAAAGAACAAGTATCCATTGCCAAGGATCGACGACTTATTCGATCAATTGCGAGGGTCGAAGGTGTATTCTAAAATAGACCTTCAGTCGGGGTATCATCAGTTGAAGATACGGCCCAAGGATGTGCATAAAACGGCGTACCGTACGCGGTATGGCCATTACGAGTTCACGGTAATGCCATTCGGGCTTATTAATGCCCCAGCGGCATTTATGGACTTAATGAACCGTGTCTTCCGTCCGCTATTGGACCGATGCGTCGTGGTCTTCATTGGCGACGTATTGGTATATTCTCGGACCGAGGAAGAACACGAGGAGCACTTGAGACTTGTCCTGGAAATACTCCGAAAAGAGAAGTTATATGCCAAGTTGAAGAAATGTGAATTTTGGCTTTCGGAGGTTACTTTCCTAGGACATGTGGTTTCGGGTGAGGGTATCTCGGTGGACCCGAAGAAAGTTGAGGCAATTAAAGATTGGCCTCGCCCGACGAGCGCAACGGAAATCCGCAGTTTCCTTGGACTTGCGGGTTATTATCGGCGGTTCGTGGAGGGGTTCTCCAAAATATCCACTCCGCTAACGCGCCTTACCCGCAAAGGAGTCAAGTATGTTTGGAGCGAAGATTGCGATCGAAGCTTCAAAGAGTTAAAAGAAAGGTTAACGACGACCCCGGTACTTGCTTTACCGACGCCGGGGGAGACATACGTCGTGTACAGTGATGCTTCCTACATTGGACTCGGGTGTGTCTTGATGCAAAAGGGGCGAGTTATAGCTTATGCTTCGCGCCAATTGAAACCTTATGAGAAGAACTACCCGGTTCATGACTTGGAGTTAGCCGCGGTGATTTTCGCGCTAAAGTTGTGGAGGCATTACTTGTACGGTGAACATTGCGAGATCTACACGGATCACAAAAGCCTTAAGTATTTGTTCACCCGTATGAGCTAAATATGCGACGGCGTGGTTAGAGTCGTTAAAGGACTATGATGTCACGATTTTATACCACCCGGAAAAGCAAATGTCGTAGCCGATGCGCTAAGTAGAAAATCGGGAGAGAACTTAGCCTCGGCGATTACACCCCAACCGTTGTTGCAAAAGGAGATGCAACGGCTTGGATTGGAAGTAGTAGCGCCGGGAGTGCCGGCTACACTTGCCACCTTAGTGGTGCAACCGACCTTATTGGAGAGGATCAAGGAATTGCAGACTTCCGATGAGTATCTCCAGAAGGTGCGCGGCGAGGTAGAAAGCGGTAGTGCCGATGACTTTGGCATTGGGACCGACGGCACACTACGATTTCGAAATCGTTGGTGTGTACCCAAGAATAAGGATCTCCGTAAGGCGATTATGCAAGAGGCGCATCAATCTCCTTATAGTGTCCACCCGGGCGGCACCAAAATGTATCAAGACCTAAAGTTGCAATATTGGTGGACGGGCATGAAGAAAGACATTGGAGAATTTGTTGCGCAATGTCTTACTTGCCAACAAGTAAAGGCGGAGCGGCGGTTTCCGGCGGGAAAGTTACAAAGCTTACCTATACCCGTTTGGAAATGGGAAAATATCGCTATGGACTTTGTGACCGGATTGCCTCGATCTCAAGGGGGACACGATGCAATTTGGGTGGTCGTGGACCGGTTAACGAAGTCGGCGCATTTCCTTCCGATTCATATTACTTGGTCGGGGGACAAGTTGGCTCAAGTTTACATTGATGAGATTGTGAGACTTCACGGGGTTCCGGCGTCTATCGTATCGGATCGGGACCCGAGGTTCACTTCTCACTTTTGGAGGAGCCTACAAGAAGCGTTGGGCACACGGCTCGACTTTAGCACGGCATTCCATCCTCAAAGTGACGGACAATCGGAGAGGACAATCCAAATACTTGAGGATATGCTGCGGGCGTGTGTATTCGACTACAAGGGCAATTGGCACGACCATTTACCGATGGCGGAGTTCGCATACAATAACAGTTATCAAGAAAGTATCGCGATGGCGCCATTCGAGGCCCTTTACGGAAGAAAGTGTCGCTCTCCAATTCATTGGAGCGACGTGGGCGAGAAATCTGTTCTTGGCCCGGACGTAGTGCGGGAGGCGGAAGAGAAAGTTCGCCTTGCTCGCCAACGACTTGCGACGGCGCAATCGCGGCATAAGAGTTATGCCGACAAACGAAGAAAAGACGTTGAGTTTGATGTCGGCGACAATGTATTCCTAAAGGTTTCGCCAACACGGGGAGTTAAACGGTTTGGAATCCGAGGGAAATTAAGTCCTCGGTATATTGGACCGTTTGAAATTTTAGAACGAATCGGAGCGGTGGCTTACAAACTAGCATTACCACCGAGGCTTGCGGGAGTTCATGATGTATTCCATGTATCCAACCTCCGCAAGTATGTTCATGATCCCGATCATATTCTCTCGTATATACCATCAGAGATTCAGGAGGATATGACTTATGACGAGTTCCCAGCATACATAATCGGTCGAGAAGAAAGAAAGCTACGGAACCGGAGGATTCCGTATGTCAAAGTCCGTTGGAGCGAACACAACGACCGGGAAGCTACGTGGGAGCTCGAGAGCGTAATACGGGAGCACTATCCCCATTTATTCGAAAATCTGGATTAAGGTACGAATCTAGATTGTAGATAAAGAAATAGTTTCGCGGACGAAACTAAATTTAAGGGGTGGAGAATGTAACAACCCACTCCCCCGTAAAGCGCGCCGAGTTCCGTCAAAATGAGCGGGACCCGGAGTGGAGCGAGTAAGTGTGGGTTCTATGTGCTTTGGAACCCGTGCGCAAGTGGGGTCTTGGAAAAGCTAAACCGCAAGTCCGGTGGAAATTCCTTGAGCCGACGAGACCGGACAGGGGGTTGTCCTGGATGCCACCAAGTGCCCACTGCGCAGTTGTGGAAACCAACAGATCGAGACCTGGACAACAAACCAAGACCGGACAAATCCAAGACCGACAAATGACCGAGACCGGACATGGTCCGCGTAACATGCAGAAAAATGGCTAAGTCCTGGAAAACCAGCGTACTGAGACCGGACAACCGGCCGAGACCGGACGGTGGACCCGAAAACTGCCCAGTTCGAGCAGTTTGTAATTTTCGCAAATGGAGGGGCTTTTTTGGCAATTGTCACAACACAATATATACCCAATGGCTTCCTCTTCACAGCCATTCACTCCCAATACATCCCTCTCTCATTTCTCTCTTTCTCTCTCTAGAGATTTGCTCCGAGAGCTTGGAGAAGAAGGAGGAGAAGCCCAAGGAGGAGATTTTGGAGGCTTGGAGGTTCTAGAAGCTCTCCTACAAGGTGGATAGTGGGATAGCTTGGGCCAAGGTATGGTTTCTTTGGAAACCTAGGTTAGGGTTTGGATTTTCTTCCATGAAACCTAGAGTTTTTGAGTTTCTCTCATGTTAGAGACATGGTAGAGCATCAAGCTCCATGAAAATCCATGGATGCTTCATGAGCTCTCATGGTGAATCCTTAGGGCTTCAAGTAGATGCCCTAGAATTGGTTCAAATGGGTTTAGATGAACTCTAATAGGGTTAACAAGCTTTCCCTTGCTTGTTTAAGAGATCAAAACCTAGGGTTTCACATAGGACTTGGTTGAGCACCCAAATTTGGGGCTTTTTGCCATAGAGGTTCTAGGGTCAAATTGACCTTGTAGAAACCTAATTGGGGGTATCCCCGACACATGGGACAACTCCGTTTTATTAATCGAAAAACATATTTATGAGTTGCTATATAAGCTAGCCTGACGTAAAATCTGATAACTGCGCAGATTGCAAAATAGGCCTCGGTTAGCTACGAAACTTGACGGGCAACCCATCCATAATTTTAGAAGGTGGGCGGTGCATTCCAAGGACCCCGGAATTCTTTCTATGTCTAAGTGTCACTTTTGAGCATTCTATATATGTTGAGCATAATGCATAGTAGGGTAATTTATGAGTTATATTGCAATTTGTGAGTTCAAATGCATGAGATATAATTGTATGAGAACATATGCTAAGAATGAGAACCCTATGTATGCATGCTAAAGAACAAGAACTAGAACTTGGTGTAATTGACAAGTGAATGTGACATTGGACATGTACTTAGAGAATGTGACAAAGATGAGTCTAGAATACTTAGACAACATGTGTGGCATTAAAGAACAAGGACAAGGACAAGTTGTGTATATAACACTAGTATAGTCATGAGATTGACATTATGACAACAACCTTAGAGTTAAGGGTCATATGAATATAAGTTCTCCTTGAAGGCAAGGAATAGATTGAGATTTGGAATCCTTAAAGTTAAGGATTGATCGTACTCACCATATAGTCCTTGCTCGGGGGCGGTAGCTCCCCCTCGAGCGGTGCGCTCCGGAGTAGGTCACCACTGGAATGATTTTTCCAGGGGAATGAGTTTTCCCGAGGACGGTCCCAACGGGTCGATTGAGTCTCCCCGGTATACTATGGGATTTTGAGTTTGGTTGAGTCTTGTTGAGGGCGAAACCCACGGGTTAGCCAAGAGATTGGGTATTGAACTTATGATCTTGCATGTTTTACAGTTTGAGCATATTATCTTTACTTTCAAGCGTATTAGTTGCATTTGATAGTTTGGTTCTTATCTTACCTTTCTTTCTATTACGCTTGAGTTAGACCTAGTGGGAAAGTCGGCGTGGTTGGTTGCCGAACCCACTGGGAACTTTGTTGTAGTTCTCACCCCACTATTTCCACAGAGCCGGGACCGAGTGAGCCGGTCGACGATCGCAGGAAGGGCATCGCGCCCTAGGTAGAGACAGAGTACTTTACTTTTGTTATAGTTGCATTACCCTTTTGTATCATCTTTTGTATTTGATGATGGTAGATGCTAATATCAAATGTATTTAAGCTTTATCTTTGAAGACTATGAGGTGTAGAAAGAAATGATGCAAAGAATGTAAAGAATGGTAGTCTTTTAAAGAATGCAAAGTTGTAAGAATTATGCATGTATGTGATTGCAATTAATCATGTTACTTGTATATATTAATAGTACTTTCACTATTGGCTGTTGCTTGTCTTCGTGCAAGCATTTGTGTATGCTTCCGCAAGTGCAAAATTTTATACTCTATCTGTACATGTTGAGCCTTGGGCGGATAGGGGAGACTCTGTCCGTTCGGCGTCTGTTTGACGCTCTCGAACCGGCCAAAAGGATCGGGCTTGGGGCGTGACAGATACGTTGCAAATTTACACTCTCGGTGCCTAATAGAACAAAATAATTAGGTTTTACTCATTGTTCGATTAAATGAGAAAATGTACTGTTTCCAATGTTTTACTGATAGTGCGCAATTGAGTTGTCTAATGTTGGTCCGGTTTTGGTTATTGTGAATGTTGGCATCGATACGTTGCAAATTTACACTCTCGGGGCGTTATAGAACAAAATAATAAGGTTTTACTCATTGTTCGATTGAATGAGAAAATGTGCTGTTTCCAAAGTTATACTGATAGTGCGCAATTGAGTTGTCTAATGTTGGTCCGGTTTTGGTTCTTGTGAACGTTGGCATCGATAGGTTGCAAATTTACACTCTCGGGGCGTAATAGAACAAAATAATAAGGTTTTACTCTTTGTTCGATTGAATGAGAAAAAGTAATGTTTCCAAAGTTATACTGATAGGGCGCAATTGAGTAGTCCAATGTTGGTCCGGTTTTGGTTCTTGTGAACGTTGGCATTCATAGGTTGCAAATTTACACTCTCGGGGCGTAATAGAACAAAATAATTAGGTTTTACTCTTTGTTCGATTGAATTTGAAAAAGTAATGTTTCCAAAGTTATACTGATAGGGCGCAAGTGAGTAGCCCAATGTTGGTCCGGTTTTGGTTCTTGTGAACGTTGGCATTGATAGGTTGCAAATTTACACTCTCGGGGCGTAATAGAACAAAATAATTAGGTTTTACACATTGTTCGATTGAATGAGAAAATGTACTGTTTCCAAAGTTATACTAAGAGGGCGCAACTGAGTAGTCTAATGTTGATCCGGTTTTGGTTCTTGTGAACTTTGGCATCGATACGTTGCAAATTTACACTCTCGGGGCCTAATAGAAAAAAATAATTAGGTTTTACTCAATGTTCGATTGAACGAGAAAATGTACTATTTCCAATGTTATACTGATAGTGCGCAATTGAGTAGTCTAATGTTGGTCCGGTTTTGGTTCTTGTGAACGTTGGCATCGATAGGTTGCAAATTTACACTCTCGGGGCGTAATAGAACAAAATAATAAGATTTTTCTCATTGTTCGATTTAATGAGAAAATGTACTGTTTCCAAAGTTGTACTGATAGGGCGCAATTGATTAGTCTAATGTTGGTCCGGTTTTGTTTTTTGTGAACGTTGGCATCGATAGGTTGCAAATTTACACTCTCGGGGCGTTATAGAACAAAATAATATGGTTTTACTCATTGTTCAATTGAATGAGAAAATGTACTGTTTCCAAAGTTATACTGATAGTGCGCAATTGAGTAGTCTAATGTCGGTCCGGTTTTGGTTCTTGTGAACGTTGGCTTCGATAGGTTGCAAATTTACACTCTCGGGGCGTAATACAACAAAATAATAAGGTTTTACTCATTGTTCGATTGAATGAGAGAAAGTAATGTTTCCAAAGTTATACTGATAGGGCGCAATTGAGTAGTCCAATGTTGGTCCGGTTTTGGTTCTTGTGAACGTTGGCATTCATAGGTTGAAAATTTACACTCTCGGGGCGTAATAGAACAAAATAATTAGGTTTTACTCTTTGTTCGATTGAATGAGAAAAAGTTATGTTTCCAAAGTTATACTGATAGGGCGCAAGTGAGTAGTCCAATGTTGGTCCGGTTTTGGTTCTTGTGAACGTTGGCATTGATAGGTTGCAAATTTATACTCTCGGGGCGTAATAGAACAAAATAATTAGGTTTTACTCTTTGTTCGATTGAATGAGAAAAAGTACTGTTTCCAAAGTTATACTGAGAGGGCGCAACTGAGTAGTCTAATATTGGTCCGGTTTTGGTTCTTGTGAACTTTGGCATCGATTCGTTGCAAATTTACACTCTCGGGACCTAATAGAAAAAAATAATTAGGTTTTACTCAATGTTCGATTGAATGAGAAAATGTAGTGTTTCCAATGTTATACTGACAGTGCGCAATTGAGTAGTCTAATGTTGGTCCGGTTTTGGTTCTTGTGAATGTTGGCATCGATAGGTTCCAAATTTACACTCTCGGGGCGTAATAGAACAAAATAATAGGTTTTACTCATTGTTGGATTGAATGAGAAAATGTACTGTTTCCAAAGTTGTACTGATAGTGCGCAATTGAGTAGTCTAATGTTGGTCCGGTTTTGGTTCTTGTGAACGTTGGCATCGATACGTTGCAAATTTACACTCTCGGTGCCTAATAGAACAAAATAATTAGGTTTTACTCATTGTTCGATTGAATGGGAAAATGTACTGTTTCCAATGTTTTACTGATAGTGCGCAATTGAGTAGTCTAATGTTGGTCCGGTTTTGGTTATTGTGAATGTTGGCATCGATAGGTTGCAAATTTACACTCTCGGGGCGTTATAGAACAAAATAATAAGGTTTTACTCATTGTTGGATTGAATGAGAAAATGTACTGTTTCCAAAGTTATACTGATAGTGCGCAGTTGAGTAGTCTAATGTTGTTTCGGTTTTGGTTCTTGTGAACGTTGGCTTCGATAGGTTGCAAATTTACACTCTCGGGGCGTAATAGAACAAAATAATAAGGTTTTACTCATTGTTCGATTGAATGAGAAAAAGTAATGTTTCCAAAGTTATACTGAGAGGGCGCAACTGAGTAGTCTAATGTTGGTCCCGTTTTGGTTCTTGTGAACTTTGGCATCGATTCGTTGCAAATTTACACTCTCGGAACCTAATAGAAAAAAATAATTAGGTTTTACTCAATGTTCGATTGAATGAGAATATGTAGTGTTTCCAATGTTATACTGACAGTGCGCAATTGAGTAGTCTAATGTTGGTCCGGTTTTGGTTCTTGTGAACGTTGGCATCGATAGGTTCCAAATTTACACTCTCGGGGCGTAATAGAACAAAATAATAAGGTTTTACTCATTGTTGGATTGAATGAGAAAATGTACTGTTTCCAAAGTTGTACTGATAGTGCGCAATTGAGTAGTCTAATGTTGGTCCGGTTTTGGTTCTTGTGAACGTTGGCATCGATACGTTGCAAATTTACACTCTCGGTGCCAAATAGAACAAAATAATTAGGTTTTACTCATTGTTCAATTGAATGAGAAAATGTACTGTTTCCAATGTTTTACTGATAGTGCGCAATTGAGTTGTCTAATGTTGGTCCGGTTTTGGTTATTGTGAATGTTGGCATCGATAGGTTGCAAATTTACACTCTCGGGGCGTTATAGAACAAAATAATAAGGTTTTACTCATTGTTGGATTGAATGAGAAAATGTACTGTTTCCAAAGTTATACTGATAGTGCGCAATTGAGTAGTCTAATGTTGGTCCTGTTTTGGTTCTTGTGAACGTTGGCATCGATAGGTTGCAAATTTACACTCTCGGGGCGTAATAGAACAAAATAATAAGGTTTTACTCATTGTTCGATTGAATGAGAAAAAGTAATGTTTCCAAAGTTATACTGATAGGGCGCAATTGAGTAGTCCAATGTTGGTCCGGTTTTGGTTCTTGTGAACGTTGGCATTCATAGGTTGCAAATTTACACTCTCGGGGCGTAATAGAACAAAATAATTAGGTTTTACTCTTTGTTCGATTGAATTTGAAAAAGTAATGTTTCCAAAGTTGTACTGATAGGGCGCAAGTGAGTAGCCCAATGTTGGTCCGGTTTTGGTTCTTGTGAACGTTGGCATAGGTTGCAAATTTACACTCTCGGGGCGTAATAGAACAAAATAATTAGGTTTTACTCATTGTTCGATTGAATGAGAAAATGTACTGTTTCCAAAGTTATACTGAGAGGGCGCAACTGAGTAGTCTAATGTTGGTCCGGTTTTGGTTCTTGTGAACTTTGGCATCGATACGTTGCAAATTTACACTCTCGGGGCCTAATAGAAAAAAATAATTAGGTTTTACTCAATGTTCGATTGAATGAGAAAATGTACAGTTTCCAATGTTATACTGATAGTGCGCAATTGAGTAGTCTAATGTTGGTCCGGTTTTGGTTCTTGTGAACGTTGGCATCGATAGGTTGCAAATTTACACTCTCGGGCGTAATAGAACAAAATAATAAGGTTTTACTCATTGTTCGATTTAATGAGAAAATGTCGTTTCCAAAGTTGTACCGATAGGCGCAATTGATTAGTCTAATGTTGGTCCGGTTTTGTTTTTTGTGAACGTTGGCATCGATAGGTTGCAAATTTACACTCTCGGGGCGTTATAGAACAAAATAATATGGTTTTACTCATTGTTGGATTGAATGAGAAAATGTACTGTTTCCAAAGTTGTACTGATAGTGCGCAATTGAGTAGTCTAATGTTGGTCCGGTTTTGGTTCTTGTGAACGTTGGCATCGATACGTTGCAAATTTACACTCTCGGGGCCTAATAGAACAAAATAATTAGGTTTTACTCATTGTTCGATTGAATGAGAAAATGTACTGTTTCCAATGTTATACTGATAGTGCGCAATTGAGTAGTCTAATGTTGGTCCGGTTTTGGTTATTGTGAATGTTGGCATCGATAGGTTGCAAATTTACACTCTCGGGGCGTTATAGAACAAAATAATAAGGTTTTACTCATTGTTCAATTGAATGAGAAAATGTACTGTTTCCAAAGTTATACTGATAGTGCGCAATTGAGTAGTCTAACGTTGGTCCGGTTTTGGTTCTTGTGAACGTTGGCTTCGATAGGTTGCAAATTTACACTCTCGGGGCGTAATAGAACAAAATAATAAGGTTTTACTCATTGTTCGATTGAATGAGAGAAAGTAATGTTTCCAAAGTTATACTGATAGGGCGCAATTGAGTAGTCCAATGTTGGTCCGGTTTTGGTTCTTGTGAACGTTGGCATTCATAGGTTGAAAATTTACACTCTCGGGGCGTAATAGAACAAAATAATTAGGTTTTACTCTTTGTTCGATTGAATGAGAAAAAGTTATGTTTCCAAAGTTATACTGATAGGGCGCAAGTGAGTAGTCCAATGTTGGTCCGGTTTTGGTTCTTGTGAACGTTGGCATTGATAGGTTGCAAATTTACACTCTCGGGGCGTAATAGAACAAAATAATTAGGGTTTACTCATTGTTCGATTGAATGAGAAAATGTACTGTTTCCAAAGTTATTCTGAGAGGGCGCAACTGAGTAATCTAATGTTGGTCCGGTTTTGGTTCTTGTGAACTTTGGCATCGATACGTTGCAAATTTACACTCTCGGGGCCTAATAGAAAAAAATAATTAGGTTTTACTCAATGTTCGATTGAATGAGAAAATGTACTGTTTCCAATGTTATACTGATAGTGCGCAATTGAGTAGTCTAATGTTGGTCCGGTTGAGGCATGAATCTAGGGTTCGTTGCGGCTGTTTTTGCCATAGTCGCGAGCTAGAGCTCCAAGTGGGATTTTACAAATGGTTAGGGTTTGATCTCATTTAACCCTATCTTTGTGATGGTTTTAGGCTCACGAGTACGCCCGCGAAGTCAGTTAGCGTTCCCGCCAAGCGAGTGGGGAGATCGGTGGAGTCGGCGGCCGAACCCACTGGGAACTATTCATAGTTCTCACCCCATCACTGTTGCAGGGGCTAGCGAGAGCGTACCGGCAGAGGACCGAGGTAGGGGCACCGCGCCCTTGTAGCTAGTAGCTTCCATTATGCATTAGTGTACCCTCGTATACATGAGAGTTCTTGGTGAGGGCGCCAGTTGTAGAGCCATATATATTTGTATTATGAGAAGTATATGTGTATTCATTTGAGAGATGAAAAAGAAAGAAAAATGTATAGGTGTGAGGCTATTGAGAGATTGTATATGTTCATTTTGCAAGTTGAAAATATAAACTTGATGTAAATGACAGTTGTTGTAAAAAGTTCAATAGTTAAGTATTTCTCTCTTTATATACTTGTTTCTGTACTTGTATCTCTTGCTCTTGTATGGTTGGCACTTTTCGTGCTTCGTCAGTCATGTATTAAAAGTTTTATTTTCTGGGAATATTCTTGCACATGAGCCGTGGGCGGACAGAGGAGGTGTTGTCCGTCCGGCGTCTATTTGATGGGCCTGTGCCGACCAAATTGACGGTCGTGAGGCGTGATAGTGCTACAGCTTCTGCAAGAGAAGAAGTTGTATGCTAAGTTAAAGAAGTGCAAATTTTGGTTACGAGAGGTTGTTTTCTTAGGCCACGTGATTTCTGCAGATAGACTAGTAGTGGACCCAAAGAAGGTTGGTGCGATTCGGGATTGGCCCAGACCGATGACGGTGACAGAGGTGAGGAGTTTCCTTGGACTTGCTTGGTATTACTGTCGATTTGTGGAAGGCTTTTGGGAAGCTTTCCACACCCCTCACTCGATTGACTCGTAAACGAATTACGTTCATCTGGAGTGACGATTACTAGAGGAGCTTTAATGCGTTGAGATAGAGGTTGACGTCAGCTCCTATCCTTGCCCTTCCAGTTATGGGGAAAGGATTTGTGATCTTCAGTGATGCATCACACAGTGGTTTGGGCTGTGTGCTGATGCAGCATGGTGGGGTGATTTCTTATGTTTCACGACAATTGAAGGATTACGAGAAGAATTACCCTAAGCATGACTTGGAGTTTTCCGCGGTGGTTTTTGCTTTGAAGTTGTTGCCACATTATCTGTATGGCGAGCACTGTGAGGTTTTCACCGATCACAAAAGTCTCAAGTATATGTTCACTCAAAAGGAGTTGAATCTGAGGCAATATCGGTGGTTGGAGTTACTGGAGGACTATGACATTAGTATTCAGTATCATCTCGGCAAGGCAAATGTGGTGGCAGATGCGTTGAGCGGGAAGGCAACGCAGGGCTTGAGCCTGATGATTACTCAGCAAAGGCCTTACTTAAGGAGCTACAGCGGTTGAGGCTCGAGATAGTGTCCCCTGGGTCTACTACGAGACTGATGTCTATGGTCTTGCAGCCTACTCTGTTGGATAGGATTCGAGAGAAACAGAGTGGAGATCCGCACTTGTCGAGGATTCGAGAGCAATTAGAGAGGGGACAGGCAGAGGGTTTTGTTGTGGACAGTTCGGGAGTACTGCGGTACAGGGATCGATTGTGTGTGCCTATGGATTTAGAGATCCAAGAGGAGATTTTGAGAGAGGCTCATCACCTTATACAGTTCACCCTGGGGGAACCAAGATGTATAAGGATGTGAAGGCACACTTTTGGTGGAATGGTATGAAGAGGAACATTAGCAGATTTGTGGCTCAGTGTTTGACTTGTCAGCAAGTAAAGGCAGAGCATTAGGTACTTGCTGGCAAGCTTCAGAGCCTGCCAGTGCCCAAGTGGAAATGGGAGCAGATCACGATGGACTTTGTCGTGGGATTGCCGAGAGCATAGGGTGGTTTCGATGCTATTTGGGTGATAGTGGACATACTGACCAAGTCTGCTCACTTCCTACTAGTGCAGACCACTTGGTCCAGGGAGAGACTCACTCATTTGTACTTGGATGAGATAGTGAGATTGCATGGCGTGCCCACTTCGATTGTATCAGATCGAGACCCAAGGTTCGTTTCACACTTTTGGAGGAGCCACCTTGGGTACTCGGTTGCATTTCAGCACGGCGTTTCACCCACAGACAGATGGTTAGTCAGAACGGACCATTCAGACTCTAGAGGACATACTGAGGGCATGTGTCCTGGACTTTGGAGGAGGGTGGCATCGACATTTGAGACTAGTTGAGTTTGTGTACAACAACAGTTATCAAGCGAGCATCCAGATGGCTCCGTTTGAAGCGTTGTATGGACGCAAGTGTCGATCCCCTTTATATTGGAGTGGTGTGGGTGGAAGGAAGACGCTAGGGCCTGAGATTCTGATCGAGGCTGAGGAAAAGGTTAAAGCAGTGCGACGACATATTTTAGCAGCCCAGAGTCGACAGAGGAGCTATGCTGATACCCGGAGACGAGACTTGGAGTTCCAGATTAGAGATCATGTGTTTCTTAAAGTCTCGCCGTCCAGAGCGATTCGTAGATTTGGAGTGCGTGGAAAGCTCAGTCCATGTTTTGTAGGCCCTTTTGAGGTATTGGAGTGAGTTGGACCAGTTGCTAACGGGATTGCTCTACCTCCACGACTAGCCGCTTTCATGATGTTTTCCACGTCTCGCTTTGAGGAGATATGTGTTCGACCCTCTCACGTGATTGACTTTACTCGCTAGAGCTTAGCAAGGACCCGAGATACGAGGAGCGACCGCACGACTCGCTCGTGAGACCAGGGAATTGCCCAACCGGGTCATCCCCCTTGTAAAGGTGCAGTGGAGTAATCACGAGAAAATGAAGGTGACTTGGGAGCAGGAGACGGTGATGCAGGAGTCCTAAATTACATTTGAACGTGGAAAATGTTAACAAATTTTTCAAAATGAAAAATGCCATAAAATCTTTTGCTTTGCACAAGTTCTGATGAACTATCTATTTGCATGATTCTTAGATCATCCAATTTGTTGTGTTAATTTTAGGGATAATTGCCTATATACCCCTCATGT
Organism: Aechmea fasciata; assembly: GCA_025177825.1. Taxonomy (NCBI): domain Eukaryota; kingdom Viridiplantae; phylum Streptophyta; class Magnoliopsida; order Poales; family Bromeliaceae; genus Aechmea; species Aechmea fasciata. Next base: position 14,129,140 of record CM045928.1, on the reverse strand, counting down.
GTCTGAAAATATTCGATCTACCCCCTTTTTTTTTTCTTTCTAAAATGCCCCTCATACGTTCCACCGTTATTGTAAAATAACCCGCAGTTATCTCCTGTTAAGTTAATCTGGGTTAAACGTGAGTTAAATATCTACCACAGTTAAAAAAAAATTAAAATACCAATTTTACCCTTAACTTAAGGGCAAATAAGAAAGGTTGGTGACGGTAGAGGGGTATATTGGAAAAGACCAAAAGTCGAAATATTTGTTCCCTTGACTTTAAGGGTAAATAAGAAAAACATGATGGTAGAAGGGTATATTTGAAAAGGGCAAAATAGTAATTTTACGGAGATAACGAGTTACTTAACAGATTTTAACTCTAAGGGTATATTAGAAATAGGTTGGAACGTAGGAGGGGTATTTTCAATATTAGCCTTCTAAGAGGGGTAAATCGAAAAATCGAAAACTTTTCAAGGGTATATAAACAATTGCCCCTTAATTTTACTGTCTAACTCGATCAAAAGAAGGCGAAAACTACATGAAATATTCCTCTCCAAAAACATATAATAGCTAGTTATGTAAAACTATGAGTTATATGTAATTTTATCCATCAGCCATCTCATGCATAATCTATCTTCCTAGTAGTCATGGAGTGAGAGAAAATGATCACATGCAAAGTGTGAACCACCCTAATCTTTCCTAATCCTACTAGTTAAATCCCAATGCAAATGTAGTTTCTTTAATTCTACTCCTACCTCCTACCAGCACTACCCCTTATACATGGACAAAACTATTTAAGACCCTAGAATTTGATCAATCCATTCTACAACACATTGATTTGAGCAACACAAATGGATAAATGTTTTAAAATGTTTGCAAACCATTTATATGCCATGTTACTAATCACTTTCTTATCAAATAGTATTATAATGCAGGCTATCGGTCAGGCTCTTTGCCTGTCGCAATTTGCGCTGGCTAATGAGGCATGCAGCTTTGTCCAACCCACTTCTCCCAACGAAAACAAGCCCATCATCAAGCTGCAGCCCTCCCATGATGACCATCAACATCACCATCGTGGTCACCACCATCACCACCACGAGCATCATGGCGATGATCCTGAAGACTCAGCATGTTGCCGTCGTTTGATGGGAATAGATAATGCATGTGTATGCCAAATCATGGCTAGGCTACCAAAGTTCATTACGAAACCCAAACATGTTGTCAAGTTGAGTCCAGTAAAGGGATGCGAGGTGTCCTTTGAGTGTGATGGCATTTAATTAATAGGTCTGAATTGAAGAACTAGCCGTCTAAAGTGTAGGAAATTACATAACATCAGTGGAACTTGTATTTCTCTTGAATCATTGGAAAATTTTCCTTCTTAAGAATTATTTTAGAAGTGATAGTATGGATTTGGATTTGATTATAGTTAGTAATGCAAGCATTTTCTAAAGGGCCAACTATATGTGTCGTACGACTAGCCTATGATCATTAATTTGTTAGGTCATAGATTTCATAAAGTAATATTGCATCATGACCAAACTAATTTTAAATGATAATGAGGTTAGATAAAAGGTGTCACGCCCCGCTACCCGCGTATTTGGTCGGGTTCGGGCCATGTCAACAGACGCCAAACGGACAGGGCCTCCTCTGCCCGCCCAAGGCTCTAGCAACTAGTATAATTAAACAATCAAAAGAGAATTGCAATTATACGAGTCTTGCACCAGGGCAAGCATCAGTCACAGCGGAAGTAAAAGCTCTAAGCTATAAAATACAACATACAAGATATTTGATTACATTTTAACCAAATATAAGTAAACTAAGCTATTACATCTTTTTCATTCAAATACATCATATTCTTTTTACATTTGCATTCCACCAAAAACATACATGATCGTTGCCAATTTACAACTATAGTTCAACAAGAAAAGTTGATACATATACCAAAATGGAATGACTATAGTAAATACTCTGGTGGCCCCTAGCTATGGCGCTAACCCATTGCCCCGGTCCTCCGCCGCCCCATCGCGCTAGGACCTGTAGGGTTAGTGGTGTGAGAACTACAACGAAGTTCCCAGTGGGCTCGGCAACCGACCCCGTCGACTTACCCACTAGGTCTAAATTAGGCATAAGTAATTCAACGGAAATGAAATAGTAACCACACTATATATATGCTATTACTATGCATGCAAAAGAAAGGTCAGTGAATGGATAATCAATTGAAAATAGCTATGCATGCATGCTCTTTACTTCACTTTGCTTTATCTTTCCTTGGTTCTTTACCCAATCTTGCCGGTTAACATAGTTAACCCTAACAAACTCAAGACCCAAAATCCCTCTCTGAACGGAGAGGCTCTAAGCCTGCAAGACCCGAGGAACCGTCCGTCGGGGCCACGATCCCCTAAGTGACTGTTCCAGAACTCACCGCTAGAGGAGGAGCGACCTCCCTCAAGCCAAGACTTGTCAAGAGTGTCGATCTAATCCTCACATTGAGGATTCATAGCCACTGTTCTCAATGCCAATTCCATGGATAAGTTACTACCATATAATCTATCTCATTCTTGCCGTAATGCCACTAAGGTTAAACAATGTTTAATTATGGTTATCTCAATGCCAATCTCGTCTCTATATTCAATATCACCTTTGTTGACTAAGATCAAGTCCATTTCCATATTCATACAAGTAGGTTTCTAGTTCTCATGCCTCTATGGTTCCATTTCAATTTCTAAGTTTATTACTCTCTAGAACATGAATTGAGGTTCAACTATTTTGCATAAATTCCAACTACCCTATCATGCATGAATTTACTATACACATACAATGCTCAAAAAGGTGAAATAGACATAGAAGGGAATTCAACGATTCCGGAATGCACCCCCCACCTTAAAATATTTTTGTGGAGTTGCCCTACGAATCTCGCGACCAACCGACGCCTATTCTGCAACCTACAGTTTAAGAATGGACCTAATCAGGCCATTTTACACAGTAGCTCCTATATCGGCTTTTCGTTTAAACGAACGGAGTGGTCCCACGCGTCGGGAATACCCCCAATTAGGTTTTCACAAGGTCAATTTACCTTGGAAACACCCTAGGGCAAAAGCCCCAATTTCCAAACCCTAACAATGCCATTTTGGCATTCCTTGAGATTGATCTCACCCACAAGCAAAAGAAAGCTTGTGAACCCATGAGAAACTCTCTAGAACCATTCTAAAGCCATTAGAACCATTTCTAAGGCATCTACTACAAACCCTAGCTAGCCACCACGAGAGCACTTGAAGCTTTCATGTGTTTCCGTGGTGTGCTTTACTCTAGCATGTCTCTAACACTAGCAAGAAGCTAGAAACCTCAAAAACATAGGTTAAAGCCAAAACCCTAGCATCAAACTTGCATAAACCTACCTCTTGTGCAAAGCTCTCCCAAGCTCTTGGTGTGGGAGAGCTCCAAAGTCCTCCAAAAACCCTCCAAAGCCTTCTTCTCTAGCTTCCTCTTTTTGATCTCCTTGCTCTAGGGCTCCTCTAGAGAGAGAGGGAGAAAATGTGAGAGAGGGTGAAGTGTGCTGTGAACAAGAGAGGCCCACACCTATATTGTGTGGTAACAATACCAAATAGGCCATCCAAACTCTAAATATTACAATCTGCCAAAACTGGGCAGTTTTCGGGTGGGATGCCCGGTCTTGGACCAATGTCCGGTCCCAGTAAGCCCTCCTTTCGGGACTTAGCCAATTTTCTGCATTTTGCACAGCGAATGTCCGGTCTTGACCGCGATGTCCGGTCTTGGATTGTCCGGTCTCGGACCAATGTCCGGATCCCGCAAGGTGGAATTCCAGGACTTAGCCGATTTTCAAGTTTTACGCAGACTGAGACCGGTCCCGACCCCAATGTCCGGTCTCGGGTTGTTCGGTTTCAGACCAATGTCCGGATCCCGCACGCTGGTTTTTCAGGACTTAGCCATTTTTTTCTCCTCCGTGCAGCTGGGGCACTCTATGGCATCCGGACATCACCAGGATGTCCGATCTTGGCTGCTCCAAGTCTGGGGATTTCTCCAGACTTGCAGTTTAGCTTTTCCATGACCCCGTTTTCGCTACGCACGGGTTCCAAAGCACTTAGAACCCACGCAAACTTACTACACTTCGGGTTCCGCTCATTTCGATGGAACTCGGCACGCTCTAGGGAAAAGTAGTATGCTACATTCCCCACCCCTTAAAATTAGTTTCGTCCGCGAAACTTAACGCATACCTTAGCTTATCGACTCGAACAAGTGAGGATACTCTTTCCTCATCGTCTCCTCAAGTTCCCAAGTGGCCTCACGCGCTGCATGATTACTCCACTGGACTTTAACATAGAAAATCTTGCGATTCCTAAGCTTCTTCTTCTCTCCTTTTTCAAGAATACAAATCGGGTACTCTTCATAAGTCATATCCTCGTTTAATTCCACCGGTTCATACTCCAACACGTGCATCGAATTGTGGACATACATGCGGAGATTTGACACATGAAAGACATTGTGCACTCCCGCAAGTCTCGGTGGTAACGCCAGCTTGTAAGCTACCGCACCGACCCTCCCAAAATGTCCGACATAACGAGGGCTTAGCTTTCCCCGAACGCCAAACCTCTTTACATCGCACATCGGTGATACGTTCAAAAATACGCGGTCTCCAACCTCGAACTCTAGGTTTCTTCTCCGCTTGTCATAACTCTTTTGCCGAGATTGAGCCGTCGTGAGTCTTTGTAGTCTCACAACCTCGTCAAGATAAACTTGAGCCAGCTTGTCTCCTGACCAAGTAGTGTGGATCGGCAAAAAGTGAGCCGATTTCGTTAACCGGTCCACAACTACCCAAATCGCGTCGTGTCCGCCTTGAGATCTAGGCAAGCCCGTCACAAAATCCATAGCGACGTCTTCCCACTTCCACACGGATATTGGTAGACTTTGCAACTTTCCCGCCGGAAAACGACGCTCACAGCCTTTATTTGTTGGCACGTGAGACATTGTGCCACAAACTCTCCAATGTCTCTTTTCATACCCAGCCACCAATAATAAAGTTTTAGATCTTGATACATTTTGGTGCCGCCCGGGTGAATTCTATAGGGTGATTGATGCGCTTCTTGCATAATCGCCCTCCGAAGGTCGTCATCCTTAGGCACACACCAATGGTTTCTATACCGCAGTGCACCGTCGGTCCCAATGCCAAAATCTTCGGCACTATCTTCTCAACTTCACCGCACACCTTTTGGAGATGCGAATCAGATGCTTGAAACTCTTTTATCTTCTCCAACAAGGTGGGTTGCACGATTAACATGGCAAGTGTTGCCGGTATTCCCGGCGCCACGACTTCAAGTCCTAACCGCTGCATCTCCTTGTGCAATGCCGGTTGAGGCGTAATTGTCGTCGCCAAATTTTCCGCCGACTTTCTACTTAGAGCATCGGCCACGACATTTGCTTTACCGGGGTGGTATAGAATAGTGACATCATAATCTTTAAGCAATTCTAACCACCGCCGCTGTCGCATATTCAACTCCTTCTGGGTGAACAAGTATTTGAGACTCTTGTGATCCATATAAATCTCGCAATGCTCACCGTACAAGTAATGCATCCACAACTTTAGCGCGAAAATAACCGCCGCTAACTCAAGATCATGGATCGGGTAGTTCTTCTCATAGCTCTTCAGTTGACGCGAAGCATGTGACTGTCACGCCCCGAGCCCGCCAATTCGGTCGGATTCGGCGCGCCGGCAGACTGCCGAACGGACAGAGTTTCCCCTGTACGTCCAAGGCGTCGCAATCAAAACAATTACACGGTTCCAAACAGGAACAGTATTAAATACTCAGATTGCATAAGGAAGTACCAAAAACATAATCACATCCTATGTTATTACAACATTCACTTAACATGCATATTACATCGCATTTACTTCCAAATACAATTAGGTTACCACAAATTTATTACAAGTTTGATACACTTTACTCTTTAACATTCTAAGCTAGACCACCTCGGGGTGCTACCTCTGGTCTCTGGGGTAGGGCGCTATCTACTGAGCTACGCCCTTGCCTCGCGCTGCTGCTGCGCCGCTCACGTGTATACCTGTACCCCAAAAACAACACGGGGGTGAGAACTATTGTCCATAGTTCTCAGTGGGTACGCCACCCAAGAGAAAAGCTCGACCAATAGGTCCAAGGAGGCACTGCAAATATGTTAGTCCAAAAACATATATAGATATATAACTTGCAACTAACATAAAAACGTGCCTCACAATATGCAATATGTAACTCTTGCAATGATTCTTAGCTTCTCTTTACTTTATTGCTATTCTGTACAGTAGCCATTTCATTCTTACTTAGCTATTCATTAATTTAGCTATTCATAACTCATACCAGTTGTAACTCTAAGGTTTCTACTTACCTTAGCTCATGTCATTAACTTCCAAGGTTTCTATAACCCTAGGTTTCCATCTCAAGTCCAACTTGCTTCTAAGGTGTCTATTACCTTAGGTTCACCATACATATCACTAGCCCTCAAGGTTCTTTCTACCTGATTCCAGCTAGCCACCCGACTCGGCCACGAGTCAATCAATAGCGGATAATCCGCACTTTGCCTGGCTCGAGGTGAAGGACCCTGTCACTTGCACCTCAGCCTGCAAGCCAAGAACCACATCGCCCAACGGTCCGCCCGAAGGTCCGTGCACCGTGGCCAGGGATCCGCCCGAAGGTGCCGCATACACCCTAGCGCTCACTTGTTCTTGCTTAGTCACAATCCTCGAAGTTCTTCCGGTGGGAGAGGAACATGCCGCATACACCCGCGAAACCAGAACTATCGAGCTCACAATTACTGGGATTCCGGAATCCATTCCACTTTGCTTGAGGGTTGGCCTTAACCCTCAAGAGTCGACCCACTGGGTCCATTGTTCTTTACATCCTAGGTCCACTTGACTCTAGGGTTCATTCCTTGTCACATAACCTAGATTGTCTTAACTCTAGGTTCAATGTCATTCTAGCTCGACCTAGGTTTACTCACACTAGGTCCATTGCCATCGTTGTTCAACCTATGTCCTTGACACTAGGTTCAATGCCACTCACCTAGATCCATTGACTCTAGGTTTGCTATAACCCATGTTCATTACACTAGGTTAGATGCCACTCGATCTAGGTTATACGCCTATTTGTCCAAGCCAAGTCTCTCTAACCCACACCTTCCTCGGCGATCCAAGCCCAACACCTACCCCGGTGTTCTAGACAACACTAGGTTAGATGCCACACTCCTAGGTCCATTGACTCTAGGTTTACTATAACCTATGTTCTTTAACAACACTAGGTTAGATGCCACACTCCTAGGTCCATTGACTCTAGGTTTACTATAACCTATGTTCTTTAACACTAGGTTAGATGCCACTCGATCTAGGTTATACGCCTATTTGTCCAAGCCAAGTCTCTCTAACCCACACTGTAACATACTGGACTTGCGCAAATTGCGGAGTTCGAGTATTTGACTTGTGTTGGAGCTTTTCCAGATTTTCTGGAGGGTCGTTGACTGTGTTCCGACCTATGGCGCGTGTACCGAGGTTAGGGGATGAATCCCCAGCACTAAAGTCCAAAAAGTTGGATTTTAGGTGGATCTCGGGTTGGAAATTCTGTGCCTTGTACCGGTACAAAATGGTGTCTATACCGGTATAAAATGATGGCTATACCGGTACAGACCGAAATTTATACCGGTATAAAAGGGCGGACTTGGCAACCCGAGGCTCGGGTTTGGCTTTCGCAGGGGTTATACCGGTACAAAATGGGTTTGTACCGGTACAAACTGGCAGTTTTTGAAATCCGAAGACTGCAGGGGCTTTTATGCGTTTTGGCCTATTCTATAACAGCACCCACGACCCCTTAGGGTTCTTTTGTGCTGGGAATTGCTGAGAGAAGAGGTAAGGAGCTCTCCTTTCTTCTCATTTGGATTTCTATGTGTTTGGTTGGATTTTTGGGATTTGAACTTCTCCCTTTTGCTCTCTTTTGTTTGTTGGAGCTATTTCCACCATTAGAGGAGCTTGGAGCTTGAACTTGGAGCTTGTTGGGAGGAAGATCTTCTCTTCTAGAGGGTTTTGGTTCTTAATTTGGAGCTTTTGGAAGGTAAGCAACCAATCCTTTCCTCTAGATTTAGATTTGGAAGCTTTCTTTGAGTAGAAACCCTAGAAATGGGATTCTAGGGTTAGAATTGGGGATTTTTGATTCGGAGCTTTTAGAACCTAATTGATGGGTGTAGAACTCTCCTCTAGGTTGGATTTGATGAAGCTTAGGGACGAATTGAGCTTTGGACAAGATCTTCTTGATCAAAGGTAATTTTCACCTCTTTTCTATGTGAATTTTGGTGAATTTTGTTAGATGTTTATTCGAAGCTCGTATCCCTTCAAATATTTATCTTAGGGTACTAGGAGCTTAGGGGGCAACTTCGTTCGGCGAAACGAAACGGATTCGAAGTACATCCGGTGCGTTTGCTCTCAACGAAATGGGTGAACTCTTTCTATGTCTTCCTTTGGGTTTTAGGACATGTTTATATGATGAATTATACTCTCTAGAACATGCTTGAATTTATGAGAACCTAAAATAGCTATGTTATGTGTAGTGAAAATTATACTCTCCATGTAGTGGAGACGTATATGTGATTTTGGGCATAGTTGGTTAATTGGTTGTGGTACCTTAAGAAGCATGTTAGAGATTGAGTGGTGAGAGGATTCCTTGAGGGAATTTAGTAATTGAACTATATTTATAGAACCACACATGATCACCATCATGGCACTTGTTGAGACAAGTAGATAGAACTTAGCGTTCTTGCTTAATGATTTAGTAGATAAGATTCATAGCTTTATGATATTGCCGTTGAAAGGCATTAACCTTGAGGTTAACCATATACTTATATGCATGAGGTTTAACATGATATCGCCTTATACTTGTTGTAGACAAGATAGTAGGTAATGTAACATAATACATGACATGAGTATTATGAGTTGAGTTTACTTTCTAATCCTAGTAATATGACTAGCGTTGGCAATTGAGAACTTGTATTCGATCTATGGATCGATGGACTATTCCATGTTCTAGACATGAGGAAGGTAATGTTAAGCCCTTGGGGCATTCTTATGTGAGCTATTGGCATGTAATATAAGTGTTTTATTAAACTAATTGCAATGTGATATTTGTACACTCTATCGTGGGAAAAGACATGTGTATTCTAGTATTATGATACTTGTGAATAATTCATAATTCTCTTGCTTATGGTATTGATAAGTATCTATTCGATAATTAGTGGAATTGTATGTCATAAACTCCTTGGAAATCTTGTTTAAAGTAATGAATTATCCCAAGTAGGATAGTGTCATTTGAGTTGCATATGTTGTGAGCGCCTTGTGAGACAAACCACCCAAGTAGTTGTAAATGAGATGTGACATATTGAGTTATTTTTCCGACCCTCGAGTCGGTGAGAAAGATTCCAAGTTTAGACTTGATGATTGAGTATCCCAAATAGGGACCCTATGCTATGATTACGCTCGTTGCCCCTATGCTCATTCGCACTTACTTGTGAGGGTAGCTCCCTACAAGCCGGCACTCCGAAGTGGGCCTTTGCGATTCGTTCGCCTCGCTTGTGAGGGTAGCTCCCTACAAGCCGGCACTTCGGGAGTGGGCCTTTGCGATGCACTCGCCGTGCGGGACTGAGCGCCGAAAGTGGATGGCCGTGTTCTCGTGTCTCCTTTCTTGTGGGGAAAGTCGACGACCTCCACGGGGCCACCTAGGCATGGCACGAGCCGGGATGTTACCTTGGGTACATTCCTTATGGATTGGGTTTTGAGACTTCTCTAGAACACTTATTCTTGTGGACTAGTGTGTATGCTTGATAGAGAACACTTATTCTTGTGGACTAGTGTGTATGCTTGATAGAGAACACTTATTCTTGTGGACTAGTGTGTATGCTTGATAGAGAACAATGGTATACATAATTTACTTTATGTAGTAATGTGGGCATTATGGTTGTACTTGTAATTAAAGGTTAGCTTACTTTAATTGTGCATGTTAACTGTTTGGACATATGTTTGTGCCATTAAAAGTAGAATATCATGATTATGATAGTTAAACTTGTAGTAGAAGCATGAACTTGATTACCTCAGTTTTGTACTCGCTTCTTATTTATAACTTCTTGCTTTCTTTTAGCATGCTTATTTTAGCCTAGTGGAGCATTTCACTGAGATCAGTAATTGCCCACTGGGAACTATTTTTAATAGTTCTCACGCCCTCTGTTTGTTGTTAATTTTCAGAGCCATCCGCATCGGGAGTGGCTAGGGATCGAGGCAAGGGTTTTGCGGCTAGCTAGAGCCCTACGGAGTTTCTATAGTGGACCCGATGTTATCTTTTCTTTTTGTACTTTAGAAAAGATGTTTTATGTATTTGTATCAGATTCTGGATTTAGCTCTACTCTGTATCACTTTTGTGTATCTTTTATGTTAGAACTTAGTGGTTTTATATTACTCGCTCTGATGGCCTTGTTAGGATTTCTCTCTTTCCTCCTTTGTTTTTATAGACGCCTTGTGTGCATTGTGTTTGTTTGGTGTACACGGCGGGTCTGTGCACGTGTCGGTGGGCTTCCGCTGGGCCCGGGGCGTGACAGATTATTTTGGTATCAGAGCCTAGGGTTGAGTCTTAGGGGACCTAGCAAACCTTAGGCCGGTTGGACGCTAAGGGATAGGAGCGAGAGAGACGGGGTCTTTGGGACCATTTGTGGGCGAAAGTATCAAGATTGGGTTGTCATTATAACTCCAAAAGTGTTGGAGTTGGATCGAAGTGAAAGACATCTATGTTCTTGCAGGATCACGTTGGCGGCCGACAACGTGATATCGAGAAATAGTTGGAGGTCACTTCATTACTTTCGCATGATTGGGGTATTGTGTCGTTGAGTGGGGCTGCGTCAGTATGGGTTGTTTTAACCCGTGCTTGTTATGTTTGTTGCAGCTTGTGACGCCGACAACACCGCGATGGCAGCCGAGGCGACCGAGACGGGAAGGCCTGCATCCCCCCGAACCGGCGAAATCCGGGAGTTGAGAGAACAGTTGACCGCCTTGGTCGGCGTGGTGGAGCGACAAGCGAGCGTGGTGCTGCTTCAGGCCGAAACCTTGCGCCGCCAAGACGAGGGAATCAGGCGATTGGAGAACCTACTGACCCAGCAAACGACTGACCTCGGGAGGCCCCAGGAGGGTTTGGACCGAGCCTTAACCGCGGGAAAAGGCGTGGACACCAGAGTGGCCGAGGAGACCACCAAGAGCAAGGAGTTGCACGTCGGCGAATCGTCGAAGAAAGTAAAGAAGACCCAAGGTCGGGGACGCGGTTCTTTTTACGGGAGAAATCAGCCAAGACATTCCAGGTGCCAGAACCAGTCGCGAGGACGAGACTCATCTGCACCGCATGGAGGACCAGATCGCCGCCAGGCTCTTAGTTGCGTGATCTGCGGTGGCCGTCACTACCCACAGCAGTGCCCGCACCATCGGGGCAAGTGCTACTTGTGTGGCCAGGCGGGCCACTACCAACTCGAATGCCCGAGGAACAACAGGACTATTGGGGTGTCGGCGCCAACGTCGACCCGAGTGACACCTAGCGGGGGTGATCCTACAGACTTACCGGAGCTAGACGTGACGACTGAGAGAGCTACTGCAGGTAGCATGTTTTACAGTACTTTCTGAAATTCCTTCTGGTTGTAATGATTGCATCTTTTGCACCTTTCGATCGGCTGTTCGCCGAGTAGTTTGCATTGACTCTTCACGATGCATGTAGGATGATTGGATGGTTGGGTGTGTTGTTTTACCGCCCTACCTTGAGAGAGTTTTGAGTGCCAACGAAATGGATTGGCTTAGTAAGTATGGGATAATTGTGGGTACTTGGTGCCCTTGGCTGTGCGAGCTAAATTGACTCGCCTTGGGGATTTGATCACTATTAGTGCACCACCTTGTGGTTGTGATTTCGCTGGTTGCGATGATTTTCCTCCCTACCTAAAATCAGGTAGTTTTGGAGAGGGTTGGAGGCCTAATTGGCCGATGACCAGTGGATACTCGAGAATCCTCCGAATGAAGGATGTCTCTTGAGTGGTAGTTGTTGTTTCCCGACTGAGTCACAAATCGTGAGTTCAGTTGGCGGGGAGGTTTGGTACCTAGAGTTCGTTCTCGTCGTGACACGCTCTCACTTGATGTGAGACCGGTTGGGGTCGTGTTGGCTGTGCGTTGTCAATCGTGATCTTGCGGAACACAATTGAGACCAAGTTAGAGGCCCGTTAATTCGTTCATTTGGCCCCGTGTGTTGATGTAACCTATAGGATTGGGTACAATCTGAGTATCACCGTTTTGCGCTGGAGTTTGAGGTTGTACCTCAAACGGATATTGTAGTTGGGTGGAACATCACAAGAATTATCGTGATGTTACCCGAACTTGTAGAACCCTATCAGCATTAGGGATTTGTGGAATGCTATTCCCTGCCATTCTGAATGGATTTGTGGAATCGGAGGCTTTTGGCCGTGGGAATCCGGTTGAGGATAAGTGAAGACTGACTGCGTCGGCAGATTGACGTGACTGAGATATGGAACTCCCACCGATGGGTAGAGCGATTCGAATCTCGAGAGGAATTTACCGAGTGCCTACCTTCCTTGTCGGTTCTTGCACAAGGAATTGAGTACGCTGTTTGGAGCAGCGAGAAGAGGTTATGGAATTGATGTTACCGTGGTGGTTAGACGAGAAGCTCGGGTTAGCCATAATTACGATCTTTGCGCAAGATGGATTGATAGAGAACTTTCTAATGAAGTGTGAGTGGAATACTCTCTATCATTTGAGTTGGAATCTATAAGTTGTGGACAACTGGAAAAAAACCCAATGCTAAGGAAAGCATTGAGGACAAGGATTTTGAGTGATGCTTCACGAACTACCGAGTGACTAAGGTCAAGAGTTAATCTCTCGAGGACAAGTCCTTAGCCTGGGCACGTGAAGAGTTTAAGCGGACACTAGGTCGAGCTGTTTGGGAACTCCCACATGGACAACGGTTGTGAAGCCTCTATCGATTGGGGCCAAGAGTATGGGATCAAAGAGATTACTAATGGAAGTCGAGAAGACTCTTAAGTGCTGACCCACTATAATGATTATAGAGTGGATGTTGAGACTATTACCTCCCTAATGGAATTATGTTTGAGGGGGAAGCATTGTGATGCCATGCCATAGAATGAAATCCAATGATCTTCGTTGGTGAGCTATTGGATGATTTACTTGATCTTTGTTACCGTGGAGTGGAATTGCACTTTTATGCAAACTCTGGATGAGGTTTGATCTTGTATGGAAGAACATAGTCAGCAACTGATTGATGACCAGCTGAACACTTCGGTGGAGTTTCGATGGATTACTGGACGGGTATAATTTCCGGAATCTTGCATGAATAGTACTAGTATATCCTCCTTGGAAGGATATATGATAGAGTTCCTTGTATGAAGGCAGTTAGAGGAGACCTTGATTTTCGCCATCGACTGGGTTGAAGAATGTGAGAACTGAAACTTAGCTTTTGGATTCATGCAGACCAGCAGAGAAACTGGTTTGGTTAAGCACCGTTTGCGATAGGCTTTACCTATGAAGAGTGGAGCTCGAGGAGTCGCTATGGACGATGCTTGCTTTTCATCGTACCCTGGAACCGAGGGGTTTGCGACGTTTGTGCTTAGGAGCAATTCACCAGTCTGGAGACCTTACTGCCTAGTTGTGCACTATTAGAGTGCACCTGCCATTCCCTTCAGATGGGTTGGTGTTGTGGTTGATCCGCAGTTTCGCGGACGAAACTCCTTTTTAGGAGGGGAGAATGTAACATACTGGACTTGCGCAAATTGCGGAGTTCGAGTATTTGACTTGTGTTGGAGCTTTTCCAGATTTTCTGGAGGGTCGTTGACTGTGTTCCGACCTATGGCGCGTGTACCGAGGTTAGGGGATGAATCCCCAGCACTAAAGTCCAAAAAGTTGGATTTTAGGTGGATCTCGGGTTGGAAATTCTGTGCCTTGTACCGGTACAAAATGGTGTCTATACCGGTATAAAATGATGGCTATACCGGTACAGACCGAAATTTATACCGGTATAAAAGGGCGGACTTGGCAACCCGAGGCTCGGGTTTGGCTTTCGCAGGGTTTATACCGGTACAAAATGGGTTTGTACCTGCAAACCGGCGCTTTTGAAATCCGAAGACTGCAGGGGCTTTTATGCGTTTTGGCCTATTCTATAACAGCACCCACGACCCCTTAGGGTTCTTTTGTGCTGGGAATTGCTGAGAGAAGAGGTAAGGAGCTCTCCTTTCTTCTCATTTGGATTTCTATGTGTTTGGTTGGATTTTTGGGATTTGAACTTCTCCCTTTTGCTCTCTTTTGTTTGTTGGAGCTATTTCCACCATTAGAGGAGCTTGGAGCTTGAACTTGGAGCTTGTTGGGAGGAAGATCTTCTCTTCTAGAGGGTTTTGGTTCTTAATTTGGAGCTTTTGGAAGGTAAGCAACCAATCCTTTCCTCTAGATTTAGATTTGGAAGCTTTCTTTGAGTAGAAACCCTAGAAATGGGATTCTAGGGTTAGAATTGGGGATTTTTGATTCGGAGCTTTTAGAACCTAATTGATGGGTGTAGAACTCTCCTCTAGGTTGGATTTGATGAAGCTTAGGGACGAATTGAGCTTTGGACAAGATCTTCTTGATCAAAGGTAATTTTCACCTCTTTTCTATGTGAATTTTGGTGAATTTTGTTAGATGTTTATTCGAAGCTCGTATCCCTTCAAATATTTATCTTAGGGTACTAGGAGCTTAGGGGGCAACTTCGTTCGGCGAAACGAAAAGGATTCGAAGTACATCCGGTGGGTTTGATCTCAACGAAATGGGTGAACTCTTTCTATGTCTTCCTTTGGGTTTTAGGACATGTTTATATGATGAATTATACTCTCTAGAACATGCTTGAATTTATGAGAACCTAAAATAGCTATGTTATGTGTAGTGAAAATTATACTCTCCATGTAGTGGAGACGTATATGTGATTTTGGGCATAGTTGGTTAATTGGTTGTGGTACCTTAAGAAGCATGTTAGAGATTGAGTGGTGAGAGGATTCCTTGAGGGAATTTAGTAATTGAACTATATTTATAGAACCACACATGATCACCATCATGGCACTTGTTGAGACAAGTAGATAGAACTTAGCGTTCTTGCTTAATGATTTAGTAGATAAGATTCATAGCTTTATGATATTGCCGTTGAAAGGCATTAACCTTGAGGTTAACCATATACTTATATGCATGAGGTTTAACATGATATCGCCTTATACTTGTTGTAGACAAGATAGTAGGTAATGTAACATAATACATGACATGAGTATTATGAGTTGAGTTTACTTTCTAATCCTAGTAATATGACTAGCGTTGGCAATTGAGAACTTGTATTCGATCTATGGATCGATGGACTATTCCATGTTCTAGACATGAGGAAGGTAATGTTAAGCCCTTGGGGCATTCTTATGTGAGCTATTGGCATGTAATATAAGTGTTTTATTAAACTAATTGCAATGTGATATTTGTACACTCTATCGTGGGAAAAGACATGTGTATTCTAGTATTATGATACTTGTGAATAATTCATAATTCTCTTGCTTATGGTATTGATAAGTATCTATTCGATAATTAGTGGAATTGTATGTCATAAACTCCTTGGAAATCTTGTTTAAAGTAATGAATTATCCCAAGTAGGATAGTGTCATTTGAGTTGCATATGTTGTGAGCGCCTTGTGAGACAAACCACCCAAGTAGTTGTAAATGAGATGTGACATATTGAGTTATTTTTCCGACCCTCGAGTCGGTGAGAAAGATTCCAAGTTTAGACTTGATGATTGAGTATCCCAAATAGGGACCCTATGCTATGATTACGCTCGTTGCCCCTATGCTCATTCGCACTTACTTGTGAGGGTAGCTCCCTACAAGCCGGCACTCCGAAGTGGGCCTTTGCGATTCGTTCGCCTCGCTTGTGAGGGTAGCTCCCTACAAGCCGGCACTTCGGGAGTGGGCCTTTGCGATGCACTCGCCGTGCGGGACTGAGCGCCGAAAGTGGATGGCCGTGTTCTCGTGTCTCCTTTCTTGTGGGGAAAGTCGACGACCTCCACGGGGCCACCTAGGCATGGCACGAGCCGGGATGTTACCTTGGGTACATTCCTTATGGATTGGGTTTTGAGACTTCTCTAGAACACTTATTCTTGTGGACTAGTGTGTATGCTTGATAGAGAACACTTATTCTTGTGGACTAGTGTGTATGCTTGATAGAGAACACTTATTCTTGTGGACTAGTGTGTATGCTTGATAGAGAACAATGGTATACATAATTTACTTTATGTAGTAATGTGGGCATTATGGTTGTACTTGTAATTAAAGGTTAGCTTACTTTAATTGTGCATGAGAATTGAATTGGACATATGTTTGTGCCATTAAAAGTAGAATATCATGATTATGATAGTTAAACTTGTAGTAGAAGCATGAACTTGATTACCTCAGTTTTGTACTCGCTTCTTATTTATAACTTCTTGCTTTCTTTTAGCATGCTTATTTTAGCCTAGTGGAGCATTTCACTGAGATCAGTAATTGCCCACTGGGAACTATTTTTAATAGTTCTCACGCCCTCTGTTTGTTGTTAATTTTCAGAGCCATCCGCATCGGGAGTGGCTAGGGATCGAGGCAAGGGTTTTGCGGCTAGCTAGAGCCCTACGGAGTTTCTATAGTGGACCCGATGTTATCTTTTCTTTTTGTACTTTAGAAAAGATGTTTTATGTATTTGTATCAGATTCTGGATTTAGCTCTACTCTGTATCACTTTTGTGTATCTTTTATGTTAGAACTTAGTGGTTTTATATTACTCGCTCTGATGGCCTTGTTAGGATTTCTCTCTTTCCTCCTTTGTTTTTATAGACGCCTTGTGTGCATTGTGTTTGTTTGGTGTACACGGCGGGTCTGTGCACGTGTCGGCGGGCTTCCGCTGGGCCCGGGGCGTGACACACACCTTCCTCGGCGATCCAAGCCCAACACCTAGCCCGGTGTTCTAGATCTCAACACCTACCCCGGTGTTTCATAGCTAAAGGCTAGTTGCACCGATATGGTTACTAAGTCTACAACTCACATTATCTACTTGGCACTTCATTTACCTTATGCTTACTTGTTCATTAGCATCTCTATATCATGCTATGGTCACGTTCATCAAGTATCCACTATGCTAAGCATGCATTCCTTTACCATCAAGTATCCACTATGCTAAGCATGCATTCCTTTACCCCTCTAGCATCGTACTTTATGCTATTATCATGCATTTCATTCATTTACTTGCAACTACTTAGCATTTTACTTTATATCACTAACATGCATTTCTACTTATGCATTATTGAACATGCATCAACATGAGTTATGTAACTCTTAGACATACAGGCGATCAAGTCACTTCGGTCAGCACAACCCACCTTGGTTTTGCTCTCCGATTGCTCGTCGACACTCGCAATCGGCCGCATGCCGGTTCGGCTCGAACTCTTGCGCGACCAACCGAACGATCTCCGAATCTCGATCTGAGACCTCGTGCCGTTGTCCCACGCCTTCAAGTTGCCCCAGGTCCGTTTTCATGAATTTTGGGCTTCTATCTCGCGTGCTGCGGACATCTGGTAAGAATATATTAATATATTAATATCCTTGCAACCGCTCGTCGGATCACCGAACCGAGCGCGCCAACGCGTTCGTTAGGCCCTCAATTAGGTTTACATGGGGTCAAATGAGATCAAACTCATCTATTTACAAAAACTCCATTTTGGAGCCCTAGGTTTGCATCTATGCAATCCCGCCGTTTTGATCGCTAGAACAAGCAAAAGAGAGCTTGCTCAACCCCTAGGAACTCATCTAAGAGCACTAGGACCATCCATAGGGTGCTTAGGGCAAACCCTAGAAATCCACCATTAGTGCTCTACGAAGAAAACATGGTTTTCATGTGTTCTCCGGTTGCTACTAGGCTCCTACACTTGTGAGGAGATCAAAACACTAGATCTAGGGCTTAGAAATCCATTCCACAAAGATCTACCATGAGAGAGCATAAGGGCTTACCTCTCAAGGTTGCTCTCTTGCACAAGGAAGAGGAAGAAGAGGCCCATGGTGATCTCCACCATCATCTTCTTCATCATCTCCCTCTCTCTTTCTCCCACAGATCCCTCTCTCCCTCTCTTCTCCTTTTCTTTCCTTCTTCTCTTCTTCTTGCTGTCGAATAGAGAAGAGAGGGAGAGAGGGATCTGTGGGAGAAAGAGAGAGAGAGAGAGGGTTTTAACACTCTCTAATCACTTAACCCCCTGCCAAATTGCACTCTAGCCCCTCAACTTTGCAATATTTGAAACAGCCTAAACTGGGCATTTTCGGGCTCAGGACCTGGTCTCTAGCCGTGGACCGGTCCCCAGAGCTCGCTCCACTCTGCGCACCTGGGGACCGGTCTCTCCCCTCTAGGGACCGGTCCCATAGAGCCTGCTCTCGCGAGACAGCCTTCAGGGACCGGTCTCCCTTTTCAGGGACCGGTCCCCCAAGGGACCTTCAGCCCACTCCAAGGACTTAGCCAAATTTTTAGCTTTTTCCGTTTCTTCTCCGTTCCAACTCACTTTTGGCTCGTTTGACCTCCGATTCTTTTCAAATCGAACCGAGCCTCTCCACACATGATTTAAATCATGTCCACATCATTATCTCATCCGCGCAAGCACCGGATTTAGCTCACGGCCCAACATAGCCTTCTGGGCTCCGTTTTCGCACCTCGCGTACCGAAAACACCCGAAAGCCTCCGAACTTCACCGGAAACATTCTTATGGCCTTTCAAGCCAACATACCTCGAAACTTCAAGACTTTAGAAGTTCGATATGTTACAGTGACGCACTGAACGTTCGCAAATAGCAAGGTTCGAGTGTTGGAGTCGAGTTTCGAACTTTTCCACGCTTTGTGGAAGGTCGTAGGCAGTGTAGCGACACACGATTCGAAATTCTGGAGCTTTGGCTTGGTCCTGAGAGGTTTGCTCTCAGGGACCGGTCTCCAGAGGGAGAGACCGGTCTCCCCAGGCAGTGTGGTAGAGGCTGGTGTGGCATCCGGTCTCGGCTGGTGGAGACCGGACCTTGTGCAAGCAGTCTGCAGGGGAAGACTTGGAGACCGGTCTTGGCTGGCAGAAACCGGATCCCGTACGCTAGGTTTTCGGGGAGGCTACCCGAGATCGGTCCCGGCTGTGGAGACCGGTCTCGAGCTCCGAAATCGCCTGGACTGGCGACACGTAGCTTGCTTTGTTGAGGGACTGTTTTGGATATTATTACTTTAGAAGGCCTATATGGCCACTCCTTCTCTTGTTTTCTCAGCCAACCCTCTCTTACACCCCCTCTCTTGCACTTTGAAGGAGAAGAAGAAAAGGAAGGAAGGAGGAAAAAGAGAATGAGAGGAAGAGCAAGCTTGGAGAGCTTTGGTCATCTTCCTCCTTCATCACTATTGGAGGCTTGGAGCTTTCCGCTGCATCCCTCCTCGACGTTGCGCCGCACTTTTTGGAGATTTGAGTCTGCGGGTTGCAATTCTCTAATCCTCTCTAATAGAGTTGGTTGCACAACGAGTGTCATCAACTTCATCGAAATTTTCGGGCCACAACTTCGAGATCCATTCACCCCATTTCCTTCCACAGGGGCGTCTAGTTCCTAACCCACAGCACGAGGTTCTCCGCCGACTTCCTACTGAGCGCGTCGGCGACTATGTTCGCTTTGCCGGGGTGGTAAAGAATGTCCATATTATAATCTTTCAAAAATTCCAACCACCGCCGCTGACGCATGTTCAACTCCTTCTGAGTAAACAAATACTTCAGACTTTTGTGGTCGGTGTAGAACTCGCAATGTGCACCATATAAATAGTGCCTCCATAACTTTTGAGCGAAGATCACCGTCGCCAACTCTAAGTCGTGAATGGGGTAGTTTTTCTCATAGCTCTTTAGCTGGCGGGACGCATAAGCAATCACCCTCCCGCCCTGCATTAAGACACACCCCAAACCCAGGTAGGACGCCTCACTGTAAACTACATAGTCCTCGCCTTGCACCGGTAGGGCGAGTATTGTAGTCGAGGTCAACCTCTCCTTCAGCTCCTCAAAGCTTCGCTCGCACTCATCACTCCAAACAAACTGGGTGCCCTTCTACGTCAGGCGGGTAGGTGGAATAACAACCTTCGAGAATCCTTCCACGAACCGCCGATAATAGCCCGCTAGACTGACGAAGCTACGAACCTCCGTCACATTGTGTCACGCCCCGCTACCCGCCGATTTGGTCGGGTTCGGGCTACGTCAACAGACGCCGAACGGACAGGGCCTCCCCTGCCCGCCCAAGGCTCCAACTACGAGTATAATAAGACAATCAATGGATATTTGCTATTATACAAGGCTTGCACGAGGGCAAGCAACAAACACAGAGGAAGTAGTAAGACAAAGCTAATAGATACCACATACAAGATATTTGATTACATTTAAACCAAATACAAGTAAACTAAAACTATTACAATCTTTTCCATTCAATACATCATATCTTTTTACATTTGCCCTTCCACCAAAATAAACTTGAATGTTTACAACTTAATCGCTATAGATAAACAAAACAAGTTGATACAAGTATACCGAAAATAGAATGCCTATGATGTACTCCGGTGGCCACTAGCTATGGCGCCAACCCTTTGCCCCGGTCCTCCGCCGCCGCACTCGTGCTAGGACCTGTAGGGTTAGTGGTGTGAGAACTACAACGAAGTTCCCAGTGGGCTCGGCAACCGACCCCGCCGACTTATCCACTAGGTCCATTTAGGCATGAGTATTGCAAAGAAAAGGAAATGGTAACCATACTATATGCTAAAATACCATGCCTGCAAAAGAAAGATTAGTGGATAGATAATTGACTGTAATTAACGATGCATGCATGCTCTTTACTTTACTTGTTTCTTTACCCAATCTTACCGGTTAACCAAGTTAACCCCAAAACTCACGTTTCATTACCCATCTACCGGGGAAGGCTCAAGGCACTATCACCCGAGGGCTCGTCGACGGGGTACTTTCCCCGCGGTGTCTACACTCCGGAGTACACCACTTGTGGAGGAGCTACCTCCCACAAGTCAAGTGTGAGTATCGATCAATTTCCCAACTTGGGAAACCATAAACTCTAGTCTCAATGTCAATGTCACAATAGGTTTTTACCTAATTGTTCATGTCACTTTCCATACTTTTCCATGTCATTTCGATGGCAATCTGGTCTCTATGTTCAATATCACCTTTGTTTACTAAGATCATAGTCGTTCTCACATTCACACATGCATAGGGTGCTAGTTCTCGTCTTTATGGTTTCATTTCAATTACTAGGTTCACTTACATTATAACAATGCATAAGAGAACAATCATACACATCTTTTACTCACTATCCTATCATGCATGAATATAATACAATATAATATGCTCAAGAGGTGAAATAGACATAGAAGGGAATTCGATGATTCCGGAATGCACCCCCCACCTCTAAAAATTATGGTGGAGTTGTGGTTCGAATTTCACGGCTATCCGATCCCTAGTTTGCGACCTGCGCGTTAAACAGATTCTAAATCAGGCCGATTTACACAGTAGCCCCTACATCGGCTTTTCGTTTAAATGAACGGAGTTGTCCCACGCGTCGGGAATACCCCCAATTAGGTTTTCACAAGGTCAATTAGCCTTGGAAACACCCTAACCCCAACAATGCCATTTTGGCATTCTCATGGGATTGATCTCACACACAAGCAAAATAAAGCTTATGAACCCATGAGAAGCTCTATAGAACCATTCTAAAGCCATTAGAACCATCTCTAAGGCATTTACTACAAATCCTACTAAGCCACCATTAGAGCTCATGAAGCTCTCATGAGTTTTCCATGGAGTTCATGGTATACTTAGCTCTCTAACACTAGCAACAAGCTAGAAATCCCAAAACCTAAGAGGAAACCCAAACCCTAGAGCTCTACTAGTGAGAACTCACCTTTGGTGCAAAGTTCTCCCAAGATCTTGTGATAAGAGAGCTCCAAGATCCTCCCAAAGCTCCAAAATCCACTCCAAAGCCTTCTCCTTCTTCTTCCTCTCCAAGATCTCCAAGCCCTAGAGCTTTGCTACAGAGAGAGAATGAGAGAAAAGAGAGTGAGAGTGAGAGTGTGCTGTGAACAAGAGGGCCCAAGCCTATATGATGTTGTAACAATAGATATAAGCCCTCCAAACCTCTTTTAATTGCATTCTGCCAAAACTGGGCAGTTTCGCACCTGGAGACCGGTCCTGGGAAATGGAGACCGGTCCCAGAAAGCCTGTAGCATATCGAAAATTCGATAATAAGGTCGGGCTTTGGCAAAATTGACTAAAGTGCGAAAATAAAATAGTTGGACATGTTCCAATTGCCATTCCAAGTCTCTTGGAAAGATTATAAGATGATCTGAAAGAGTTAAGAAGGTTTTGGCGTTGTTCGGCGCGAAGTAGAGTCGAACCAGCGCGAAAACACAAGTCTGGAGCACCCACATGACAAATGTGTGTCAGATATAGCCATCACACCCGAGAGGAGGAGAGCTCTCGGGTTTGACAGTTTTATGGCCCATACCGGTACAGCCCGGGTGTCTGTACCGGTATAGCCATCACACCCGAGAAGGGAAGAGCCCTCGGGTTTGATAATTTTATGGCCCATACCGGTACAGCCCGGGTGTCTGTACCGGTATAGCCATCACACCCGAGAAGGGGAGAGCTCTCGGGTTTGATAGTTTTTTTGGCCCATACCGGTACAGGTCGCCCCCATACCGGTATGGGATGGTCTGACAGCAGTTTGTGAACTGCGCGAAATAAAAGAAGTAGAGGGGCTTTTTGGCTATTGTTACAACACAATAAGCTCCCCCAACACCCCTCTCACAGCACACTCACTACCACTCTCCCTTTTCTCTCTTTTCTCCCTTTCTCTCACTAGAGAAACCCTAAGAGATCAAGGAGAGCTTGGAGAAGAAGAAGGAGGAGAGGGTTTTGAAGCTTTTGGTGGGCATTGGGAGCTCTCCTACAAGGTGTAGTTGGTAAAGCTTGCTACAAGAGATAGGTTTATGCAAGTTTAACTCTAGGGTTTTGGTTTCCTCTTGAGTTTTGGTGTTTTCTAGCTTTTACTAGTGCTAGAGAGCTAAGTGTGCCATGAACTCCATAAAAACTCATGAGAGCTTCGTGAGCTCTAATGGTGGTTGGCTAGGGTTTGTTGTAGACACCATAGAGATGGTTCTAATGGCTTAGGAATGGTTCTAAAGAGCTTCCTAGGTGATTCTAAGCTATGTTTTGCTTGTGAATAAGATCAAAACCCTAGGTTTGGTATAGGGCATTGTTGGAGCACCCAAATTTGGGGCTTTTGAACATAGGGGTTCTTGGGTCAAATTGACCTTGTAGAAACCTAATTGGGGGTATTCCCGACGTGGGACAACTCCGTTTAATTAAACGAAAATCCGATATAGGGGCTACTATGTAAAATGGCACGATTAGGTTCACTTTTAAAGCGTAGGTTTTTACCTAGGCCTCGGTAGGTCGTGAAACTTCTTGGGCATCCTCACAAAATTATTTTAAGGTGGGGGGTGCATACCGGAATCATCGAATTCCCTTCTATGTCTGTTTTCACCTTTTGAGCATATTATGTGTCACGCCCCAAGCCCGATCCTTTTGGCCGGTTCGAGAGCGTCAAACAGACGCCGAACGGACAGAGTCTCCCCTATCCGCCCAAGGCTCAACATGTACAGATAGAGTATAAAATTTTGCACTTGCGGAAGCATACACAAAGGCTTGCACGAAGACAAGCTACAGCCAATAGTGAAAGTACTATTAATACATACAAGTAACATGATTAATTGCAATCACATACATGCATAATTCTTACAACTTTGCATTCTTTAAAAGACTACCATTCTTTACATTCTTTGCATCATTTCTTTTTACACCTCATAGTCTTCAAAGATAAAGCTTAAATACATTTGATATTAGCATCTACCATCATCAAATACAAAAGATGATACAAAAGGGTAATGCAACTATAACAAAAGTAAAGTACTCGGGCGGTCTCCCTAGGGCGCGATGCCCTTCCCGCGATCGTCGGCCGGCTCACTTGGTCCCGGCTCTGTGGAAATGGTGGGGTGAGAACTACAACAAAGTTCCCAGTGGGTTCGGCATCCAACCACGCCGACTTTCCCACTAGGTCTAACTCAAGCGTAATAGAAAGAAAGGTAAGATAAGAACCAAACTATCAAATGCAACTAATACGCTTGAAAGTAAGGATAATATGCTCAAACTGTAAAACATGCAAGATCATAAGTTCAATACCCAATCTCTTGGCTAACCCGTGGGTTTCGCCCTCAACAAGACTCAACCAAACTCAAAATCCCATAGTATACCGGGGAGGCGCAATCGACCCGTTGGGACCGTCCTCTGGAAAACTCATTCCCTGGAAAACTCATTCCAGTGGTGACCAACTCCGGAGCGCACCGCTCGAGGGGGAGCTACCACCCCCGAGCAAGGACTATATGGTGAGTACGATCAATCCTTAACTTTAAGGATTCCAAATCTCAATCTATTCCTTGCCTTCAAGGAGAACTTATATCCATATGACCCTTAACTCTAAGGTTGTTGTCATAATGTCAATCTCATGACTATACTAGTGTTACATACACTACTTGTTCTTGTCCTTGTTCTTTAATGCCACCCACGTTGTCTAAGTATTCTAGACTCATCTTTGTCACATTCTCTAAGTACATGTCCAATGTCACATTCACTTGTCAATTACACCAAGTTCTAGTTCTTGTTCTTTAGCATGCATACATAGGGTTCTTATTCTTTAGCATATGTTCTCATACAATTATATCTCATGCATTTGAACTCACAAATTGCAATATAACTCATAAATTACCCTACTATGCATTATGCTCAACATATATAGAATGCTAAAAAATGACACTTAGACATAGAAAGAATTCTGTCCTTGGAATGCACCACCCACCTTCTAAAATTATGGATGGGTTGCCCGTCAAGTCTCGTAGCTAACCGAGGCCTATTTTGCAATCTGCGCAGTTATCAGATTTTACGTCAGGCTAGCTTATATAGCAACTCATAAATATGCTTTTCGTTTAATAAAACGGAGTTGTCCCATGAGTCGGGGATACCCCCAATTGGGTTTCTACAAGGTCAATTTGGCCCTAGAACCTCTATGGCAAAAAGCCCCAAATTTGGGCGCTCTACCAAACCCTATGTGAAACCCTAGGTTTTGATCTCTTAAACAAGCAAGGAAAAGCTTGTTAACCCTATTAGAGTTCATCTAAACCCATTTGAACTAATTCTAGGGCATCTACTTGAAGCCCTAAGGATTCACCATGAGAGCTCATGAAGCATCCATGGATTTTCATGGAGCTTGATGCTCTACCATGTCTCTAACATGAGAGAAACTCAAAAACTCTAGGTTTCATGGAAGAAAATCCAAACCCTAGCCTAGGTTTCCAAAGAAACCATACCTTGGCCCAAGCTATCCCACTATCCACCTTGTAGGAGAGCTTCTAGAACCTCCAAGCCTCCAAAATCTCCTCCTTGGGCTTCTCCTCCTTCTTCTCCAAGCTCTAGGAGCAAATCTCTAGAGAGAGAAAGAGAGAAATGAGAGTGGGATGTATTGGGGAGTGAATGGCTGTGAAGAGGAAGCCATTGGGTATATATTGTGTTGTGACAATTGCCAAAAAGCCCCTCCATTTGCGAAAATTACAAACTGCTCGAATCGCGGTGCTGTCCACCGTCCGGTCTCTACCGGTTGTCCGGCTCGCACGCTGTTTTCCAGGACTTAGCCATTTTTCCGCATGTTACGCAGCCCATCGTCCGGTCTTGGTGGTCGTCTTGGTTTTGATCGTCCTGCCTTAGTGTCGTCCTCTCAAGATCTGTTGGTTTCTCATCAACTGGGGCACTTAGTGGCATCCTGGACATCCCCTGGATGTCCGGTCTCGGCTGCTCCAAGTCTGGGAATTCCACCAGACTTGCAGTTTAGCCTTTCCACGACCCCACTTCGCTGTGCGCGTGTTCCAAAGCGCCAAGAACCCACACCTACTCGCATCCACTCCGGGTCCCGCTCATTTTGACGGAACTCGACACGCTTTACGGGAAAATGGGTTGTTACATTATGTATAGTATATTCATGCATGATAGGGTAGTTGGTATTTATGCAAGTTGGTTGAACTTCAATTCATGTTCTAAAGAGAAATGAACTTAGAGATTGTAATGGAACCATAGAGGCATATGAACTAGAACCCTATTGTATGAATGTGACAATGGAATGTGAACTTAGCAAACAATGGTGAACTTGACATAGGGATGAGATTGGCATTGATATGACCTTAGTTAAACATATTTTAACTTAGTGACATTATGGCAAGAATGAGATACATGATTAGGTAGAAAACCTATCATTGACAATGGCATGGTAACTAGTGGCTATGAATCCTCAATGTGAGGATTAGATCGATACTCTTGACAAGTCTTGGCTTGCGGGAGGTCGCTCCTCCTCAAGCGGTGAGTTCTGCAACAGTCACCTAGGGGATCGTGGCCACGGACGGTCCCTCGGGTCTTGTAGGGTGGGTCTTGAGTTTGTTGGGGTTAACTATGTTAACCGGCAAGATTGGGTAATGAGCCAAGTAAAGTAAAGTAAAGTAAAGTATGGTAAAGAGCATGCATGCAAACATATTTAAATTCGATTATCTATCTATCTATCTGACTCTTTCTTGCAGGCATAGTATTAGTATTTATAGTTTGGTTACTATTTCATTTCCGTTGAAATACTTATGCCTGGATAGACCTAGTGGGTAAGTCGGCGGGGTCGGTTGCCGAGCCCACTGGGAACTTCGTTGTAGTTCTCACACCACTAACCCCACAGGTCCTAGCACGAGCGGGGCAGCGGAGGACCGGGGCAAGGGGTTAGCGCCATAGCTAGTGGCCACCGGAGTTTGCATCTAGTCATTTCCTTTTTGGGCATACTTGTATCAACTTTATTTTGTTGAACTATAGAGGTCAAGTTGTAAACAATTCAAGTAATTTTTGGGAAATGACAAATGTAAAGGAAATGATGTATCGAATGCTTAAAGAATGTAATAGATTAGTTTACTTGTATATGGTTCAAAATGTAATCAAGTTCATGTATGGTTTATATTCTAGCTTAGTGCTTACTCTTCCGCTGTGTTGTTGCTTACCTTCGTGTAAGCCTTGTATAATTGAAATTCTCGTTGATTGTCAAATTATACTTGTTGTTAGAGCCTTGGGCGGGCAGGGGAGGCCCTGTCCGTTCGGCGTCTGTTGACGTGGCCCGAACCCGATCAAATAGGCGGGTAGCGGGGCGTGACAAAGCCTCAGCCAAACAATTAAGGACTTAGCCAAATTTTCAGCTTTTTCGCCAATTTTTTTGTATAGGAGACCGGTCCTGGACTTGTGAGACCGGTCCCAGAGAGGTCCAGAATTCCAGCATTTCAGGACTTAGCCAAATTTTCAGCTTGTCCACACTCCGCGCACGGGGAGACCGGTCTCCCCTTTGCAGAGACCGGTCCCCAAGAGTTCCAACCACCGCAATTTTCCGGGTGCGGTTTCGATCTCTTGGGTCCCGTTTTCACTTACCATAGGTTTAAAAACCCTTAGAATCTCGTGTTACTTACCTCACTCCGCGTTCCGCTCATTTCGACGGAACTCGGCACGCTTTACGGGGAAGTGATATGCTACACATTAGTCGGGCGAGGCCAATCCTTGTTCGCCTCCAGTTTCCTTGGGTCGACAAAAATACCACCTTCAAAAATTACATGACCCAAAAAAACGACCTCTCGGAGCCAGGAGTCACACTTCTTTAACTTTGCATATAGCTTCTCCTCCCGGAGGATTTGAAGCACAATCCGCAAATGCTCCGCATGCCCATCGTCGCTGCGCGAATAGACCATGATGTCGTCTATGAAGACCATGACGAATCGGTCTAAATACGCTCCGAAGACACAATTCATTAGGTCCATGAATGCTGCCGGGGCATTGGTAAGCCCGAATGGCATAAACGTGAATTCGTAATAACCGTACCACGTACGAAACGCGGTCTTCTTCACATCTTTCGGCTTAATCTTCAACTGGTGGTAGCCGGACTGTAGGTCTATCTTAGAGTACACACGTGACCCCTGTAACCGGTAAAATAAGTCATCGATTCGGGGTAACGGGTACTTGTTCTTGATAGTGACCTTATTCAACTCGTGATAATCAACGCAGAGTCGGAAGGACCCATCCTTCTTGTGCACAAACAAAATCGGGGCTCCCCACGGCTGTGACGCACTGAACTTTTGCAAATAGCAAGGTTCGAGTGTTATATGTGAGATTTGAGCTTTTCCAGATTTTCTGGAGGGTCGTCGACTGTGTTCCGACCTATGGCACGAGTACCGAGGTTGGTGGATGAATTCCAAGCACTAAAGTCCAAAAAGTTGGATTTTAGGCTGCTCTCGGGTTGAGCTTCAGAGCCCTTGTACCGGTACAAAATTGTTGCTATACCGGTACAAAATGATGGCTATACCGGTACAAGCCGAGATTTATACCGGTATAGATGAGCGGCTGGGCCAACCCGAGGCTCGGGTTGGCGGTTTCGCAGGGTTTATACCGGTACAAACTGGATTTGTACCGGTACAGACTGGCAGTTTTCGGGGTAACGGGTACTTGTTCTTGATAGTGACCTTATTCAACTCGTGATAATCAACGCAGAGTCGGAAGGACCCATCCTTCTTGTGCACAAACAATATCGGGGCTCCCCACGGCTGTGACGCACTGAACTTTTGCAAATAGCAAGGTTCGAGTGTTATATGTGAGATTTGAGCTTTTCCAGTTTTTCTGGAGGGTCGTCGACTGTGTTCCGACCTATGGCACGAGTACCGAGGTTGGTGGATGAATTCCAAGCACTAAAGTCCAAAAAGTTGGATTTTAGACTGCTCTCGGGTTGAGCTTCAGAGCCCTTGTGCCGGTACAAAATTGTTGCTATACCGGTACAAAATGATGGCTATCTACCGGTACAAGCGAGATTTATACGTATAGATGAGCGGGTGAGCCAACCCGAGGCTCGGGTTGGCGGTTTCGCGAGGTTTATACCGGTACAAGCGGATTTGTGTCTGGTGCGATTTGTGAAGTCCAAAAGGTCGTGCTAGCATTTTGTTGCTTCTATATGTTTCACCCCAGCCCCCTAGGGCTTCCTTTGAGCACTTCACATCAGGGATTAGAGGTAGGAGTTTCTCTCACTACCTCTCTTGGATTTCTTGGTGGATTTTGGGAGATTGATCTCTCTACCTCTCTCCTTTTGCCTCCTAGTGCCCTTGTCACCGTAGTAGAGGCTTGGAGCTTGGACTTGGGAGCTAGTTGAGGGAAGATCTTCAACTTTGGAGGGATTTGAGTCTTGTTTAGAGCTTCTAAGAGGTAAGCAACTCCTTCTTATCCTCTAGTTTAGGCTTTGATTGCCTTCTGTGAGTTGGAACCCTAGTTTTTGTAGATTAGGGTTTATTTTGGGGATTTGCAACCTAGGGCTTTTTGAGTCCAATTAATTGGTTTAGAACCTTTGTTTAGGTTGCCTTGGAAGAGATCTCACCTCCATTTGAGGATTGGAGAAGGATTTTTACTCTAAGGTGAATTTCTCCTTACTCTCTACATAGAACCTTAAAGTTTGAACTCAAGACTTCTCTCTTGAGGTTGTAACTCCTAGGATCTCCTTTGTAGGGTACTAGGAGTAGGAATCGAAGCTTCGTTAGCGGTTCAGATCGACGCTTGGAGCGACGGTGGGTTTGGCCTCACCTAGCACAATGAGAAATTCTCATTGGTGCTTATTTGCTTATGGTTAAATGAAAATTAGTTCATTTTCATTCTATTTGATTTATTTGTGAATTTTAGAATGCTTAAGATACATATGTTATGTGTAATGCAATTTTACTCTATATAGTAGAGACGAATGCATGTGAGAGCTGAAGCCTTGTAGCATTCTTTTTGGGAACTTGAAACTATGTGTTTAAGAGGACTTTGACATGTGTTTGAGAACATAGAACTATACATGACATAGGAGAAAAGCCCTTGTCATTAAGCGGCATTAGCTTGGCATCAAAAGTGTAGAATAGTGAGCTAATGTCATCAAGCGGCATTAGGCTCGTGATTGAACTTGACATAGAAATGTTAGTGTCATGAGAATTGTTGTACTAGACCTTACACTACAAAAAAGTAGCACATTAGCTACAGATTTAAATTTGACCTGTCACTAAAATAATCTTTAGTCACTAGACAAAAAAAAATTTGTCACAAAAAATACTATATTTAATAGGTTACAGGACTTGAACCCGCATCCATCAGATTTCATCAATTCCTCTTTACCACCGTGCCATAATTAATAGTATTCTTTTAATCAACACTTTTATATTTATTCTGAATTGCATGGTATTTTTGATATTTTAAAGTCTCAAACCGTCACCTAAGAGCCCGACCTTTTTCTCCCAAGCCATTCCCAATTCGCCACTGCGATTCCTGCCGAGATCTCCGGCGATCGCCGCCGGAGATATCTCCGGCGATCCGCGCCGCCAAAATCTAGATGGATCTCCGGTGATCGCGAGGTCGAGAGATTGATATCGTGATCGAGGGCGAGGTCGAGGTCGAGATCGAGGAAGGTTTTCGATGGATCTGGGGGTGTCGGGGCGCCACGCGCTCCTCTTCGACGATGACGCCGCGGCGGCGTTCATCGGCTCCGCCTACGCGCTCGTGCCCTGGAGCGCCGACGCCTCCCTCCTCATCGACCGCTATGACGTGCGCCACCTCCTCGACCGCGTCCCCCCGCGTCCCTCTGCTGCCGCCGCAGCTGCCCATCGCCGCGCCACGGCCGCCGCCGAGGCCGAGATCGACCTGGAGCGGTACCGGGATCTCCCCCCTCCCTACGACGACGATGGCGGCGCCTATGGCCGTGGCGGTGATGGTGATGGACCACAAGCTCATTCAGGTTTGCTAATCCCTCTCCCTCTCTCTCTCTCTCTCTCTCTCTCTTGCAGTTAAAAACCCTAATCTCCGATATCTTATTTTTGAGTTGATGCAAAAGAAAGATTTGAGAATTTGGATGGTTGTTTCTTCCCTCTTTTTTAATAGTAATTCGTGGTCTTCTTTGTCATAATTTGTTGAAAACCCTAATCTGGCTCTCTCTGTTATGCTTTATTGAAAACCCTAATTCTGATATTTTATAAATGAGTTGAGGAAAAGGTATTAGGGAAATGGTTGGTTGTTTCCTCCTTTTCCCTTAGTTGTAGCATTTAATAACTTGTGGATAGACTATTCTATAAGCTATATATATTTGTGTTTAATTTATGTGCAATCATTGTGGTCTCTCTCTCTTAAATGATCCTAATCTCTAATATCTTGTAAGTGGGTTGATGCAGAAGTTTTGGGATTTAATTGATACTCTGATCCTAAGTGGTTTTGGAAGAGTTGATCCAGAAAATTTATAATATACTTGAAAGTTCCTGTTTGAGTGTTGGTGATTAAAAGCCCTGCTGAACAATTTTGTCAAGAGATTTGATCGTAACTCAAGAAGCTCGATTCCTCTCATATTTATTTTGTTATTTTTATTCCTTTTTAACTTGCCTGATTGAGAAACACCTTTCAATTCAAGTCATAATATCACAAAGGAAAGAGTTTGATTTGCTTCTTTTTTTCCTTTTGTAATAATATCCAGGGTTATGTTGCGTAGGTAGATTTTCTATAATTTCGATAGCAGTAACAGGGCACGCACAGAAGGGTTGCATGCTAATTGTATCATGTTACATATGAATTTCTAAGTTTGCAGGAAGGGTTTGTTACCTCATGAGCATCTGTCACAAGTTCAAGTAAGAAACCTCCATATACTTCAACTTCTATTCTCTTTACCACCTCATTTTATGCTAAACTGCTTTTTTACTTGGACTTCCTTTTTTCCCTAATATATTTGTTCTTATTTGTTTTGTACTTTTTTGCTTGTCAGGTTTCGACGCAACTGCTCAAGGTGCTTATCAGTCTATTCCTTTCTCATATGGCGATAATGATGCTTCATCTGATGCCAAGAGAACTGATCTTGGAATGGAAAATTCTTGTTATCGTCCACCTTTCCCAGTTTCGGAAAACTTATTAAGCAACCTAGTAAATACTAGCTGTATGTGTTAAACCATTTTTCACTGGTTTAGATTCTTTTTTGGCAGATGACATGGAATAATGTTCCTTGTAGATTGTTATTTAGTTCTTCTCGATTGTATTTTTGACAATACTCGTTCAAGGTGCATGTTTTTCTTCTAAGGCTTACATGTCCTAAATTTCAGATCCTTCGAGCAGAGTTGAAGTTCTTACTAAATATTGCCATTCATGGGCACCGTGTTTCCTTGTGATCTGTCTTGACGTAAGGAGTAGGCAGGTGGGATAAAGAATGATAATATGTGCTATATGCAACAAAACCTCAGGTGATGATTCAGGTGATGATTCTTACTCTGTTTCTAAATCTATTTCTTAATTTATAATGATCTGGAAGCATACTTATGCAGAGATTTAAGAAATTTTAAGAAAACGGTAGATACTCAATTTAGTATTTTGTTTCGAACTAGTCTTTCTATTTCTTAGGTGAAAGCATCTCCTGAAAAAAAAAAAAATTGAATAAATTATTTGCCTCATTATTGGGAACAAGGTTATGGAATATGCCACGGCCCGGAGATTTGGCGACTCTGGTGACTCAAATATTATTTCCGTTTTCCTTCCCCACAGTTTTTACTGCTTTCCTACTAAACATTTATCTGTCTTTTTCATAGCTCAAGAACGGGCGCTTATCAAAAGTAAGAAGAAAAAAAGAAGTTTCAACTTGTATGAATGTAATTAATCGTATGATTGAATGTTGTATTCTGATTTATACTTCTTTGCCTAAGGCAAAAAAAGTTTTCCTTCGCTTTTTCTAGAATTGATTGGCACGCAGTAGACACTTGAGGGAGCATTCTTTAGTTGTGAATGTGCACTCAAGTTATGTGAGTTTTTTTTTTTTTTTTTTTTTAACGGCTTGAACAATTCATACTGTGTGAGCCCAAGAATAAGAATTAAGAAGTTTTGAGTGGGGCCATATCATGAATTTGTCATGATTCAAAATATTCTTACTATTCATATTAAAATCTTTGAAAATATTACATGAATCGAAAATTAGACATGAAATGTGGAATTTTATTGGAAAAGTTATTATGTGCAAGTTACAGTTGAGGGATGAATCTAAAATTAGGAATAAACTTTCAGAGACTTAAATATGTAAATCAGAATCAAACCCTTTTCCAAATATTCAGTTATCTCTATATAACAATTTCGTTGCATCTATATCTGATAAAGTTGTGAAATGTTCTTCTTTTCCAGGATTTCAAAAATGGAGTCGTCGAAGTTACAGGAGCTGTAGATTGAGAAGGATAGGAATAAATCACTAACTGAGCAAGTAAGTTCAATCCATCACACATATCTGAACCTAATGCCTTCTTAAGTAGAGTTGTTGAATTATGTATGTGGATTTAAGGACATAATCTTAATAGTTGTCTTTACCGCCTTTTGTACGGTTAATCATTCAGATATATAATCACCGATCTATGCTTTATCTCGGTAACATGCTTTTCAACCTCCAATTAGTATACAGTCTCCTTACATCTTATTTGATATGCATGTAATATTTTGTTTCCTTCGAGATACTCTCAATTGCTAGCGACACTCCTAGGTGATGATTCTTAGAATTATATTCGGTAAAGCTCGGCAACTTAGGAACCACCGAGATTGAAAAAAGGCTCATTAGGACATTTGTGGCCCCATACTGTTCTCAACTTTTACAGTCTCAGAAAAATTAGTAACAGATTGAATCTAGTCCGAAATATTTCTTATTTTATTATTTGATAGTGTCCAAAAGAATCAAGAAATTAACGTGTTTTTTTTTTATTTTGTCGTTGATCGCTTATAAATGACCTATTCATACTTTTTATGCGCTTTACTTGTAATATACCGAAATTTTCGGATTACAATGCTAACTTTGATCTGGGTGATCAAAGAGAAGTGTGAGTGAAATGTGCATTGTTCTCGAGTAATTTTGGATGCGTGGGAATGACTTATTAAGCTATTTGAGTGTTTTGGTGCAAATTGGGCGTGAGACGAAATCGAAAGAGAAATTTTGAAAGTAAGGCTAACTTTGATCAAATTGATAAAAGTAAAGCTAAAATGTAAATTAGTTAGCCCCGAGCGAAATTGGTCGTGTGGGGATAATTAATTACAAGTTTTAGAAGTATTCAGAGGTGTTAGAATGAAGTTGACGTGAGAAATTGACTTGGTAGTTGTAATATGTCGAATTTTCGACTACGCGGCTAATCTCGATCAAATTGATCTCGATAATGCTAAAACGAAAATTAATTGCTTCCAAATTAAATTAGCAGCTCGTAGAGGTTAGTTGGATAATTTGGAAGTGATTAGAAGTGTTCGAAGCGAACTAGACGCGCAAAGAGGCTTCAAGTTGCTGCTGCCAGGCTATTGGTTAGTGCAGGGACTGAATCGCGAACCTGCAGGGACTGAATCGCGAACTGCTGGACTGCAATGCAGTTTCAGCCTTTTGAGGGATTAAACAGCAATTTCCTGAGCTTATCACCTTAACGCAGTCCAGCTGAACATGTCTACGTGTAAGAACCTCCTTCCACAGCTCTTCTCTCATCTCTTTTCTTCTCTTTTTTCTCTCTCTAGCCGGTTGATGCAGGGAGAGGGTGGTGTGGCAGATTAAGGCTTTGGAGGTTGATAGGAGCTGTCGAACAGCAGGAAACCAGCTAAGAAGGTTTATAACTTGAGGTAACTAAATTGTTCTCAGCTGAAATCAAGTAAAAGAGAGGTCTAAAGGATTAAAACTTGTGTTGGTAGAGTTAGTGGCTGTGAAAGAAGGCTTGGTGGTGAGCAGATTTAAGGTTTGTGGCCTGATGGGAGCTGCCGAGCAGGGATTGTAGCTGAGGAAGCTTGGAGTTCGAGGTAGAAGACTTGCTTCTCAGCTAGGATAGTTATAATTGCTGTAGAATAGGTTTTGAATGGGTTAATTGATGTATGTGTACAAGCAATTTTGATAAAGTCTGATTCCGAACTTGTAGAAATGAATTATGCTGAAATTGCAGGGCTGCCTTGGTGCACATTTGGGTGCCCAAATTGAAGGAGATTTGGTGGAGCTTCTCTGGTAGGTTGAGCTGAAAGAAAATCTGTTGGAACCTTAAAATTAGTGAGCTGTGAAAGAAAAGTTAAGTGCAGAATTTCAGCATGGTGCAGTTTGAGAGATGAGCTGAAAAGAAGTGAAGCTAGTGCAGAATTTCAGCATAAACTACCTGCAGTTGGAGCTGAAAGACAACCTGGTAGAGCCTTGAATTCAGGTGAGCAACTTGTCTACCTATTTTTGTATTATTCCAGTCCTACAAATATAGAATCGTGTTATTGTACGAAGATGCAATGAACTAGCCTGTTTACACTTGCTGACATCTGTGCTTGTCGCTTTTGTTTGTGGAAGTCGATTCTTATGTAGATGGTAAGCAATCTATCTTGAATTTTATACTTGTTGACTTCAAACTTAAAGTGCATATGTTATTTAGGACGATCTTTAAGTTAATGTCATGAATTACTTGTAGGACAGAAAAGTGCATATGTAATCTCTATTTTGCACCTAATTTATCTAAACTCCATGAAAAATACTATTGAATGGATAAATCTCCGACAATCTATTTGGAGGAGGGAATTCAACTTGTTTTCGATGTAAAAGGATAGTTCTCACTTTAATATGGGAGGAAATATCTGGTTGTTTGAGTAGATGAGTGATTAGTGCTAAGTGATCTAATGCTGCTCACAATTTATTTATCTTTTGTAACTAGGTGATCTGATAATATTATAGTGATATCAAGTTTTAGCATGTAATCACAGCAT
The DNA here is from genome assembly GCA_025177825.1 of Aechmea fasciata. Lineage (NCBI taxonomy): Eukaryota > Viridiplantae > Streptophyta > Magnoliopsida > Poales > Bromeliaceae > Aechmea > Aechmea fasciata. The sequence continues at coordinate 14,093,121 of CM045928.1, read as the reverse complement.
GCGGCTTATGTAATTCAATTACATGACATTTTAAACTTCCTTCTTATTGCCTATTTGATTGATATCTGCAGGCATCATGCCAACAAAATGCTGAAATTTTTTGAATTGAGCAAGATTCATTTGCTTAGGGGAGAAAAGGCGATTATATCCGTTTTAGTATGTAGGCACATTGTTATATGTCATTAACTAATTATATTTATTTTTAATTTATTGCAGGTAAGGGTGAATAGTGCAATTTCTACATGGTGTTAGTATTTGTACTTTATTTTGAATGTGGACCAAAAAGTCAAATGTAGTTATTTCAGTTTAAATCATGTAGTTTGAATTTGAAAACTATTTGTTTTGTACTTAGAAACTAGAGATATTGGGAGGTATTTTGTATGACGAATGTAAGAATATTACTACCTTTTCATTGCTTGGATGAGATTTGCTTTGTTATAACTATAAGTTGATTCTACATAATTCTTGAGAATACGCGTAAAAGCAATATTAGTAACAAATTTCGTTGTTACTAAATATTAGTGACGATATATCAGTGATAAATGTTATTATTATAAATGTAATATTTTGTGACAAATTTTGTTTTTACTAAAAATTAGTAGTGTAGTGAATTATTGTCATAAACGCAATATTTAGTGACGGATGGTGATGTCACTAATTATTAGTGACGACATATATTGTCACCTAATATTAATATTTTTTATGTTCAACTATTTTATAAATATTATTGGTGACAAATAAATAACATTTAGTGACAAAATTAACTTGTCATAAATATTGTCTTTAGTGACAATATTTTTTTTTCCGTGGCTAAATCTATTTGCCACGGGACCTACCGTGACAACTTATAGTGACGGTATTTATCGTCACTAAAACTATTAGTGACAAATTTTTTATTTTTAGTGACAATATTTTACTGTCACTTATAAATCATTTTCTTGTAGTGTTAGGGTTGTTAGTGAACATTGGCAATGTGTGGGACTTGGGACTTGGGACTTGGACTTGCTTGTTGCCATTTGTGCTCTTCGCACATGCTTGTGAGGGTCGCTCCCTACAAGCCGGCACTCCGGAGTTAGCCTTGCGATGTATTCGCGCGTGCGGTATTGAGAAACCTATGGGGCCGAATTGGTTAGACTCATTCCTACGGGGATGTTGGGGCTACCACGACACATAGGGCGCAAGCGGGATCACAACTGTGTAGATCCCCAAATTGAGATGGAACTTCGTCATTCTATTATATTGGATAATCACTACTTAACATAGATTAGTAGTTGGATACTTGAGTATATATATTGTGACTTAGTATTGGACATAAGTAGTATACTTGTGAATTTAATTGGAAGTACTCGTTTAAAGTTAGCTATCGGGTAGAATAAAGCATGTAATTTATTTACCTTGGGTTATTCGTTCAGCTTTACAGTTATGCCTTTATTTCAGTTATTTACTTCAGTCCTTGTATATTACTCCTTTTTGGGCCTAGAGGCGCAATTTTGTGCGGGTCAGTAATTGCCCACTGGGAACTATATGTTTATAGTTCTCACGCCCTTTGTTTCTGACTCGTTTCAGTGCCTTCTGCATCGGGGGAGGCTCGGGACCGCGGCAAAGGAGTTGCCTCGGGATAGCGGCTTGTGAGAGGGTGTTGGATAGGTGGCTTCCTCTTTCTCTTATTTTATTTTGGAGAGAAGGAGTGTTTTACCTTGTATAGAGACCACCACTTTTGTTTATTTTGAGAGGTTATGTTGTTAGCTGTGTACTACTCTCTTTTTCTATGTTAGTGATTTAGACACTTTACTTTCTTTTACTTGTGGTTTGGTTCTTGTTTAGTTATGGCTCTGATATTTATAGTTGTAGCCTTATATTGTTTTAAATTCCGCTGTTTTTAGTTAGACGCCTTGTATGTGTTGACATATGGCGGGTCTGGGCACGCTTTGGGGAAGGTCCTACCGACCCCGGGGCGTGACAACGGCGATAAGCTCGGCCTAACGAACCCCTTGTCGAGGAGATCCTGTAACTCGTCTCTCAACTCTCTTAACTCTACCGGCGCCATACGGTACGGAGCCTTCGAAATTGGCGCGGTCCCGGGAATCAAGTCTATCACGAACTCGATCTCCCGGTCAGGCGGCATCCCTGGTAGCTCTGTGGGAAATACATCTAGAAATTCCCGCACTACAGAAAGCTCTTCCAGAGTCGGAGCCACTCGCACAACCTCCACAACGGTCGCCAAATATGCCGCGCAACCACTGCTGACTAGTTTCCTTGCTCTCGTCGCCGACACCGTTGAGGCGAAGCACGAGCTGTTGCAAGCTCGATACGTGAACTCCTGCTGTCCTGGCTCCCGAAATGTAATCACCTTGTTCTTGCAATCGATTGATACATAATACTTCGAGAGCCAGTCCATGCCTAGGATCACGTCGAAGTCCTTCAACTTCTTGAGCACCAACATGTTGTGAGATATGAATCCCTAAGATCTAAAAGGTAAATAACACCAAGAGGGGGGTGAATAGGTGTAAACGGCAAAAACAACCAATCTCAATGCTTAAAAATAATAAAAGCGGAAAATAAAATCAAACACTGAGATTTAACGTGGGAAAACTCCAAGCCGGAGAGAAAAACCCACGAGACCGATCACGCAAAACAATCCACTATAGAAAAATCAAGTACATGTGATTTAATCCTAAACACAACTCGATTTTACCGAATCCTCGTTGTAGATCGTCTCCGTTGATCCTCGATCGATGGAAATCCTTCTATCGATCCCGCTGCAAATCCTCACAGCATCCACGTCTCGAATCCACGAGACGCCCACCGAATCCACGGTCTTCACGCGAAGTCCACGCGCCAAACTTCCTCCGAAGTTCGAATCTCTTAAAACAACTTTGCGGTGATTTTATGAACTTAGAAAGCACATATGAGATGAGGAGCGAAAACCCTAGATGTTCATCATTTAAAACGATTCTTAAGAATATTAAACTCTTTTTCAGAGAATCGTATCAATGATCGAAACCTAAAAAGCTTGATTTTAAAAACTATTGAGCGAAGAAAATCATCACAAGCTTTCTAGGGTTTTTCACATTATATCTCTCTAAGTCTTCTATATCCAGGGCCCCTCATATCATATTTATATGTTTTGAAGACATCTAGAAAGATTTAGATTTAACAAACAAGATTTTTTAGAGAATCTCGTATCAAGGGATCGGTCCTCCAAGTCAGAGACCGGTCCTCCCTTGCGCATTGAGAAAATAATCAACGAGGGACCGGTCTCATTAGTCAGGGGACCGGTCCTCAGGTGCGTCAGGGAAAAACATGTCTCTGGACCGGTTCTCTAATTCTCGAGACCAGGTCCTCTATGCGAATTGTGCGAAGTAGCTCTTGCGACCGGTCCTCTCGGTGTGGAGACCAGGTCCATTGTCAAAGTCACACGAAGGAGCTCTCGGGACCGGTCCTCTTCTTTGTGGAGACCGGTCCTCCCAACCCTTTATATGCGGGATCAAAATAGTTAAAGTTCAAAACTAGATTTTATCGTTCTAATGTCTTCTCGAACACATTTTTTATGATTTAAAATACACCACAAGTGTTCTAGTCCATACCTGAGTTATCGAACTTCATCCAACACAGCTTTTGATCTTGAATTGCGATCCTTTGACTTGATCTTCATCGAAGTCTCCAAAACTCCTTACAAATACACGAAACTCGCCAACTTAGATAAATCCTTAACAATCACCCCCTTTGGCGGTTTTGTGACAAAACATAACCCAAAAATACATAGAGGAATAAAGCTAGAAAAGTTAAGGGACCGTTGAAAATCACCAAACAACGTCCCTTCGCATGAATGAACCAAGAAAGAGAAAAATACACTTTCACAACCTTAAAACAGACTTTATGACTTATTCTAGACAAGGAGTTTTGAAGTCTTGAAGGTACCTGCAAAAATTCTCAATGAACTCATCAAGATATGCATCACATCTATTAACTCAAAAATTATCAAAGTAACACATAAAATCCAAGAGTAAAAGTAAGTCAAGTGATCATCAAGTGAGTGAGTTAAGTACAAGTTTAGTGTAAGCATGAAGTAAGTCAAGTACAAGTAGATCAAGTATCAAAAGTAAGCACAAGTAGTACTTATATTACAAGTAAGCACATCAAAAGTAAATGCCATCTCCCCATTCTATCATCATCATCTAAACGTGTGACTACTACTAACTCATATAACATCTCCCCCTTTTTGTCAATAAAATGCCAAAATGATCCAAGGGGAGTCAACACTCAAGTGGATCCATCACCAGGTGGAGGAGGAGGAGGAGTGGGATCAGGTAGAGCACACCCAAGCTTGTCAAAGATAGCATGGACCATCCTCCGTAACTCGGCAACCTCTGCAGAGAGACGCGTGACCTCCTGAAAGATAGCATCACGGCTCTGAGCAGGCGTGAGCGCAGTAGCACTAACAGCAGCTCGTGACGAAGTAGGCTTAGTCGACGTCTTACTTCCTTGAAGGCCCACAGTAGGTGACCGTCGAGTGTCCGACTGAAGTTAACCAAGAGATTTCGCAAGCGTAATCTCGCTAATCACTCCCAACGGAAACTCGTACGAGCTACAACGCCAGTCCACACCGAATTTGCATAGAAGCCTCATGATGAGAAGCGGGAATGGAAGTCGCTCAGTGAGACTCGAAGTCTTAATCAGGAACCTGCTCAGTGAGTTCCCTGAAGTTGACGTGCCGCTCCACAATACATGAACGAGTAGAGAAAGCTCGAGCTCTCGCAGGAGGAACATCAGCAGTTCTGTGACGCACTGGACTTTGCAAATTGCAAGGTTCGAGTGTTAGGTGTGAGATCTGAACTTTTCCAGATTTTCTGGAGGGTCGTTGACTGTGTTCCGACCCATGGCACGAGTACCGAGGTTAGTGGATGATTTTCAAGCACTAAAGTCCAAAACGCTGGATTTTAGGTTGCTCTCGGGTTGGAATTTTATGCCTTTGTACCGGTACAAAATGGTGTTTATACCGGTACAAAATGATGGCTATACCGGTACAAAACGAGATTTATACCGGTATAGATGAGCAGCTGGGCAAACCCGAGGCTCGGGTTTGCTGTTTCACAGGTTTATACCTACAATGTCGGATTTGTACCGCAGACAACCGGCAGATTTCGAAAACCCGAAACTGCAGGGGCTAGTTAGCATTTTGTTGCTTCTATATGTTTCCCCCCTGCCTCTAGGGCTTCTTTTGAACCCTTCCACAGTAGCAAGCAAGGTAGGGAGTTCCTCTCTCTTTTCCCTTGAGCTCATTTGGATTTTTGGGTGGTTTCCTAGAGATTTAATCTCTCTTTTCTTCTCCTTTTGCCTCCTAGTGCCATTGTCACCTTGGTAGAGGCTTGGGACTTGGACTTGGAGCTCATTTGGAGGAAGATCGTCACTTCTAGAGGATTGTGGACCTTGTTTTAGTGCTCCTAGGAGGTAAGCAACATCCCTTTTCCCCTAGATTTGGGCTTTTGTGGTCTCTTTGTGATTAAACCCTAGATTTTGAGAATTAGGGTTGTATTTGGGGCTTTTGTATTTGGGGCTTTTAGATTCCTTTTGATTGGTTTAGAACCTTTGTTTAGGTTGCCTTGGGAGGGATCTAGCTTCCTTTTGGAATTTCTAAGAGGATTATTGCACATTTAGGTGAGTATTTCTTGAATTTGACCTAGAAGCTTAAAGTTTGAACTCAAGACTTATCTCTTGAGGTTGTAACTCCTAGGATCTACTTTGTTGGGTACTAGGAGTAGGAATTAGGAATCGAAGCTTCGTTAGCGGTTCAGAGCGACGCTTGGAGCGACGGTGGGTTTGGCCTCACCTAGCATAATGAGAAATTCTCATTGGTGCTAATTTGCTTATGGTTAAATGGAAATTAGTTCATTTTCATGCTATTTGATTTATTTGTGAATTTTAGAATGCTTAAGATACATATGTTATGTGTAACGCAATTTCACTCCATATAGTAGAGACGTATGCATGTGAGAGCTGAAGCCTGGTAGCATTCTATTTGGAAACTTGGAACCATGTGTTTAAGAGGAATTTGACATGTGTTTGAGAACATAGAACTATACATGTCATAGGAGAAAAGCCCTTGTCATTAAGCGGCATTGGCTTGGCATCAAAAGTGTAGAATAGTGAGCTAATGTCATCAAGCGGCATTAGGCTCGTGAATGAACTTGACATAGAGAATCTAGTGTCATGAGAACAATTGAACTAGACCTTAGGGATACTAGTTACTATTTCCATGTGAGACATGAGGTTTGGACTTGAGACTTGACTATACTTGTTGCCATTTGTGCTCTTTCGCACATGCTTGTGAGAGTCGCTCCCTACAAGCCGGCACTCCGGAGTTGGCCTTTGCGATTCGTTCGCGCGTGCGGTGTTGAGAAACCTACGGGACCGTTGGAACAGACACATTCCTCGCGAGGGATGTCGGGCTACCACGGTACTTAGGTGGCACAAGTTGGGTTACTATAGGTAAATCCTAGAGAAAGAGAATTGACTTGGACATTCAACATTACTATTGACAATCACTACTAGATAGGACTTAGTAGATGGATTATGTGGATTATGCTTGTAACAACCCACTTTCCCGTAAAGCGTGTCGAGTTCCGTCAAAATGAGCGGGACCCGGAGTGGGTGCGAGTAGGTGTGGGTTCTTGGTGCTTTGGAGCACGCGCACAGCTAAGTGGGGTCGTGGAAAAGCTAAACTGCAAGTCTGGTGGAAATTCCCAGACTTGGAGCAGCCGAGACCGGACATCCAGGGGATGTCCGGATGCCACCAAGTGCCCCAGCTGCGCAGTGAGGAAATTGGCTAAGTCCTGGAAAACCAGCGTACTGAGACCGGACAACCAGCCAAGACCGGACAATCCGAGACCGGACATCCAGCCAAGACCGGACATTGGCTGCGTAACATGCAGAAAAATGGCTAAGTCCCGAAAAGAGGGCTTACTGAGACCGGACAACCGGCCGAGACGGGACATTGGGCCCGAAAACTGCCCAGTTCTGGCAGGATGTAATATTTAGAGTTGGGAGGGTCTAAATGCAATTGTGGCAGCATGATATATGCTTGGGCCCTTCTCTAATCACAGCACCCTCATTTCCTCTCTACTCTCACTGTCTTTTCTCCCTTTCTCTCTCTAGAAATGTCACGCCCCGGGGTCGGCAGGACCTTCCCCAAAGCGTGCCCAGACCCGCCATATGTCAACACATACAAGGCGTCTAACTAAAAACAATGAATTAAAGCAATATAAGGCTACAACTATGAATATCAGAGCCACAACCAAACATGAACCAAACCACAAGTAAAAGAAAGTAAGGCGTCTAAATCACTAACATAGAAATAGAGAGTAGTACACAGTTACAACAAAACCTCTCAACTATACAAAAGTGGTGGTCTCTATACAAGGTAAAAACACTCCTTCTCTCCAAAATAAAATAAGAGAAAAAGGAAACCACCTATCCAAAACCCTCTCACAAGCCGCTATCCCGAGGCAACTCCTTTGCCGCGGTCCCGAGCCTCCCCCGATGCAGAAGGCACTGAAACGAGTCAGAAACAGAGGGCGTGAGAACTATAAACATATAGTTCCCAGTGGGCAATTACTGACCTGCACAAAATTGCTCCACTAGGCCCAAAAGAGAGTAATATAAGTACTGAAATAAATAACTGTAAATAAAGCGTAACAGAAAAACTGAATAATTAACCCGAGGTAATTATATTACATGCTTTAATCTACCCGATAGCCAACTTTAAACAAGTATATTCAAATAAGTTCACAAGTATACTCTAATAGAAATGATGACCTATCAAGTATACTACTATGTCCAATACTATATCACAACATATATATCCAACTACTAATCTAAGTTAAGTAGTGATTATCCTTTATTATAGAAAGACGATGTTCAATCTCAAATTGGGATCTACACAAGTGCAATCCCGCTTGCGCCCCCTAAGTGTCGTGGTAGCCCCAACATCCCCGTAGGAATGAGTCTAACCAATTCGGCCCCATAGGTTTCTCAATACCGCACGTGCGAATACATCACAAAGGCTAACTCCGAGTGAGCCAGAGCGACCCTCACAAGCATGTGCGAAGAGCACAAATGGCAACAAGCAAGTCCAAGTCCCAAGTCCCACACATGGCAAATGTCACTAGCAACCCTAAGGTCTAGTACAACAAATTCTCATGACACTAGGATTTCTATGTCAAGTTCATTCACGAGCCTAATGCCGCTTGATGACATTAGCTCACTATTCTACACTTTTGATGCCAAGCCAATGCCGCTTAATGACAAGGGTTTTTCTCCTATATCATGTATAGTTCTATGTTCTCAAACACATGTCAAAGTCCTCTCAAACACTTAGTTTCAAGTTCCCAAAAGAATGCTACAAGACTTCAGCTCTCACATGCATTCGTCTCTACTATATAGAGTAAAATTGCATCACACATAACATATGTATCTTAAGCATTCTAAAATTCACAAATAAATCAAATAACATGAAAATGAACTAATTTCCATTTAACCATAAGCAAATAAGCACCAATGAGAATTTCTCATTGTGCTAGGTGAGGCCAAACCCACCGTCGCTCCAAGCGTCGCTCCGAACCGCTAACGAAGCTTCGATTCCTACTCCTAGTACCCTACAAAGGAGATCCTAGGAGTTACAACCTCAAGAGATAAGTCTTGAGTTCAAACTTTAAGCTTCTATGTAGAGAGTAAGGAAAATTTCACCTTAGAGTAAAAATCCTTCTCCAATCCTCAAATGGAGGTGAGATCTCTTCCAAGGCAACCTAAACAAAGGTTCTAAACCAATTAATTGGACTCTAAAAGCCCTAGGTTGCAAATCCCCAAAATAAACCCTAATCTACTAAATCTAGGGTTTCAACAAGTAGAAAGCTTCAAAATCCCAAACTAGAGAAAATAGAGGTGATGCCTACCTTTAAGGAGCTCCAAATCAAAGTTCACAATCCTCTAGAAGTGAAGGTCTTCCTCCAATAGAGCTCCAAGATCAAGCTCCAAGCCTCAACCAAGAAGATGCTAGCACTAGCAAGCAAAAGAGGGAAAAAGAGAGGGTTAATCTCTTTAGAAATCCATCCAAAAACCAAGTGGTGGAAGGGAAATGGTTGGAGGGCTCCCCTACCTCTCTCCCTCAGGTCCTCAGCACAAAAAAAAGCCCTAAGGGGGCGTGGGTGCTACTAATAGAAGCAACCAATGATTTTATTTTTTTCGGATTTTGTGCGGTGAGTACAAGCCAAAGTCTCGTACGAGACAGACTGCGAACAACCCAAACCCGAGGCTCGGGTTTGTCGCTCGGCCGTCCCATACCGAGTGATCCTCCGTACCGGTATAGCAACCAAGGCTGTACCCAGACAAAGAACTTTTCTGTACTGCAGACTCCCAGATAGCAAACCGAGAGCAACCTAAAATCCAACTTTTGGACTTTAGTGCTTGGGATTCATCCACTAACCTCGGTACACGTGCCATAGGTCGGAACACAGTCAACGACCCTCCAGAAAATCTGGAAAAGCTCAGTTCTCACATTTAACACTCGAACATTGCAATTTGCAAAGTCCAGTGCGTCACATTCACCCCTCCTAAAAAGAGGTTTCGTCCGCGAAACTCGGAATTAAAGTCATACCTCATGACTCCATCTGAAAGAGATGGGGATAGCGCTCTCGAAGCGCACTCTCTAGCTCCCACGTGGCCTCCCGCTCCTCGTGGTTGCTCCACAGGACCTTCACATAAGGAAGCTCCCGGTTCCTCAACTTCTTCACCTCGCGAGCCAAAATCTTCACGGGCTGCTCCTCGAAGCTCAAATCGTCCCTCAGCTCCAATGGTGTAGCATCCAAAACATGAGTTGGATCATGTATATACTTCCGAAGGACCGATACATGAAATACGTTGTGTACACCCGATAGGTTCGGCGGTAGAGCAAGTCTATACGCTACCGGGCCCACACGATCCAAAATCTCATACGGTCCAATGAAACGGGGCTCAACTTACCCCGAATCTCAAACCTCCCGACTCCTCGGCGGCGAGACTTTCAAAAAGACATGGTCTCCAATCCGAAACTCCAAGTCTCGTCGACGTCTATCAGCATAGCTCTTCTGCCTACTCTGGGCTGTCAACAACCGCTCCCTAGCAATGCGAACCTTGTCCTCGGCTTCCTGGAGCACATCTGGGCCTAATGCCAAACTCTCACCAACTTCACTCCAATGAAGTGGCGATCTACACTTCCGTCCATAGAGTGCCTCAAATGGCGCCATCTTGATGCTTGCTCGATAACTGTTGTTATAAGCAAACTCAGCCATCGGTAGATGCTGCGACCATCCTCCCTGGAAGTCGATCACGCAGGCTCGAAGCATGTCCTCGAGTGTCTGTATAGTACGCTCTGACTGCCCGTCACTCTGAGGGTGGAAAGCAGTGCTGAAATCCAGTCGAGTACCCAAGGCGTCCTGCAGACTCCTCCAAAAGTGCGACACAAAGCGAGTGTCTCTGTCCGATACTATAGAAGTGGGTACTCCATGTAGTCGCACAACCTCGTCAAGGTAAACCTGTGCGAGTCTCTCGCCAGTCCAAGTAGTGTGGATAGGTATGAAATGTGCCGATTTCGTCAACCTATCCACGATCACCCAAATAGCGTCATGCCCGGCCTGGGAGCGAGGCAATCCCATCACAAAGTCCATGGTGATCTTCTCCCACTTCCACACTGGAATCGGTAGGCTCTGTAATTTTCCCGCGGGAACTCGGTGCTCAGCCTTCACTTATTGGCAAGTTAAACAACGAGCTACAAACTCGCCAACATCCGTTTTCATCCCGGGCCACCAATAGTGTAGTTTCAAATCCTTATACATCTTGGTGCCTCCCGGATGTATAGCATAAGGTGCACGGTGTGCTTCTAGAAGAATCTCATCTTTAAGTGTCGGTTCCGCCGGTACACAAATCCGTCCACGGAATCTCATCAAGTCACCACCGTCAACTATAAAATCACCGGTGCAACCATCTGTCATCTTTGCTCGGATCTTTAGTAACTCCGCATCAAGAGCTTGCTTTTCCTTGATTCTTTCCAATAAAGTAGGTTGCACCACAAGTGTCATCAACCTCCTAGGTGTGTCAGGAGCCACCACCTCCAACTCTAACCGCTTCAGCTGCTCAATCAAAGGCGGTTGAGTAACTATCATCATTGCTAAGTTTTCCGTCGATTTCCTACTTAGCGCATCTGCCACCACGTTAGCCTTGCCTGGGTGGTAAAGTATCGTCAGATCATAATCCTTGAGGAGCTCCAACCATCTGCGCTGCCTCAGGTTCAATTCCTTCTGAGTGAACAGATACTTTAAACTCTTGTGATCCGTATACACTTCACACCGCTCGCCATAAAGATAGTGGCGCCATAGCTTCAGTGCGAACACTACAGCCGCCAATTCCAAGTCATGTGTAGGATAATTCCTTTCATATTCCTTCAGCTGGCGTGAAGCATACGCGATCACCTTTCCATCCTGCATCAACACGCAACCCAATCCATTAAAGGAAGCATCACTAAAAATCACATACCCTGCTCCAGCAACGGGCAAGGTTAGGATTGGTGCGGTAGTCAATCGCAGCTTCAACTCTTGAAAGCTTCTCTCACACGCATCATTCCAAATGAACTTGGTTCCTTTATGCGTGAGTCTCGTGAGGGGAGTAGATAACTTAGCAAATCCCTCAACAAACCTCCTGTAGTAGCCGGCCAAACCAATAAAACTCCGTATCTCTGTGACACTCGTCGGTCTTGGCCAATCCTTGACGGCTTCAATTTTCTTGGGGTCCACGGCTATACCTGATCCCGAAATCACATGGCCCAAAAACGCCACCTCTCTAAGCCAGAACTCACATTTCTTCAACTTGGCATAGAGTTTCTTTTCCCGAAACACTTGAAGTACCAATCTCAAGTGTTCCTCGTGATCCGCATCACTTCGGAAATAGACCAAAATGTCGTCTATAAACACCACGACAAATCTGTCCAAATATGGCTTGAAGACACGGTTCATTAAATCCATAAAAGCTGCCGGGGCATTAGTAAGCCCAAACGGCATAACGGTGAACACATAGTGTCCATACCGTGTCCTGAAAGCCGTCTTTGACACATCCTCAGGCTTGATCTTCAGCTGATGATAACCCGACTGCAAGTCGATCTTGGAGTACACGCGAGATCCCTGAAGCTGGTCAAACAGATCATCGATCCTCGGCAACGGATACTTATTCTTAATCGTGACTTTGTTAAGTTCACGATAATCCATACATAAGCGAAGTGATCCGTCCTTTTTCCTCACAAAGAGAACCGGTGCTCACCAAGGCGACACACTCGGCCTCACAAAACCTTTATCCAAAAGATCCTGCAACTGTGCCTTCAGCTCCTTAAGTTCTGCTGGTGCCATCCTATAGGGCGCCTTTGAGATTGGAGTAGTCCCAGGGACGAGATCTACTACAAACTCAATCTCCCTATCAGGCGGCATTCCCGGTAGCTCACCGGAAACACGTCCTGGAACTCCCTCACTACAGGAATGTCCTCAATCCTAGGAGAGTCCTCTACAGCTCGGAGTGCAATACTAGCCAAATAGGCTATGCACCCGCTACTAATCAACTGCCTAGCTCGAGAGGAGCTAATAGTCATCGCAAACAGCGAACTCTGGCAACCCTGAAACACCACCTCCTCGTGACCAGGCTCTCTAAAAGTCACAGTACGACTCACACAATCGATCGTAGCAAAGTATCGGGTCAACCAATCCATGCCCAAAACTATGTCAAACTCTCCAAGTTTGCGCACCACAAAAAGGTCCGCGGGCATGATCCAATCCCCAATCTGAACCGGGCAACTAGCACAACACTCCTGAACGTCTATATGATGTCCGGGTATAATCACTCGCCCCGAATGCAACAAGGAAGTCATAGGAATGCTATGCAACTCGGCAAACAGCCGATCAATAAAAGAACAAGATGCGCCGGTATCAAATAAAGCACGAACTCGAATGCAGGAAATCAAAATGATACCTGCAACCACGTCCTCACCGCCGCCGCTTCTGGCCTCGGGCGGCATACAATCGTCCACTCGGGCCCCGTCGTGACCCCTCGCTCTGCCTCTGTGCAGAAGATCTCCCGGCCTGGTAAGATGCTGCAAGTGTCCCCGGGCTGGGACCTGGTGAAGCCGGTGCTGACGCTGTCGACGGTGTGGGGGCAGATCCCCTCGGACACTCTGACTGGAAATGGCCCTCCTGACCGCAAGAGAAGCATCGGCCCCGCCCCTGCGGGCACTGTCGGGGGTGGTGGGGCCGCTACAAATCACACACCGCGGCGCCGGTCGCCGCTCGGATCCTCGCGCGCTTTGTGGGGTCCTCGTCCACGTGATCGGCTCTGGGGTACTTTGGCGGCTTCCTAGAGTGCGCCTGGCTCGCACCCTCGCCTGAGGGCCTCTTGCCCTTGCCCCGATCCAAGCCTTCCTGCCTGTCCTTCAAGACTATCGCGCCCCGCTCCACAATAAGAGCGCGATTTACCACCTCACGGTAAGTGCGCAGGTTAGCGGACTGCACAAGCCTATAGATAGAAGGCCTCAGTCCACTCTCAAAGATCCTGGCCTTATCCTCGTCGTCCCGCACGACGAAAGGTACACAGTGTAGAAGCCTGGTGAACTCCCGCTCATACTCTGCCACTGTCCGCCTCCCCTGGCGCAAGCTGCACAGATCCGTCTCCATCTGGCGTCGTACACTGTCGGGGAAGTAGTGCTCAATGTGATCCCTTGAACCTCGGTCCAAGTCATCGCCGCTAAGTCGGTGCTCGGGTTCTCCCGAATGTCCCGCCACCACTGATAGGCCTCGCCGTCCAGGTGGTGAGTGGCGAGCCAAACTCTGTCCCTCTCCTCAACAAAAGTGTCGCGAAAGAGCTTCTCCATATGCATAAGCCACTTCTCGACTATCCAGTGATCCACGTTCTCGCCATCGAACACGCGTGGATTGCACCTCCTGAACTCGTTGAGGCGGCTCATAAGTCGATCACGCTCAAGTCCCTCCAACACTCCTCCTCCCGGGCAACCGGGCCGGCGGTGCCGTCGCCACTCTCTCCTGCCGTGCCACAGACGGCACAGAATGTAAGGACCCGGGCGCTGGAGTCGGCGCCCTCGGTGCTACCACCTCGGCTGGAGCTGGTGGTACAGTGTCTCTGGCCTCCCTGGCAGCCGCCTGCTGCAGAAGAAGGTCCTCCAGTCGCTTCAACCTCTCGTCCTGTCGGCGCGCCGCCTCGGTCTGTTGCTGGGCCGCTGCCGTCTGCTGAGCCACAAGGTCCGTGAGGATCGCCACCTGGTCCCTCAGCTCACGGACCTCGCTGGACTCAGAAGTAGCGGAGGTCTCGACCTCCTCAAGATGTGCCATGTCCGCTGCTCCGATAGACTGGGAGCGAGTGATAGGCATCAACACTGCAACAACATAAAGCGCAAGTTAATAAAACCCACGCTATCGCAATCCCCACTCAGAAACCCAAATTGTGCGAAAGTAAGGAAGTGTGCTTTCTACTAACTCCCGATGTTACGTTGTCGGCCGCCAACGTAACCCTCCGCGAAGCTAGAAGTTATACACTTCGATTAAACTCCAACTTTTTAGAGTTATCATAAAACCCAATCAAACACTTTCGCTTATAAGTCAAATAGATCACGTCTCTCACGAGTCTAATCCTTATAGTCCAACCAGCCTAAGGTTTACTAGGTCCTCTAAGACGTCACCCTAGGCTCTGATACCAAATTAATCTGTCACGCCCGGGTCGGGCAGACCTTCCCCAAATCGTGCCTGTACCCGCCATATGTCAACACATACAAGGTGTCTAACTAAAAACAGCGGAATTAAAACAATATAAGGCTACAACTATGAATATCAGAGCCACAACTAAACATGAACCAAACCACAAGTAAAAGAAAGTAAGGCGTCTAAATCACTAACATAGAAATAGAGAGTAGTACACAGTTACAACAAAACCTCTCAACTATACAAAAGTGGTGGTCTCTATACAAGGTAAAAACACTCCTTCTCTCCAAAATAAAATAAGAGAAAAAGGAAACCACCTATCCAAAACCCTCTCACAAGCCGCTATCCCGAGGCAACTCCTTTGCCGCGGTCCCGAGCCTCCCCCGATGCAGAAGGCACTGAAACGAGTCCGAAACAGAGGGCGTGAGAACTATAAACATATAGTTCCCGGTGGGCAATTACTGACCTGCACAAAATTGCTCCACTAGGCCCAAAAGAGAGTAATATAAGTACTAAAAGAAATGACTGTAAATAAAGCGTAACAGAAAAACTGAATAATTAACCCGAGGTAATTATATTACATGCTTTAATCTACCCGATAGCCAACTTTAAACAAGTATATTCAAATAAGTTCACAAGTATACTCTAATAGAAATGATGACCTATCAAGTATACTACTATGTCCAATACTATATCACAACATATATATCCAACTACTAATCTAAGTTAAGTAGTGATTATCCTTTATTATAGAAAGACGATGTTCAATCTCAAATTGGGATCTACACAAGTGCAATCCCGCTTGCGCCCCCTAAGTGTCGTGGTAGCCCCAACATCCCCGTAGGAATGAGTCTAACCAATTCGGCCCCATAGGTTTCTCAATACCGCACGTGCGAATACATCGCAAAGGCTAACTCCGGAGTGCCGGCTTGTAGGGAGCGACCCTCACAAGCATGTGCGAAGAGCACAAATGGCAATAAGCAAGTCCAAGTCCCAAGTCCCACACATGGCAAATGTCACTAGCAACCCTAAGGTCTAGTACAACAAATTCTCATGACACTAGGATTTCTATGTCAAGTTCATTCACGAGCCTAATGCCGCTTGATGACATTAGCTCACTATTCTACACTTTTGATGCCAAGCCAATGCCGCTTAATGACAAGGGCTTTTCTCCTATATCATGTATAGTTCTATGTTCTCAAACACATGTCAAAGTCCTCTCAAACACTTAGTTTCAAGTTCCCAAAAGAATGCTACAAGACTTCAGCTCTCACATGCATTCGTCTCTACTATATAGAGTAAAATTGCATCACACATAACATATGTATCTTAAGCATTCTAAAATTCACAAATAAATCAAATAACATGAAAATGAACTAATTTCTATTTAACCATAAGCAAATAAGCACCAATGAGAATTTCTCATTGTGCTAGGTGAGGCCAAACCCACCGTCGCTCCAAGCGTCGCTCCGAACCGCTAACGAAGCTTCGATTCCTACTCCTAGTACCCTACAAAGGAGATCCTAGGAGTTACAACCTCAAGAGATAAGTCTTGAGTTCAAACTTTAAGCTTCTATGTAGAGAGTAAGGAAAATTTCACCTTAGAGTAAAAATCCTTCTCCAATCCTCAAATGGAGGTGAGATCTCTTCCAAGGCAACCTAAACAAAGGTTCTAAACCAATTAATTGGACTCTAAAAGCCCTAGGTTGCAAATCCCCAAAATAAATCCTAATCTACTAAATCTAGGGTTTCAACAAGTAGAAAGCTTCAAAATCTCAAACTAGAGAAAATAGAGATGATGCCTACCTTTAAGGAGCTCCAAATCAAAGTCCACAATCCTCTAGAAGTGAAGGTCTTCCTCCAATAGAGCTCCAAGATCAAGCTCCAAGCCTCAACCAAGAAGATGCTAGCACTAGCAAGCAAAAGAGGGAAAAAGAGAGGGTTAATCTCTTTAGAAATCCATCCAAAAACCAAGTGGTGGAAGGGAAATGGTTGGAGGGCTCCCCTACCTCTCTCCCTCAGGTCCTCAGCACAAAAAAGCCCTAAGGGGGCGTGGGTGCTACTAATAGAAGCAACCAATTGCTAAAAAGCCCTGATTTCGGATTTTCGCACCGTACAAGCCAAGTGCAGGTATAGACCTGCGAATGACCAAACCCGAGGCTCGGGTTTGTCGGCCGTCCCATACCGGTACGAGATCCCCCTGCACGGTATAGATAGCACCAAGGTCATGCAAGACAAAGAACTTTTCTGTACCTACGGACTCCCGGATAGCAAACCGAGAGCAACCTAAAATCCAACTTTTTGGACTTTAGTGCTTGGGATTCATCCACTAACCTCGGTACACGTGCCATAGGTCGGAACACAGTCAACGACCCTCCAGAAAATCTGGAAAAGCTCAGTTCTCACATTTAACACTCGAACATTGCAATTTGCAAAGTCCAGTGCGTCACAAGAAAAGCTCTAGGAGATCAAGGAGAACTTGGAGAAGAAGAAGAAGGAGAAGGTTTTGGAGCTTTTTGTCACGCCCCGGGGTCGGCAGGACCTTCCCCAAAGAGTGCCCAGACCCGCCATATGCCAACACATATAAGGCGTCTAAATAAAAACAGCGGAATTAAAACAATAATAGGCTACAACTAAGAATAGCAGAGCCACATACAGCTATCCCTATCAGCAAGTAGGATCAATAAACAGTTAGGAAGGAAAGAGAGTACTAAAACTGCTACTAGTAAGAAGTAAACACAATCGTGTAGCTCTAGGTACATAAGGGTAGCCTCTACCAAAATACAGGTACACACACTCATCCTCTCCAACTAAAACAAAGGAGAGATGAACCACCTAGCGAGACTCCCCGTCGCTAGCCGAAGCGACACCCTTGCTGCGATCCCTGGCCTACCCCGCTGAAGGCGCTGAAACACGTCAGAAAATAGAGGGCGTGAGAACTATAAAAATATAGTTCCTAGTGGGCAATTACTGACCTGCACAGGTTGCACCACTAGGCCCAAAAGAAGTAATAGTACAGAAGTAAATAACTGTGAATAAAGCATAACGGTAAATAGAGCACAACTGTAAAGCTGAATAATTAACCCAAAGTAAATATGCTACATGCTTTATTAAACCCGAAATGCCCACTTTAAACAAGTACATTCTAATAAGCTCTCAAGTATACCATAATGGAAATGTTGTCCTATCAAGTATACTACCCATGTCCAATACTATGCCACAGTATATCCGAGTATCCAACTACAAAGTCCTATCTAGTAGTGATGTCAATTTTCTATTATATGTCACTGTTCAATTCTTTTTCTAGGATCTACACAAGTGTAGTCCAGCTTGTGCCGCCTAAGTACCGTGGTAGCCCCAACATCCCCCGCAAGGAATGAGTCTGTCCCAAACGGTCCCGTAGGCTTCTCACACCGCACGCGCGAACGAATCGCAAAGGCTAACTCCGGAGTGCCGGCTTGTAGGGAGCGACCCTCACAAGCATGTGCGAAGAGCACAAATGGCAACAAGCACTGTCCAAGTCTCAAGTGTCCAAAACCTCACGTCACTCACATGGCAAATGTCACTAGTAACCCTAAGGTCTAGTACAATAGTTCACATGACACTAGAATTTCTATGTCAAAGTTCGAATCCGAGCCTAATGCCGCTTGATGACATTAGCTCACTAGTTCACAAACCGATGCCAAGCCTAATTAATGCCGCTTAATGACATTAGCTTTTCCCCTATGTTATACATAGTCTAAGTTCAAGTTCACTTGTTCTCATGTCACTTTCACTATATCCAACATGCTCTCAAGCCACAAGTAGAATGCAACACTATGCCTAAGTCCACAAGCCACTCTCTACTATATAGAGGTCAAAAATTTTATTACACATAAGGCATATGCTTTAAGCATTCTAAAATTCAACAACGATGCAACTAACATGAAAACACATAATTTTCTATTTTACGGTGCTCAAATAATTCCAATGAGAATTTTCATTGAATTTGGAGGTCAAACCCACCGATGGTCCTCGCACGCTCCGGGTCGCCAACCCCGACACTTTTCAGACTCCTTGTACCCTAGAAAGGTCACACAAGAAGTTTCAAAATCAACTGGCAAGCCCACGACTCAAACTGCTAAGATGAAAACTAGCGAACAGGAAAAAATTCACCTATGAGTGAAATCCCTCTCTAAGCTTCAAATGGAAGCTAGATCCCATCTAATGCAACCTAAGTAAAGAATCTAAACCACATAATTAGGTTCAAAAGCCTTAGAAATTACCCAACTCCAAAACCACATAGAAAGGGTAAAACTCACCTCTAAGGTAGCAATCCCCCCAGAGATCCCAAAAGCAAGCTAGAGTCTCCTCAAACCAACCTAAAGGAAGGTTCTAACATCATCAATTAAGCTCTAGATGCACCAAATCAAAAAGCCCCAAAAACAAACCCTAACATCAACATCTAGGGTTTCATCTATTATAACGCAAAAGAAGCTTAAACTAGAGGATTAGAAGTAATCCATACCTCTTAGGAGCCTCCTCTCAAGGATCAAAACCTTCTAGAAGCAAAGATCTCCCTCACACCAAGCTCAAAGTCCAAGCTCTAAGCTCTCCAATGGTGAAAAATGCACCAAGAAGCAAAAGGGGAAAAAGAGAAGATCAATCTCTTAAAAACAACCAACCAAAATCAAGAAATAGAGAGGGAAGGGTTTGAGAAGCTCCTACCTCTCTCTCTCTCTCTGGTCTCAGCACAAAAGGACCCTAAGGGGGCTGAGGGGTTACAAATAGAAGCAACAAAATGCTAACAAGCCCCTGCAGTTTCGGATTTTCGAAAACTGCCAGGCTGTACCGGTACAAGCCAATTTTGTACCGGTACAAACCCCACGAAACAGCCAAACCCGAGGCTCGGTTAGCTCGGTCTGCACTTCTATATCGGTATAAATCTCGGTCTGTACCGGTATAGCCATCAAGTCTGTACCGGTATAGCAACAATTTTGTACCGGTACAAGAGCATAGAAATTCAACCCGAGAGCAACCTAAAATCCAACTTTTTGGACTTTAGAGCTTGGAACTCATCCACTAACCTCGGTACTCGTGCCATAGGTCGGAACACAGTCAACGACCCGCCAGAAAATCTGGAAAAGCTCAGATCTCACATCCAACACTCGAACCTTGCTATTTGCAAAGTTCAGTGCGCCACACTTTTGGTGGGCATTGGAGCTCTCCTACAACAAAGCTTTGGTTGAACTTGCTACAAGAGGTACGCTTTTGCAAGTTAACCTTAGGGTTTGAGTTTTCTCCTAAGTTTTTGAGGTTTCTAGCTTTTTGCTAGTGTTAGAAGCTTGCTAGAGCAAGAACACCATGAAACCTCCATGAGAGCTCATGTGCTCTCATGGTGGCTTAGTAGGGTTTGTAGTAGATGCCTTTTAGATGGTTCTAAAGACTTTAGAATGGTTCTAGAGAGCTTCTCATGGGTTCATAAGCTTTCTTTTGCTTACGGATGAGATCAATCCCATGGGAATGCCTAAATGGCATTATTAGGGTTTGGAAATTGGGGCTTTTGCCCTAGGGTGTTTCCAAGGTAAATTGACCTTGTGGAAACCTAATTGGGAGTATCCCCGACGCGTGGGGCAACTTCGTTTATTTTTACGAAAAGCCGATCATAGAGTTGCTATGTAAAATGGCCTGATTGGGTCAACTTTTAACGTAACAGGTTTCAACCTAGGCACCGGTTGGTCGTGAGATTTCTTGGGCAACTCCACAAAAATATTCTAAGGTGGGTGGTGCATTCCAAGGACATCGGACTTCTCTCTATGTCTAAGTATCACTTCTATTGAGCATATTTAATATTGAGCATGTTGTATTGTAGGGTTTAATATGCATTTCTTATTGCTTTGAGAGTTCAAATGCATAAGGTAGAATGTTATGAGATTGTATGATAAAGAAATAGAACCCTATATATATGCATGATAAGAATAAGAATAAGAACTTAGTGTGAATGACAAGTAAATGTGACATTGGACATGTACTTAGAGAATGTGATAACGACGAGTCTAGAATACTTAGACAACATGTGTGCCAGCAAAGTGTTAAGGATTTTATAGGTTGGCGAATTTCGTGGACGAGTCGGAGTCTTGAAGAGATCAAGTCAATCAAGATGAAGACGGAGGCTCCATGACTCGTTGAAGAAGCTCAACACCTCAGGTATGCTTTTAAGATCATTTATGGTGATTAACAATATGGATATAGTAGTTAGAAGACTTTAAAAAGCTTTAAAATATTGATTTTACAAAAACTGTTTTTAGATGGTTTAATCCGGACCGTAGGTCTGGCGATCTCGATAAGCTTGTTTTTGTTGCGAAAGCTTAAACCACGACCGGACACCACCTTCTGTCCGGAGTCAGTAAGTTTGATATTTGAAATCTTCGCAAACACTGACCGGACACCACTTTCTGACCGGACAGAGTCCCTGTGCGAAAATATTGACGGAAGCACGGGGACCGGACAGGAAATGGAGACCGGACAGTAAACCCGAAAAATATTTCCAAAATAAGCTGATTTGATTTCTAGTCTACTTCAAAGTCTTCTAACTCTATAAATAGACCATGAGAAGCCTTAGGACGTGAGATACCTGAATAAGCTTCATTCAAAACCCTAGATACTCTCTTCTAAGCTTTTTCCTTCTAATCTTAAGAGAGGGTAAGATACTAGTAGTTCATTGAGTTGACGTTGCTTTGATGCTTCTTCTTTGAATCGACTCGATGAATAACTAGAAAGGATTCTCATGGTCCACGGTGCTTAAAGAGTTAATCATCATCAATCATCGTTGTTCTCTCTTCGGACGAAGAGGTTGCGCGGGGATCGCGTGTGGAGGCCGAGGATTCGGTGAAAGTTTTGGAGAATCGAAGCGTGGTCGCGGCGAGGAGTTGCGACGTGATCGGTTGAAGGATTTCAAGCGATCGAGGACCAGCGAAAGGGATCCACATAGAAGATTCGGTAAATTGGGTAAAGCCGTGGGTGAATCGCCTTGTACTCAATAGTTTCTTAGTGGAGTTTCGTGTGATCGGTCCGTGGGTTTTTACTCCTTGTGGAGTTTTCCCACGTATATCTTGGTGTGTTTGATTTTATTTTCCGCATTTACTTTAAAATCGCATCGAGTTTTTTAATTGGCCATTGTACACCTATTCACCCCCCTCTAGGTGTAGTTTACCTATAGATCCTTGAGACCTATAACCTACAGTTGGTATCAGAGCGGGTTTAGGTTGTTATCAATGGCCGAGGGTGGTAATATCAATCGACCTCCTCTCTTCGATGGCACTAACTATGCCTATTGGAAAGTCCGCATGAGGGCGTTTCTAATTGCAATCGACGAGAGAGTTTCGCAAGCGGTGGAGTTTGGTTGGACTCATCCCACCGAGGTTGTCGATGCTATTACCGTCCCCAAGGCTAGAACTAAGTGGACGAAGGATGAGAACGAACGCTCATCGTTTAATGGGAAGGGAGTTAACGCTTTATTTAATTCTTTGAATCAAACTGAATTCTCTAGGGTTTCGGCATGTGAAACTGCTAAACAAATTTGGGATACCCTTAAAACCACCCACGAGGGAACTAGTCTTGTCAAAGTTCAAAAGTTACAAATGTTGACTAGTCGTTTTGATTCTATTCATATGGATGAAAACGAGACTTTTACTGATTATTATACTCGTCTTCAAGATATAGTCAACACTTGTTCCAACTTGGGTGAGAAAATTTCCGAAACCAAGATAATTCGGAAGATTCTAAGAACCCTCCCCGAGCGTTTCCGTCCGAAAGTTGCTGCCATTGAGACGGTTAAACATCCCGATGAGATGAAAGTAGATGAACTAGTAGGTGCTCTTCAAACTTATGAAATGACTTTTCCTACTAACTCATCTTCTTCAAAGTTGTCTTCAAAGTCTACAGGTATGGCACTTAAATCTACCAAAGGAGGCAACGGAGACTCATCCTCATCAGAGACGGATTCGGACGTAACTTTGGAGGACTTCGAGAAGCAACTTGCGCTTCTAACTAGGAAGTTTCGACGCAACTTTAAGAAAAAATTTCCTTCAAAGACTTCCTCCTCCAAATTCAACAAATCAAAAGGGAGTACTTCTTCTTCTTCTTCTAAGAATAAAAATTCTGAAAATTTTTCAAAAGAGTCATCCAAGGAAAAGAAAAGTGGAGAGATTCAATGCTATAAGTGTCGGGGTTTTGGACACATAGCATCGGATTGTCCGACAAAGTCTTCTAATAAGAAGAAGGCAATGCAAGCCATTACTTGGGATGATCCTTCCGATGAGGAGTCAACCTCAAGTGATGAGGAAGAAAATGCCACGGCTCTTTTGGCACACGATTCGAATGTTATGTGCTTATCCTCTATTGACTCAATCTCCGTGACCTCATTGCATGAACAATCCACCCCGGAGAACGTGACTGACGATGATTCCGACGGCGGCGACATGATTGATGCTTATCGTCAATTGATTGTGGAATCGAAGAAGATTGCCAAGCACAATAAAAAGCTACAACAAAGGATCGTGGAACTAGAAGGAGAAAACGCAAATCTAATCACATCAACAAGAAAATTGGAGAAAGAGAAGGACGGACTATCTAGAGCCTATCAATCCATCGTTGAAAAAGTCGGAATGCTTGAGAATGAGAAGGGGACATATGAGGAAAATGTGAAGTTTCTCAACAAGCGATTTCGGAGGCTAAAGAAGCAAACTTGGAATTCACGAAGACTATTATCCAACTAAGATCGGACTTGAACAAGTTCTCCTCAGGAGACGAAACTTGACAAGATGCTCGGGATCGGCCAAACTTCTAAACTTGGTCTTGGATACGAGAGAACGTATATTGATCAAGTCAATAAGCAAGTGGGCGCTAATGCAACTAAGACAATACCAAAGGTTCAAGGTAAGTTGGTTTCTACTAGAAAATCTTTCGCTAACAAAACTTGCCATCAATGTGGAGTTCTAGGTCATTTAAAGAGAAATTGTACCCAAAGGAAGAACTCCATGACACACGTGAACCAAGGGTCTCAACTCAAGCCCAAGAAGAATGTTCCGAGATTGGAATTTAGGATAACAAAGGATAATCCGAAAGCTAGAACTAAGCAAGTGTGGAAGCCGAGAGTGAAAGGGCAAAAGAATAAGAAAATTCAACTCGTCGACAAGCTTCACAAGACGCATACAAGCCAACCAACGCATCTCAAAGTCCGCAAGGTTTGGGTGCGCAAAGGTGAAATCTTTTCATGTTAAGCGTCGAGTGGCTTCGGATCTCTCTCTCTACCGCACCTTTATGATAAAAACATTAGTGACACACATTTTTTTTAATAAAAAAGGGGTTCTATTCTCTTGAATCAATTATATTGAGCTAATATATCATTAATTAGGAGAATTGGTCGTGTATTTCAAAAGTTTTCTTTAACATTCTCCATGAGCCATTAATTTAAAAATTTTGAACAATTTGCATCATTTGTTCTTGTGCATGGGTTGCATGTTTTTTTTTTTTTGAATGCAATGAGCATTATCTTATAAAGAAAAGTTTCTTTTGTTTTTCCATGTGATCTCATTGCGTGCATGAGTTATTTATAACACTTACTAATCCAATTTAACTTTTCTATGTCATTGGTTTTGAACCTCCACATCCGTTAGAAATTGTTCTTACATCTATTGGTTACTTTAAATACATCTCTCTTGAACTAGCAAAAGTAGATTATTTTAATTGATTATTTGCATGATGGGTGATATGTTGTAACGAACCGAACTTTAGCCAAATCGGTTGAAGCACGCGAAAGAAATAATTGGACAAGTTCCAATTACCTTTCCAAGCGTTTTGGAAGGGTTAAAAGAGGGTTTAAAGGAGTTATAAAGGTTTCGGCGTTGTTCGGCACGAAGTAGAGTCGAAACGACGCGAAAAACAAAGTCTGGGCAGTTTATACCGGTACAAGCACTATTTTGTACCGGTATAGCAACTTTCACCGAGAGGGCAGCAGCTCTCGGGTTTGAGATTTTTGGTGTCTGTACCGGTACAAAGTGGATTTATACCGGTATAGCCACCTTTACCGAGAGGAGAAGAGCTCTCGGGTTTGGAAAATTTTGGGTCTGTACCGGTACAAACCAGATTTTTGTACCGGTATAAATCCTGCGAAAGGCCGAGGGCGACTCTCGGGTTTGCCTGCGGAGCAATTTATACCGGTACGAGAATGGGCTTGTGCCGTACAAAGCTGTGCGACGGCTTTTGGACTGCTTCGCAAATAGAGGAAATTGAGGACCTAAGTGCAATTGTTACAACACAATACACTCCCAAGCACCCCTCTCTCTCAGCCACTTCACCTCCCACACTCTCTCACTTATTTCTCCCTTTCTCTCTCTAGAAAACCTCCCCTAGAGCTTGGAGGAGAAGAAGGAGAAGCTTGGAGAAGGTGGATTTGGTGGCTTTGGTGGTTCTAGAAGCTCTCCTACAAGGTGGACCTTGGGATAGCTTTGGGCAAAGGTGAGTTTTTGCAAACCTAGACCTAGGGTTTGGGATTTCTCCATGTATTTTCGAGTTTAAGAGTTTCTACAAGTGTAGAAGCCTCCTATGCACATAGAACACATGAAAAACCCTAGTTCTTCATGTGCTCTCATGGTGGAACCTTAGGGTGTAAATGCATGCCCAAGAGAAGAGTTCAAATGGTCTTAGATGAGTTCCTAGAAGATCAACAAGCTCTCTTTTGCTTGTTTAGGAGATCAAAACCTAGGGTTTCACATAGGACTTGGTAGAGCACCCAAATTTGGGGCTTTTGACTATAGAGGTTCTAGGGTCAAATTGACCTTGTAGAAACCTAATTGGGGGTATTCCCGACGCGTTGGGCAACTCCGTTTAATTTAACGAAAAGCCGATATAGGAGCCACTATGTAAAATAACCTGATTAGGCTCATTTTTAACGTAACAGGTTTCCAAATAGGCTTCGGTTGATCTTGAAACTTGTTGGGCGATCCCACAAAAATATTTGGAGGTGGGTGGTGCATTCCAAGGACACCGGAATTCTTTCTATGTCTAAGTGTCATTTTTGGGCATTCTATATATGTTGAGCATAATGCATAGTAGGGTTAAACATGAATTATTATTGCTTTTGTGAGTTCAATTGCAAGAAGTATAATTGCATGAGATTGTGTGGCAAAGAACAAAGAACTACCCTATGTATGCATGACAAAGAACCTAGTGAACCTAGTGAACTATTATGACGTTGGACATGTGCTTAAAGAATACTTAGACAACTGTGTGGCATCAAGAATAAGAACATGAACAAGTAGATTACTTGACATTAGTACAATTGAGAGATTGACATTATGACAACAAAATCTTAGAGTTAAGAGTCATATGAACCTATGTCTCCTTGAAGTCAAGGAATGGATTGTGAATTGGAATCCTTAAAGTTAAGGATTGATCGTACTCACCATGTTAGTCCTTGCTCGAGGCGCGGTAGCTCCCCCTCGGGCGATGTGCTCTGGAGTTGTCATCACTGGGTCGTAGTGTTTTCTCTCCCCAGAGGACGGTCCCGTCGGGTCGTAGTGTTTTCTCTCCCCGACAATAGGGATTTGGTTTGGTTGAGTCGTGTTGAGGGCGAACCCCCGGGTTAGCCAAGAGATTGGGTATCGAACTATGATCTTGCATGAGTTTCTACTTTGAGCATCTTACTGTTTACTTTCAAGCGTATTAGTTGCATTTGTTAGTCGGTTATTATCTTACCTTTCTTTCTATTACGCTTGAATTAGACCTAGTGGGAAAGTCGGCGTGGTTGGTTGCCGAACCCACTGGGAACTTTGTTGTAGTTCTCACCCCACTATTTCCACAGGGCCGGGACCTAGCGAGCCGGCCGAGGACCGCGGTAAGGGCATCGAGCCCTAGGTAGAGACCGCCCGAGTTACTTTATTTTGCTATAGTCGCATTTCCCTTTATATCATCTTTTGTAATTAATGATTATAGTTGTTTAACTTTAATTGTAATCAAGTTTCATTTTGAGGTAAATGTGATGTAAGAAAGAAATGATGCATTGAATGTAAAGACTTTTAAAGAATTCAAAGTTGTAAGAATTATGCATGTATGTGATTGCAATTAATCATAGTACTTGTATGTTTTAGTTTAGCATTTCATTTTGGCTATGATGCTTACCCTCGTGTAAGCCTTTTGTTTATGCTTCCGCATGTGTAAAACTTATACTCTATCTGTACTTGTTGAGCCTTGGGCGGATAGGGGAAGCTCTGTCCGTACGGCGTCTGTTGGCGCGCTCGAACCGGCCAAATGGATCGGTCTCGGGGCGTGACAGATATAATGGTATCAGAGCGGGTATAAAGCCAAAAGTGAAAGCTTAGGATGGACCTAAGGGCCATAGGAATGGAAGAGACCTAAGGACCTAAGGACACGTGAGTGACGTTGAACAAGTATAGCGAAAGCATGTGATTGGGTTAATGTTATCATGTCTCTAATACGTTTAGGGATTAACTTTAAGTTGTTATTCGTTTTCTATTCCTCGTATTGTGATCGGCGGCCGACGACATGATATTTGGGATGAAAATGAATACGCTTGTTTGCTTTCGCCGGATTGGGTATGTTCGAGTGTGTGTTTAAGGTCCTAATGTAAGTTGCTTCGTTCAGGAGGCAATGGCACGTCGTGGACGACCGCGAAAGACCCCTCTTCCCGAGGAGCCGAGTGCAGCACCGGGTGCGGCACCTATTGGGGCTCCCGAGCAACCCGCGGCACGTGGTGACGGGGAGCTTAGGGAGCAGATGGCCGCGCTTGTAGGCGTGGTACGGCAGCAGGCGGAGTCCGTTCGGGCTCAAGGCGAAGCGGTCGGCGGCCGGGAGACCACGGAGCGATCGAGCGGCGGCCCAAGCGGGGGTCGAGCAGCCTACACCCCCTGCTCGGACGCCGACCGTAGTAGAGGGTGCGGCGGCGGCGGCAGCTCCAGTCGCGGCCGTACCAGTTACGGCGATTCCGGCGGATCGGGGACTTCAAACCCCGGTAGCGCGGCGGACGACGAGGAGCGGAGCGCCAGTTGGCGGCGCTCATCAAGTTTATGAAGTTCAAGCCACCTATCTTCGAGGGAGGAGTGGTGGAACCGGCGGTAGTGGAGTCGTGGATCGACTCCATGGAGACGCTTTTCGGGGATTTCAATACCCCGGAAAGGGACAAGGTGCACTTCGCCTCACGTTGCCTAGATAAGGCGGCGAAGGCGTGGTGGAAGCGAACCAAGCGGGATAGGTCACCTGACCTACCGCCCGCGACGTGGGAGGAGTTCAAGAGGGCGGTGTTCACCAACTACTTCCCCGACTCCGTGAAGCGGAAGATGCAAGAGAAGTTCCGCAAGCTGAGGCAAGGAGACCGCTCTGTGGCGGACTATGAGCTGGAGTTCTCCCACATCATCGACTGTGTCCCCGACGTTGTGCGCGACGATCGGGACCGGGCGGATTGGTTCCTACGGGGGCTTCAGCCGAGGATCTATGAGAGGATACAGATCCTCAACCTCACGATGTAACATACTGGACTTGCGCAAATTGCGGAGTTCGAGTATTTGACTTGTGTAGGAGCTTTTCCAGATTTTCTGGAAGGTCGTTGACTGTGTTCCGACCTATGGCGCGTGTACCGAGG
Organism: Aechmea fasciata; assembly: GCA_025177825.1. Lineage (NCBI taxonomy): Eukaryota > Viridiplantae > Streptophyta > Magnoliopsida > Poales > Bromeliaceae > Aechmea > Aechmea fasciata. The sequence goes on along the minus strand of CM045928.1, from coordinate 14,064,708 downwards.
TTTGGGGATGTGTCCCAAGCCCTAAAGTCCAAAAAGTTGGATTTTAGGTGGCTCTCGGGTTGGGAATTCTGTGCCTTATACCGGTACAAAACGGTGTCTATACCGGTACAAAATGATGGCTATACCGGTACAGACCAAGATTTATACCGGTATAAGATAGGCAGACTTGGCAAACCCGAGGCTCGGGTTTGGCTGTTTCGCGGGGTTTATACCGGTACAAAATGGATTTGTACCGGTATAAGCTGGCAGAATGTGAGCAGTTTAAACTGCAGGGGTGTTTTAGCATTTTGTTGCTTCTATTAGTGTACCACACACACTAGGGCATCTTTTGTGCCCCCCCCACAGCAGCAAGAGGTAGGAGGAGCCTCTCTCTCTACTCTCTTGTGTTTCCTAGGGTTTTGGTTGGGTTTTTGGAGGATTAAAACCCTCTCCTTGCTCTCTTTTGCTTGGTAGAGCCTCTACCACCATTGTTGGAGCTTGGAACTTGGTGTTTGGGACCTTGTGGAGGATCAAGCTTCAAGCCTAGGGCTTTTTGAGCTTGGATTTGAGCTTCTTAGAGGTATGTGAGTGATCTCTTTCCTCTAGTTTCGATTTTTGTGGGTTTCTTTGAGATGAAACCCTAGAATGGGATTCTAGGGTTAGGATTTGGGGATTTTCGATTGAGGGCCTTTGGGACCTAATTGATGAGTTTAGAACTTTGATTTAGGTTGGATTAGAAGGACTCTAACTCCCATTTGGAGATCAAGAGCACTTTCTTCGCATTCGGTGGGTATTCTTCACCCTTTAGTAGAGTTTCTTATTGTTTGAACTCAAGACTCATCTTTTGAGTTTGTAATTCCTATGGCATGCCTTGTAGGGTGCTAGGAGTAGGAATCGAAGCTTAGTTAGCGATTCGGATCGGCGATTTTCGCACTCGGTGGGTTTGGCTTCATGAGCATAGGAGCAAATGACTCCTAAGTGCTTAGTTGGTTTGATTTAATTATTTTGAATGCATATTCATGCTATATAGATTTATTATGAATTTTGAATCACTTAAAATGCATGCCTTATGTATGATAAAATATTCACTCTATATAGTAGAGCTATTTGGGTCAAAGCGCATGCATGTGGGGGTGGTTCTTGGGGGCGCACAGGAGTGTGCCTTTATGGTGATTTTAGCTTTGCTAATGTTAATTGTGAACATTAAATACATGTTGGGACTTAGAAACCTTAAGTGTCATAAAGCGGCACTTAACATAGAAAACTATGAAACTGCAACATAGAGACTTGACATAGGCCACTTAACATATACTATATTCCATGTTAGAGACATGATGACATAGAGATAGGCCTTTTGGACAATTGTACAATCCATGTTAGAGACATGATGATTTGGGACTTGTGACGAGTTTTGTGACTTTTGCCATTGTGCTCATTCGCACATGCTTGTGAGGGTAGCTCCCTACAAGCGAAGCACTCGGAGTTGGCCAACGCGTTTCTAGTATTCGCCGTGCGGGATTGGGCGCCGAAGTGGATTGCCGTGGGGACGTCGCATTCCTAGGGTGGGAATGTTGACTACTACGGGGCCATTAGGCTCGGCATTTGGGCTAGGCGACCTTCGGGTGGGCATCGGCCATATCGCCTTCGGGTTGATCTTATTGTGCTTAAACTTAATGTAGTTTAAAGAAAACTGTGGACTTTGACTAGAATAGTAAACTTTAACACCTTACTATCACTTGAGGAATTATTGGGTTATGGTTAGAATAGTAAACTTTAACTCCTTACTATTGCTATGGATATTGGGCTTGTTGGTTATATTTACTATTCATGCTTAGAATAGTCGTTTACTTATGCTTATTCATGCTAAGTAGAGATATCATGCTTTAGTAGCTTACTCGTTATTTATTTCGCTTACACTTACTTGCTTAGTTTTGGGGCTAGTGGAGCATGCAACTGAAGTCAGTAATTGCCCACTGGGAACTATTTTTAATAGTTCTCACGCCCTCTTTTTCTAATGTGTTTCAGAGCCTTCGGCACCGGCGGAGGCAAGGGATCGTGGAAAGGGGACCGCTAGCTAGTTTTGCAGCTTTCCTCCTTGTAGGGGTTTTTCTCTCTTTTTGTACCTTGGTGAGATTGAGAGAGTTTTGTATCCCTATGTAGAGACTACCCTGTACTTAGTTATTGTGGTGTTCGGATCTCTTTTTATTGTACTCTCTTTATGGTTTATTTTAAGGTTGGTGCTTTACCTTTAGTCTCTTCTTTATGCTTCCTTGTATAGATTTCTAGTTGTTATACTGCTCTGATACTTCTAGATTCTTTTTATTTTGTTGGTTAATTATCGTTTTTGTTAGACGCCTTGTATGTTGTAGACATACGGCGGGTCTGGGCACGCGCCGGCGGGCTTCGGCGGGTCCGGGCGTGATTAAATTGGTATCAGAGACTAGGGTTGAGTCTTCTTGTGGACCTAGCAAACCTTAGGCAGGTTGGACTATAGGATATAGGCTCGTGAGAGACGAAGTCTATTTAACTTGTGAGCGAAAGTATTAAGATTGGGTATCTTGAATAACTCTAGTAAGTAGAGTTGGACCGAAGTGTATAACTTCTAACTTCGCGGAGGGTTACGTTGGCGGCCGACAACGTAACATCGGGAGTTAGTAGTAAATGACACTTCATTACTTTCGCATGATTTGGGTATTTATAGCATGAGCGGGGATGCGATTGCGTGAGCTTACTAACTTGCGCTTTTATGATGTTGTAGTGGCGATGCCGATAACTCGCTCGAAATCTTGGAGCGGACAATGCGGCAACTTTTGAGGAGGTCGAGGCCTCCGCTACCTCCGGATCCGGCGAGGTCGTGAGTTGAGGGGCCGATTGGCGGCCCTCACGGCTTTGGTGACGCGACGGGCGACCGCGGCCCAGCGTCAAGAAGCGCGCATGAAGCGCATGGAGGATCTTCTTCTGCAGCAGGCGGCTGCGAGGGAGGCTCAGACCCCTTCACCGCCAGCACCAGCCGAGGTTGACTTACCGCGGGCGCAGTCCCCCGCGGCCGGCTCACACCAGACGACTCCGGCAGTTGAGCGCCGGGAGGAGGATCGGGACACCCCGCCAGTACGAGCATCGCCGGTGGCAGCGGCATTTCCAGTTATGGCTCAGGGAGCCGAGAGGGATCGCGTCCTGGCTCGCCTCAAGGAGTTCGGGAGGTGCGGCAGGACCTTTGACGGAGAGAAGGTCGACCGGATCGTGGAAAAGTGGTTGATGCACATGGAGAAATTGTTCCGTGACACGTTCGTGGAGGAGCGGGACGAGTGTGGCTCGCCACCCACCACTTGGACGGCGAGGCCTACGGTGGTGGATGGATCTTGAGAGAACCCCGGCCTGAGACTTAGCTTCTATTACTTGGACGAGGTTCAAGGAGCTACGTTGGCACACTACTTCCCGATAGCGTCAAGGCGGATGGAGCGAGTTTGCGCGGCTGACACGGGGGACGGATACGGCGAGTACGAGAGAGAGTTTTCTCGGCTTACGCATTGCGTGCCCTTCGTCGTGCGGGACGACGAGGATAAGGCCCGCATTTTCGAGCGTGGTGCGGCCGTCGATTTTCCGGTTCGTGCGGTCCTGCGAGCTTCGGACTTGCAGACGGGTGGTGAACCGCGCGCTCAGCAGCAGAGGCGGCGCGGCCATGGTGCGGGGAGAGACGCGAGGGTTTGGACAAGGGGAAGGGCAAGAGGCCCGCGGCCGAGGGTGCGAGCAGGACGCACTCTAGGAGGCCACCGAAGCATCCGAGATACCGGCGGCGCGATCGTGGCGCACCGCCCGGCGAGGAGGATCGGCCGGCGCCGGCCTCCCGGTGTGTGATCTGCGGTGGTCCTCACCACCCGCCGCGGTGTCCACGGCGGGCGGCGGTGCTTCCGGTGTGGCCGGGAGGGCCACATCCGTCTGCGAGTGCCCGAGAGGTTCTACACCGGCACCGTCTTACGCATCGGCACCGGCTCTACCGGCCGCCGGCCCGAGGGGACCCCGTCGACACGATGTACAGAGCGCGGCAAATCAGCGCGAGCGAGCGAGGTCACGTCGGGCGCCGAGTGGGCGCATGTACGCCGCGACGAGAGCGCGCGGCAGTGAGGATGTGGTGGCGGTATCATTTTACTTGATGGCATTAGAGTACGTGCATTATTTGATACGGTGCATCACATTCATTTATAGATCTACATTTGCCGAGTTGCATGACATCCGGTTGTTCCTTTACTACACCCTGGACGTATTGTTGTGCAGACCACATTGTGGACGTGCGAGAGTATTGCCCCGGTTGCCCTATTCGGGTAGGAGATTGGACCATGCCGCGGATTTGCGAGTAGTGCGCAAGTTGGGGGATTTTGACGTGGTTTTGGGTATGGATTGGTTGACTAGATACTACGCCACTATCGATTGTGTCAATCGAACGGTTACTTTTAGAGAACCGGGTCAGAGTGAGGTGGTGTTTAGAGGATGTCGAGTTCGCTTTTGCGATGTCGATCGGATTCGTCTCGAGCTGAGCAGGCGATCAACCGTGGATGCGTAGCCTATTTGGCTAGTATCGCATTGAGGGTGAGGATGATACCCCTAGGATCGAGGATATCCCGGTGGTACGGGAGTTTCGGGACGTGTTTCCGGCGGAGCTACCGGGCATGCCACACGATAGGGAGATCGAGTTTGTGGTAGATCTCGCTCCGGGACTACCCCGATCTCGAAGGCACCCTATAGGATGGCACCGGCAGAGTTAAAGGAGCCGAGGGCACAATTACGGGACATGTTGGACAAGGGCTTCATTCGCCGAGTGTGTCACCTTGGGGAGCACCGGTTCTTTTTGTGAAGAAGAAGAACGGATCACTTCGCCTTTGCGTGGACTATCGTGAACGAATAAAGTCACGATCAAGAATAAATATCCGTTCGAGGATTGATGATCTTTTTGATCAACTTCAAGGGTCGAACGTGTATTCCAAGATAGACTTGAAGTCGGGATACCATCGATTGAAGATTGCGGGGATGTGGCGAAGACGGCTTTTAGATCACGGTATGGACATTATGAGTTCACTGTTATGCCGTTTGGGCTTACTAATGCCCCGGCAGCTGTTATGGATCTAATGAACCGTGTCTTCAAGCCTTATCTAGACAGGTTCGTCGTGGTCTTCATCGACGACATCTTGGTTTATTCCCGAAGTGATGTGGAGCACGAGGAACACTTGAGATTGGTACTACAAGTGCTTCGGGAAAAGAAGTTGTTCGCTCAGCCGAAGAAGTGCGAATTTTGGCTTCGAGAAGTGGCTTTTACGGGACATGTGATTTCGGGATCGGGTATAGCAGGTGGATCCTAGGAAGATAGAAGCCATTCGGGATTGGCCAAGACCGACGGCGTCACCGAGATCGGGAGTTTCCTTGGTTTGGCCGGCTACTACCGCATTCGTGGAGGGCTTTGCGAAGTTATCTACTCCCTCACGAGGCTCACGCACAAAGGAGCTAAATTCATTTGGAATGATGCGTGTGAAAAGAGCTTTCAAGAGTTGAAGGCGAGATTGACGACCGCTCCAATCCTCACATTACCTATTCTTTGGAGCGGGTATGTGGTTTATAGTGATGCATCTCTTAACGGATTGGGTTGTGTTTTGATGCGGGGGTGACAAGGTGATCGCGTATGCATCTCGCCAATTAAAGGAATATGAGAAGAACTATCCTACCCACGACTTGGAGTTGGCGGCCGTGGTCTTTGCATTGAAGCTATGGCGCCACTATTTGTATGGCGAGCGGTGCGAGGTCTATACGGATCACAAGAGCTTAAAGTACCTTTTCACTCAGAAGGAGTTGAACTTGAGAGGCAATGCAGATGGTTGGAGCTACTCAAGGATTATGATTTGACTATACTCTACCTCCCTGTCAAGGCTAATGTGGTGGCGGATGCGCTAAGTCGGAAATCTACCGAGAACTTAGCGATGCATGTTGTTACTCAACCGCAGTTGATCGAGAAGATGAAGCGGTTGGAGTTGGAGGTAGTGACTCCCGATACGCCTATGCGGCTGATGACTATGGTGGTGCAACCTACTCTTATGGATAGAATTAAAGAGAAGCAAGCTCTTGACTTAGAGTTGCAAAAGATTCGAGACAAAATGGTGGATGGTTGCACCGGCGACTTCCTAGTGGATGATCAGGGAGTGATGCGCTTTGGTGGACGGATTTGTGTGCCAGCGGATTTGGGACTTAGAGAGGACATCCTTCAGGAGGCACACAGGACACCTTATGCTATTCATCAAGGAGGCACCAAAATGTATAAGGACTTGAGGTTACTCTATTGGTGGCCTGGGATGAAGAAGGATGTTGGCGAATATGTTGCTAGATGTTTAACTTGCCAACAAGTGAAAGTGAGCATCGAGTTCAGCGGGAAAACTTCGAGTTTGCCTATTCCGTGTGGAAGTGGGAGAAGATCACCATGGACTTCGTGGATGGATTGCCTCGCTCTCAAGCTGGGCATGATGCTATTTGGGTGATCGTGGATAGGTTGACGAAGTCGGCGCACTTTATACCTATCCATACTACTTGGGCTGGAGAGAAGCTCGCACAAGTGTACCTGGATGAGATTGTGCGACTTCATGGCGTACCTACATCGATCGTATCTGACAGGGACACTCGCTTTGTGTCACACTTCGGAGGAGTCTACGGGACGCTTTGGGTACTAGATTGGATTTCAAAGATCGCTTTCCACCCCCGCAGTGACGGGCGCACGGAGCGCACTATACGTACTCTTGAGGACATGCTTCGAGCATTCGTGATGGAGTTCCAGGGAGGATGGTCGCAGCATCTACCAATGGCGGAGTTTGCTTATAACAATAGTTATCAAGCAAGTATTAAGATGGCACCGTTCGAGGCATTATATGGACGAAAGTGCAGATCGCCACTTCATTGGAGCGAAGTTGGCGAAAGATTGGCTTTAGGCCCTGAAGTGCTCCAGGAAGCAGAGGATAAAGTTCGAATCGCTCGGGAGCGACTACGACGCCCGAGTAGGCGAGAGGAGCTATGCGGATAAACGCCTACGAGAATTGGAGTTTAAGATTGGAGATCATGTCTTCTTGAAAGTCTCGCCGTCAAAGGGAATTCGGAGATTTGGAATTCGAGGTAAGTTAAGTCCTCGATTTATTGGACCATATGAGATCTTGGAACGTATAGGTCCGGTAGCTTATCGACTTGCTCTACCACCGAACCTATCGGGCGTGCACAACGTCTTTCATGTATCGGTCCTTCGGAAGTATATCCATGATCCGGCTCATGTATTGGAGGCTGTAGCCATAGAGCTGCGGGAGGATTTGAGCTTCGAGGAGCAACCCGTGAAGATCTTGGCTCGCGAGGTGAAGAAATTGCGGAATCGGGACATTCCGTACGTGAAGGTTCTTTGGAGCAACCACGAGGAGCGAGAGGCCACGTGGCAGCCTGAGAGCGCACTGCAGGAGCGCAATCCCCAACTCTTTCAGATGGAATCTTGAGGTATGTGTTCGCTTTTGAGTTTCGGACGAAACTCCTTTTTAGGAGGGTGAATGTAACAGACTGGACTTGCGCCAATTGCGGAGTTGGAGTATTTGACTTGTGTAGGAGCTTTTCCAGATTTTCTGGAAGGTCGTTGACTGTGTTCCGACCTATGGCGCGTGTACCGAGGTTTGGGGATGTGTCCCAAGCCCTAAAGTCCAAAAAGTTGGATTTTAGGTGGCTCTCGGGTTGGGAATTCTGGGCCTTATACCGGTACAAAACGGTGTCTATACCGGTACAAAATGATTGCTATACCGGTACAGACCAAGATTTATCCCGGTATAAAGAGGGCAGACTTGGCAAACACGCGGATCGGGTTTGGTCATTTCGCGAGTTTATACCGGTACAAAATGGATTTGTACCGTACAAACGAGAATGTGAGCGATTTAAAGCTGAGGGTGTTTTAGCATTTTGTTGCTTCTATTAGTGTACCACACACACTAGGGCATCTTTTGTGCCCCCCACGACAAGAGGTAGGAGGAGCCTCTCTCTCTATTCTCGTGTGTTTCCTAGGGTTTTGGTTGGGTTTTTGGAGGATTAAAACCCTCTCCTTGCTCTCTTTTGCTTGGTAGAGCCTCTACCACCATTGTTGGAGCTTGGAACTTGGTGTTTGGGACCTTGTGGAGGATCAAGCTTCAAGCCTAGGGCTTTTTGAGCTTGGATTTGAGCTTCTTAGAGGTATGTGAGTGATCTCTTTCCTCTAGTTTCGATTTTTGTGGGTTTCTTTGAGATGAAACCCTAGAATGGGATTCTAGGGTTAGGATTTGGGGATTTTCGATTGAGGGCCTTTGGGACCTAATTGATGAGTTTAGAACTTTGATTTAGGTTGGATTAGAAGGACTCTAACTCCCATTTGGAGATCAAGAGCACTTTCTTCGCTTTCGGTGGGTATTCTTCACCCTTTAGTAGAGTTTCTTATTGTTTGAACTCAAGACTCATCTTTTGAGTTTGTAATTCCTATGGCATGCCTTGTAGGGTGCTAGGAGTAGGAATCGAAGCTTAGTTAGCGATTCGGATCGGCGATTTTCGCACTCGGTGGGTTTGGCTTCATGAGCATAGGAGCAAATGACTCCTAAGTGCTTAGTTGGTTTGATTTAATTATTTTGAATGCATATTCATGCTATATAGATTTATTATGAATTTTGAATCACTTAAAATGCATGCCTTATGTATGATAAAATATTCACTCTATATAGTAGAGCTATTTGGGCCAAAGCGCATGCATGTGGGGGTGGTTCTTGGGGCGCACAGGAGTGTGCCTTTATGGTGATTTTAGCTTTGCTAATGTTAATTGTGAACATTAAATACATGTTGGGACTTAGAAACCTTAAGTGTCATAAAGCGGCACTTAACATAGAAAACTATGAAACTGCAACATAGAGACTTGACATAGGCCACTTAACATATACTATATTCCATGTTAGAGACATGATGACATAGAGATAGGCCTTTTGGACAATTGTACAATCCATGTTAGAGACATGATGATTTGGGACTTGTGACGAGTTTTGTGACTTTTGCCATTGTGCTCATTCGCACATGCTTGTGAGGGTAGCTCCCTACAAGCCGGCACTCCGGAATTGGCCAACGCGTTTCTAGTATTCGCCGTGCGGGATTGGGCGCCAAGTGGATTGCCGTGGGACGGCCGCATTCCTAGGGTGGGAATGTTGACTACTACGGGGCCATTAGGCTCGGCATTTGGGCTAGGCGACCTTCGGGTGGGCATCGGCCATATCGCCTTCGGGTTGATCTTATTGTGCTTAAACTTAATGTAGTTTAAAGAAATCTGTGGACTTTGACTAGAATAGTAAACTTTAACACCTTACTATCACTTGAGGAATTATTGGGTTATGGTTAGAATAGTAAACTTTAACTCCTTACTATTGCTATGGATATTGGGCTTGTTGGTTATATTTACTATTCATGCTTAGAATAGTCGTTTACTTATGCTTATTCATGCTAAGTAGAGATATCATGCTTTAGTAGCTTACTCGTTATTTATTTCGCTTACACTTACTTGCTTAGTTTTGGGCCTAGTGAAGCATGCAACTGAAGTCAATAATTGCCCACTGGGAACTATTTTTAATAGTTCTCACGCCCTCTTTTTCTAATGTGTTTCAGAGCCTTCGGCACCGGCGGAGGCAAGGGATCGTGGAAAGGGGACCGCTAGCTAGTTTTGCAGCTTTCCTCCTTGTAGGGGTTTTTCTCTCTTTTTGTACCTTGGTGAGATTGAGAGAGTTTTGTATCCCTATGTAGAGACTACCCGGTACTTAGTTATTGTGGTGTTCGGATCTCTTTTTATTGTACTCTCTTTATGGTTTATTTTAAGGTTGGTGCTTTACCTTTAGTCTCTTCTTTATGCTTCCTTGTATAGATTTCTAGTTGTTATACTGCTCTGATACTTCTAGATTCTTTTTATTTTGTTGGTTAATTATCGTTTTTGTTAGACGCCTTGTATGTTGTAGACATACGGCGGGTCTGGGCACGCGCCGGGCGGGCTTCCGCTGGGTCCCGGGGCGTGACACACGACCTTTGCGGAGGTCTTTGATCGTGCTCTATCTGCGGAGCACGGTAGCGCCTACGCGCGGGAGGAGCGCGAGGCCATGGCGGAGACGAGGGACAAGGGCAAGAAACGGGCGGCGGGCGGTGCCGGGGGCCGGCCAAATGCTAAGAAACCCCCTCGGTATCCCCGACAGCAACAGAAGGGCGGGAGACCTTTTCGTTGCGTCATTTGCGGCGGTGACCATCGGCCGCACGTGTGCCCGCAGCGCGACGGGCAGTGCTTCCGGTGCGGCCAACCCGGGCACATTTCACGAGAGTGCCCGAGCTGGGGATCGTCTGCACCGACGGCGGCTTCGTCCCCTTCTACCCCGAGGCAGTTGATGGGGTTGCCACCCCCAATGGCGGCTGGGCGCTCATCGGCATCGCGCCAGCCGGAGGCATCGAGAGCACCGAGTGGGCGGGTTTTTGCCACTCAGGTGGAGGAGTGGGTTCCAGCTCCTGACGACATCGTGGCAGGTATTATCTCTATTAAAGGCACTCGAGCTCAGGCTATTTTCGATACAGGTGCATCGCATTCATTCATAAGTGCATCATTCGCTAGAGCTCATGACTTAGAGATTGTGCATGATGAGGAGGGTTGGACTATTACATCACCCGGGCAGTCTTATGGTGTCTATGACGAGTGTCCGGCGTGTCCAGTTCAGATTGGTGACTCATGCTGATCGATATGTTGGTATTAAACAAGAAGTGGGGATTTGATGTAATCTTGGGGCTTGATTGGCTTTCCAAGTATTATGCGGTTATCGACTGCGAAAGGAAGGTGATCACTTTTCGTGAGCCTAATCAAGACGAAATGGTGTACCGGGCGTGCAAGGGTGCGCGCTTTGCGGCAACCATATCTACGGCCCGAGCGAGAAAGATGATTAAGGGTGGTTGCAAAGCTTATTTGGCGACCATCGTGGACGGCCGAAGGAGCACCCCGACCTTGAGGGCATTCGGGTAGTGTGCGAGTACCTGGATGTATTTCCGGCGGAGTTACCGGGATTGCCACCGGACCGGGAGGTTGAGTTTGTCATTGACTTGATTCCCGGGGCGGCGCCAGTTTCGAAAGCTCCGTATAGAATGGCACCGGTAGAGCTAAAGGAGCTGAAAGCACAATTGGAGGACTTGCTCGACAAAGGCTTTGTTAGGCCGAGCGTGTCTCCGTGGGGAGCTCCGGTGCTATTCGTCAAAAAGAAAGACGGCACACTTCGACTCTGCGTGGATTACCGCGAGTTGAACAAGGTCACAGTGAAGAACAAGTACCCGTTGCCTAGGATCGACGACTTATTCGATCAGTTGAAAGGGTCAAAGGTGTATTCCAAGATAGACCTACAATCGGGGTATCATCAATTGAAGATACGACCCAAGGATGTGCACAAGACGGCGTACCGTACGCGGTATGGCCATTATGAATTTACGGTGATGCCATTCGGGCTTACTAATGCCCCGGCGGCATTTATGGACTTAATGAACCGTGTCTTCCGTCCGCTATTGGACCGATGCGTCGTGGTCTTCATTGACGACGTATTGGTATATTCTCGGACCGAGGAAGAACACGAGGAGCACTTGAGACTTGTCTTGGAAATACTCCGAAAAGAGAAGTTATATGCCAAGTTGAAGAAATGTGAATTTTGGCTTTCGGAGTTTACTTTCCTAGGACATGTGGTTTCGGGTGAGGGTATCTCGGTGGACCCGAAGAAAGTAGAGGCAATTAAAGATTGGCCTCGGACGAGCGCAACGGAAATCCGTAGTTTCCTTGGACTTGCGGGTTATTATCGGCGGTTCGTGGAGGGTTTCTCCAAAATATCCACTCCGCTAACGCGCCTTACACACAAAGGAGTCAAGTATGTTTGGAGCGAAGATTGCGATCGAAGCTTCAAAGAGTTAAAAGAAAGGTTAACGACGACCCCGTGCTGTACCGACGGCGGGGGAGACATACGTCGTGTACAGTGATGCTTCCTACATTGGACTCGGGTGTGTCTTGATGCAAAATGGGCGAGTTATAGCTTATGCTTCACGCCAATTGAAACCTTATGAGAAGAACTACCCGGTTCATGACTTGGAGCTAGCCGCGGTGATTTTCGCGCTAAAATTATGGAGGCATTACTTGTACGGGGAACATTGTGAGATCTATACAGATCACAAGAGCCTTAAATATTTGTTCACCCAAAAGGAACTAAATATGCGACAACGGCGGTGGTTAGAACTGTTAAAGGACTATGATGTCACTATTCTATACCACCCCGGAAAGGCAAATGTTGTAGCCGATGCGCTAAGTAGGAAATCGGGAGAAAACTTAGCCTCGGAAATTACACCCCAACCGTTGTTGCAAAAGGAGATGCAACGGTTTGGATTGGAAGTAGTGGCGCCGGGAGTGCCGGCCACACTTGCTACCTTAGTGGTACAGCCGACCCTATTGGAGAGGATCAAAGAATTACAAAGTGCCGATGAACATCTCCAAAAGGTGCGGGGTCAAGTAGAAAGCGGTAGTGCCGATGACTTCGGCATTGGGACCGACGGCACACTACGATTTCGGAATCGGTGGTGTGTACCCAAGAACAAGGATCTCCGCAAGGCGATTATGCAAGAAGCGCATCAATCTCCTTATAGCATCCACCCGGGCGGCACCAAAATGTACCAAGATTTAAAGTTGCAATATTGGTGGCGGGCATGAAGAAAGACATTGGGGACTTTGTTGCGCAATGTCTTACTTGCCAACAAGTAAAGGCGGAGCGGCGATTTCGGCGGGAAAACTACAAAGTTTACCTATACCCGTTTGGAAATGGGAGAATATAGCTATGGACTTTGTGACCGGATTGCCTCGATCTCAAGGTGGGCACGACGCAATTTGGGTGGTCGTGGACCGGTTGACAAAGTCGGCACATTTCCTACCGATTCATATCACGTGGTCGGGGGATAAGTTGGCTCAAGTTTATATTGATGAGATTGTGAGACTTCACGGGGTTCCGGCGTCTATCATATCGGATCGGGACCCGAGGTTCACTTCTCACTTTTGGAGGAGCCTACAGGAGGCATTGGGCACACGGCTCGACTTTAGCACGGCATTTCATCCTCAAAGTGATGGACAATCGGAGAGGACGATTCAAATACTTGAGGATATGCTTCGAGCGTGTGTACTCGATTACAAGGGCAATTGGCATGATCATTTACCGATGGCGGAATTCGCGTACAATAATAGTTATCAAGAGAGTATCGCGATGGCGCCATTCGAGGCCCTTTATGGAAGAAAGTGTCGCTCTCCAATCCATTGGAGCGACGTGGGCGAGAAAGCCGTTCTTGGCCCCGACGTAGTGCGGGAGGCGGAGGAGAAAGTTCGCCTTGCTCGCCAACGACTTGCGACGGCGCAATCTCGGCAAAAGAGTTATGCCGACCAACGACGAAAAGATATCGAGTTCGCCGTGGGAGATCATGTGTTCTTGAAAATATCGCCGACGCGAGGTGTCAAGCGGTTTGGAATGCGGGGAAAGCTAAGTCCCCGATATCTTGGACCGTTTGAGGTTTTGGAGCGAGTTGGAGCGGTGGCCTACCGAGTAGCATTACCACCGAGGCTTGCGGGAGTTCATGATGTATTCCACATATCAAATCTCCGCAAGTATGTCCATGATCCCGACCATGTTCTTGCTTTCGAACCGTCGGAGATTCGAGGATATGACCTATGAGGAGTTTCCGGCGTATATTATTGATCGCGAGGAAAGAAAACTACGAAGCCGAAGAATTCCTTATGTCAAGGTCCGTTGGAGCAACCACAACGACCGAGAGGCTACGTGGGAGCTCGAGAGCGTGATGCGGGAGCGATATCCCCACCTATTCAAAAATCTAGATTGAGGTATGAATCTAGATTGTAATTAAGATAGTTTCGCGGACGAAACTAATTTTAAGGGGTGGAGAATGTAACGAACCGAACTTTAGCCAAATCGGTTGAAGCACGCGAAAGAAATAATTGGACAAGTTCCAATTACCTTTCCAAGCGTTTTGGAAGGGTTAAAAGAGGGTTTAAAGGAGTTATAAAGGTTTCGGCGTTGTTCGGCACGAAGTAGAGTCGAAACGACGCGAAAAAACAAAGTCTGGGCAGTTTATACCGGTACAAGCACCATTTTGTACCGGTATAGCAACTTTCACCGAGAGGCAGACGGCTCTCGGGTTTGAGATTTTGGTGTACGCGGTACAAAGTGGATTTATACCGGTATAGCCACCTTTCTGAAGGAGAAGAGCTCTCGGGTTTGGAAAATTTTAGTGCATGCGGTACAAACCGGATTTTTGTAGGTATAAATCTGCGAAAGGCCGAGGCGACTCTCGGGTTTGCCTGCGGAGCAATTTATACCGGTACGAGAATGGGCTTGTACCGGTACAAAGTCTCAGCGACGGCTTTTGGGCGCCGCAAATAGAGGAAATTGAGGACCTAAGTGCAATTGTTACAACACAATACACTCCCAAGCACCCCTCTCTCTCAGCCACTTCACCTCCCACACTCTCTCACTTATTTCTCCCTTTCTCTCTCTAGAAAACCTCCCCTAGAGCTTGGAGGAGAAGAAAGAGAAGCTTGGAGAAGGTGGATTTGGTGGCTTTGGTGGTTCTAGAAGCTCTCCTACAAGGTGGACCTCGGGATAGCTTTGGGCAAAGGTGAGTTTTTGCAAACCTAGACCTAGGGTTTGGGATTTCTCCATGTATTTTCGAGTTTAAGAGTTTCTACAAGTGTAGAAGCCTCCTATGCACATAGAACACATGAAAAACCCTAGTTCTTCATGTGCTCTCATGGTGGAACCTTAGGGTGTAAATGCATGCCCAAGAGAAGAGTTCAAATGGTCTTAGATGAGTTCCTAGAAGATCAACAAGCTCTCTTTTGCTTGTTTAGGAGATCAAAACCTAGGGTTTCACATAGGACTTGGTAGAGCACCCAAATTTGGGGCTTTTGACTATAGAGGTTCTAGGGTCAAATTGACCTTGTAGAAACCTAATTGGGGGTATTCCCGACGCGTTGGGCAACTCCGTTTAATTTAACGAAAAGCCAATATAGGAGCCACTATGTAAAATAACCTGATTAGGCTCATTTTTAACGTAACAGGTTTTCAAATAGGCTTCGGTTGATCGTGAAACTTGTTGGGCGATCCCACAAAAATATTTGGAGGTGGGTGGTGCATTCCAAGGACACCGGAATTCTTTCTATGTCTAAGTGTCATTTTTGGGCATTCTATATATGTTGAGCATAATGCATAGTAGGGTTAAACATGAATTATTATTGCTTTTGTGAGTTCAATTGCAAGAAGTATAATTGCATGAGATTGTGTGGCAAAGAACAAAGAACCCTATGTATGCATGACAAATAACCTAGTGAACCTAGTGAACTATTATGACGTTGGACATGTGCTTAAAGAACAAGTGTGGCAATGATGAGTCTAGAATACTTAGACAACTGTGTGGCATCAAGAATAAGAACATGAACAAGTAGATTACTTGACATTAGTACAATTGAGAGATTGACATTATGACAACAAAATCTTAGAGTTAAGAGTCATATGAACCTATGTCTCCTTGAAGTCAAGGAATGGATTGTGAATTGGAATCCTTAAAGTTAAGGATTGATCGTACTCACCATGTTAGTCCTTGCTCGAGGCGCGGTAGCTCCCCCTCGGGCGATGTGCTCCGGAGTTGTCATCCGGGTCGTAGTGTTTTCTCTCCCCAGGACGGTCCCGTCGGGTCGTAGTGTTTTCTCTCCCGACAATAGGGATTTGGTTTGGTTGAGTCGTGTTGAGGGCGAACCCCGGGTTAGCCAAGAGATTGGGTATCGAACTATGATCTTGCATGAGTTTCTACTTTGAGCATCTTCTTGTTTACTTTCAAGCGTATTAGTTGCATTTGTTAGTCGGTTATTATCTTACCTTTCTTTCTATTACGCTTGAATTAGACCTAGTGGGAAAGTCGGCGTGGTTGGTTGCCGAACCCACTGGGAACTTTGTTGTAGTTCTCACCCCACTATTTCCACAGGGCCGGGACCTAGCGAGCCGGCCGAGGACCGCGGTAAGGGCATCGAGCCCTAGATAGAGACCGCCCGAGTTACTTTATTTTGCTATAGTCGCATTTCCCTTTATATCATCTTTTGTAATTGATGATTATAGTTGTTTAACTTTAATTGTAATCAAGTTTCATTTTGAGGTAAATGTGATGTAAGAAAGAAATGATGCATTGAATGTAAAGACTTTTAAAGAATTCAAAGTTGTAAGAATTATGCATGTATGTGATTGCAATTAATCATAGTACTTGTATGTTTTAGTTTAGCATTTCATTTTGGCTATGATGCTTACCCTCGTGTAAGCCTTTTGTTTATGCTTCCGCATGTGTAAAACTTATACTCTATCTGTACTTGTTGAGCCTTGGGCGGATAGGGGAAGCTCTGTCCGTCCGGCGTCTGTTGGCGCGCTCGAACCGGCCAAATGGATCGGTCTCGGGGCGTGACATATGTGATCCTATTTGCTGAAATCACAATAGCATGTCCCATTGGGGGTTGCACTAGTTGAGGGGGAGTAATATCCATATTAAAAGATGTGGAAAGAGTTACATCCTTTTATAGGAGTGTGAAAACTACCACCTATTTAAGATGTGGAAAGAGTTACATCTTTTTCTCAAAGAGTGTGAAAACTACCACCACATGTAGGCAAGAGCTACCACCCCGGTCGTCCGGTAAGTGAGTGAAGCTACCACATGAATGAATGTTTACATCTCGAAAAAGAATTTTCTATATATGATCTTATTTCTTAGATTTGAGGTGTTCGGTGGTTTCTCCTTTTAATTGAACGATATAAGGTGGAATTTAAAAGATGCTCAAAGGGCCACTTCTTTAAATTGACATGTGCTTAACTCAATTGGATTATATTCTTGTGCTTATTTCAGTTTATGGGATATACATTAATCTTTATCAATGTGAATTTGAACTTAAACTTAGTACTACTGTTGATTAGTTCTCGACAGATGTGTCTAAATTCACAGTATATGAAGTTCAATTTTTGATTAATGTAAGGTTCAATATTTTTGACATCCTTGATTTGGTTCGGATTAATTTTTGTTATTATATCTCATGTAATTCATGTGGGCACCCGGTTTGTACTGAAAAATTCCATGTTTTAAAAATAAAAAAAAATTAAAAAAAAAATTGCTTGCTGGGACCGGTCACTAACCCCTGTCCGGACAGCACTTACTATATAGTACATTTTTGGTGCCATCCCGGACAGAATACGTCCTGGTCTCGGCTGGACGGCGCGAATATAAGCATGCTTCAAACGCTTCAAAAGTCTCTCGTTTTCGACAGTTTCTCTCTCTAAAAGTCTCTAGAGTGATTCCTTGATCTTTGCCCTCATATTTCCTCACTTATTACTCGGATTCAAGGTTTGGATTTTGAATTTTTCGATTTTTGCCCGATTTTCTCAGATTATAGGGTTTTTCGGATTAAACCTTGTTTAAGTGTTTTTGAACTGGTTTTGTTGCTTCAATCTTGCTTAAACATGTCTCATATGCTGTTCCATGTGATTATTTTTCATCTTAATCAACACGCATTTTGGATTAACCCTAGTTTTTGCACTGTTCACTGAGGTTTTTCGAAATTTCTTGATTATTTGATCATTTTTCATGCATTATCTCTATATCAAATGTGTTTCTAATGGCTCTAGGATGATGCTAATTTTGTTAAAATTTTGCGATCAATTTTTCGTAATTTTTGCTATATTATGATCAATATTGTTGTTCTTGAGTTTTTGAACAGATATTAGTTGCAAAAATGTACTCGTGGCTGCTTGTGTTGGTGTTCTTAATGGCACGAGGGGGTCCGGCCGTGAAGCGGCAGCTCCTCCACACAACAAAGGGAGGATCAACCCGCTGAGGATATTGGGAGTGAGTACAATCCAGCGGAGGACTCAGACCGTGAGTCTCACGAGGGGGATTGGGACACGGTACTGGCTGAGTCCCAACTCGCTGCAGTTCAAGGAACTTCCAAAGGAAAATCCAAGGAGAAAACAAAAGGAAAGGGAAAAGGAAAGGCTAAAGCCCGAGATGACGAACCGTCTAAGGAACATCGCTCTGAGCGAACCAGGAAGAAGACAGCTGGGATTACTATTGACGAGCCTCAATCTGCAGCACCTGCTCAGGCTCCTCGGGCACCCCGAGTAGATCAGCCTCCTGTTGATCCTCAGAGATATCAGTTCTATGCTTCGAAACATTACGTTGGAGAGCGACTGGTTGGAGTTACAAACTTGATCAAGAGAGCTCCTGCTTTTCAAGCGTTGTTCGAAAATGGAAACTTACATGAGATTTGTGAGTTTAAAGAGCGCACTGGATATGGACTTGAACTCATCAGGGAATTCTACATGCGAGGTGGAAATTTGCTCGAATCTGATGGAGGCCCTTATGTATTTACTACTTCAGTTAGGGGGACTGAGATGTCGATCACTCCTGATACTGTTGCATCAGTGTTGGATATGCAAGCTCGGACTGACGGAGTGGACTACATGAATGCCGAGCTAGAGTCTCTTGTTGATTGGAGACGGATTTTAAATACTCTCTGTATTCCAGGAGCGGAAAACAATGGTTCTGCCATACTCTCGAAGGGTTTGAGATTAGAGTATCGGTATTTGAACTTTATAGTATGCTATAACATCATGCCTCTTGCTAACACCAAGGTGATTCGTTGGGATCGGGTTATGTTTATGTATCTTACGGGGCATCCCGAACTAGTCAAGAAGAAGAACATCAACATTAACATCCTATTCCTAATCTGGAAGCGAATGGCACGGAGTTCAAAACGGCTAACCAGAAGGATCGTCTTCCATTCCCTCTGATTATCATGAGGATTCTGCGAATGCATGATGTAGACATTTTTTGTACATCTTATGAGCACTCTCTCGGCCCGATCAGTGACACGACGATGGTCAAGTCACATGTTCAGCTTCACGGGCACTCTCCACCTCGAGCTGATGCTCCCGCACCTTCTTCTCCACAAGAGTCTGACACCGAGGCATCTATGACTTCTGTTTATCGCGAGCAACGCCGTCTATCTGGCGAGATTGCAGAGATCAAGCAAGATGTTGCCAAGCTAAACAAGAAATACGGGCGTATTTCTCGCCTCTTGCGGCTCCTTTGCGAGAAAGTTGGGTGTGGAAGCGCCGAGATGCTACCTCCAGGCAGTGATTCCGAGTGATCCATGGCTATCCTCCTCCTTGTGTTGTTTTGGCGGTTTTTGTGACAAAAAGGGGGAGATGAAGTGATGAAGAGATGTCTGGGGAGATGAAGACAGTAAGGGGGAGATGGAGATGGTGAAAATGAGATGTTAATATGTCTAACTTACTATGACTAAACGTTGTTAGTTAGTTAGTTAGTTAACTTTGATAGTTAGTTTGTTACTTAGACTTATGAACTCGTGTACTTATTTTTCATGAAATTCTTGATGCTTGAATGTGTGTGTTTTGAGATTTCTTTTGCAGGAACATTCAAGACTTCAAGACTCCATTGTCTAAGTCATAGAGTTTGTATAGGATAAGTTCTAACTTGTAAGTTTATTGGATCGATCATGCTTGAGAGTTATAGTTTGGTGATTGCGATAAGTCTCAATTTTTTCTGTATTTGAGGTTGTAAAGGCATGTATTATGTTTTGTCACGAAATCGCCAAAGGGGGAGATTGTTAAGGATTTTATAGGTTGGCGAATTTCGTGGACGAGTCGGAGTCTTGAAGAGATAAAGTCAATCAAGATGAAGACGGAGGCTCCAGGACTCGTTGAAGAAGCTCAACACCTCAGGTATGCTTTTAAGATCATTTATGGTGATTAACAATATGGATATAGTAGTTAGAAGACTTTAAAAAGCTTTAAAATATTGATTTTACAAAAAACTGTTTTTAGATGGTTTCGTAGGACCGTAGGTCTGTCCGATCTCGATAAGCTTGTTTTTGTTGCGAAAGCTTAAACCACGACCGGACACCACCTTCGTCGGAGTCGATAAGTTTGATATTTGAAATCTTCGCAAACAACGACCGGACACCACTTTACGACCGGACGAGTCACGTGCGAAAATATTGCCGGAAGCACGGGGACCGGACAGGAAATGGAGACCGGACAGTAAACCCGAAAAATATTTCCAAAATAAGCTGATTTGATTTCTAGTCTACTTCAAAGTCTTCTAACTCTATAAATAGACCATGAGAAGCCTTAGGACGTGAGATACCTGAATAAGCTTCATTCAAAACCCTAGATACTCTCTTCTAAGCTTTTTCCTTCTAATCTTAAGAGAGGGTAAGATACTAGTAGTTCATTGAGTTGATGTTGCTTTGATGCTTCTTCTTTGAATCGACTCGATGAATAACTAGAAAGGATTCTCATGGTCCACGGTGCTTAAAGAGTTAATCATCATCAATCATCGTTGTTCTCTCTTCGGACGAAGAGGTTGCGCGGGGATCGCGTGTGGAGGCCGAGGATTCGGTGAAAGCTTTGGAGAATCGAAGCGTGGTCGCGGCGAGGAGTTGCGACGTGATCGGTTGAAGGATTTCAAGCGATCGAGGACCAGCGAAAGGGATCCACATAGAAGATTCGGTAAATTGGGTAAAGCCGTGGGTGAATCGCCTTGTACTCAATAGTTTCTTAGTGGAGTTTCGTGTGATCGGTCCCGTGGGTTTTTTACTCCTTGTGGAGTTTTCCCACGTATATCTTGGTGTGTTTGATTTTATTTTCCGCATTTACTTTAAAATCGCATCGAGTTTTTTAATTGGCCATTGTACACCTATTCACCCCCCTCTAGGTGTAGTTTACCTATAGATCCTTGAGACCTATAACCTACACAAAGAACAAGAACAAGTAGTGTATATAACACTAGTAGAGTTTTGAGATTGACATTATGACAACAACCTTAGAGTTAAGGGTCATATGAACATAGTCTCCTTGAAGTCAAGGAATGAATTGAAATTGGAATCCTTAGAGTTAAGGATTGATCGTACTCACCATATAGTCCTTGCTCGAGGGCGGTAGCTCCCCCTCGGGCGATGTGCTCCGGAGTTGTCATCACTGGGTTGTAGTGTTTCCCCAGAGGACGGTCCCGTCGGGTTGTAGTGTTTCCTCGACAATAGGGATTTGAGTTGGTTGAGTCTTGTTGAGGGCGAAACCTACGGGTTAGCCAAGAGATTGGGTATTGAACTATGATCCTTCAATCATTATGAGTTATTATTCGATCATCTTATTGTTTACTTTCAAGCGTATTAGCTGCATTTGTTAGTTGGTTATTATCTCACCTTTCTTTCTATTACGCTTGAATTAGACCTAGTGGGAAAGTCGGCGTGGTTGGTTGCCGAACCCACTGGGAACTTCGTTGTAGTTCTCACCCCACTATCTCCACAGGGCCGGGACCGAGCGAGCCGGCCGAGGATCGCATGATAAGGGCATCGCGCCCTAGATAGAGACCGCCAAGTTATTACTTTTTGGTAGTTGCATTCCCTTTATGTCATCTTTTGTATTTGATGATCATAGTTGCTTAACTTTGAATGTAATCAAGTTATATTTTGAGGTAAAGTGATGTAAGAAAGAAATGATGAAGTGAATGTAAAGACTTTAAAGAATTCAAAGTTGTAAAGACCTTTACATGTATGTGATTGAAATTAATCATGTTACTTGTATAATTTAGTTAGTACTTTCACTTTGGCTATGTTGCTTACCCTCGTGTAAGCTTTCTGTGTATGCTTCCGCATGTGTGAAATTTATACTCTAGCTGTGCTTGTTGAGCCTTGGGCGGACAGGGGAAGCCTTGTCCGTTCGGCGTCTGTTGACGCGCTCGAACCGGCCAAATGGATCGGTCTCGGGGCGTGACAATGCTCGAATATATAGTATACTTGATAATGCTTTAATTACATTTTAGTATACTTGTTGGTTAAAGTAAAACCTATCATGCTTATATATTGGAACTTGGTTATAGCAGCATTTCCTTAAGCTTTATTTACAAGTTTATTTATATCGCTTACTTGCTCTTTTCTTGGGCCTAGTGGTGCAATTGGTGCAGGTCAGTAATTGCCCACTGGGAACTATAAATTATAGTTCTCACGCCCTCTGTTTCTGTTTACTTTTAGTGCCTTCTGCATCGGGGGAGGCTCGGGACCGTGGCAAGAGTATTGCCTCGGGCTAGCGACTGTTGGAGAGGACGCGTGCATAGGTGGTCTACCATTTCTCTTTTTAATTTTTTGTGAGAGATGGAGAGTTGTACCTTGTATAGAGACCACCACCTTGTGTATTTTGAGGAGGATACTTAGCCTTGTTTTATTTATGCTTCTAGTTATACTTGATATAGTTTCTTTATTTCTCTCTACTTGTTCTTTAGCATTAGTTGTTGTGGCTCTGATATTCTAGTTATAGCCTTTTGTTGTTTTAATTCCGTTGTTTTTATTTAGACGCCTGGTATGTGTTGGCATATGGCGGGTCTGGGCACGCTTTGGGGAAGGTCCTGCCGACCCCGGGGCGTGACAAGTTCTCTTTGCTCGTCGTTCCTGAGCACGTGGACCAGCTCCACGTGAGGACTCTCCAGCTATGCCTTTTCCCTTGTCAGTCCGGGAAACAGGCTCTTCTTCAACTTCCTCAGCTGAGCTTGCCTGGTAATCAGGGTCTGAACCCTCAGCCTCTTCAATGGTACGGGTCCTTTTTGAGACGCTTCGACGTCCTCTACCTTTACCGCGACCACCTCCCGTGGCCATAAGCACCAAGAGTACGAGCACGAGCGAAAAAGCCATTTCCCTACATAACATGAACCTTGCATGAACACTAATTCTGAAAAATTGTCTAAAAATTGTGAAAAATTAACCAATAATTTCAGAATAAATAATAATGCAATAAAAAACTTGAATCATGCAGAAAATTTCATCAGATTTGGCACAGTTCCAAAAATCCCGAAATACTACCAATATTGATCCCTAGAACGTAAATCTGTAAAAAATAACGGATTGTAATGTGTTCTAAGTGTTCTAGATGCAAGATATTGTGCCCAATTACTGATTTTCAGCAAAAAAAATTGCATAAAAAAGGAACAAAAACAGAGATCAAACAATTTTCTCGAAATTCCAATAAAAAAGAAACCTAGAACATAGATCTGCGAAAAATAACGAATTTAAACTAGTTCTAAGTGTTCTAGATGCAAGATAATAAGTTCAGATAGTGAATTACAGCAAAAAACTTCATCAAAAACGAGCACTAACAGAGATCAAACTAAATTTCGGAAATATTTCGAAAAATGACCAAAAACGGGATTTGATCTTAGATCCGAGCAAATACCTGCAAAACCGTGGGGAAATTGTGTAGAACTGAAAGAGGAGAGCTCTGGGGATTTTTAGAGAGAGAAAAAACAGTTTTTGAAGGAGTAGAGAAAGAGATCGAAGCATATTACCGGTAATTATAGCCGCTGCTACAGTATTTTGTACCGGTATAGGATGAATTTGTACCGGTACAAAAAATCAGAATTTCGAAAAATAGCCTTTTTCATTGCAAAAACTCATAAAAATCAATATAATTTCATAAAAATTACTGATTTCACTTCAAAAATTATTATGATGAAAATAATTTATTCTATGATTTCAAAGGACATACATCATCAAAATTTGATATTAAGAAAAATCAAATTGTTTAAAGTCATCAAGATGGAAATAGATGAAAAATAATTTTCTAAAGATTTAACAAATTGACACCCATTTGTCGCAACCCGTTCAAAATAGAGATTTAACTAATATAGCACCGGGGGTGGCACTTTGAGCATCTTTTTCAAACTATCACCTTATATCACCGAAAATTCTACAATGTATATTTTTTTTCAACCTTTTCGTTTTTTAAAATAAATTTTGATGTGGTAGCTTCACACACGTACCGGACGACCGGGGTGGTAGCTCTTTCCTACATGTGGTGGTAGTTTTCACACTCCTTTCGGATGTAACTCTTTCCACATCTTTTCAACATAGGAGTTTCTCCCCCTTTTTTTTTAAATAAAACAAACTCCCCCTCAATTAGACAATCTCACAATTGAAAATAATTTTGACGAATCTTAGTCAATTAGCAAATATCCATCAATTATATTCAACATTCACTACCAAGATGGATTAAATACAAAGTGATTAAAATTAATTTCAAAATTTTGATGATGGTATGTAAGAAGAAATCACATAATAAATTATCGTCAAAATAATGAAAAGTGAAGTAAAATCGATAATTAATATGAATTTAATTCAATTTGAATTGACTTTAAATACCAGTTAATTCACTTTGAAAAACCTTTAATCTCTCTACTTTAAAGATTTTCAACTCTCTCTTTTCTCAAAAACTTTCAATCAAAATTAACTCCTCGAAAACCTTTGCTTAAAAACGATTTTCAAACAAACGAGTTTAAAGTACCGAAAAACGCTCTAAATATATAATGCAATGCATAAAAAATATAAAATATGCACCAATCAAAGCATTATATAACTGAAAATAAATTAAAGATATCACCTTTCCGGATCCAAACTTGCGGAATTTTTCGTTGCTTTGACTCGTCGACGTGAGGCTTGACTTTTTTCAACCTTTGTTAAACCGATGATTGTTTCGACGCTTGGTTCTTCGGTTGATATTGACGTTGAGGCTTAGACTTCCGGTTTGGTTGCGATACTCGACCAATTTGATTTTTTCCTTTGAATCCGTGGGGGAAGTCGAGTAGTGAATACCAATTTAGATTTCGATGTTGCCGATCGATTATCCGTTGTCTTGTTCGGGCAACACTTTTTGATGTGTCCCTTGACGCCGCATCGATGACACACCTTCTCTTTAAATGTAGTTGAGACTTTCGAAGTTGATGTAGAAGCCTTCTCAACATATGTCCTTTCGTATCCGAGGCCCAACTTGTTCGTTTGACCTAACCCAAGCATGTTATCCAATTTTTTCGAAGCCGAGGAAAATTGTTGAAGATCCGATTTGAGTTGATGAACTTGCTTGGTTAACACTTGATTGGATGTGTAGGTTTCCTTAAATTGTTGCTCCAAAAATCCAATCTTATCCAAATAAGATTTGATCGTTAAATCCGCTTCTTCTAGCTTCTTTTGGAGGACCGAATTGATATTCAAACTTGATACCCGTTCCTCCTCAAGAGCTTCATTCATGATCCTCGTATTGTTGTTATCTTCTTCAATCTCCAACAAACGACTTTCCAACTTCTTATTGAATTTGGCCATTTTTCGCGATTCAACAAGAAGTTGATTGTATGCTTCCGCAATATCCTCGTCGTTTGCCTCCTCCTCGCTTTCGCCATTCTCGCTCGAAGATTCATGCGAAGAAAGAGAAACATTAGAATTAGAAACAATTGAAGATAAACAAGCAACTTTAGTCAAAGAGGAATTAGTAAATAGAGCCATATGATCCTTTTCATCATCACTTGGCGATGAATCACCCGAAGTTGAATCATCCCAAGTCTTTGCTTGCAATGCCTTTTGTTTATACGTCTTCTTTGAAGGACAAACCGTTGCGATATGGCCGTAGCCTCTACACTTGAAGCATTGGATTTCCCCTTCGAATTCATCTTTTTCATTCGAAGACTTTGCAAGTTTTTTATCTTTCAATTTAGAATTAGAAGAATGTTTAGAAAAGGATTTTCGCTTCGAAGATGAAGCATCGTTCTTCTTTCGAAAATTCCGGCGAAACTTCTTCGTGAGGAGCGCCAATTGTTGTTCAAAATCCGCAAGCGTAATATTTCCGTCGGAATCCGAGTCGACGTCTTTTTCCTTTGTTGATTTGAATGCAATCCCTGTGCTTTTAGAAAAAGACTTGGAAGAAGATTGGTTAGTAGGAAAAGTCATCTCGTACGTTTGTAATGCGCCTACTAACTCTTCGACTTTCATCTCGTCCGGATGCTTAACGGTTTCGATCGCGGCAACCTTTGCCCTAAACCGCTCCGGAAGAGTTTGAAGGATTTTTCTAACAACTTTCGACTCCGGGATTTTCTCTCCCAAGTTAGCGCATGTATTTACTACGTCTTGTAGACGCGTATAGTACTCGGTAAAGGTCTCGTTTTCGTCCATAGAAATCGAATCAAATTTACTTGTAAGCATTTGTAATTTTTGGACCTTTACTAAGCTTGTTCCTTCATGCGTAACTTGTAGAGTATCCCAAATCTCTTTCGCGGTTTCACAAGCCGAAACGCGAGTAAACTCCGTTTGAGACAAGGCATTAAATAAAGCGTTTATGCCCTTGCCGTTAAACGAAGATGACTCGTTTTCATCTTTCGTCCACTTGTCTCGTGGTTTAGGCTTCTCAACATTATCGACCTTTTCGGTTGGAGGTTTCCATCCGAACTCAATTGATTTCCACACCCGCTCTTCGATTGCAATTAGAAAAGCTCTCATTCGAACTTTCCAATAGGCATAATTCGTGCCGTCGAAAAGCGGAGGTCGATTAATGTTGCCGCCTTCGGCCATTAGATAATAATATATCTAGATCCCGCTCTGATACAAATTGTGAGTTACGGGGAAGCCCCAAGGATCTATCTAGATTGTATCAAACAACACCTAGCGGGGGGTGAATAGGTGTATCGGCCAAAAACCACAATTCTCGATGCTTTAAAAAGGTAAATGCGGAAAATAAAAAACACACCGAGATTTACGTGGGAAAACTCCAACTCGGAGTAAAAAACCCACGGGACCAACACGCGAATAACAATCCACTAAGAGAAAAGATTACAAGGTGATTACCGACTCCACGGACTTAACCTCTCTTAACCTCCTATGAATCTCCGCGCACGCCGCCGCGTTGACCACGCCCGAGTCCACGAACGCCACGTCCCGAATCCACGAAACGCCACCACTTCGAATCCACGAAGCTTCTATCACGCCGAATCCACGACACCGACCATGAATAATATCATGAGTATGGTGATCCTTCGCTTAGGAGTATCGTAGAAAACCGATGAAGAAAACTCCAAGCGAAACGTAGATCAAATCGACATATAGAGAAGGAATTACTATATCTCGATTTGACCTAAAAGAGGCTATGATGTAGAAAATAGGTTTTAGATGAATTCCTATCTTCTAGGGTTTCTCAAACATGTATATTAATGAAGCACACAGAGTTAGAGAACCCTAAAAACCTATTTATAGACTTTAGAATCAATTAGATTCGGATTAGAGAAAATTCAGATTTTTACCTTCTTGTACCGGTACAAAATCATACCCATTACCGGTAATGTAATGACGGAAGATTTTTCTGCGAAGGGCCATTACCGGTAACAGATTGATGGCTATACCGGTATAGCAACTTTTCTTATACCGGTACAAAATCAGATTTGTACTGGTACAACTTTGTAATTTTTGCTGATTTTTCACTTTTCGAAAATTACAAAGTTCCAATACAATTTCTAATCCGTTGTACAATGATTTTATGATTCTAATGCCTATAACTAAGTATGAATCACCATGATATGATTTAAAACCTTACCTGGACGTCGTGATTCGCATTGTGAGCCAATTCCACTTTCTTCGAAGTCTTTGATTCTTCGACAATCTTCGATCCGCTCCGATCCTTCAAGACTCCGACTCAATTCACGAAACTTGCCAATACAAAATCCTTAACAAGAATAAGTATTGAACATATTGCCTATGAATATATATATGTATAGTTTTCATACATGATAGGGTTGGTATGGTTAGATGACTTTCCTTGCATGCTTTCTTATCGTGCGGAACTATGGGCGTCGCATTAGGACATAGGAAGTCTGCTTGCACGCTTCCTTATCGTGCGGCACCATAGGCTTGCATTTGGACATAGGAAGCATCAGGATGAATATTGTGACACTGAACCCTAGAGATGATTTAATCTTGCATGAATAATAACTAGAGGCATGTGAACCAAGTATAGAACTTGATGAATGGGTAACATAGTGTATGGAAACACTAGTGACATGAGTACCAAGTAGACAACTTGATGAATGACATGTGCAATGACATAGTGTAAAGAACACTCGAGATATGTGAACCAAGTAGACAACTTGATGATAAATGACATAGAGACATAGTGCTACAAAACACTTATGATTCCCCTGTGAGGATGCCCTCCAAAATGGAGGAGATGATTGTTAATTCCCCTGCGTTGGATGCCCTCCAAAATGGAGGAGAAGATCATACTCACACACAGTCTGCTCAGCGCTCGTGAGTGGTCGCTCCACACGAGTAGTGCGAGTCTCCGGAGGTCTTGGCACGTGATTCAATAGGGATAGCCTATGTGGGGTCCCGACGGATAGCCTATGTGGGGTCCCGCAGACAACCCATGGGGTTGAATGTGTTGAGTCGTGGGCGCGCCTACGGGCTAGCCATGGATTGGGTGATAAACTCAAAGGAGTTATGAGATTGGATACAAAAGTACATATTGAGCATAATAGAATTGCAAGTTTACTTGATAGAGTTATATTAGCATGTTAACAATTACATGGCTAGAGCATTTACTCTTATCTTGTTGTTACAGGCATAGTAGTTATTGCATTTCTTCTATTATGCTTTACTTACCGCACTTACAGCTTTTAAAATAAATATCTATCTGCTTATGCCTGCTTAGACCTAGTGGGGAGATCGGTGGGGTCGGTGGCCGAGCCCACTGGGAACTAAGGAAGTTAGTTCTCACCCCACTCTATCATAGGTACTAGTTCACGGGCGGCCGGTGAGGATCGTGGCAAAGGCATCGCGCCCTAGTTGATAGTAGCCTCCCAGTTGCATTAGAGCCTACCTTGGCACTATTTTGGAATGTAATAACTTATGTATTTTGGAGAAAACATGTAACATACTGGACTTGCGCAAATTGCGGAGTTCGAGTATTTGACTTGTGTAGGAGCTTTTCCAGATTTTCTGGAAGGTCGTTGACTGTGTTCCGACCTATGGCGCGTGTACCGAGGTTTGGGGATGTGTCCCAAGCCCTAAAGTCCAAAAAGTTGGATTTTAGGTGGCTCTCGGGTTGGGAATTCTGTGCCTTATACCGGTACAAAACGGTGTCTATACCGGTACAAAATGATTGCTATACCGGTACAGACCAAGATTTATACCGGTATAAAGAGGGCAGACTTGGCAAACCCGAGGCTCGGGTTTGGCTGTTTCGCAGGGTTTATACCGGTACAAGATGGATTTGTACCGGTACAAACTTGCAGAATGTGAGCAGTTTAAACTGCAGGGGTGTTTTAGCATTTTGTTGCTTCTATTAGTGTACCACACACACTAGGGCATCTTTTGTGCCCCCCCCACAGCAGCAAGAGGTAGGAGGAGCCTCTCTCTCTACTCTCTTGTGTTTCCTAGGGTTTTGGTTGGGTTTTTGGAGGATTAAAACCCTCTCCTTGCTCTCTTTTGCTTGGTAGAGCCTCTACCACCATTGTTGGAGCTTGGAACTTGGTGTTTGGGACCTTGTGGAGGATCAAGCTTCAAGCCTAGGGCTTTTTGAGCTTGGATTTGAGCTTCTTAGAGGTATGTGAGTGATCTCTTTCCTCTAGTTTCGATTTTTGTGGGTTTCTTTGAGATGAAACCCTAGAATGGGATTCTAGGGTTAGGATTTGGGGATTTTCGATTGAGGGCCTTTGGGACCTAATTGATGAGTTTAGAACTTTGATTTAGGTTGGATTAGAAGGACTCTAACTCCCATTTGGAGATCAAGAGCACTTTCTTCGCATTCGGTGAGTATTCTTCACCCTTTAGTAGAGTTTCTTATTGTTTGAACTCAAGACTCATCTTTTGAGTTTGTAATTCCTATGGCATGCCTTGTAGGGTGCTAGGAGTAGGAATCGAAGCTTAGTTAGCGATTCGGATCGGCGATTTTCGCACTCGGTGGGTTTGGCTTCATGAGCATAGGAGCAAATGACTCCTAAGTGCTTAGTTGGTTTGATTTAATTATTTTGAATGCATATT
The DNA here is from genome assembly GCA_025177825.1 of Aechmea fasciata. Taxonomy (NCBI): domain Eukaryota; kingdom Viridiplantae; phylum Streptophyta; class Magnoliopsida; order Poales; family Bromeliaceae; genus Aechmea; species Aechmea fasciata. Next base: position 14,034,725 of record CM045928.1, on the reverse strand, counting down.
CATGCTATATAGATTTATTATGAATTTTGAATCACTTAAAATGCATGCCTTATGTATGATAAAATATTCACTCTATATAGTAGAGCTATTTGGGTCAAACTGCATGCATGTGGGGGTGGTTCTTGGGGGCGCCTGGGAGTGTGCCTTTATGGTGATTTTAGCTTTGCTAATGTTAATTGTGAACATTAAATACATGTTGGGACTTAGAAACCTTAAGTGTCATAAAGCGGCACTTAACATAGAAAACTATGAAACTGCAACATAGAGACTTGACATAGGCCACTTAACATATACTATATTCCATGTTAGAGACATGATGACATAGAGATAGGCCTTTTGGACAATTGTACAATCCATGTTAGAGACATGATGATTTGGGACTTGTGACGAGTTTTGTGACTTTTGCCATTGTGCTCATTCGCACATGCTTGTGGTAGCTCTCACAAGCTCCAAGACTGAGTTGGCCAACGCGTTTCTTGTATTCGCCGTGCGGGAGTGGGCGCCGAAGTGGATTGCCGTGGGACAGTCGCATTCCTAGGGTGGGAATGTTGACTACTACGGGGCCATTAGGCTCGGCATTTGGGCTAGGCAGCCTTCGGGTGGGCATCGGCCATATCGCCTTCGGGTTGATCTTATTGTGCTTAAACTTAATGTAGTTTAAAGAAAACTGTGGACTTTGACTAGAATAGTAAACTTTAACACCTTACTATCACTTGAGGAATTATTGGGTTATGGTTAGAATAGTAAACTTTAACTCCTTACTATTGCTATGGATATTGGGCTTGTTGGTTATATTTACTATTCATGCTTAGAATAGTCGTTTACTTATGCTTATTCATGCTAAGTAGAGATATCATGCTTTAGTAGCTTACTCGTTATTTATTTCGCTTACACTTACTTGCTTAGTTTTGGGCCTAGTGGAGCATGCAATCGAAGTCGCACTGCCCACCGGGAACTATTTTTAATAGTTCTCACGCCCTCTTTTTCTAATGTGTTTCAGAGCCTTCGGCACCGGCGGAGGCAAGGGATCGTGGAAAGGGGACCGCTAGCTAGTTTTGCAGCTTTCCTCCTTGTAGGGGTTTTTCTCTCTTTTGTACCTTGGTGAGATTGAGAGAGTTTTGTATCCCTATGTAGAGACTACCCTGTACTTAGTTATTGTGGTGTTCGGATCTCTTTTTATTATACTCTCTTTATGGTTTATTTTAAGACTGGTGCTTTACTTTTAGTCTCTTCTTTATGCTTCCTTGTATAGATTTCTAGTTGTTATACTGCTCTGATACTTCTAGATTCTTTTTATTTTGTTGGTTAATTATCGTTTTTGTTAGACGCCTTGTATGTTGTAGACATACTGCGGGTCTGGGCACGCGCCGGCTAAGCTCACTGGTCCCGGGCGTGATGATTAAATTGGTATCGAGCCTAGGGTTGAGTCTTCTTGTGGACCTAGCAAACCTTAGGCAGATTGGACTATAGGATATAGGCTCGTGAGAGACGAGGTCTATTTAACTTGTGAGCGAAAGTATTAAGATTGGGTATCTTGAATAACTCTAGTAAGTAGAGTTGGATCGAAGTGTATAACTCCTAACTTCGCGGAGGGTTACGTTGGCGGCCGACAACGTAACATCGGGAGTTAGTAGTAAATGACATTTCATTACTTTCGCATGATTTGGGTATTTATAGCATGAGCGGGGATGCGATTGCGTGAGCTTACTAACTTGCGCTTTTATGATGTTGTAGTGGCGATGCCGATAACTCGCTCGAAATCTGTTGGAGCGGACAATGCGGCAACTTTTGAGGAGGTCGAGGCCTCCGCTACCTCCGGATCCGGCGAGGTCCGTGAGTTGAGGGGCCAGTTGGCGGCCCTCACAGCCTTGGTGACGCAGCAGGCGACAGCGGCACAGCGTCAGGAGGCGCGCATGAAGCGCATGGAGGACCTTCTACTGCAGCAGGCGGCTGCGAGGGAGGCTCAGACCCCTTCACCGCCAAAGACCCCGAGGTTGACTTACCGCGGCGCAGCCCCCCGCGGCCGGCTCACACTGCACGACTCCGGCAGCTTGAGCGCCAGGAGGAGGATCGGGACACCCCGCCAGTTCGAGCATCACCGGTGGCAGCGGCATTTCCAGTTATGGCTCAGGGAGCCGAGCGGGATCGACTCATGGCTCGCCTCAAGGAGTTCAGGAGGTGCGGCAGAGGACCTTTGACGGAGAGAAGGTCGACCACTGGATCGTGGAAAAGTGGTTGATGCACATGGAGAAATTGTTCCGTGACACGTTCGTGGAGGAGCGGGACAGAGTGTGGCTCGCCACCCACCACTTGGACGGCGAGGCCTACAGCTGGTGGATGGATCTTCAGGAGAACCCCAGCACAGACTTAGCTTCTATTACTTGGACGAGGTTCAAGGAGCTACTGTTGGCACACTACTTCCCCGATAGCGTCAAGAGGCGAGATGGAGCGAGTTTGCGCGGCGACACGGGGACGGATCTCGTAGCCGAGTACGAGAGAGAGTTTTCTCGCTCGCATTGCGTGCCCTTCGTCGTGCGGGACGACGAGGATAAGGCCCGCATTTTCGAGCGTGGACTGCGACCGTCGATTTTCCGGTTCGTGCGATCCTCCGAGCTTCGTACTTACCGACGGGTGGTGAACCGCGCGCTCATCGTAGAGAGCGGCGCGGCCATGGTGCAGAGAGACGCGAGGGTTTGGACAAGGGGAAGGGCAAGAGGCCCGCGGCCGAGGGTGCGAGCGACGCACTCTAGGAGGCCACCGAAGCAGCCGAGATACCAGCAGCGCAGTCGTGGCGCACCGCCCCAGCGAGGAGGATCTGACCGACGCCGGCCTCCCCGGTGTGTGATCTGCGGTGGTCCTCACCACCCGCCGCAGTGTCCACAGCGGGCAGGCAGGTGCTTCCAGTGTGGCCAGGAGGGCCACATCCGTACCGAGTGCCCGAGAGGTTCTGCACCGGCACCGTCTTCTGCATCGGCACCGGCTCTACCAGCCGCCAGCCAGGGGACCCCGTCGACACAGTACCAGACTGGGCGGCCGACCGTCCAGCGCCAGAGCGAGGGGTCACGTCAGGCGCCGAGTGGGCGCATGTACGCCGCGCAGACTGAGGCGGCAGCGACAGCTGAGGATGTGGTGGCAGGTATCATTTTACTTGATGGCATTAGAGTACGTGCATTATTTGATACCGGTGCATCACATTCATTTATAGATCTCGTTTGCCGAGTTGCATGACATCCGGTTTGTTCCTTTACTACACCCCGGACGTATTGTTGTACCCGACCACATTGTGGACGTGCGAGAGTATTGCCCCGCTTGCCCTATTCGGGTAGGAGATTGGACCATGCCCGCGGATTTGCGAGTAGTGCGCAAGTTGGGGGATTTTGACGTGGTTTTGGGTATGGATTGGTTGACTAGATACTACGCCACTATCGATTGTGTCAATCGAACGGTTACTTTTAGAGAACCGGGTCAGAGTGAGGTGGTGTATAGAGGATGCCTGAGTTCGCTTTTGCGATGTCGATCAGTTCGTCTCGAGCTAGGCAACTGATCAACCGTGGATGCGTAGCCTATTTGGCTAGTATCGCATTGAGGGGTGAGGATGATACCCCTAGGATCGAGGATATCCGGTGGTACGGGGAGTTTCGGGACGTGTTTCCGGCGGAGCTACCGGTGCATGCCACCTGGTAGGGAGATCGAGTTTGTGGTAGATCTCGCTCCCGGGACTACCCCAGTCTCGAAGGCACCCTATAGGATGGCACCGGCAGAGTTAAAGGAGCTGAGGGCACAATTACAGGACATGTTGGACAAGGGCTTCATTCGACCGAGTGTGTCACCTTGGGGAGCACCGGTTCTTTTTGTGAAGAAGAAGAACGGATCACTTCGCCTTTGCGTGGACTATCGTGAACTGAATAAAGTCACGATCAAGAATAAATATCCGTTGCCGAGGATTGATGATCTTTTTGATCAACTTCAAGGGTCGAACGTGTATTCCAAGATAGACTTGAAGTCGGGATACCATCAGTTGAAGATTGCGCCTGGGGATGTGGCGAAGACGGCTTTTAGATCACGGTATGGTCATTATGAGTTCACTGTTATGCCGTTTGGGCTTACTAATGCCCCGACAGCTTTTATGGATCTAATGAACCGTGTTTTCAAGCCTTATCTAGACAGGTTCGTCGTGGTCTTCATCGACGACATCTTGGTTTATTCCCGAAGTGATGTGGAGCACGAGGAACACTTGAGATTGGTACTTCAAGTGCTTCGGGAAAGGAAGTTATTCGCTCAGCCAAAGAAGTGCGAATTTTGGCTTCGAGAAGTGGCTTTTCTAGGACATGTGATTTCGGGGATCGTGCGTAGGCGTGGATCCTAGGAAGATAGAAGCCATTCAGATTGGCCAAGACCGACGAGTCACCGAGATCAGGAGTTTCCTTGGTTTGGCCGGCTACTACCGCAGATTCGTGGAGGGCTTTGCGAAGTTATCTACTCCCCTCACGAGGCTCACGCACAAAGGAGCTAAATTCATTTGGAATGATGCGTGTGAAAAGAGCTTTCAAGAGTTGAAGCTGAGATTGACGACCGCTCCAATCCTCACATTACCTATTGCTGGAGCAGGGTATGTGGTTTATAGTGATGCATCTCTTAACGGATTGGGTTGTGTTTTGATGCAGGGTGACAAGGTGATCGCGTATGCATCTCGCCAACTAAAGGAATATGAGAAGAACTATCCTACCCACGACTTGGAGTTGGCGGCCGTGGTCTTTGCATTGAAGCTATGGCGCCACTATTTGTATGGCGAGCGGTGCGAGGTCTATACGGATCACAAGAGCTTAAAGTACCTTTTCACTCAGAAGGAGTTGAACTTGAGACAATGCAGATGGTTGGAGCTACTCAAGGATTATGATTTGACTATTCTCTACCACCCGGCAAGGCTAATGTGGTGGCGGATGCGCTAAGTCGGAAATCTACCGAGAACTTAGCGATGCATGTTGTTACTCAACCGCATGATTGATCGAGCAGATGAAGCGGTTGGAGTTGGAGGTAGTGACTCCCGATACGCCTATGCGGCTGATGACTATGGTGGTGCAACCTACTCTTATGGATAGAATTAAAGAGAAGCAAGCTCTTGACTTAGAGTTGCAAAAGATTCGAGACAAAATGGTGGATGGTTGCACCGGCGACTTCCTAGTGGATGATCAGGGAGTGATGCGCTTTGGTGGACGGATTTGTGTGCCAGCGGATTTGGGACTTAGAGAGGACATCCTTCAGGAGGCACACAGGACACCTTATGCTATTCATCCAGGAGGCACCAAAATGTATAAGGACTTGAGGTTACTCTATTGGTGGCCTGGGATGAAGAAGGATGTTGGCGAATATGTTGCTAGATGTTTAACTTGCCAACAAGTGAAAGCTGAGCATCGAGTTCCAGCGGGAAAACTTCAGAGTTTGCCTATTCCCGTGTGGAAGTGGGAGAAGATCACCATGGACTTCGTGGATCGGATTGCCTCGCTCTCAAGCTGGGCATGATGCTATTTGGGTGATCGTGGATAGGTTGACGAAGTCGGCGCACTTTATACCTATCCATACTACTTGGGCTGGAGAGAAGCTCGCACAAGTGTACCTTGATGAGATTGTGCGACTTCATGGAGTACCTACATCGATCGTATCTGACAGGGACACTCGCTTTGTGTCACACTTCTGGAGGAGTCTACAGGACGCTTTGGGTACTAGATTGGATTTCAGCACTGCTTTCCACCCTCAGAGTGACGGGCAGTCGGAGCGCACTATACAGACTCTTGAGGACATGCTTCGAGCATGCGTGATTGACTTCCAGGGAGGATGGTCGCAACATCTACCTATGGCGGAGTTTGCTTATAACAATAGTTATCAAGCAAGTATTAAGATGGCACCGTTCGAGGCATTATATGGACGGAAGTGCAGATCGCCACTTCATTGGAGTGAAGTTGGCGAAAGATTGGCTTTAGGCCCCGAAGTGCTCCGGGAAGCGAGAGGATAAAGTTCGAATCGCTCGGGAGCGACTGCGACGGCGAGTAGGCGGAGGAGCTATGCGGATAAACGCCGACGAGACTTGGAGTTTCGATTGGAGATCATGTCTTCTTGAAAGTCTCGCCGTCAAAGGGAATTCGGAGATTTGGAATTCGAGGGAAGTTAAGTCCTCGATTTATTGGACCATATGAGATCTTGGCACGTATAGGTCCGGTAGCTTATCGACTTGCTCTACCACCGAACCTATCGGGCGTGCACAACGTCTTTCATGTATCGGTCCTTCGGAAGTATATCCATGATCCGGCTCATGTATTGGAGGTTTGTACCCATAGAGTGCGGGAGGATTTGAGCTTCGAGGAGCAACCCGTGAAGATCTTGGCTCGCGAGGTGAAGAAATTGCGGAATCGGGACATTCCGTACGTGAGGGTTCTTTGGAGCAACCACGAGGAGCGAGAGGCCACGTGGGAGCCTGAGAGCGCACTGCAGGAGCGCTATCCCCATCTCTTTCAGATGGAATCTTGAGGTATGTGTTCGCTTTTGAGTTTCGCGGACGAATCTCCTTTAGGAGGGTGAATGTAACATCGGACTTGCGCAAATTGCGGAGTTCGAGTATTTGACTTGTGTAGGAGCTTTTCCGTATTTTCTGGAAGGTCGTTGACTGTGTTCCGACCTATGGCGCGTGTACCGAGGTTTGGGGATGTGTCCCAAGCCCTAAAGTCCAAAAAGTTGGATTTTAGGTGGCTCTCGGGTTGGGAATTCTGTGCCTTATACCGGTACAAAACGGTGTCTATACCGGTACAAAATGATTGCTATACCGGTACAGACCAAGATTTATACCGGTATAAAGAGGGCAGACTTGGCAAACCCGAGGCTCGGGTTTGGCTGTTTCGCAGGGTTTATACCGGTACAAAATGGATTTGTACCGGTACAAACTGGCAGAATGTGAGCAGTTTAAACTGCAGGGGTGTTTTAGCATTTTGTTGCTTCTATTAGTGTACCACACACACTAGGGCATCTTTTGTGCCCCCCCCCCACAGCAGCAAGAGGTAGGAGGAGCCTCTCTCTCTACTCTCTTGTGTTTCCTAGGGTTTTGGTTGGGTTTTTGGAGGATTAAAACCCTCTCCTTGCTCTCTTTTGCTTGGTAGAGCCTCTACCACCATTGTTGGAGCTTGGAACTTGGTGTTTGGGACCTTGTGGAGGATCAAGCTTCAAGCCTAGGGCTTTTTGAGCTTGGATTTGAGCTTCTTAGAGGTATGTGAGTGATCTCTTTCCTCTAGTTTCGATTTTTGTGGGTTTCTTTGAGATGAAACCCTAGAATGGGATTCTAGGGTTAGGATTTGGGGATTTTCGATTGAGGGCCTTTGGGACCTAATTGATGAGTTTAGAACTTTGATTTAGGTTGGATTAGAAGGACTCTAACTCCCATTTGGAGATCAAGAGCACTTTCTTCGCATTCGGTGAGTATTCTTCACCCTTTAGTAGAGTTTCTTATTGTTTGAACTCAAGACTCATCTTTTGAGTTTGTAATTCCTATGGCATGCCTTGTAGGGTGCTAGGAGTAGGAATCGAAGCTTAGTTAGCGATTCGGATCGGCGATTTTCGCACTCGGTGGGTTTGGCTTCATGAGCATAGGAGCAAATGACTCCTAAGTGCTTAGTTGGTTTGATTTAATTATTTTGAATGCATATTCATGCTATATAGATTTATTATGAATTTTGAATCACTTAAAATGCATGCCTTATGTATGATAAAATATTCACTCTATATAGTAGAGCTATCTGGGTTAAACTGCATGCATGTGGGGGTGGTTCTTGGGGCGCTGGGAGTGTGCCTTTATGGTGATTTTAGCTTTGCTAATGTTAATTGTGAACATTAAATACATGTTGGGACTTAGAAACCTTAAGTGTCATAAAGCGGCACTTAACATAGAAAACTATGAAACTGCAACATAGAGACTTGACATAGGCCACTTAACATATACTATATTCCATGTTAGAGACATGATGACATAGAGATAGGCCTTTTGGACAATTGTACAATCCATGTTAGAGACATGATGATTTGGGACTTGTGACGAGTTTTGTGACTTTTGCCATTGTGCTCATTCGCACATGCTTGTGAGGGTAGCTCTACAAGCAAGGCACTCCGTGAGTTGGCCAACGCGTTTCTAGTATTCGCCGTGCGGGATTGGGCGCAAGTGGATTGCCGTGGGACGCCGCATTCCTAGGGTGGGAATGTTGACTACTACGGGGCCATTAGGCTCGGCATTTGGGCTAGGCCTTCGGGTGGGCATCGGCCATATCGCCTTCGGTTGATCTTATTGTGCTTAAACTTAATGTAGTTTAAAGAAAACTGTAGACTTTGACTAGAATAGTAAACTTTAACACCTTACTATCACTTGAGGAATTATTGGGTTATGGTTAGAATAGTAAACTTTAACTCCTTACTATTGCTATGGATATTGGGCTTGTTGGTTATATTTACTATTCATGCTTAGAATAGTCGTTTACTTATGCTTATTCATGCTAAGTAGAGATATCATGCTTTAGTAGCTTACTCGTTATTTATTTCGCTTACACTTACTTGCTTAGTTTTGGGCCTAGTGGAGCATGCAACTGAAGTCAGTAATTGCCCACTGGGAACTATTAATTAATAGTTCTCACGCCCTCTTTTTCTAATGTGTTTCAGAGCCTTCGGCACCGGCGGAGGCAAGGGATCGTGGAAAGGGGACCGCTAGCTAGTTTTGCAGCTTTCCTCCTTGTAGGGGTTTTTCTCTCTTTTTGTACCTTGGTGAGATTGAGAGAGTTTTGTATCCCTATGTAGAGACTACCCTGTACTTAGTTATTGTGGTGTTCGGATCTCTTTTTATTATACTCTCTTTATGGTTTATTTTAAGACTGGTGCTTTACTTTTAGTCTCTTCTTTATGCTTCCTTGTATAGATTTCTAGTTGTTATACTGCTCTGATACTTCTAGATTCTTTTTATTTTGTTGGTTAATTATCGTTTTTGTTAGACGCCTTGTATGTTGTAGACATACGGCGGGTCTGGGCACGCGCCGGGCGGGCTTCCGCTGGGTCCCGGGGCGTGACAAAACAACCTGTACATAACATTTTGGGAGATGAATATGTATTTATATTTCAAAGTTAAAGAATGTAAACAAATGTTGAATGATTGTAATAGATAGACTTTTCTCTCTTTATATTACTTGTATAAAATACTTGTATCTTGCTCTTGTTGTCGTTCGCACCTTTAGGTGCATCTTCTTGTCATGTATGATATAGAATTAAATTTTCTGGGCGATTCTTTGTACATGACATGTTGTTGAGCCTTGGGCGGACAGGGGAGGTGTTGTCCGTTCGGCGCCTGATCGGCGTCCCCGAACCGAAGCAAATTGGTAGCGGTCTCGGGGCGTGACACGTACTTTCTATTAAGCTCTCAAGTATACTATAAAGAAAATGTTGACCTAACAAGTATACTACATATGTTCAATACTATGCCACATTATTTCCGAGTATCCAACTACTAAGTCCTATCTAGTAGTGATGTCAATTTTCTATTACATGTCACTGTTCAATTCTCTTTCTAGGATCTACACAAGTGTAATCCAGCTTGTGCCGCCTAAGTACCATGGTAGCCCCAACATCCTCCGCAAGGAATGAGTCTGTAGCATATCACTTCCCCGTAAAGCGTGCCGAGTTCCGTCGAAATGAGCGGAACGCGGAGTGAGGTAAGTAACACGAGATTCTAAGAGTTTTTAAACCCATGGTAAGTGAAAACGGGACCCGAGAGATCGAAAGCGCAGTGCGGAAAATTGCGGGGGTTGGAACTCTTGGGGACCGGTCTCTGCAAAGGGGAGACCGGTCTCCCCATGCGCGGAGGGTGGACAGGCTGAAAAATCGGGCATTTTTGTGCGCATAGGCGTGAAAACGGAACCCGAAAAGCTATGTTGGGTCGTGAGCTAAATCCGGCATTAGCGTGGATGAAAAGATGATGAAAACGTGTTCGAAAACATGTTTGCAAAGTCTCGGTTCGATTTGAAACGAATCGGAGGTCAAACGAGCGAAAACGGACAAAAACGGACCCCGAAGGTGAAAAAGCTAAAAATTTGGCGAAGTCTGAAATCTTTGGAATTACGGACCTCTGCGGGACCGGTCTCTCAAGTCCAGGACCGGTCTCCTATACAAAAAATTGGCGAAAAAGCTGAAAATTTGGCTAGGTCCTGAAATGCTGGAATTCTGGACCTCTCTGGGACCGGTCTCTCAAGTCCAGGACCGGTCTCCTATACAAAAATTGGCGAAAAAGCTGAAAATTTGGCTAAGTCCTTAATTGTTTGGCTGAGGCTTTCTGGGACCGGTCTCTATATCCCAGGACCGGTCTCCAGGTGCGAAACTGCCCAGTTTTGGCAGAATGCAATTAAAAGAGGTTTGGAGGGCTTATATGCTATTGTTACAACATCATACAGGCTTGGGCCCTCTTGTTCACAGCACACTCTCACTCACACTCACTTTTCTCCCATTCTCTCGCGCTAGCAAAGCTCTAGGGCTTGGAGATCTTGGAGAGGAAGAAGAAGGAGAAGGCTTTGGAGGGGATTTTGGAGCTTTGGGAGGATCTTGGAGCTCTCTTATCACAAGATCTTGGGAGAACTTTGCACCAAAGGTGAGTTCTCACTAGTAGAGCTCTAGGGTTTGGGTTTCCTCTTAGGTTTTGGGATTTCTAGCTTGTTGCTAGTGTTAGAGAGCTAAGTATACCATGAACTCCATGGAAAACTCATGAGAGCTTCATGAGCTCTAATGGTGGCTTAGTAGGATTTGTAGTAAATGCCTTAGAGATGGTTCTAATGGCTTTAGAATGGTTCTAGAGAGCTTTTTCATGGGTTCATAAGCTTTATTTTGCTTGTGTGTAAGATCAATCCCATGAGAATGCCAAAATGGCATTGTTAGGGTTTGGAAATTGTTAGGGTTTGGAAATTGGGGCTTTTGCCCTAGGGTGTTTCCAAGGCTAATTGACCTTATGAAAACCTAATTGGGGGTATTCCCGACGCGTGGGACAACTCCGTTCGTTTAAACGAAAAGCCGATATAGGGGCTACTTTGTAAATCGGCCTGATTTAGAATATGTTTAACGCGCAGGTCGCAAACTAGGGATTGGATAGCCGTGAAATTCGAACCACAACTCCACCATAATTTTTAGAGGTGGGGGTGCATTCCTAATCATCGAATTCCTTCTATGTCTATTTCACCTTTTTGAGCATATTATATTGTAGAATATTCATGCATGATAGGGTAGTGAGTAATTATAAGTATGATTGTTCCTTTATGTATTGCTATAATGTAAACGAACTTAGCGAATGAAATGGAACATAGAAAACGCGAACAAGAACCCTATGCATGTGTGAATGTGAGAATGACTATGATCTTAGTACACAAAGGTGACATTGAACATAGAGACAAGATTGCCATCGAGACGACATAGAAAACCATAGAGAATGACTTGAACAACTAGGTAGAAACCTATTATGACATTGACATTGGAACTAGAGTTATGGTTTCCCAAGTTGGGAAATTGATCGATACTCACACTTGACTTGTGGGAGGTAGCTCCTCCACAAGTGGTGTACTCCGGAGTGTAGACACCGCGGGGAAAGTACCCCGTCGATGAGCCCTCGGGTGATAGCGCCTTGAGCCTTACCAGGTAGAGGGGTAATGAAACGTGAGTTTTGGGGTTAACTTGGTTAACCGGTAAGATTGGGGAAAGAAACAAGTAAAGTAAAGAGCATGCATGCATCGTTAATTACAGTCAATTATCTATCCACTAATCTTTCTTTTGCAGGCATGGTATTTTAGCATATAGTATGGTTACCATTTCCTTTTCTTTGCAATACTTATGCCTAAATGGACCTAGTGGGTAAGTCGGCGGGGTCGGTTGCCGAGCCCACTGGGAACTTCGTTGTAGTTCTCACACCACTAACCCTACAGGTCCTAGCACGAGTGCGGCGGCGGAGGACCGGGGAAAGGGGTTAGCGCCATAGCTAGCGACCACCAGAGTATATGTTTTGTTTAGGCATTCCTTTTGTTATACATGTATCAACTTTACTTTGTTGATCTATAATTGCAAGTTGTAAACAATCATGTAACTTTTGTGGAATGTTTAAATGTAAAGAAGGATATGATGATTAAAGAGCAAATGGATGTAATAGTTCAGTTATATGCATCTGGTTAAAATGTAATCAAATAACGTGTATGATGTGTACTGTAGCTTAGTGCTTCTTCTTCTTCCGCTGTGATTGTTTGTTGCTTGCCCTCGTGCACGCCTTGTATAATAGCAAATATCAATTGATTGCTTTATTATACTCGTAGTTGGAGCCTTGGGCGGCCAGGGGAGGCCCTGTCCGTTCGGCGTCTGTTGACGTGGCCCGAACCCGACCAAATAGGCGGGTAGCGGGACGTGGCAGAGTCTGTCCAAAACGGTCCCGTAGGCTTCTCAACACCGCACGCGCGAACGAATCGCGAAGGCCAATTCCGGAGTGCCGGCTTGTAGGGAGCGACCCTCACAAGCATGTGCAAAGAGCACAAATGGCAACAAGCACAGTCCAAGTCCCAAGTCTCTCACATGGCAATGTCACTAGTAACCCTAAGGTCTAGTACAATAATTCTCATGACACTAGAATTGTCTATGTCAAAGTTCGAATCGAGCCTAATGCCGCTTGATGACATTAGCTCACTAGTTCACAAAACGATGCCAAGTCTAATACCGCTTAATGACATTAGCTTTTCTCCTATGTTATACATAGCTCTAAGTTCGAGTTCATCATTTAACAGGTCATTTTCTCCTATGTTTCACATGTTCTCGAACCACTCGAAAAAAGCCACCCCATGCCTAAGTCCATAAGTACCTCTCTACTACATAGAGTCGAAAATTTCATTATACATAAGGCATATAAGTTAAGCATTCTAAAATTCAATCATGATGTAACTAACACGAAAATACATGATTCTCTATTTTACGGTGCTCAAATAATTCCAATGAGAATTTTTATTGAATTTGGAGGTCAAACCCACCGATGATCCTCGCACGCTCCGGGTCGCCAACCCCGACACTTTTCAGACTCCTTGTACCCTAGAAAGGTCATGCAAGAAGTTTCAAAGTCAACTAGCGAGCCCACGACTCAAACAGCGAGTAACAGAACTAGAGAATAGGAAAAAACTCACCAATGAGTAAAAATCCCTCACGAAGCTTCGAATGGAAGCTAGTGTCACGCCCCGGGGTCGGCAGGACCTTCCCCAAAGCGTGCCCAGACCCGCCATATGCCAACACATACAAGGCGTCTAAATAAAAAACAGCGGAAATAAAGCAATAAAAGGCTACAACTAAGAATATCAGAGCCACATACAGCTATCCCTATCAACAAGTAGGATCTACAAACAAGTAAGGGAAAAAGAGAGTACTAAACTGTAACAAGTATGAAATAAATACAACCGAGTATCCAGTAGTACTAAGTACAAAGGGTAGCCTCTACAAAAGGTACAAAACTCTCATCCTCTCCAAGTAAAGCAAAAGGAAGGATGAACCACCTAGCGAGACTCCTCGTCGCTAGCCAGAAGCGACACCCTTGCCGCGATCCCTGGCCTCCCCCGCTGAAGGCACTGAAACACGTCAGAAAACAGAGGGCGTGAGAACTATAAACATATAGTTCCCAGTGGGCAATTACTGACCTGCACAGAATGCTCCACTAGGCCCAAATGAAGTAATAGCACAAGTACTGAAATAGAATAACTGTAAGTAAAGCATAACTGTAAATGCTATGTAATTAACCCAAATAAACACGTTATATGCTTTATCAATCCAAGATGTCAACTTTCAACAAGTATAATCTATTAAGTTCTCAAGTATACTTTAAAGGGAAAAGTGTGCCTATCAAGCATACTACATATGTCCAATACCATGCCACAAAATAACCAAGTAACCAAACTACTAAATTCTATCCAGTAGTGATGTCATGTTCTATTTCATATCGGATTATCTGCTCGTAGTTTAACTCATATAGGACCCACCCGAAGGTTGTCCTAGTAGGACCCCGTCTCCGATCCGTAGGACCCACCCGAAGGCCGTCCGGTCTCGTAGGACCCACCCGAAGGTCGTCCTGGCCTATATCTCAACCTCATAATTGTCACATGGCAATCGTCACTAGTAACCCTACGGTCTAGTATAATATCTTTCATGACACTAGTGTTATCTCAATGTCAAAGTTCCAACCCGAGCCTAATGCCGCTTGATGACATTAGCTCACTAGTTCACAAACCGATGCCAAGTCTAATGCCGCTTAACGACATTAGCTTTTCTCCTATGTTATACATAGTTCTAAGTTCAAGTTCACTTGTTCTTATGTCATCGTCACTATATCCAACATGCACTCAAGCCACAAGTAGAATGCAACACTATGCCTAAGTCCACAAGCCACTCTCTACTAAATAGAGGTCAATATTTTTATTACATATAAGGCACATGTTTAAGCATTCTAAAAATTCAATCATGATGTAAATAACACGAAAATACATGATTTTCTATTTTACGGTACTCAAATATTTCCAATGAGAATTTTCATTGAATTTGGAGGTCAAACCCACCGATGGTCCCCGCACGATTCGGGTCGCCAACCCTGACACTTTTCAGACTCCTTGTACCCTAGAAAGGTCACACAAGAAGTTTCAAAGTCAACTGGCAAGCCCACGACTCAAACTGCGACGAACAAAACTAGAGAACAGGGAAAAATTCACCTAAGAGTGAAATCCCTCTCGAAGCTTCGAATGGAAGCTAGATCCCTTCTAAGGCACCCTAAACAAAGATCCTAAACCACATAAGAGGTTCAAAAGCCTTAGAAATTGCCCAACATAAAACTCACATAGAGAAGGGCAAAACTCACCTCTAAGGTAGTAATCCTTCTAGAGATCTCAAAAGCAAGCTAGAGTATCCTCAAACCAACCTAAAGGAAGGTTTTAACTCCATCAATTAAGCTCTAGATACACCAAATCAAAAAGCCCCAAAGTAAACCCTAATATCCACATTCTAGGGTTTCAACTACTAGCAAGCAACAAAAGCATAAATTAGATGCTTTAGAAGTAATACATACCTCGTAGAAGCTCTAAAACAAGATCAAAGCCCACCAATCTTGGAGTTCTCTCCTCCTTCAAGCTCCCATTACCAAGCTCAAAGCCTCTACCAAGAAGGAAATGGCTCTAGGAGACAAAAGGAGAAGAAAAGAGAGATCAATCCCTTTGAAATCCACCACTAAATCAAAGAAACCCAAGAGTTTAGTGAGAGAAACTCTCCTACCTCTCTTGCTGCAGTGGGAAGGCTCAAAAGAAGCCCTAGGGGCTGAGGGGCACATATATATAGAGCCGCAAAATGCCAAAGCCTCGTAGCGATTGAACGCGGTCATGACTCTGATGCTTTTGGCCAGCTCCCAGACAAACCCGCGAAACCGTAAACCCGAGCCTCGGTTTGCCTACCGCTTCATCTATACGGTATAAATCTCGCTTTTACCCGTATAGCCATCATTTTGTACCGGTATAGACACCATTTTGTACCGGTACAAAGGCATAAAATTCCAACCCGAGAGCAACCTAAAATCCAGCTTTTTGGACTTTAGTGCTTGGAAATCATCCACGAACCTCGGTACTCGTGCCATGGGTCTAACACGTCCAACGACCCTCCAAAAAATCTGGAAAAGCTCAGATCTCACATCCACACTCGAACCTTGCTATTTGCACAAGTTCAGTGCGTCACATTCACCCCTCCTAAAAAGGGGTTTCGTCCGCGAAACTCAAAATTAAAGCCATACCTCAAGACTCCATCTGAAAGAGATGGGGGTAGCGCTCTCGAAGCGCACTCTCCAGCTCCCACGTGGCCTCCCGCTCTCCGTGGTTGCTCCAAAGGACTTTCACATAAGAAAGCTCCCGATTCCTCAGCTTCTTCACCTCGCGAGCCAAAATCCGTACAGGTTGCTCCTCGAAGCTCAAATCCTCTCTCAGCTCCAATGGTGTAACATCCAAAACATGAGCTGGATCATGTATATACTTCCGGAGGACCGATACATGGAAGACATTGTGTACTCCCGATAGGTTCGGCGGTAGAGCAAGTCTATACGCTACCGGGCCCACACGCTCCAAAATCTCATACGGTCCAATAAATCGGGGGCTCAATTTACCCCGAATCCCGAATCTCCTGACTCCTCTGGTCGGCGAGACTTTCAAAAAGACATGGTCTCCAATCTGAAACTCCAAGTCTCGTCGACGCCGGTTGGCGTAGCTCCTCTGCCTACTCTGCGCTGTCAACAACCGCTCCCTAGCAATGCGAACCTTGTCCTCTGCTTCCTGGAGCACATCTGGGCCTAAAGCCAAACTCTCACCAACTTCACTCCAATGAAGTGGCGATCTACACTTCCGTCCATAGAGTGCCTCAAATGGCGCCATCTTGATGCTCGCTTGATAACTATTGTTATAAGCAAACTCAGCCATCGGTAGATGCTGTGACCATCCTCCCTGGAAGTCGATCACGCAGGCTCGAAGCATATCCTCGAGTGACTGTATAGTACGCTCAGACTGCACGTCACTCGAGGGTGGAAACGCGATCGAAATCCGCCGAGTACCCAAGGCGTCTGCGAGACTCCTCCAAAAGTGTGACACAAAACGTGTGTCCCCGTCCGATACAATCGAGGTAGGTACTCCGTGTAGTCGCACAATCTCATCCAAGTAAACCCGTGCGAGTCTCTCTCCCATGTAGTATGGATAGGTATGAAATGCGCCGATTTCGTCAACCTATCCACGATCACCCAAATAGCGTCATGCCCGGCCTGAGAGCGAGGCAATCCCATCACAAAGTCCATGGTGATCTTCTCCCATTTCCACACTGGAATCGGTAAACTCTGCAATTTCCCCGTGGGAACTCTATGCTCAGCTTTCACTTGTTGGCAAGTTAGACAACGAGCTACAAACTCGCCAACATCCTTTTTCATCCCGGGCCACCAATAAAGCAACTTCAAGTCCTTGTACATCTTGGTGCCCCCTGGATGTATAGCATAAGGTGCACGGTGTGCTTCTAGAAGGATCTCATCTTTAAGTGTCGGTTCCGCCGGTACACAAACCCGCCCACGGAATCGCATCAAGTCACCACCGTCAACACTAAAATCATCGGTGCAACCATCAATCATTTTCGCTCGAACCTTTGGCAACTCCACATCAAGAGCTTGCTTTTCCTTTATCCTTTCCAATAAGGTAGGTTGCACCACCAAAGTCATCAACCTCATAGGTGTGTCAGGAGCCACCACCTCCAACTCTAACCGCTTCATCTGCTCGATCAACGGCGGTTGAGTAACTATCATTATCGCTAAGTTTTCCGTCGATTTCCTACTTAGCGCATCAGCCACCACGTTAGCCTTGCCTGGGTGGTAAAGTATCGTCAAATCATAATCCTTGAGGAGCTCCAACCATCTGCGTTGCCTCAAATTCAACTCCTTCTGAGTAAACAGATACTTTAAACTCTTGTGATCCGTATACACTTCACACCGCTCGCCATAAAGGTAGTGGCGCCATAGCTTCAGTGCGAACACTACAGCCGCCAACTCCAAATCATGAGTAGGATAGTTCCTTTCATATTCCTTCAGCTGGCGTGAAGCATACGCGATCACCTTTCCATCCTGCATCAACACGCAACCCAATCCATTAAAGGAAGCATCACTATAAATCACATACCCTGCTCCAGCAACTGGCAAGGTTAGGATTGGTGCGGTAGTCAATCGTAGCTTCAATTCCTGAAAGCTCTTCTCGCACGCATCATTCCAAATAAACTTGGTGCCTTTATGCGTGAGCCTCGTGAGGGGAGTAGATAACTTGGCAAACCCCCTCAACAAACCTCCTGTAGTAGTCGACCAAACCGATAAAACTCCGAATCTCGGTCACACTCGTCGGTCTTGGCCAATCCTTGACGGCTTCAATTTTCTTGGGATCCACGGCTATACCTGATCCTGAAATCACATGGCCCAAAAACGCCACCTCTCTAAGCCAAAACTCACATTTCTTCAACTTGGCATGGAGTTTCTTTTCCCGAAGCACTTGAAGTACAAGCGTCAAATGTTCCTCGTGATCAGCATCACTCCGGGAATAAACCAAAATATCGTCGATGAACACTACGACGAATCTATCCAGGTATGGCCTGAAGACACGGTTCATCAAATCCATAAAAGCTGCCGGGGCATTAGTGAGCCCAAAGGGCATAACGGTGAACTCATAGTGTCCATACCGTGTCCTGAAGGCCGTCTTTGATACATCCTCAGGCTTGATCTTCAACTGATGATATCCCGACTGTAAGTCGATCTTGGAATACACGCTCGATCCCTGAAGCTGATCAAACAGATCATCGATCCTCGGCAACGGATACTTATTCTTAATCGTGACTTTATTGAGTTCACGATAATCCATACATAGGGGAAGTGATCCGTCCTTCTTCTTCACAAAAAGAACCGGCGCTCCCCAAGGCGACACGCTCGGTCTCACATAACCTCTATCCAAAAGGTCCTGCAACTGTGCCTTCAGCTCTTTCAACTCTGCTGGTGCCATCCTATAGGGTGCCTTTGAGATTGGAGTAGTCCCAGTGACGAGATCTACTACAAACTCAATCTCCCTATCAGGCGGCATTCCTGGTAGCTCAGCTGGAAACACATCCTGGAACTCCCTCACTACAGGAATATCCTCAATCCTAGGAGAGTCCTCAACGTCTCGCAGTGCAATACTAGCCAAATAGGCTATGCACCCGCTACTAATCAACTGCCTAGCTCGGGAGGAGCTAATAGTCATCGCAAATAGCGAACTCTGGCAACCCTGGAACACAACCTCCTCGTGGCTCGGCTCTCTAAAAGTCACAGTACGATTCACACAGTCTATCGTAGCAAAGTACCGGGTTAACCAATCCATGCCCAAAACTAAATCAAACTCCCCGAGTTTGTGCTCCACAAATAGGTCCACGGGCATGATCCAATCCCCAATCTGTGTTACGGATTTTATGTTGGCATATTTCGTGAAGGTTGTCGGAGTCTTGAAGGTTTAGAGAAGATGAGACGAAGATCGAAGACTCGCAGACTCAAAACATGAATCCATAATGCTCGGTAAGTTCAAATATTATTGATGATGATTTATAAATATTCAAAAATGTTTGGAAGGCTTAGGATGTTTTTAAATTGAATATATGGACAAAATTGAGGTTTTCAAATCCTAGTCTATCTCTATGTTTTCTAATTGATTTTAAATAGGTTTTCAAATCCTAGTCTATCTCTATGTTTTCTAATTGATTTTAAACAGGTTTTCAAATCCTAGTCTATCTCTAATTTATTTCTAAAATTAGATTATCACAATCCTAGTCTATTTCTAAGTCTTCTAAATCTATAAATAAGCGATGGGGGTTCCATTAATTCGTATGCTTAGAGTTTAGACCATTATGAAACCCTAGAAACTTGTTGGGTGCTCTCTTTCTTTCTTCAACAACAAGTTTCTATCGGATCAATTCTTGAAACCCTAATTTCTCGTTCTTCATGGAGAATTGATCCGGCTATTGCTTAGAAACATCTTCTACTGTTCTTTAATGATTATCTAAGCAATAAATCATCACCGATCGTATCGTTCTTGCTCCGGACGGAGTGCGCTCGTGGATTCGAGTGGCGTCGTGGATTCGGCGTGATCGGAGGCTTCGTGGATTCGAAGTGGAGGCGTTCGTGGATTCGAACGTGGGCGTGGACAACCGGCGGCGTGCGCGAGATCCGAAGAAGATAAAGAGAGGTTTGAGTCCGTGGATTCGGTAAATCACCTTGTAATCTTTTATTCTTAGTGGATTGTTATCGCGTGTTGGTCCCGTGGGTTTTTTACTCCGAGTTGGAGTTTTCCCACGTAAATCTCGGTGTGCTTTTTACTTTCCGCATTTATTTTTAAAGCATCGAGAATTTGTGGTTTTCGGCCGATACACCTATTCACCCCCCTCTAGGTGTTGTTTGATACAATCTAGATAGATCCTTGGGGCTTCCCCGTAACTCACTATTGGTATCAGAGCGGGATCTAGATATATTGCTATCTAATGGCCGAAGAGTTAGTAGGTGTGTTACAAACTTATAAGATGACTTTTCCTACTAACCAATCTTCTTCCAAGTCTTTCTCTAAAAGTACAGGGATTGCGTTGAAAACATCAAAGGAAGAAGACGTGGACTCGGATTCCGGCGATGAGGAATCAAACGACGAGGAATTAGCGGAAGCATACAATCAACTTCTTATTGAGTCGCGGAAGATGGCGAAACTCAATAAAAAGTTGAGGCGTCGTTTATTCGATCTTGAAGAAGAGAACAAGAATTTGAAAACCACAAATAATACTCTTGAGGAGGAACGGGAATCAATCTTGAATAATAATTCGGTCCTCCAAAAGAAGCTAGAAGAATCGAATTTAATGATCAAATCTACTACGGATAAAGTTGGATTTTTGGAGCATCAATTTGAGGAAACATACAAATCCAACAAAGCATTGACCGAGCAAGTCCATCAACTCAAGTCCGATATTCAAAAGTTTTCTTCGGGAACGAAGAAATTGGATAAGATGATCGGATTGGGTCAAACGAGCAAGTTAGGTCTTGGATACGAACGGACATATGTTGAGAAGGATCAAAAGATGACATCGAAAGTCTCAACAAGTTTGAAGGAGAAGGTGTGTCATAGATGTGGCATCAAAGGACACATCAAAAAGAGTTGCCCGGACAAAAATTTTAAGTCTCAATCGGCAACTTCGAAACGACAATTGGTATCATCTACAACTCGGCTTCCCCCACGGAATCAAAAGAAAAATCAATTGAGTCGAGTGCATCAAGCAAACCGTGACTCATATGTGAACCTAAATCAAAGCCACAAGCGAATCGGACATCTAAACCTCAACGTCAATATCGATCGAACCCACAACCGAACCGGATTTCTAAGTCGAAACAACGTGCGGTTTGGGTTTCTAAGCCTCAAGGACAACATCAAAAGTCAAAACAAGTTGGGCAAATCATCGACAAGCCAAGACAACCGACAATCCGACAAGTTTGGATTCGGAAAGGTGATATCTTTCCATACTCTTCGTCTTAGTTTGTTTTCTTTTATGTAATGCTTTGATTGGTGCTTGGTGCATATTTTTATTCATTGCATTACATGATTAGACGATTTTTTGTGCTTAGAATTCATTCGTTTTTAAATCATTTTGGAAAGGTGATTGGGAGTTTGATTGAAATTTTTTTTTAGAAAGGAGATGATTGAATATCATTATATTGGAAAATTAAAGGTTTTTGAAAGAGCCTTAACCGGTATTTAAAGTCAATTCAAATTAGATTAAATTCATATTAATTATCGATTTTACTCCACCTTTTATTATTTTGACGATACCTTAATATGTGATTTCTTCTTACATACATTCATCAAAATTTTGAAATTAACTTTAATCTTTTAGTAATTAATTCATCTTGGTAGTGAATGTTGAATATAATTGATGGATATTTGCTAATCGACTAAAATTCGTCAAAATTATTTTCAATTGTGAGAATATCTAAATTAGGGGGTGTTTGAATTATGTTTAAAAAAAAAAGGAGAAACTCCTAAGTATAAAAGATGTGGAAAGAGTTACATCCGAAAGGAGTGTGAAAACTACCACCACATGTAGGAAAGAGCTACCACCCCGGTCGTCGGCAAGTGTGTGAAGCTACCACATGAGAAATTTGAGATTAACCTAAAAGGTTGAAAAAAAATAAATATGTTAGAAATTTTCGGCGATATAAGGTGATAGTTTGAAAAAGATGCTCAAAGAGCCACCCCCGGTGTTTATTAGCAAAATCTCTATTTTGAACGGGTTGCGACAAATTGGTGTCAATTTTGCTAAATTTCTAAAAATTATTTTTCATCAATTTGCATCTTGATGATTTTAAAACATTAGATTATTTTTAATATCAAATTTTAATGTTTTGATGTCTTTTGAAATCACTTAATATTTTATCTTCATCATAATGATTTTTGAGTACAACTTTTAATTTTTATGAAATTAATCTAATTTTGAAGGATTTTTGAGGAAACAAGACAAAATTTTTGATGAGGAGGACACGGAGTAATTTTACCTTTTTGAGACTCATTATTTATGTTTTATCTTTTCTCTCCTAGGACTATGTCTAGTTTGTTTATTTTTGGAATCTAGATTTGTAACTATGACATGACTACTTTCTTTTTGCTAGTTTGTTTTTCTCTCTATTTGTGTTTCTTTTTGGCAATTTTTGACAAAAAGGGGGAGAAGAATTGGAAACTTGAATTGAATTTCAAAAAGGGGGAGAGAGATTTTCATGAACAAAGGGGGAGAAAATTGCATGAACAAAGGGGGAGATTGGAAAGAGATTTTCATTTTTATATTTTTTTCTACTAACTTTGTTCGTGGAGAAAGTAATCTAATTGCAGATCATTGAAGACTTCAAGACTCCTAGTTGTGTCTAAGTCATAGAGTTTGTTTAGGAGTTGCAAAATTGTAATTTTGTATTTCTTTGGATCTTTCACGCGAGAAGTTCATTGTTTTGGTGATGGCAATGAATTTCATTTTTGGTGAGTTGAGCGTTGTGAGTATTTTTATGTAATTTTGGGTTTTGTCACGAAATTGCCAAAGGGGGAGATTGTTACGGATTTTATGTTGGCATATTTCGTGAAGGTTGTCGGAGTCTTGAAGGTTTAGAGAAGATGAGACGAAGATCGAAGACTCGCAGACTCAAAACATGAATCCATAATGCTCGGTAAGTTCAAATATTATTGATGATGATTTATAAATATTCAAAAATGTTTGGAAGGCTTAGGATGTTTTTAAATTGAATATATGGACAAAATTGAGGTTTTCAAATCCTAGTCTATCTCTATGTTTTCTAATTGATTTTAAATAGGTTTTCAAATCCTAGTCTATCTCTATGTTTTCTAATTGATTTTAAACAGGTTTTCAAATCCTAGTCTATCTCTAATTTATTTCTAAAATTAAATTATCACAATCCTAGTCTATTTCTAAGTCTTCTAAATCTATAAATAAGCGATGGGGGTTCCATTAATTCGTATGCTTAGAGTTTAGACCATTATGAAACCCTAGAAACTTGTTGGGTGCTCTCTTTCTTTCTTCAACAACAAGTTTCTATCGGATCAATTCTTGAAACCCTAATTTCTCGTTCTTCATGGAGAATTGATCCGGCTATTGCTTAGAAACATCTTCTAATGTTCTTTAATAATTCTCTAAGCAATAAATCATCCCCGATCGTATTATTCTTGCTCGGAGTGCGCTCGTGGATTCGAGTGGCGTCGTGGATTCGGCGTGATCGGAGGCTTCGTGGATTCGAAGTGGAGGCGTTCGTGGATTCGAACGTGGGCGTGGACAACCGGCGGCGTGCGCGAGATCCGAAGAAGATAAAGAGAGGTTTGAGTCCGTGGATTCGGTAAATCACCTTGTAATCTTTTATTCTTAGTGGATTGTTATCGCGTGTTGGTCCCGTGGGTTTTTTACTCCGAGTTGGAGTTTTCCCACGTAAATCTCGGTGTGCTTTTTACTTTCCGCATTTATTTTTAAAGCATCGAGAATTTGTGGTTTTCGGCCGATACACCTATTCACCCCCCTCTAGGTGTTGTTTGATACAATCTAGATAGATCCTTGGGGCTTCCCCGTAACTCTCAATCTGAACTGGGCAACTAAAACAACACTCTCGAACATCTATAGAATGTCCAGGTATAACCACTCGTCCCGAATGTGACAAAGGTGTCCTAGGGATGTCATGCAACTCGGCAAACAGCCGATCAATAAAAGAGCAAGATGCACCGGTATCAAATAAAGCACGAACTCAAATGTTGGAAATCAAAATGATACCTGCAACGACATCCTCAGCTGCTGCCGCTGCCTCAGTCTGGGCGGCATACAAACGCCCACTCGGGCCCTGTCGAGACCCCTCGCTCGGCCTCTGTGCAGAAGACCTCCCAGCCTGGTAGGATGCAGTAGGTGTCCCCTGTAAGTTATGAACCCTAGGATCTAAAAGGTAATCAACACCTAGAGGGGGGTGAATAGGTGTACAATGGCTAATTAAAAATCTTAATGCGATTTTAAAGTAAAAGCGGAAAGTAAAATCAACACACCAAGATTTTTACGTGGGAAAACTCCGAAAGGAGTGAAAACCCCACGGGACCGATCACGCGAATAGAATCCACTAAGAAACAAATCAAGTACAAGGTGATATACCCACTACCCAACTCGATTTACCGAATCTTCGATGTAGATCTCCTTCGCCGGTCCTCAATCGCTTAGAATCCTCCAAACGATCACGCCGCAACTCCTTGCC
The DNA here is from genome assembly GCA_025177825.1 of Aechmea fasciata. Lineage (NCBI taxonomy): Eukaryota > Viridiplantae > Streptophyta > Magnoliopsida > Poales > Bromeliaceae > Aechmea > Aechmea fasciata. The sequence continues at coordinate 14,010,331 of CM045928.1, read as the reverse complement.
GCGTCAACACTTCGAATCCTCCAAGTGTCCACCGAATCCACGGCCTCAACACGCGATCTTCGCACAAGCTCTCCGTCCGGAGAGAGAACAAAGATGGTTTACGGTGATTTCAACTTTGTATTACCAAAGACTATGGGAAATCCCTTCTAATTCATCATTGAGTTGATTCACAAAGAAAGAATCATAAGAAAGAAACTAACATCAACTCAACGAACAACTAGAATAGAATACTCTCTTAGAAATAGGTCATCAAGCTTAAAAGAGAGTTTCTAGGGTTTGAAATTGATTAAGAATCAAAGCATATCGATCCTTGGACCTCCCATGGTCTATATATAGAGTTAGAAGACTTTGAAATAAAGTAGAATTCGAATCAGCCCTTTTTGAAATAGATTAGACTTCAAATCAGCGTTTTTGGAAATAATTTCGGGTCCAATGTCCGGTCTTAAGATAGATGTCCGGTCTTGCTTCTGTCCGGTCTAAGTTTCTTGTCCGGTCCACCCTTCCGTCAATATTTTCGCAATCCATTAGGTCCGGACAATGCCTGATGATGTCCGGTCTAAAATTGCGTAGCATGAAAACTCAGCTTGCTGAGACCGGACATAAGCGAGATGTCCGGACATAAGAGAAAGATGTTCAAAGTGAAGCTCACTGGTTCCGGACAGCAGTAAAGTGTCCGGACAAGAATCACCAAATCACAGCTGACTATCTTACTGTGTCCGGACATTCATTAAGGACCGGACATTGACTATATATATTCAGGGTTTTGAAATCTTATCAGTTTTAAAGCATATTAAAGTCTTCTAACTACTATAGAATTAATGTAAATCATCATAAATGATCTTTAAGATATACCTGAGATGCCGAGCTCTTCTGACAAGTCCTGGATCATCCAACTCTCTCTTGGTACACTTGATCTCCTCAAGACTCCGACATATTCACGAAATCTGCCAACCTAAAATATCCTTAACAATCTCCCCCTTTGGCGATTTCGTGACAAAATATAATACAAGCCCGTACAACCTCAAAAACAAAAAGAAGAAGAATTATCGCAATCACCAAACGATAACTCTCTGCATGATCAATCCAAAAAATAAAAATTACAAGTTTAAAACCAGCCTATAACAAACTCTATGACTTAGACACTGGAGTCTTGAAGTCTTGAATATTCCTGCAAAAAGATCTCAATACACACATTCAAGCATCAAGATTTTCATTCAACATGGAAAAAACAGAAAGTCATAAGTACGAGAGTTCAAAATAAGCAGTCAAAAAGTAAACGATGTAAACTAATGTACATCAGTCATAGTAACTAAGCATCGAAGTTAGTTTTCAAAATACATCATTACCATTACCACATCCATATCCATTACCACATCCATATTTCACCATCTCCCCCTTTTGTCAACAAAACGCCAAAAGGACAAAATACGGAAGTATAAGCACATCACTCTGAGTCGCTATCCGGTGAAGGCATCTCGGGACCCCCACAGCCCAGCTTCTCACACAGAAGCCTCAAGAATTTGGAGATGCGACCATACTTTTTGTTAAGTTTAGCAACATCCTTCCTGAGTTCGGTGATCTCGCCAGACAAGCGTTGTTGCTCTCGGTAAATGGAAGGTATAGAACCCTCAGTATCAGAACCCGTAGCAGGTGGAGACGTAGGAGCAGGAGCCTCAGCATGTGGTGGAGAATGACCGTGGAGCTGAACATGAGACTTGACCATTGTAGTGTCACTGATTGGTCCCAGAGAATATTCATATGATGAACAAACCACATTAACATCATGCAGCCTAAGGATCCGCATAATCAGTAACGGAAAGGGAAGGCGACCCTTCTGACTAGCTGTCTTAATCTCTCGTGCCATCCTCTCTTCCATATAAGAAACGGAATGTTCAAATTGATGTTTCTCTGTTGAACTATGTCTGGCCGTCCCAAAAGATACATAAAAAGAACCCTATCCCATCGAATCACTTTTGTATTGGCCAGAGGCATAATGTTATAACAAACTATAAAGTTCAGATATCTGTACTCTACCCTCAAGTCCTTTGACATAATCGCACTGCCATTGTTCTCAGCATTTGGAACACAAAGTGCAGTCAGAACTCGTCGCCATTCACTAGCAGCATCAAGACCGGCGTTTAAGTAATCCACACCATCAGTCCGAGCATCCATCTCGAGTACTGATGCAATAATAGCAGGAGTGATCGACAACTCAACTCCGCGAACAGACGTAGTAAAAACGAACGGACCTCCATCTGTCTCGACCAAATGACCCGCTCGCATATAAAATTCCCTTATAAGCTCAATTCCATAGCCGGTACGTTCGGAAAGGCGCAAATCTCGTGTAGATTCCCATTCTCAAATAAAGCTTGAAAACCAGGGGCTCTCTTAATCAAGTTTGTTACCCCAACAAACCGTTCGCCGACACATTGCTTTGAAGAATACATTCGAAGTCGTGCTGGATCAATAGGTGCTTGAGGTACCCGTGGAGGAGAAGCCGCTGCAGGTTGAGACTGCTCTAGTGTAATACCCGCTGTCCGTTTACTCCTCCGCTCAGTCCGGTGTTCCTCAGCTTGATCGGCATCCTGAGCTTTTTCTTTCCCTTTTCCTTTGGATTTCTTCTTGGACGTTCTATAACCAGTTTCTTTCACCACCAACTTTCCCTTACCCTTTGATTTCCCTTTGTCAGTAGCCTCTGCAAGAACAGTATCCCAATCACCCTCATGTGACTCACGATCTGAGTCCTCGGCAGGGTTATACTCACTACCGACGTCCTCGGCAGGTTGTTCCTCCCGTTGTTGTGCCGAAGAGCGTTGTCGCTTGGCACCGGGACCTCCTCGTGCCATCAAAAAGAGAAGCACTAGTAGCCAAGACACTAGAATATCGAGAAAAAGCTGGGCAAAAGAAAAACCATATTGAGCACAATATATCATATTTGAAGAAAAATTGGCCATTAATTCGAAAATTAATCTAGAGCACCCTAGAGCCGTTAGAAACAAGTTTAATATAGACACAATGCAAGAAAAATGAGCAAAAACCAACAGAATTCGAAAAAAATCCCCGTTGTGGTAAAAATCTAGGGTTAATCCAAACAGAACACAGATCTGACGATAAAACTTGAAATAAAGCTTGTAGAAATGTATTAAAGACAAATCTAAGGTAAATAGAAGCAACAAATCTGGTTCAAAACACTCAAAGATAGATTTAATACCATAAAAATCAAAAACCCTAGATTTTGGGGAAAAAGAGCAGAAAAATGAAAAATGTGAAATCCATACCTCAAATCCGGAAAGAAATGAAAGGAAGTTGATGCAAGGGCTCAAGAGCAGCACACAAGAGTTTCTAGAGAGAGAAACAGCAAGAAAAACGAAGAACGGGATGTTTTGAAGAAGCCTGGGTCGCTCTCGGTTAAATACAGCCCGCTCAGTGAGACCTGGACATTGCCGAATGTCCGGGATGCCACACAGGGTTGTGCACCCTGCGAGCGTGCGGACCGGACATCAGATGAAGACCGGTCCCAGCAGGTAAATTTTCGAAAATAATGAATTTTCAACAGAAAACAGGTTTCCATCACTAATTACATGAAAGACAGTAACACAATCTCATCCAATTTAATTCAAAGATGTCATAAATGTTGAACCGTCCATCAATCAAAAAATTAAACTTCATACCTTGTGAATTTAGGCATATCTTTCGAGAACTACACAACAGTTGACAAATTTTAAATTGCAGATCTACACAAAAGAGATTAACGTATATCCCATAAACTGAAATATACACAAGAATATAATCCAATTGAGTTATGCACACATCGAATTTAAGGAGTGGCTCTTTGAGCATCTTCTAACTTCCACCTTATACCAATCGATAAAACAGAAAGTCCACCAATCGCCTTAATGAAAATATAACTACAATCAGTCTTTTAGAGATGTATATTTATATTCACGTGGTAGCTTCACACACTTACTGGACAACCGGGTGGTAGCTCTTTCCTACATGTGGTAGTTTTCACACTCCTTTGAAAGGATGTAACTCTTTCCACATCTTGAATTGGTGGTAGTTTTCACACTCCCAAAAGGGATGTAACTCTTTCCACATCTTTTGACGCTGACACTACTCCCTCAACTAGTGCAACTCCCAATGAGAACATATTATTGTGATTTCAGAAAATAGGCAAATCATTTCACCCATCATGACGATAATTAATCAAAATCAATCTACTTTTGATAGTTCAAGAAAGATGTGTTAATTTAACAAGTGTATAGCAGCAATTCCAGGAAGATGTTGAGGTTCAAAACAAATGACATACAAGAGTTAAATTGGATAAGTTAATGTTAAAATAACCCATGCAAGTAATGAGATTTTGTCACCAAAAGAAACTCTTACTAAAACCAGACAAAAACACATTGTGTTCAAAAGAGCAAATAAAGAATGCACATGAATGATGCACAAATGTCCATATTATAACCATTGGCTCATAGAGAGTGTCTAGATAGATGGATTCATGCCGATAGCCTTTCTTAGATGTAGAAAACGCTTTTGATCTAACGGCTTAGTTAAAATATCAGCTAACTGATTATCGGTATGAATATATTCGAGTTGAAGAAGATTTGATTCGACCAATTCTCTTAGGAAATGATATCTTAGTTCAATATGTTTAGTTCGAGAGTGTAGAACAGGATTTTTAGAAATATTTATGGCACTAGTGTTATCGCATAAAATAGTGATAGACGAGGAAGAAATCCGGTAATCACTTAATAAACTCCTCATCCATAACAACTGTGTAGCACAACTCCCTGCCGAGATGTACTCAGCCTCTGCTGTAGAAAGAGCAATGCAGTTTTGTTTTTTACTTTGCCATGCCACTAAGCAATGACCCAAATAGAAACAAGCCCCACTTGTGCTTTTCCTATCATCCACGGACCCTGCCCAGTCAGCATCCGAGTATCCAATAAGATCAAGTGAAGTCCCCATCGGGTACCAAATACCATAATCCGTTGTCCCCTTGACATATCTTATTACTCTCTTTACTGCTTTCAAATGAATTTCTTTGGGATTCGCTTGATAACGAGCACACATACCGACACTAAATGCAATGTCCGGTCTACTCGCTGTCAAATAGAGTAAGCTTCCTATCATACTTCGATAGGGCTTTTCATCTACGCTATTTCCTTCAATGTTCACTCCTAATCCTTTATTGCTTGTACCCATAGGAGTGTCAAAATTCTTTGCACCAACCAAATCAAACTTCTTGACCAATTCCTTAGCATACTTTGTTTGAGACACATGTATTCCCTCCTTTGTTTGTTTAACTTGAAGTCCGAGGAAATATGTGAGCTCACCCATCATAGACATTTCGAATTCCTTGGTCATTAACCTTGCAAACTCCGTTGCATCCTCATCCTTAGTTGCTCCAAACACAATATCATCCACATAAATTTGAGCAACTATGAAATCATCCTTTGAATGCTTAACAAATAAAGTACGATCCGCTCCCCCTCGGTTGTACCCCTTATCCAAAAGATACTTGGTGAGTCGTTCATACCATGCTCGCGGTGCTTGCTTAAGACCATAGAGTGCCTTTTTAAGATGAAAAACATGATTTGGAAGCTTAGAATCTACAAATCCTTTTGGTTGTTCAACATAAACCTCTTCTTTTAGAAAACCGTTTAGAAAAGCACTCTTTACATCCATTTGAAAAAGCGTGATTTTAAAATGGCAAGCAATCGCAAAGAGTATCCTAATTGACTCAAGTCTTGCAACCGGAGCAAATGTCTCGTCAAAATCGATTCCTTCAACTTGAGAGTACCCTTGAGCTACCAACCTAGCCTTATTCCGAACAATGTCACCACTCTCATTCTTCTTATTCTTAAAGATCCATTTTGTTCCAATCACATGTTGATCCTTAGGACGTTTTACAAGATCCCATACATCATTCCGTATGAATTGTCCAAGCTCTTCTTGCATAGCATTGATCCAATATTCATCTTGAAGAGCTTCATCCACGTTCTTTGGTTCAATCATGGACACATAACACGAAAATTCACATTGGAGTTGACTTCTTGTTCTAACACCAAGTTGAGGATCTCCAATGACATTTGTTAAGGGGTGATCTTTCGACAATCTCATAGGCGGATTCTCCGAAGATGTGATAGGAGAGATGGATGTATCATTTTGTGGATCGGATGTTTCATTAGATACATTTACATTAGGAGATGCAGAAATTTCATGAAGGGAAGAGTCATCATTCATAGGAAGTGTAAAAGGAAAATCATTATCATCATCATCATGTGAAACACTAGATGTATTATTCAAAGAAGCAGTGGGTGAAGAAGCCTCATCTACTTTAATATTAATTGATTCTACCACCGTCTTAGTTTGTAAATTATATGCTCTATATGCTCTACTAGATGTAGAATAACCTAGAAATATTCCTTCGTCACTTCGGGAGTCAAACTTTCCAAGACTTTCACGATCCCGAAGGATAAAACATTTACTCCCGAAGACGCGAAAGTATTTTATATTAGGTTTTCTACCCTTCCACAATTCATATGAAGTATTTATGGTACCCGGTCGTACATAAACTCGATTGATGACATAGACCGCTGTGTTAACCGCTTCCGCCCAAAAATGTAAGGCAATTTTCTTACTATGAAGCATAACACGAGCCATCTCTTGCACCACTCGATTTTTTCTTTCAACTACTCCATTTTGTTGTGGAGTGTAAGGAGCGGAGAATTCATGTTTAATACCATTAGAAGCACAAAAATCAACAAATTTTGAGTTTATGAATTCTCCTCCTCGATCACTTCTTATTCGTACAATTTTATCGTTTCGTTCATTCATAAGACGGAGGCATATTTCAAAAAATAATTCAAAAGTATCGGCTTTTTCAGAAAGAAAACCACACCAAACAAAACGAGAAAAATCATCCACAATCAAAAAGATGTAACGTTTTCCACCCAAGCTTTGGATTCTAGAAGGTCCCATTAAATCCATGTGAAGTAATTCTAGAGGTCTAGATGTCCCTAAATGTTTCAAATTCTTATGTGCCGACCTAATTTGTTTACCCAATTGGCAGCCCCCGCACACAACATTTTCCTTAAAGTCAATTTTGGGAACACCTAACACAATTTCCTTCTTGGATATCTTAGAAAGCTCCTTAAAATTCATGTGACCTAGACGTTCATGCCATAAAGTCTCGGTTTCTAATGATGCTAGGTTACAAGACTCGGATTGGGCACTAGGAACTATATAGCAATTGTTTTGAGATCTAAGACCTTTCAAAAATATAGAATTATCATCAAGAGTTACCATCATTCTTTAGAAGTGATTTTTACGGAATACCCGTCATCACATAATTGACTTATGCTAACGGGATTGGATTTGAGCCCCTCGACATAGAAAACCTCATTCAAAGGAGGGCCATCCGAGATAGTAATTGTTCCCTTTCCAACAATTTTGGATGAACGACCATCTCCAAAGACAACACATCCACCGGAGACTTCACTTAAAGAGGTGAACCAATTCTTGTCTCCGGTCATGTGTCGAGAGCAACCACTATCAAGGTACCACGAGGTGTTGTCGTAAGCATGAAGTGAAGTATGGACAACAAGACAAGGAAAGATTTCACCTTTGCGCACCCAAACCTTGTGAGTTTTAGGATGCGTCGGTTGGCTTGAATGCGTCTTATGTAGCTTGTCGACGAGTTGTGATTTCATATGGATTGGCCCAACCGCTTTCGGTGTCCATACTTGTTTGGATTTTGAGTCATTGTTCTTGGGTTTCCATGCTTGCTTCGACTTCGACTTCGAAGCTTGTCTCTCAGACTTAGATTGCACCCCTCGGTTCATGTTTGCCCTGGAATTCTTCTTTTGTGTACACCGTCTCTTCACATGACCTAGAACTCCACACGAATGACAAACTTTGTTAGCAAAAGAGTTAGAAACACGGGCAAAGTTACCTTGAACCTTAGGAGGAGGTTTGTTCATGGATTGCTTAGTAACAAGGTCTATGTAAGTCCTCTCATATCCAAGTCCGAATTTGTTAGTTTGTCCAAGTCCAAGCATCCTATCAAGTTTTGTTGTGCCGGAGGAAAACTTGCTCAAGTCCGATCTAAGTTGTATGATAGTCTTCGTGAACTCCAAGTTTGCCTCCTTTGATTCCATCAATTGCTTATTGATAAATTTCAAGTTTTCTTCATACGTCTCCTTTTCCTTCTCAAGACTAGCTAACTTTTCTACGATAGAATTGTAAGCGCGTGACAGTCCATCCTTCTCTTGTTGTAAGGAGTTTGTTGAAGTATTCAAATTTGAATTTTCTTCCTCTAAGTCGATTATTCTCCTCCTCAACCTCTTATTGTGCTTGGCCATCTTCTTTGACTCGACAACCAATTGATGATATGCGGCGGCCATCTCGTCCACATCCGACTCCTCATCCGATGAGTGCTCCGAAGCGGAATTTTCATGCACAGAAGAATTAGAGAGTGAGGCGGATGAAGCTAAACACATAATTGATGAAAGAGCGTGTCACGCCCCGAGACCGCTACCAATTCGGTTCGGTTCGGGGACGCCGATCAGGCGCCGAACGGACAGCACCTCCCCTGTCCGCCCAAGGCTCAACAACAAGTCATGTACAAGGAATCACCCAGGAGATTTAATTCTATATCATACATGACAAGAAGATGCACCTAAAGGTGCGAACGACAACAAGAGCAAGGTACAAGTATTTTATACAAGTAATATAAAGAGAGAAGAATCTATCTATTACAATCATTCAACATTTGTTTACATCTCTTTACATTCTTTCACCAAAATGAATATACATGTTCTTTTCCCCAAAACACATAAGTCATTACATATCCAAAATATACATTCTTTTCTTGTTCATAAGACTATACCAAAATGATATCGGGAAGGTTCTAATGCAAATGGCGGCCTCTATCAACTAGGGCGCGATGCCCTTACCGCGATCCTCACCAGCCGCCCGCGAACTTGCACCTGTAATAGAGTGGGGTGAGAACTAACTTCCTTAGTTCCCAGTGGGCTCGGCCACCGACCCCACCGATCTCCCCACTAGGTCTAAGCAGGCAATAGCAGATAAATATTTATCTTAAAGTCAGAATACGGTAAGTAAAGCATAATAGAAGAAATGCAATAACTACCTTGCTCGTAATAATAAGGTAAGAGTAATGCTCTAGCCATGTAACCACCAACATGCTAATAGAACTCTATCAAGTAAATTGCAATTCTATCATGCTCAATATGTACTTTTGTACCCAATCTCATAACTCTTTGGAGTTTGTTACCCAATCCATGGCTAGCCCGTAGGCACGCCCACGACTCAACACATTCAACCTCATGGGTTGGACCCCACATAGGCTATCCCTCGGGACCCCACATAGGCTATCCCTATCGAATCACGTGCCAAGACCTCCGGAGACTCGCACTACTCGTGTGGAGCGACCAACCACGAGCGCTGAGCAGACTGTGTGAGTATGATCATCTCCTCCACTTTGGAGGGCATCCATACAAGGGCATCCAACACAGGGGAATCATGCATAAGTGTTCTATACACTATGTTTCCATGTCAATGTCGTCAAGTTGTTTACTTGGTTCATGTCACTAGTGTCGCTACACTATGTCATATGTCATTGTCATTCATCAAGTTCTATGCTTGGTTCATATAGCTCTAGTGTTCTTTACACTAAGTTATTGCACAATATCATAAAGTCATGTTGTCATTGTCATTCATCAAGTTCTATACTTGATTCATATATCTCTAGGTGGCAATCATGCATAACTAAATCATAGTTCTTGTCTCTAGGGTTCGATGTCATTATACTCATTCCTTTGCTTCCTATGTCCAAATGCAAGCCTATGGTGCCGCACGATAAGGAAGGTATGCAAGCATACTCCTATGTCCTAATGCAACACCATAGTCACGCACGATAAGGAGGCACACTAGAATAGTCATTTAATCATACCAACCCTATCATGCATGAAAACTATATACATATGTACATATATGTGCAATATGACCAATATTTACTTAGACATAAAAGGGAGCCCAACGGCTTCGGTAAGACACCCCCCACCTTTTGGGATGTTCCACGAGGTTAGAATGCCGCTCTCGACGCTTCTAACCACTACTTTGACTCCCCGGCCCAATATCGAAGCTGGAAGCCTTCGTTTGGATCGGATCGCTTAAACCGTTCGCCGAATCGACGAACCGTCGCTCGCACGCGTTCGTGGACCTAACAATATGTTAGAAATGAGGTTAAAAGAGATCAAAACCTCATATTTAGAAAACCCCCAATTTGAGCCCTAGAAATTGCCCCGAGCAAAATCTTGCGCTAGAGCTCAAATCGACCGTGTAGATCACTTCTTAGAGAAGCTAGGGTTCCAAGAAAATTATTTCTAAGAGGTACAAAACACTCTAGAAGAAGCTACCATGAAAGCTCTCTAGGGCTTACCTCTATGGTGAGCTCCAATGGTGGAGAGGAAGAAGAAGACTCCAAGGATCTTCCTCTAAGTATGCTTCTCCACCAAAATCTCAACCTTTTTCTCCTTCTCTTTCTTCTCTCCTCTTCTCCTTCTTCTTGCTGCTAGAGAGAGAGAGGAGAGTGATCGGGTGAGGAGGTGAGGAAATAACGGAGAGAGAGAGTGGTACCCTCTATAAGCTCTATTGTAACAAGATGCTAAAAGGACCCTCAACTATGCAAACTGCACCAACTGGGCATTTTTCGGGCTCAGGGACCGGTCTCCCTAACCCAGGACCGGTCCCAGAGAGCCTTGCTCCACTCTGCGCAGCTGGGGACCGGTCTCCCCCTTACGAGACCGGTCCCTGCAGAGCTCGCTCTCGCGGACACCTTTCCGAGACCTGGTCTCCTTTTCGTAGACCGGTCCCCCTGTGGACCATCACCCCCACTCCAAGGACTTAGCCAAATTTTCAGCTTTTCGTCGTTTATTCTCCGTTTTCGCTCGTTTGGCATCCGATTCTTTTCAAATCCAACCGAGACTTTGCAAACATGTTTTCGAACACGTTTTCATCATCTTTTCATCCATGCTAATGCCGGATTTAGCTCACGACCCAACATAGCGGTTCCGCGCGCCTACGCGCACAAAAACGCCCGAAAGCTTCCGAACTTCACCGGAGCAACTCCGATGCACTTTTTGCCTTCGGATCAACTTCGAACTTTCGAAGTCCATCCATTTGACAATCGCCGATTCTAAACGTGGTGCAGCTCTCGAATTTCGTGAATACACATCCGTACATCCCCCCCGCCGTAAAAAGAGTTTCGTCCTCGAAACGAACCCTTAAATCAAACTTAAACTTAAACTTAAACTTAAATCCATACCTCACTCCTCGAATAAATGAGGATGATGCATCTTCATCTCGCTCTCGAGCTCCCAAGTGGCTTCACGATCGTCGTGATTGCTCCACCGAACTCGAACATAAGGAATTTCGCGATTCCGTAACTTGCGCACCTCCCGAGCAATAATTGCCACCGGAAACTCTTCATAGCTCAAGTCCTCTTGAAGCTCTGGTTCAAACATCATGGCATGTTCGGGATTGTGAACATATTTCCGAAGGTTGGAAATGTGAAACACGTTGTGAACGTCCGCTAGGTGCGGCGGCAATGCAATCCGATATGCTACCGCTCCAATACGTTCCAACACTTCAAACGGCCCAATATATCGAGGACTCAACTTTCCTCGAACTCCAAACCGCCTCACGCCTCTCATAGGCGAAACCTTCAAGAACACGCGATCTCCTACCGCGAATTCCAAGTCTCTTCGACGCTTATTCGCATAACTTCGCTGTCTCGATTGCGCCGTAAGCATCCGTTGGCGAGCGAGGCGAACTTTTTCTTCCGCCTCCCGCAACACTTCGGGACCAACCATGGCCCGCTCACCTACATCACCCCAAGGTACAGGAGATCGGCATTTCCGCCCGTAAAGGACTTCAAACGGTGCCATCTCCACACTAGCTTGGTAACTATTATTGTAGGCGAACTCGGCCATTGGCAAATATTTGGCCCAACTTCCTTTATAGTCAATGACACACGCCCGCAACATATCCTCCAGAATCTGAATAGTCCTCTCTGACTGTCCATCTGTCTGAGGGTGAAACGCGGTACTGAACTCGAGTCGTGTGCCAAGTGCTTCCTGTAGGCTCTTCCAGAAATGTGAGGTAAATCGGGGATCTCGATCTGACACAATCGACTTCGGCACCCCATGCAATCTGACCACCTCATCAAGATATACCTGCGCCAGTTTCTCACCTGACCATGTCGTGTGGATCGGTAAAAAGTGCGCCGACTTTGACATACGGTCCACAATCACCCAAATCGCGTCGTGGCCGCCCGTCGAACGAGGCAATCCGACCACGAAATCCATCGCGATATCTTCCCATTTCCAAACTGGGATAGGTAGGCTCTGAAGCTTCCCGCCGGGTATTGGCGCTCCGTTTCACTTGTCGACATACTAAACATTGCGCCACATAGCGTCCAATGTCGCCCTTCATCCCCGGCCACCGCATCGCATCTTTAGGTCTCTCGTACATTTTGGTGCCGCCCGGTGAATACTATAAGGAGCCCGATGAGCTTCCTCCAAAATCCGCTTTCGGACCTCTTCATTCTCGGGTACACACCACCGGTTACGGAATCGGAGTGCACCCACGGCATCTATGGTGAAGTCGCCACCGTGTCCGCTCTCAATGTCGCGCCGCACCTTTTGGAGATTAGGGTCCGCGGATTGAAGACTCTTGATCCGCTCCAACAAGGTCGGTGTAACAATAAGAGCCGCTAAAATAGCCGGTACTTCGGGAGCTACTACCTCAAGATCTAGCCGTCTCATCTCCCGGCATAGAGGATCTTGAGCCGTAACCTTCAATGCAAGGTTCTCTACCGATTTTCTGCTGAGAGCATCCGCGACTACATTCGCTTTCCCGGGGTGGTAAAGGATCGAGACATCATAATCCTTTAATAACTCCAACCACCGCCGTTGGCGCATATTCAGCTCTTTCTGCGTAAACAAATACTTCAGACTTTTGTGGTCTGTGTATATTTCGCAACGCGCGCCATACAAGTAGTGCCTCCACAACTTAAGAGCAAATACCACAGCGGCTAGCTCTAAGTCATGGATAGGGTAGTTCTTCTCGTAGGTCTTCAATTGACGGGACGCATATGCGATTACCTTCCCGCCCTGCATCAGAACACACCCCAAGCCTGAATAAGACGCGTCGCTATAAACCACGAAGTCTTCGCCTTGCACCGGCAACGCGAGCACCGGAGTCGAAGTCAATCTATCCTTCAACTCTTGGAACCTCCGGTCGCACTCGTCGCTCCAAACGAACTTGGTGCCTTTCTTCGTTAGACGGGTAAGTGGAATTACAATTTTCGAGAAACCTTCCACGAACCGCCTATAATAGCCCGCTAAGCCCACAAAGCTTCGGACTTCCGTGACATTCATAGGCGCGGCCAATCCTTGATTGCCTCTATTTTCCTGTCAACAGAAATTCCGCCTCGGAAATAACATGCCCCGTAAATGCAACTTCCTCACCCAAAAGTCGCACTTCTTCAGTGTGGCATATAACTTCTCCTCCCGAAGGATTTGAAGTACTAAGCGTAAATGCTCCGCATGTTCCCCGTCACTGCGGGAATAGACCAGTATGTCATCTATGAAGACTACCACAAACTGATCTAAATACTTTCTGAAGACACGGTTCATTAAGTCCATGAACGCTGCCGGGGCATTCGTGAGCCCAAACGGCATCACCGTGAATTCATAGTGTCCATACCGCGTGCGGAATGCGGTTTTCTGAACATCCTCCGGCTTAATCCTCAACTGATGATAGCCCGATTGGAGGTCAATCTTGGAATAGACACTCGACCCCTGCAATTGATCAAACAAGTCATCGATTCGAGGCAGCGGATACTTGTTCTTGATCGTGACCTTGTTCAATTCGCGATAGTCCACGCAGAGTCGGAATGTCCCATCCTTCTTTCGCACAAACAACACGGGGGCTCCCCACGGCGATACACTCGGCCGGATAAATTCCTTATCAAGGAGATCCAACAATTGAGCCCTCAACTCTTTTAATTCCGCCCGCGCCATCCGATATGGAGCCTTCGAAATCGGCGCGGTTCCGGGAACCAAGTCGATTACAAACTCGATCTCCCGTTCTGGCGGTATTCCCGGTAATTCGGCAGGAAATACGTCGGGGAACTCTCGAACTACTGATAGTTCCTCGAGTGTCGGGGTCACTCGCTCAACTTCTACAACGGTCGCCATATAGGCGGCGCAACCGCTACTAACAAGCTTCTCGCTCTCGTCGCCGACACGTCGCGGCGAAGCAAGAACTCTTACACGCCTTGTAAACAAGTTTCTCTTGTCCTGGCTCACGAAACGTTATCACTTTCTCTTTACAGTCAATCGACGCATAGTATTTCGAAAGCCAGTCCATGCCCAATATCACGTCAAAATCCTTCAACCCTTTTAGCACTAAGGTTCGGCTTGGCATTATCCAGTCACCTATCTGCACTGGACATGCAGGGCATTCTTTATAAATATGAATTACCTGACCGGTGCTATCCATTCGCCACACCTTTTCACAAGCCTTTATATCTATATCATGAGCTCGTGCAAATGATTTACTTATGATTGAATTAGTGGCACCCGTATCAAACAAAGCTCTGGAGCGTACTCCATTAACTAAAACCATACCTGCCACAACTTCACGATGTTCGGCTTCGCAGGTTCCTCCACTTGGGCCGTAGCGGCGATCACCCGTCCGCCTGGCGCCGGTCGTGGTAACTCGGCCGACGCGGAGCCATCACGCGCCCACCCGACATGGCAGCAGTGGAGCTCCTCCATAATACACCGTGTCGATGGAATCGATGCGATCGACGGCAGACGGGGCCTTTGTCGGACGCTCCGCCGATGTGCCCTTCTTGCCCACAATTGTAGCACTTGCCCAGCCGTTGCCGGCACTGATGTGCCCGATGATTCCCGCCGCCACATATAGTACATTGCTGCGGTCCACGACTCCACGACTGCGTTCGTGGGTTCTTCGGGGGCTTCTTGAAATTTGATCGACCTCCGAAGGACCGCCCGATCGCTTCTTTCCTTTATCTTTGACGCCGCCATAAGCTCACGTTCCTCGCGCACATGAGCGTCGCCGTGCTCCGCCCATAATGCACGATCAAATACCTCCGCATACGTAGTGAGCTTAAGAATCTGCACCGCTCGATATATGCTCGGTCCGAGTCCTCGCAAGAACTGCCCGCCCGTCCTGGCTGTCTCGAACCACTTCCGAACACGCTATAATACGGGGAGAATTCTCGCTCGAACTCCGCTGCGCAGCGGTCTCCCCGCCTCAAGGTTCCGAACTTCTCCCGCAACTTTCGCTTCACCGTGTCCGGGAAGTAATTTGCATACATCTCCCTCTTGAACTCCTCCCAGGTGATAGGTGGGAGATCAGAAGGTCGATCTCGCTTCAATCGCTTCCACCACACCTTCGCCGTCTTCTCAAGACAATGCGTGGCGAAGTAGACCTTGTTTTGCTCCGAGGTGTTAAAGTCCTCGAACATCATTTCCATTGAGTCAATCCATGACTCCACTATCTCCGCTCCACTTGTCCGCCCTCAAAGATTGGTGGGTGGAACTTCATGAATCGAATAAGGGCCGTCAACGCGCCTTGTTCCGTCTCCTCGGCCGAAGCATCGGGGGTTGCCGAACCCGACGCCGCCGGAAGTGCACTTGCCGGCGGAGGACACGCCGCCACCGGAACTGCTGCCACACCCTCGCCTTCAGCCGCCTCAGGTACGTGTACTGAGGGCGCGGGTGGAGTACGATTCTCGGCCGCTACTGCAGCCGTCGCCGCTATCTGTTGCTCCATTAGCTCCTGCAGCCGATCAAACGACCCGTCAACGCAGCTCATCTCGCGTCCGTAACTCCCGCACCTCGCTAGGGCCCGTCGACTCGGCGCCAAAGGAGGTCCGTAGATCCGGGTCTCCCGACGACGATGCGGACCCGACCTACGCGTGTAGCGTCTCGGAGGCATTAGTTCCGGAAACGCAATAACCGGGTTAGTTATCTTAACCCATCGACTTACTCGTAATTAACAATCTACGAGACTCAACATTTAAAAATTAGGCGGAAGCACACAAGTGTACTCATTCTAGACTCTCGGTGTCATGTTGTCGGCCGCCCAACACAAGCACTTTAAGCCAAGAACTAATACCCTTGAATCCATCTCTATTCACAACTAGAGGTATCTCAACCAATACTTCGACCCAATCGTATTAACTTCCGCCACATGGCATAGGTCCACGTTTCGCTCACGCACCTATTAGCCTTAGGGTTTACCGTCCTAGGGTTTCCTAGGTCCATCCTAGACTCTCTCTTTACTTGCTCTTAGTGGCTCTGATACCAAAAGAATACCTGTCACGCCCCGAGACCGCTACCAATTCGGTTCGGTTCGGGGACGCCGATCAGGCGCCGAACGGACAGCACCTCCCCTGTCCGCCCAAGGCTCAACAACAAGTCATGTACAAGGAATCACCCAGGAGATTTAATTCTATATCATACATGACAAGAAGATGCACCTAAAGGTGCGAACGACAACAAGAGCAAGGTACAAGTATTTTATACAAGTAATATAAAGAGAGAAGAATCTATCTATTACAATCATTCAACATTTGTTTACATCTCTTTACATTCTTTCACCAAAATGAATATACATGTTCTTTTCCCCAAAACACATAAGTCATTACATATCCAAAATATACATTCTTTTCTTGTTCATAAGACTATACCAAAATGATATCGGGAAGGTTCTAATGCAAATGGCGGCCTCTATCAACTAGGGCGCGATGCCCTTACCGCGATCCTCACCAGCCGCCCGCGAACTTGCACCTGTAATAGAGTGGGGTGAGAACTAACTTCCTTAGTTCCCAGTGGGCTCGCCACCGACCCCACCGATCTCCCCACTAGGTCTAAGCAGTAATAGCGTATAGATATTTATCTTAAAGCTGTAAATACGGTAAGTAAAGCATAATAGAAGAAATGCAATAACTACCTTGCCTGTAACAATAAGGTAAGAGTAATGCTCTAGCCATGTAACCACCAACATGCTAATAGAACTCTATCAAGTAAATTGCAATTCTATCATGCTCAATATGTACTTTTGTACCCAATCTCATAACTCTTTGGAGTTTGTTACCCAATCCATGGCTAGCCCGTAGGCACGCCCACGACTCAACACATTCAACCTCATGGGTTGTCCGGGACCCCACATAGGCTATCCCTCGGGACCCCACATAGGCTATCCCTATCGAATCACGTGCCAAGACCTCCGGAGACTCGCACTACTCGTGTGGAGCGACCAACCACGAGCGCTGAGCAGACTGTGTGAGTATGATCATCTCCTCCACTTTGGAGGGCATCCATACAAGGGCATCCAACACAGGGGAATCATGCATAAGTGTTCTATACACTATGTTTCCATGTCAATGTCGTCAAGTTGTTTACTTGGTTCATGTCACTAGTGTCGCTACACTATGTCATATGTCATTGTCATTCATCAAGTTCTATGCTTGGTTCATATAGCTCTAGTGTTCTTTACACTAAGTTATTGCACAATATCATAAAGTCATGTTGTCATTGTCATTCATCAAGTTCTATACTTGATTCATATATCTCTAGGTGGCAATCATGCATAACTAAATCATAGTTCTTGTCTCTAGGGTTCGATGTCATTATACTCATTCCTTTGCTTCCTATGTCCAAATGCAAGCCTATGGTGCCGCACGATAAGGAAGGTATGCAAGCATACTCCTATGTCCTAATGCAACACCATAGTCACGCACGATAAGGAGGCACACTAGAATAGTCATTTAATCATACCAACCCTATCATGCATGAAAACTATATACATATGTACATATATGTGCAATATGACCAATATTTACTTAGACATAAAAGGGAGCCCAACGGCTTCGGTAAAGCACCCCCCTCCTTTTGGGATGTTCCACGAGGTTAGAATGCCGCTCTCGACGCTTCTAACCACTACTTTGACTCCCCGGCCCAATATCGAAGCTGAAAGCCTTCGTTTGGCCTTGACGCTTAAACCGTTCGCCGAATCGACGAACCGTCGCTCGCACGCGTTCGTGGACCTAACAATATGTTAGAAATGAGGTTAAAAGAGATCAAAACCTCATATTTAGAAAACCCCCAATTTAAGCCCTAGAAATTGCCCCGAGCAAAATCTTGCGCTAGAGCTCAAATCGACCGTGTAGATCACTTCTTAGAGAAGCTAGGGTTCCAAGAAAATTATTTCTAAGAGGTACAAAACACTCTAGAAGAAGCTACCATGAAAGCTCTCTAGGGCTTACCTCTATGGTGAGCTCCAATGGTGGAGAGGAAGAAGAAGACTCCAAGGATCTTCCTCTAAGTATGCTTCTCCACCAAAATCTCAACCTTTTTCTCCTTCTCTTTCTTCTATCCTCTTCTCCTTCTTCTTGCTGCTAGAGAGAGAGAGAGAGGAGAGTGATCGGGTGAGGGAGGTGAGGAAATAACAGGGAGAGAGAGAGTGGTACCCTCTATAAGCTCTATTGTAACAAGATGCTAAAAGGACCCTCAACTATGCAAACTGCACCAACTGGGCATTTTTCGGGCTCAGGGACCGGTCTCCCTAACCCAGGACCGGTCCCAGAGAGCCTTGCTCCACTCGCACTGGGACCGGTCTCCCCTTACGAGACCGGTCCCGTAGAGCTCGCTCTCGCGGACAGCCTTCCGAGACCGGTCTCCTTTTCGTAGACCGGTCCCCCTGTGGACCATCACCCCACTCCAAGGACTTAGCCAAATTTTCATTTTCGTCGTTTATTCTCCGTTTTCGCTCGTTTGGCATCCGATTCTTTTCAAATCCAACCGAGACTTTGCAAACATGTTTTCGAACACGTTTTCATCATCTTTTCATCCATGCTAATGCCGGATTTAGCTCACGACCCAACATAGCTTTTCGGGTTCCGTTTTCGCGCCTACGCGCACAAAAACGCCCGAAAGCTTCCGAACTTCACCGGGAGCAACTCCGATGCACTTTTTGCCTTCGGATCAACTTCGAACTTTCTGAAGTCCATCCATTTGACAATCAGTCGATTCTAAACGTGGTGCAACTCTCGGATTTCGAGAATTCACATCCTTACAGAGCGGTAGCATTAACATCTTCATCACTTGAGGTGGACTCATCCGATGTCGAGTCATCCCAAGTGACGGCTTGCATCGCTTTCTTTTTCAAAGCCTTTTTGTTTGGACAATCCGATGCTATATGTCCAAAACCCCGACATTTATAACATTGGATTTGTCCTTCTTCCTTTTTCTTGTCTTTAGAAACTTCTTTAGAAAAGTTTTCGTTACGCTTTGATTTAGAGGAAGAAGAGGAAGTACTCCCTTTTGATTTGTTGGTTTTTGATGAAGAAGGGGACTTTGAAGGGAACTTCTTCTTAAAATTTCGGCGAAACTTCCTAGTAAGAAGAGCAAGTTGCTTCTCAAAGTCCTCCAAAGTCGTGTCCGAGTCCGAGTCGGAAGAGGTAGAGTCCGCGTTGCCTCCTTTAGTAGATTTAAGTGCCATCCCTGTGGACTTAGAAGACAACTTGGAAGAAGATGAGTTAGAAGGAAAAGTCATCTCATAGGTTTGGAGAGCACCAACTAATTCATCTACTTTCATCTCATCCGGGTGTTTCACGGTTTCAATAGCCGCGACTTTTGCACGGAAACGCTCGGGAAGAGTTCTTAAAATCTTACGAATGACCTTGGTTTCGGGGATCTTTTCACCCAAATTGGAACAAGTATTGACAATGTCTTGTAGACGAGTGTAATAATCGGTAAAGTTTTCATTCTCTTCCATATGAATAGAATCAAAACGACTCGTCAACATTTGTAGCTTTTGAACCTTAACAAGACTTGTTCCTTCGTGAGTGGTTTTAAGAGTATCCCAAATTTCTTTGGCGGTTTCACACGCCGAAATCCGAGAGAATTCGGTTTGATTTAAAGAGTTAAACAAAGCATTAATCCCCTTCCCACAGGATGAAAGTTCATTTTCGTCCTTAGTCCACTTAGTTCGAGGCTTGGGGACGGTAATAGTATCAACAACCTCGGTGGGGTGTTTCCATCCAAATTCCACCGATTGCCATACTCTTTCATCGATGGCAATTAGAAACGCCCTCATGCGGACTTTCCAATAAGCATAGTTAGTGCCATCGAAGAAAGGAGGTCGATTTATATTACCGCCCTCGGCCATTGTATGCAACCTATACCCTCTCTGATACCACTTGTAAGTTATGAACCCTAGGATCTAAAAGGTAATCAACACCTAGAGGGGGGTGAATAGGTGTACAATGGCTAATTAAAAATCTTAATGCGATTTTAAAGTAAAAGCGGAAAGTAAAATCAACACACCAAGATTTTTACGTGGGAAAACTCCGAAAGGAGTGAAAAACCCACGGGACCGATCACGCGAATAGAATCCACTAAGAAACAAATCAAGTACAAGGTGATATACCCACTACCCAACTCGATTTACCGAATCTTCGATGTAGATCTCCTTCGCCGGTCCTCAATCGCTTAGAATCCTCCAAACGATCACGCCGCAACTCCTTGCCGCGTCAACACTTCGAATCCTCCAAGTGTCCACCGAATCCACGGCCTCAACACGCGATCTTCGCACAAGCTCTCCGTCCGAGAGAGAACAAAGATGGTTTACGGTGATTTCAACTTTGTATTACCAAAGACTATGGGAAATCCCTTCTAATTCATCATTGAGTTGATTCACAAAGAAAGAATCATAAGAAAGAAACTAACATCAACTCAACGAACAACTAGAATAGAATACTCTCTTAGAAATAGGTCATCAAGCTTAAAAGAGAGTTTCTAGGGTTTGAAATTGATTAAGAATCAAAGCATATCGATCCTTGGACCTCCCATGGTCTATATATAGAGTTAGAAGACTTTGAAATAAAGTAGAATTCGAATCAGCCCTTTTTGAAATAGATTAGACTTCAAATCAACTGCTTTTGGAAATAATTTCGGGTCCAATGTCCGGTCTTAAGATAGATGTCCGGTCTTGCTTCTGTCCGGTCTAAGTTTCTTGTCCGGTCCACCCTTCCGTCAATATTTTCGCAATCCGTTAGGTCCGGACAATGCCTGATGATGTCCGGTCTAAAATTGCGTAGCATGAAAACTCAGCTTGCTGAGACCGGACATAAGCGAGATGTCCGGACATAAGAGAAAGATGTTCAAAGTGAAGCTCACTAGTTCCGGACAGCAGTAAAGTGTCCGGACAAGAATCACCAAATCACAGCTGACTATCTTACTGTGTCCGGACATTCATTAAGGACCGGACATTGACTATATATATTCAGGGTTTTGAAATCTTATCAGTTTTAAAGCATATTAAAGTCTTCTAACTACTATAGAATTAATGTAAATCATCATAAATTATCTTGAAGATATACCTGAGTTGCAGAACTCATCTGACAAGTCCTGGATCATCCAACTCTCTCTTGGTACACTTGATCTCCTCAAGACTCCGACATATTCACGAAATCTGCCAACCTAAAATATCCTTAACATCCCCGGGCTGGAACATGGTGAAGCTGGTGCTGAAGCTGATGACGGTGTCGGTGCAGATCCCCTCGGGCAATCTGACGGGAAGTGGCCCTCCTGGCCACAAGTGAAGCATCGGCCCTGGCTCTGCGGGCACTGTCGGGGATAGTAGGGGCCGCTGCAGATCACACAGCGCGGCGCCGGTCGTCGATCCGGTCCTCGCGCCGTCGTGGTACCTCGTCCTCGAGACTGGCTCCTGGGGTACTTCGGCGGCTTCCTTGAGTGCGTCTGACTCGCACCCTCACCTGCGGGCCTTTTGCTCTTGCCCCGATCCAAGCCTTCTTGCCGTTCCTTCAAAACCATCGCACCCCGCTCCACAATGAGAGCGCGGTTTACCACCTCTCGATAGGTTTGCAACCCAGACGACTGCACAAACCTAAAGATAGATGGCCGAAGTCCACTCTCAAAAATCCTGGCCTTGTCCTCGTCGTCCCGAACGACGAAAGGTACACAGTGTAGAAGCCTGGTGAACTCCCGCTCATACTCTGCCACTGTCCGCTCTCCCTGGCGCAAGCTGCGCAAATCTGTCTCCAACTGCCGTCGAACACTATCGGGGAAATAGTGCTCGAGTAGAAGTCCCTTGAACCTGGTCCAAGTCATCGCTGCTAAGTCGGTGCTCGGGTTCTCCTGAATGTCCCGCCACCCCTGATAGGCCTCGCCGTCCAGGTGGTGAGTGGCGAGCCAAACTCTGTCCCTCTCCTCAACAAAAGTGTCGCGAAAGAGCTTCTCCATATGCATAAGCCACATCTCGACTATCCAATGATCCACGTTCTCGCCATCGATCACACGTGGATTGCACCTCCTGAACTCATTGAGGCGGCTCATCAGTCGGTCTCGCTCTAGCCCCTCAACCAACGTCGGAAAACCGCTCCTCCCGGGGGTATCCGAACCGGCGGTGTCGTCGCCACTCTCTGCGTCGTGCCACGAGACGGCACAAAATGCGAATCGAGGTGCGGGTCGGCGCCCTCGGTGCCACCTCGGGCAGATGGCGGTGATGCTTTGGAGCCCTGGGCCTCCCGGCGGTGCCTGGCTGCGGAAGAAGGTCCTCAAGTCGCTTCATCCTCTCGTCCCGTCGGCGCGCCGCCCTCGCTCGCCGCTGGGTCGCCGCCGTCTGCTGAGCCACAAGGTCAGTGAGGACCGCCACCTGATCCCTCAGCTCGCGGACCTCGCTGGACTCAGAAGTAGCGGAGGTCTGAACCTCCTCCAGATGTGCCATGTCAGCTGCTCCAATAGACTGGGAGCGAGTGATAGGCATCAACACTGCAACACCATAAAAGCGCAAGTTAATAAAACCCACGCTATCGCAATCCCCACTCAGAAACCCAAATCATGCGAAAGTAAAGAAGTGTGCTTTCTACTAACTCCCGATGTTACGTTGTCGGCTGCCAACGTAAACCTCCGCGAAGCTAGAAGTTATACACTTCGATTAAACTCCAACTTTTTAGAGTTATAATAAAACCCAATCAAGTACTTTCGCTCACAAGTTAAATAGACCTCGTCTCTCGCGAGCCTATTTCCTATTATCCAACCAGCCTAAGGTTTGCTAGGTCCTCTAAGACGTCACCCTAGGCTCTGATACCATATTAATCTGTCACACCCCGGGATCGGCAGGACCTTCCCCAAAGCGTGCCAAGACCCGCCATATGCCAACACATACAAGGCGTCTAAATAAAAAACAGCGGAAATAAAGCAATAAAAGGCTACAACTAAGAATATCAGAGCCACATACAGCTATCCCTATCAACAAGTAGGATCTACAAACAAGTAAGGGAAAAAGAGGGAAAAAGAGAGTACTAAACTGAAACAAGTATGAAATAAATACAACCGAGTATCCAGTAGTACTAAGTACAAAGGGTAGCCTCTACAAAAGGTACAAAACTCTCATCCTCTCCAAGTAAAGCAAAAGGAAGGATGAACCACCTAGCGAGACTCCTCGTCGCTAGCCTGAAGCGACACCCTTGCCGCGATCCCTGGCCTCCCCCGCTGAAGGCACTGAAACACGTCAGAAAACAAAGGGCGTGAGAACTATAAACATATAGTTTCCAGTGGGCAATTGACACATGAGAATGCTCCACTAGGCCCAAAAGAAGTAATAGCACAAGTACTGAAATAGAATAACTGTAAGTAAAGCATAACTGTAAATGCTATGTAATTAACCCAAATAAACACATTATATGCTTTATCAATCCAAGATGTCAACTTTCAACAAGTATAATCTATTAAGTTCTCAAGTATACTTTAAAGGGAAAAGTGTGCCTATCAAGCATACTACATATGTCCAATACCATGCCACAAAATAACCAAGTAACCAAACTACTAAATTCTATCCAGTAGTGATGTCATGTTCTATTTCATATCGGATTATCTGCTCGTAGTTTAACTCATATAGGACCCACCCGAAGGCTGTCCGGCTAGTAGGACCCACCCGAAGTGTGACGCACTGAACTTTTGCAAATAGCAAGGTTCGAGTGTTAGATGTGAGATCTGAGCTTTTCCAGATTTTCTGGAGGGTTGTTGACTGTGTTCCGACCTATGGCACGTGTACCGAGGTTAGTGGATGAATCCCAAGCACTAAAATCCAAAAAGTTGAATTTTAGGTTGCTCTCGGATTTCGTGCAGGTGTACTGCACGGAAGAGTTCACCTGCACAAAGAATTGTTCTTTATCTGCAGTACGGGCGGATTCTGTACCGGTATGGGATGGCTGTTGGACACCAACCCGAGCCTCGGGTTTGGCGGTTTCGTGGGACTTGTACCGGTACAGGTTGGGTCTGTACCGGTACAGCCTGGCAGTTTTCGAAATTTGGAAACTGCAGGGGCTTTTGTGCGTTTGTGTCTTTCTATAACAGCACCCACGCCCATTGAGGGTCCTTTTGTGCTGTGAACCAGGGAGAGAGGAGGTAGGGAGCTTTTCCTTAGTCCTCTTTGGTTTTGTATGGATTTTGGTTGGTTTTTGAAGATTAAACCCTTCTCTTTTGTTGGCTTTTGCTCCTTGGTGGCACTTTCACCATTGTTGAGGACTTGAAGCTTGGAGAGGAGCTTGTTGGGAGGAAGATCTTCACTTCTAGAGGGTTATTATCCTTGATTTGGAGCTTTTGGAAGGTAAGCAACCAATCCTTCCCTCTAGATTTAGATTTGGGAGCTTTCTTTGTGTAGGAACCCTAGAAATGGGATTCTAGGGTTAGAATTGGGGATTTTCGATTCGGAGCTTTTAGAACCTAATTGATGGGTGTAGAACTCTCCTTTAGGCTGGATTTGAAGATCCATTGGGTCGATTTGAGCTTTGGACAAGATTTTCTTGATCAAAGGTAATTTTCACCTCTTTTCTATGTAAATTTTGGTGAATTTTGTTAGATGTTTATTCGATGCTTGTATCCCTTCAAATATTTATCTTAGGGTACTAGGAGCTTAGGGGGCAACTTCTGCTCAAATAAACGAAAAGGATTCGAAGCGTATCCTGGGTTTGATCTCACCGAAATGGGTGAACTCCTTCGTATCTTCCTTTGGGTTTTAAGATATGTTTATATGATAATTTATGCTCTCTAAGACATGCTAGAATTTATGAGAACATAAAAGGACTACGTTATGTATAGTGAAAATCATATGCTCTATGTAGTAGAGACTTATATGTTGTGTTGGGCATAGTCAACTATAGTTGAGACTTTTGTTTGTGCCACCATATGAAACATGCTAGAGTACGATTGTTGAGGTGAATCGTTGAGGGTACTTAGTGTTTGGATTACTTTTATAGTATCACACATGTTTATATCTTGACCCTTGTTAGAGACAAGTAAATAGAACTTAGTGTTCTTACCTTATGCTTTGGTAGATAAAGTATGTGGCTTTGTGACTTGGTAAGTAAAAGGTGTTGACCTTGATGTTAATGACATTCTAATTGAGTGAGATATATGCATGCATGAGACTTAGCATGTTTTGCCTAATACTTGTTGTAGACAAGATAATTGTGATAATGTAACATAATACAGACAAGAGCACTATGAGTTTAGTTGGCACTTTAATCCTAGTAATATGACTAGCGTTGGCATTTGCGAACTTGTATTCGATTTATGGATCAATGGACTATTCCATGTTCTAGACATGAGGAAGGTAATGTTAAGCCCTTGGGGCATTCTTATGTGAGCTATTGGCATGTAATATAAGTGTTTTTAAACTAACTAATTGCAATGTGATATTTGTACACTCTATCGTGGGAAAAGACATGTGTATTCTAGTATTATGATACTTGGGAATAATTCATAATTCTCTTGCTTATGGTATTGATAAGTATCTATTCGATAATTAGTGGAATTGTATGTCATAAACTCCTTGGAAATCTTGTTTAATGTAATGAATTATCCCAAATAGGATAGTGTCAATTGAGTTGTCCATGTCGTGAACATTATGTGTTTGGTAGAGACATACCACCCAATAGATGTAAACAAGTTGTGACATGTTGAGCTAAATTCCGACTGTAGAGTCGACGAGTGAGATTCCAAGTTTTAGACTTGATGATTGAGTATCCCAAGTAGGGACCCTATGTTATGATTATGCTCGTTGCCCTTATGCTCATTCGCACTCGCTTGGGAGGGTCATAACCTACAAGCCGGCACTCCGAAGTGGGCCTTTGCGATTCGTTCGCCGTACTTGTGAGGGTCGCTCCCTACAAGCTGGCACTTCGGAGTGGGCCTTCGCGATGCACTCGCCGTGCGGGACTGAGCACCGAAAGTGGGTTGCCGTGTTCTCGTGTCTCCTTTCTTGCGGGGAAAGTCGACGACCTCCACGGGGCCACCTAGGCATGGCACGAGCCGGGATGTTACCTTGGGTACATTCTGTGAGTTACGGGGAAGCCCCAAGGATCTATCTAGATTGTATCAAACAACACCTAGAGGGGGGTGAATAGGTGTATCGGCCAAAAACCACAATTCTCGATGCTTTAAAAAGGTAAATGCGGAAATTAAAAAGCACACCGAGATTTACGTGGGAAAACTCCAACTCGGAGAAAAAAACCCACGGGACCAACACGCGAATAACAATCCACTAAAAGAAAAGATTACAAGGTGATTACCGACTCCACGGACTTAACCTCTCTAACTCTCTTATGGATCTTCGCGCACTCCACCGAGTTGTCCACGATCACGTCCGAATCCACGAACGCCCACGTTCCGAATCCACGAAACGCCTTGCTTCGAATCCACGAAGTCTTCAATACGCCGAATCCACGACGCCACGCTCCGAATCCACGAAGTCTTCAATCACGCCGAATCCACGACGCCACCATGAATAGAATCATGAATATGGTGATCCTTCGTTGGAGTATCGATGAAAACCGAAGAAGAAAACTCCAAACGAATCGTAGATCAAATCGACATATAGAATAAGAATTACTATGTCTCGATTTGACCTAAAAGAGGCTATTTAGTAGAAAATAAGTTTTGAAGGAATTCCTAGCCTCTAGGGTTTCTCAAACATGTATTATGATGAAGTGCCCAAAGTTAGAGAACCCTAAGAACCTATTTATAGACTTTAGAATCAATTAGATTCGGATTAGAGAAAAATCAGATTTTTACCTTCTTGTACCGGTACAAAAACAGGGCCATTACCGGTAATGCAATGACGGAAGATTTTTCTGCGAAGGGCCATTACCGGTAATGGATTGATGGTTATACCGGTATAGCAACTTTTTTGTACCGGTACAAAACCAATTTTATACCGGTATAACTTTGTATTTTTGCTGAAATTTCACTTTTCGAAAACTACAAAGTTCCGATACAATTTCTAATCCGTTATACAATGATTTTATGATTCTAATGCCTATAACTAAGTATGAATCACCATAACATGAATTAAAAACTTACCTAGGCATCGTGATTCTCATCGTGAGCCAATTTCGCTTTCTTTGAAGTCTTTGATTCTTCACCGTTCTTCGATCCGCTCCGATCCTTCAAGACTCCGACTCAATTCACGAAACTTGCCAACACAAAATCCTTAACAATCTCCCCCTTTGGCAATTTCGTGACAAAACACAAAAGCTCACCAAAATTACATCATAAAGAGAAACGAAGTTCAATGTCATCACCAAAACATTAAACTTCTCGCGTGTAATCCAAATACAATTAAGATCCAAAAATACATCAAAAACTCCTAAAACAAACTCTATGACTTAGACACAACTAGGAGTCTTGAAGTCTTGATGTCCTGCAAAACAATTTCAAACGAAAATAGACAATCAAAATATTAGTCAATCAACAATCTCGTTGTTCTCATCTTCTCTTCTCCTCTTCTCCTCTTTTCTTTGTCCTTGTTCCATCAACTTTTCAAATTCTTTCCTTTGCTCAAAAATACTTCCTTCTCCCTCCTTAATCATTTCTCCCTCTTTGTATATGCATCTCCCCCTACGTGTATGCACTATCAACTCCCCGTACCGTAGTCCATTCTCCCCTTTTTGTCAAAAATTGCCAAAAAGAAACAGAGATAGAAAGAAACACAAACTAAACAGAGAGTAGTTAAATCATAGTTACAAACCGAGATGCATAAGAAAAGATAAACATCAAGAAAAAAAACATAAAGAAAACTAAACATGATCCTAAGATAGGCAGAAAATCAGCAATAACAGAGAAGTCGAGGCAGAAGTCACTCTGTCGCCTCGTCATCGTCATCATCTCCTCTAGCAGGAGATCCAGAACCGGCAGTCTCTGGGCCGACACCAGGCAGGAACGGCTGGCGAGATACAGAGCGCTGATAGGATGAGGTCGATGGAAAGATATCATCATGCGTGCAACCCATCTTCTCCAAGATCCTCTTCATTCCTTTCTCCAGACTCTTGAATCCCTTCTTTAGAAAACTTACTTCCTTCGTGAGTTCACCCATGTCACGATGAAGTGTGTCCAAAGTGACTGCACTTCCTGACCTAGAGGACCCTGCAGGCGGTGCACGCTCTGCTCGTCGTGACGGTGGAGGTGGAGAAGGCAAAGACTACTCGATGCCGCAGCGTGGAGCTCCCTTGGTCTCGAAAGTCTTCAAGGTGCTCACAGACTTTGCCCAAGTCACCGCATCAATCGAACCCAGTCCAAAGTCATACTTAGCACACTCAGTGTCTACTCCGTTTGCGCACAAAATCCGAGTAATCAGCAGGGGATACGGAAGTAGATCGCGCTGTGTAGAGGACTGAATCACATGCACCATTCGCTGCCATATCAGAAAAGGGATGTTCATGTTTACCCTCTGAGTCTGCTCAGGCTGTCCAAAGAGATAGAGCAATACAAAGCGTTCCCAGCCAAGCCTCTTTGTCCCAATAGTAGGTTGAACATTGTAGCACATAATCAGAGACAAGAGATGATACTCAGGGCGCAAGTCCTTGGACTCCAACAATGCGCGATCCGTGCGAGTGCCCGGCTTGCAGATGGCGGCAACCACGGTCTCCCAATCGGTCGACGACTGAAGTGGCCCAGCTGTATAATGAAGCCCCGTAGTATCAACTTCCATCCCCAACAACTCACCAATATCATAGGGTGTGACTGTGAGCTTCTTTCCGCGCACCGAAGTCTCAAAAACATAGGTTCCTGTCTCTTCATCCTCAGCTAGAACTAAGCCCCGCAGATAGAATTCCCGAATAAGCTCCACACAGAAAGGTGAGCGAGCTGGAACACGACCAACCGGCTCAATAGGGACTCTAAGCAATAAGCGACCAAAATCAGGAACCTGCTCTGTGAGCTCCATGAAGTTGACGTGCCGCTCTGCAATGCAGGAACGAGTAGAGAAGGCTCGAGCCCTCGCAGGAGGAACCTCAGCATCCCTCTTGGCTCGACGCTCCCCGGTAGCACCACCTCCGCGTGATGACTCACCGGAATGCCTTTTCCCTTGTCGGGACGGAAATGTGCTCGACAGCCTTCTTCCTCTTCTTCTTCCCTCTTCGCTTGATAGCTCGGGTCCGATCCTCCGACTCTTCAAAGAAAGACGTGTCCTTTTAGAGACACTTCGCCGGCCTCATCGCCACGGCGACCACCTCCCGTGGCCATGAGCACCAAAAGCACCAAGACTAGCGAAAACGCCATTTTCCTACATATAGAAAGTAGCCGAAAATGAACAAATCCTGAAAAATGTTCTAAAAATTCTGAAAAATGCACCAATAATCTCAGAATAAATAATAATGCAATATCAAACTTAATTCATGCAGAAAATTTCATCAAATTTGGCACATTTTCAAAAATCCCGAAATTCCACCAAAAATGAACCCTAGAACATAAATCTGAAAAAAAAATAACGGATTTTAATGTGTTCTAAGTGTTCTAGATGCAAGAATATATGTCCAATCATTGATTTATAGCAAAAAATTGCATAAAAAACGAACAAAAACAGAGATCAAACAATTTTTCCCGAAAAACTAATATTTTAGAACCCTAGAGCATAAATCCGTCAAAAATACCGCAAACTAAGGTGTTCTAGGTGTTGTAGATGCAAGATAATCAGTTCAGATAGTGAATTACAGCAAAAAATTGCATCAAAAACAAGTAAAATCTGAGATCGAACTCTTGTCCCGGAATATTAAAAAAATGCAAAAAAAAATCGGGTTTTACCTGTGATCCGAGCTAAAGACAAGTTGTTTGAGAGGGAAATCGAGTAGATCTGGAGGAGAGGACCTCAGGGGGATTTTAGAGAGAGAAAGAGCCGGGTTTGAATGAGTGTAGAGTGAGAAAAATGAATTCTTACCTATAATATCGCGCGTTACAAGATTTTATACCGATAGGATGAATCAGACAGATAAAAACTCGTAATTTCAAAAATAGCCTTTTTCATGCGTAAATTCATAAAAATCAAATTAATTTTAAAAATTAATGATTTTACATAAAAAATTATTATGATGACAGTAAAATATTCTATGATTTCAAAAGACATCATATCATCAAAATTTGATATTAAGAACAATCAAAATTATTTAAATCATCAAGATGCGAATTGATAAATAATAATTTTCTAGAAATTTGTCCAAATTGACACCATTTCGTCGCAACCCGCTCAAAATAGAGATTTAACTAATATAGCACCGGGGGTGGCTCTTTGAGCATCTTTTTCAAAACTATCACCTTATATCACCGAAAAATTCTAAAATATTCAATTTTTTTCAACCTTTTTCGGTTTTTCTCATAATTTCTCACGTGGTAGCTTCACACACGGGACGACGGGTGGTAGCTCTTTCCTACATGTGGTGGTAGTTTTCACACTCCTTTCTCGATGTAACTCTTTCCACATCTTTTAAACTAAGGAGTTTCTTCTTTTTCTTTTTTTTTAAATAAAACAAACTCCCCTCAATTAGACAATCTCACAATTGAAAATAATTTTGACGAATCTTAGTCAATTAGAAAATATCCATCAATTATATTCAACATTCACTACCAAGATGGATTAAATACAAAGTGATTAAAATTAATTTCAAAATTTTGATGAAGGTATGTAAAAAGAAATCACATAATAATTTATCGTCAAAATAATGAAAAGTGAAGTAAAATCAATAATTAATATGAATTTAATTCAATTTGAATTGACTTTAAATATCGGTTAATTCTCTTTGAAAAACCTTTAATCTCTCTACTTTAAAGATTTTCAAACATCTCACTTCTCAATAAAAACTCCCCAAAAACCTTTCCTTAAAAAGATTTTCAAAATAAAATTTTAACCAACAAACCTCGTCTTAACATGTAATGCAATGATAAAAATATGCAACATGCACCAATCAAAGCATTATAAAAATAAAATAAGCTAAGACGAGGAGCAAGGAAAGATATCACCTTTCCGGATCCAAACTTGCCAGATCTTTGGTTGTCTTGGCTTGTCGACGTTAGGTACAAGTTGTTTCGACTTTTGATCCACCGTTGGTCCTTTCGAAGCAAGTTTCTTCGATTGATGTAGACGTTGGGACTTAGAGATCCGGTTTGCTTGTTGTTGATTCTTTGAAACCCAAACCGCTTGTGTCTTCGACTTAGAAATCCGGTTCGGTTGTGGGTTCGGTCGATATTGACGTTGAGGCTTAGACTTCCGGTTTGCACGAGGTACTCGGCCAAATTGATTTCCAATTTGATTCCGTGGGGGGAGCCGAGTAGAGGAAGGTGCCGATTTAGATTTCGGTGTTGCCGATCGATTATCCGTTGTCTTGTTCGGGCAACACTTTTTGATGTGTCCCTTGACGCCGCATCGATGACACACCTTCTCTTTAAAGGTCGTTGAGACTTTAGATATCGACTTTAACTCCTTCTCAACGTATGTCCGTTCATATCCGAGGCCCAACTTGTTCGTTTGACCTAACCCGAGCATGTTATCCAACTTTTTCGAACCCGAGGAAAATTGTTGAAGATCCGATTTGAGTTGATGAACTTGCTTGGTTAACACTTGATTGGATGTGTAGGTTTCCTTAAATTGTTGCTCCAAAAATCCAATCTTATCCCTATAAGATTTCATTGTTAATTCCGATTCTTCTAGCTTCTTTTGGAGGACCGAATTGATATTCAAAGTTGATTCCCGTTCCTCCTCAAGAGCTTCATTCATGATCCTCATATTGTTGTTATCTTCTTCAATCTCCAACAAACGACTTTCCAACTTCTTATTGAATTTAGCCATCTTTTTCGATTCGATAAGAAGTTGGTTGTATGCTTCGACTATATTCTCGTCGTTCGATTCCTCCTCACTTTCGCCATTCTCGCTCAAAGACCCATGCGAAGAGAGAGAAAGATTTGAGTTAGAAACAATAGATGATAAACAAGCAACATTAGAAGACGGAGGAAATGTAGAATTAGCGATTAAAGCCGTATGATCCTTTTCTTCATCACTTGATGATGATCCGTTTGAAGAAGAGTCATCCCAAGTTTTCGTTTTAGCTTGCAAAGCCTTCGGTTTATACGTCTTCTTCGAAGGACAATCCGTTGCGATATGGCCGTAGCCTCTACACTTGAAGCATTGGATTTCCCCTTCGAATTCATCTTTTTCATTCGAAGACTTTGCAAGTTTTTTATCTTTCAATTTAGAATTAGAAGAAGGTTTAGAAAAAGATTTTCGCGTCGAAGATGAAGCATCGTTCTTCTTTCGGAAATTCCGGCGAAAGTTCTTCGTGAGGAGCGCCAATTGTTGTTCAAAATCCGCAAGCGTAATATTTTCGTCGGAATCCATGTCGTCGTCTTCTTCCTTTGTTGATTTGAGTGCCATCCCTGTGCTTTTAGAAAAAGACTTGGAAGAAGATTGATTAGTAGGAAAAGTCATCTCATACGTTTGTAAAGCGCCTACTAATTCTTCGACTTTCATCTCGTCCGGATGCTTAACCGTTTCGATCGCGGTAACCTTTGCCCGAAAACGTTCCGGAAGAGTTCGAAGAATTTTTCTAACAACTTTTGACTCCGGGATTTTCTCTCCCAAGTTAGCGCATGTATTTACTACGTCTTGTAGACGTGTATAGTACTCGGTAAAGGTCTCGTTTTCATCCATGAAAATCGAATCAAATTTGCTTGTAAGCATTTGTAATTTTTGGACCTTTACTAAGCTTGTTCCTTCATGCGTAACTTGTAGAGTATCCCAAATCTCTTTCGCGGTTTCACAAGCCGACACGCGAGTAAACTCCGTTTGAGACAAGGCATTAAATTGTCACGCCCCGGGGTCGGCAGGACCTTCCCCAAAGCGTGCCCAGACCCGCCATATGTCAACACATACAAGGCGTCTAACTAAAAACAACGAAATTTAAAACAATATAAGGCTACAACTATGAATATCAGAGCCACAACTAAACAAGAACCAAACCACAAGTAAACGAAAGTAAAGTGTCTAAATCACTAACAAAGAAATAGAGAGTAGTACACTGTTAACATCATAACCTCTCAACTACACAAAAGTGGTGGTCTCTATACAAGGTACAAACACTCCTTCTCTCCAAAATAAAATAAGAGAAAAAGAAAACCACCTATCCAAAACCCTCTCACAAGCCGCTATCCCGAGGCAACTCCTTTGCCGCGGTCCCGAGCCTCCCCCGATGCAGAAGGCACTGAAACGAGTCAGAAACAGGGGGCGTGAGAACTATAAACATATAGTTCCCAGTGGGCAATTACTGACCTGCACAAAATTGCTCCACTAGGCCCAAAAGAGAGTAATATAAGTACAGAAATAAATAACTGTAAATAAAGCGTAACAGAAAAGCTGAATAATTAACCCAAGGTAATTATATTACATGCTTTAATCTACCCAATAGCCAACTTTAAACAAGTATATTAAAGTAAGTTCACAAGTATACTATAATAGAAATGAAGTCCTATCAAGTATATTACTATGTCCAATACTATATCACAACATATATATCCAACTACTAATCTAAGTTAAGTAGTGATTATCCTTTAGTATAGAAAGACGATGTTCAATCTCAATTTGGGATCTACACAAGTGCAATCCCGCTTGCGCCCCCTAAGTGTCGTGGTAGCCCCAACATCCCCGTAGGAATGAGTCTAACCAATTCGGCCCCATAGGTTTCTCAATACCGCACGTGCGAATACATCGCAAAGGCTAACTCCGGAGTGCCGGCTTGTAGGGAGCGACCCTCACAAGCATGTGCGAAGAGCACAAATGGCAACAAGCAAGTCCAAGTCCCAAGTCCCACACATGGCAAATGTCACTAGCAACCCTAAGGTCTAGTACAACAAATTCTCATGACACTAGAATTTCTATGTCAAGTTCATTCACGAGCCTAATGCCGCTTGATGACATTAGCTCACTATTCTACACTTTTGATGCCAAGCCAATGCCGCTTAATGACAAGGGCTTTTCTCCTATATCATGTATAGTTCTATGTTCTCAAACACATGTCAAAGTCCTCTCAACACATAGTTTCAAGTTTCCCAATAGAATGCTACAAAGCTTCAGCTCTCACATGCATACGTCTCTACTATATAGAGTAAAATTGCGTTACACATAACATACGTATCTTAAGCATTCTAAAATTCACAAATAAATCAAATAACATGAAAATGCACTAATTTCCATTTAACCATAGGCAAATAAGCACCAATGAGAATTTCTCATTGTGCTAGGTGAGGCCAAACCCACCGTCGCTCCAAGCGTCGCTTCGAACCGCTAACGAAGCTTCGATTCCTACTCCTAGTACCCTACAAAGTAGATCCTAGGAGTTACAACCTCAAGAGATAAGTCTTGAGTTCAAACTTTAAGCTTCTATGTAGAGAGTAAGGAAAAATTCACCTTAGAGTAAAAATCCTTCTCCAATCCTCAAATGGAGGTGAGATCTCTTCCAAGGCAACCTAAACAAAGGTTCTAAACCAATTAATTGGACTCTAAAAGCCCTAGGTTGCAAATCCCCAAAATATACCCTAATCTACAAAAACTAGGGTTTCAACAAGTAGAAAGCTTCAAAATCCGAAACTAGAGGAAATAGAGGTGATGCCTACCTTCAAGAAGCTCACAAACAAATTCCAAGTCCACCAAACTTGAAGATCTTTCCCTCAACTTGCTCCCAAACCAAGCACCAAGCTTCATCCATGGTGGAGGATGCACCAAGAAGCAAAAGAGAAGAGAGAAGGGTTAGACCACCAAAGAGCACCCTAGACCCAAGAAATCAAAGGAGGAAAAAGGGAGAGCTCCCTACCTCTATCTCTGAAGGGCTCAAAATGAGCCCTAGGGGAGCAGTGGCATATGTATAAAGCAACAAAATGCCAAACAAATTCCCTCAGCTGGATTTTCAAAATCACAAATTTGTACCGGTACTAATCCGCTTTGTACCGCAGATAAACCTCATAAACAAAGAAACCCGAGCCTCGGGTTTGTCCAACCGCTCATCTATACCGGTATAAATCTCGGCTTGTACCTAAGATAGCCACCATTTTGTACCTAAGATAGCAACAATTTTGTACCGGTACAAAAGCTCAAACTCAACCCGAGAGCAACCTAAAATCCACTTTTTGGACTTTAGTGCTTGGAAATCATCCACTAACCTCGTACTCGTGCCATAGGTCGGAACACAGTCAACGACCCTCCAGAAAATCTGGAAAAGCGCAAATCTCACATCCACACTCGAACCTTGCTATTTGCACAAGTCCAGTGCGTCACATTCACCCCTCCTAAAAGGAGGTTTCGTCCACGAAACTCAAAATTAAAGTCATACCTCATGACTCCATCTGAAAGAGATGGGGATAGCGCTCTCGAAGCGCACTCTCTAGCTCCCACGTGGCCTCCCGCTCCTCGTGGTTGCTCCACAGGACCTTCACATAAGGAAGCTCCCGGTTCCTCAACTTCTTCACCTCGCGAGCTAAAATCTTCACGGGTTGCTCCTCGAAGCTCAAATCGTCCCTCAGCTCCAATGGTGTAGCATCCAAAACATGAGCTGGATCATGTACATACATCCGAAGGACCGATACATGAAATACGTTGTGTACCCCCAATAGGTTCGGCGGCAGAGCAAGTCTATACGCTACCGGGCCCACACGCTCCAAAATCTCATACTGTCCAATGAAACGGGGGCTCAACTTACCCCGAATCCCGAATCTCCTGACTCCTCTGGTCGGCGAGACTTTCAAAAAGACATGGTCTCCAATCTGAAACTCCAAGTCTCGTCGACGTCTATCAGCATAGCTCTTTTGCCTACTCTGGGCTGTCAACAACCGCTCCCTAGCAATGCGAACCTTGTCCTCTACTTCCTGGAGCACATCTGGGCCTAAAGCCAAACTCTCACCAACTTCACTCCAATGAAGTGGCGATCTACATTTCCGTCCATAGAGTGCTTCAAATGGCGCCATCTTGATGCTTGCTTGATAACTGTTGTTATAAGCAAACTCATCCATCGGTAGATGCTGCGACCATCCTCCCTGGAAGTCGATCACGCAGGCTCGAAGCATGTCCTCGAGTGTCTGTATAGTACGCTCTGACTGCCTGTCACTCTGAGGGTGGAAAGCAGTGCTGAAATCCAGTCGAGTACCCAAGGCGTCCTGCAGACTCCTCCAAAAGTGTGACACAAAACGTGTGTCCCTGTCCTATACAATCGAGGTAGGTACTCCGTGAAGTCGCACAATCTCATCCAAGTAAACCTGTGCGAGTCTCTCTCCAGTCCAAGTGGTATGGATGGGTATGAAATGTGCCGATTTCGTCAACCTATCCACGATCACCCAAATAGCGTCATGCCCGGCCTGGGAGCGAGGCAATCCCATCACAAAGTCCATGGTGATCTTCTCCCACTTCCACACTAGAATCGGTAAGCTCTGTAATTTTCCCGCGAGAACTCTATGCTCAGCCTTCACTTGTTGGCAAGTTAAACAACGAGCTACAAACTCGCCAACATCCTTTTTCATCCCGGGCCACCAATAGTGTAGTTTCAAATCCTTATACATCTTGGTGCCTCCCGGATGTATAGCATAAGGTGCACAGTGTGCTTCTAGAAGAATCTCATCTTTAAGTGTCGGTTCTGCCGGTACACAAATCCGCCCACGGAATCTCATCAAGTCACGACCATCCAAAGTAAAGTCCCCGGTGCAACCATCAATCATCTTTGCTCGGATCTTTAGCAACTCCGCATCAAGAGCTTTCTTTTCCTTGATTCTTTCCAATAAAGTAGGTGTTAGTTATATGCCCTATAAGCCAATCTCTGTCATAACTTAAAGGGATAATATCAGTGTACTTTTCTTTTATGATTAAATCTGGCATTCTTCATTCATATTATTGCCAAATGCATATTTATGAATCGTCCATAGAATTAATAGTAGAAGAATTAACTTTCTAAGAAGTTAGAAATTTGAGACATATATTCTTCTGTAATTAATTCTTAAATGCTCCTGATCATAGGATTATCACGAGGGCGGTGGTAAATCCGGATAGATCAGTGTATGCTGTACTTCCCGTATGGGATGACGAGTCTCAAGTTATTAGTGTGGTGACACTAGAGTAAGCATACAGGTGAATGTTGGAGAACAATTTCACTGAGCGTGACCAACTATAAACAATCACATGGATGTCTACTCACTCGTCAGTGAATTGTTCCATACTGTAGTAATGTGAGTGATCCTTTGACCTGAGGCACCACGGTTATCTTGCGTGTGGGTTATTGTAGTTTGACTGTGTAAATACTTATACCCTAATCATGGGTTAAGTCAACACATGTTGGCTGCAGTGGGTCATACGTGGAGGTAGGTGTGTGTCAAGATGGAATCTATCACCCGCGGTAGAGAGGTAATTGTCCTATGCTCTCTGTTTTACAAGTCCTTGGCCAAGGCAGTATGATTTTATGGAAAGGAGTTTCCATATTAAGTGTTAATCAGATAAGGCATATGATTGAGTAATGTGGTTTGACGAGTTATCCATAACCTCGACTCAATCGGGATAAGTGATAGAAGGATTTTACCACACGGTAACTACACTTAGAGGTTCTGTCTATTATTAATTCTACTTGGATTGCCGCGATATACTGCTAGGTGTCACTCGTGGATTGTGGGACCCATGAGAGTAATTAAGACATTACACTCTGGGAGAGCCAAAAACGTTTTGGTCCATCGAAAAGAGTTCCGATGGTGACACTAAAAGAGTTTAGTGTCACATCTCACTACCAGGTAGAATTGAACCTATGTGGTCACACACAATAAAGGCTGCGTGTGATCTAGTGCTTGGAGAATTAATAGAGACTATTTTGCTAAAGT
The DNA here is from genome assembly GCA_025177825.1 of Aechmea fasciata. Taxonomy (NCBI): domain Eukaryota; kingdom Viridiplantae; phylum Streptophyta; class Magnoliopsida; order Poales; family Bromeliaceae; genus Aechmea; species Aechmea fasciata. The sequence goes on along the minus strand of CM045928.1, from coordinate 13,972,010 downwards.
AGCAAAGCAAGAATTTAGTTGCTAAGGTGGTTAGTAAAAACTCTAATTGCAAAAGATGAAATTTGTGTAGAGTGACCTAATACTAAATTTGATTTAGTATGAGGGCTTATGTGCAATAGTTGCAACAACTTATGAAGTGAAAAACTCTCTTCGTATTTAATCCTTTTATTAAATGTTAATTGGGAGATGAAGACAAAGAGAGAGAGAAAGAGAACGAAACTATACATATTAATTGTATTATTAATGGAGAAGAAAAGTGAAAACGTTTTCCTTTCCTCTCTTCTTCTCTACGCACATCAAATGAGAGAAGTTAACTCTTCTCTCATTTATGGTGAACGTTTTATTTCTTTCTCTCCTCTCCAAATTTGAGAGAGAGGTGCTTTATTAATTAGTGAAACGAATGTTTCATTAATTATGATAACGCTCCTCCATCTCCGCCTCGTCTTTCTGCCATGCCTATAAATAAAAGCATCTCTCAATGATGAAAATATATAGGTGATTTGAAATAGAATACCAAACAAAGAGAGAAAGCTTTTCAATTATAAATCTCTCTTTTAATCATAAGAGAGTGGTCTCCTATATTAATTGGTCTCTATAGTTAATCTTCTTGAAATTGCTAGCACAATTTTGAAGATTAATTTTTCTCCACATTAACACGAGATCACGAAAGGAGTTTCGAGATTACACTGTGATTGTGTGAAGCATAGATCCCGGAGCAGTCTTGTGTGGATACACATAGAGGCCGAACATTTGTGCGGCTCAAAGGACCAGAAGTTCAGATCCACATCAACCGTGAAATAATTTCGGTAATTTGCACAGGTTGAAATTCAAACCCTTCTTCTAATTAGATTAGAATAATAATTTTGTGTGTCACACGAGATAATCTTGGTACATATATATATACTAATATCATAAATGTTATGATATTATAGTACATGAGATTGGATCATATTTTATAAATAAAATTTATTTTCGCTGCATTAAATGCACATGCAGATGCATATATTTTCTTACAGTAGGTTGCACCACTAATGTCATCAACCTCATAGGTGTGTCAGGAGTCACCACCTCCAACTCTAACCGCTTCATCTGCTCGATCAACGGCGGTTGAGTAACTATCATCATCGCTAAGTTTTCCGTCGATTTCCTACTTAGCGCATCAGCCACCACGTTAGCCTTGCCTGGGTGGTAAAGTATCGTCAAATCATAATCCTTGAGGAGCTCCAACCATCTGCGCTGCCTCAGGTTCAATTCCTTCTGAGTGAACAGGTACTTTACGCTCTTGTGATTCGTATACACTTCACACCGCACGCCATAAAGATAGTGGCGCCATAGCTTCAGTGCGAACACTACAGCCGCCAACTCCAAATCATGTGTAGGATAATTCCTTTCATACTCCTTCAACTGGCGAGAAGCATACGCGATCACCTTTCCGTCCTGCATTAACACGCAGCCCAATCCGCTAAAGGAAGCATCGCTATAAATCACATACCCTGCTCCAGCAACTGGCAAGGTCAGGATTGGCGCGGTAGTTAATCGCAGCTTCAACTCTTGAAAGCTCTTCTCGCACGCTTCATTCCAAATAAACTTGGTACCTTTATGCGTGAGTCTCGTGAGGGGAGTAGATAACTTAGCAAATCCCTCAACAAACCTCCTGTAGTAGCCGGCCAAACCAATAAAACTCCGTATCTCTGTGACACTCGTCGGTCTTGGCCAATCCTTGACGGCTTCAATCTTCTTGGGGTCCACGGCTATACCTGATCCCGAAATCACATGGCCCAAAAACGCCACCTCTCTAAGCCAGAACTCGCATTTCTTCAACTTGGCATAGAGTTTCTGTCACGCCCGTGCCCGCCAATTTGGTCGGATTCGGGCGCGTCGAACAGACCGCCGAACGGACAGAGTTTCCCCTGTACGTTCAAGGCGTCGCAATCCATACAATTACAAGAGGTTCCAAAAAGGAATAGATATCACAATCAGATTGCATGAGGAAGTATCATAAACATAAAACAGCTACTTGCTATTACAACCATTCGTCTCGATTTAGAATTTTACATTAACTTTAAACTTTAAACTTCCTAATACAATCTAGTTATTACAAATTTGATTACAATTTGTTCTCCCTTGCTATACCCCTAAGCTCATTAACCGGGGTACTTCTATCTCTCGGTCTCCCGGTAGGGCGCTATCTACCGAGCTACGCCTTGCCTCGCGCCGCTCGCTGCGCCGCTCACGAACATACCCGTACTCCCCAAAAACGCAACACGGGGTGAGAACTATTGTCCATAGTTCTCGTGGGTACGGCCACCCAAGAGAACAAATTTCGACCAATAGGTCCAAGGAGGCACCTGAGATATGTTAGTCCAAAAACATATATAGACATATAATTTGCAACTAACATAAAAACCTGCCTCACAAATGCAATATGCAAATCATTCTTTAGCTCTTAGCTTTTCTTTACTTTATTGCTATTCTTTAATTTAGCCGTTGCATTCTTAAACTTAGCTATTCATTAGGTTAGTATTCTCATTCTTGCTCTTTACTTTTGGCACTTATGCTACTTAGCATGTACTTCTAAGGTCCACTCTACCTTAGCTCACTATGCCACCCGACTCGGTCTTGAGTCAATCAAATGCGGATAATCCGCCCGCTGTCTAGCCCGAGGTGTTGGACGTCTCACAACTACCCCAGCTGTCAACAGCCTACCGCCCTCTGTGACTCAGCCTCGGAGCGGCGAAATCGTCGCACACGCTCGTCACCCTCAGTGGTGTCCCAACTCTGGAACGGCTCGAGTCACCTGACATAGCCATTCTGGTGGCGAACACGGCGTACTTACCCAGCGTGGACTAAAGTCGTGACCTTACCATCTGGCGGCGAACTATCGCATCACACCCAACAATGGATCGAGTCACTTCCCGGCCACGCGGCGCACGTATCGTACTTACCCGGAATGGTTTCCAAACTCATGGTGTCAACACTCATGGCGGTCGATCCTCACCCGCTTAACCGTGATCGAACTCATTTTGGCTCACCCACCCGGCGGCGAAATCGTCGCACAACGCCACGTTAGTGGTATAGCTCGGACGGCGAAATCGTCGCACACGCCCCCTCTGGTGCACATATCACGGATTCCATGAATCCGTTTCACTTAGCTTGAGGGTTAGCTAGGCCCTCAAGAGACGACCCTCTAGGTCCATTGTCTTTACCTCCTAGGTCTACTTGACACTAGGGTTCACTCTTTATCACATAACCTAGGTTGACTTAACTCTAGGTTCAATGTCATTCCAACTCGACCTATGTTTATTAACACTAGGTCCACTATCTTCTTTATCCAACCTATGTCCTTGACACTAGGTTCACTGTTCTTTACCTAGATCCATATGACTCTAGGTTCACTACAACCTATGTTCTTTACACTAGGTTTGATGCCACACTCCTAGGTCCATTGACTCTAGGTTTACTATAACCTATGTTTATTAACACTAGGTTAGATGCCACTCGATCTATATGTGTATTTAGTCCATGATTCACATTCTTATACTTGGCATTCATATACTTAACATTCTTATGTTAACCATTCCATTTACATGCACATGATTATCTCTAGCATGTACTCATTATGCTAAGCATGCATTTATTCATACATTTTATTTAGCATCTAGTTCATATATCAACTTAGCATGCATCTCATGTATTTGCAACTAGACTCTAGTTCATGCATTTATCTAGCATTTAACTCATGCATTCTCTTAGCATTTAACACTATGTTCTTTAACATGCGTTTCTATACTTGCAACATATGTCAATTATATGCATCAACTTGAAACCATTACTCTTAGACATATTTAGGCGACCTAGTCGCTTCGGTAAACACAACCCACCTCAATTCGCACTCCGATTGCTCGTCGACACTTGCAATCGGCCGCTCGCGGCACTCTTGACCCGGTTCGGCTCGAACTCTTGCACGACCAACCAAACGGTCTCCGAATTGCAATCCGAGACTTTGTGCCGTTGCCCCACGCCTTTAAGTTGCCCCCTTCCGTTTTCATGAATTTAGGGCTCCTATCTTGCGTCTTTGACATCCGGTATGAATATATTAAATAATTAATATTTTTGTACTCGCTCGTCGGATCACCGAACCGAGCGCGCCAACGCGTTCGTTAGGCCCCCAATTAGGTTTCTATGGGGTCAAATGAGATCAAACTCATCTATTTACAAAAACCCCATTTTGGAGCCCTAGGTTTGCACTTTCGCAAAACCCACCGATTTGATCCCTAGAACAAGCAATAGAGAGCTTGTCTAACCTCTAGGAACTCATCTAAGAGCATTAGAGCCATCCATAGGGTGCTTAGAGCAAACCCTAGAAATCCACCATTAGAGCATCATAATGAAAACCATGGATTTCATGGAGTTCATGGTCTCCACATAGTTCTAAAGCTTACAAGAAGCTCAAAACTCTAAATCTAGGGTTTAGAAACCCATTATCTAAGGATCTACCATGAGAGGAGGCTAAAGCTTACCTCTACAAGCTTGCCCCGAGCTTGTGGGAGAGGAAGAAGATGACCAAGAGGATCTCCATCATCATCTTCTTCATCATCTCCATCTTCTTCTTCTTCTTTCTCTCCTTTTCCTTCTCTTTCTTTCCTTCTCTTTCTTTCCTTTCTTCTTGCTGTCGAACGAGAGAGAGAGAGAGGGAGCCGAGGAGTGAGAGAGAAAGAGAGTGTTTAAGACACTCTATACTCTCATCTCATGCCAAAAATGCTAATAAGTCCCTCAACAATGCACCCTATGCTACAGCCCAAAGTGGGCAATTTCGGTCTCGTAGACCTGGTCTCCATGTGTACGGGGTCCGACTCAAGTACCTTCGCGAGTCCCATCGCGCGTGGGATCCGGACCACCACTCGGATTCGGATCCCGTAGGCGGACTTTCCAGACTTAGCCAAATTTTCGACTTCGCAGGGTGGACCGGTCCCTGGCCTCCCGATCCGGATCCCGAAAGGTAATTTTCGGGACTTAGCCATTTTTTCACTTTTCACCGTTTCTTCTCCGTTTCAACTCACTTTTGACCCGTTCGACCTCCGATTCGTTTCAAATCGAACCGAGACTCTCCAAACATGATTTAGATCATGTCCACATCATTATCTCATCCGCGCAAGTGTCGGATTTAGCTCGTGGCCCAAGATAGCCTTTCGGGCTCCGTTCTTGCACCTAGTGCACCGAAAACACCCGAAAGCTTACAAACTTCACGGGAACCATTCTTATGGCCTTCTAAGCCAACATACCTCGTGACTTCATAACTTTAGAAGTTCGGGGTGTTACATTCTCCCACCTTAAAAGAGTTTCGTCCGCGAAACTTACTTGTCTCCATCAATTCGTAACCCAACTCGATTTTTCGAGTAATCAGGGGTCCAATGCACTTTTCAGCTTCGGAGTGGCATTTCTTTTATCGGAATTATCCAAAGGTACACTACGAAGATTGTGAGACTAGTCCCACTCACTTTTGCCAATCATATCCTTAAAAGTGCATTACGGCTCAACTTCACTTCTCCCATGGCTTTCACTATTTAAGTGTCTCGTAGAGACCACTTATCTTAAACTTTCACTTTCCTCGGCTAATTCGGCCTCGTTGCCGCAACCAACTCACACGAACGCTTTGTTCGTGACTCGAGGCCAACTCATCAATAGAGTTACCGGCCAAGTCATTCTCCTCAATCTCTATGGGTGGACCAATAGTCACAAACCCAACGTCGGCCTATAGCCTAAACCTGTCTCGACTACGCTTAGCGCTTCCTTGTTACTAGCGTAGACCCAATCAACATACTCGGGCGAAATTTTCACTCTGGAATTCGCACACACTCCAACCAGGAGCTATCAAGACCCCAAACCATATTAAATTCTCGGGTTGGGTCACAACTGCACTCTCAGTGCATTTTCGATCTTGAGATCCAAACACGTGGCATTTCCACGTCCTCGGGTCTAAGCTTAGACTACCGTCCTGACCAAAACTCTCGCCCTACCAATAGGTATCGGGCCCCTGCCACTAGCAGCCAACTGCGCCTGCCCAATGGGCCCAGGCTCCACAGTCCACAAATGGTCCCGGCACGGGTCGTCACAAGCACTACCCGCAAACGTCGTCCTATACGACATACTCTATAGAGCTACACACTCTGTCGGCTCCTAAGCACCTAGTGCGAGCCATCAGCCCTACGAGTGATCCATGGCCCGCTTCACACTTAGCCAAGCTAAAGTGCTACTGCCAACTCACTCACTCGGCTGAAACGAAACCGCACTCCACGAGTATCCCTACTCGCGCGCTCTACTCGCTTCTACAGCATTTTACGCTAAGCTTTAGCTTTGGCGCGGTCATCCCCGCGCATCGTCTTCTAAGCGACTTTCCAAACCTCACATAGAGGTATCACTTGGCCCACGGCCAACTTGGCTCTAACACGAGTCTTAATCCTCGTCTAGGAAGCACTACTAGCAACTTTGCTAGTGTCAGTTCTATTCCACACCTGCGCCCAGTATTACGCCTACCTCACAAGCATGCCCGGGTATCTACCGACCCGCCCAATGGTTCCTACTATGAAATGCACAACTAGTAGCAACTAACCCATGATCATGGCATGCAATGCACCAACTTACAATCATGCAAAAGCATAACGATTGCTTAATAAACTCATACCTGCCCCGACGTCGTCAGTATCGGCAGGTTCCACCACTCAGGTCGCGCGTCCACGGCCACCTGGTACTCGCCGCGAACCCTCCGGTGGGATCATCCTCAACGGCCGCTCTCCTTGCGGACACTCGTCCCGCACATGGCCCGGTAGTCCACACTTGAAGCACCTGCCCTCACGCTGTTCACACTGCTGTGGGAAATGAGGGCCCCTACATATAACACACTCCGCCGAGGACCGAATGCGGTATGTCCCCGAGCTCGACATCGCGAGTGCGAACTTGCCGAGGTCTTTCGGGAACTTGACTGACCAGCGGATCCACCCGTCGATCGTTCTTTCCCCTTGTCCTTGTAATATGCCTCGCGCTCCTCCCGGAGGAACGCGTTGCCTTGCTCTATCCATAAGGCTCGATCCAGGACTTCAGCAAAGGTCTGCAACTGAAGTATATGCACAGCCTCAAAAAGATCTGGCCGAAGTCCACGCACAAAACTATCAGCCTTACCCTTGTCATCCCGCACCACATCCGGGACGCAATGCACGAGGCGGGAAAATTCTCGCTCGTATTGCCTAACCGAGCGGTCTCCTTGCGCAGCCTTCCTAACCTTTCCGGAGCTTCTGTTTCTCACTATCGGGGAAGTAGGTTGAGAACAGCATTCCCCGAAACTCTTCCCATGCCATAGGAGGGAGATTAGGCGATCGGTTTTGCCGAATGTCCTTCCACCACGCCTTCGCTGCCTGCTTCAAGCAATGCACGGCCAGAGGCACCTTGTCCCGCTCTAAGGTGTACATCTCCTCAAAGAGGGTCTCCATAGAGTCAATCCACATCTCCACGATCCATGGATCGACATCCTCTCCGTCAAAGGTAGGCGGATCAAACTTCTTAAAATCCATTAGGACCGCCAAAGCTCGCTCCCGTTCTGTCGCCACCTCTGAACCAACAACGGTCGGATCGCCCGACCCCGGCGGAAATGCTTCCGCCGCAACTCCCGGTCGTCCATGACGAGCCGCAGCCGGTGCAGCCACCAGCTGATCTAACGTCTCTTGGAGTCGCTTCATTTGCTCCTCCTGGCGCATGGCAGCCTCCTGCTGCCGCTGCACCACATCGGCTTGTTGCCTCACCACTCCCACGAGTGAGGCCAACTGATCACGAAGCTCAGAGTCTCCGCTCGCGTCGACTTGCTCAGGGACACCACTTGTCCCCTCCCGCGCCGATCTGGACGAAGATCGTCTACGCGGTGCCATCGTTTCCTGGAACACGATAACTCGATTAGTCCTCGACCAACTTGGGTCGAACTCGAGACCACTATTACCGGCTCACAAGCCAATCAGGCGAAAGTCAAACAAGGGCGTCCGTTCTCGTCTTTCGGTTTCATGTTGTCGCGCGCCAACATGAACACCCTCAGTCGAAGACGAACGACACCTCAAGTCTACCTCTAATATCCGTCTTAGAGGTTCCAACACAACCCAATCCGTACTACTTTCGCCACAAAACACAAGTCCTCGTCTCTCACGAGCCTTAACCTCTAAGGTTTTGCTATCCTAGGGTCTCCTAGGTTCACCTAAGCCATTGTCCCATTCACTACTTTATGCTCTGATACCATCTTATCTGTCACGCCCCGTGCCCGCCAATTTGGTCGGATTCGGGCGCGTCGAACAGACCGCCGAACGGACAGAGTTTCCCCTGTACGTTCAAGGCGTCGCAATCCATACAATTACAAGAGGTTCCAAAAAGGAATAGATATCACAATCAGATTGCATGAGGAAGTATCATAAACATAAAACAGCTACTTGCTATTACAACCATTCGTCTCGATTTAGAATTTTACATTAACTTTAAACTTTAAACTTCCTAATACAATCTAGTTATTACAAATTTGATTACAATTTGTTCTCCCTTGCTATACCCCTAAGCTCATCAATCGGGGTACTTCTATCTCTCGGTCTCCGGTAGGCGCTATCTACCGAGCTACGCCCTTGCCTCACACGCGCCGCTCACGAACATACCGTACTCCCCAAAACGCAACGCGGGTGTGAGAACTATTGTCCATAGTTCTCGTGGGTACGGTCACCCAAGAGAAAAGCTCGACCAATAGGTCCAAGGAGGCACTGCAGATATGTTAGTCCAAAAACATATATAGACATATAATTTGCAACTAACATAAAAACCTGCCTCACAAATGCAATATGCAAATCATTCTTTAGCTCTTAGCTTTTTTTTACTTTATTGCTATTCTTTAATTTAGCCGTTGCATTCTTAAACTTAGCTATTCATTAGGTTAGTATTCTCATTCTTGCTCTTTACTTTTGGCACTTATGCTACTTAGCATGTACTTCTAAGGTCCACTCTACCTTAGCTCACTATGCCACCCGACTCGGTCTTGAGTCAATCAAATGCGGATAATCCGCCCGCTGTCTAGCCCGAGGTGTTGGACGTCTCACAACTACCCCAGCTGTCAACAGCCTACCGCCCTCTGTGACTCAGCCTCGGAGCGAATCGTCGCACACGCTCGTCACCCTCGGTGGTGTCCCAACTCGGAACGGCTCGAGTCACGACATAGCCATTCGTGGCGAACACGGCGTACTTACCCTGGACTAAAGTCGTGACCTTACCATCCGCGGCGAACTATCGCATCACACCCAACAATGGATCGAGTCACTTCCCAGCCACCTGGCGGCGCACGTATCGTACTTACCCAACAATAGTTTCCAAACTCATGGTGTCAACACTCATGGCGGTCTGATCCTCACCCGGCTTAACCGGTATCGAACTCATTTTGGCTCACCCACCCGGCGGCGAAATCGTCGCACAACGCCACGTTAGTGGTATAGCCCTGGACGGCGAAATCGTCGCACACGCCCGGCACCCTCAGTGGTGCACATAGCACGGGATTCCATGAATCCGTTTCACTTAGCTTGAGGGTTAGCTAGGCCCTCAAGAGACGACCCTCTAGGTCCATTGTCTTTACCTCCTAGGTCTACTTGACACTAGGGTTCACTCTTTATCACATAACCTAGGTTGACTTAACTCTAGGTTCAATGTCATTCCAACTCGACCTATGTTTATTAACACTAGGTCCACTATCTTCTTTATCCAACCTATGTCCTTGACACTAGGTTCACTTTTCTTTACCTAGATCCATATGACTCTAGGTTCACTACAACCTATGTTCTTTACACTAGGTTTGATGCCACACTCCTAGGTCCATTGACTCTAGGTTTACTATAACCTATGTTTATTAACACTAGGTTAGATGCCACTCGATCTATATGTGTATTTAGTCCATGATTCACATTCTTATACTTGGCATTCATATACTTAACATTCTTATGTTAACCATTCCATTTACATGCACATGATTATCTCTAGCATGTACTCATTATGCTAAGCATGCATTTATTCATACATTTCATTTAGCATCTAGTTCATATATCAACTTAGCATGCATCTCATGTATTTGCAACTAGACTCTAGTTCATGCATTTATCTAGCATTTAACTCATGCATTCTCTTAGCATTTAACACTATGTTCTTTAACATGCATTTCTATACTTGCAACATATGTCAATTATATGCATCAACTTGAAACCATTACTCTTAGACATATTTAGGCGACCTAGTCGCTTCGGTAAACACAACCCACCTCAATTTGCACTCCGATTGCTCGTCGACACTTGCAATCGGCCGCCCGCGGCACTCTTGACCCGGTTCGGCTCGAACTCTTGCACGACCAACCAAACGGTCTCCGAATTGCAATCCGAGACTTTGTGCCGTTGCCCCACGCCTTTAAGTTGCCCCAGTTCCGTTTTCATGAATTTAGGGCTCCTATCTTGCGTGCTGCGGACATCTGGTATGAATATATTAAATAATTAATATCTTTGTACTCGCTCGTCGGATCACCGAACCGAGCGCGCCAACGCGTTCGTTAGGCCCCCAATTAGGTTTCTATGGGGTCAAATGAGATCAAACTCATCTATTTACAAAAACCCCATTTTGGAGCCCTAGGTTTGCACTTTCGCAAAACCCACCGATTTGATCCCTAGAACAAGCAATAGAGAGCTTGTCTAACCTCTAGGAACTCATCTAAGAGCATTAGAGCCATCCATAGGGTGCTTAGAGCAAACCCTAGAAATCCACCATTAGAGCATCATAATGAAAACCATGGATTTCATGGAGTTCATGGTCTCCACATAGTTCTAAAGCTTACAAGAAGCTCAAAACTCTAAATCTAGGGTTTAGAAACCCATTATCTAAGGATCTACCATGAGAGGAGGCTAAAGCTTACCTCTACAAGCTTGCCCCGAGCTTGTGGGAGAGGAAGAAGATGACCAAGAGGATCTCCATCATCATCTTCTTCATCATCTCCATCTTCTTCTTCTTCTTTCTCTCCTTTTCCTTCTCTTTCTTTCCTTCTCTTTCTTTCCTTTCTTCTTGCTGTCGAACAGAGAGAGAGAGGGAGGGAGCTGAGTGAGTGAGAGAGAGAAAGAGAGTGTTTAATCCACTCTATACACTCATCTCATGCCAAAAATGCTGATAAGTCCCTCAACAATGCACCCTATGCAACACCTCAAATCGGGCAATTTCGGGTCTCGAGACCTGGTCTCCATGTATGGGGTCCGACTCCAAGTACCTTCGCGAGTCCCATCGCGCGTGGGATCCGGACCACCACTCGGATTCGGATCCCGTAGGCGGACTTTCCAGACTTAGCCAAATTTTCACCGACTTCGCAGGTGGACCGGTCCTGGCCTCCTGATCCGGATCCCGAAAGCAGGATTTTCAGGACTTAGCCATTTTTTCAGCTTTTTCACCGTTTCTTCTCCGTTTCAACTCACTTTTGACCCGTTCGACCTCCGATTCGTTTCAAATCGAACCGAGACTCTCCAAACATGATTTAGATCATGTCCACATCATTATCTCATCCGCGCAAGCGTCGGATTTAGCTCTTGGCCCAAGATAGCCTTTCGGGCTCCGTTCTTGCACCTAGTGCACCGAAAACACCCGAAAGCTTACAAACTTCACGGGAACCATTCTTATGGCCTTCTAAGCCAACATACCTCGTGACTTCATAACTTTAGAAGTTCGGGGTGTTACAGTTTCTTTTCCCGAAGCACTTGAAGTACCAATCTCAAGTGTTCCTCGTGATCCGCATCACTTCGGGAATAGACCAAAATGTCGTCTATAAACACCACGACAAATGTCCAAATATGGCTTGAAGACACGGTTCATTAAATTCATAAAAGGCTGGCATTAGTAATCCCAAACGGCATAACGGTGAACTCATAGTGTCCATACCGTGTCCTGAAAGCCGTCTTTGACACATCCTCAGGCTTGATCTTCAGCTGATGATAACCCGACTGCAAGTCGATCTTGGAGTACACGCTAGATCCCTGAAGCTGGTCAAACAGATCATCGATCCTCGGCAACGGATACTTATTCTTAATCGTGACTTTGTTAAGTGCATGATAATCCATACATAAGAGAAGTGATCCGTCCTTTTTCCTCACAAAGAGAACCGGTGCTCCCCAAGGCGACACACTCGGCCTCACAAAACCTTTATCCAAAAGATCCTGCAACTGTGCCCTAAGCTCCTTAAGTTCTGCTGGCGCCATCCTATAGGGCGCCTTTGAGATTGGAGTAGTCCCAGGGACGAGATCTACTACAAACTCAATCTCCCTATCAGGCGGCATTCCTGGTAGCTCTGCTGGAAACACATCCTGGAACTCCCTCACCACAAGGATATCCTCAATCCTAGGAGAGTCCTCAACATCTCGGGGTGCAATACTAGCCAAATAGGCTATGCACCCGTTACTAATCAACTGCCTAGCTCGAGAGGAGCTAATAGTCATCGCAAACAGCGAACTCTGGCAACCCTGAAACACAACCTCCTCGTGACCAGGCTCTCTAAAAGTCACAGTACGACTCACACAATCGATCGTAGCAAAGTACCGGGTCAACCAATCCATACCCAAGACTATGTCAAACTCTCCCAGTTTGCGCACCACAAATAGGTCCGCGGGCATGATCCAATCCCCAATCTGAACCGGGCAACTAGCACAACACTCCTGAACGTCTATATAATGTCCGGGTATGACCACTCGCCCCGAATGCAACAAGGAAGTCATAGGAATGCTATGCAACTCGGCAAATAGCCGATCAATAAAAGAACAAGATGCGCCGGTATCAAATAAAGCACGAACTCGAATGCAGGAAATCAAAATGATACCTACAACCACGTCCGCAGCTGCTGCCGCTGCCTCGGTCTGGGCGGCATACAATCGTCCACTCGGGCCCTGTCGTGACCCCTCGCTCTGTCTCTGTGCAGAAGGTCGCCCGGCCTGGTAAGATCTTTGCAGTGTCCCCGGCCGGAACCAGTGAAGCCGGTGCTGAAGCTGTCGACGGTGTGGGGGCAGATCCCCTCGGACACTCTGACTGGAAATGGCCCTCCTGGCCGCAAGAGAAGCATCGGCCCCGCCCCTGCGGGCACTGTCGGGGGTGGTGGGGGCCGCTACAAATCACACATCGCGGCGCTGGTCGCCGCTCTGATCCTCGGCGCTGCTGTGGGGGTCCTCGTCCACGCGACTGGCTCCTGGGGTACTTTGGCGGCTTCCTAGAGTGCTCCCCGGCTCGCACCCTCGCCCGAGGGCCTCTTGCCCTTGCCCCGATCCAAGCCTTCCCCGCTCGTCCTTCAAGACTATCGCGCCCGCTCCACAATGAGAGCGCGATTTACCACCTCACGGTAAGTGCGCAGTTAGCGGACCGCACAAGCCTATAGATAGAAGGCCTCGACCCACTCTCAAAGATCCACGGCCTTATCCTCGTCGTCCCGCACGACGAAAGGTACACAGCAGTAGAAGCCGGTGAACTCCCGCTCATACTCGCCCACCGTCCGCTCCCACGGCGCAGTTGCGCAAACCGCCCATCTCGGCGTCGAACACCGTCTGGGAAGTAGTGCTCCTAGTCCCTTGAACCTCGTCCAAGTCATCACCAAGTCGGTGCTCGGGTTCTCCTGAATATCCCGCCACCACTGATAGGCCTCGCCGTCCAGATGGTGAGTGGCGAGCCAAACTCTGTCCCTCTCCTCGACAAAGGTATCCCGAAATAGCTTTTCCATGTGCATAAGCCATTTCTCTACAATCCAGTGATCCACGTTCTCGCCGTCGAATATACGTGGATTGCATCTCCTGAACTCATTGAGGCGGCTCATAAGTCGGTCTCGCTCAAGCCCCTCAACCATCGTAGGGAACACCGTCCTCCCGGGCATCTCGAACCGGCGGTGCCGTCGCTACTCTCTCGGCGTGCTGCGTACGCACAGAGTGCAAAGATCCGGCGCCGGAGTGCGCTTTGCTACCACCTTGGCCGGGCCGGTGGTACAGAGCTCGGCCTCCCCGGGCCGCCGCCCGTCTCAAGTCGCTTCATCCTCTCATCCTCGTCGGCGCGCCGCCTCGGGCTGCCGCCGCCGTCTGCTGAGCCACAAGGTCAGTGAGAACCGCCACCTGATCCCTCAGCTCGCGGACCTCGCTGGACTCAGAAGTAGCTGAGGTCTCGACCTCCTCAAGGCGTGCCATGTTATCTGCCCCGACGGATTGGGAGCGAGTAATAGGCATCAACCCTGCAACAACATAAAAGCGCAAGTTAATAAAACCCACGCTATCGCAATCCCCACTCAGAAACCCAATTTGTGCGAAAGTAAGGAAGTGTGCTTTCTACTAACTCCCGATGTTACGTTGTCGGCCGCCAACGTAACCCTCCGCGAAGCTAGAAGTTATACACTTCGATTAAACTCCAACATTTTAGAGTTATCGTAAGACCCAATCAAACACTTTCGCTTATAAGTCAAGTAGATCACGTCTCTCACGAGTCTAATCCTTATAGTCCAACCAGCCTAAGGTTTACTAGGTCCTCTAAGACGTCACCCTAGGCTCTGATACCAAATTAATCTGTCACGCCCCTGGCAGACCTTCCCCAAAGCGTGCCTGCACTCCGCCATATGTCAACACATACAAGGCGTCTAACTAAAAACAGCGAAATTTAAAACAATATAAAGCTACAACTATGAATATCAGAGCCACAACTAAACAAGAACCAAACCACAAGTAAACGAAAGTAAAGTGTCTAAATCACTAACAAAGAAATAGAGAGTAGTACACAGTTAACATCATAACCTCTCAACTACACAAAAGTGGTGGTCTCTATACAAGGTACAAACACTCCTTCTCTCCAAAATAAAATAAGAGAAAAAGGAAACCACCTATCCAAAACCCTCTCACAAGCCGCTATCCCGAGGCAACTCCTTTGCCGCGGTCCCGAGCCTCCCCGATGCGTATAGGCACCGAAACGAGTCGAAACGAGAGGCGTGAGAACTATAAACATATAGTTCCCAGTGGGCAATTACTGACCTGCACAAAATTGCTCCACTAGGCCCAAAAGAGAGTAATATAAGTACTGAAATAAATAACTGTAAATAAAGCGTAACAGAAAAGCTGAATAATTAACCCAAGGTAATTATATTACATGCTTTAATCTACCCGATAGCCAACTTTAAACAAGTATATTAAAATAAGTTCACAAGTATACTATAATAGAAATGAAGACCTATCAAGTATACTACTATGTCCAATACTATATCACAACATATATATCCAACTACTAATCTAAGTTAAGTAGTGATTATCCTTTATTATAGAAAGACGATGTTCAATCTCAATTTGGGATCTACACAAGTGCAATCCAACATCCCCGTAGGAATGAGTCTAACCAATTCGGCCCCATAGGTTTCTCAATACCGCACGTGCGAATACATCGCAAAGGCTAACTCCGGAGTGCCGGCTTGTAGGGAGCGACCCTCACAAGCATGTGCGAAGAGCACAAATGGCAACAAGCAAGTCCAAGTCCCAAGTCCCACACATGGCAAATGTCACTAGCAACCCTAAGGTCTAGTACAATAAATTCTCATGACACTAGAATTTCTATGTCAAGTTCATTCACGAGCCTAATGCCGCTTGATGACATTAGCTCACTATTCTACACTTTTGATGCCAAGCCAATGCCGCTTAATGACAAGGGCTTTTCTCCTATATCATGTATAGTTCTATGTTCTCAAACACATGTCAAAGTCCTCTCAACACATAGTTTCAAGTTTCCCAATAGAATGCTACAAAGCTTCAGCTCTCACATGCATACGTCTCTACTATATAGAGTAAAATTGCGTTACACATAACATATGTATCTTAAGCATTCTAAAATTCACAAATAAATCAAATAACATGAAAATGCACTAATTTCCATTTAACCATAAGCAAATAAGCACCAATGAGAATTTCTCATTGTGCTAGGTGAGGCCAAACCCACCGTCGCTCCAAGCGTCGCTCCGAACCGCTAACGAAGCTTCGATTCCTACTCCTAGTACCCTACAAAGTAGATCCTAGGAGTTACAACCTCAAGAGATAAGTCTTGAGTTCAAACTTTAAGCTTCTATGTAGAGAGTAAGGAAAAATTCACCTTAGAGTAAAAATCCTTCTCCAATCCTCAAATGGAGGTGAGATCTCTTCCAAGGCAACCTAAACAAAGGTTCTAAACCAATTAATTGGACTCTAAAAGCCCTAGGTTGCAAATCCCCAAAATAAACCCTAATCTACAAAAACTAGGGTTTCAACAAGTAGAAAGCTTCAAAATCCCAAACTAGAGGAAATAGAGGTGATGCCTACCTTCAAGAAGCTCACAAACAAGTTCCAAGTCCACCAAACTTGAAGATCTTTCCCTCAACTTGCTCCCAAACCAAGCACCAAGCTTCATCCATGGTGGAGGATGCACCAAGAAGCAAAAGGAGAAGAAGAGAGAAGGGTTAGACCACCAAAGAGCACCCTAGACCCAAGAAATCAAAGGAGGAAAAAGGGGGAGAGCTCCCTACCTCTATCTCCTGCAGTGAAGGGCTCAAAATGAGCCCTAGGGGTGAAGGGGCATATGTATAAAGCAACAAAATGCCAAAAAGTCCTCAGCTTTCGGATTTTCAAAAGCGCGACATGCAGGTACTAATCCGGTTTGTATGCAGTATAAACCTCATAACAGCTTGACAAACCCAAGCCTCGGGTTTGTCCAGTACTCATCTATACCGGTATAAATCTCGCTTGTACCGGTATAGCCACCATTTTGTACCGGTATAGCAACAATTTTGTACCGGTACAAAAGCTCTGAAACTCAACCCGAGAGCAACCTAAAATCCAGCTTTTTGGACTTTAGTGCTTGGAAATCATCCACTAACCTCGGTACTCGTGCCATAGGTCGGAACACAGTCAACGACCCTCCAGAAAATCTGGAAAAGCGCAAATCTCACATCCACACTCGAACCTTGCTATTTGCACAAGTCCAGTGCGTCACATAAATAAAGCGTTATGCCCTTGCCGTTAAACGAATATGCCTCGTTTTCATCTTTCGTCCACTTGTCTCGTGGTTTAGGCTTCTCAACATTATCGACCTTTTCGGTTGGAGGATTCCATCCGAACTCAATTGATTTCCACACCCGCTCTTCGATTGCAATTAGAAAAGCTCTCATGCGAACTTTCCAATAGGCATAATTCGTGCCGTCGAAAAGCGGAGGTCGATTAATGTTACCGCCTTCGGCCATTAGATATCAATATATCTAGATCCCGCTCTGATACCAATTGTGAGTTACGGGGAAGCCCCAAGGATCTATCTAGATTGTATCAAACAACACCTAGAGGGGGGTGAATAGGTGTATCGGCCAAAAACCACAATTCTCGATGCTTTAAAAAGGTAAATGCGGAAATTAAAAAGCACACCGAGATTTACGTGGGAAAACTCCAACTCGGAGTAAAAAACCCACGGGACCAACACGCGAATAACAATCCACTAAAAGAAAAGATTACAAGGTGATTACCGACTCCACGGACTTAACCTCTCTAACTCTCTTATGGATCTCCGCGCACTCCACCGAGTTGTCCACGATCACGTCCGAATCCACGAACGCCCACGTTCCGAATCCACGAAACGCCTTGCTTCGAATCCACGAAGTCTTCCATACGCCGAATCCACGACGCCACGCTCCGAATCCACGAAGTCTTCAATCACGCCGAATCCACGACGCCACCATGAATAGAATCATGAATATGGTGATCCTTCGTTGGAGTATCGATGAAAACCGAAGAAGAAAACTCCAACGAATCGTAGATCAAATCGACATATAGAATAAGAATTACTATGTCTCGATTTGACCTAAAAGAGGCTATTTAGTAGAAAATAGGTTTTGAAGGAATTCCTAGCCTCTAGGGTTTCTCAAACATGTATTATGATGAAGTGCCCAAAGTTAGAGAACCCTAAGAACCTATTTATAGATTTTAGAATCAATTAGATTCGGATTAGAGAAAAATCAGATTTTTACCTTCTTATACCGGTACAAAAACAGGGCCATTACCGGTAATGCAATGACGGAAGATTTTTCTGCGAAGGGCCATTACCGGTAATGGATTGATGGTTATACCGGTATAGCAACTTTTTTGTACCGGTACAAAACCAATTTTATACCGGTATAACTTTGTATTTTTGCTGAAATTTCACTTTTCGAAAACTACAAAGTTCCGATACAATTTCTAATCCGTTATACAATGATTTTATGATTCTAATGCCTATAACTAAGTATGAATCACCATAACATGAATTAAAAACTTACCTAGGCATCGTGATTCTCATCGTGAGCCAATTCCGCTTTCTTTGAAGTCTTTGATTCTTCACCGTTCTTCGATCTGCTCCGATCCTTCAAGACTCCGACTCAATTCACGAAACTTGCCAACACAAAATCCTTAACACATTCCTTATGGATTGGGTTTTGAGACTTCTTTTGACTTAGTATATAGTCATGGTTTGTGCATACATAGTAGATATCCATACTTATGATTGTTGCCTTAGATCACTACTTGATGCATGTATACTAGTTGAAAACTTTGGAACATTATGTCATCGTTATCACTAGTGGTAGTACACTTATGCTATTATGGATTATCATGTATGCTTGGTAGAGAATAAGGGAATGCATAATTTACTTTATGTAGTAATATGGTTTTTATGGTTGTGCATGTAATTAAATGTTAGCTTACTTTAATTATGCACGTTAATTGATTTGGACATATGTTTGTGCCGTTAAAAGTAGAATATCATGATTATGATTGTTGAGCTCGTAGTAGAAGCATGAATATGTTTAATTTCAGTTATGTACTCGTTTCTTATTTATTGCTTCTTACTTTCTTTTAGCATGCTTACTTTAGCCTAGTGGAGCATTTCATTGATATCAGTAATTGCCCACTGGGAACTATTTTTGATAGTTCTCACGCCCTCTGTTTGAACTAACAAAATATTTGAAATTTACAATCATTGCATATTTTACAAATCCAAAAAATCTAAAAATCAATGATATGTTATGTGGGAGAACTATAAAAAATCTCATATGAAAAAAGAACTAAGCAGTGACGAATAAATATATAAGAAACTATACCATATTTGTAACTATAAGTTTGCAAATCAGATAAGAAAGAGTGCAAAAAATGAAAAGAAGATACATGCAAGATATATCGGTATTGTCACGCCCCGAGCCCGCCAATTCGGTCAGATTCGGGCGCGCCGACAGACCGCCGAACGGACAGAGTTTCCCCTGTACGTTCAAGGCGTCGCAATCCATATAATTACAAGAAGGTTCCAAACAGGAACAGATATTACAATCAGATTGCATAAGGAAGTATCATAAACATAAAACAGCTACTTGCTATTACAACCATTCAACCCATATTACAATATTACATTAGCTTTAAACTTTAAACTTCCTACTACAATCTAGTTATTACAATACGGTTTACAACTTTATTACAACATGTTCTTTTCACTTTCAGACCCCTAGTTAGCCGACTGGGGTACTTCTATCTCTGGTCTTCTGGTAGGGCGCTAACTCGAGCTACGCCTGCTCGCTCTCACACACACACACACGTGTGTAATGTACCGTACCCCAAAACCACAACACGGGGTGAGAACTATTGTCCATAGTTCTCGTGGGTACAGTCACCCAAGAGAAAAGCTCGACCAATAGGTCCAAGGAGGCACTGCAGATATGTTAGTCCAAAAACACATATAGATATATAATTGCAACTAACATAAAAACCTGCCTCACAAATGCGGTATGCAAATTATTCTTTAGCTCTTAGCTTTTCTTTACTTTATTGCTATTCTTTACTTTAGCCGTTTTATTTTTAAACTTAGCTATTCATTAGGTTAGCTATTCTCATTCTTGCTCTTTACTTTTGGCACTTATGCTATTTAGCAAATACTTCTAAGGTCACTTGGCCTCAGCTCACTATGCCACCCGACTCGGTCTTGAGTCAATTGCTTGCGGATATTCCGCGCTCAGCTCGAGGCGAAGGACGTCTCGCATGCACCTCAGCCTTAGATTCTCTCGACTATAGGTCCACGCACAGGGTGAGAACTATCATCAACCCCCGGACCACAAGTCGCTCAATGGACCTACGGGCGAGGAGAACCACACGTACCCGCGTCCACGAACTCATACTCATACCGGGCGAGGAGAACCACACGTACCCGATGAGTCACTGCCAGGCGAGGAGAACCACACGTACCTGCAGTTGCCATTCACTTACTCTGCTGCACTAGCAGCATTCATTCCTAGGGATTCCGGAATCCATTTCACATAACTCAAGGGTTGGTCTTAACCCTATAGTGTCGACCTATCTAGGTCCATTGTTCTTTGCATCCTAGGTCCACTTGACACTAGGGTTCATTCTTTGTCACATAACCTAGGTAGACTTAACTCTAGGTTCAATGTCATTCCAACTCGACCTATGTTTACTCACACTAGGTCCATTACCATCATTAACCAACCTATGTCCTTGACACTAGGTTCACTGTTCTTTACCTAGATCCACATGACTCTAGGTTGCTAGAACCTATGTTCATTACACTAGGTTAGATGTCATTTCCTAGGTCCATTTGACTCTAGGTTTACTATAACTTATGTTCTTTACACTAACTTAGATGCCACTCGATCTATATGTGTATTTAGTCCAAGACTCACATTCTTTATTTGGCATTCTTATACTTTGCTCTCTTATACTTGACATTCTTATGTCTACCAAAGCCTTTACTTAGTATTCTCGTTCTTTCACATTCTTTAGCCACTAGGTTCTTGCTCACTCGTTCACTAGCATTTCTGTATTATGCTATTGTCATGTTCATCGAATGTTCACTATGCTAAGCATGCATTCTTTTACTCTTCTAGCATTATACTTTATGCTATTATCATGCATTTCATTTGTTTACTTGCATCTACTTAGCATTTTTACTTTACCTCACTAGCATGCATTTCTAATCATGCAGTATTGAACATGCGTCAATAAGAGTTAAATGACTCTTAGACATACAGGCGACCTAGTCGCATCGGTAAACACAACCCACCTCAATTCGCACTCCGATTGCTCGTCGACACTTGCAATCGACGCCCATGCACTCTTGACCCGGTTCGCTCGAACTCTTGCACGACCAACCAAACGGTCGCCGAATTGCCATCCGAGACTTTGTGCCGTTGCCCCACGCCTTTAAGTTGCCCCAGTTCCGTTTTCATGAATTTAGGGCTCCTATCTTGCGTGCTGCGGACATCTGGTATGAATATATTAAATAATTAATATCTTTGTACACGCTCGTCGAATCACCGAACCGAGCGCGCCAACGCGTTCGTTAGGCCCCCAATTAGGTTTACATGGGGTCAAATGAGATCAAACTCATTCATTTCTAAAAACCCATTTTGGAGCCCTAGGGTTGCACTTTCGCAAAACCCACCGATTTGATCCCTAGAACAAGCAATAGAGAGCTTGTCTAACCTCTAGGTACTCATCTAAGAGCACTAGCGCCATCCATAGGGTGTTTAAAACAAACCCTAGAAATCCACCATTAGAGCACCTTGAAGAACACATGATTTTCATGAGTTTTCAAGCCTCTACAAGGTTCTAAAGCTTACAAGAAGCTCAAAACTCTAGATCTAGGGTTTAGAAACCCATTACTAGAAGATCTACCATGAGAGGGAGAGAGAGCTTACCTCCCAAGAGCTTGCTCTTGCACAAAGGAGAAGAAGAGGATGGCCATCATCATCATCATCTTCTTCTTCTTCATCTTCTTCTTTTTCTTCTTCTTCTTTTCCTTCTCCTCTTGCTGTCGACAGAGAGAGGGAGAGAGAGAGATCAGAGGGAGTGAGAGAGAGAAAGAGAGTGTTTAATACACTCTATACACTCATCTCATGCCAAAAATGCTGATAAGTCCCTCAACAATGCACCCTATGCAACAGCCCAAACTGGGCAATTTCGGGTCTCAGAGACCGGTCTCCATGTATGGGGTCCGGACTCCAAGTACCTTCGCCAGAGTCCCATCGCGCGTGGGATCCGGACCACCACTGGGATTCGGATCCCGTAGGCAGATTTTCCAGGACTTAGCCAAATTTTCAGCTGACTTCGCAGGGGTGGACCGGTCCTGGCCTCCTGATCCGGATCCCGAGAGCAGGATTTTCAGGACTTAGCCATTTTTTCAGCTTTTTCACCGTTTCTTCTCCGTTTCAACTCACTTTTGACCCGTTTGACCTCCGATTCGTTTCAAATCGAACCGAGACTCTCCAAACATGATTTAGATCATGTCCACATCATTATCTCATCCGCGCAAGCGTCGGATTTAGCTCGTGGCCCAAGATAGCCTTTCGGGCTCCGTTCTTGCACCTAGTGCACCGAAAACACCCGAAAGCTTCCAAACTTCACGGGAACCATTCTTATGGCCTTCTAAGCCAACATACCTCGCGACTTCATAACTTTAGAAGTTCGGGGTGTTACAGGTATATTAGTTAATAACATAAGAAAATATAAAGAAGAAATACCAATATATTAACAAAAGTTCTGAAACAGAAATTCATTGACTACAAAAGGTGGAGTAAATTAATACAGAAGTTCATAGAAACATGAATTCATTCACTACAAAAGGTGGAGTAATTTAATACAACTAAGTACTATTTTAACTATAGTATTTGGTCAAGATGATAATTGAAATGTCACGCCCCGCCGCCCGCCAATTTGGTCGGGTTCGGGCCACGTCAACAGACGCCGAACGGACAGGGCCTCCCCTGCCCGCCCAAGGCTCTAACAACAAGTATAATTTGACAATCAAAGAGAATTTCAATTATACAAGGCTTACACGAAGGTAAGCAACAACACAGCGGAAGAGTAAGCCCTAAGCTAGAATATAAACCACACATGAACTTGATTACATTTGAACCAAATACAAGTAAACTAATCTATTACATTCTTTAAGCATTCGATACATCATTTCTTTTTACATTGTCATCTCCCAAAATTTACTTGAATGTTTACAACTTGACATCTATAGTTCAACAAAATAAAGTTGATACAACTATAACAAAAAGGAAATGACTAATGCGATACTCCGGTGGCCACTAGCTATGGCGCTAACCCCTTGCCCCGGTCCTCCGCCGCCCCGCTCGTGCTAGGACCTGTGGGGTTAGTGGTGTGAGAACTACAACGAAGTTCCCAGTGGGCTCGGCAACCGACCCCGCCGACTTACTCACTAGGTCTATCCAGGCATAAGTATTTCAACGAAAATGAAATAGTAACCAAACTATATAAATGCTAATACTATGCCTGCAAGAAAGAGTCAGATAGATAGATAATCGAATTTAAATATGTTTGCATGCATGCTCTTTACCATACTTTACTTTACTTTACTTTACTTGGCTCATTACCCAATCTTGCCGGTTAACATAGTTAACCCCAACAAACTCAAGACCCAAAATCCTCATCGAACGGGGGAGGCTCTAAGCCTACAAGACCCGAGGGACCGTCCGTCTGGGGCCACGATCCCCTAGGTGACTGCTCGAACTCACCGCTTGAGGAGGAGCGACCTCCTCAAGCCAAGACTTGTCAAGAGTATCGATCTAATCCTCACATTGAGGATTCATAGCCACTAGTTACCATGCCATTGTCAATGTTAGGTTTTCTACCTAATCATGTATATCATTCTTGCCATAATGCCACTAAGTTAAACTATGTTTAACTAAGGTTATCTCAATGCCAATCTTGTCTCTATGTTCAATATCACCTTTGTTGACTGAGATCAAGTCCATTCTATATTCACACAAGTAGGGTTCTAATTCTCATGCCTCTATGGTTCCATTACAATCTCTAAGTTCATTTTCATATTAGAACAATAATTGAAGTTCAACCATAGCATATTTAACCTCTACCCTATCATGCATGAATATACTATACATATAATATGCTCAAAAGGTGAAAACAGACATAGAAGGGAATTCGATGATTCCGGTATGCACCCCCACCCTTAAAATAATTTTGTGAGGATGCCCAAGAAGTTTCACGACCTACCGAGGCCTAGGTAAGAACCCGCAGTTTAAAAGTGAACCTAATCCGGCCATTTTACATAGTAGCCCCTATATCGGATTTTCGTTTAATTAAACGGAGTTGTCCCATGCGTCGGGAATACCCCCAATTAGGTTTCTACAAGGTCAATTTGACCCAAGAACCCTTATGTTCAAAAGCCCCAAATTTGGGTGCTCCAACAAGGCCCTATGTCAAACCTAGGGTTTTGATCTCATTCACAAGCAAAATATAGCTTTAGATCAACCTAGAAGCTCTCTAAAACCATTCTTGACCCATTAGAACCATCTATTTGGGGTTTACAACAAACCCTAGCCAACCACCATTAGAGCTCATGAAGCTCTCATGAGTTTTCATGGAGTTCATGGCCAAACAAGCCCTCTAACACTAGCAACAAGCTAGAAACTCCAAATCTCAAGCTAAAATCGAAACCCTAGGGTTAAACTTGCAAGAACCTACCTCTTGTAGCAAGCTCAACCCAAGCCCTTGTTGTAGGAGAGCTCCAAGATCCTCCAAGAAGCCTCCAACAAGCTCCAAGCCACCTTCTCCAACTCCTTCTCCTTCTTCTTCCTTGCCCTAGAGCTCCTCTAGAGAGAGAAAGTGAGAGAAAAAGAGAGTGAGTGTGTGTGTGCTGTGAAATGAGTGAAGGGAGAGCTTATTGTGTTGTAACAATAGCCAAAAAGCCCCTCAACTTCTTTTATTTCGCGTTAGCTTCACAACCATTGTTGACCATCCCATACCTATGGGGAAATCAGACCGGTATGGGGTGCTACGGTGGCAGAACCCGAGAGCAGCCTTCCTCGGTTTCAGATCTATACCATGGGGCGACTGCCGGTATGGGCCAAAGAAAACTATCAAACCCGAGAGCTCTCTCCTTCTCGGATGGCTATACTCGAGACACCCGGCCGTACTGATGGGCCATAAATTATCAAACCCGAGGGCACTTATACCGATGCACACTGTGGTCGTACCGGCATGGGCCATAAAACTGTCAAACCCGAGAGCTCTCCTCCTCTCGGGTGTGATGGCTATACCGGTACAGACACCAAGGCTGTACCGGTATGGGTGCTCCAGACTTGTGTTTTTCGCGCTGTTTCGACTCTACTTCGCGCCGAACAACGCCAAAACCTTCTTAACTCTTCTAGATCATCTTGTAACCTTTCCAAGAGATTTGGAATGGCAATTGGAACATGTCCAACTATTTTATTTTCGTACTTTAGTCAATTTGGCCAAAGTCCGATCTTATTGTCGAATTTTCGATATGCTACATTCTCCACCCTTAAAATTAGTTTCGTCCGAAACTTAACGCATACCTTAGCTTGTCGACTCGAACAAGTGAGGGTACTCCTTCCTCATTGTGTCCTCAAGTTCCCAAGTGGCTTCACGCACCGCATGATTGCTCCACTGGACCTTGACGTAGGAAATCTTGCGATTCCTAAGCTTTTTTTCGCCTGGCCCAAGAATACAAACCGGGTACTCTTCATAGGTCATGTCCTCGTTTAATTCCACCGGTTCATACTCCAATGCATGAGCCGAGTGGTGGATGTACTTGCGAAGGTTCGAAACGTGAAACACATTGTGCACCCCCGCAAGTCTCGGTGGTAATGCCAACTTGTATGCTACCACACCGATCCGCTCCAATATCTCAAAAGGTCCGATATATCGGGGACTTAGCTTCCCCCGAACTCCAAACCTTTTTATGCCGCGCATAGGTGATACTTTCAAAAACACGCGGTCTCCAACCGCAAACTCTAGATCCTTTCTCCGCTTATCGCCATAACTCTTTTGCCGAGATTGCGCCGTCGTGAGTCTTTGTCGAGCTAGGCGGACTTTTCCTCCGCCTCCCGCACAACATCGGGGCCAAGTGCCGTTCTCTCGCCCACGTCGCCCCAATGAATTGGAGAATGACACTTCTTACCATAAAGGGCCTCGAATGGCGCCATCGCAATACTCTCTTGATAGCTATTGTTGTATGCGAATTCCGCCATTGGTAGGAAATCGTGCCATCCGCCCTTATAGTCGAGTACACACGCCCGAAGCATATCCTCAAGTATCTGAATAGTCCTCTCCGATTGACCGTCACTTCGAGGATGAAATGCCGTGCTAAAATTGAGCCGTGTACCCAAAGCATCTTGCAAGCTCTTCCAAAAATGAGAGGTGAACCTCGGGTCCCGATCCGATACAATTGACACCGAACCCCGTGTAACCTCACGACCTCGTCGAGATTCACCTGAGCTAGCTTGTCTCCCGACCAGGTAGTGTGGATCGGCAAACAGTGAGCCGATTTTGTCAACCGGTCCACAACTACCCAAATCGCGTCGTGCCCGCCTTGTGACCTAGGCAAACCCGTCACAAAGTCCATAGCAATGTCTTCCCACTTCCACACAGGTATTGGTAGACTTTGCAATTTCCCCGCTGGAAAGCGACGCTCCGCTTTTACCTGTTGGCACGTGAGACATTGTGCCACAAACTCTCCAATGTCCCTTTTCATACCCGGCCACCAATAATGGAGTCTCAAGTCTTGGTACATCTTGGTGCCGCCCGGGTGAATGCTATAGGGGGATTGGTGTGCTTCTTGCATAATTGCCCTCCGAAGATCATCGTCCTTGGGTACACACCAACGGTTCCGATACCGTAGTGTTCCGTCGGTCCCTTTGCCAAACTCTTCGGCACTACCGCTCTCTACTTCCCCCCGCACCTTTTGGAGATAAGGATCGGAAACTTGCAATTCCTTTATCTTCTCCAACAAAGTGGGTTGCACGATCAACATAGCAATCGTTGTCGCACTCCCGGCGCCACCACTTCAAGCCCTAACCGTTGCATCTCTTTGTGCAAGGCAGGTTGAGGTGTAATCGCCGTCGCCAAATTTTCCGCCGACTTTCTACTCAAAGCATCGGCCACGACATTTGCTTTCCCGGGGTGATATAGAATAGTAACATCATAGTCTTTAAGCAATTCTAACCACCGCCGTTGTCGCATATTCAACTCTTTCTGGGTGAACAAATATTTGAGACTCTTATGATCCGTGTAAATCTCACAATGTTCCCCGTATAAGTAATGCCTCCAAAGCTTTAGCGCGAAAATGACCGCCGCTAACTCCAAGTCGTGAATCGGGTAGTTCTTCTCATATGTCTTTAACTGGCGCGAAGCATAAGCGATAACTCGGCCATTTTGCATCAGAACGCACCCAAGACCAACGTAAGAAGCATCACTGTACACGACATAACTCTCCCCCGGCGTCGGCAAAGCAAGCACCGGAGTCGTCGTCAATCTTTTCTTAAGCTCCTCAAAGCTTCGCTCACATTCAGGGCTCCAAACATAGTTCACCCCTTTGTGCGTAAGGCGCGTTAGTGGAGTTGTTATCTTGGCGAACCCTCCACGAACCGCCGTAGTAGCCCGCAAGCCCCCAAAAGCTTCGAATTTCCGTTGCATTTGTCGGGCGAGGCCACTCCTTAACTGCCTCATCTTCCCTTTGGTCCCCAGAGACGCCGCCTCCAGCTATAACGTGCCCCAAGAAAGTAACTTCCGGTAGCCAAAACTCACATTTCTTCAATTTGGCATAAAGCTTCTCTCGCCGAGTGTCTCCAACACGATTCTCAAGTGCTCCTCGTGTTCTTCCTCGGTCCGAGAATATACCAATACGTCGTCAATGAATACCACGACGCACCGGTCCAATAGCGGACGGAAGACTCTATTCATTAAGTCCATAAATGCCGCCGGGGCATTAGTAAGCCCGAAAGGCATAACCGTGAACTCATAATGGCCATACCGCGTACGGTACGCCGTTTTGTGCACATCCTTGGGCCGTATCTTCAACTGATGATACCCCGATTGAAGGTCAATCTTCGAATAAACCCTTGACCCTTGCAACTGATCGAATAAATCGTCAATCCTCGGCAACGGGTACTTGTTCTTGATTGTGACCTTGTTCAACTCGCGATAGTCAACGCAAAGTCGAAGCGTGCCGTCCTTCTTTTTCACAAACAGCACCGGAGCTCCCCACGGAGACACGCTCGGCCGCACAAAGCCTTTATCGAGCAAGTCTTGCAGCTGGGCTTTAAGTTCCTTAAGCTCCACCGGTGCCATTCTATACGGAGCCTTCGAGATTGGCGCCGCCCCGGGGACCAAGTCAATGACAAACTCAACTTCCCTCCTGGCAATCCCTAACTCCGCCGAAACACATCCGGCATACTCGCATACCACCCGAATGCTACTCAATTCCGGGTGCTCCCTTTGGGTATCCACGATGGTCGCTAAATAAGCCTTGCAACCACCCTTGATCATCCTCTTCGCCCTCACCGACGATATGGTCGCCGCAAAACGTGCGCCCTTACACGCTTGGTAGACCATTTCTTCTCGTCTAGGTTCACGAAATGTGATAACCTTCCTCTCACAATCGATGACGGCGTAGTACTTAGAGAGCCAGTTGATCCCTAAGACCACGTCGAAGCCCGATAACCGCTCGACCACTAGGAGATTGATTGGCATAATCCAATCCCCAATTTGCACTGGGCAATTTTCGCACTCCTCATCCACAGCAAAAGAGTGCTCGATAGAGTTGACCCACCACTGGTCATCATGACGCCCTATCTCTACCCCATGAGCCTCGGCGAATGATGCACGTATGAATGAATGAGATGCACCCGTATCAAATAATGCTTTAGCTCGAGTGCCTTGGATCAGAATAATACCTGCCACCACATCATCTGGAACTGGTGCTGGAGTCGACTGCTCCTCCACCTGAGTGGCAAAAACCCGCCCACTAGGTGCTCGAGGTGCCTCCTGCTGACGAGGTGCCGATGATCGTCCAGCAGACATAGCGGGTGGCGCCCCCGCCAACCGTCGGAGTGTACCGCATCGAAGCCGCCGAAGGTGCAGGAGATGAGCCGCCCGGACACTCGCGACCAATGTGGCCCGCCTGGCCACACCGAAAACATCGCCCCTCCCGCTGAGGGTAAGTAACAACTCGGTGGTTCCCGCCGTAGATAACACACGGGTAGGAAGTCTGACTCTGAGTCTGACTCCGACTGCTGCGCCACTGTGACCGCTGAGGTCGAGGGGGCCGCTTAGAGCTCGATTGCCCCGCAGACCCACTCGATGCCCACTTCTTGGACTTCTCCCTGTCCTTGTCCCTCTCAAAAGCCTCGCGCTCCTCTCGCGCTATAGCATTGCCGCGCTCCACCCAAAGTGCGCGGTCCAATACCTCTCCATAGGTCGTCAGCCGAAAAGAATCAACTGTCTTAAAAATATCCGGCCTCAACCCACGCCCGAACTTCTTCGCCCGGTCCCCGTCGCCGTGGACCAAGCTCGGCACGCAATGAATCATGTGCGTGAACTCCCTCTCG
Source organism: Aechmea fasciata (assembly GCA_025177825.1). Taxonomy (NCBI): domain Eukaryota; kingdom Viridiplantae; phylum Streptophyta; class Magnoliopsida; order Poales; family Bromeliaceae; genus Aechmea; species Aechmea fasciata. Next base: position 13,942,537 of record CM045928.1, on the reverse strand, counting down.
TACTCGCGCACTGTGCGACTCCCCTGCCTTAGCTTGCGGAAGTCCTCCTCGATCTTTCTTTTATCGCTTTCGGGGAAATACTCCATCAATAGCATCTCCCGAAACGTCTCCCAAGCCATGGTAGTATCGTTCAAAGAACGATCCTCCTTCACTTGCCTCCACCAAAGGCGCGCCGACCCCTCGAAGCAATGGGCCGCCAAATGCACCTTGTCCCGCTCGAGGGTATAGAAGTCCTCGAACAAGGATTGCATAGCGATCAACCACGTCTCGACCATCCACGGGTCCTTGTCTTCCCCGTTGAAGGTTGGTGGCTTTAACCGCTTGAAAGCCGTCAACACCGCTACCGCCCGTTCCCGCTCCGCCTCGGGGGTGTCGTGATCTGAAGCCGACGAACCCGAAACTGGCGGTGGTACAACTGTCACTGGTACCGCTGCTCCGCCTGCTGCTTCATAGCCCCGGCCAACGCCGCTACTTGGGCTTGCAGCTCGCGTACTTCGCCCGATCCCGACTGCTCGGGCACCTCAGGAGGTGGTGCCGCAGTGGATCGCGTCTTAGGAGGGCGTCCCCGTGGTGCCATCACGTCCTGAAACGTAGCACACACATTAATACTCAATACACGTGACTCTTACACGTTCCAAAATAACTACCCAATTAAGCGAAAGCAAATAAGTAAATTATTTCCCACTCTAGGTGTCATGTGGTCGGCCGCCCCACAAGGTTCCTTAAGCAGAAATAAATACTTGAATTCATCTCTAATTCCTTCTAGAGAAGTCTTAATGTCAACCCAATCCACTAGCTTTCGCGTTTACCAAATCCACGTTAAACGTTTCCTAAGTCCCTAAGGTCTCCAATCCTAAGGTTCCTAAGTCAATCCTAGACCTTTGCTTACTTCCGTTTACGCTCTGATACCACTTTATCTGTCACGCCCCGCTACCCGCCTATTTGGTCGGGTTCGGGCCACGTCAACAGACGCCGAACGGACAGGGCCTCCCCTGCCCGCCCAAGGCTCTAACAACAAGTATAATTTGACAATCAAAGAGAATTTCAATTATATAAGGCTTACACGAAGGTAAGCAACAACACAGCGGAAGAGTAAGCCCTAAGCTAGAATATAAACCACACATGAACTTGATTACATTTGAACCAAATACAAGTAAACTAATCTATTACATTCTTTAAGCATTCGATACATCATTTCTTTTTACATTGTCATCTCCCAAAATTTACTTGAATGTTTACAACTTGACATCTATAGTTCAACAAAATAAAGTTGATACAAGTATAACAAAAAGGAAATGACTAATGCGATACTCCGGTGGCCACTAGCTATGGCGCTAACCCCTTGCTCCGGTCCTCCGCCGCCCCGCTCGTGCTAGGACCTGTGGGGTTAGTGATGTGAGAACTACAACGAAGTTCCCAGTGGGCTCGGCAACCGACCCCGCCGACTTACCCACTAGGTCTATCCAGGCATAAGTATTTCAACGAAAATGAAATAGTAACCAAACTATATAAATGCTAATACTATGCCTGCAAGAAAGAGTCAAATAGATAGATAATCGAATTTAAATATGTTTGCATGCATACTCTTTACCATACTTTACTTTACTTTACTTTACTTGGCTCATTACCCAATCTTGCCGGTTAACATAGTTAACCCCAACAAACTCAAGACCCAAAATCCCTCACTGAACGGGGAGGCTCTAAGCCTACAAGACCCGAGGGACCGTCCGTCGGGGCCACGATCCCCTAGGTGACTGTTCCGGAACTCACCGCTTGAGGAGGAGCGACCTCCCTCAAGCCAAGACTTGTCAAGAGTATCGATCTAATCCTCACATTGAGGATTCATAGCCACTAGTTACCATGCCATTGTCAATGATAGGTTTTCTACCTAATCATGTATATCATTCTTGCCATAATGCCACTAAGTTAAACTATGTTTAACTAAGGTTATCTCAATGCCAATCTTGTCTCTATGTTCAATATCACCTTTGTTGACTAAGATCAAGTCCATTCTATATTCACACAAGTAGGGTTCTAATTCTCATGCCTCTATGGTTCCATTACAATCTCTAAGTTCATTTTCATACTAGAACAATAATTGAAGTTCAACCATAGCATAATTAACCTCTACCCTATCATGCATGAATATACTATACATATAATATGCTCAAAAGGTGAAAACAGACATAGAAGGGAATTCGATGATTCCGGTATGCACCCCCCACCTTAAAATAATTTTGTGAGGATGCCCAAGAAGTTAACCTAATCAGGCCATTTTACATAGTAGCCCCTATATCGGATTTTCGTTTAATTAAACGGAGTTGTCCCACGCGTCGGGAATACCCCCAATTAGGTTTCTACAAGGTCAATTTGACCCAAGAACCCCTATGTTCAAAAGCCCCAAATTTGGGTGCTCCAACAATGCCCTATGTCAAACCTAGGGTTTTGATCTCATTCACAAGCAAAATATAGCTTTAGATCAACCTAGAAGCTCTCTAAAACCATCCTTGACCCATTAGAACCATCTATTTGGGGTTTACAACAAACCCTAGCCAACCACCATTAGAGCTCATGAAGCTCTCATGAGTTTTCATGGAGTTCATGGCCAAACAAGCCCTCTAACACTAGCAACAAGCTAGAAACTCCAAATCTCAAGCTAAAATCGAAACCCTAGGGTTAAACTTGCAAGAACCTACCTCTTGTAGCAAGCTCAACCCAAGCCCTTGTTGTAGGAGAGCTCCAAGATCCTCCAAGAAGCCTCCAACAAGCTCCAAGCCACCTTCTCCAACTCCTTCTCCTTCTTCTTCCTTGCCCTAGAGCTCCTCTAGAGAGAGAAAGTGAGAGAAAAGAGAGTGAGTGTGTGTGTGCTGTGAAATGAGTGAAGGGAGAGCTTATTGTGTTGTAACAATAGCCAAAAAGCCCCTCAACTTCTTTTATTTCGCGCAGTTCACAAACTGCTGTCAGACCATCCCATACCGGTATGGGGGAAATCAGACTATGGGGTGCTACAGCGAAACCCGAGAGCAGCTTCCTCGGTTTCGCAGATCTATACCGTATGGGGCGACTGTATGGGCCAAAGAAAACTATCAAACCCGAGAGCTCTCTCCTTCTCGGGTGCGATGGCTATACCGGTACAGACACCCGGGCTGTACCGGTATGGGCCATAAATTATCAAACCCGAGGGCACTTCCCTCCTCGGGTGTGATGGCCATACCGGTACAGACACCAGGGCTGTACCGGTATGGGCCATAAAACTGTCAAACCCGAGAGCTCTCCTCCTCTCGGGTGTGATGGCTATACCGGTACAGACACCAGGGCTGTACCGGTATGGGTGCTCCAGACTTGTGTTTTTCGCGCTGTTTCGACTCTACTTCGCGCCGAACAACGCCAAAACCTTCTTAACTCTTCTAGATCATCTTATAACCTTTCCAAGAGATTTGGAATGGCAATTGGAACATGTCCAACTATTTTATTTTCGTACTTTAGTCAATTTGGCCAAAGTCCGATCTTATTGTCGAATTTTCGATATGCTACATGAAATATGATTAGTACTTTCCAGATATTCTTGAAATAGCATAACAAAACAATCGTTGCAACATTTTCTGCCGTGTTAATCTTCACTTTTCTTCGTAACTTGATTCGAAACTTTCCATGTAACTACAAAACAAAGTACAGTATAAGTTATTTTTCTTATTGATTTTTCAATGTAATGTGAACTTCTAATTAATTTATTCTTATCTGCGTGCTCTTTTTCGACTATTTGATTGTTCTTCAGATATCTCTAGGCTAGCCTGCGAACTGTTGATGAAAACAATATAGGAAATAGAGGAGTTTTTAAAAAGCGCTAGCCGTCATCCCTTTTCCTTTCTTTTTCTTTATCTCTTTTCTCTAGCACTAAAGATTTTCTTTGTAAGGGAGCTAGCACCCCAGTGAGGATATCGATCAAATCACCAACCTCGTGTGGATACCTATAGAGGTCGGACGCGTGTGCGACTTCCAAGAGAATCTAATTCCATTATAATCAAATTGTGGTGAAGATCTACTGCGCAAAGGTAAAGATTGGATCTTCGTTTTCTTCTTTAATCTTAAATAATATAAGAAATCCTATTTGCACGATTTTTGAGATCGGATCTTGAGTTTTTAAAATCAAATTTGTTTAATTTTTTTTCCCGCTGGGATTTTATCGTACGCAGTTTTTTAACAGTGGTATCAAAGCCACCCTCATAATTTCTAAGATTAATGTAACAACCCACTTCCTCGTAGAACGTGTCGAGTTCTGTCAAAATGAGCGAAATGCGGAGTGAGTCAAGTAACACAAGGTTCTAAGTGTTTTAGAACCTATTTGTAGTGAAAATGGGACCTACGAGTGTAAATCTGCAAATCTGGAGAATTTTCAGATTTGCAGCAGCCAAGACCGGACATCTCTCATGGAGACCGGATGCCACACCTACAACAGCTGAGAAAAACGAAAAATCGGCTAAGTCCTGGATTTTCCCTCTGCGGGATCCGGACAATGAACCGAGACCGGACATCCCAAGACCGGACATTGCGGTCAGGACCAGACATCCTCTGCGTAACGGGCAGAAAAACGGCCAAGTCCTGGAATCACCCCTTGCGGGGTCCGAACATCCCTTGAAGACCGGACAACCGAGACCGGACATCGGGTCCAAGACCGGTCTTGGTCTGCGAAAAGCTAGAAAAATGGCTAAGTCCTGGTGGGGTGGCTTGCTGGGTCCGGACATTGGTCCAAGACCGGTCTCAGAGCACGAAAAATGCCCAATCTGGGCAGATTGTAAAATTCCGAATGGGAGGGGCTTTTGGGTATTGTTACAACACTATATGCACTCCAACACCCCTCTCTTCACAGCCATTCACTCCCAATACATCTCTCTCTCATTTCTCTCTTTCTCTGTCTAGAGATTTGCTCCTAGAGCTTGGAGAAGAAGGAGAAGAAGGCTTAGGAAGAGATTTGCGAGGCTTTGGAGGTTCTAGAAGCTCTCCTACAAGATGGACGTTGGGGAGCTTGGGCCAAGGCGAGGTTTCTAAGGAAAACCTTGGTTAGGGTTTGTGTTTTTGGTCCTAAGGAGCTAGGTTTTGAGTTTCTTTTTGGTGTAGGGACCTTGTAGAGCTTCATGTTCCATGAAATCCATGGAAGCTTCATGAGCTCTCATGGTGGAATATTAGGGTTTGTGTTATAGGCCCTAGAAATGTTTTGATGGTCCTAGATGAACCCTAAGAGATGAAACAAGCTTTCTTTTGCTTGCTTTAGGGATCAAAACCTAGGGTTTCACATAGGGCTTGATAGAGCACCCAAATTTGGGACTTTTGCTCATACGAGTTCTAGGGTCAAATTGACCTTATAGAAACCTAATTGCGGGTATTCCCAACGCGTGGGACAACTTCGTTTATTTAAACGAAAACCCTATCTATAGGCTATTATGTAAATTGGCCTGATGTAGGCTCTGTTTAACGCGCAGGTTGCAAGATAGGCGTCGTTTAGCTTCGAGACTCGAACCGTAGGCCATCCATAATTTTTAGAGGTGGGTGGTGCATTCCAAGGACACCGGAATTCTCTTTATGTCTATGTGTCATGATTGAGCATTCTTATATATGTTGAGCATGTACATAGTAGGGTAATTATCTATACAAATAAATTAATCCCCAATGTTTAGATGACGTGTCACTACCTCCTTTGTTTAGGGAGATGACGTGGCACTTCTAATATTATTTAATTAAAAAATATTTTAATTAAGTAGTCTAAAAGAATGTTTAATTAAATTTCTTTCACCTAAAAAAATTTGAAAAAAGAATCCGATTTTTACTTCTTTTTATCTAAATCTATTAATCCCCAATTTTTAATTAAATTTCTTTCTTTCATATTTTATTTTAAAACCTAACCAACAATTTAATCTTATTACGAAATTAAATTAATCCCATGAAAAAAGAATTCGATTTTTACTTCTTTTTATCTAAATCTATTAATCCCCAATTTTTAATTAAATTTCTTTCATTTATATTTATTTATATTTTTTTTAAACCTAACCAACAATTTAATCTTATTACGAAATTAAATTAATCCCATGAAAAAATAATCCGATTTTTACTTCTTTTTATCTAAATCTATTAATCCCCAATTTTTAATTAAATTTCTTTCAATTATTTTATTTTAAAAACCTAACCAACAATTTAATCTTATTACGAAATTAAATTAATCCCATGAAAAAAGAATCCGATTTTTACTACTTTTTTGGAACAACTGGTATATTTTTTTCATGTATTTTCTTTGTATCTGTTTTTTTTTTTCTATTTTTTCAATTTTTTTTTTGTAACCCTAACCTAACCAGTGATCAACCGGATACATCTGATCGTGGTTCATTCTCAATGTGAACTAGTCTAATGTGATAACCAATCTAGAGGATAAAAAATTAACGATTGATATTTATTTAAAATTTTTTCCTCCTTTTTTAAAAAAATATTTAATTAAAAGTGAAAATGCCCTAAATCACATTATTAGGGGTAATAAATCAGAGTTCATGTCTTTTAATTAACCTTGAGATTAAAAATAGTTATAGATAATGCGGTCTACAAAGTGGACTTCCTGTGCGATAATGTTGGCAACAGCGGGTCCAATTGGACTTAATGGAATTGACCGATAAAAAGGAATAGGAATTGATTCTTTGTTGTTTTAGCTACTCCCGTAATTATCTAAAAAAAAAAATATATAGCCAAACTAAGTGGGCGATCGAAGGGAGAAGCCGAGGTGAACTTGCGATAACTGTCGGAGAGAGAGCGCCTCATGGGCTACCGTTTTGCTTCTGAAAAGGCAGTAAAAACCCTATTCATCTTCCTCCATTATCAGTAATTAGTATTCATCTTCATCTTCATTAAACAAAAAATAAAAAGAGGGAGAAATTGCAATAGGGGTTACCGTTATGCTTCTGAAGAAGCATTAATAACCCTATTCATCTTCCTCTATTATCAGTAATCAGTATTTATCTTCAAATCTTCATATATATTCATTATTACCGGTAATCATTAAGCCCTCTTCAATGTTGCCGTTTTTGTGTGAGATATAATTGGGAGAAGATGGAGAGGCATTGAAGGAGAATATTGATATGCCTATATAATAATGTTGGCATTTGCTTTATTCCAGCATATTATCCAATAATCTTTTATCAATTGTAGGTGGTATACTTTATTTTTTCATTTTAATACATTAATATTTTTTAATTTGATTTGATATTTGATTGATATTTGATGTTTTGTTATTTTTCTTCAGGAATCCGGCCACGCCCCCTTACGTTAATTAATCTACTGTTTGGTTTTGCATTCCTTCGTATCTCCGGTAAGACCTTATACCTATGTGCTCATATTTATGTTGATTTCAGATATGTTCGTGGTAACATGAAAAATATTAATATATTACATATATTTTTGTTATTTTTCCTCAAGAAGCCATCATCGATCTACTACCTTACTTGATCCCTCTTTGGTGTTGCATCTCTTCAGACATCCAGTAAGTCGTAAATCATGACTTTTTCAATCCTTTCGACCTTGGTTCCGTAGGAGCAAGTCGGAAAGATTGAGAAATAGAACCATTTGAGATTCTATTATCTACCCGCCACATAGCGCGGGTTTCTGCACTAGTGAGATTTATATTGCAATTTGAGAGTTCAAAATGCATGAGAGATAATTGTATGACATTGTGTTAGTAAAGAACAAAGAACCCTAGGTATGCATGCTAAAGAACAGGAATCTAGAGAACTTAGTGTACTTGACAAGTTAGTTGACATTTGTAATAACTGGCATTTTTCCAGAACAAGAAATAAAATATTTGGAGACGGTGAATGTGTGCGTAATTGTATTATAAGAGCACACGTCAAATTTCAGGGGAAACCGAGCTAAAACGGAAAAGTTACGCGACCCGTAAGATTCGACTTAAGTGAATAGTAACTCCGGATTTTCGAGAAATCGCGGAGTAGAGATGGGTCCAGATGCGTACAGGACTCCGAATATAGGACTTCAATAGCTCGTTTCGAACGGCTCGACTATTCTGGAACCAATGCCACTGACGGAAATGGATTCTGAATCACGGTTGTCAAGGAAAAGGGGTTTGAACGGTTTTACCTAAAGACTTATGTAATTGGAGATATTGGAGGAATAAAGAAGAGAATGGATACTTCGCGAATCCGAGACCAAATCAAACGAAGTAAAAGGCTAGATTTGATGTTCTCGACGCGCTGAACGCGCTGGCGTGATCCGATCGGAAATCCGACGGACGGATCTTCGACAATTGCATGATGACCGCTGAGGGGTAAAAATGGCAAAACGGCAAAATGCGAAAAGTCCTTATATTTTATGCGCTGAAATGCGTGAATTCGAATATGGAGGGGCTTATGCACGTAATTCATTTGCTGGCAGGGACTACGGATGAAATAGAATCTTTTGGAGGACTAAAATGCAAAGTTGCACTTGTGTATAAGAAAGTGGTATTAGGGTTTCATGGGAGAAACCCTAACCCTAACCACCTCTTCACCTCCCAGCCGCCCGAGTCCCTCAGACCCTTCCTCTGCCTACTCGTGCGCGCGCCCGGCCGCCGGCAAGTGGCCCCGCCGCCGGAAAACCACCTCAAGATCATCTTCTTCCTCCACCTCGCCGCAACTCCTGATCTAGGCAGGAGACCCTCGGAAGTCCAGCCGCCTCTGGAGGAGAACCCCTCGGCCAGGATCCATCTCCGGCGCGCCCCTCCGGCCATCCCCGCCGTCGCCGAGAGCCGCCGGAGCCGAGAAAACCCGCTGCGGCCAACTTGGTGCAGAGCTATCCGAGCTCGGGGGTGAGAGAGAACCGCGCACCTTCGTCGGGTTTTGAGGGCTGCATCGACCTTCCCCGCCACGAGACGTCCCCGCGCGCCACCACCGGCCTTCCGTACACCACCGGCCGCCGGGAAGCCGCCGCCGCCGCTCGGATTTGCGCACCGAGGGTGGTGGCCCTCGGTTTTCAAGCGCTCCACCGCCCGAGGAAGGGAGCACGGCGATCCCCAGACCTCCGGCGCCGACCTCGTGGCCGTCCCGACCGCCTCCGGCCGCCGCCGCGCCGTCGGAAGCCACCAAACCCGAGAGCAAGGTGGGTTTGGATCTCTCCGCCACGCCTCCGGCCACCCTTCGCGCCGGCCACCGTGTACCATGGACCTCCCCGTCCGCCCGCAACCCTCTCCGGCGTCATCGCACGCCGCCGGCCGCCGCTTCACCACTCGTGGCCGCCCGGACTCGGTGCAGCCGAGCTTGGGCCAACTCCTCCACCGAGCGCCGCCGTCGCCTCTCTTACGTGAGCGACCTTCCCGGCGATCTCCTCCGCCGGATCGCCCCGCCCAACCTTCCCCGGCCGCGGATCGCCGCCGGCGCCTCCTAACTCGAGGGCTAGTTGGAGGGGTGGATCTCCTCCGCCGCGCCATCGGCCGACTCCGCCGCCGGCCAACAACTTCCCGGGACATCTCCGACCCGGCGCCCCCGTCCTTGGCGGGACCGACCGCCGCCGTGCCGCCGGCGGCCAGCCCTAGCTCCCCTCGGGTCAGGTGAGCCATTTTTGATTAACAGCATGTTGGTTAGGGCATTAGGCACGTTTCCCGAGGCCACAGTGGGTCTTTTTGACCAAGTGAGGTGAGCACGGTCATCGCCTTTTCGTGCTGAACGCGATGCTCACCTCCGCTTAAGTTTTCGATGCCTCGGTTACCGGGAAAAGTGAACTTTACGCGCTGTGCGCAGTATTTACAGAAATTAAGGTCGCTTGTGGGCGCACTACGATGCCCGACAGTGCTCCGAAAGGCGAGCACGGTCTTCAGCATGTCGAAGACTTACAGCGAGTGCGGTTTCAGAATTTATGGTGCACTGGTTTGCGTGCACGACCCATAATAGCCCTAAATCGCATGAAATAATGCGATTTTATGGAGCTTCAGGGACTTTTATACAATTTAGAATTTCGTGGTCGCTGTAGATAGCGTAGGAGTGTTGCGGGTAACCTCTGGACTGATCGTCCAAGGCCTCAGACTTTGCGTAAAATCGAAGTGATTTTCGGAGCGTTTTTCGGCAAAATTCGCCGACGGAAACGTGTTTACGGTTCGGATTTCTTCCGACAACTCTTAGTGGTTATTTACGGTGTCGCTGAGCCTTGTTGGCTGGTCACCCGCGTCATTTCGAGGGTTTAGAAATGACGGGTGAGTGACGGTTGGTTCCGGTGTCGAAATAGACACTTTCGGGAACCCGTATTCGTACCATTATCCGACGATAAGCATATTGGAGTGTTTTCTCGTATTTGCTGCCATAACATCGAATTAGGAGTGTTTTATGGCGGCGGGTGACTCGTGACACGAGTCGGTGCTTTCGGGACGGTTCAGGTCCGGCGGAGTCCGGTGTGGTTTACGGGACTTCGGCGAGTTACTGAATTGGTTTCGAAAAACCAATCTCCGTGGGATTAGTTTGTGGGATGTGGAGTCAGTACTTGTGTTGGTGGGTTAGACGCTAACCCAGTGGACCTTTTCGTAGGTCCGGTTTCTTCGTTTCCACAGTCGACAGATCTTCTACAGTTGTACAGGTGGGTACCTCGATCCGACGTCCGTACAGTGGTACATGCTGGTGACGTTCCTTCCACCTTACCATTCATATCTTTTATCGTTAATATATCTTGCACCCTTGTGTAACAGTTTTACTCTACTCAGTTTTTCCATGCTTAGTACCATGTGTAGGAGTAGAGTAGTTTGCTTCTTGTCAGCATATGACATCAGTGACCTGAGTGGTCAGTTCTCGTGTTTCCTTCAATAGTACTTGCATACAGTTGAGAGGATGTTGAGTTGTTCCATCCTAGTTGACCTGAGTGGTCAGTTCTTGTGTTTCCTTGAGTAGTACTCGCATACAGTTGAGGGGATGATGAGTTGTTCCATCCTAGTTGACCTGATTGGTCGGTTCTGGTACTTTCTTACAGTTTTTCAGTGACCTATTCGGTCGGCTTGTTTCGATTTCTCGTTGACCTATTTGGTCGGTTTGCTTCGATTCTGATGACCTGTTCGGTCGGTTTGTTTCAGTGCTTCTGTGACCTACGTGGTCGGCGAGTTTACTTAATGACCCAAAGGGGTCGATGTCCCTTTAGGGACGGGATTGTCAGCCAGTTGCTGACGTATGGTTTTTGAGCATAACAGCATCGATCGCCCAGGACTCCAGCGCAGTTCACGAACACCAGCGGTCTGGCCACCGCAAGAGGGTGTTCTTTTCCGGAAAAGTGGTCGCAGAGGTTCGACCCGTGAGCCCATAGGCTACCTTGGGTTGAATGCTGGCTTAGAGATACAGGGGGCATTGCCTGAGGTCTGCGGACCAATATTGGCGGTTATGGATTGGGTATTTTACTTTATCAGCTTTTCGACGCATACTTACAGTAGCTGTTGTTTCATATCTATATATCTCTCTCCATTTATTTGTTTATCATAGCTACTGTACTACTATCATCTCCTCTTGTGTCTATCTCCGCGAGGTATCCACTGGGAGGGCGAGACATGTTTGCATGTTCTCACCCCTCGCCTTCTTTTTCATGTGACGTTGCAGGTCTTAGTGGGACAGCAGGTGAGGAGCGGGTCTAGAGTACGCTTAGCTCCTACCTACCCTTCGTGGTAGCATTTCAAAGAAAAAGGATTTCTACCCCTCGTGGTAGTGCTTTCAAAGAAAGGGTTTCCATGTGGGAAACAGTTTGAAAAAGGTTTTCAAAAGGGATTTTATAACTTAGAGTTTCAAAACCAGTTCCCGAGTAGGGAACATTCCAACTGATAGATGTGGATTTGTGATTATATACTACTGAATGTAACCTGTGGTGAATGGTGTATTTTGTGTATGGATGTAAGTTAAATTCTTTACATGTACACTTTGTTGTGGTTGTATGATTGTTAAAGACTCATTGTACTTGTGCGATGCCGTGCAAATACAGGGGAGACTCTGTCCGTGTGTACAGTGGTCTCTCTGTATTTGTGGCAGGTCTGTCATGTCCTCGTGAGGATCAAGGTTTAAAAAAAAAAAAAAATTTCCGCTGTGATATTACTTATTAAATGACCCCGTGGCGTGACAACATTGGACATGAACATAGAGAACAAGTGTGGCAATGGTAAGTCTAGAATACTTAGTCAACATATTTGGCATCAAAGAACAAGAACAAGAACAAGTAGAGTACTTGACTGTAATAACTGGCATTTTTCCAGAAAAAGAAATAAAATATTTGGAGACGGTGAATGTGTGCGTAATTGTATTATAAGAGCACACGTCAAATTTCAGGCGAAACCGAGCTAAAACGGAAAAGTTACGCGACCCGTAAGATTCGACTCAAGTGAATAGTAACTCCGAATTTTCGAGAAATCACGGAGTAAAGAAGGGTTCAGGAGCGTACCGGACTCCGAACATAGGCTTCCAATAGTTCGTTTCGAACGGCTCGACTATTCTGGAACCAATGCCATTGACGGAATTCGATTCTGAATCACGGTTATCGAGAAAAAGGGGTTTGAACGGTTTTACTTAAAGACTTAAGTAATTGGAGATATTGGAGGAAAAAGAAGAGAATGGATACTTCGCGAATCCGAGACCAAATCAAATGAAGTAAAAGGCTTGATTCGATGTCCTCGACGCGCTGAACGCGCTGGCGCGATCCGATCGTGAATCTGACGGACGGATCTCCGGGAATCGCGAAAAGAACGCGAAGAGGTCAAAATCGCATAACGGTGGAATGCGAAAAGTCTTTATATTTTATGCGCTGAAATGCGCGAATTCAAATATAGAGGGACTTACGCGCATAATACACATGCTGACAGGGACTGGAACCTAAAAGAGGGACTGTGGTGGGCTAAAGTGCAATTGTGCACATGTGTATAAAATAGTGTTTTAGGGTTTCATGGGCCTAACCCTAACCCTAATTGGACCCTTCACCTCCCAGTCACCCTAGCCACCTCCTGCCCTCCTCTGCCATCCCGAGCGCACCCCCCGACCGCCGGCGAGCGCCTCCGGCCGCCGGAAAAACCTCCAGCCAACTCCTCCTCTATCTTCCTCGGCCACTCAACCCACCAACTTGGCAGAGCTCGTGCGGGGTTGATCTCTGGGCCGAGTACCACCATCCTCGGGCCGAGACCAGCCACTGGCGCTGATCGCCGACCACCGCCGCCGCCGCCGGAGCCGCCGCGCCGGAGCCGCCTTGCTCTCGCGGTCGCCCTCGGTCACTCAAAGCCGAGCCGGATCGCTCGCGACCCCGCGCGCGGCCGCCGCTTCGACGGGTGCCCCGACCTCCTCCGCAAGACCGGACACCACTAGCGGGCCTCCACGGCGATCCCCGAGCAACGCCGGCGCCGCCCCGAGCCGTCGAAGCCCCCTCGCGGCCACCCCCGTCCCGAGCGGGCTGGGCTCGGGTCTAGCGCACGGCCGCCACCACCTCGGGCCCTCGCCACCTTCCCTCGGCCCCGGCGACCCCGGCGACCGGGGGCGCGCCTCCCGCCGTCGCCGCCGCCGCCGGCCACCGCTCCACCTCTCTGCGGCCGCCCGAGGGCTGTGCGGGCGATGGCCGAGCCCCACCGCCTTCCGCCACCGCCGCCGCCTCCGGAGGTGAGCCTCACCTCCCCTCGACCTCCACGGCCGGATCCCCGCCGGCCCGAGCTCCTCCGACCGCCGTCGTGTTGCCGGAACCCCCAACCCGAGATCATTGCTCGGGTTGGAGCGCCGCCGCCACGCCACCGGCCGACCTCCGCCGCCGGCCGACGACTCCCTTGGACTTCCCGGACCCGAAGCTTTCTCCTCTGGCCTGCGCGCGCGCCCCCTTGCCGCCGGCGACCGAGCCCTAGCTCCCTCGGCTCCGGTGAGTGCTTTACAGTTTACAGCACCTAAGTCTAAGGTTTTGGCACGATTCCCGAGGCTCTGTTAGGTCTTTTTGACCTTGGATGATGAGCACGATCATCGAAATTTCGTGCCGAATCCGATGCTCACCTCCGCTTAGGCATTTGATGCCTCGATTAGCGGGAAATGTGTACTTTACGCGCTGTGCGCAGTGTTTACAGAACTTCGCATCGCTCGTACGTGTTCTACAGTGACCGAAAGTGCTCCGAAAGGTGAGCACGGTCTTCAGCATGTCGAAGACTTACAGAGAGTGCGATTTCGGAATTTACTGTGCACTGGTTTGCGTGCACGACCCATAATAGCCCTAAATCGCATGAAATAATGCGATTTTATGGAGCTTCAGGGACTATTATGTAATTTAGAATTTCGTGGTCGCTGTAGACAGCGTAGGAATGTTGCGGGTAACCTCTGGACTGGTCGTCCAAGGTCCTAAATATTTACAGAAAATCAGAAGTGATTTTCGGAGCGTTTTTCAAGAAAATTCGCGACGGAAACGTGTTTACGATTCAGATTTCTTCCGACAACTCTTAGTAGTTATTTACGGTGTCGCTGAGCCTTGTTGGCTGGTCACCTGCGTCATTTCAAGGGTTTAGAAATGACGGGTGAGCGACGGTTGGTTCCGGTGTCGAAATAGACACTTTCGGGAACCCGTATTCGTACAATTATCCGACGATAATTATATTGTAGTGTTATCTTGTGTTTGCTGCCAAAACATCCAATTAGGAGTGTTTTATGCCAGCGGGTGACTCGTGACACGAGTCGGTGCTTTCGGACGGTGAGTCCCGGTGTGGTTTACGGGACTTCCGGCGAGTTACGGTAATTGGTTTCGGAAAACCAATCTCCGTGGGATTAGTTTGTGGGATGTGGAGTCAATACTTGTGTTGGTGGGTTAGACGCTAACCCAGTGGACCTTTTCGTAGGTCCGGTTTCTTCGTTTTCATAGTCGACAGATCTTCTACAGTTGTACAGGTGGGTACTTCGATCCGACGTCCGTACAGTGGTACACGCTGGTGACGTTCGTTCCACCTTACTATTCATATCTTTTATCGTTGATATATCTTGCACCTTTGTGTTACAGTTTTACTCTACTCAGTGTTTTCATGCTTAGTACCATGTGTTGGAGTAGAGTAGTTTGCTTCTTGTCAGCCTATGACATCAGTGACCTGTTCGGTCAGTTTACTTCAGTATACTCAGTGACCATATTGTTCGGTTGGTCCGTTCTCGTGTTTCCTTCAGTAGTACTTGCATACAGTTGAGAGGATGTTGAGTTGTTCCATCCTAGTTGACCTGAGTGGTCAGTTCTTGTGTTTCCTTGGGTAGTACTCGCATACAGTTGAGAGGATGTTGAGTTGTTCCATCCTAGTTGACCTGATTGGTCGGTTCTGGTACTTCCTTACAGTTTTTCAGTGACCTATTCGGTCGGCTTATTTCAGTTTCTTGATTGTTTCAGTGCTTCTGTGATCTACGTGGTCGGCGAGTTTACCTAATGACCCAAAGGGGTCGATGTCCCTTCAGGGACGGGATTGTCAGCTAGTTGCTGACGTTTGGTTTTTGAGCATAATAGCATCGATTGCCCAGGACTCGAGCGCATATCACGAACACAGGCGGTCTGATCCACCGTGCCTGGGTGTTCTTTTTCGGAAAAGTGGTCGCAGAGGTTCGACCCGTGAGCCCATAGGCTACCTTGGGTTGAATGCTGGCTTAGAGATACAGGGGGCATTGCCTGAGGTCTGCGGACCAATATTGGCGGTTATGGATTGGGTATTTTACTTTATCAGCTTTTCGACGCATACTTACAGTAGCTGTTGTTTCATATCTATATATCTCTCTCCATTTATTTGTTTATCATAGCTACTGTACTACTACTATTATTTTCTCTTGTGTCTATCTCCGCGAGGTATCCACTGGGAGGGGGAGACATGTTTACATGTTCTCACCCTTCGCCTTCTTTTTCAGGTGACGTTGTAGGTCTTAGTGGGACAGCAGGTGAGGAGCGGGTCTAGAGTACGCTTAGCTCCTATCAGTATCGGTTACTCCTTACCTTTCTCGTTTTATTACTTAGAGTACATCATGGTTCAGTTCTAGCTTCACTTTAGTGGTGGATTGAGACTTATAATGATTTTTGGAAGTTTATGAAAGAACTCATGTTTTGTGAATTAAATCGTCTCCTACCCTTCGTGGTAGCATTTCAAAGGAAAATGATTTCTACCCTCGTGGTAGTGCTTTCAAAGAAAGGGTTTCCGTGTGGGAAACAGTTTGTAAAAGGTCTTCAAAAGGGATTTTATAACTTAGAGTTTCAAAACCAGTTCCCGAGTAGGGAACATTCCAACTGATAGATGTGAATTTGTGAATATATACTACTGAATGTAATCTGTGGTGAATGGTGTATTTTGTGTATGGATGTAAGTTAAATTCTTTACATGTACACTTTGTTGTGGTTGTATGATTGTTAAAGACTCATTGTACTTGTGCGATGCCGTGCAAATATAGGGGAGACTCTGTCCGTGTGTACAGTGGCCTCCCTGTATTTGTGGCAGGTCTGTCATGTCCTTGTGGGGATCAAGGTTTATAAAAAAAAAAAAATTCCGCTGTGTTTTATGTACCAAAGGGACCCCGGGGCGTGATAGATTAAAATGGTATCAGAGCGAATTACAACCACAACACCATTCACCAGTTGTTTTCAAAATAAAATAAAATAAAAAGGAACTGAACCATTGGTTAGGTTGACCCTAGGAAGACTTGCGATACATAGGCACGTGAGTGCGGGGTTTGGACTTGTGTCCCGGTGTGCATGTCGAGTCGATGAACTTCGAGTGCACGGTGTTTTCGGTATGTGTTACGATTTTCGCATAAGCAGGTGTCTAAGTGGGGAGTAGTGGCGGTGCTTCTTTGGGACATCGAATGGCGGGGTGAAGTCCCCCGTGTGTGGCCATTTCGGTCAGGTGGGCCTTGGAAGGCCAGTGATATCTGGCTTAGACTGCTGACGCCCTGGGCCACTATTCCTACTTTTGACACGAGAGCTACTGCGAGTGTCTCTACGGAGACGGTACTTAGACCTGTTACGGTCGCGACTTCTGTGGGGTTACTTGGGTGTAGCCCGGGTTTAGACGATCGCAACATTGGTGTTGCTTTCGCAGTTCTTTGAGTAGGGTTGTGACTCCTACTCCTTCTCGTTGGCTGATGAAATCAGCAGTTGGGTCTTTTGATCTTTAGCTAGTGCATTCGTCAAATTGACGTGTACTAGAGTCGGGCTGACACAATTGTGGTGTCAGGTTTTCCGTTGAGGCCTACGTCGTGTGCGGGTATTCTAACACCAAAATTTGGTGTGTTGTGGGTTCGTCTGTAGTTAGCGGTAGGAGTCGAATTGACTCGAATTACTCCAAGTAATGACGGAGTTCGTGGAACCTTGAGTGTAGCTCGGTTGTGGTGCGGAAATGGGAAACCGTTTCCTAAAGCCTCAGTTGCGTGCTCGCGACTTAGTGTCGCGAGTAGCTTTCAAAGGTTGAAAGCTATGTGACTCCCAGTGAGTCGGTCCAGAATCGATCTGTCCTCATATATCGGCTTGCAAACCGGTGTTCAACGGATTCGGTTCAGTGTTGAGGTATCAAATGGTTTGATACTTCGTCGTGTCGCGCTTCCAACTCGTTGTTGGTAGTGGATCTTAGATATTTCGCTTTTCTTTTGATAAGTACATTGGCTGCAGACAATGTACTGTCGAAAGTCGAACGAAATATCCCTTCCCTATCTGGGGACTTACGGATTGGGTCGATGTATTCCCTAGATTGTATTGGAAACTCTCGAGTGTCGGTCATCTCTGACCACGTTGTGAGACTGGGTTATTCCCTGATGGTGGTTTTGACTCTAGTTCGAGTCTGGGTGTTCGTAGTTGTAACATACTGGACTTGCGCAAATTGCGGAGTTCGAGTATTCGACTTGAGTTTGGAGCCTTTCCAGATTCTCTGGAGGGTCGTTGACTGTGTTCCGACCTATGGCACGTGTACCGAGGTTAGTGGATGAATCCCAAGCACTAAAGTCCAAAAAGTTGGATTTTAGGTTGCTCTCTGATTGAAATTTCGAGGCCTTGTACCCAGACAAAATGATGGCTATACAAGATAAGCGTGATGGCTATACAGACAAAATGGATTTTGTACCTACTGCATCAGTGAGCGAGGCAACCCGAGGCTCGGGTTTGGTCGTCAGGTTTATACCGGTACAAAATGGATTTGTACCGACAAACTGGCAGATTTCTGAGCGCTTTGAATCGCAATGTGGTTTTTAGCTATTGTAGCACTTCTATTAGTGCAAGTCTCGCCCCTAGGGCTCCCCATTGTGTTCTTCACAGCAAGAGGAGAGGTAAGAGCTCCCTCCACTCCATCTCCTTCTTCTCTCCTTAGTTTGGATGGGTTTTTGAGGATTAAAACCCTCTCTTTGCTCTCTTTTGCTTGGTAGAGCCTATTTCCTCCATTGTTGGAGCTTAGAGCTTGGTGAGTGGAGCTTTGTGGTGGATCAAACTTCAACCCTTGGGCCTTTTGGACTTGGTTTGAAGCTTCTTAGAGGTAAGCAACAAGCTCTCTTCACTTAGATTCGGTTTTTGGAGGTTTCTTTGAGATGAAACCCTAGTTTTGGATTCTAGGGTTAGAATTTGGGGATTTTCGATTTAGGGCCTTTGGGACCTAATTGATGGGTTTAGAACTTTGGTTTAGGTTGGATTAGAAGGACTCTAACTCCCATTTGGTGATCGAGAGAGTTTCCTTCGCACTCGGTGAGTTTTCTCCAACCTTTTGTGGAATTTCTTAAAGTGTGAACTCATGGTTCAACTTCTTAGCTTGTAACTCCTAGGGTGTGCTTCTTAGGACTCAAGGAGTGATTATCGAAGCTTCGTTAGCGGTTCGGAGCAACGCTACACGCACTTGGTGGGTTTGGCTTCATGAGCATAGGGGCAAATGGCTCCTAAGTGCTTATTCGGTTTGATTTAATTATTTTGAATGCATATTCATGCTAAATAGATTTATTATGAATTTTGAATCACTTAAAATGCATGCCTTATGTATGATAAAATTTTCACTCTATATAGTAGAGCTATCTGGGTTAAATTGCATGCATGTGGGGGTGGTTCTTGTGGGCGCCTGGGAGTGTGCCATTTATGGTGATTATAGCTTAAATAATGTTAATTGTGAACATTAAACTTGTGTTGGAACTTAGAAAAGCTTAAGTGTCATCAAGCGGCACTTAACTTAGAAAACTATGAAACTGCAACATAGAGACTTGACATAGGCCATTGGACATCTATTATTTCCATGTTAGAGACATGATGACATAGAGATAGGCCTTTTGGACACTTGTATATTCCATGTTAGAGACATGACGATTGGGGACATATGACGAGTTTTGTGACTTTTTGCCATTGTGCTCATTCGCACATGCTTGTGAGGGTCGCTCCCTACAAGCCGGCACTCCGGAGTTGGCCAACGCGTTCCATGTATTCGCCGTGCGGGATTGGGCGCCGAAGGGGACTGCCGTAGGACAGTCTCATTCCTAGGGTGGGAATGTTGACTACTACGGGGCCATTAGGCTCGGCATTTGGGCTAGGCAGCCTTCGGGTGGGCATCGGCCATATCGCCTTCGGGTTGATCTTATTGTACTTAAACTTAAAGCAGTTTAAAGGAAATTGTGGATTTGATTAGAATAGTAAACTTCAACACTTTACTATCATTTGTGGACATTGTGGATTTGACTAGAATAGTAAACTTCAATTCTTTACTATTAAATTTGGGAACATTATACTAGTAGTTGTACTTACTAATCATGCTTAGATTAGTCGTTTGCTTATGCTTATTTATGCTAAGTAGAGATATCATGTTTAGTAGCTTACATGTTTATTTTACATGTCGTTTACTTTACTTATGCATGGTTTATCGTTTACTTGTTTAGTTTTGGGCCTAATGGAGCATGCAACTGAAGTCAGTAATTGCCCACTGGGAACTATTAATTAATAGTTCTCACGCCCTCTTTTTCTAATGTGTTTCAGAGCCTTCGGCACCGGCGGAGGCAAGGGATCGCGGCAAGAGAGTCGCGTCTAGTTAGCTTTACTCTCTTTTAGATGGTTCTACTTTTCTCTCTTTTGGTATTTGTGAGAGAGAGATTTTTGTATCCCGGTATAGAGACTACCATGTACCTTTTATAGCTTTTGGTTGTGGAGTTTTGGTTGTATTTATTTTTATACTTCATAGTGGATGTTAGTGCTTTATTTCCTATGTAGAGATCTAGTTGTTTTATTTCGCTCTGATACTACTAGATGCCTCTTTCTTGTTGATTATTTATCGTTTTTGTTAGACGCCTTGTATGTTGTAGACATACGGCGGGTCTGGGCACGCGTCGGGCGGGCTTCCGCTGGGTCCCGGGGCGTGACAGTAGTAGTCTCGGTTTGTTTGGCGAGAGGTTCTGAATCACAGTTATTGAGTGACCTAAGCATGGTTGTCGGCTTTGATAGTCACCGTATGTGATAATGGTTAGGGTTTGCTTCTCAAATTAATTGTGCAAATCTAGGAGTGGTATGCTTGTCCGATCAATTGGTGACAGGTCGCCTGGGTCTCAATGAGACAAGTATTTGGTGTTGCTCGGAATATTAATCGCTAGGGTCCCTTGTAGGACAGCAGCGACAGGGTCTCGTGGAGACAGGTGTTGAGCATCACCAGTGGTTGATATCGCTTAGTGCGATTGGCAATCCTGTGCATCAAGTGATGGACTTGCATGGAACCTGCGTTGGTTAATCGAGGTTATTGAGCGAATAAATTGTCGAGCTCAATTGGTATTGTCAGTTGGACCTTTTGGGTCAGGTGGAAAGTGAGGTCTTGGACCTAGGACTGTCGAATGCCAAAAGTGGCTTTCAGTTGACGAGGTTTTGATTTCGACAGTTTGTGTAGTAACTAGAGTGAGACTGTGGTCTCCGAGGTAAGTGATTTGACTCAAGTTGTTTGAACGACGTTTCATATGTGCTCGTAGTGAGCAGGTTGACGTTGTTGGCTAGTCGGAGTGTGCCTTTCGGCCCTTGAGATTTTACTCCGGACTTGTGGAGCTGTTTTGTGACTTTTTACGTGAACTATCCATGTAGTCAAATCAGTTACGACTATGCGGACCAAAGTTGAGTGGACCTAGCAATCCTGAGGGATGCATTATTATCTCAGAATTTGTCAGTTGGGATCGTATACTGGACGCGGGACCGTCTTTGTCCGCAGTTATAAGATGGATATGATTCCGGTGAATCTTGATCCGTAGATTTGGGATGGAATGTTTACCCTCGTCCCGGGTGAAACGATAGATGAGTTGTCGTGATTTATGGAAATGTAATTGACCAAGATTGTGTGATACCGCATTGGCGGAGCGATTCAAATTTGATTATGGTGAGTACTTGGTCAAGTTTCGGGGACTTTACCATACACACTGATAGGTCCTTGCGTTTCAGAGGCAGATGGTGTGTACCCAGTGACTCGGAGTTGAGGAGCGATATCCTATCCGAGGCGCACCAGTCCCCTTCCACGGTTCATCCAGGCGGAACCAAGATGTATAGCGACTTGAAGCAGAATTTCTGGTGGCCTGGGATGAAGCTAGATGTGGCTCAGCATGTGGCTCGATGCTTGACTTGTCAGCAGGTGAATGCCGAACATCAGCGACCGGTAGGAAAGCTGCAACCACTTTCGATACCAGTATGGAAGTGGGAGCAGATTTCTATGGATTTCGTCACTAGATTGCCTCGATCACAGCGAGGCCATGATGCGATCTGGGTTGTAGTGATTGGCTGACGAAATCGGCTCACTTCCTGCCGATGCACCCGACGTGGTTCCGTGATCGACTGGCACAGTGATATATCGACGAGATCGTCCGACTTCACGGTGTGCCAGTATCGATCGCATCTGATTGGGACACCCGCTTCGTTTCCTACGTTTGGAGGAGCTTGCGAGCGTATGGGTACGGTCGAACTTTAGTACAGCGTTCCATCCACAAAACGACGGACAGTCTGAGCGAGTCATCCAGACTCTTGAGGACATGCTCCGCGCTTGTGTCCTGGATTATGGAGATGGATGGTATCGTTACCTATCTCTGGCGGAGTTCGCCTATAATAACAACTACCAGGCGAGCATTGAGATGGCTCCGTATGAGGCTTTATATGGGCGTCGATGTCGGTCCCCTATCTGTTGGGACGATGTCGGAGAACGCCGGTTGATCGGGCCTGACTTAGTGGAGGATGCGCAGGCGAAGGTTCGCATTGCGACGCACCCACGTTCGACAAGGGCCGCGGACCAGCGGAGGCGTGACCTAGAGTTTCTGGTCGGTGAGCACGTGCTGCTCAAGGTGTCGCCATCCAGGGGGATCAAGCGGTTCGGTTTGCGGAACAAGCTTAGTCCGCGTTTAGTGGGACCGTTTGAGATCCTGGAACGTGTTGGTCCGGTGGCGTACAGGTTGGCTCTACCTCCGAGTCTCGCCCGGGTGCACAATGTCTTTCACGTGTCCATGCTTCGGAAGTATATTCCGGATCCGTCCAAGTCATCAGACTGACGTCTATACAGTTACGAGAGGATCTGAGCAATGATGAGGCTCTGTTGCAGATTTTGGCACGTGAGGAGAAGCGACTACGGAACAGGAGCATTCCGGACGTGAAAGTTCAGTGGGAAAACCACGAAGAGCGTGAGGCGACTTGGGAGCTTGAGTCATCTATGAGGGAGCGTTATCCACATTTGTTTATGGGGGATCCTTGACTTAGTTTCGGGGACGAAACTTCCTATAAGGAGGGAATGATGTAATAACTGGCATTTTTCCAGAATAAGAAATAAAATATTTGGAGATAGTGAATGTGTGCGTAATTGTATTATAAGAGCACACGTCAAATTTCAGGCGAAGCCGAGCTAAAACGGAAAAGTTACGCGACCCGTAAGATTCGACTTAAGTGAATAGTAACTCCGGATTTTCGAGAAATCGCGGAGTAAAGAAGGGTCCAGGAGCGTACCGGACTCCGAACATAGGCTTCCAATAGCTCGTTTCGAACGGCTCGACTATTCTGGAACCAATGCCATTGACGGAATTCGATTCTGAATCACGGTTATCGAGAAAAAGGGATTTGACCGGTTTTACTTAAAGACTTAAGTAATTGGAGATATTGGAGGAAAAAGAAGAGAATGGATACTTCGCGAATCCGAGACCAAATCAAACGAAGTAAAAGGCTTGATTCGATGTCCTCGACGCGCTAAACGCGCTGGCACGATCCGATCGTGAATCTGACGGATGGATCTCCGAGAATCGCGAAAAGAACGCGAAGGGGTCAAAATCGCATAACGGTGGAATGCGAAAAGTCTTTATATTTTATGCGCCGAAATACGCGAATTCAAATATAGAGGGACTTACGCGCATAATACACATGCTGACAGGGACTGGAACCTAAAAAAGGGACTGTGGTGGGCTAATGTGCAATTGTGCACATGTGTATAAAATAGTATTTTAGGGTTTCATGGGCCTAACCCTAACCCTAATTGGACCCTTCACCTCCCAGCCGCCCTAGCCAACTCCTGCCCTCCTCTGCCATCCCGAGCGCCACCCCCGACCGCCAGCGAGCGCCTCCGGCTGCCGGAAAATCCTCCAGCCAACTCCTCCTCCATCTCCCTCGGCCACTCAACCCACCAACTTGGCCGAGCTCGTGCGGGGTTGATCTCTGGGCCGAGCACCACCATCCTCGGGCCGAGACCAGCCGCCGGCGCTGATCGCCGACCGCCGCCGCCGCCGGAGCCGCCGCCGGAGCCGCTTGCTTCGCGGGGCCGCCCTCGGTCACCTGTGCCTAGCCGGATCGCTCGCGACTCCGCGCGCGCCGCCGCTTTCCCGACGGGTGCCCGACCTCCTCCCAAGACCGGACAGCCCATCGGCGGGCCTCCCCGGCGACCCCCGAGCAAAGCCGGCGCCACCCCGAGCCGTCGGCCGCCTCGCGGCCACCCCGTCCCGAGCGGGCTAGGGCTCGGGTCTAGCGCACGGCCGCCGCCACCTCGGGCCTTCGCCGCTTTCCCTCGGCCCGGCGACCCCCGACGACCGTGGGTGCGCTCCCCGCCGTCGCCGCCCGCCGCCGCCCGCCGCTCCACCTCTCGCGGCCGCCCGAGGGCCGTACGGCACGGCCGAGCCCCCGCCTTCCGCCATCGCCGCGCCTCCGGAGGTGAGCCCCACCTCCCCTCGACCTCCTCCGGATCCCCGTCGGCCCGAGCTCCTCCGATCGCCGTCGTGTCGCTGGAACCCCCAACCCGAGATCATTGCTCGGGTTGGAGCGCCGCCGCCACGCCACCGGCCGACCTCCGCCGCCGCCGACGACTCCTTGGACTTCCCGGACCCGAAGCTTCCTCCTCCGTCGGCGCGCGCGCCCCCTTGCCGCCGGCGACCGAGCCCTAGCTCCCTCGGCTCCGGTGAGTGCTTTACAGTTTACAGCACCTAAGTCTAAGGTTTTGGCACGATTCCCGAGGCTCTGTTAGGTCTTTTTGACCTTGGATGGTGAGCACAATCATTGAAATTTCGTGCCGAATCCGATGCTCACCTCCGCTTAGGCATTTGATGCCTCGATTAGCGGGAAATGTGTACTTTACGCGCTGTGCGCAGTGTTTACAGAACTTCGCGTCGCTCGTACGAGTTCTACAGTGATCGAAAGTGCTCAGAAAGGTGAGCACGGTCTTCGATGTCGAAGACTTAAGAGAGTGCGATTTCGGAATTTATGGTGCACCGGTTTGCGTGCACGACCCATAATAGCCCTGAATCGCATGAAATAATGCGATTTTATGGAGCTTCAGGGACTATTATGCAATTTAGAATTTCATGGTCGCTGTAGACAGCATAGGAATGTTGTGGGTAACCTCTGGACTGGTCGTCCAAGGTCCTAAATATTTACAGAAAATCAGAAGTGATTTTCGGAGCGTTTTTCGGCAAAATTCGCCGACGAAAACGTGTTTACGGTTCGGATTTCTTCCGACAACTCTTAGTGGTTATTTACGGTGTCGCTGAGCCTTGTTGGCTGGTCACTCGCGTCATTTCGAGGATTTAGAAATGACAGGTGAGCGACGGTTGGTTCCAGTGTCGAAATAGACACTTTCGGGAATCCGTATTCGTACAATTATCCGACGATAATTATATTGTAGTGTTATCTTGTGTTTGCTGCCAAAACATCCAATTAGGAGTGTTTTATGGCAGCGGGTGACTCGTGACACGAGTCGGTGCTTTTCGGGACGGTTCGTGGGTCCCGGCGGAGTCCCGGTGTGGTTTACGGGACTTCCGGCGAGTTACGGTAATTGGTTTCGAAAACCAATCTCCGTGGGATTAGTTTGTAGGATGTGGAGTCAGTACTTGTGTTGGTGGTGTGAGTTACGGGGAAGCCCCAAGGATCTATCTAGATTGTATCAAACAACACCTAGAGGGGGGTGAATAGGTGTACCGGCCAAAACCACAACAAATCTCGATGCTTTAAAAATAAATGCGGAAAATAAAAAACACACCGAGATTTACGTGGGATAACTCCAAACTCGGAGTAAAAAACCCACGGGACAAACACGCGAATAAACAATCAATAAGAGAAAAGATTACAAGGTGATACCGAACTCCACGGACTCGACCTCTCGAACTCTCCTATGGATCTCCGCGCAATCCTCCTTCGGGTTGTCCACGCCCTCACGTTCGAGTCCACGAACGCCACCACTTCGAATCCACGAAGCTTCTATCACGCCGAATCCACGACGCCACTCGAATCCACGAGGCAACGATCCGAATCCACGAACCGCCTTCAACGCGCCGAATCCACGACGCCGTTCATGAGAAGCATGAATATGGTGATCCTTCGCTTAGGAGTATCGTAGAAAACCGAAGAAGAAGACTCCAAGCGAATCGTAGATCAAATCGACATATAGATATTCAATACGATATCTCGATTTGACCTAAAAGAGGCTATGAAGTAGAAAATAGGTTTTAGATCAATTCCTAGCCTCTAGGGTTTCTCAAACATGTATATTCATGAAGCATATCGAATTAGAGAACCCCAAGACCTTATTTATAGGTTTAGAAAACATAGAGATGGACTAGGAGATTTGAAAATATATTCTTAAACCAATTAGAAGACTTAGAAATTGACTAGGATTGTAAAAATCTGATTTTTAAAAGATTTCACGCAACCAATGTCCGGTCTTCATAGTGATGTCCGGTCTTCAATGTCCGGTCCTGAGATACTCGACCGGTCCACAGTGTCGTCAATTTTTTCGGAGCCAACCGAGACCGGACAATACCAAGAATGTCCGGTCTTTACTTGCGTAACTCAAATTCTCATGGTACTGAGACCGGACATATCCAGAATGTCCGGACATTCATTAATAATACGCACTGTCAAACCTGTGGCATCCGGACATGCCTCCAATGTCCGGACATTGATACTTGAAAACCTTAGTTTTGAAAGTTCATTAGTTTAAAAGTATTCCAAGTCTTCCAAACACTATTTTCTTTGTTTAGATCACCATATTATGATTTAAAACCTTACCTAGGCATCGTGATTCAACTTCGTCGCTTTCTTCGAAGTCTAGGATTCTTCAACCATCTTCGATCCGCTCCAATCCTTCAAGACTCCGACTCAAAACACAAGTCACGAAACTTGCCAACACAAAATCCGTAACAGGTGGGTTAGACGCTAACCCAGTGGACCTTTTCGTAGGTCCGGTTTCTTCGTTTCCACAGTCGACAGATCTTCTACAGTTGTACAGGTGGGTACTTCGATCCGACGTCCGTACAGTGGTACACGATGGTGACGTTCCTTCCACCTTACTATTCATATCTTTTATCATTGATATATCTTGCACCTTTGTGTTACAGTTTTACTCTACTCAGTATTTTCATGCTTAGTACCATGTGTAGGAGTAGAGTAGTTTGCTTCTTGTCAGCCTATGACATCAGTGACCTGTTCGGGTAGTTTACTTCAGTATACTCAGTGACCATATTGTTCGGTTGGTCCGTTCTCGTGTTTCCTTCAGTAGTACTTGTATACAGTTGAGAGGATGTTGAGTTGTTCCATCCTAGTTGACCTGAGTGGTCAGTTCTTGTGTTTCCTTGGGTAGTACTCGCATACAGTTGGATGTTGAGTTATTCCATCCTAGTTGACCTGATTGGTCGGTTCTGGTACTTCCTTACAGTTTTTCAGTGACCTATTCGGTCGGCTTGTTTCAGTTTCTCAGTGACCTGTTCGGTCAGTTTGCTTCAGTTTCAGTGACCTGTTCGGTCGGCTTGTTTCAGTGCTTCTGTGACCTACGTGGTCGGCGAGTTTACCTAATGACCCAAAGGGGTCGATGTCCCTTTAGGGACGGGATTGTCAGCTAGTTGCTGACGTATGATTTTTGAGCATAATAGCATCGATTGACCAGGACTCGAGAGCATATCACGAACACAAAGGTCCGATCCACCGTGCCAGGTGTTCTTTTCCTAAAAGTGGTCGCAGAGGTTCGACCCGTGAGCCCATAGGCTACCGTGGGTTGAATGCTGGCTTAGAGATACAGGGGGCATTGCCTGAGGTCTGCGGACCAATATTGGCGGTTATGGATTGGGTATTTTACTTTATCAGCTTTTCGACGCATACTTACAGTAGCTGTTGTTTCATATCTATATATCTCTCTCCATTTATTTGTTTATCATAGCTACTGTACTACTACTATTATCTCCTCTTGTGTCTATCTCTGCGAGGTATCCACTGGGCGGGAGAGACCTGTTTACAAGTTCTCACCCCCCGCCTTCTTTTTCAGGTGATATAGCAGGTCCTAGTGGGACAACGGGTGAGGAGCGGGTCTAGAGTACGCTTAGCTCCTACCAAAGATCGGTTACTTCCTTACCTTTCTCGTTTTATTACTTAGAGTACATCATGGTTCAGTTCTAGCTTCACTTTAGTGGTGGATTGAGACTTATAATGGTTTTTGGAAGTTTATGAAAGAACTCATGTTTTGTGAATTAAACTGTCTCCTACCCTTCGTGGTAGCATTTCAAAGGAAAAGGATTTCTACCCCTCGTGGTAGTGCTTTCAAAGAAAGGGTTTCCGTGTGGGAAACAGTTTGTAAAAGGTCTTCAAAAGGGATTTTATAACTTAGAGTTTCAAAACCAGTTCCCGAGTAGGGAACATTCCAACTGATAGATGTGAATTTGTGAATATATACTACTGAATGTAATCTGTGGTGAATGGTGTATTTTGTGTATGGATGTAAGTTAAATTCTTTACATGTACAATTTGTTGTGGTTGTATGATTGTTAAAGACTCATTGTACTTGTGCGATGCCGTGCAAATACAGGGGAGACTCTGTCCGTGTGTACAGTGGCCTCCCTATATTTGTGGCAGGTCTGTCATGTCCTTGTGGGGATCAAGGTTTATAAAAAAAAAAAAAAAATTCCGCTGTGTTTTATGTACCAAAGGGACCCCGGGGCGTGACATTGACATTAGTAGAGTCTTGAGATTGACACTATGACATATACAACCTTAGAGTTAAGGGTCATATGAACATAAGTTCTCCTTGAAGTCAAGGAATGGATTGAGATTTGGAATCCTTAAAGTTAAGGATTGATCGTACTCAACATATAGTCCTTGCTCGAGGGCGGTAGCTCCCCCTCGGGCGATGTGCTCCGTAGTTGTCATCACTGGGTGTAGCGAGTATCACCCCAGAGGACGATCCCGTCGGGTCGCAGCGAGTATCTCCCCGATAGTACGGATTTGAGTTGGTTGAGTCTTGTTGAGGGCGAAACCCACGGGTTAGCCAAAAGATTAGGTATTGAACTTATGATCTTCAATGCTTCTATTTTGAGCATATTATCGTTTACTTTCAGGCATATTAGCTGCATTTGCTAGTTGGTTACTTATCTTACCTTTCTTCTATTATGCCTGAGTTAGACCTAGTGAGAAAGTCGGCGTGGTTGGTTGCCGAACTCACTGGAAACTTCGTTATAGTTCTCACCCCACTATCTCCACAGGGCCGGGACCAAGTGAGCCGGCCGAGGATCGCGGTAAGGGCATCGCGCCCTAGGTAGAGACCGCCTGAGCTATTTTACTTGTGTTATAGTTGCATTCCCTTTATATCATCTTTTGTACTTGATGATTATAGTTTTTAACTTTAAATGTATTAAAGCTTTATTTTGAGGACAATGGGATGTAAAAAGAAATGATGCAAAGAATGTAAAGAATGACATTTTGTAAAAAATTATGCATGTATGTGATTTCAATTAATCATCGTACTTATATGTTTAAAGTAGTACTTTCACTTTGGCTATTGCTTGTCTTCGTGTAAGCCATTATGTATGCTTCCGCATGTGTAAAATTTTATACTCTATCTATAATTGTTGAGCCTTGGGCGGATAGGGGAGACTCTGTCCGTCCGGCGTCTGTTTGACGCTCTCGAACCGGCCAAAAAGATCGGGCTCGGGGCGTGACAGATAAAATGGTATCAGAGCGGTATAAAGCCAAAAGTGAAAGCTTAGGATGGACCTAGGAGCCATTATGAATGGAATGACCTTAACGGTTAAGGAAACGTGAGTGACGTTGAACGAGTATAGCGAAAGCATAGGATTGGGTTCATGTTCTTATGTCTCTAATATGATTAGGGATTAACCTTAAGTGCTATTTGTTTTATATTCCTTGTGTTGTGATCGGCGGCCGACGACATGATGCTATGGAATGAGGATAAATACGCTTAATTGCTTTCGCCGGATTGGGTGTATCCGAGTACGTGTCTAAGATATTAATGTAAGTTGCTTCATTTCAGGAAGCAATGGCACCTCGTGGTCGACCCCGAACAAGGTCGATGCCTGAGGAACCGAGTGCGGCTCCTGCGCGACCCGTAGCGAGTGGCGACGGGGGGCTTCAGGAGCAGATGGTCGCGCTTATTGGCGTAGTGCGGCAGCAGGCGGAGTCCGTTCGGGCTCAAGGCAAGCAGATTCAGCGGCTTCAGGAGACCCTGGAGCAGCATCAGGCGGCGGCCCAAGCAGGGGCTGAACCTCCTACACCCCCTGCTAGGATGCCAACCGTGGTCGAGGGTGCGGTGGCGGCGGATCCAGTCGCGGCCGCACCGGTCACGGTGATACCGGCCGGATCGGGGACTTCACACCCCAGTAATTTAGGTTAGAGTTTGAATCCCTGGTTCAAAAATTCCAATTCTTCCATAATTAGCATCAAAGAAGACTCAGAGCTCGAAAATTTGCTCAAACAACAGCAGCAGAGAAGAGTTGGAGTTCGATCAAGCTAACCTTCTCCAAATTCAGCAATCTTGGGCTTTGTGGATTCCTCTCAAAGTCTAGAATCCAGCGAACCAAGTTTCGTCGCGATCCGACACTCCTACATTGCGTACGAGCTGAAACACTGCGAGTCGTCGCTGAAATTCTACAAGAACAGCACCACAAGCTGAAATTGGTGGAGCTTGAAGCAATTGAAGGGATTTCGATGGATCACTTTCCTCGAAAACCACTCTAGGACCGGCGCAACATCGAGAACTACGAAAACCTACGCTCGCTCGACCTCCTCGCAGCACCATGACGACGAATGTACGGTCGATTGGCTCTGCGACGCAACGTCGACGACGAACCAACTCCACCCGGCCGAGAGCTCCTCTACAATGACCAAGCTGAGAGGGGAAGAGGAGGAAACCAGCTGAGAAGACCCCTCTCAACTCCTCTCTACGGTAATTAAACGGTGGAGGTGGTGGGTGATACAAACGAATTGAGAATTGACTAAATTGCCCTCTCACCTACCAAAGTATACCGGTACATGGGCAGGTGTACCATACAAATGGGCAACCCGAGAGCATTTCTGCGCAGCACTGTATCTGTATAGCCATCAAGCTTGTACCGATACATTCCAGAATTTGTACCGGTACACATGGCAGAAAACCTGCTATTTCGCGAATTTTCATAATACCAGCTGCTCTCGCGTTCCTACTGAGTCCGTTTGGCATCCATTTCGTGCCAACGCGACTCGAACTTTTCCCAACACTCACCAGAGCTGTCGACAAGCCTCAACTGCTATACTCTAGGGTCACTACACATTCGATTTTGATTGTTCATTTTATTCCAGCTTAATGGACTTTATTATGATTTTCAAAATTTACGAAATTTATTTTCTAAAAGTTTTAAATACTCTAGATCATATTTAACGGAGTGAATCGTCGATTCGGAAGCTCCATTATCGAAAACAACTTATGAGTACGACGGCTCCAATACTTATAATGGTATAGTAGCCATGGCCTATATATATATAGTCGGGCTTCTATATTCTTATAAGTATAGAGCCATTCGTACTCATAAGTTGTTTTCGATGTTAGACTTTTCGAATCGATGATCCACACTGTTAAAAATAATTTAGAGTATTTGAAACTTGTAGAAAATAAATTTTGTAATTTTTCAAAATCATTATAAAGCCCATCAAGCGGGTATTAAGTGAACGGTTAAAATCTAATGATATCTTAAAAATGAATGATCGGATCCTTCAATTTAAGATCGGAGTTATTGATCTTTATTTAGATAGTGAATAGAATTTTCTATAAAAAATTCACCTATTCCGATTCCTTTTTACCGTTAAACTAGCAAATATTTCATACCGGCCATTAAAAATTGTCAATTTTGTGAGCTTTTAATCGTAAGGTAAATGATATCGAAAAATTATAAAATTTAATTTCTAGAAGTTTTAAATGCTCTAGATAATGTTTAACGGTATGAATCATCGATTCGGAAACTCTACCATCGAAAACAACTTATAAGTACGAGGGCGATCGTACTCATAAGAATATAGTAGCCGGACTTTATATATATATATATATATATATATATATATATATATATATATATATATATATATATATAAGCAAAACACTAGCTTTATTTGCCAAAAGGTATTTGGCGTAGCCCAATCTCCGCATTGTTCCCGAGTAGTTGATGTTGGTGTTGGTGTTGGCGTTTTGAACCTGCACGGACGCTTAGATATGTGCTGCTCCGTCTCTTGTAACTAATTTGATATTGAGACTGACTAGCACGACATCCATGCGTGCAGAATGAAGAAGACCATCCATATGCGTACATATTCCAGACTGCTCTCCGTAAAGCGTAAGCAATGCACATTGCGAAAATTCATTCGAAAATAGAGCGAGACAACGAAAGGTTGCTCTGCCCGATCGACAAACTTACTGATCTAACAGTCTGTGCCCCCTCCCCTTGTACAAGAACAACAATTGGCTGGGACAGCAGGCTCGGCAACAGTTTTCTCTCGTTGAAACCCTGCGCACGTAGCACCATTCTGTTTTTTGACTTTTGACAATTATCTAATATATATATCTTTCCAGCTTTCATGGTTGCCCTTCAAAAATTACTGTGCTCAAATCTACCCTACTAAAATTCTTAATTTTTTCTTTTTTAAAAATAAATCCTCCAAAGTAGTAGTATCTAAGAAAAACAGAGAAATCTCGCAGACTTCGGTCAACTTCTTTCGGAATTACGTGGGCAATTAATTATCTCTCTCTGTTTCTTTTCTCTTGTTTCACTATTGCTATAGAGAAGCATTAGAGGCTACATCATGACCTAACAACTTACATGTACCCAACGCCTTAGAGAGGGAGAGAATTTAAAGTGGATTAATCTGTGTAACAACCCACTTCCTCGTAGAACGTGCCGAGTTCTGTCAGAATGAGCGGAACGCGGAGTGAGTCAAGTAACACAAGGTTCTAAGTATTTTAGAACCAATGTGTAGTGAAAATGGGACCCACGAGTGTAAATCTGCAAATCTGGAAAATTTCCAGATTTGCAGCAGCCAAGACCGGACATCCCTCATGGAGACCGGATGCCACACCTCTAACAACTGAGAAAAACGAAAAATCGGCTAAGTATTGAAATTCCAGCGTACGGGATCCGGACAATGAGCCGAGACCGGACATCCCAAGACCGGACATTACGGTCAGGACCGGACATCCTCTGCGTAACAGGCAGAAAAATGGCTAAGTCCTGAAATTCCAGCGTACGGGATCCGGACATTGGTCCAAGACCGGACATCCCGAGACCGGTCCCCAGGACTGAGACCGGTCTCAGAGCACGAAAAATGCCCAGACTGGACTGTTTGCAAATTTTCAAGATTGGAGGGCTTTTTGGCAATTATAACGACACAATATAGGCTTAGCCCCTCCTCTATTCACAGCCATCTCACCCCAACACCTCTCCCTCACATTTCTCTCTTTCTCTCTCTAGAGATTGGTTCCTAGAGCTTGGAGAATAAGAAGGAAGAGCTTGGAGAAGGATTCTTGGTGGGTTTTGGAACTTGGAGAAGACCTGGACGCTCTCCTACAAGGTGGAGCTTGGACCAAGGTATGGTTTCTTTGGAAACCTAGGTTAGGATTTGTGTTTTTGGTCCTAGGGAGCTAGGTTTTGAGCTTCTCTTTGGTGTAGGGACCTTGTAGAGCTTCATGCTCCATGAAATCCATGAAGGCTTCATGAGCTCTCATGGTAGATCATTAGGGTTCCAAGTGGAGGCCCTATAAATGGTTTAGATGGTCTTAAATCATCTCTAAGGGTTGTAACAAGCTTTCTTTTGCTTGTGTATGAGATCAAAACCTAGGGTTTCACATAGCGCTCGATAGAGCACCCAAATTTGGGGCTTTTGAACATAGAGGTTCTAGGGTCGAATTGACCTTGTAGAAACTTAATTGAAAGTATCCCCGACGCGTGGGACAACCCCGTTTGTTTAAACGAAAAGCTCATCTATGAGGTACTATGTAAACTAGCCTGCTAAAGGCTTTGTTTAACGCGTAGGTCGCAAATTAGGGATCGGTTGAACACGAGACTCGAACCACAACCCATCTACAATATTTAGAGGTGGGTGGTGCATTTCAAGGACACCGAAATTCTCTTTATGTCTAAGTGTCACGATTGAGCATTTTTATATATGTTGAGCATAATGCATAGTAGGGTAATTATGAGATTTATATTGCAATTTGTGAGTTCAAATGCATGAGAAATATTTGTATAATATTGTAGTGGTAAAGAACCAAGAATCCTATGTATACATGCTAAAGAACAAGAATGAGAACTTAGTGTAATTGACAAATGAATGTGATATTTGACATGTACTTAGAGAATGTGACAATGATGAGTCTAGAATACTTAGACAACATGTTTGGCATCAAAGAACAAGAACAAGAACAAGTAAAGTACTTGACATTAGTAGAGCCTTGAGATTGACATTATGACATATACAACCTTAGAGTTAAGGGTCATATGAACATAAGTTCTCCTTGAAGTCAAGGAATGGATTGAGATTTGGAATCCTTAAAGTTAAGGATTGATCGTACTCACCATATAGTCCTTGCTCGAGGGCGGTAGCTCCCACTCGGACGATGTGCTCCGGAGTTTGTTATCACTGGGTGTAGCGAGTATCTCCCCAGAGGACGGTCCCGTCGGGTCGCAGCGAATATCTCCCCGATAGTAGGGATTTGAGTTGGTTGAGTCTTGTTGAGAGCAAAACCGACATGTTAGCCAAGAGATTGGGTATTGAACTTATGATCTTGCATGCTTTTATTTTGAGCATATTATCGTTTACTTTCAGGCATATTAGCTGCATTTGTTAGTTGGTTACTTATCTTACCTTTCTTCTATTATGCCTGAGTTAGACCTAGTGGGAAAGTCGGCGTGGTTGGTTACCGAACCCACTGGGAACTTCGTTGTAGTTCTCACCCCACTATCTCCACAGGGCCGGGACCGAGTGAGCCGGCCGAGGATCGTCGTAAGGGCGTCGCGCCCAAGATAGAGACTACCCGAGTTGGTATACATTTTGGGTTATAGTAGCATTTCCCTTTTTATATCATCTTTTGTATGTGATGATTATTAGTTGTTAGCTTTAAATGTAATGAATTCCCATTTTGAGGTAAATGTGATGTAAGAAAAAAATGATACAAAGAATGTAAAAGCTTTAAAAGAGTTTAAAGATGTAAAGACATTTACATGTATGTGATTGCAATTAATCATGTTACTTGTATGTTTAAGTTTAGCACTTTCACTTTGGCTACTGCTTGTCTTCGTGCAAGCCATTATGTATGCTTCCGCATGTGTAAAAATTTTATACTCTATCTGTACTTGTTGAGCCTTGGGCGGACAGGGGAGGCTCTGTCCGTTCAGCGTCTGTTTGGCGTGCCCGAACCGACCAAATTGGAGGTCCCGTGGCGTGACAATCTGAGAAGCAGGAAACATCAAGATACAGGGGAGAAAATAAAAGAAAAGCTAAAAACAAAACAAAGTCTCTTATTTTTGTATTGAAGATCTACGATGCAAATTCTAGGGTCCATGCACCAATCAACGGCATGCGTGCCCAAATTTGGTTATCTGCAACTTTCTTACTTTATTTCAAGAGCAAATCTTTCACATTATGTTTCAGGGTCGCATGTGGGCAAATATACACGCAGGTAACGATCGCAGCAAATTATTTATGCAGTCGAATCCAGTGCATGTATGCGCACATCTCCCATTACAACAAACATACCATAATACAACAAGATCTCGCCAACCTCTCTCTGAGTCCTGTTTAGGGGGAATTTGGATTTTAGTTTTGTTTCTTCACAACAAGCACAGGGCATTTGGCAAAGTGCACACAGTAATTGCTAACGCTCCCGAGGAAAAACCTGTTCCATGAACAAAAATTGCTGAATAAATGATGAAAAAGTACAACTGATGCTCTTTGGTGCTAATTAGCAAATGGATAAAAGAACAAGTTTTTGTAACAAGTAAACTAATATTGACACGTTCTTTTTTTAAAAAAAAATTGTTTTTCTTGACTTAGTAACATGCTGAATATTAGAAATTTGAAAAAAAATTCAGCAAAGGAATACTTGACGTAGATGTGCTTATGGATATTCTATCAAAACCAGGTCTTCTGTTATCTCATTTGATATGGAAACCTAGTGAGAGAACATGAAAAACAATCTTTTGATCCTATCTCCATCTGAATGATTTTGAAATAAGCCCCTTAACTGATAATGGTTAGCTGATTAAGCCATTCTTGGAGGAGATAAAAATGGCAGTCTCACAATCAGCAAGCGATAGAGCCTCTGGGATGTACAGATTCCCACTATGCTTTTGCCAAAACCTTCTGGGAATGCATAACAGACGACATTACGAGCATTTTTTTCGGGCGCTCGTGAGAGAAAGTTTGTGCATGTGAGTACGAGCAGCGAGGACGTCAGGGCTTAAAGGTGGGGAGATTGTGAGACCCCAGATAGTCCCATATATAAGATATAATAGGGCTAAACTCTTAACCCAGCTTAAGCATTTTGGATGGTGGCAAGACCCAAAAGGTTAAGAGAGTTAACGTGTTAGGACGGAAGTAGTCCTAGGATGGGTGACCCCCTGGGAAGTTGGGCCGTCACAGTGCACAACCCCATTTGATTACTCCTACATCTGTCTTGCCCCGAAAATGGAGGGGGCAGTAGTACTACTACTTCATTCTAATCAATCTCATAAATGGCATTCAGAACATCCTCCCCGAAATCCTAGAGAACAAGATTGGAGTGCCGAATAGTCTAATCTCCCTATCCCAATCAGCATTCTCAAGGGGCCACCTCATAACTGATTCTTACACGAGAACAAACGAAGGTAGAAGTTGTAGCCACAAAACTGGACTTCGACAAAGCTTTTAATAGGGTGAATTAGGCTTTCCTCAAGATGATTATCTGGTGTATCAGACTCGACAACAGGTGGTGTGAGTGGATCAAACAATGCATCTCTAATGCCAAGGTAGCCATCATGGTCAACAGGACGCCTACGAACTGAATCAAACTTAGAGGCTTGTAACATACTGGACTTGCGCAAATTGCGGAGTTCGAGTATTTGACTCTTGTTGGAGCTTTTCCAGATTTTCTGGAGGGTCGTTGACTGTGTTCCGACCTATGGCGCGTGTACCGAGGTTTGGGGATGAGTCCTAAGCACTAAAGTCCAAAAAGTTGGATTTTAGGTTGCTCTCGGATTGAGGTACGGAGGGTGCATGCAGTACGAAATTGTTGCTATACCGTACGAGAAATTGTTGCTATGCGGTACGGGATGGATTACGTACCGGTATGGGAAACGATGGACGCCAACCCGAGCCTCGGGTTTGGGTTTTCGCGAGGTCTATCTGGGTATGGGATGGCTTGTCTGGTACAACACAGCGATTTCGACGATTTAAAGCTGAGGGTGTATTAGCATAGTGTTGCCTCTATTAGGTTACCCCATCACCCTAGGGCTCCATCTGAGCACCCCCATTGCAGCAAGAAGGTAGGAGGAGCTTCTCTCTCTACTCCCTTGTGTTTTCTAGGGTTTTGGTTGATTTTTGGAGGATTAAAGCCCTCTCCTTGCTCTCTTTTGCTTGTTAGAGCCTCTACCACCATTGTTGGAGCTTGGAACTTGGTGTTTGGAACTTTGTGGAGGATCAAGCTTCAAGCCTAGGGCTTTTTGAGCTTGGATTAGAGCTTCTTAGAGGTATGTGAGTGATCTCTTTCCTCTAGTTTCGATTTTTGTGGGTTTTCATGAGGTGAAACCCTAGAATGGGATTCTAGGGTTAGGATTTGGGGATTTTCGATTGAGGGCCTTTGGGACCTAATTGATGAGTTTAGAACTTTGATTTAGGTTGGATTAGAAGGACTCTACCTCCCATTTGGCGATCAAGAGCGCTTTCTTCGCTTTCGGTGAGTATTCTTCACCCTTTTGTAGAGTTTCTTATTGTTTGAACTCAAGACTCATCTTTTGAGTTTGTAATTCCTATGGCATGCCTTGTAGGGTGCTAGGAGTAGGAATCGAAGCTTAGTTAGCGATTCGGATCGGCGATTTTCGCACTCGGTGGGTTTGGCTTCATGAGCATAGGAGCAAATGGCTCCTAAGTGCTTAGTTGGTTTGATTTAATTATTTTGAATGCATATTCATGCTAAATAGATTTATTATGAATTTTGAATCACTTAAAATGCATGCCTTATGTATGACAAAATTTCCACTCTATATAGTAGAGCTATTTGGGTTAAACTGCATGCATGTGGGGGTGGTTCTTGGGGGCGCCTGGGAGTGTTCCTTTATGGTGATTTTAGCTTTGCTAATGTTAATTGTGAACATTAAATACATGTTGGGACTTAGAAACCTTAAGTGTCATAAAGCGGCACTTAACATAGAAAACTATGAAGCGCAACATAGAGACTTGACATAGGCCACTTAACATATACTATATTCCATGTTTGAGACATGATGACATAGAGATAGGCCTTTTGGACAATTGTACATTCCATGTTAGAGACATGATGATTTGGGACTTGTGACGAGTTTTGTGACTTTTGCCATTGTGCTCATTCGCACATGCTTGTGAGGGTAGCTCCCTACAAGCGGCACTCGGAGTTGGCCAACGCGTTTCTTGTATTCGCCGTGCGGGATTGGGCGCCGAAGTGGATTGCGTGGGACGGTCGCATTCCTAGGGTGGGAATGTTGACTACTACGGGGCCATTAGGCTCGGCATTTGGGCTAGGCGACCTTCGGGTGGGCATCGGCCATATCGCCTTCGGGTTGATCTTATTGTGCTTAAACTTAATGGAGTTTAAAGAAAACTGTGGACTTTGACTAGAATAGTAAACTTTAACACCTTACTATCACTTGAGGAATTATTGGGCTATGGTTAGAATAGTAAACTTTAACTCTTTACTATTGCTATGGATATTGGACTTGTTGGTTATATTTACTATTCATGCTTAGAATAGTCGTTTACTTATGCTTATTTATGCTAAGTAGAGATATCATACTTTAGTAGCTTACTCGTTATTTATTTCGCTTACACTTACTTGCTTAGTTTTGGGCCTAGTGGAGCATGCAACTGAAGTCAGTAATTGCCCACTGGGAACTATTTTTAATAGTTCTCACGCCTTCTTTTTCTAATGTGTTTCAGAGCCTTCGGCACCGGCGGAGGCAAGGGATCGTGGAAAGGGGACCGCTAGCTAGTTTCGCAGCTTTCCTCCTTGTAGGGGTTTTTCTCTCTTTTTGTACCTTGGTGAGATTGAGAGAGTTTTGTATCCCTATGTAGAGACTACCCTGTACTTAGTTATTGTGGTGTTCGGATCTCTTTTTATTCTACTCTCTTTATGGTTTATTTTAAGATTGGTGCTTTACTTTTAGTCTCTTCTTTATGCTTCCTTGTATAGATTTCTTGTTGTTATACTGCTCTGATACTTCTAGATTCTTTTCATTTTGTTGGTTATTTATCGTTTTTGTTAGACGCCTTGTATGTTGTAGACATACGGCGGAGTCTGAGCACGCGCCGGCGGCTTGGGTCCGGGCGTGGCCATTAAATTGGTATCAGAGCCTAGGGTTGAGTCTTCTTGTGGACCTAGCGAACCTTAGGCCGGTCGGACTATAGGATATAGGCTCGTGAGTGACGAGGTCTATTTAACTTGTGAGCGAAAGTATTAAGATTGGGTATCTTGAATAACTCTAGTAAGTAGAGTTGGACCGAAGTGTATAACTTCTAACCCGCGGAGGGGTACGTTGGCGGCCGACAACGTAACATCGGGAGTTAGTAGTAGACAACACTTCTTTACTTTCGCATGATTTGGGTATATATAGCTTGTGCGGGGATGCGATTGCGTGAGCTTACTAACTTGCGCTTTTATGATGTTGTAGTGGCGATGCCGATAACTCGCTCGAAATCTGTTGGAGCGGACAATGCGGCAACTTTTGAGGAGGTCGAGGCCTCCGCTACCTCCGATCCGGCGAGGTCCGTGAG
Organism: Aechmea fasciata; assembly: GCA_025177825.1. Taxonomy (NCBI): domain Eukaryota; kingdom Viridiplantae; phylum Streptophyta; class Magnoliopsida; order Poales; family Bromeliaceae; genus Aechmea; species Aechmea fasciata. The sequence goes on along the minus strand of CM045928.1, from coordinate 13,902,859 downwards.
TTGAGGGGCCGATTGGCGGCCCTCACGGCTTTGGTGACGCGACGGCGGCGCGGCGGCGTCGGGAAGCGCGCATGAAGCGCATGGAGGATCTTCTCTGCGCGGCGGGCGGGCTGCGAGGAGGCTCGAACCCCTTCTCCACCGGCACCGAGGTTGACTTACCGCGGCGCAGATCCCGCGGCCGCTCACACCGAGACGACACCGGCGATTGAGCGCGGGAGGAGGACCGGGACACCCGCCGGTGAGAGCATCGCCGGTGGCGGCGGCATTTCCGGTTATGGCTCGGGGAGCGAGAGGGATCGACTCATGGCTCGCCTCAAGGAGTTCGGGAGGTGCGGCAGGACCTTTGACGGAGAGAAGGTCGACCCGGATCGTGGAAAAGTGGTTGATGCACATGGAGAAAGCGTTCGTGACACGTTCGTGGAGGAGCGGGACGAGTGTGGCTCGCCACCCACCACTTGGACGGCGAGGCCTACGGTGGTGGATGGATCTTCAGGAGAACCCCAGCACAGACTTAGCTTCTATTACTTGGACGGGGTTCAAGGAGCTACTGTTGGCACACTACTTTCCCGACAGCGTCAAGAGGCAGATGGAGCAGAGTTTGCGCAGCCTGACACAGGGGGATAGATCTGTAGCCGAGTACGAGAGAGAGTTTTCTCGGCTTCTGCATTGCGTGCCCTTCGTCGTGCGGGACGACGAGGACAAGGCCCGCATTTTCGAGCGTGGTGCGGCCGTCGATTTTCCGGTTCGTGCGGTCCTCCGAGCTTCAGACTTACAAACGGGTGGTGAACGCGCGCTCACTTTGTTGAGAGCGGCGCGGCCATGGTGCGGGGAGAGACGCGAGGGTTTGGACAAGGGGAAGGGCAAGAGGCCCGCGGCCGAGGGTGCGAGCCAGACGCACTCTAGGAGGCCACCGAAGCATCCGAGACACCAGCAGCGCAGTCGTGGCGCACTGTAACAACCCACTCCCCCGTAAAGCGCGCCGAGTTCCGTCAAAATGAGCGGGACCCGGAGTGGAGCGAGTAAGTGTGGGTTCTATGTGCTTTGGAGCCCGTGCGCAGCAGTGGGGTCTTGGAAAAGCTAAACCGCAAGTCCGGTGGAAATTCCCCGGACTTGGAGACGGCGAGACCGACAGCCGGGGGTTGTCCGGATGCCTGAAGTGCCCAGTGCGCGATGTGGAAAACAAAGCGTGAGATCAGACGACCGACCAACCGACGATCCAAAACAGACACGACCAAAACCGGACGATGCATTGCGTAACGTGCGAAAAATGGCTAAGTCCGGAAAAAACAGATCTTGAGACCAGACAACCAGCCAAGACCGGACAGTCAAAACCAGGACAACCAATAGACAGACGATAGGCTACGTAACATGCGAGAAAAATGGCTAAGTCCGGAAAACAGATCGAGGCCCAGACAATAAACCAAGACAGATCAAAGACCGGACGACAATGAAACCAGACGATAGGCTACGTAACATGCGAGAAAAATGGCTAAGTCCCGGAAAACCGGCGTACTTAGACCAGGACAACCGGCAGACGATGGACAGCGCGATTCGAGCAGTTTGTAATTTTCGCAAATGGAGGGGCTTTTTGGCAATTGTCACAACACAATATATACCCAATGGCTTCCTCTTCACCCATTCACTCCCAATACATCCTCTCTCATTTCTCTCTCTCTCTAGAAAACCTCTCCTAGAGCTTGGAGAAGTTGGAGAAGGAGCTTGGAGGAGGTGATCTTGGAGGATTTGGAGCTTGGGGAAGACCTAGAAGCTCTCCTACAAGGTGGAGCTTGGGCCAAGGTGAGGTTTCGTGGTAAACCTAGACTAGGGTTTGGGTTTTAAGCCAGGAACTTAGAGTTTTGAGTCTTCTCTTTGGTGTAGAAGCCTAGTAGAGGCTTGAGCTCCATGAAAACCCATGAAAGCTCAAGGTCCTCTCATGGTGGATTCTTAGGGTTTCAAGTAGAGGCCCTAATGATGGTTTAAATTGTTCTAGATGAATTCTAAGAGTAACAACAAGCTTTCCCTTGCTTGTTTAAGAGATCAAAACCTAGGGTTTTGCATAGGGCTTGGATAGAGCACCAAATTTGGGGCTTTTTGCCATACAGGTTCTAGGGTCAAATTGACCTTGTAGAAACCTAATTGGGGGTATCCCCGACGCGTGGGACAACTCCGTTTAATTAAACGAAAAGCCTATCTATGAGTTGCTCTGTAAGTTAGCACGATGTAAAATCGATAGCTGCGCAGTTGCAAAATAGGCCTCGGTTAGCTACGAGACTCGACGGGCAACCCATCCATAATTTTAGAAGGTGGGTGATGCATTCCAAGGACACCGAAATTCTTTCTATGTCTAAGTGTCACTTTTGAGCATTCTATATATGTTGAGCATAATGCATAGTAGGGTAATTTATGAGTTATATTGCAAATTGTGAGTTCAAATGCATGAGATATAATTGTATGAGAACATATGCTAAGAATGAGAACCCTATGTATGCATGCTAAAGAACAAGAACTAGAACTTGGTGTAATTGACAAGTGAATGTGACATTGGACATGTACTTAGAGAATGTGACAAAGATGAGTCTAGAATACTTAGACCACATGTGTGGCATTAAAGAACAAGGACAAGAACAAGTAGTGCATATAACACTAGTATAGTCATGAGATTGACATTATGACAACAACCTTAGAGTTAAGGGTCATATGAATATAAGTTCTCCTTGAAGGCAAGGAATAGATTGAGATTTGGAATCCTTAAAGTTAAGGATTGATCGTACTCACCATATAGTCCTTGCTCGGGGGCGGTAGCTCCCCTCGAGCGGTGCGCTCCGGAGTTGGTCACCACTGGAATGAGTTTTCCAGGGAATGAGTTTTCCTAAGGACGGTCCCAACGGGTCGATATTGAGCCTCCCCGGTATACTATGGGATTTTGAGTTTGGTTGAGTCTTGTTGAGGGCGAAACCCACGGGTTAGCCAAGAGATTGGGTATTGAACTTATGATCTTGCATGTTTTACAGTTTGAGCATATTATCTTTACTTTCAAGCGTATTAGTTGCATTTGATAGTTAGGTTCTTATCTTACCTTTCTTTCTATTACGCTTGAGTTAGACCTAGTGGGAAAGTCGGCGTGGTTGGTTGCCGAACCCACTGGGAACTTTGTTGTAGTTCTCACTGTTAAGGATTTTGTGTTGGCAAGTTTCGTGAGTTGAGTCGGAGTCTTGAAGGATTGGAGCGGATCGAAGATGGTCGAAGAATCCTAGACTTCGAAGAAAAGAGACATGTTGAATCACGACGTCAAGGTAAGTGTTTAATTCATGTTATGGTGATTCATACTTAGTTATAGGCATTAGAATCATAATATCATTGTATAACGGATTAGAAATTGTATCGGAACTTTGTAGTTTTCGAAAAGTGAAATTTCAGCAAAAATACAAAGTTATACCGGTATAAAATTGTTTTTGTACCGGTACAAAAAGTTGCTATACCGGTATAGCCATCAATTAGATTAGAGTAATGGCCCACGAGAAAAATCTTAGTCATTGCATTATGTAATGGCTCTGTTTTTTATAGGTACAAGAAGGTAAAAATCTGATTTTTCTCTAATCCGAATCTAATTGATTCTAAAGTCTATAAATAGGTTCTTAGGGTTTTCTAATTCCAGACACTTCATCATAATACATGTTTGAGAAACCCTAGAGGCTAGGAATTCCTTCAAAACCTATTTTCTACTAAATAGCCTCTTTTAGGTCAAATCGAGAGATAGTAAATCCTACTCTATATGTCGATTTGATCTACGATTCGTTGGAGTTTTTCTTCTTCGGTTTTCATCGATACTCCAACGAAGGATCACCATATTCATGATTCTATTCATGGTGGCGTCGTGGATTCGGCGTGATTGAAGACTTCGTGGATTCGGAGCGTGGCGTCGTGGATTCGGCGTGTTGAAGATTTCGTGGATTCGAAGCGGAGGCGTTTCGTGGATTCGGAACGTGGCGTTCGTGGATTCGGGCGTGATCGTGGACAACTCGGTGGAGTGCGCGGAGATCCATAAGAGAGTTAGAGAGGTTAAGTCCGTGGAGTCGGTAATCACCTTGTAATCTTTTCTTTTAGTGGATTGTTATTCGCGTGTTGGTCCCGTGGGTTTTTTTACTCCGAGTTTGGAGTTTTCCCACGTAAATCTCGGTGTGCTTTTTATTTTCCGCATTTATTTTTTAAAGCATCGAGAATTGTGGTTTTTGGCCGATACACCTATTCACCCCCCTCTAGGTGTTGTTTGATACAATCTAAATAGATCCTTGGGGCTTCCCCGTAACTAACAATTGGTATCAGAGCGGGATCTAGATATATTGATATCTAATGGCCGAAGGCGGTAACATTAATCGACCTCCGCTTTTCGACGGCACGAATTATGCCTATTGGAAAGTTCGCATGAGAGCTTTTCTAATTGCAATCGAAGAGCGGGTGTGGAAATCAATTGAGTTCGGATGGAAACCTCCAACCGAAAAGGTCGATAATGTTGAGAAGCCTAAACCACGAGACAAGTGGACGAAAGATGAAAACGAGGCATCTTCGTTTAACGGCAAGGGCATAAACGCTTTATTTAATGCCTTGTCGCAAACGGAGTTTACTCGCGTGTCGGCTTGTGAAACCGCGAAAGCGATTTGGGATACTCTACAAGTTACGCATGAAGGAACAAGCTTAGTAAAGGTCCAAAAATTACAAATGCTTACAAGCAAATTTGATTCGATTTTCATGGATGAAAACGAGACCTTTACCGAGTACTATACACGTCTACAAGACGTAGTAAATACATGCGCTAACTTGGGAGAGAAAATCCCGGAGTCAAAAGTCATTAGAAAAATTTTTCGAACTCTTCCGGAACGTTTTCGGGCAAAGGTTGCCGCGATCGAAACGGTTAAGCATCCGGATGAGATGAAAGTCGAAGAATTAGTAGGCGCTTTACAAACGTATGAGATGACTTTTCCTACTAATCAATCTTCTTCCAAGTCTTTTTCTAAAAGCACAGGAATGGCACTCAAATCATCAAAGGAAGAAGACGACGACACGGATTCCGACGAGAATTTTACGCTTGCGGATTTTGAACATCAATTGGCGCTCCTCACGAAGAAATTCCGACGGAACTTCCGAAAGAACAATGCTTCATCTTCGAAGCGGAAATCTTTTTCTAAACCTTTTTCTAATTCTAAGGATAAGGATAAAAAACTTGCAAAGTCTTCAAAAGAGAAAGATGAATTTGAAGGGGAAATCCAATGCTTCAAGTGCAAAGGCTACGGTCATATAGCAACGGATTGTCCTTCAAAGAAGACATATAAACAAAAAGCTTTGCAAGCTAAAACGAAAACTTGGGATGACTCTTCTTCAAACGGATCATCATCAAGTGATGAAGAAAAGGATCATACGGCTTTAATCGCTAATTCTACATCTTTTCCTCCGTCTTATAATGTTGCTTGTTTATCATCTATTGTTTCTAACTCAAATCTTTCTCTCTCTTCGCATGGGTCTTCGAGCGAGAATGGCGAAAGTGAGGAGGAATCGAATGACGAGGATATAGCCGAAGCATACAACCAACTTCTTATCGAATCGAAAAAGATGGCTAAATTCAATAAGAAGTTGGAAAGTCGTTTGTTGGAGATTGAAGAAGATAACAACAATATGAGGATCATGAATGAAGCTCTTGAGGAGGAACGGGAATCAATTTTGAATATCAATTCGGTCCTCCAAAAGAAGCTAGAAGAAGCGGAATTAACGATGAAATCTTATAAGGATAAGATTGGATTTTTGGAGCAACAATTTAAGGAAACTTACACATCCAATCAAGTGTTAACCAAGCAAGTTCATCAACTCAAATCGGATCTTCAACAATTTTCCTCGGGTTCGAAAAAGTTGGATAACATGCTCGGGTTAGGTCAAACGAACAAGTTGGGCCTCGGATACGAAAGGACATATGTTGAGAAGGATCAAAAGACGATATCGAAAGTCTCAACAAATTTAAAAGCAAAGGTATGTCACCGATGCGGAGTCAAGGGACATATCAAAAAGAGTTGCCCGAACAAGACAACGAAATCTCAATCGGCACCTTCTTCTATTCGGTATCTCCCACGGAATCAAATAGGAAATCAATTGGGTCGAGTACCTCGTGCAAACCGGGAGACTAAGCCTCAACGTAAATATCAACCGAAGAACCAAGCATCGAGACAATCATCGTTTGAACAAAGGTTGAAAGAAGTCAAGCCTCACGTCGACAAGTCAAAGCAAGGAAAAATTCGACAAGTTTGGATTCGGAAAGGTGATATCTTTCCTTGTTATTCTTCTTAGCTTGTTTTTCGGTTATGTAATGCTTTGATAGGTGTATATTTCCTACTTTTATCCATTGCATTACATGCTTAGGCGATTTTTGGTACTTAGTGAATATTTTTGATGCTTGAGTTTCTTTTGTTTGAAAATCGTCTTTGAGGAAAGGTAAAGGGGAGTTTTTAAATTTTTTGAGAGTGGCAATGATTGAAAATCTTTAAAGTAGAGAGATTAATGGTTTTTCAAAGAGAATTAACCGATTTTTAAAGTCAATTCAAATTGAATTAAATTCATACTAATTATCGATTTTACTCCACTTTTCATTATTTTGACGATAATTTATTATGTGATTTCTTCTTACATACCTTCATCAAAATTTTTGAAATTAATTTTAATCATTTTGTATTTAATCCATCTTGGTAGTGAATGTTGAATATAATTGATGGATATTTTCTAATTGACTAAGATTCGTCAAAATTATTTTCAATTGTGAGATTGTCTAATTGAGGGGAGTTTGTTTTATTTTAAAAAAAGGAAACTCCTTAGTTTAAAAGATGTGGAAAGAGTTACATCCGAAAAGTGTGAAAACTACCAGCAAATGGAGGAAAGAGCTACCACCCCGGTCGGCCGGTACGTGTGGGAAGCTACCACGTGAGAAATTATGAGAAAAACCGAAAAAGTTGAAAAAAAAAAAAATGTGAATATTTTAGAATTTTTCGGTGATACAAGGTGATAGATTGAAAAAGATGCTCAAAGAGCCACCCCCGGTGCTATATTAGTTAAATCTCTATTTTGAACGGGTTGCGACAAATTGGTGTCAATTTGTTAAATTTTTAGAAAATTATTTTTCATCAATTTGCATCTTGATGATTTTAAATTATTTGATTTTTCTTGATTTCAAATTTTGATGATATGATGTCTTTTGAAATCATAGAATATTTTATTCATAATAATTTTTGAAGTGAAATCAGTAATTTTTATGAAATTAATTTGAATTTTGGAGAATTTTTGAATGAAAAAGGCTATTTTTCGATATTCTGATTTTTTATACCGGTATAAACTCATCCTATACCGGTACAAACTACTGTAGCCGGCGATATAATTACCGGAAACCAGCTTCGATCTCTCTCTACACTCACTCAAAACGCTCTCTCTCTCTCTCTAAAAATCCCCAGAGCCCTCCTCCTTCTATTCTACACGATTTCCCTCCAGATTAACAGGTATTATGCTCGGATTTAAAGATCAAACCCGATTTTTGCATTTTTTTTAATATTCCGGGACAAGAGTTCGATCTCTATTTTTACCCGTTTTTGATGCAATTTCTTGCTATAATTCACTATCTGAACTGATTATCTTGCATCTAGAACACCTAGAACACATTAGTTGGCGTTATGTTTGACAGAGTTGCGCTCTAGGTTTCTAAAATATTGGATTTTCGGGAAAAATTGTTTAATCTCTGTTTTTGTTCCTTTTTGATGCAATTTTTTGCTGTAAATCAGTGATTGGACATATAATCTTGCTTCTAGAACACTTAGAACACTTTGGAATTCACTGTTTTTTTTACAGATTTATGTTCTAGGGTTCCTTTTTGGTGGAATTTCGGGATTTTTGAAAGTGTGCCAAATATGATTTTGGGCTGGGCTCGATTGATGCGGTGACTTGGGCAAAATCAGTGAGCACTTTGAAGACCTTTCAGCAGACAAAGGGAGCTACACCGCATACTGCATCGAGTCCTGCTGTACCTCCTCCACCTCCACCATCACGACGAGCAGAGCGTGCAGCGCCTGCAGGATCTTCTAGCTCCACTGGAGTGGTCACTTTGGACTCACTTCATCGTGATGTGGGCGCACTACAGACTGATATGGGTGAGCTGAAGAAGGATATGGGCTTTCTGAAGAAAAGTTTCAAAAGTCTCGAGAAAGGAGTGAAGAGGATCTTGGAGAAGATGGGGTGCACGCATGATGATATCTTTCCATCGACCTCAGCCTATCAGCGCTCCGTGTCTCGCCAGCCGTTCCTACCTGGTGTCGGTCCAGAGGCTGGCGGTTCTGGATCTCCTGCTGGAGGAGACGATGATGACGACGAGGCGACTGAGTGATGCCTCGCGCTTTCCTGCTTATCTTTACTGCTTATCTTAGGATTATGTCGTCTCTTTATGCTCATTGCTTGATGTTTTTCTCTTTACTTTGTTTTCTTATGCATCTAGGTTTGTAACTATGATTTGACTACTCTCTGTTTAGTTTGTGTTTCTTTCTTTATCTGTTTCTTTTTGGCAATTTTTGACAAAAAGGGGGAGAATGGACTACAGGTACAGGGGGAATTAATAGTGCATACACGTAGGGGGAGATGCATACAAAGGGGGAGAAATGATTAAGGAGGGAGAAGGAAATATTTATGAGCAAAGTGAAAAGTTGATGGAACAAGGATAAAAGAGGGAGAAGAGGAGAAGAGAAGATGAGAAGCAAAGTGAAAAGTTGATGGAACAAGGATAAAAGAGGGAGAAGAGGAGAAGAGAAGATGAGAACAAAGAGATTGTTGATTGATTAATGTTTTGATTTTCTAACTTCGTTTGAAATTGTTTTGCAGGAAATCAAGACTTCAAGACTCCTAGTTGTGTCTAAGTCATAGAGTTTGTTTTTAGGAGTTTTTGATGTATTTTTGGATCTTTATTGTATTTGGATTACACGCGAGGTTTAATGTTTTGGTGATGACATTGAACTTCGTAGTTCTTTTAAAATGTAATTTTGGTTAGTTTTTGTGTTTTGTCACGAAATTGCCAAAGGGGGAGATTGTTAAGGATTTTGTGTTGGCAAGTTTCGTGAGTTGAGTCGGAGTCTTGAAGGATTGGAGCGGATCGAAGATGGTCGAAGAATCCTAGACTTCGAAGAAAAGAGACATGTTGAATCACGACGTCAAGGTAAGTGTTTAATTCATGTTATGGTGATTCATACTTAGTTATAGGCATTAGAATCATAATATCATTGTATAACGGATTAGAAATTGTATCGGAACTTTGTAGTTTTCGAAAAGTGAAATTTCAGCAAAAATATAATGTTATACCGGTATAAAATTGGTTTTGTAGGTACAAAAAAGTTGCTATACCGGTATAGCCATCAATCCGTTAGTGTAATGGCCCTTCAGAAAAATCTTCCGTCATTGCATTACCGTAATGGCTCTGTTTTTGTACCGGTACAAGAAGGTAAAAATCTGATTTTTCTCTAATCCGAATCTAATTGATTCTAAAGTCTATAAATAGGTTCTTAGGGTTCTCTAATTCCAGACACTTCATCATAATACATGTTTGAGAAACCCTAGAGGCTAGGAATTCCTTCAAAACCTATTTTCTACTAAATAGCCTCTTTTAGGTCAAATCGAGAGATAGTAAATCCTACTCTATATGTCGATTTGATCTACGATTCGTTGGAGTTTTTCTTCTTCGGTTTTCATCGATACTCCAACGAAGGATCACCATATTCATGATTCTATTCATGGTGGCGTCGTGGATTCGGCGTGATTGAAGACTTCGTGGATTCGGAGCGTGGCGTCGTGGATTCGGCGTGTTGAAGACTTCGTGGATTCGAAGCGGAGGCGTTTCGTGGATTCGGAACGTGGCGTTCGTGGATTCGGGCGTGATCGTGGACAACTCGGTGGAGTGCGCGGAGATCCATAAGAGAGTTAGAGAGGTTAAGTCCGTGGAGTCGGTAATCACCTTGTAATCTTTTCTTTTAGTGGATTGTTATTCGCGTGTTGGTCCCGTGGGTTTTTTTACTCCGAGTTTGGAGTTTTCCCACGTAAATCTCGGTGTGCTTTTTATTTTTCGCATTTATTTTTTAAAGCATCGAGAATTGTGGTTTTTGGCCGATACACCTATTCACCCCCCTCTAGGTGTTGTTTGATACAATCTAGATAGATCCTTGGGGCTTCCCCGTAACTAACACTCACCCCCCCTATTTCCACAGAGCCGGGACCGAGTGAGCCGGCCGACGATCGCGGGAAGGGCATCGCGCCCTAGGTAGAGACCGCCCGAGTACTTTACTTTTGTTATAGTTGCATTACCCTTTTGTATCATCTTTTGTATTTGATGATGGTAGATGCTAATATCAAATGTATTTAAGCTTTATCTTTGAAGACTATGAGATGTAAAAAGAAATGATGCAAAGAATGTAAAGAATGGTAGTCTTTTAAAGAATGCAAAGTTGTAAGAATTATGCATGTATGTGATTGCAATTAATCATGTTACTTGTATGTATTAGTAGTACTTTCACTATTGGCTATTGCTTGTCTTCGTGCAAGCCTTTGTGTATGCTTCCGCAAGTGCAAAATTTTATACTCTATCTGTACATGTTGAGCCTTGGGCGGATAGGGGAGACTCTGTCCGTTCGGCGTCTGTTTGACGCTCTCGAACCGGCCAAAAGGATCGGGCTTGGGGCGTGACAGATAAAATGGTATCAGAGAGGGTATAAAGCCGAAAAGTGAAAGCTTAGGATGGACCTAGGGGCCATAGGATTGGAAAGAACCTAAGGACCTAAGGTAACGTGAGTGACGTGAACAAGTATAGCGAAAGCATGTGATTGGGTTCATGTCTTATGTCTCTAAGATGATTAGAGACTAACTTTAAGTTGCTATTTGTTTTCTATTCCTTGTGTTGTGATCGGCGGCCGACGACATGATACTATGGAATGTTAATGAATGCGCTTATTTGCTTTCGCCGGATTGGGTATATCCGAGTATGTGGGTCAAGTGTCTAATGTGAGTTGCTTCTTTCAGGAAGCAATGGCACCTCGTGGTCGACCCGGACAAGGTCGATACGAGGAACCGAGTGCGGCTCTGTGCAACCCGCGGCCGGTAGCGGCGGGGGCTTGAGGAGCGGATGGCGCGCTTATTGGCGTAGTGCGGCAACAAGGCGAGTCCGTAAGGGCTCAAGGCGAACGGTCGACGGCTCCCGGGAGACATTGGAGCGGCGGCAAACGGCGGCGCGAGCGGGGGCGAGCACCCTACACCTCACTGCTAGGATGCCGACCGTAGTCGATGGTGCGGCGGCGGCGGATCCGATTGCGGCCGTACCGATTCACGGCGATTCGGGCGGATCGGGGACTTGGACCGGGTAGTGCGGCGAACGACGAGAACGGGAGCGCACATTGGCGGCGCTCATTAAGTTCATGAAATTCAAGCCACCTATCTTCGAGGGAGGAGTGGTGGAACCGGTCGTGGAGTCGTGGGTCGACTCCATGCAAACAATCTTCGAGGACTTCAACACCCGGAGAAAGACAAAGTACACTTCGCCACCCATTGCCTAGACAAGGCGGCGAAGGCGTGGTGGAAGCGGGTTAAGCGGGATCGGTCACCCGACCTACCGCCAATGTTGTGGGAGGAGTTCAAGAGAGCGGTATTTTCGAACTACTTCCCCGACTCCGTGAAGCGGAAGATGCACGAGAAATTCCGCAAGTTGAGACAGGGAGACCGCTCTGTGGCGGACTATGAGCTAGAGTTCTCCCACATCATTGATTGTGTCCCGGACGTTGTACGTGACGACCGGGATCGGGCCGATTGGTTCTTGCGAGGACTTCGGCCGAGGATTTATGAGGCGGTGCAACTTTTCCACCTCACGACCTTTGCGGAGGTCTTCGACCGGGCTCTATCTGCGGAGCACGGCAGCGCCTATGCGCGGGAGGAGCGCGAGGCCATGGCGGAGAGTAAAGAGAAAGGCAAGAAGCGAGCGGCCGGTGGTGCCGGGGGCCGGCCAAACGCTAAGAAACCCCCTCGGTATCCCCGACAACAGCAGAAGGGCGGGAGACCCTTCCGTTGTGTTATCTGCGGCGGCAACCATCAGCCGGCGGCATGCTCGCAGCGAGAAGGGAAGTGCTACAAATGCGGTCAGCCTGGGCACATGATTCGAGAGTGCCGAGTGAGGATCTTCTGCCGTCGGCGACATCGGCTCGCTTCTACGCAGCGGTGATGGGGCCACCACCTATGGCGGTGGACGCTCATCGTCATCGCGTCGGCGGAGCGTCGAGAGCAGAGTGGACGGGTTTTCGCCACTCTGGTGGAGGAGCAGGTTCCAGCTCCTGACGACATCGTGGCAGGTATTGTCTCTATCAATGGTACTAGAGCTCAAGCTATTTTCGATACAGGTGCATCGCATTCATTCATAGGTGCATCGTTCGCTAGAACTCATGACATAGAGATTATACATGATGAAGAAGGTTGGGATATTAAATCTCCCGGACATACGTATAAAGTCTATGACGAGTGTCCGGCGTGTCCAGTTCGGATAGGCGATTGGGTCATGCCGATCGATATGCTCGTACTACCCCAGATGTGGTCATTCGATGTAATCTTGGGGCTTGACTGGCTTTCCAAGTATTATGCGGTCATCGATTGCGACAGTAGGGTGATCACTTTCCGTGAGCCTAATCAAGCAGAAATGGTGTACCGAGCGTGTAAGGGTGCGCGTTTTGCAGCGACCATATCCACGGTTAGGGCAAGGAAGATGATAAAGGGTGGTTGTAAAGCCTACTTGGCGACCATCGTAGATGACCGAAAGGAACACCCAGACTTTGAGGGCATTCGGGTGGTGTGTGAGTTCCGGATGTATTTCGGCGGAGTTACGGGATTGCCACGGACCGGGAAGTTGAATTCGTAATTGACTTGATTCCGGGACGGCTCCGGTTTCGAAGGCTCCGTATAGGATGGCAGGTGGAGCTAAAGGAGCTTAAAGCACAGTTGGAAGACTTGCTTGACAAAGGCTTTGTGAGGCCGAGCGTGTCTCCGTGGGGAGCTCCGGTGCTATTCGTCAAAAAGAAAGATGGCACACTTCGACTTTGCGTGGATTACCGCGAGTTGAACAAGGTCACGGTGAAGAACAAGTACCCGTTGCCAAGGATCGAAAACTTGTTCGATCAGTTGAAAGGGTCAAAGGTGTATTCAAAGATAGACCTCCAGTCGGGGTATCATCAATTGAAGATACGGCCCAAGGATGTGTGCAAAACGGCGTACCGTACGCGGTATGGTCACTATGAGTTCACGGTAATGCCATTCGGGCTTACTAATGCCCGGCGGCCTTTATGGACTTAATGAATCGTGTTTTCCGTCCGCTATTGGACCGATGCGTCGTGGTGTTCATTGACGACGTGTTGGTGTATTCTCGTACCGAAGAAGAACACGAGGAGCACCTGAGGCTCGTCTTGGAAATACTCCGAAAAGAGAAATTGTATGCCAAATTGAAGAAATGTGAATTTTGGCTTTCGGAGGTTACCTTTCTAGGACATGTAATTTCGGGTGAAGGTATCTCGGTGGACCCGAAGAAAGTAGAGGCAATTAAAGATTCGCCTCGTCAGACGAGCGTAACGGAAATCCGCGGTTTTCTTGGACTTGCGGGTTATTATCGGCGGTTCGTGGAGGGTTCTCCAAAATAACCACTCGCTAACGCGCCTCACCCATAAGGGGTCAAGTATGTTTGGAGCGAAGATTGCGATCGGAGCTTCAAGGAGTTAAAGGAGAGGTTGACGACAACCCGGTACTTGCTCTACCGACGCCGGGGGAGACATACGTCGTGTACAGTGATGCTTCCTACATTGGACTCGGGTGTGTCTTGATGCAAAATGGGCGAGTTATAGCGTATGCGTCGCGCCAATTGAAGCCCTATGAAAAGAATTACCCAGTCCATGACTTGGAATTAGCCGCGGTGATTTTCGCGCTAAAATTATGGAGGCATTACTTATATGGGGAACATTGTGAGATCTACACGGACCACAAAAGTCTTAAGTACTTGTACATCCGGAAGGAGCTTAATATGCGACAACGGCGGTGGTTAGAATTACGGAAGGACTATGATGGCACGATCTTATACCAACCCGGAAAGGCTAACGTCGTAGCCGACGCGCTAAGTAGAAAATCTGGAGAAGACTTAGCATCGGCAATTACGCCTCAACCATTGTTGCACAAGGAGATGCTACGGTTTGGAATGGAAGTAGTGGCTCCGGGAGCGCCGGCTACACTTGCTACCTTGGTGGTGCAACCGACCTTATTGGAGAGGATCAAGGAATTGCAGACTTCCGATGAGTATCTCCAAAAGGTGCGCGGTGAAGTGGAAAACGGTAGTGCCGAAGAGTTCGGGATTGGGACCGACGGCACACTACGATTTCGAAATCGTTGGTGTGTACCCAAGAATAAGGATCTCCGTAAGGCGATTATGCAAGAAGCGCATCAATCTCCTTATAGTATCCACCCGGGCGGCACCAAAATGTATCAAGACCTAAAGTTGCAATATTGGTGGCCGGGCATGAAGAAAGACATTGGAGAATTTGTTGCGCAATGTCTTACTTGCCAACAAGTAAAGGCGGAGCGGCGGTTTCCGGCGGGAAAGTTACAAAGCTTACCTATACCCGTTTGGAAATGGGAAAATATCGCTATGGACTTTGTGACCGGATTGCCTCGATCTCAAGGGAGACACGATGCAATTTGGGTGGTCGGGGACCGGTTAACGAAATCGGCGCATTTCCTTACGATTCATATTACTTGGTCGGGGGACAAGTTGGCTCAAGTTTACATTGATGAGATTGTGAGACTTCACGGGGTTCCGGCGTCTATCGTATCGGATCGGGACCCGAGGTTCACTTCTCACTTTTGGAGGAGCCTACAAGAAGAGTTGGGCACACGGCTCGACTTTAGCACGGCATTCCATCCTCAAAGTGACGGACAATCGGAGAGGACCATCCAAATACTTGAGGATATGCTACGGGCGTGTGTATTCGACTACAAGGGCAATTGGCACGACCATTTACCGATGGCGGAGTTCGCATACAATAACGATTATCAAGAAAGTATCGCGATGGCGCCATTCGAGGCCCTTTATGGAAGAAAGTGTCGCTCTCCAATTCATTGGAGCGACGTGGGCGAGAAATCTGTTATTGGCCCGGACGTAGTGCGGGAGGCGGAAGAGAAAGTTCGCCTTGCCCGCCAACGACTTGCGACGGCGCAATCGCGGCATAAGAGTTATGCCGACAAACGAAGAAAAGATATTGAGTTTGAGGTCGGCGACTATGTATTCTTAAAGGTGTCGCCTACGCGAGGAGTTAAACGGTTTGGAATCCGAGGGAAATTAAGTCCTCGGTATATTGGACCGTTTGAGATTTTGGAACGAATCGGAGCGGTGGCTTACAAACTAGCATTACCACCGAGGCTTGCGGGAGTTCATGATGTATTCCATGTATCAAATCTCCGCAAGTATGTTCATGATCCCGATCATATTCTCTCGTATATACCATCAGAGATTCAGGAGGATATGACTTATGACGAGTTCCCGGCATACATAATCGGTCGAGAAGAAAGAAAGCTACGGAATCGGAGGATTCCGTATGTCAAGGTCCGTTGGAGCGAACACAACGACCGGGAAGCTACGTGGGAGCTCGAGAGCGTAATGCGGGAGCACTATCCCCATTTATTCGAAAATCTGGATCAAGGTACGAATCTAGATTGTAGATAAAGAAATAGTTTCGCGGACGAAACTAAATTTAAGGGGTGGAGAATGTAACAACCCACTCCCCCGTAAAGCGCGCCGAGTTCCGTCAAAATGAGCGGGACCCGGAGCGGATGCGAGTAGGTGTGGGTTCTATGTGCTTTGGAGCCGTGCGCGGCGAAGTGGGGTCTTGGAAAAGCTAAACCGCAAGTACGGTGGAAATTCCCGGACTTGGAACGGCCGAGCAGACGACGGGGAGTTGTCCGGATGCCAAGTGCCCATTGCGCGATGTGGAAAACAACGTCTTGAGCCGGACGACCAAGACCGGACAGACCCGACCAAAAACCGGACGATGGGTGCGTAACGTGCGAAAAATAGCTAAATCCGGAAAACAGCATCTTGAGCAGACCCGACCAAACCAAGACGATCAAAACCAGACGACAGCCAAAGAGCAGACGATACTACGTAACATGCGAGAAAAATGGCTAAGTCCGGGAAAACAGCAATCTTGAGACCGGACGACAGCCAAAACCAGACAGTCAAAACCAGACAGCCAGTGAACCAGACGATGGGCTACGTAACATGCGAGAAAAATGGCTAAGTCTGGAAAACCGTGCGAGGCCAGGACAACCGTAGACAGTGGACAGCGCGATTCGACGGTTGTAATTTTCGCAAATGGAGGGGCTTTTTGGCAATTGTCACAACACAATATATACCCAATGGCTTCCTCTTCACAGCCATTCACTCCCAATGCATCCCTCTCTCATTTCTCTCTTTCTCTCTCTAGAAAACCTCTCCTAGAGCTTGGAGAAGTTGGAGAAGGAGCTTGGAGGAGGTGATCTTGGAGGATTTGGAGCTTGGGGAAGACCTAGAAGCTCTCCTACAAGGTGGAGCTTGGGCCAAGGTGAGGTTTCGTGGTAAACCTAGACTAGGGTTTGGGTTTTAAGCCAGGAACTTAGAGTTTTGAGTCTTCTCTTTGGTGTAGAAGCCTAGTAGAGGCTTGAGCTCCATGAAAACCCATGAAAGCTCAAGGTCCTCTCATGGTGGATTCTTAGGGTTTCAAGTAGAGGCCCTAATGATGGTTTAAATTGTTCTAGATGAACTCTAAGAGTAACAACAAGCTTTCCCTTGCTTGTTTAAGAGATCAAAACCTAGGGTTTTGCATAGGGCTTGGATAGAGCACCAAATTTGGGGCTTTTTGCCATAGAGGTTCTAGGGTCAAATTGACCTTGTAGAAACCTAATTGGGGGTATCCCGAACCGTGGGACAACTCCGTTTAATTAAACGAAAAGCCTATCTATGAGTTGCTATGTAAGTTAGCCTGATGTAAAATCTGATAACTGCGCAGATTGCAAAATAGGCCTCGGTTAGCTACGAGACTCGACGGGCAACCCATCCGTAATTTTAGAAGGTGGGTGGTGCATTCCAAGGACACCGGAATTCTTTCTATGTCTAAGTGTCACTTTTGAGCATTCTATATATGTTGAGCATAAGGCATAGTAGGGTAATTTATGAGTTATATTGCAAATTGTGAGTTCAAATGCATGAGATATAATTGTATGAGAACATATGCTAAGAATGAGAACCCTATGTATGCATGCTAAAGAACAAGAACTAGAACTTGGTGTAATTGACAAGTGAATGTGACATTGGACATGTACTTAGAGAATGTGACAAAGATGAGTCTAGAATACTTAGACCACATGTGTGGCATTAAAGAACAAGGACAAGAACAAGTAGTGCATATAACACTAGTATAGTCATGAGATTGACATTATGACAACAACCTTAGAGTTAAGGGTCATATGAATATAAGTTCTCCTTGAAGGCAAGGAATAGATTGAGATTTGGAATCCTTAAAGTTAAGGATTGATCGTACTCACCATATAGTCCTTGCTCGGGGGCGGTAGCTCCCCCTCGAGCGGTGCGCTCCGGAGTTGGTCACCACCGGAATGAGTTTTCCGGGGAATGAGTTTTCCTAAGGACGGTCCCAACGGGTCGATATTGAGCCTCCCGGTATACTATGGGATTTTGAGTTGGGTTGAGTCGTGTTGAGGGCGAAACCCACGGGTTAGCCAAGAGATTGGGTATTGAACTTATGATCTTGCATGTTTTACAGTTTGAGCATATTATCTTTACTTTCAAGCGTATTAGTTGCATTTGATAGTTAGGTTCTTATCTTACCTTTCTTTCTATTACGCTTGAGTTAGACCTAGTGGGAAAGTCGGCGTGGTTGGTTGCCGAACCCACTGGGAACTTTGTTGTAGTTCTCACTTCTATTTCCACGGAGCCGGGACCGAGTGAGCCGGCCGACGATCGCGGGAAGGGCATCGCGCCCTAGGTAGAGCCCGCCCGAGTACTTTACTTTTGTTATAGTTGCATTACCCTTTTGTATCATCTTTTGTATTTGATGATGGTAGATGCTAATATCAAATGTATTTAAGCTTTATCTTTGAAGACTATGAGATGTAAAAAGAAATGATGCAAAGAATGTAAAGAATGGTAGTCTTTTAAAGAATGCAAAGTTGTAAGAATTATGCATGTATGTGATTGCAATTAATCATGTTACTTGTATGTATTAGTAGTACTTTCACTATTGGCTATTGCTTGTCTTCGTGCAAGCCTTTGTGTATGCTTCCGCAAGTGCAAAATTTTATACTCTATCTGTACATGTTGAGCCTTGGGCGGATAGGGGAGTCTCTGTTCGTTCGGCGTCTGTTTGACGCTCTCGAACCGGCCAAAAGGATCGGGCTTGGGGCGTGACACGCACCGCCCCAGCGAGGAGGACCTGACCGACGCCGGCCTCCCCGGTGTGTGATCTGCGGTGGTCCTCACCACCCGCCGCAGTGTCCACAGCGGGCAGGCAGGTGCTTCCAGTGTGGCCAGGAGGGCCACATCCGTCTCGAGTGCCAGAGGTTCTTCAGCACCATCTTCGCATCGGCACCGGCTCTACCGGCCGCCGGCCGAAGGACCCCGTCGACACGGTACAGGCGGCGGCCGACCGTCAGCGCGAGTGAGGGGTCACGACGGGCGAGTGAAGGCGCATGTACGTCGCGCGAGCGAGCGCGGCGGCAGGAGGATGTGGTGGCGGGTATCATTTTACTTGATGGCATTAGAGTACGTGCATTATTTGATACCGGTGCATCACATTCATTTATAGATCGGTTTTGCCGAGTTGCATGACATCCGGTTGTTCCTTTACTACACCTGGACGTATTGTTGTGCCGACCACATTGTGGACGTGCGAAATATCGCCCGGTTGCCCTATTCGGGTAGGAGATTGGACCATGCCCGCGGATTTGCGAGTAGTGCGCAAGTTGGGGGGTTTTGACGTGGTTTTGGGTATTGATTGGTTGACTAGATACTACGCCACTATCGATTGTGTTAATCGAACGGTTACTTTTAGAGAACCGGGTCAGAGTGAGGTGGTGTTTAGAGGATGCCAGAGTTCGCTTTTTGCGATGTCGATCGGATTCGTCTCGAGCTAGGCAGGCGATCAACCGTGGATGCGTAGCCTATTTGGCTAGTATCGCATTGAGGGTGAGGATGATACCCCTAGGATCGAGGATATCCCGGTGGTACGGGAGTTTCAGGACGTGTTTCCAGCGGAGCTACCAGGCATGCCACCTGATAGGGAGATCGAGTTTGTGGTAGATCTCGCTCCCGGGACTACCCTAGTCTCGAAGGCACCCTATAGGATGGCAGCGAGTTAAAGGAGGCGAGGAGCACGGCTACGGGACATGTTGGACAAGGGCTTCATTCGTAGAGTGTGTCACCTGGGGGAGCACCGGTTCTTTTTGTGAAGAAGAAGAACGGATCACTTCGCCTTTGCGTGGACTATCGTGAACTTAATAAAGTCACTATCAAGAATAAGTATCCGTTGCCGAGGATTGATGATCTTTTTGATCAACTTCAAGGGTCGAATGTGTATTCCAAGATAGACTTGAAGTCGGGATACCATCAGTTGAAGATTGCGCCTGGGGACGTGGCGAAGACGGCTTTTAGATCACGGTATGGACATTATGAGTTCACTGTTCTGCCGTTTGGGCTTACTAATGCCCGGCGACTTTTATGGATCTAATGAACCGTGTCTTCAAGCCTTATGCGGACGGGTTCGTCGTGGTCTCCCTCGACGACATGTTGGTTTATTCGCGAAGTGATGTGGAGCACGAGGAACACTTGAGATTGGTACTACAAGTGCTTCGGGAAAAGAAGTTATTTGCTCAGCCGAAGAAGTGCGAATTTTGGCTTCGAGAAGTGGCTTTTCTGGGACATGTGATTTCAGGATCAGGTATAGCAGTGGATCCTAGAAAGATAGAAGCCATTCGGGATTGGCCAAGGCCGACGAGCGTCACCGAGATCGGGAGTTTCCTTGGTTTGGCCGGCTACTACCGCAGATTCGTGGAGGGCTTTGCGAAGTTATCTACTCCCTCACGAGGCTCACGCACAAAGGAGCTAAGTTCATTTGGAATGATGCGTGTGAAAAGAGCTTTCAAGAGTTGAAGTGAGATTGACGACCGCTCCAATCCTCACATTACCTATTCTTTGGAGCAGGGTATGTGGTTTATAGTGCTGCATCTCTTAACGGATTGGGCTGTGTCTTGATGCAGGGTGACAAGGTGATCGCGTATGCATCTCGCCAATTAAAGGAATATGAGAAGAACTATCCTACACACGACTTGGAGTTGGCGGCCGTGGTCTTTGCATTGAAGCTATGGCGCCACTATTTGTATGGCGAGCGGTGCGAGGTCTATACGGATCACAAGAGCTTAAAGTACCTTTTCACTCAGAAGGAGTTGAACTTGAGACAGCGCAGATGGTTGTAGCTACTCAAGGATTACGATTTGACTATTCTCTACCACCTGGGCAAGGCTAACGTGGTGGCGGATGCGCTAAGTCGGAAATCTACCGAGAACTTAGCGATGCATGTTGTTACTCAACCGCATTGATCGAGCGAGATGAAGCGGTTGGAGTTGGAGGTAGTGATTACCGATACGCCTATGCGGGTGATGACTATGGTGGTGCAACCTTCTCTTATGGATAGAATTAAAGAGAAGCAAGCTCTTGACTTAGAGTTGCAAAAGATTCGAGACAAAATGGTGGATGGTTGCACCGGCGACTTCCTTGTGGATGATCAGGGAGTGATGCGCTTTGGTGGACGGATTTGTGTGCCGGCGGATTCTGGACTTAGAGAGGACAGCCTCCAGGAGGCACACAGGGCACCGTATGCTATTCATCCAGGAGGCACCAAAACGTACAAGGACTTGAGGTTACTCTATTGGTGGGCTGGGATGAAGAAGGATGTTGGCGAGTTTGTTGCTAGATGTTTAACTTGCCAACAAGTGAAAGCTGAGCATCGAGTTCCAGCGGGAAAACTTCAGAGTTTGCCTATTCCCGCGTGGAAGTGGGAGAAGATCACCATGGACTTCGTGTCTGGCTTTCCTCGCTCTCAAGCTGGGCATGATGCTATTTGGGTGATCGTGGATAGGTTGACGAAGTCGGCGCACTTTATACCTATCCATACTACTTGGGCTGGAGAGAAGCTCGCACAAGTGTACCTTGATGAGATTGTGCGACTTCATGGAGTACCTACATCGATCGTATCTGACTGGGACACTCGCTTTGTGTCACACTTACGGAGGAGTCTACGGGACGCTTTGGGTACTAGATTGGATTTCGCTTGCTTTCCACCCCCAGTGACGGGCGGTCGGAGCGCACTATACGGACTCTAGAGGACATGCTTCGAGCATGTGTGATTGACTTCCGGGGAGGATGGTCGCGAGAATCTACCTATGGCGGAGTTTGCTTATAACAATAGTTATCAAGCAAGTATCAAGATGGCACCATTCGCGGCATTGTATGGACGGAAGTGCAGATCGCCCCTTCATTGGCGTGCAGTGGGCGAAAGCTTGGCTTTAGGCCCTGAAGTGCTCCAGGAAGGAGATGATAAAGTTCGAAGCGCTCGGGAGCGACTACTGACGGCCCAGAGTAGGCAGAGGAGCTATGCAGATAAACGACGACGAGACTTGGAGTTTCAGATTGGAGATCATGCCTTCTTGAAAGTCTCGCCGTCAAAGGGGATTCGGAGATTTGGAATTCGAGGTAAGTTGAGTCCTCGATTTATTGGACCCTATGAGATCTTGGAACGTATAGGTCCGGTGGCGTATCGACTTGCTCTACCGCCGAACCTATCGGGCGTGCACAACGTCTTTCATGTATCGGTCCTTCGGAAGTATATCCATGATCCGGCTCATGTATTGGAGGCTGTACTCATAGAGCTGCGGGAGGATTTGAGCTTCGAGGAGCAACCCGTGAAGATCTTGGCTCGCGAGGTGAAGAAATTGCGGAATCGGGACATTCCGTACGTGAAGGATCTTTGGAGCAACCACGAGGAGCGAGAGGCCACGTGGGAGCCTGAGAGCGCACTGCAGGAGCGCTATCCCCATCTCTTTCAGATGGAATCTTGAGGTATGAGTTCGCTTTAGAGTTTCGCGGACGAAACTCCTTTTTAGGAGGGGTGAATGTAACATACTGGACTTGCGCAAATTGCGGAGTTCGAGTATTTGACTCTTGTTGGAGCTTTTCCAGATTTTCTGGAGGGTCGTTGACTGTGTTCCGACCTATGGCGCGTGTACCGAGGTTTGGGGATGAGTCCTAAGCACTAAAGTCCAAAAAGTTGGATTTTAGGTTGCTCTCGGATTGAGGTCTGGAGGGTCTGTACCGGTACAGAAATTGTTGCTATACCGGTACAGAAATTGTTGCTATACCGGTACAGGATGGATTCTGTACCGGTTTGGGAGAGCTGATGGACGCCAACCCGAGCCTCGGGTTTGGCTGTTTCGCAGGGTCTATATCGGTATGGGATGGCTTGTACCGGTACAACCTGGCAGTTTCGAGCAGTTTAAACTGCAGGGGTGTATTAGCATATTGTTGCTTCTATTAGGTTACCCCTTCACCCTAGGGCTCCATTTGAGCACCCCCATTACAGCAAGAAGGTAGGAGGAGCTTCTCTCTCTACTCTCTTGTGTTTTCTAGGGTTTTGGTTGATTTTTGGAGGATTAAAGCCCTCTCCTTGCTCTCTTTTGCTTGTTAGAGCCTCTACCACCATTGTTGGAGCTTGGAACTTGGTGTTTGGAACTTTGTGGAGGATCAAGCTTCAAGCCTAGGGCTTTTTGAGCTTGGATTAGAGCTTCTTAGAGGTATGTGAGTGATCTCTTTCCTCTAGTTTCGATTTTTGTGGGTTTTCATGAGGTGAAACCCTAGAATGGGATTCTAGGGTTAGGATTTGGGGATTTTCGATTGAGGGCCTTTGGGACCTAATTGATGAGTTTAGAACTTTGATTTAGGTTGGATTAGAAGGACTCTAACTCCCATTTGGAGATCAAGAGCACTTTCTTCGCTTTCGGTGAGTATTCTTCACCCTTTTGTAGAGTTTCTTATTGTTTGAACTCAAGACTCATCTTTTGAGTTTGTAATTCCTATGGCATGCCTTGTAGGGTGCTAGGAGTAGGAATCGAAGCTTAGTTAGCGATTCGGATCGGCGATTTTCGCACTCGGTGGGTTTGGCTTCATGAGCATAGGAGCAAATGGCTCCTAAGTGCTTAGTTGGTTTGATTTAATTATTTTGAATGCATATTCATGCTAAATAGATTTATTATGAATTTTGAATCACTTAAAATGCATGCCTTATGTATGACAAAATTTCCACTCTATATAGTAGAGCTATTTGGGTTAAAGCATGCATGTGGGGGTGGTTCTTGGGGCGCACAGGAGTGTTCCTTTATGGTGATTTTAGCTTTGCTAATGTTAATTGTGAACATTAAATACATGTTGGGACTTAGAAACCTTAAGTGTCATAAAGCGGCACTTAACATAGAAAACTATGAAACTGCAACATAGAGACTTGACATAGGCCACTTAACATATACTATATTCCATGTTTGAGACATGATGACATAGAGATAGGCCTTTTGGACAATTGTACATTCCATGTTAGAGACATGATGATTTGGGACTTGTGACGAGTTTTGTGACTTTTGCCATTGTGCTCATTCGCACATGCTTGTGAGGGTAGCTCCCTACAAGCGGCACTCGGAGTTGGCCAACGCGTTTCTTGTATTCGCCGTGCGGGTGGGCGCCGAAGTGGATTGCCGTGGGACATCGCATTCCTAGGGTGGGAATGTTGACTACTACGGGGCCATTAGGCTCGGCATTTGGGCTAGGCGACCTTCGGGTGGGCATCGGCCATATCGCCTTCGGGTTGATTTTATTGTGCTTAAAGTTAACGGAGTTTAAATAAAAGTGTGGACTTTGACTAGAATAGTAAACTTTAACACCTTACTATCACTTGAGGAATTATTGGGCTATGGTTAGAATAGTAAACTTTAACTCTTTACTATTGCTATGGATATTGGACTTGTTGGTTATATTTACTATTCATGCTTAGAATAGTCGTTTACTTATGCTTATTTATGCTAAGTAGAGATATCATGCTTTAGTAGCTTACTCGTTATTTATTTCGCTTACACTTACTTGCTTAGTTTTGGGCCTAGTGGAGCATGCAACTGAAGTCAGTAATTGCCCACTGGGAACTATTTTTAATAGTTCTCACGCCCTCTTTTTCTAATGTGTTTCAGAGCCTTCGGCACCGGCGGAGGCAAGGGATCGTGGAAAGGGGACCGCTAGCTAGTTTGTGACTTTCCTCCTTGTAGGGGTTTTCTCTCTTTTTGTACCTTGGTGAGATTGAGAGAGTTTTGTATCCCTATGTAGAGACTACCCTGTACTTAGTTATTGTGGTGTTCGGATCTCTTTTTATTCTACTCTCTTTATGGTTTATTTTAAGATTGGTGCTTTACTTTTAGTCTCTTCTTTATGCTTCCTTGTATAGATTTCTTGTTGTTATACTGCTCTGATACTTCTAGATTCTTTTCATTTTGTTGGTTATTTATCGTTTTTGTTAGACGCCTTGTATGTTGTAGACATACGGCGGGTCTGGGCACGCGCCGGGCGGGCTTCCGCTGGGTCCCGGGGCGTGACAAGGCTACAACAAGGGGTACCAGCTCTCACCTTTCCTATTCCTTTTCACTGTCGAAAGCCTTGCCAGAATGACGATGCAAGCGCTACCGAACAATCTCATTTAGGGAGTAGGTCCTACTAAGGATAGTAAGCTGTTTCTAATACAGTTTGCCGATGATGTGTTCTACTTCTGCGAAGCACGGAAGAAATTAATGAGACATAAGATTAGCACGTCTTTGAATAGCCATCCGATATAGTGCACTAAACTAACACAAATTGTGTGTAGGTTATAGGTCTCAAGGATCTAAAAGGTAATTAACACCTAGAGGGGGGTGAATAGGTGCACAATGGCCTAATAAAAATTCTCGATGCGATTTTAAATAAATGCGGAAAAATAAAATCAACACACCGAGATTTTACGTGGGAAAACTCCAACTCGGAGTAAAAAACCCACGGGACCGATCACACGAAAATTCACTAAGAAACAACCGAGTACAAGGCGATTCACCCACGACTTTACCCGATTAACCGAATCTTCTATGTGAATATCCTTCGCTGGTCCACGATCGATTGAAGTCCTCCAACCGATCACGCCGCAACTACTTGCCGTGCCAACGCCTCGAATCCACAAAGCGTCCACCGAGTCCTCGGCTCCCCCTACACGCGATCCCCGCGCAACACACCTCCGTCCGGAGAAGAAGAACGAAGATTTTTGGTGATCTCCAAATTAAAGCACCGTAGACGATGGGAAGAATTCGTCTAATTGATCATCAAGTTGATTCACAAGAGTAGAATCAAATGAAAGAAACTAGAATCAACTTGACGATCAATACTCCATCAAATCTCTCTAAGAACTAGGTCAAAAAGCTTAGGAGAGAGATTCTAGGGTTTTGAGGATTAATAATATTCCGGTATATTTTTTTTCTTAAACTCCTATGGTCTATTTATAGTGTTTAGAAGACTTGTTAATTAGAGTAGGATTGAAAACAACCTTTCAGAAATAGATTAGAATTGAAATCAGCCTGATTTGGAATAGATTAGCCTGATTTGGAAATCTGTTTTCGAGTCCACTATCCGGTCAAACCATCTCTGTCCGGTCTCAGTGTGTCGTCAAATTTTTCGCATCGAGCACTGACCGGTCAGACCAGGGGATTGTCCGGTCCTAGGCTATAGCACTCAGAAAGTTCATCTCACTGTGTCCGGACAGAATCCACGATCCGGTCAAAGCCTGCGAAACTTTCTGCTATCAACCTCACTGTGTCCGGTCAAAGAAGTTGGTCCGGACAGCGTGTTGCGAAAAGCCAGATGACAGACTCACCGTGTCGGTCAAAAGGGCGATCCGGACAGGTTTATACGTAAAATATTTTTCATAAAAACCAATATTTTAAACCCTTTTTAAGTGTTCTAACTAATATGTTATTAATGTTAATCACCATAAATGATCTTAAATGCATACCTGAGGAGTCGAGCTTCTCCGACGAGTCATGGAGGGTCCGATCTTCTTGTAATCTCTTGATCTCTTCAAGACTCCGACAAACTCACGAAATCCGCCAACTTACAAAATCCTTAACAATCTCCCCCTTTGGCGATTTCGTGACAAAACATATTACAAGCTATTACACCCTCAAAATAAAAAAGACAAGAGAATATCGTAATCACCAAACGATAACTCTTTGCATGATCGATCCAAAAAAAAAATTACAAGAGCATTGCATTCAATCCTAAAATGACCTAGACCTTGGAGTCTTGAAGTCTTGAACGTTCCTGCAAAAAGATCTCAAACACATTCAAGCATCAAGAACTTGTCATTCACAAGGTAAACATTAGTCATAAATACAAAGTTAAAATCAAAAGCTAACTAACTAACTAAGTTAACTTATCTAATAAAAGTTTTCATAACCATAACCATCTCCCCCTAACCAAAACCATCCCCCCCTTTTTGTCACAAATCGACAAAAATGACAAAATAAGGGTCAATCATAGAATCACTCGGAGTCGCTTCCGGGAGGAGGCATCTCATCGGCTCCACATCCTAATTTCCCACAGAGGAGTCTCAAGAACCGTGTGATGCGACCGTACTTCTTGTTCAAACGGTCGACATCCGAGATGAGCTTGTCTTGCTTTGCCCCCAACACCTCTTGCCCCGCAGTCAAACGATCGAGATCACCCGATAATCGTTGTTGCTCGCGAAAAATAGAAGATATAGATGCCTCGGTGTCAGAACCTCCAGCAGGCGGAGAAGCAGGGGCAGGTGCATCAGCTCGAGGAGGGGATGTTCCATGAAGTTGAACATGTGATTTGACCATCGTAGTATCTCCAATAGGTCCTAAGGAATGCTCATAATAAGTGCAGTCAATTCTCACATTGTGCTGACGAAGAATCCGCATGATGATTAGCGGAAAAGGTAATCGATCTCTCTGATTTGCAGTCTTAATTTCCCGCGCCATTCTTTTCCAAATAAGGAACGGGACATTTATATTAATATTTCCTGCTCGTACTAGGTCGGGATGTCCTAGCAAGTACATGTACAACACTCGATCCCACCTAATAACCTTCGTGTTTGTGAGAGGCATAATGTTGTAGCAGACGAAGTTTAAATACCGATACTCCATTCTCAAATGCTTTGAGAGTATCTGGCTACCATTGTTCTCAGCGTCTGGTATACACAGTGCAGTGAAAACCCTTCTCCAGTCATTGCCAGCATCCAGCCCTGAGTGCATGTAGTCCACCCCGTCGGTGCGTGCTACCATGTCAAGCACTGAGGCCACCGTGTCTGGAGTGATAGTCATTTCTATGCCACGAACCGATGTAGTAAACTCAAATGGTCCACCCTCAGCATCGACTAGGTTGCCTGCTCGCATATAGAATTCTCTAATCAGCTCCAGCCCATACCCAGTCGTCTCTGGAAGCTGACATATTTCCTGCAATGCACCATTTTCAACCAATGCTTGAAATGCGGGAGCTCGACGAACCAAGTTCGCAATCCCCACAAGGCGTTCTCCAACACAACTCTTTGAAGAATACAAGCGTAGACGTTTCGGATCCACAGGAGGTGGAGGTGGTCTAACAGGTGATTCTGCAGCTGATCTGGGTTCACCAATAACAATCCCCCTCGTTTTCTTGCGTCGACCTGATGTGCGTTTCTCCTGAGCCGGTTCAGTCTCCTGAACTTTTCCTTTTCCTTTATCCCTTTTCTTTGACTTTCTTTTTCTTTCTCTTTTCCTTTCTCCTTCGCTTGCTCAACTTGTTGAGTCTGTATCTCAGCCTGAAGAACTTCCCAGTCCTCGCCCTGAGATTCTTCGCCAGATTCCTCACCTAGGGGTTATACACACTCCCGATTGTTCCGCTTGCGGTCCTTCCTGTTGCTCAGCGGAGGAGCGTCCACGCTTAGCCCCTGGACCCGCTCTCGCCATAAGGAATACGAGCACAAGAAGCCACGAATACATTTTCGAAAGTTGCTGTACAAAAGATCAAAAACGACATATTGACATATATAGCAAAAATTGCGAAAAATTGGCCATAATTTAAAAAATTAATTTAGAGCATCCTAGAGCCATTAGCAACACTATTAATATAGACAACATGCCCAAAAATTGATTGAAATTGCCAGAAATTCGAAAAAGCTCCTATGAACAGTAAAAACTAGGGTTTGATCACAAATGCGCGAATATTTGTCGATAAAATATGCAATAAACCTCATAGAAGTGTAATGTAGACATGTTTAAGCAAGATTGAAACAAAAAATTTGAGCAAAAACAGATAAATCACCAAGAACATCTCTAAACCCTAAAATTCCGAAAAATAGGGCAAAAATGGAAAATAAATGGAAATCATACCTAAAATCCGTGAAGATGAGTAGAAAAGATGTTCCAATGCTCAAGAAGGATTTCTCTAGGATTTCTAGAGAGAGAAAATCAGCAAAAACTGTAAACAATGTGTTTTGAAACCGAGAACGTCGCGCCTGGATATAAGCGGACGCTCAAAGCCTGGCCACGGGCTCGACCGGATGCCACGCAACTTTTCGACGAGCGAGGATCCGGTCGATGATTTATGACCTCCTGACAAGTTTTTTTTTAACAAATTTTTTTTAAAAATTATAAAACAAGCTTTTAACCAGATTTCCGCAATAATCATATGAAATATAATAACTAAAAATAATCAAGAGAAATTCGTAAATGTCACACATGTTGAACCACTCATCAATTGAAAATTTAAGTTAGTATACTGTGAAATATAAGCACATCTTTCGAGATCTAAGTCAATAGTTGTACTAATTTTTCAACATCAATTTTGCATTTATGAAGACTAAACTAAATCCCAAAAGCTGAAATTAGCACAAGAATATGATCCAATTGAGTTATGCACACGTTGAATTTCAAGGAGTGGCTCTTTGAGCATCTTAACTTCCACCTTATATCGTTCAAAAACCAAGAGTAACCACCTAGCATTCCTCTAAACCTTATATGATACATAATTTTCTTTTTAGAGATCTCCACTTATTCATGTGGTAACTTCACACACTTACCGGACGACCGGGGTGGTAGCTCTTTCCAACATGTGATGGTAGTTTTCACACTCCTTAAAAGGATGTAACTCTTTCCATATCTTGAATGGTGGTAGTTTTCACACTCCCAAAGAGATGTAACTCTTTCCACATCTTTAATCTCATGAAATTATTACTCCCCCTCAATTAGTGCAACCCACAATGAGATCATTTTATTGTGATTTCAGAAAATGGGACAACATTTTTCTTATGATGTAAATCTTCAATCAAAAATTCAATATACTTTTGATAGTTCAAGAGAGAGATACCTATTTGACTTGTATATTGGCATAATTTTTCAAAGATAATGAGGTTCAAAACTAATGATACATAGGAATTTAAATTGATTGAATTAAGTTAAAATAACTCATGTAAACAATGAGGTAACTTAACAAACCACTTGTAAAAGAGACCAAAACACCACATTGTTCACCAAATCACATATGCAAAGCTTATCAACGAATAAAGCTTAGTTGTCTATTCTTTTAAGATTTAATGGCTCATAGAATGTATCTAGATAAAAGAATTTATTCGAATTGACCAATTCCCCCAATAAATGATATATAAAAGCAAGATGTCCGATTCGATAAAATAGGACAGTTTTTTTTTTTTTTTTTTTTTTTTTTTTTTTAATTCATGGCAAAAAGTGTTCCTATTTAAATAGAATGGGAGAGAGAGGTAGGGAGCCACTAGATGCTTAGTATGGAAAGAGTTCACCTTTGCGCACCCAAACCTTACGAATTTTGGGGTACGTCGGTTGGCTTGTAATCCATGAGTGAGGCTTGTCGACGATTGAAGTTTTCTCAATCTTTGCACCATTCGTCTTTACCTTCCATACTTGCCTTCGTTTCAAGTTAGACCCTTGGCTCTTGGGATTCCATCCTTGCGATGGTGTTGTTCTTTGAACCTTCGTTTTGGGCTTGAGTTGTTTCCCTTGGTTCACGTGTGACATGGAGTTCTTCCTTTGTCTACAATTTCTCTTTACGTGACCTTGAACTCCACAAAAATGACAAACTTTGTTAGCAAAAGTTTTTCTAATTGAAAGCTCACCTTGAACCTTGGGCTTCGACTTTGTTGAATTCATGCCCACTTTCTTAGCAACTTGATCAACATATGTTCTCTCATAACCCAATCCTAACTTGGATGTTTGACCAAGTCCAAGCATCTTGTCGAGTTTCGATGTTCCGGAGGAGAAGTTGTTCAAATCCGCCCTTAATTGAATTATCGTCTTTGTGAATTCCATGTTTGCTTCCTTTGCCTCCGTAATTTGCTTGTTGAGAAACTTCATATTTTCCTCATTAGTTTCTCTTTCGTTCTCAAGCAAAGTGACTTTCTCTACAATTGATCCGTAGGCTCGTGCCAATCCAACCTGCTCTTTTTCCAAGCTTTTTATCCATGAAGCTAAGCTTGCATTCTCTCCTTCTAGATCGACGATCCTATGTTGTAGCTTCTTATTGTGCTTGCCGATCTTCTTTGACTCCACAATTAGTTGGCGATAAGCATCCACCATGTCTCCGCCATCCGAGTCTTCATCCGTTGCATTCTCCGGTGTGAATTGTTTATTCATAGAAGACATGGATAATGAGTCAATAGATGATAAACATATAACATTAGAATCATGAGCTATTAAAGCGGTAGCATTAACTTCCTCATCACCGGAAGATGACTCTTCATCGGAAGGGTCATCCCACGTGATGGCTTGCATTGCCTTCTTCTTAGAAGCTTTTGTTGGGCAATCCGATGCTATATGTCCGAATCCACGACACTTATAACATTGAATTTGCCCTTCTTCCTTTTTTTTATCTCTAGAAGAGTCCTTAGAAAAATTCTCAGAATTTTTTGTCTTGGAAGAAGAAGAAGTACTCCCTTTAGATTTGAATTTTGAAGAAGGGGACTTTGAGTTTGGAAATCTTTTCTTAAAATTCCGACGGAACTTTCTCGTGAGAAGGGCGAGTTGCTTCTCAAAATCTTCTATCGTCACATCCGAATCTGTCTCGGAAGATGAAGAGTCAATGTCGTCACCTTTTGAAGCCTTGAGCGCCATCCCTGTTGACTTTGAAGAAAACTTGGAAGAAGACGAGTTAGTGGGAAAAGTCATCTCATATGTTTGAAGAGCACCTACTAGTTCATCTACTTTCATATCATCGGGATGTTTCATGGTTTCTATAGCCGCGACCTTAGGACGAAAACGTTCGGGGAGAGTTCTTAAAATTTTACGAATGATCTTGGTTTCGGGAATTTTCTCACCCAAGTTGGAACAAGTGTTGACTATGTCTTGAAGACGAGTATAATAATCAGTAAATGTCTCGTTTTCTTCCATATGAATAGAGTCAAACCGGCTAGTCAACATTTGCAATTTTTGAACCTTAACAAGACTTGTTCCCTCGTGGGTGGTTTTAAGAGTATCCCAGATTTCTTTAGCAGTTTCACATGCCGAAATCCTAGAAAATTCAGTTTGATTCAAAGAATTAAACAAAGCGTTAATTCCTTTGCCATTGAAAGAAGAACGTTCGTTTTCATCCTTAGTCCACTTAGCACTAGCTTTGGGGACGGTGATAGTATCAACAACCTCGGTGGGGTGAGTCCAACCACTTTCCACCGCTTGCCATACTCTAACATCGATTGCAATTAGAAACGCCCTCATGCGGACTTTCCAATAGGCATAGTTAGTGCCATCGAAGAGAGGAGGTCGATTGATATTACCGCCCTCGGCCATTCTCAATAACCTTAACCCGCTCTGATACCAATTGTAGGTTATAGGTCTCAAGGATCTAAAAGGTAATTAACACCTAGAGGGGGGTGAATAGGTGCACAATGGCCTAATAAAAATTCTCGATGCGATTTTAAATAAATGCGGAAAAATAAAATCAACACACCGAGATTTTACGTGGGAAAACTCCAACTCGGAGTAAAAAACCCACGGGACCGATCACACGAAAATTCACTAAGAAACAACCGAGTACAAGGCGATTCACCCACGACTTTACCCGATTAACCGAATCTTCTATGTGAATATCCTTCGTGGTCCACGATCGATTGAAGTCCTCCAACCGATCACGCCGCAACTCCTTGCCGCGCCAACGCCTCGAATCCACAAAGCGTCCACCGAGTCCTCGGCTCCCCCTACACGCGATCCCCGCGCAACACACCTCCGTCCGGAGAAGAAGAACGAAGATTTTTGGTGATATCCAAATTAAAGCACCGTAGACGATGGGAAGAATTCGTCTAATTGATCATCAAGTTGATTCACAAGAGTAGAATCAAATGAAAGAAACTAGAATCAACTTGACGATCAATACTCCATCAAATCTCTCTAAGAACTAGGTCAAAAAGCTTAGGAGAGAGATTCTAGGGTTTTGAGGATTAATAATATTCCGGTATATTTTTTTTCTTAAACTCCCATGGTCTATTTATAGTGTTTAGAAGACTTGTTAATTAGAGTAGGATTGAAAACAACCTTTCAGAAATAGATTAGAATTGAACTCAGCCTGATTTGGAATAGATTAACTTTGATTTAGAAATCATTTCGAGTCCTTTGTCCAGGTCAAACCATCTCTGTCAGGTCTCGGTGTGTCGTCAAATTTTTCGCATCGAACGCGGCCGGTCGGACCGGGGGATTGTCCGGTCCTAGGCTATAGCACTCGGAAAGTTCATCTCACGTGTCGGACGGAATCCACGATCCGGTCAAAGCACTGCGAAACTTCTGCTATCAACCTCACGTGTCAGGTCAAAGAAGTTGGTCGGACGGAGTGTGGCGAAAAGCCGGATGACGGACTCAACGTGTCGGTCAAAGGGCTAATCCGGACGGGGTTTATACTGAGAAAATATTTTTCATAAAAACCAATATTTTAAACCCTTTTTAAGTCTTCTAACTACTATGTTATTAATGTTAATCACCATAAATGATCTTAAATGCATACCTGAGGTGTCGAGCTTCTCTGACGAGTCCTGGAGGGTCCGATCTTCTTGTAATCTCTTGATCTCTTCAAGACTCCGACAAACTCACGAAATCCGCCAACTTACAAAATCCTTAACATTGTGGAGTTCTTGTGGAAAGTAGCCTAGAAGGTGATTCAAATAGTTTCGGCGAGATTTGGTGGCTTTGAATTTTTTCAGTAGAAACTTGGTGCGAAAACAGACTTCGGAAAGTAAAATATGCTAGAACTATAGATTTTATATTGAGTACCGGTACTAAAATTGAGTACCGAAACTCAGTTGGAAGGAAGAAAACCAATGTTCAGGTTTTGAGGAACTTAGGCTAAGTACCAATACTAATATTACCGCTACTGATTCTAGTAAATACCAGTACGCAGTAGAAAACCAGAATATCCAACATTCGAATTTTGCGAAACTGGCAGGCGAGTACTGAAAATTGAAGTCCACGTATCAGCACTCAAATTTGAGTACTGGTACTCAATGCTGCAAGATGCAATTTTTGACTAATGGTAATAAAAAGGATTTGAGGGACTTAGAGGCAATTGTTGCAGCCCTATATACAGTGTAACCCTAGTGCTTCTCCCCTTTACCTACGAACACAAAGAAAAACCACCTTCTCTCTCCTCTCTCCTCTCACTCTAGAGATCTCTCCAATACCTGGAGATTTGAAAGAGCAAGCTCGAAGGAAGCTTCTTGAGTGGAGAGCAAGCTTCTTGGAGTTAGGGGAAAAACTAGGGCAAAGGTGAATTTTTAAGGTTTGAATTAGGTTTTCGATTTAAACTTTATAAATAGAATTTTATCAAATCCTATAGACTAATCTAGACTACAAATGGTAAAACTTAGCTATTGATATTAGATTTTGTCATGAAAATTTTTAAAAATCCTAGGCTAAAAGTGAATTTTTAAATTTTGAGGGTTCAAAAATATGTTGACCCTTTGGAACTCTGATTGAAGGTTAGAGAAACGCAGAGGACAACTTCGTTTCGACGAAAGAAAGGATCCCGAACGTCGATTTAGAGTAAAGAACCGAAGTTGGTGTTTTCGGGACGAAGTAGCTCAGAAATGAGCAACTAGCCTACGAGAAACTAATTGCAACTGTGTACAAGCAATTAGGAACGAATAGAGGTAGGTCGTGCTTCACCAAAGTGATTTAGTCACTTCTATGTCCACAGAGGAAATAACTTAAATTACACATGATAGATGATAGTTTTATTACAGTTTAATTAGTAGATATGCATGCATAATGCATATGTTACTTAGAAAGATTTTACTATCTATGCATGAGTAAATTGTATGTGCTATTCTATTAAACGACCCCCTCCTCTCCTGTTGAAGCCGTGGCCGCCATATCCCACTTCGGTGACCCTCCAACCTGCAGGACACTTACCCTATTCTATTAGACGACACCCTCCTCTCGTGTTGAAGCCGGCGCCACCATATCTTACCTCAGTGACCCTCCAACTGGCAGGACACTTCCTCGAGCCCCGTTTTGCTCCTCTGGCCGAGGCTGTGAAGTCCCTCATCTCTGCTTCTTTCTCAGGCCTGAGCCGCCGACGCCGCCATTGTCAGCGTCGCCGCCAATCAAAGGACTTCCGATGACCTACCAAGCAGGCTGGTAGTCTCCTCCACCTTCCTCAACCACCCCAGCACTTGGATCCAACCTGTTTGTTGCTACTGCCCTGTTTTGGCCATTGTTGGCCGATCTTGGTCCTCCGGCCGTCGCCGTCACTGACGTCGCCGGCAAGTGTGAACCACAGCACCTCCTGTGACATCCCAAGGCTTGAGAATAATCCTATAGGGAGTAGCTAGTCTAGTTGTGGTGTCATCGAAGTCTGAATAGGCTAGACACAATAATTAGGCTATAAAATTTTGGGTTAGTGAATTGGGCCCAACAAGTTATTGGATCTAGAGTATCTAGTTAATCGAGCTGCGGGCTCAGTGATGGGTGATCCCCTGAGAAGCAGCAGGTTTGACACCTCCCTTCCTCTGACCTCCTGACTCCCTAATTGACCAATAGATCTCTTAGTTGTGGCTATTGTTATTGTAGTTGCTACTGCGGACTCTTTCTTTGGGCCTTCTTATGGCCAAGGGTACTGTTCCGACCAATCCAGGCCTCCGAGGGTCCTCCACTGGTGAGCACAACACCCCTAGACATCTGTGCTGTGTCGTGCTCTCCCAAATCACAAGTAATAGTGCCCCAAATCTTTCGTTTCAGAGTTGTGCACGAAGAACTCGATTAAATGCTCCGTTTTTAATGTAGATTTTTCGGTCAACCCGGTGGCTAGAGATCACAGTTCTTGTGAGCACGAAATCATCCTAGCATTCCCCTATGTCGTGCTCACTCCGCCTGTGTGATTCTGACCACTCGCTGAGTCATGCATCCATTGTGTACCGAAATTGGCTTCACGCTACTTATTCTCATTCTCCGATTGTCGACAATCATCAAGGTGACTCCAATGCTGGTCCGCTAGAGCCAGAGGAGTGTTGTCCGACCCTGTGTGCTGTCGGTTGACTCCCGGTTCCCGCAAATTTTGTAGAACACTCGAAAACCCTTTTTCTACTGTTGTAAATGCTTTATACATCAATATGATTCGACTAGGGCTCTTTGACGCTTTTCACGTCGTGGGAAGTGTTGAGCCGCGGTGTTTAGTAAAGTAGGATGTTCAGACTTGTTGTCCAAGGTCCCGAAGCCTCCCGTGGCTTATTTGATGTGAATGACACAAATCGAGCCGAAATCGGATGGATAAGACGGGTTCGTAATTGTTGATGCCCTATATTAT
Source organism: Aechmea fasciata (assembly GCA_025177825.1). Classification (NCBI taxonomy): domain Eukaryota; kingdom Viridiplantae; phylum Streptophyta; class Magnoliopsida; order Poales; family Bromeliaceae; genus Aechmea; species Aechmea fasciata. Next base: position 13,866,822 of record CM045928.1, on the reverse strand, counting down.
TGTCAAGCCTTGTTGGCTGGTCTAACCTCTCTTTTTTGCATCCCTCGTGGTAGCAAGCGCATTATATCTGGGTTCTAATACCGAAATAAGTATCTCAGAACCCGTTTTGGCTTACTTTTGGAGTTGTGAATCTCCATTGTCGCGCACTTTGCATGCAGTTGTCCCAACACCTAAAATATGATGTTTTGAAACCAGGTGTGATTTGGAGATGTGTGGGATGAATCAAGATACTTCGTGGGCTAAAGTGACTTCCTACTGCTTTGCACAAAAATCAGCAAAAAATCAGCGGATTTCGAAAATTGGTTAGGCCCAATGTTTCAGGTGGGCTATTGTGTTTTGTGGGAGACTTATGTCACATGGTTGGTGTTGATGAGGTGTTGTCTTAGGGCTGAGCACACCTTGCGTGTAAGGACCCGGACTTCTAAAATCATGAAGTCACGGTGTACATTTGGTTGGAAAGCCATTTGAATGGTTCCGGTGAGGTTCGGTGAAGTTTGGGAGCATTCGGGCGTTTCGGTCCATGTAGGCGCGGAAACGAAACCCGAAAGGCTATGTTGGGCCATGAGCTAAATCCGGCATTAGCGTGGATGAAAAGATGATGAAAACGTACCCGAAATGCCCATTTTTGGCCTGTGCATTGGAGGGTAAGTTATGAGGTATTTTGGTAAATAAAGCACCAAGAGAACTATTTGAGTTTGAACTCTCTCTCTCTCTCTCCCCTCATTTCTTGCAGCCTAAGTAAAAGAGAAGGCTTCTCTTTCTCTCTTGGGTGATAGGAGAAGAAGGAAAAGAAGGAGAAGTTGAAGAAAAGCTTGGAGAGTGAGATTTCTCTCTCTTTGAGCATCTTCTTCGTCAAGTGGAGAATCTCTTTTGAGGCAAGCTTTAGGTTTTCTAAAGCTATGTTTCTAGGGTTTGGGTATTTGACTCTAGAAAGGGATTTTTGTGAACTCTAGAGTTCTCGTTGCGGCTGTTTTTGCCGTAGTCGCGAGCTAGGGCACCGAGTGGGATTTTACATACGGTTAGGGTTTGATCTCGTTTAACCCTATCTTTGTGATGGTTTTAGGCTCATGAGTACGCCCGCGAAGTCAGTTAGCGTTTCCGCCAAGCAAGTGCGGAGAAATAGAGCCGGGAGCCTAGTTTGGCCCAAATTGCCGTAGAGTGCAGCGAAGTTTTCGGAAAGTCGGCGAAACGCGTCGGTCGAGGCGACACGACATTAGAAGGTGGGTGGTGACCATCCCGAAGCAGCTGGGCTGCTCCCTATGTCTATATCTATTTATATGTACATTGTCGATCTATTGCATATTGTGAGTGCAGAATAGGGTAGAAGAGTCCTTTACTTGCATATTGTTGTAACATACTGGACTTGCGCAAATTGCGGAGTTCGAGTATTTGACTTGTGTTGGAGCCTTTTCAGATTTTCTGGAGGGTCGTTGACTGTGTTCCGACCTATGGCGCGTGTACCGAGGTTTGGGGATGAGTCCCAAGCCCTAAAGTCCAAAAAGTTGGATTTTAGGTGGCTCTCGGGTTGGAAATTACATTGCCTTGTCCGGTACAAAATAGTGTCTATACCGGTACAAAATGATGGCTATACCGGTACAGGACGAGATTTATACCGGTATAAAAGGGCAGACTTGGCAAACCCGAGGCTCGGGTTTGGCGTTTCGCAGGGTTTATACCGGTACAAAATGGATTTGTACCGGTACAAACTGGCAGTTTCGAGCAGTTTGAACTGCAAGGGGTTTTTAGCTATTGTAGCATTCCTATTAGTGTTCCATACACTCCTAGGGCTTCATTTGAGCCCTCCCCCAGCAGCAAACAAGGTAGGGGAGTTTCTCTCTCTAAACCCTTGTGCTCTCTTGGTTTTTTTGGGTGGATTGTTAAGAGATTGATCTCTCTTTTCTTCTCCTTTGGCCACCTAGAGCCATTGTCTTCTTGTTGGAGCTTGGAGCTTGCCTTTTGGAGCTTTGTGGTGGATCAAGCTTCAAGCCTAGGGCTTTTTGAGCTTGGTGTTGAGCTTCTTAGAGGTATGTGAATGATCTCTTTCCTCTAGTTTTGAATTTTGTGGGTTTTGTGAGATGAAACCCTAGAATGGGATTCTAGGGTTAGGATTTGGGGATTTTCGATTTAGGGCCTTTGGGACCTAATTGATGGGTTTAGAACTTTGATTTAGGTTGGATTAGAAGGACTCTAACTCCCATTTGGAGATCAAGAGCACTTCCTTCGCATTCGGTGAGTTTTCTCCAACCTTTTGTCGAAATCCCTAAAGTGTGAACTCAAGATTTATTTTCTTAGTTTGTAACTCCTAGGGTGAACTTTTTAGGACTCTAGGAGTGATTATCGAAGCTTCGTTAGCGGTTCGGAGCAACGCTTTTCGCACTTGGTGGGTTTGGCTTCATGAGCATAGGAGCAAATGGCTCCTAAGTGCTTATTCGGTTTGATTTAATTATTTTGAATGCATATTCATGCTAAATAGATTTATTATGAATTTTGAACCACTTAAAATGCATGCCTCATGTATGATAAAATTTTCACTCTATATAGTAGAGCTTTCGGGGTTAAACAGCATGCATGTGAGGGTGGGATTTGTGGGCACCTGGGAGTGTGCCATTCATGTTTATGTAGCTTAATTAATGTAATTGAGAACATTAAACTTGGGTTGGAACTTATAAAAGCTTAAGTGTCATCAAGCGGCACTTAACTTAGAAAACTATGAAACTGCAACATAGAGACTTGACATAGGCCACTGGACATCTATTATTTCCATGTTAGAGACATGATGACATAGAGATAGGCCTTTGGACACTTGTACATTCCATGTTAGAGACATGACGATTTGGGACTTGTGACGAGTTTTGTGACTATATGCCATTGTGCTCATTCGCACATGTACTTGTGAGGGTCGCTCCCTACAAGCGGCACTCGGAGTTGGCCAACGCGTTTCTTGTATTCGCCGTGCGGGATTGGGCGCCGAAGTGGATTGCCGTGGGACAGTCTCATTCCTAGGGTGGGAATGTTGACTACTACGGGGCCATTAGGCTCGGCATTTGGGCTAGGCGACCTTCGGGTGGGCATCGGCCATATCGCCTTCGGGTTGATCTTATTGTACTTAAACTTAATGTAGTTTAAAGAAAAGCGTGGACTTTGACTAGAATAGTAAACTTTAACACTTTACTATCACTTGTGGACATTATAGATCTTGATTAGAATAGTAAACTTAGTCTTTTACTATCAAGTTGGGAACTTCATGTTAATTATAACGCTTTCTATTCATGCTTAGAATAGCTTACTTATGCAAATTCATGCTAAGTAGAGATATTGTGTTTAGTAGTTTACATGTTATTTACATGTTGCTTATTATCGCTTATTATCGTTTATACTTACTTGCTTAGTTTTGGGCCTAGTGGAGCATGCAACTGAAGTCAGTAATTGCCCACTGGGAACTATTAATTAATAGTTCTCACGCCCTCTTTTCTAATGTGTTTGAGCCTTCGGCAGGCGGAGGCAAGGGATCGTGGAAAGGGAACCGCTAGCTAGTTATCGCACTTTCCACCTTGTAGGGGATTTCTCTCTTTTTGTTCTTTGGTGAGATTGAGAGAGTTTTGTATCCCTATGTAGAGACTACCATGTACTTAGTTATAGTGGTGTTGGTTTCTTTTGTTGTACTCTCTTTATAGTATATATTAGAGATTGGTACTTTACTTGTAGTCACTTCTTTTATGTTTCCTTGGATAGAATTCTAGTTGTTATACTGCTCTGATGCTTCTAGATTCTTCTTATCTTCGTGGTTATTTATCGTTTTTGTTAGGTGCCTTGTATGTTGTAGTCATCCGGCGGAGTCTGAGCACGCGCCGGCGGGCTTCCGGGTCCGGGCGTGACGGATTAAATTGGTATCGGAGCCTAGGGTTGAGTCTTCTTGTGGACCTAGCAAACCTTAGGCAGGTTGGACTATAGGATATAGGCTCGTGAGAGACGAGGTCTATTTAACTTGTGAGCGAAAGTATTAAGATTGGGTATCTTGAATAACTCTAGTAAGTAGAGTTGGATCGAAGTGTATAACTTCTAATTTCGCGGAGGGTTACGTTGGCGGCCGACAACGTAACATCGGGAGTTAGTAGTAAATGACACTTCTTTACTTTCGCATGATTTGGGTATTTATAGCATGAGCGGGGATGCGATTGCGTGAGCTTACTAACTTGCGCTTTTATGATGTTGTAGTGGCGATGCCGATAACTCGCTCGAAATCGTTGGAGCGGACAATGCGGCAACTTTTGAGGAGGTCGAGGCCTCCGCTACCTCCGGATCCGGCGAGGTCCGTGAGTTGAGGGCCAATTGGCGGCCCTCACGACGTGGTGACGCGCGACGAGCAACCGCGGCCCGGCGACGAAGCGCGCATGAAGCGCATGGAGGATCTTCTCTTGCGGCGGGCGGGCTGCGAGGGAGGCTCAGACTCCTTCACCGCCGGCACCAGCCGAGGTTGACTTACCGCGGGCGCAGTCCCCCGCGGCCGGCTCACACCAGACGACTCCGGCAGTTGAGCGCCGGGAGGAGGACCGGGACACCCCGCCAGTTCGAGCATCACCGGTGGCAGCGGCATTTCCAGTTATGGCTCAGGGAGCCGAGAGGGATCGACTCATGGGTCGCCTCAAGGAGTTTAGGAAGTGCAGTCCGAGGATCTTTGACGGTGAGAACGTCGACCACTGGATTGTGGAAAAGTGGTTGATGCACATGGAGAAGCTATTCCGCGACACATTTGTGGAGGAGCGGGATAGGGTGTGGCTCACCACCCACCACCTCGACGGCGAGGCCTACGTGGTGGATGGACATTCAGGAGAACCCCAGCACAGATTTGGCATCTATCACCTGGATGAAGTTCAAGGAACTTCTGTTGTCACACTACTTCCCCGACAGTGTCAAGAGGCAGATGGAGCGAGCTGCGCGACACTCGGGGGATCGATCGTAGCCGAGTACGAGAGGGAGTTTTCTCGGCTTCTGCATTGCGTGCCCGTCGTCGTGCGGGACGACGAGGATAAGGCGCGCATCTTCGAGCGTGGACTGAGACCGTCAATCTTCCGGTTCGTGCAGTCATCGGAGCTTCAGACTTGCAGACGGGTGGTGAACCGCGCGCTCAGTGGAGAGCGGCGCGGCCATGGTGCGAGGAGAGACGCGAGGGTTTGGACAAGGGAAAGGGCAAGAGGCCCGCGGCGAGGGTGCGAGCCGGACGCACTCTAGGAGGCCCCGAAGCATCCGAGGCACCGGCGGCGCGATCGAGGCGCACCGACTCGGCGAGAGGACCCGACCGACGCCGACCTCCCCGGTGTGTGATCTGCGGTGGTCCTCACCACCCGCCGCAGTGTCCACAGCGGGCAGGCAGGTGCTTCCAGTGTGGCCAGGAGGGCCACATCCGTACCGAGTGCCCGAGAGGTTCTTCACCGGCACCATCTTCTGCATCGGCACCGACTCTACCCGGCCGCCGGCCAGAGGACCCCGTCGACACGATGCAGGCGGCGGCCAGCCGTCGAGCGCGAGCGAGTCACGTCGGGCGCCGAGTGGCGCGCGTGTACGCGCGCGTGCAGGCGGGCGTGGTGGCGGTATCATTTTACTTGATGGCATTAGAGTACGTGCATTATTTGATACCGGTGCATCACATTCATTTATTGATCGGTCATTTGCCGAGTTGCATGACATCCGGTTGTTCCTTTACTACACCCTGGACGTATTGTTGTACCCGACCACATTGTGGACGTGCGAGAGTATTGCCCCAGTTGCCCTATTCGGGTAGGAGTTTGGACCATGCCCGCGGATTTGCGAGTGGTGCGCAAGTTGGGGGATTTTGACGTGGTTTTGGGTATGGATTGGTTGACTAGATACTACGCCACCATCGATTGTGTTAATCGAACGGTTACTTTTAGAGAACCGGGTCAGAGTGAGGTGGTGTTTAGAGGATGTCAGAGTTCGCTTTTTGCGATGTCGATCGATTCGTCTCGAGCTAGGCAGGCGATCAGCCGTGGATGCGTAGCCTATTTGGCTAGTATCGCAATGAGGGTGAGGATGATACCCCTAGGATCGAGGATATCCCGGTGGTACGGGAGTTTCGGGACGTGTTTCGGCGGAGCTACCGGGCATGCCACGATAGGGAGATCGAGTTTGTGGTAGATCTCGCTCCGGGACTACCCCGATCTCGAAGGCACCCTATAGGATGGCAGCGAGTTAAAGGAGGCGAGGGCACGATTCTACGGGATATGTTGGACAAGGGCTTCACTCGACCGAGTGTTTCACCTTGGGGAGCACCTGTTCTTTTTGTGAAGAAGAAGAACGGATCACTTCGTCTTTGCGTGGACTATCGTGAACTTAATAAAGTCACGATCAAGAATAAATATCCGTTGCCGAGGATTGATGATCTTTTTGATCAACTTCAAGGATCGAATGTGTATTCCAAGATAGACTTGACGTCGGGATACCATCAGTTGAAGGTTGCGCCTGGGGATGTGGCGAAGACGGCTTTTAGATCACGGTATGGACATTACGAGTTCACTGTTATGCCGTTTGGGCTTACTAATGCCCCGGCAGCTTTTATGGATCTAATGAACCGTGTCTTCAAACCTTATTTAGACAGGTTCGTCGTGGTCTTCATCGACGACATCTTGGTTTATTCCCGAAGTGATGTGGAGCACGAGGAACACTTGAGATTGGTACTACAAGTGCTTCGGGAAAAGAAGTTATTTGCACAGCCGAAGAAGTGCGAATTCTGGCTTCGAGAAGTGGCTTTTCTGGGACATGTGATTTCAGGATCAGGCATAGCAGTGGATCCTAGGAAGATAGAAGCCATTCAGGATTGGCCAAGACCGACGAGCGTCACCGAGATCAGGAGTTTCCTTGGTTTGGCCGGCTACTACCGCAGATTCGTGGAGGGCTTTGCGAAGTTATCTGCTCCCTCACGAGGCTCACGCACAAAGGAGCTAAATTCATTTGGAATGATGCGTGTGAAAAGAGCTTTCAAGAGTTGAAGCCGAGATTGACGACCGCTCCAATCCTCACATTACCTATTCTTTGGAGAGCGGGGTATGTGGTTTATAGTGATGCATCTCTTAACGGATTGGGGTGTGTCTTGATGCGGGGTGACAAGGTGATCGCGTATGCATCTCGCCAATTAAAGGAATATGAGAAGAACTATCCTACACACGACTTGGAGTTGGCGGCCGGAGTCTTTGCATTGAAGCTATGGCGCCACTATTTGTATGGCGAGCGGTGCGAGGTCTATACGGATCACAAGAGCTTGAAGTATCTTTTCACTCAGAAGGCGTTGAACTTGAGGCAATGTGAGATGGTTGGAGGCGCTCAAAGATTATGATTTGACTATTCTCTACCACCCGGGCAAGGCTAACGTGGTGGCGGATGCGCTAAGTCGGAAATCTGAGAACTTAGCGATGCATGTTGTTACTCAACCGCATGATTGATCGAGCGAGATGAAGCGGTTGGAGTTGGAGGTAGTGACTCCCGATACGCCTATGCGGCTGATGACTATGGTGGTGCAACCTACTCTTATGGATAGAATTAAAGAGAAGCAAGCTCTTGACTTAGAGTTGCAAAAGATTCGAGACAAAATGATTGATGGTTGCACCGGTGACTTCTAGTGGATGATCAGGGAGTGATGCGCTACTGTGGACGGATTTGTGTGCCGGCAGATATGGGACTTAGAGAGGACATCCTTCAGGAGGCACACAGGGCACCTTATGCTATTCATCCAGGAGGCACCAAAATGTACAAGGACTTGAGGTTACTTTATTGGTGGCCTTGGATGAAAAAGGATGTTGGCGAGTTTGTTGCTAGATGTCTAACTTGCCAACAAGTGAAAGCTGAGCATCGAGTTCCAGCGGGAAAACTTCAGAGTTTGCCTATTCCCGTGTGGAAGTGGGAGAAGATCACCATGGACTTCGTGACAGGATTGCCTCGCTCTCAAGCTGGGCATGATGCTATTTGGGTGATCGTGGATAGGTTGACGAAGTCGGCGCACTTTATACCTATCCATACTACTTGGGCTGGAGAGAAGCTCGCACAAGTGTACCTTGATGAGATTGTGCGACTTCATGGAGTACCTACATCGATCGTAACTGTCAGGGACACTCCCTTTCTGTCACACTTCTGGAGGAGTCTACAGGCCCCCTTGGGTTCTAGATTGGATTTCGACCTTGCTTTCCACCCCCGAGTGACGGGCAGTCGGAGCGCACTATACAGACTCTAGAGGACATGCTTCGAGCATGTGTGATTGACTTCCAGGGAGGATGGTCGCAGCATCTACCTATGGCGGAGTTGGCTTATAACAATAGTTATCAAGCAAGTATCAAGATGGCACCGTTCGAGGCATTATATGGGCGAAAATGTAGATCACCACTTCATTGGAGTGAAGTTGGCGAAAGATTGGCTTTAGGCCCGAAGTGCTCCGAAGCGAGAGGATAAAGTTCGAATCGCTCGGGAGCGACTACGGACCCCGAGTAGGCGGAGAGAGCTATGCAGATAAACGCCGACGAGACTTGGAGTTTCAGATTGGAGATCATGTCTTCTTGAAAGTCTCGCCATCAAAGGGGATTCGGAGATTTGGAATTCGAGGTAAGTTGAGTCCTCGATTTATTGGACCCTATGAGATCTTGGAACGTATAGGTCCAGTAGCGTATCGACTTGCTCTACCGCCGAACCTATCGGGCGTGCACAACGTCTTTCATGTATCGGTCCTTCGGAAGTATATCTATGATCCGGCTCATGTATTGGAGGGTGTACCCATAGAGTGCGGGAGGATTTGAGCTTCGAGGAGCAATGAAGATCTTGGCTCGCGAAGTGAAGAAATTGCGGAATCGGGGCATTCCGTACGTGAAGGTTCTTTGGAGCAACCACGAGGAGCGGGAGGCCACGTGGGAGCCTGAGAGCGCACTGCAGGAGCGCTATCCCCATCTCTTTCAGATAGAATCTTGAGGTATGAGTTCGCTTTAGAGTTTCGCGGACGAAACTCTTTTTTAGGAGGGGTGAATGTAACATACTGGACTTGCGCAAATTGCGGAGTTCGAGTATTTGACTTGTATTGGAGCCTTTTCAGATTTTCTGGAGGGTCGTTGACTGTGTACCGACCTATGGCGCGTGTCTGAGGTTTGGGGATGAGTCCCAAGCCCTAAAGTCCAAAAAGTTGGATTTTAGGTGGCTCTCGGGTTAAATTACGTGCCTTGTACCGGTACAAAATGGTGTCTATCACAGTACAAAATGATGGCTATACTGGTATAGACCAAGATTTATCTTAGGTATAAAAGGGCAGACTTGGCAAACCGAGGCTCGGGTTTGGCTGTTCGCAAGGCTTATACCGGTACAAAATGGATTTGTCTACAAGCTAACGATTTCGATTTAGCGACAAGGGGTTTTTAGCTATTGTAGCATTCCTATTAGTGTTCCATACACTCCTAGGGCTTCATTTGAGCCCTCCCCCAGCAGCAAACAAGGTAGGGGAGTTTCTCTCTCTAAACCCTTGTGCTCTCTTGGTTTTTTTGGGTGGATTGTTAAGAGATTGATCTCTCTTTTCTTCTCCTTTGGCCACCTAGAGCCATTGTCTTCTTGTTGGAGCTTGGAGCTTGCCTTTTGGAGCTTTGTGGTGGATCAAGCTTCAAGCCTAGGGCTTTTTGAGCTTGGTGTTGAGCTTCTTAGAGGTATGTGAATGATCTCTTTCCTCTAGTTTTGAATTTTGTGGGTTTTGTGAGATGAAACCCTAGAATGGGATTCTAGGGTTAGGATTTGGGGATTTTCGATTTAGGGCCTTTGGGACCTAATTGATGGGTTTAGAACTTTGATTTAGGTTGGATTAGAAGGACTCTAACTCCCATTTGGAGATCAAGAGCACTTCCTTCGCATTCGGTGAGTTTTCTCCAACCTTTTGTCGAAATCCCTAAAGTGTGAACTCAAGATTTATTTTCTTAGCTTGTAACTCCTAGGGTGAACTTTTTAGGACTCTAGGAGTGATTATCGAAGCTTCGTTAGCGGTTCGGAGCAACGCTTTTCGCACTTGGTGGGTTTGGCTTCATGAGCATAGGAGCAAATGGCTCCTAAGTGCTTATTCGGTTTGATTTAATTATTTTGAATGCATATTCATGCTAAATAGATTTATTATGAATTTTGAACCACTTAAAATGCATGCCTCATGTATGATAAAATTTTCACTCTATATAGTAGAGCTTTCGGGGTTAAACAGCATGCATGTGAGGGTGGGATTTGTGGGCACCTGGGAGTGTGCCATTCATGTTTATGTAGCTTAATTAATGTAATTGAGAATATTAAACTTGGGTTGGAACTTAGAAAAGCTTAAGTGTCATCAAGCGGCACTTAACTTAGAAAACTATGAAACTGCAACATAGAGACTTGACATAGGCCACTGGACATCTATTATTTCCATGTTAGAGACATGATGACATAGAGATAGGCCTTTGGACACTTGTACATTCCATGTTAGAGACATGACGATTTGGGACTTGTGACGAGTTTTGTGACTATATGCCATTGTGCTCATTCGCACATGCTTGTGAGGGTCGCTCCCTACAAGCCGGCACTCCGGAGTTGGCCAACGCGTTTCTTGTATTCGCCGTGCGGGATTGGGCGCCGAAGTGGATTGCCGTGGGACAGTCTCATTCCTAGGGTGGGAATGTTGACTACTACGGGGCCATTAGGCTCGGCATTTGGGCTAGGCAGCCTTCGGGTGGGCATCGGCCATATCGCCTTCGGGTTGATCTTATTGTACTTAAACTTAATGTAGTTTAAGGAAAACTGTGGACTTTGACTAGAATAGTAAACTTTAACACTTTACTATCACTTGTGGACATTATAGATCTTGATTAGAATAGTAAACTTAGTCTTTTACTATCAAGTTGGGAACTTCATGTTAATTATAACGCTTTCTATTCATGCTTAGAATAGCTTACTTATGCAAATTCATGCTAAGTAGAGATATTGTGTTTAGTAGTTTACATGTTATTTACATGTTGCTTATTATCGCTTATTATCGTTTATACTTACTTGCTTAGTTTTGGGCCTAGTGGAGCATGCAACTGAAGTCAGTAATTGCCCACTGGGAACTATTAATTAATAGTTCTCACGCCCTCTTTTTCTAATGTGTTTCAGAGCCTTCGGCACAGGCGGAGGCAAGGGATCGTGGAAAGGGAACCGCTAGCTAGTTATCGCAGCTTTCCACCTTGTAGGGGTTTTCTCTCTTTTTGTTCTTTGGTGAGATTGAGAGAGTTTTGTATCCCTATGTAGAGACTACCATGTACTTAGTTATAGTGGTGTTGGTTTCTTTTGTTGTACTCTCTTTATAATTTATATTAGAGATTGGTACTTTACTTGTAGTCACTTCTTTTATGTTTCCTTGGATAGAATTCTAGTTGTTATACTGCTCTGATGCTTCTAGATTCTTCTTATCTTCGTGGTTATTTATCGTTTTTGTTAGACGCCTTGTATGTTGTAGACATACGGCTGGTCACAGCTTGGCAAGGCGGACTTCATTGGAGTCTAGGGGCGTGACAATTGTGTAGCGAGGTGAGCTGACACTAGTGATGAATGCATGAGAACAATGGACTTGCAACATAGAAACCCTAGATTAAAGAACTTGCATGAGTTGACAAAACCAAGAACAATGATAACATAGATCGAGTGGTATCTAGATCGAGTGCCATCTAGTTGAATGATAACCTAGATCGAGTGGTATCTAGTTGGATGATTACTTAGATCGAGTGGCATCTAGTAAACAAAAAGACATTGAACAAATGACATAATGAACTAGAGGTGTTAGTTCTTGAGATTTGTAACCCTAGTTGGTAGGGTATCCTCGAGGTGAGAGGATTGGATCATTGATAGTTCCTGAATGTTGTTAACCCTAGTTGGTAGGGTATCCTCGAGGTGAGAGAATTGGACCATACTCACAGTCTGTTTGTTTGAGCTTATGGAGGTCGCGTGTCACGCCCCGAGCCCGCCTATTTGGTCGAGTTCTGGTACGCCGACAGACCGCCGAACGGACAGAGTTTCCTCTGTACGCGGACAGAGTCTCCTCTGTACGTTCTAGGCGTCGCAATCAATACAATTACAAAGGTTCCAACCAGGAACAGTATTCAACATACAATGATTGCATAAGGAAGTATCAAACATAAACTAAACTATTACAAGCATTCACCAGCTTACACTTAAACTTTACATATTACATTTAAGCTTCCAAATACAATCTAATTTATTACAATTATATTACAAGTTTGGTACATTTGTTCTTTTCATCTCTTTTTGGCAACCCTCGCTAAGCTGACTCGGGTACTGCTACCTCTGGTCTCTGGGGTAGGGCACTATCTACGGAGCTACGCCCTTTCCTCGTGCTGTTGCTGCGCCACTCACGTGTGTACCTGGGAAATACCCCCAAACCACAGGGGGTGAGAACTATATAAATATAGTTCCCAGTGGGTACGGCCACCCAAGGGAAAAGTTCGACCAACAGGTCCGAAGGAGGCAGCTGCAGGTTAGTTTGATAAACATATAGATATATATTTTGATTATGCAACTAATAAAACCATGCATTGCCTCACAATTGCAATAATGCAACTATCATAATTATATCAATCGATTCTACTTCTACCTGGCTAACTAGTTCACATTCCACTAGCTTCTAAGGTTCTATCTACCTTACTCAAGCTAGCCACCCGACTCGGCCTCGAGTCAATCAATGCGGCTAATCCGCGCTCCGTCCGGCTCAAGGTGAAGGAACTCTCAACTTACACCTCAGCCTTCAATCCACAATCACATCGCCCAACGGGCCACCCAGAGCTGCGTACACCCGTGGTCAGGGATCTTTCCGGTGAGAAGAGGAACATGCCACACTCGACCCGCGGCCCAAGACCCCCGATAGGGAGGGGAACATGTCACACACGACCCTAACGATCTCTGATCCTGCCAGCGGGAGGGGGAACCTTGCCACACTCGACCCACGGCCTCGAATCAGCCTCAAGCTCAACCTCGAAGTTCTTCCTGTGGGAGGGGAACATGCCTCACACCCACGGACACGAACTATCGAGTTCACAAATCCTGAGATTCCGTAATCCACTTTCCAAGTCTCTAGGGTAGTCTAAAACCCTATAACATTGACCTATCTAGGTCCAGTGTACTTTCCACCCTAGGTCTAGCTGACTCTAGGTTTAATACCCTTATCACATAGCCTATGTTCTTTAAACTAGGTTAACACCTCTCTGCCTAGATTTTATTAACTCTAGGTTCAACGAGACTAGGATAAATGTTAATCTATGTTTACCAACACTAGGTTCAATATCGATCTACCTAGATCTTGATTCTAGGTTCATTCTATTCAACCTATGTTCACAACACTAGGTTAATGCCACTCGATCTACCCTAGGTCCACGACACTAGGTTCATTATTGTTCTTGTCCAACCTTTGTTTTATACACTAGGTTTGATGCCACTCGATCTAGTTCTAATTAACTCTAGATTCAGCAATCTTATGTTCAATGTCAACCTATGTTCAACAACACTAGGTTAATGCCACTCGATCTAGTTGACACCTAATTGTCCACATCGAGTTTCTATAAACATTCACGCTATCAACATGCATATTATACTTATCATCTTTCTCACTATATCACTATGCTCTTTTCTAGCATGTAGGCGAACAGGTCATATGCAAATAAAATCTAGCATATATTTCACTAAACATATATGCATCAACATCTTTATGTTATGTCATTATACAATTAACCAGCTAGCATTTAATTCCACATGCATGAGCCTCTAAACCAAGTAATTAGGTTCACATGCATACATTTTTATCTAGCATAATTACCATGCTATCATGATACTAACATGTATACATTATGTTAACTTACTCTAGCATGCTCTACTATACCATAATGCCCATGCACATATATATGCATCAATGAAAATCTCATAGTTTACTTCGACATGCGGGGCGACCTAGTCGTTACGGTAAGCACAACCCACCTGTTATCGCGTTCCGATTGCTCCTCGACACTTGCAATCGGCCTCCGCGGCACCCGATATCCGGTTTGGCTCGGACTCTTGCGCGGCCACCCGAACGGTCACCGATCCTTGATCTGAGACTTCGTGGCGTTACCCCACGCCTTCACGATGCCCCGGTTCCGATTTCACGATTTATGGGCTTCTATTTTGCGTGCTGCGGCCATCTGGTAAAAATATATTAGTTTATTAATAACTTCGCACCCACTCGTCGGATCATCGAACCCTACTATTACTCAAAACCCTCTTTTGGAGCCCTAATTTGTAACTATTGCAAAATCCACCATTGAATCCTTTGATTCATGTAACTAGCATCTAATTAACATGCTAGGGTTCCAACAAAACCAATTCTAGAGTATATAAACCTAACTCTAGAGATTCACCATTAGAGAGCCTCAAGCTTACCTCCAAAAGCTTGCTCCAATGCAAGGAGGAAGAAGACGACGATGAAGATCCCACCTCCAAGCTTCTTCTCCTCCAAATCCTTCTCCTTCTTCTTTCCTCTTTCTTTCCTTCCTTTTCGTTTAGAGAGAGAGAGGGAGAGAGAGAGAGGGATGATACGGTGTGGGAATGAGAGAAAGAGAGAGCTCTAACCCTTCTATACACTCTCATAAGTGTAAAATTGCTGAAAAGCCCCTCAACTTCAACTCTCTCACAACAGCCCAAACTGGGCATTTTCGGGCTACGGGATCCGGACTTCACCGTTGGGTCCGGACCTTGGATGTCCGGACCTTGGATCAAGGTCCGGACCCCGTAGGTCCAAAACTTCAGCATTTTCCAGACTTAGCCAATTTTTCGGCTGTTTCGTCCGTTCTCGCTCGTTTTCGCTCGTTCGACTTCCGATTCCTTTCAAATCGAACCGAGGCTCCCCAAACATGTTTTGGAGCGTATTTACATCATCTTTTAATCCACGCTAATGCCGGATTTAGCTCACGGCCCAACATAGCCTTTCGGGTTCCGTTTCCACGCCTACGCGCACCGAAACGCCCGAATGCTACCGAACTTCACCGAACCTCACTAGAACCATTCAAATGGCTCTCCAACCAAATGTACACCATAACTTCATGATCTTAGAAGTCCGGTACCTTACATCCTACCCTCCTTAAAAGAGTTTCATCCTCGAAACTAACTCACCTTAACTCAATTTATACTTCAACTCGATTTATCGAGCAGGTGGGGATTTCAATGCAGTTTTCCATCTCGGAGTAGCCTTTCACTCATTGGAACTATCCAAAGGCCCACCACGGAGGATGTGAGGCTAGATTTACTCACATTTACTAAGTATATCTACAAAAGTGCATTGCTAGCATGCAAAGAACTACTCTTTGCACTAATTCAATCGGAAAATACACTCCGATTCGATCACCGTATTGCTTAAAAGCAATACACAGGTGCATCGACCAATCGCGAGTGCTACTATACTCAACCTGATCCTCGCTCTATCACGAGATGGCACACTCCAGCACATCTCCTATTTTAATCCATAAAAGAGCATTATCTTCAAGCTTCAATTCTCACGTGGCTTTCCACATCTCAATGTCTCATAAGAGCACCTCATCCTTCGCCATCACAAGCCACGACCAATTCGATTTTGTTGTCGCAACGAACTCACACGAACACTCCGTTCGTGGATCCAAGCCAAACTCCTTAACCGAGTTATCGCCTAAGCCGATTTCTTCGGCTTTCCACAGGTGAGCTACAGGCCACCCATCCTACGTATGCCTACCGCCTAAACTGGTCTCAACTACGTGTAGCAACGTAGACCCAATCAGCATTGGGCGAAATTCTTACTTTGGAATTCGCACACACTCCAACCAGGAGCAACCATGACCCCAAAACACGTCAACCTTTGGGTTGGGTCACTACACACTCGGTGTATCATAAATCTCGCGATCCTACACGACCAACTCTACCGAGTCACACGTACCTCTATCGGCTCCGATGCACCTAGTGCGAGCCACCAGCCCCACGAGTGATTCTAGGCACGCTTCACACCTAGCAATGCTACAGTGCTACTGCCATCTCACTCTCTCGGCTGAATCAGATCCGTACTCTACGCGCACCTACACTCGAGCGTTCTATACGCGAGCTCAGTGTTAGGCAATTTTGCCTAAGCACGCCGACTACAAGCACGACTCACCCACCTCGATTCGAGGTACAGCTAGGTCCACGTGCCCGCACTCGGCCACTAACTAATCGCTCTACCATGAGCCCTATTCTCGATTCATCACCAATAACCAACCGGGACTAACCAATCACCTATCTACTCAGGTAGGCAACGCACTACCACAACTATGCATGCTAGGGTAGTCACACTGACCCTTGTCTCGGTCCCTACTATACTCGCGAATAATAGTAGTAAACGACTACAACTATAGATGCATGCAATGCTTCAACTCTACATCATGCAAAAGTTTAATTGCTTCAATTAAACCATACCTGCTATAACATCGGCAGTAACTGCAGGTTCCTCAACCTGGGTCGCGTATCCACGGTCGCTTGCCACCCGCCGCGAACCCTCCGGTTGCCTGATCACCAACCCTCGCTCTCCAGACTGTGCCAAAGGTTGCACATCCATGAACTGTCCCGGAGAGGAAAATGTCGTTGCCGTCGGCAGAGGTTGCCCATCGCCCACGGGACAATCGTACTTCGTGTGGTCCGACTGCCCACAATAAAACATCTTCCCTCGCGCAGCGCACACCGCCGCGCCCTGTGAGATCCACCACAAATTACACATCCCGAAGAAGACCGGGTCGGAAAATAGCTTCGGGGTTCGAGACCGTATTTGCGACTGACTCGGGGGTCGTCTGGAACCTGATTGACCACCCGAACAGTTTGTCGGTCCCATAGCTCCCATTTCTTGCTCATCAGACTCGTGCTTCTCTCGCACAGAGTCATCGCCTTGCTCCACCCACAAGGCCCGATCCAAGGCTTCGGCAAAAGTTTGAAACTTGAACGGATGAACATATCAAAAAATTTCCGACCGAAGTCCCCGTACAAAGCAATCAGCCTTGTCCTTTCCATCCTGCACAACATGTGGGATACAATTCACAATACGGGTGAGTTCCCGCTCATATTCCCTCACTGTACGGTCTCCCTGCCGCAGCTTCCTGAATCTCTCTTGAAGCCTTCTCTTCTCACTGTCGGGGAAATACTCGGAGAATACCAATCCCCGAAACTCATCCCAAGTTATAGGAGGGAGACTAGGTGATCTTTCTCGTTTGATGCCTCTCCACTACACCTTCGCCGACTTCTCCAAACAATGTGCGGCTAGGTGCACCTTGTCCTGTTCCAAGGTATGCAGATCCTCAAACGTGGTTTCTATGGAGTCTATCCACATCTTCACAATCCACGGATCTGCATCCTCTCCATCATAGGTAGGTGGCTTAAGTTTCTTGAAAGCCATGAGGGCCGCCAAAGCTCGAGCCCTCTCAGCCTCCATTTCCACAGAACCAGGGGCCACCGCCCCCGAATCCTCCGCTACTCCTGACGGTGCACAACGCGCTGCTACCGGCGCAGCCGCTGTAGCCATTCTCCCAGTCGCATTAGGTGAACCGACTGGAGGCACCATTGGCTCCTGTCTCACTCGAGCCGTTTCAGCTTGCCGTGCCAACAACTCATGGAGCCACTTGATTTGCTCCCCCTGTCGCTGCACTGCACCCATGAGCGCATTCAATTGCTCACGGAGCACTGGGACTCCGCTCGCCTCAGTTTGCTCGGGGACACCACTTGTCCCACCCCGCGCCGATCTGGAAGAAGATCGCCTACGCGGTGCCATCACTTCCTGAAATAAGACAACTCGATCAGTTCTCAACCTTCTAGGTCAAGTATAAACGACTAACACAACATGGACTAAATCAGGCGAAAGTCAACAAGGGCGTCTATTCTCATCACTCGGTTTCATATTGTCGCGCGCCAACATGAACATCCTCGGTTGAGAATAAACCACGCCTTGAGTCTACCTCTAATATCCATCTCAGAGGTTTCAACACTACCCAATCCATAATCCTTTCGCCACACGTCACAAGTCCTCGCCTCTCACGAGCCTTAGCCTCTATGGTTTTACTATACTAGAGTCTCCTAGGTCCATCTAAACCATTTGCCCATTCTCTACTTTATGCTCTGATACCACTCTTACTGTCACGCCCCAAGCCCGGCTATTTGGTCGAGTTCGGGTACGGACCGCCGAATGGACAGAGTTTCCTCTGTACGTGGACAGAGTCTCCTCTGTACGTTCTAGGCGTCGCAATCAATACAATTACAAAGGTTCCAACCAGGAACAGTATTCAACATACAATGATTGCATAAGGAAGTATCAAACATAAACAACTAAACTATTACAAGCATTCACCAGCTTACACTTAAACTTTACATATTACATTTAAGCTTCCAAATACAATCTAATTTATTACAATTATATTACAAGTTTGGTACATTTGTTCTTCTCATCTCTTTTTGGCAACCCTCGCTAAGTCGACTCGGTCTGCTACCTCGGTCTCTGGGGTAGGGCGCTATCTACGGAGCTACGCCCTTTCCTCGTGTTGTTGCTGCGCCACTCACGTGTGTACCTGGGAAATACCCCCAAACCACAGGGGGTGAGAACTATATAAATATAGTTCCCAGTGGGTACGGCCACCCAAGGAAAAAGTTCGACCAACAGGTCCGAAGGAGGCAGCTGCAGGTTAGTTTGATAAACAGATAGATATATATTTTGATTATGCAACTAATAAAACCATGCATTGCCTCACAATTGCAATAATGCAACTATCATAATTATATCAATCGATTCTATTTCTACCTGGCTAACTAGTTCACATTCCACTAGCTTCTAAGGTTCTATCTACCTTACTCAAGCTAGCCACCCGACTCGGCCTCGAGTCAATCAACTGCGGCTAATCCGCGCTCTGTCCGGCTCAAGGTGAAGGAACTCTCAACTTACACCTCAGCCTTCAATCCACAATCACATCGCCCAACGGGCCACCCAGAGCTGCGTACACCCGTGGTCAGGGATCTTTCCGGTGGGAAGAGGAACATGCCACACTCGACCCGCGGCCCAAGACCCCCGATAGGGAGGGGAACATGCCACACACGACCCTAGCGATCTCTGATCCTGCCAGCGGGAGGGGGAACCTTGCCACACTCGACCCACGGCCTCGAATCAGCCTCAAGCTCAACCTCGAAGTTCTTCCTGTGGGAGGGGAACATGCCTCACACCCACGGACACGAACTATCGAGTTCACAAATCCTGGGATTCCGTAATCCACTTTCCAAGTCTCTAGGGTAGTCTAAAACCCTATAACATTGACCTATCTAGGTCCAGTGTACTTTCCACCCTAGGTCTAGCTGACTCTAGGTTTAATACCCTTATCACATAGCCAATGTTCTTTAAACTAGGTTAACACCTCTCTTCCTAGATTTTATTAACTCTAGGTTCAACAACACTAGAATCAATGTCAACCTATGTTTACCAACACTAGGTTCAATATCGATCTACCTAGATCTTGATTCTAGGTTCATCCTGTTCAACCTATGTTCACGACACTAGGTTAATGCCACTCGATCTACCCTAGGTCCACGACACTAGGTTCATTATTGTTCTTGTCCAACCTTCGTTTTATACACTAGGTTTGATGCCACTCGATCTAGTTCTCATTACCTCTAAATTCAGCAACCTTATGTTCAATGTCAACTTATGTTCAAGAACACTAGGTTAATGCCACTCGATCTAGTTGACACCTAATTGTCCACATCGAGTTTCTATAAACATTCACGCTATCAACATGCATATTATACTTATCATCTTTCTCACTATATCACTATGCTCTTTTCTAGCATGTAGGCGAACAGGTCATATGCAAATAACATCTAGCATATATTTCACTAAACATATATGCATCAACATCTTTATGTTATGTCATTATACAATTAACCAGCTGGCATTTAATTCCACATGCACGAGCCTCTAAACCAAGTAATTAGGTTCACATGCATACATTTTTATCTAGCATAATTACCATGCTCTCATGATACTAACATGTATACATTATGTTAACTTACTCCAGCATGCTCTACTATACCATAATGCCCATGCACATATATATGCATCAATGAAAATCTCATAGTTTACTTCGACATGCGGGGCGACCTAGTCGCCTCGGTAAGCACAACCCACCTGTTATCGCGTTCCGATTGCTCCTCGACACTTGCAATCGGCCTCCGCGGCACCCGATATCCGGTTTGGCTCGGACTCTTGCGCGGCCACCCGAACGGTCACCGATCCTTGATCTGAGACTTCGTGGCGTTATCCCACGCCTTCACAATGCCCCGGTTCCGATTTCACGATTTATGGGCTTCTATTTTTCGTGCTGCGGCCATCTGGTAAAAATATATTATTTTATTAATAACTTCGCACACGCTCGTCGGATCATCGAACCGAGCGCGCCAACGCGCTCACCATATCCTCAATTAGGTTTCTATAGGGTTAATTTAGATCAAACCCTACTATTACTCAAAACCCTCTTTTGGAGCCCTAATTTGCAACTATTGCAAAATCCACCATTGAATCCTTTGATTCATGTAACTAGCATCTAATTAACATGCTAGGGTTCCAACAAAACCAATTCTAGAGTATATAAACCTAACTCTAGAGATTCACCATTAGAGAGCCTCAAGCTTACCTCCAAAAGCTTGCTCCAATGCGAGGAGGAAGAAGACGACGATGAAGATCCCACCTTCAAGCTTCTTCTCCAAATCCTTCTCCTTCTTCTTTCCTCTTTTCTTCTCTTTCTTTCCTTCCTTTTCGTTTAGAGAGAGAGAGGGATGATACGGTGTGGGAATGAGAGAAAGAGAGAGCTCTAACCCTTCTATACACTCTCATAAGTGTAAAATTGCTGAAAAGCCCCTCAACTTCAACTCTCCCACAACAGCCCAAACTGGGCATTTTCGGGCTACGGGATCCGGACATCACCATAGGGTCCGGACCTTGGATCAAGGTCCGGACCCCGTAGGTCCAAAACTTCAGCATTTTCCAGACTTAGCCAATTTTTCGGCTGTTTCGTCCGTTCTCGCTCGTTTTCGCTCGTTCGACTTCCGATTCCTTTCAAATCGAACCGAGACTCCACAAACATGTTTTCGAGCGTATTTACATCATCTTTTCATCCACGCTAATGCCGGATTTAGCTCACGGCCCAACATAGCCTTTCGGGTTCCGTTTCTAAGCCTACGCGCACCGAAACGCCCGAATGCTACCGAACTTCACCGAACCTCACTAGAACCATTCAAATGGCTCTCCAACCAAATGTACACCATAACTTCATGATCTTAGAAGTCCGGTACCTTACATCGCTCCTCACAAGCGTGCACTCCGGAGATTAGCACACAGGACAGAGTTGATGTCCTGGGGCCTGTCCTGGGGCGAGTGGATGCCCCGCAGACTGTCTCGGGTTCGCGAGTGCCCCTTACCTCAGCACCCTTGAGACCCTTGTGAGTAGAGGGGCGAACCTTGAGGGTAAGCCCAAGGATTGAACAAAGAAAAGAAAGTGGCTCCTTATTGGACATAGTAGCATGATAGGTTTTTTTATACTATATCGAGCATGCATACCTGGATTGATTGGGCATAGTAGAGTATTTGAAATAGCATGAGTTACTGCTTTTCATATCTATCTATCTGTATATCTACTTATGCCCGGTATAGACCTAGTGGGGAGATCGGTGGAGTCAGCGGCCGAACCTACTGTGAACTATTTGTAGTTCTCACCCCACCACTGTTGCAGGGGCTAGCGAGAGCGTACAGGCAGAGGACCGAGGTAGGGGCACAGCGCCCTTGTAGCCAACAGCTTCCATTATGTATTAGTGTACCCTCGTGTACATGAGAGTTCTTGGTGAGGGGGCCAGTTGGAGAGCCATATTTGTATTATGAGAAGTATATGTGTATTCATTTGAGAGACGAAAAAGAAATAAAAATGTAAATCATTATGTGAATGTCGAAAGTGGATGTAATAGCTAGATGTTTTCTCTCTTTATTTACTTGTATTGTATACTTGTATCTTGCTCTTACTTGTTAGCACTTGTGGTGCTTCGTTTCTTGTCATGTATGTATTTGAATTCTTCCTGGGCAATTCATGTACATGACTTGTTGTCGAGCCTTGGGCGAACAAGGGAGGTGCTGTCCGTTCGGCGTCTGTTTGACATGCCCGGACCGGACCAAATTGGTAGCGGTCGCGGGGCGTGACATTGCGTGTGTGGTTCGACACTGAAGTGATGTTTATATTTGTAAGAAAGGCAAAAGAGCATGCCCTCTTGAGTTGTATTAACAAATATAATCTCACTATAGTAACAATGACTACTATAGTAAAAGTATAATTAGGATTACATACTATATAATCCAACTCTATAAAAGGCAATGATACTACTCTATAGAAGGAAGGCAATGATATTACTCTATAGAAGGCAATACGTATCCTAATATAGATAAAATTTATGAATTTTTTTTATAAATAATCTTATCAATTTTTATAATTATAAAAATAATTTTTTTAAAAAAATAAGTATAAAAATAAACCTCTAAATGCGGTGAATGATTCACCGCATTCATAACTACGTATAAGTAGTAGGAAAAAAATAAAAGTTATCAATATAAAAATATAAAAATAACTGTGCAAAACAAAGAAAGCGGTGAATGGTTCACCGCTTTTAAAAGCGGTGAATCATTCACCGCTTTTATAGGACCATATTTATAAATAAAAATTTAATAGGTCTATTTTTAAAATAAAAGTTTAGGAGAAGTCTATCACAATAAAAAACCCAAAATATATCGTAACAAGATTATCTAAACGGTACCTTAGGTTCCGTCCTGGCCTTATTCGGTGGTTGTTGTCTAGTTTGTTGAGCATTGGGCATGTGGTCGTCCTGGCACCTAAAGTAATGCATCTTAGGGCAATGAAAATGTTATTCTCTCTGTATGAAAGTCAACTAGTGGCTTAGTTCCATAAGCCGGTTTATGAAACTGATGTTCTGATCGCGCCATGACGCACGTTAGTATAGGTTGAACGTGTCAGTTGGTACAAATGACACGTAGGGTACTAATTGTGTCTCTTGATTGTATCTTCTAGGTACAGTAGACATCAAGATACATCGATCGAGTTGAGGACCCTAGTACTTGGTGAGATGGGTGCTCCATTCCAAAGTCAGTAAAGTTGTATCTTATTCGGTTTTCCTTATGCTTGATCCATTCTATATAGTGGTTGAGTAGTACAACTTTTCGTGATTTTATATTTGTATGTGCTTTCCCTCTACATGTTTGTTGCCTATATGTTGTAATCATGCTAATTGTTAGTTTCATGATTGATTTCTCATATATGGATGTTGATTTCTCATATACGGATGTTGTATGACATGTAGAGTAGGTTCTGATTTAGCGGATTACCACCTGTCTATGATAGACCTGATAGGTCGGTGTTCATTCCTAGTTGAGTAATGACTATTTTTTAGTTGATTTATCTCTTATGCGATTAGACCCCATCGGTCGGCTGTACTTCTATGTATGGTTTGACATTGTAGGTCAGTACTTCTTTTACAAGGTTGATCGTAGAGGTTAATAGACTTGTATTATTCATGATTGAGACCACAACATGTTACACCTCTGTCCCTTGTATTTATCATCTTTTCCCTTGATACTCGTTTCGTATAGCATGTTAATTGACTTCAGATTACTTCGTGGCTCCTATTGCCTACAGGATCGATCTGTTGAGTCTAAATTGTTGGAGCTTTAAGCATACTGTAAGGACTGAGATTTTAGCAGTGCAACTAAACTCTCTGTTGACGATGTTCCTGTGTGTAATTTAATTATATAAGCACTCGTCAATTTTGAGGAGAAAATATGCTAGAATGAAAAAGTTACACGATAAATACTAATCACTTAAAGTAAATAGTAACTCCGGTTTTTCGGAAAAGCCATAGAGTAGAGTTGGCATTCGGCGCGTATCGGACTCCGTTCATAGCGATCCAATAGCTCGTTTCGAACGGTTCAGCTATTCTCGAACCAATGGCACTAACGGATTTCAAATCTGATCCACGGTTTTCTAGAAACAAGAGTTTTATCGAAAAGAGGGTTTTCGCTTTTTGCTGTTCTTGCATTGTGAAACTCCTCGTGCTCCGTGCTTGTGACCTGGAGTAGGGTGAAGGATGTTTGGGGTCCCTACTAGTGGTAGGGAAGTAAAAATTTAGATGCAAAATTAAGGTTTTGTGGGTTTACACATTTGTCTATGTGCAATATATGGCTTAGTTAGAGAGAGAGGACGAGTTTCGTTGCTAATCCGTGACCAAACGGGGTGAAACAAAATTGTGGATTTGATGTCTCGGCAGTGCTGAACAAGCTGGCGCAATCCGTTCGGAAATTCGATGGACGGATCAGATATTGCATAATGATCGGGAAGGGGTCTAAAGTGACAAATCGGAAACTTCGCAAAAGTCATAATATTTTATGTACCGAATCACTCGAAATCGGACATAGAGGTGCGTACGTATAAAATGTGCATATATATATATAGAGGTTGCACATGGGGAAACCCTAGCTTTTAGTTTTCCCCGTAACTGACCTAACCCTAGCTGACCTCTGATGGTCACTGTCCAACCTATGCGCGCACCCCGGCCACCGGCAGGTGCCCCGGCCGCCGAAAAACAGGAACCCGGCCACCCCTCCATCCTTCTCTCTCAACCTGTTCACCAACCCTCCTCGGCCTTGGAGCTCGAGAAGCCACCATCTGTGTAGGGTCTCCT
This sequence comes from Aechmea fasciata, assembly GCA_025177825.1. Classification (NCBI taxonomy): domain Eukaryota; kingdom Viridiplantae; phylum Streptophyta; class Magnoliopsida; order Poales; family Bromeliaceae; genus Aechmea; species Aechmea fasciata. The sequence goes on along the minus strand of CM045928.1, from coordinate 13,841,997 downwards.
CCCCCTAGCCGAGACCAACCTCGGGCGCCGATCCCGGCCGGCCGTCCGTCGCCGCCCGCATGCGTCGCAAGCACCACCATGGCCATCCGCCGCCATCTATTGCAGATCGGGCCGAGCTCGGCCCAGCTCGCGACTCACGGGCTACCGCCATCTACTTCCCGCCGCACCGCCCTCCCCGGCCCTCCGGCAACTCCCGCTCGCCGTCGCCGCCGCCGCTAGCTTCCTGCGGCCACCTTGACTTAAATCGGGCCAAGTCCGGGCGCACACGGCCTCTACGCCGCCGCCCACCGACGAACGCGTCATCCCCCTTGGACCTCCGGCGACCCTCCGGTGATTAGACGCCGTCGTCCCGAGGCCCCAGGCCGCCACCTAGCCGCCGCGGACTCGTTTAACCCGAGCCTAGATACTTTTGACTGAGCAGCTAGGGCATCATGGGCCGCCGACTCCGCCGCCGAAAGACACGAGTGCCGCCTACCCTGTGTTGGCCACACCCGTCCGTCACCGTCGTACGCGCCGCCGGAGCTCCCCGCCGGCCGGAGTGAGCCTGTGTTCTCCTCGGGTTTGAGTGCCTAGGGCATCAAATGCCGTCGTCGCCGCCGTCTTTCGATGCCGGCCAACGCATCCCCTGGCCTCCCTACATCTCCTGAACCCTCCTGCCGCCGGCGCTCCTGCCGTCCGGCCGCCACCGGCTAGCCCTAGTTATCCTCTAGCCGTAAGCTTGATTTCAGCCTTCGCGCATAGTTTCTGTTCAGTCCTTTGTTTCGGCGACACGAGGTCGTTCCGATGCCTGCGGACGTGAGCACAATGATCGTCTGTCAGTGTTGATCATAGTGCTCACCTCATTTAGGGTCAGCGAGTCCCTGGTTACAGAGATAAGCATGTTTTTCCCGCTGTGCGCGCTGTTTCACTAAATTTCACGTCACTCGTGCGGTTCCCACAGTGGCCGAAATTACTCCGAAAGGTGAGCACGGCCTCTGGCATGCCGAGACTTGTCAGAGGGTGTCTCGGCTTGGTTGATTGACTTCTGGTTTGTGTAGATGGACCATAAAAGCACCAAAATCACATAAAATAATGTGATTTTGGGTAATGGGGAGGCTTTTTTGCAATTTTGTTTCTCGTGGTCGCTGTGGGCAGCATGTACAGGCAGTGGGTGACCTCTGGACCGATTGTCTAAGGCCCCAGGCCCTTTGCGGAAATCGAAAAGTGAGTTCCTGTGCGTTTTTCGGTGAAATTCGCCAATAGAACACGTTTTCGGTTCGAAATTCTTCCGACGGTGTTTCGTGATGAATTGTGTAGTCGCTTAGCCTCGTTGGCTGGTCACTCGCGTCATTTTGAGGGTTCGGAAATGACGGGTGAGCGACGGAGGGTTCCGATGTCGAAATTGACACTTTCGAGAACCTGGATCTGAATAATTATCCGGTGATAGTTGTTTGGTTGTGTATTCTTGTGTTTGCTGCCAAGACATCCAGTTTGATGTGTTTTGTGGCAGTGAGTGACTCGTGGTACGAGTCTGTGTGTTCCGGGACCGGGACAGTTCGTGGGTCCCGGCAGAGTCCCGGTGTAATTTTCGGGACTTCCGACGTAGTACGGCAATCGATTTTTGAAAACCGATTCTCGTAGGTATAGTGGTGGGATTCTATGAGTTCATGTTTTGTGTTAGTGGGTTAGACACTAACCTGGTGGACCTCCTTAGATCCGGTTGATGTTCTTTCGCAGTCAGGAACAGACGCGACAGTCGTACAGGTGGGTACTTCGATCTGAACTCGGTACTGTGGTGCACACTCTGTGATGGTTTCTTACCCTTTCTCTCTCGTGGTAATTATTGCATATATATATTGAGCCTTGCACCGATATTGTTCCATTATACTCTACTTAGATATTTCCATGCTTAGTATCATGTGTAGGAGTAGAGTAGTTTATCTATATGTGATACCTGTGACCTGGTTGGTCAGTTCTCATACTTCGTATCAGTGACCTGGTTGGTCAGTTCTTGTATATCATATTTGTGAACCTTTCGGTCGGTTCCTTTATTTCTGTCGTTCGATGACCGTTGAGGTCGATGTACCCTGAGGGGTTGGATTGTCGGCTAGTGGCTGACGGTAGTCCTGAATTCTATCGATACACCCTAGTTGACTTGAGTAGTCAGTACTTGTGTACCTTCGGTAGGATGTTGAATTGTTCCATCCTAGTTGGCCTGAGTGGTCGGTCCTTGTGGTTCATTGAGCAGTACTTGCATATGTTTGAGAAGATATTGAGTTGTTCCATCCTTGTTGACCTGAGTGGTCAGTTCTTATGCTTCTTTACAGTTGATGACCTATACGATCGATGAGCCCTGTGGTCAGGATTGTCGGCTGGTTGCCGATGTTTGGCCTTTGAGCATATCAGCATTGATCGCCCGAGACTCGTTCGCATTTCACGAACACCAGCGGACTGAACACCGCAAGGTGTTCTTTTCCGAAAAAGTGGTTGCAGGTGTCAACCCGTGAGCCCAATAGGGGTTATATGCATGGTAGAGTGGCAGTGGTACTGTCATGAGGTCTCCGAAGTGAACCTCCAGGGCACAGGCTTGAGATCTGCGAACCAACAGAGTAGCAGATTTCAGATTGGGTATATTTGGACTTCTCGTCCGGTTGATGCATATAGCTATAATAGCAGTTGTTGCATGTGTACTTCCAATTATTTCTTTATAGTTGTCTTACTACTATAGCTCTGATATCCTCGTATGCTTTCAGTTCTTCGTTACAGTAGCGGTAGTTGTGCTTTTATTTATACATATCTCACTCGTTCATTATGGTTGCCACTGTATTCCACTTACCCATATTGTTGTTTATCTATTCCTGATCCGGTGAGTACTCCTCGCCTTCGTCGGCTTGCGGTACCCACTGGGAAGGGAGACATGTTTACATGTTCTCACCTCCCCCACCATTTTTCAGGTATTGCGGGCAGTGAGGGTTGAGAGGAGACGTGAGACACATTCGTAGCGGTTTATAGAGCTTCCGACCCGGTATGATTAGTTTAGTCACTATCTCTTTATTCTGTTGATATAGCTTTAGACAGTTTATATGGTTCGGTGTTTTTATTACATTTGAATATGTGAATTTTCATGAATGTATAAAAAGATTTATGGATTTTCGAAAATGGAATGGTTTTCTACCCTCGTGGTAGCACGTTTTAAAGGAAAACAGTTTTCGTGTATGAAACAATTTTAAAAGGTTTTCTCGTTGTTTTCATAAATTAGTCTTTCAAAATGAGTTTCCGGGTTGGAAACGTTTTAACTAATAGTGAGGTTTATGATTAAACACTGAATGGTAAACCTGTGGTGAATAGTGTATGAATAAGAATGTTTGTATGTCCAGTTGTGGTTGTAACAACCCACTTCCTCGTAAAACGTGCCGAGTTCTGTCAAAATGAGCGGAACGCGGAGTGAGACAAGTGCCACAAGGTTCTAAGAGTTTTAGAACTTGTGTGAAGTGAAAACGGGACCCGAGGAGCAAGAAACTGCAAATCTGGAAAAATTTCAGATTTGGAGCTTGCTGGGTCCGGACCCCATGGTGGAGTCCGGATACCACAAGCTTAGCGGAGACTCGTGACCAAAAAAATTGGCTAAGTCTGAAAATCTGCTCTCGGGATCCGGATCAGGAGGCCAGGACCGGTCCACCCATGCGAAATCAGCCAAAAAAATTGGCTAAGTCCTGAAAATCCTGCTCTCGGGATCCGGATCAGGAGGCCAGGACCGGTCCACCCCTGCGAAATCAGCAGAAAAAAATGGCTAAGTCCCAGAACCCCAGCTTTCGGGATCCGAATCCCATGGCCAGGTCCGGACCCTGAACACGAAAACTGCCCAGTTCGAGCAGTTTGTAATTTTCGTGAATGGAGGGGCTTTTTGGCAATTGTCACAACACAATATATACCCAATGGCTTACCCCTTCATAGCCATTCACTCCCTCACCACTCTCTTTCATTTCCTCTCTTTCTCTCTCTAGAAAAACCTCTCCTAGAGCTTGGAGAAGTTGGAGAAGGAGCTTGGAGGAGGTGATCTTGGTGGCTTTGGAGCTTGGGGAAGACCTAGAAGCTCTCCTACAAGGTGGAGCTTGGGCCAAGGTGAGGTTTCATGGTAAACCTAGACTAGGGTTTGGGTTTTAAGCAAGGAGTTTAAAGTTTTGAGTCTTCTCTTTGGTGTAGAAGCCTAGTAGAGGCTTGAGCTCCATGAAAACCCATGAAAGCTCAAGGTCCTCTCATGGTGGATTCTTAGGGTTTCAAGTAGAGGCCCTAATGATGGTTTAAATTGTTCTAGATGAACTCTAAGAGTAACAACAAGCTCTCTTTTGCTTGTTTAAGAGATCAAAACCTAGGGTTTTGCATAGGGCTTGGATAGAGCACCAAATTTGGGGCTTTTTGCCATAGAGGTTCTAGGGTCAAATTGACCTTGTAGAAACCTAATTGGGGGTATCCCCGACCCGTGGGACAACTCCGTTTAATTAAACGAAAAGCCTATCTATGAGTTGCTATGTAAGTTAGCCTGATGTAAAATCTGATAACTGCGCAGATTGCAAAATAGGCCTCGGTTAGCTACGAAACTCGACGGGCAACCCATCCGTAATTTTAGAAGGTGGGTGGTGCATTCCAAGGACACCGAAATTCTTTCTATGTCTAAGTGTCATTTTTTAGCATTCTATATATGTTGAGCATAATGCATAGTAGGGTAATTTATGAGTTATATTGCAATTTGTGAGTTCAAATGCATGAGATATAATTGTATGAGAACATATGCTAAAGAATAAGAACCCTATGTATGCATGCTAAAGAACAAGAACTAGAACTTGGTGTAATTGACAAGTGAATGCGACATTAGACATGTATTTAGAGAATGTGACAAAGATGAGTCTAGAATACTTAGACAATATGTGTGGCATCAAAAAAAAACAAGGACAAGAACAAGTAGTGTATATAACACTAGTATAGTCATGAAATTGACATTATGACAACAACCTTAGAGTTAAGAGTCATATGAACATAAGTTCTCCTTGAAGGCAAGGAATAGATTGAGATTTGGAATCCTTAAAGTTAAGGATTGATCGTACTCACCATATAGTCCTTGCTCGGGGGCGGTAGCTCCCCCTCGAGCGGTGCGCTCCGGAGTTGGTCACCACTGGAATGAGTTTTCCAGGGAATGAGTTTTCCTAGGGACGGTCCCAACGGGTCGATATTGAGCCTCCCCGGTATACTATGGGATTTTGAGTTTGGTTGAGTCTTGTTGAGGGCGAAACCCACGGGTTAGCCAAGAGATTGGGTATTGAACTTATGATCTTGCATGCTTTACAGTTTGAGCATTTTATCGTTACTTTCAAGCGTATTAGTTGCATTTGTTAGTTGGTTATTATCTTACCTTTCTTTCTATTATGCTTGAATTAGACCTAGTGGGAAAGTCGGCGTGGTTGGTTGCCGAACCCACTGGGAACTTTGTTGTAGTTCTCACCCCACTATTTCCACAGAGCCGGGACCGAGTGAGCCGGCCGATGATCGCGGGAAGGGCATCACGCCTAGGTAGAGACCGCCCGAGTACTTTACTTTTGTTATAGTTGCATTACCCTTTTGTATCATCTTTTGTATTTGATGATGGTAGAAGCAAATATCAAATGTATTTAAGCTTTATCCTTGAAGACTATGAGATGTAAAAAGAAATGATGCAAAGAATGTAAAGAATGGTAGTCTTTTAAAGAATGCAAAGTTGTAAGAATTATGCATGTATGTGATTGCAATTAATCATGTTACTTGTATGTATTAATAGTACTTTCACTATTGGTTGTTGCTTGTCTTCGTGCAAGCCGTTGTGTATGCTTCCGCAAGTGCAAAATTTTGTACTCTATCTGTACATGTTGAGCCTTGGGCGGATAGGGGAGACTCTGTCCGTTCGGCGTCTGTTTGACGCTCTCGAACCGGCCAAAAGGATCGGGCTTGGGGCGTGACAGATAAAATGGTATCAGAGCGGGTATAAAGCCAAAAAGTGAAAGCTAGGATGGACCTAGGGGCCATAGGAAAGGGAAAGAACCTAAGGACCTAAGGAAACGTGAGTGACTTGAACAAGTATAGCGAAAGCATGTGATTGGGTTCATGTCTTATGTCTCTAAGATGATTAGAGACTAACTTTAAGTTGCTATTTGTTTTCTATTCCTTGTGTTGTGATCGGCCGACGACATGATACTATGGAATGTTAATGAATGCGCTTATTTGCTTTCGCCGGATTGGGTATATCCGAGTATGTGGGTCAAGTGTCTAATGTGAGTTGCTTCTTTTCAGGAAGCAATGGCACCTCGTGGTCGACCCGGACAAGGTCGATGCCGGAGGAACCGAGAGTGCGGCACCGAGTGCGGCACCTATTGCGGCTCTGTGCAACCCGCGGTGGCGGCGGGGGGCTTGAGGAGCGAGATGGCCGCGCTTATCGGTGTAGTGCGGCAACAAGCTGAGTCCGTAAGGGCTCAAGGCGAGCAAATTCGACGGCTCCAGGAGACGTTGGAGCAGCAGCAAGCGGCGGCGCAGGCAGGGGCCGAGCACCCTACACCTCCTGCTAGGATACCGACCGTGGTCGATGGTGCGGCGCGGCCCGATTGCGGCCGTACCGATTACGGCGATCGGGCGGATCGGGGACTTCAGACCCCGGTAGCGCGGCAGACGACGAGGAACGCGAGCGCGCATTGGCGGCGCTCATTAAGTTCATGAAATTCAAGCCACCTATCTTCGAGGGAGGAGTGGTGGAACCGGCGGTCGTGGAGTCGTGGGTCGACTCCATGCAAACAATCTTCGAGGACTTCAACACCCCGGAGAAAGACAAAGTACTCTTCGCCACCCATTGCCTAGACAAGGCGGCGAAGGCGTGGTGGAAGCGGGTCAAGCGGGATCGGTCACCCGATCTACCGCCAATGTTGTGGCAGGAGTTCAAGAGAGCGGTATTTTCGAACTACTTCCCCGACTCCGTGAAGCGGAAGATGCACGAGAAATTCCGCCAGTTGAGGCAGGGAGACCGCTCTGTGGCGGCCTATGAGCTAGAGTTCTCCCCCATCATTGATTGTGTCCGGATGTTGTACGTGACGATCGGGATCGGGCCGATTGGTTCTTGCGAGGACTTCGGCCGAGGATTTATGAGGCGGTGCAACTTTTCCACCTCACGACCTTTGCGGAGGTCTTCGACCGGGCTCTATCTGCGGAGCACGGCAGCGCCTATGCGCGGGAGGAGCGCGAGGCCATGGCGGAGAGTAAAGAGAAAGGCAAGAAGCGAGCGGCGGGTGGTGCCGGGGGCCGGCCAAACGCTAAGAAACCCCCTCGGTATCCCCGACAACAGCAGAAGGGCGGGAGACCCTTCCGTTGTGTTATCTGCGGCGGCAACCATCAGCCGGCGACATGCTCGCAGCGAGAAGGGAAGTGCTACAAGTGCGGTCAGCCTGGGCATATGATTCGAGAGTGCCCGAGCTGGGGATCTTCTGCACCGTCAGCAGCATCAGCCCCTTCTACGCCGAGGCAGCTGATGGGACTGCCACCACCTATGGCGGCTGGACGCTCATCGTCATCGCGTCAGCCGGAGGCGTCGAGAGCACCGAGTGGACGGGGTTTCGCCACTCAGGTGGAGGAGCTGGTTCCAGCTCCCGACGACATCGTGGCAGGTATTGTCTCTATCAATGGTACTAGAGCTCAAGCTATTTTCGATACGGGTGCATCGCATTCGTTCATAAGTGCATCATTCGTTAGAGCTCATGATATAGAGATTTTGCATGATGAAGAAGGTTGGGATATTAAATCTCCCGAGCACTCATATAAAGTCTATGACGAGTGTCCGGCGTGCCCAGTTCAGATAAGTGATTGGATCATGCCGATCGATATGCTGGTGTTAAACCAGATGTGGTCGTTCGATGTAATCTTGGGGCTTGATTGGCTTTCCAAGTATTATGCGGTCATCGACTGCGAAAGTAAGGTAATCACTTTTCGTGAGCCGAATCAAGAAGACATGGTGTACCGAGCGTGTAAGGGTGCGCGTTTTGCAGCGACCATATCCACGGTTAGGGCAAGGAAGATGATAAAGGGTGGTTGTAAAGCCTACTTGGCGACCATCGTAGATGACCGAAAGGAACACCCAGACTTTGAGGGTATTCGGGTGGTGTGTGAGTTCCCGGATGTATTTCCGGCGGAGTTACCGGGATTGCCACCGGACCGGAAAGTTGAATTCGTAATTGACTTGATTCCCGGGGCGGCGCCAGTTTCGAAGGCTCCGTATAGAATGGCACCGGTAGAGCTAAAGGAGCTTAAAGCACAGTTGGAAGACTTGCTCGATAAAGGCTTTGTGAGGCCGAGCGTGTCTCCGTGGGGAGCTCCTGTGCTTTTCGTCAAGAAGAAAGATGGCACACTTCGACTCTGCGTGGATTATCGCGAGTTGAACAAGGTAACGGTGAAGAACAAGTATCCATTGCCAAGGATCGACGACTTGTTCGATCAGTTGAAAGGGTCAAATGTGTATTCAAAGATAGACCTCCAGTCGGGGTATCATCAATTGAAGATACGGCCCAAGGATGTGTGCAAAACGGCGTACCGTACGCGGTATGGTCACTATGAGTTCACGGTAACGCCATTCGGGCTTACTAACGCCCCAGCGGCATTTATGGACTTAATGAACCGTGTCTTCCGTCCGCTATTGGACCGATGCGTCGTGGTCTTCATTGACGACGTATTGGTATATTCTCGGACCGAGGAAGAACACGAGGAGCACTTGAGACTTGTCTTGGAAGTACTCCGAAAAGAGAAGTTATATGCCAAGTTGAAGAAATGTGAATTTTGGCTTTCGGAGGTTACTTTCCTAGGACATGTGGTTTCGGGTGAGAGTATCTCGGTGGACCCGAAGAAAGTAGAGGCAATTAAAGATTGGCCTCGCCGACGAGTGCAACGGAAATCCGCCGTTTCCTTGGACTTGCGGGTTATTATCGGCGGTTCGTGGAGGGGTTCTCCAAAATATCCACTCCGCTAACGCGCCTTACCCACAAAGGAGTCAAGTATGTTTGGAGCGAAGATTGCGATCGAAGCTTCAAAGAGTTAAAAGAAAGGTTAACGACGACCCCGGTACTAGCTTTACCGACGCCGAGGGAGACATACGTCGTGTACAGTCATGCTTCCTACATTGGACTCGGGTGTGTCTTGATGCAAAATGGGCGAGTTATAGCTTATGCTTCGCGCCAATTGAAACCTTATGAGAAGAACTACCCGGTTCATGACTTGGAGCTAGCCGCGGTGATTTTCGCGCTAAAGTTGTGGAGGCATTACTTGTACGGTGAACATTGCGAGATCTACACGGATCACAAAAGCCTTAAGTATTTGTTCACCCAAAAAGAGCTAAATATGCGACATCGGCGGTGGTTAGAGCTGTTAAAGGACTATGATGTCACGATTTTATACCACCTCGGAAAAGCAAATGTCGTAGCCGATGCGCTAAGTAGAAAATCGGGAGAGAACTTAGCCTCGGCGATTACACCCCAACCGTTGTTGCAAAAGGAGATGCAACGGCTTGGATTGGAAGTAGTAGCGCCGGGAGTGCCGGCTACACTTGCCACCTTAGTGGTGCAACCGACCTTATTGGAGAGGATCGAGGAATTGCAGACTTCCGATGAGTATCTCCAGAAGGTGCGCGGCGAGGTAGAAAGCGGTAGTGCCGATGACTTTGGCATTGGGACCGATGGCACACTACGATTTCGAAATCGTTGGTGTGTACCCAAGAATAAGGATCTCCCTAAGGCGATTATGCAAGAGGCGCATCAATCTCCTTATAGTATCCACCGGCACCAAAATGTATCAAGACCTAAAGTTGCAATATTGGTGGCGGGTATGAAGAAAGACATTGGAGAATTTGTTGCGCAATGTCTTACTTGCCAACAAGTAAAGAAATGGGAAGCAATAGGTTCAGTAGGGAAAGTTACAAAGCTTACCTATACCCGTTTGGAAATGGGAAAATATCGCTATGGACTTTGTGACCGGATTGCCTCGATCACAAGGGGGACACGATGCAATTTGGGTGGTCGTGGACCGGTTAACGAAGTCGGCGCATTTCCTTCCGATTCATATTACTTGGTCGGGGGACAAGTTGGCTCAAGTTTACATTGATGAGATTGTGAGACTTCACGGGGTTCCGGCGTCTATCGTATCGGATCGGGACCCGAGTTTCACTTCTCACTTTTGGAGGAGCCTACAAGAAGCGTTGGGCACACGGCTCGACTTTAGCACGGCATTCCATCCTCAAAGTGATGGACAATCGGAGAGGACAATCCAAATACTTGAGGATATGCTACGGGCGTGTGTATTCGACTACAAGGGCAATTGGCACGACAATTTACCGATGGCGGAGTTCGCATACAATAACAGTTATCAAGAAAGTATCGCGATGGCGCCATTCGAGGCCCTTTATGGAAGAAAGTGTCGCTCTCCAATTCATTGGAGCGACGTGGGCGAAAATCGGTTCTTGGCCCGGACGTAGTGCGGGAGGCGGAAGAGAAAGTTCGCCTTGCTCGCCAACGACTTGCGACGGCGCAATCGCGGCATAAGAGTTATGCCGACAAACGAAGAAAAGATGTTGAGTTTGATGTCGGCGACCATGTATTCCTAAAGGTTTCGCCAACACGGGGAGTTAAACGGTTTGGAATCCGGGGGAAATTAAGTCCTCGGTATATTGGACCGTTTGAAATTTTGGAACGAATCGGAGCGGTGGCTTACAAACTAGCATTACCACCGAGGCTTGCGGGAGTTCATGATGTATTCCATGTATCCAACCTCTGCAAGTATGTTCATGATCCCGATCATATTCTCTCGTATATACCATCAGAGATTCAGGAGGATATGACTTATGACGAGTTCCCGGCATACATAATCGGTCGAGAAGAAAGAAAGCTACGGAACCGGAGGATTCCGTATGTCAAGGTCCGTTGGAGCGAACACAACGACCGGGAGGCTACGTGGGAGCTCGAGAGCGTAATACGGGAGCACTATCCCCATTTATTCGAGAATCTGGATTAAGGTATGAATCTAGATTGTAAATAGGTTAGTTTCGCGGACGAAACTAATTCTAAGGAGTGGAGAATGTAACAAACCACTTCCTCGTCAAACCGTGCCGAGCTGTGTCAAAATGAGCGGAACGCGGAGTGAGACAAGTGCCACAAGGTTCTAAGAGTTTTAGAACTTGTGTGAAGTGAAAACGGGACCCGAGAAGCAAGAAAGCGCAAATACGGAAAAATTTGATTTGGAGCTTGCTGGGTCCGGACCCCACAGGTGGAGTCCGGATGCCACAAGCTTGGCAGACTCAGCAGCCAAAAAAATTGGCTAAGTCCTGAAAATCCTGCTCTCGGGATCCGGATCAGGAGGCCAGGACCGTTCCACCCATGCGAAATCAGCCAAAAAAAATTAGCTAAGTCCTGAAAATCCTGCTCTCGGGATCCGGATCAGGAGGCCAGGACCGGTCCACCCCTGCGAAATCAGCAGAAAAAAATGGCTAAGTCCTAGAACCCCAGCTTTCGAGATCCGAATCCCATGGCCAGGTCCGGACCACGAACACAGCGCCGATTCGAGCAGTTTGTAATTTTCGTGAATGGAGGGGCTTTTTGGCAATTGTCACAACACAATATATACCCAATGGCTTACCCCTTCACAGCCATTCACTCCCTCACCACTCTCTTTCATTTCCTCTCTTTCTCTCTCTAGAAAAACCTCTCCTAGAGCTTGGAGAAGTTGGAGAAGGAGCTTGGAGGAGGTGATCTTGGTGGCTTTGGAGCTTGGGGAAGACCTAGAAGCTCTCCTACAAGGTGGAGCTTGGGCCAAGGTTGTTAAGGATTTTGTAAGTTGGCGGATTTCGTGAGTTTGTCGGAGTCTTGAAGAGATCAAGAGATTACAAGAAGATCGGACCCTCCAGGACTCGTCAGAGAAGCTCGACACCTCAGGTATGCATTTAAGATCATTTATGGTGATTAACATTAATAACATAGTAGTTAGAAGACTTAAAAAGGGTTTAAAATATTGGTTTTTATGAAAAATATTTTCTGTATAAACCCGGATCAACCCTTTGGGACACGGTGAGTCGTCATCCGGCTTTCGCAACACTCGTAGGACCAACTTCTTTGACGGACACGGTGAGGTTGATAGCGAAAGTTTCGCGGTGCTTTGACCGGATCGTGGATTCTGTCCGGACACAGTGAGATGAACTTTCTGAGTGCTATAGCCTAGGACCGGACAATCCCCTGGTCAGACCGGTCAGTGCTCGATGCAAAAAATTTGACGACACACTGAGACCGGACAGAGATGGTTTGACCGGACAGTGGACTCGAAAACAGATTTCCAAATCAGGCTAATCTATTCCAAATCAGGCTGATTTCAATTCTAATCTATTTCTGAAAGGTTGTTTTCAATCCTACTCTAATTAACAAGTCTTCTAAACACTATAAATAGACCATGGGAGTTTAAGAAAAAAATACACCGGAATATTATTAATCCTCAAAACCCTAGAATCTCTCTCCTAAGCTTTTTGACCTAGTTCTTAGAGAGATTTGATGGAGTATTGATCGTCAAGTTGATTCTAGTTTCTTTCATTTGATTCTACTCTTGTGAATCAACTTGATGATCAATTAGACGAATTCTTCCCATCGTCTACGGTGCTTTAATTTGGAGATCACCATAAATCTTCGTTCTTCTTCTCCGGACGGAGGTGTGTTGCGCGGGGATCGCGTGTAGGGGGAGCCGAGGACTCGGTGGACGCTTTGTGGATTCGAGGCGTTGGCGCGGCAAGGAGTTGCGGCGTGATCGGTTGGAGGACTTCAATCGATCGTGGACCAGCGAAGGATATTCACATAGAAGATTCGGTTAATCGGGTAAAGTCGTGGGTGAATCGCCTTGTACTCGGTTGTTTCTTAGTGAATTTTCGTGTGATCGGTCCCGTGGGTTTTTTACTCCGAGTTGGAGTTTTCCCACGTAAAATCTCGGTGTGTTGATTTTATTTTTCCGCATTTATTTAAAATCGCATCGAGAATTTTTATTAGGCCATTGTGCACCTATTCACCCCCCTCTAGGTGTTAATTATCTTTTAGATCCTTGAGACCTATAACCAACAAAGGTGAGGTCTCATGGTAAACCTAGACTAGGGTTTGGGTTTTAAGCAAGGAGTTTAAAGTTTTGAGTATTCTCTTTGGTGTAGAAGCCTAGTAGAGGCTTGAGCTCCATGAAAACCCATGAAAGCTCAAGGTCCTCTCATGGTGGATTCTTAGGGTTTCAAGTAGAGGCCGTAATGATGGTTTAAATTATTCTAGATGAACTCTAAGAGTAACAACAAGCTCTCTTTTGCTTGTTTAAGAGATCAAAACCTAGGGCTTTGCATAGGGCTTGGATAGAGCACCAAATTTGGGGCTTTTTGCCATAGAGGTTCTAGGGTCAAATTGACCTTGTAGAAACCTAATTGGGGGTATCCCCGACCCGTGGGACAACTCCGTTTAATTAAACGAAAAGCCTATCTATGAGTTGCTATGTAAGTTAGCCTGATGTAAAATCTGATAACTGCGCAGATTGCAAAATAGGCCTCGGTTAGCTACGAAACTCGACGGGCAACCCATCCGTAATTTTAGAAGGTGGGTGGTGCATTCCAAGGACACCGAAATTCTTTCTATGTCTAAGTGTCATTTTTTAGCATTCTATATATGTTGAGCATAATGCATAGTAGGGTAATTTATGAGTTATATTGCAATTTGTGAGTTCAAATGCATGAGATATAATTGTATGAGAACATATGCTAAAGAATAAGAACCCTATGTATGCATGCTAAAGAACAAGAACTAGAACTTGGTGTAATTGACAAGTGAATGCGACATTAGACATGTATTTAGAGAATGTGACAAAGATGAGTCTAGAATACTTAGACAATATGTGTGGCATCAAAAAAAATAAGGACAAGAACAAGTAGTGTATATAACACTAGTATAGTCATGAGATTGACATTATGACAACAACCTTAGAATTAAGAGTCATATGAATATAAGTTCTCCTTGAAGGCAAGGAATAGATTGAGATTTGGAATCCTTAAAGTTAAGGATTGATCGTACTCACCATATAGTCCTTGCTCGGGGGCGGTAGCTCCCCTCGAGCGGTGCGCTCCGGAGTTGGTCACCACTGGAATGAGTTTTCCAGGGGAATGAGTTTTCCCGAGGACGGTCCCAACGGGTCGATATTGAGCCTCCCCGGTATACTATGGGATTTTGAGTTTGGTTGAGTCTTGTTGAGGGCGAAACCCACGGGTTAGCCAAGAGATTGGGTATTGAACTTATGATCTTGCATGCTTTACAGTTTGAGCATTTTATCGTTACTTTCAAGCGTATTAGTTGCATTTGTTAGTTGGTTATTATCTTACCTTTCTTTCTATTATGCTTGAATTAGACCTAGTAGGAAAGTCGGCGTGGTTGGTTGCCGAACCCACTGGGAACTTTGTTGTAGTTCTCACCCCACTATTTCCACAGAGCCGGGACCGAGTGAGCCGGCCGACGATCGTGGGAAGGGCATCGCGCCCTAGGTAGAGACCGCCCGAGTACTTTACTTTTGTTATAGTTGCATTACCCTTTTGTATCATCTTTTGTATTTGATGATGGTAGATGCTAATATCAAATGTATTTAAGCTTTATCCTTGAAGACTATGAGATGTAAAAAGAAATGATGCAAATAATGTAAAGAATGGTAGTCTTTTAAAGAATGCAAAGTTGTAAGAATTATGCATGTATGTGATTGCAATTAATCATGTTACTTGTATGTATTAATAGTACTTTCACTATTGGTTGTTGCTTGTCTTCGTGCAAGCCTTTGTGTATGCTTCCGCAAGTGCAAAATTTTATACTCTATCTGTACATGTTGAGCCTTGGGCGGATAGGGGAGACTCTGTCCGTTCGGCGTCTGTTTGACGCTCTCGAACCGGCCAAAAGGATCGGGCTTGGGGCGTGACAGTGGTTGTATCCTATTTTATACTCTTGTACTTGTGCAACGCCGTACAAATACAGGGGAGATTCTGCCCATGTGAACAGTGAACTCCCTATATTTGTGGCGGATCTGGCATACCCTAGGGGTCAGGTTTTCAAAAAAAAAAAAAAAAGGCTGTGTTTTAACCAAAAAGGGACCCCGGGGCGTGACACATCCACATTTGTCTATAGCTTTGGACAATTTATGTCCTGTTGATGATGCATAGTACCTCTGTTTGAGTTATGCATGGCATTCAAGTGGTTGTTTGGATTACAGTAACAGCATCCCTCGTTTAGTGACTCATCATATTTCATAATATATTATCTTACTACTGTAATAGATGTTCCTACTGCATTTATTTGTGACTTTCATTTATGGTAGTACATATTGATCTTCATGCTACTGCAGTTGGTATCTCTATAGTATATTTATATGCGACTCTTGTTTACAGTAGCGACAGTAGATTGTATTCTATTTTATATTCCTTGCATACTAATCTTCATGCTTCTGTAGGTGTTCTTATCGCATTTATTTGTGACATTCATTTACGGTAGCGGCAAGAGATCATGATCCTTACATGTTGATCTTCATGCTACTGCAGTTGGTATCTCCATCGTATATTTATATGTGACACTTGTTTACAGTAGTAGCAGTAGATTGTATTCTATTTATATTCCTTGCATACTGAACTTCATACTATTGTAGTTGATTATACTTATACTTCAGTTATCTCCTGGTTATCCTTGTTATCGCTTTTGCGTACTCCTTTGTTTACCAATGAATGCGTCTTGCCTTCGTCGGCTGGTTGCCCCTCCTGGAAAACATATTTATATATTTCTTACCTCACCCCTTTTACAGGTGTTGCTGACAGTGCAGGTCGGGGCGTGGTGTGAGGATATGGTAGTTAGCTCCTAAATAGTTCGTTCCCTGAATCCTTGTTGTTAGTTCAAGATTTTAATAGAAAGTTCTGCTCCATGTCAAATAGAAAGTTCTCGAGCTCTTTCGCTTCACGAGCTCCACGAAAGATTCGTGGTTCCGACACTAAAACGCACCCTGCATGCCCACCACCCTGGGTTGGGGTATGAGCATTGCTCACGGCCTTTGTTAGTAAGTTGACGCGTGCAAACAATTCGATGGTTTGCTCCTTCAAGTGATGGACCACCTCCATTAATATTGCAGCTGAGCCACTTGCTCGACAAGTTGAGCGAGCATCACCTCTAACATGGAAACTCGCTCCACATGGGCGACCACCTTTGCTACTTTCTTGTCGAGTTGGGCAAGCTGCACCTCCAAGTCGACAAATCGTTCTCGGTTGCTCCGATGCCTATTAGACTCGCCTTATCCTTTGTTATCCACCGGCACCACTTGCTACACCGTCGATGGTTGCGCCACTGTACTAGTCTCTTCAACAGAGGCCTTGCTCCGGCCCATGTCGTCTTTGTCGACTCGGGCTCTGATACTACTTGTCACGGGTTTAAAGCCTTTTCCGCGAAAAGCCCGCGCGGCGCTCGTCCGTCACCTGCACAAATGAGCCAGCCAATCCGTCCCAAAGCACAATTTCGCAAATCGCCAATGACCGAGAAAAGAGATAACGACACACAATAGGTCCTGCAAATTGGCACAAATAACGAGTATTTTATTGATAACGAAAAATAGGACTACAACCGAAAGGCACAACTCGAATTCGTCGGGCATGGACGATGAGGGCAAAATGATCACCAAGACATTCCGCATCTAGCGAATCCGGTTCACTTAATACGCCTCACCCAACGTTCCCGTACTACCCCATATTGGCATCCACCTCTTTAGCACCCCGGAGGTACGAAAGTGCTTACCGAGAGGTACGTTTTCCCCACTTTGCACACCCATGAAAAAATAGGCCGCCGACCCATGTCCGACACGTGTCCGGCTCAACCCGTCACATAAGCGGCCATCATTAGCGAAATGCCTACGTTCCCTTGGACGCGTATCACAAGCGAACCCGAGGGTGCCAACTGAATGCCAATTTACAAGCAATGCCCATCCCAAACAAAGGAAAATCCTATGTCGACGTCATGCCTGACACAATATTTACAGACTCAATATTATTGACGAAGTCAGGGCCTAATATTGACGAAGTCAGGGCCGCTGACAACCAAAAGGGCCCTGACAGTACGGCACAAGACGGCACTTTAAACCATGATAGAATATCAAATTTTCTTCAACACAATCTTCAGTTGACAGCTACAATATAATGGTAAAAAAATATTGAGATTCACGGTCTTTGAGAGATAATGTGAAGGTCATGCCCACAAAGACCACAAATATGATGCATTCTTCGCTACACCCAGCTGCTACTGTTTTATCTTGGGTAGTGGACCTAATAACAAAGACTAGCACAGCATGCATCTTAGCTAAGGGAAAACTAGCAGTAACCCAGAGTATACGTCCTAGAATACAGCAGTACTATTGAAATAATTATGATTGTATATGGAAACATATTGCCAAATCATTTTTCTTCTACTAGTTGGTCGGTACGGAATCTGAACGGAAAACATCACGCCCGGTGGCGGGACCTTCCCCAACGCGTGCGGACCCGCCATATGTCAACACATACAAGGCGTCTACTAAAAACAGCGGAAATAAAAACATACAAAAGGCTAAAACTATAAATATCAGAGCAACATACAGCTAGCCCTATCAACAAGTAGAGAGTAGATAGACTAAAACATAAAGAGACTAACAACATAACCAAAAGAACATAAGGTTAATACAACACTGTCTCAAAATGTGGTGGTCTCTCTAAATACAGGAAGAACTCACAACCTCTCTAAACAACATGAAATAGTGAAGTAACCACCTATCGAACTCCCTCGCTGAGTGCCGCTAACCCGAAGCAACACCCTTGCCGCGATCCCTAACCTCCCCCGATGCGGAAGGCACTGAAAAGGAAACAGAAACAGGGGCGTGAGAACTATAATTTATAGTTCCCAGTGGGCAATTACTGACCTGCACCATTGCACCACTAGGCCCAAAAGAAAAAGAGAGTAAGAGCGCGATATAAATAAGCTTGCAAATAAAGCATAAAGAAATGCTACCATAACTATGTTTCAAAATTAGATGTCATAGTTTCCTGTTCCAACATATAAAATGAGATGTTTTACTATAACCAACAAGTATACTAAAATGTAATTAAAGCATTAACGAGTATACTAGAACCCCATGTGAAGTCCACATAATCCAACTACTAAGTCCTATCTAGTAGTGATTGTCATTTAGCAAAGTTAAATGTCCAAGTTCAATTCTCTTTCACTAGGATGTACCACAGTAATCCAACTTGTGCCACCTAAGTACCGTGGTAGCCCAACATCCCCCGTAAGGAATGAGTCTGTTCCAACGGTCCCGTAGGTTTCTCAACACCGCACGCGCGAACGAATCGCGAAGGCCAACTCGAGTGCCGCTTGTAGGGAGCGACCCTCACAAGCATGTGCGAAAGAGCACAAATGGCAACAAGTAAAGTCAAGTCTCAAGTCCAAACCTCATGTCTTAACATGGAAATAGTAACTAGTAGCCCTAAGGTCTAGTTCAAATATTCTCATGACACTAGATTCTCTATGTCAAGTTCATTCACGAGCCTAATGCCGCTTGATGACATTAGCTCACTATTCTACACTTTTGATGCCAAGCCAATGCCGCTTAATGACAAGAGCTTTTCTCCTATGTCATGTATAGTTCTATGTTCTCAAACACATGTCAAATTCCTCTTAAACACGTAGTTTCAAGTTTCCAAATAGAATGCTACAAGGCTTCAGCTCTCAGATGCATACGTCTCTACTATATAGAGTAAAATTGCATTACACATAACATATGTATCTTAAGCATTCTAAAATTCACAAATAAATCAAATAGCATGAAAATGAACTAATTTCCATTTAATCATAAGCAAATAAGCACCAATGAGAATTTCTCATTGTGCTAGGTGAGGCCAAACCCACCGTCGCTCCAAGCATCGCTCCGAACCGCTAACGAAGCTTCGATTCCTACTCCTAGTACCCTACAAAGTAGATCCTAGGAGTTACAACCTCAAGAGATAAGTCTTGAGTTCAAACTTTAAACATCTAGGTTAAAGTCAAGAAATACTCACCTAAATGTGCAACAATCCTCTTAGAAATTCCAAAAGGAAGCTAGATCCCTCCCAAGGCAACCTAAACAAAGGTTCTAAACCATTCAAAAGGAATCTAAAAGTCCCAAATCAAAAAGCCCCAAATAAAACCCTGATTCCCAAAATCTAGGGTTTCATCTATAGAGAAGCAACCAAACTCGAATCTAAAGGAAATGGAGAAGTTGCTTACCTCTTAGAAGCTCTAATCAAGGCTCTAGAGTCACCAAAGTTGAAGATCTTCCTTCAACTAGCTCCCAAATCAAGCTTCCAAGCCTCAACCAAGAAGATGCTAGCACTAGCAAGCAAAAGAGGAAAAAGAGAGGGTTAATCTCTTTAGAAATCCATCCAAAAACCAAGTAATGGAAGAGAAATGGTTGGAGGGCTCCCCTACACCTCTCTCCCTCGTGTCCTCAAGACAAGAAAGCCCTAAGGGGCGTGGGTGCTACTAATAGAAGCAACAAATTGCTAAAAAGCCCCTGTAGTTTCGGATTTTCGAAAAGCGCAGATCTAAGTACAAGCCAAGTCCGTGCAGGACTGCGAAACGACCAAACCCGAGGCTCGGGTTTGTCGCCTCAGTCCCATACAGACAGATCCCCTCTATACGATAGCAACCAAGGCCGTACGCAGACAAAGAACTTTTCTGTGCAGACTCCCCAGATAGCAAACCGGGAGCAACCTAAAATCCAACTTTTTGGACTTTAGTGCTTGGGATTCATCCACTAACCTCGGTACACGTGCCATAGGTCGGAACACAGTCAACGACCCTCCAGAAAATCTGGAAAAGCTCCGTTCTCACATTCAACACTCGAACCTTGCCATTTGCAAAGTCCGCCACATTCACCCCTCCTAAAAAGAGGTTTCGTCCGCGAAACTCGAAATTAAAGTCATACCTCATGACTCCATCTGAAAGAGATGGGGATAGCGCTCTCGAAGCGCACTCTCTAGCTCCCACGTGGCCTCCCGCTCCTCGTGGTTGCTCCAAAGGACTTTCGCGTAAGAAAGCTCCGGTTCCTCAACTTCTTCACCTCGCGAGCCAAAATCTTCACGTTTGCTCCTCGAAGCTCAAATCGTCCCTCGGCAATGGTGTAGCATCCAAAACATGAGTGGATCATGTATATACTTAGGAGGACCAATACATGGAAGACATTGTGTACACCCGATAGGTTCGGCGGTAGAGCAAGTCTATACGCTACCGGGCCCACACGCTCAAGAATCTCATACGGTCCAATGAAACGGGGGCTCAACTTACCCCGGATCCCAAATCTCCTGACTCCTCGGGTCGGCGAGACTTTCAAAAAGACATGGTCTCCAATCTGAAACTCCAAGTCTCGTCGACGTCTATCAGCATAGCTCTTCTGCCTACTCTGGGCTGTCAACAACCGCTCCCTAGCAATGCGAACCTTGTCCTCTGCTTCCTGGAGCACATCCGGGCCTAAAGCCAAACTCTCACCAACTTCACTCCAATGAAGTGGCGATCTACACTTCCGTCCATAGAGTGCCTCAAATGGCGCCATCTTGATGCTTGCTTGATAACCGTTGTTATAAGCAAACTCGACCATCGGTAGAATCTTGCGACCATCCTCCCCGGAAGTCGATCACGCAGCTCGAAGCATATCCTCGAGTGTCTCAGATAGTACGCTCCGATCGCCCGTCACTCGAGGGTGGAAAGCGATCTTTGAAGTCCGCCGAGTACCCAATGCGTCCCGCAGATTCCTCCAAAAGTGTGACACAAAGCGTGTGTCCCTGTCCGATACAATCGAGGTAGGTACTCCGTGAAGTCGCACAATCTCATCCAAGTAAACCTGTGCGAGTCTCTCTCCAGTCCAAGTAGTATGGATAGGTATGAAGTGTGCCGATTTTGTCAACCTATCCACGATCACCCATATAGCATCATGTCCGGCCTGAGAGCGGGGCAGTCCCATCACAAAGTCCATGGTGATCTTCTCCCACTTCCACACTGGAATCGGTAAGCTCTGCAATTTCCCCGCGGGAACTCTATGCTCAGCCTTCACTTGTTGGCAAGTTAAACATCGAGCTACAAACTCGCCAACGTCCTTTTTCATCCCGGGCCACCAATAGTGTAACTTTAAATCCTTATACATTTTGGTGCCTCCCGCATGTAAAGCATAAGGTGCACGGTGTGCCTCCAGAAGTATCTCACCTTTAAGTGTCGGTTCCGCCGGTACCCAAATCCGCCCACGGAATCTCATCAAGTCACCACCGTCCACACTAAAATCGCCGGTGCAACCATCAACCATTTTCGCTCGAACCCTTTGCAACTCCACATCAAGAGCTTGCTTTTCCTTTATCCTTTCCAATAAAGTGGGTTGCACCACCAAAGTCATCAACCTCATAGGTGTGTCAGGGGTCACCACCTCCAACTCCAACCGCTTCATCTGCTCGATCAACGGCGGTTGAGTAACTATCATCATCGCTAAGTTTTCCGTCGATTTCCTACTTAGCGCATCAGCCACCACGTTAGCCTTACCTGGGGGTAAAGTATCGTCAAATCATAATCCTTGAGGAGCTCCAACCATCTGCGCTGCCTCAAGTTCAATTCCTTCTGCGTGAACAGAAACTTTAAACTTTTGTGATCCGTATACACTTCACACCGCTCGCCATAAAGATAGTGGCGCCATAACTTCAGTGCGAACACTACAGCCGTCAACTCCAAATCGTGAGTCGGATAATTTCTTTCATACTCCTTCAGCTGGCGTGAAGCATACGCGATCACCTTTCCATCCTGCATCAACACGCAACCCAATCCATTAAAGGAAGCATCACTAAAAATCACATACCCTGCTCCAGCAACTGGCAAGGTTAGGATTGGTGCGGTAGTCAATCGCAGCTTCAACTCTTGAAAGCTTCTCTCACACGCATCATTCCAAATGAACTTGGTTCCTTTATGCGTGAGCCTCGTGAGGAGTAGATAACTTAGCAAATCCCTCAACAAACCTCCTGTAGTAGCCGGCCAAACCAATAAAACTCCGTATCTCAGTGACACTCGTCGGTCTTGGCCAATCTTTAACGGCTTCAATTTTCTTGGGATCCACGGCTATACCTGATCCTGAAATCACATGGCCCAAAAACGCCACCTCTCTAAGCCAAAACTCACATTTCTTCAACTTGGCGTAGAGTTTCTTTTCCCGAAGCACCTGAAGTACAAGCCTCAAATGTTCCTCGTGATCCGCATCACTCCGGGAATAAACCAAAATATCGTCGATGAACACCACGACGAATCTATCCAAATATGGCCTGAAGACACGGTTCATCAAATCCATAAAAGCTGCCGGGGCATTAGTAAGCCCAAACGGCATCACAGTGAACTCATAGTGTCCATACCGTGTCCTGAAAGCCGTCTTCGATACATCCTCGGGCTTGATCTTCAGCTGGTGATATCCCGACTGCAAGTCGATCTTGGAGTACACGCTCGATCCCTGAAGCTGATCAAACAGATCATCGATCCTCGGCAACGGATACTTATTCTTAATCGTGACTTTATTGACTTCACGATAGTCCATACACAAACGAAGTGATCCGTCCTTCTTCTTCACAAAAAGAACTGGCGCTCCCCAAGGTGACACGCTCGGTCTCACATAACCTTTATCCAAAAGGTCCTGCAACTGTGCCTTCAGCTCTTTCAACTCTGCTGGTGCCATCCTATAGGGTGCCTTTGAGATTGGAGTAGTCCCAGGGACGAGATCTACTACAAACTCAATCTCCCTATCAGGTGGCATTCCTGGTAGCTCAGCTGGAAACACATCCTGGAACTCCCGCACCACAGGAATATCCTCAATCCTAGGAGAGTCCTCAACATCTCGGAGTGCAATACTAGCCAAATAGGCTATGCACCCGCTACTAATCAACTGCCTAGCTCGAGAGGAGCTAATAGTCAGCGCAAACGAACTCGGCAACCCCGAAACACAACCTCCTCGTGACCGGGCTCTCTAAAAGTCACGACGACTCACACAATCGATCGTAGCAAAGTACGGTCAACCAATCCATGCCCAAAACTAAATCAAACTCCCCGAGTTTGTGCACCACAAATAGGTCCACGGGCATGATCCAATCCCCAATCTGAACTGGGCAACTAATACAACACTCTCGAACATCTATAGAATGTCCCGGTATAACCACTCGTCCCGAATGTGACAAAGGTGTCCTAGGGATGTCATGCAACTCGGCAAACAGCCGATCAATAAAAGAGCAAGATGCACCGGTATCAAATAAAGCACGAACTCGAATCGGAAATCAAAATGATACCCGCAACGACATCCTCACGCCGCTGCCGCCTCGACTCGGGAGGCATACAAACGTCCACTCGGGCCTGTCGAGACCCTCGCTCGGCCTCTGCGCGAAGACCTCCCGGCCTGGTAGGGTGCGAGGTGTCCCGGGCCGGGACCCGGCGATCGTCTTGGGCCGACGACGGTGTCGGCGCGGATCCCCTGGGCGATCGGGAAGTGGCCCTCCTGGCCACAAGAGTAACATCGGCCCCGACCCTGCGGGCACTGCCGGGGGTGATGGGGGCCGCTGCAAATCACACAGCGTGGTGCCTGTCGTCGATCTGGTCCTCGGCGCTGCGGTGGAGCACCTCGTCCTCTAGACTGGCTCCTGGGGTACTTCGGCGGCTTCCTTGAGTGCGTCTGACTCGCACCCTCGCCTGAGGGCCTTTTGCCCTTGCCCCGATCCAAGCCTTCTTGCCGCTCCTTCATCACTATCGCGCCCCGCTCCACAATAAGAGCGCGATTTACCACCTCACGGTATGTGCGCAGGTTAGCGGACTGCACAAGCCTATAAATAGAAGGCCTCAGTCCACTCTTGAAAATCCTGGCCTTGTCCTCGTCGTCCCGCACGACGAAAGGTACACAGTGTAACAGTCTGGTAAACTCCCGCTCGTACTCAGCCACTGTCCGCTCCCCCTGACGCAAGCTGCGCAAATCAGTCTCCATCTGGCGTCGAACACTATCGGGGAAATAGTGCTCAAGTAGAAGTCCCTTGAACCTCGTCCAAGTCATCGCCGCTAGATCGGTGCTCGGGTTCTCCTGGATGTCCCGCCACCACTGATAGGCCTCGCCGTCCATATGGTGAGTGGCGAGCCAAACTCTCTCTCTCGACAAAAGTGTCTCGAAACGACTTCTCCATGTGCATCGGCCATTTCTCCACTATCCGGTGATCCACGTTCTCGCCGTCGAATACTCGTGGATTGCACCTCCCGAACTCGTTGAGGCGGCTCATCGGTCGGTCTCGCTCGGGCCCCTCGACCATCGTCGGAAAACCGCTCCTCCCGGAGGTATCCGAACCGGGTGGTGCCGTCGCCACCCTCTCTGCCGTGCCACCGGGCGCGAGAATGCAAGGATCGGGCGGCGGAGTCGGCGCCCTCGGTGCTACCACCTCGGCCGGAGTGGTGGTACGGTGTCTCGACCTCCCGGCGGCCGCTGCAGAAGAAGGTCCTCCAGTCGCTTCATCCTCTCGTCCTGTCGGCGCGCCGCCTCGGCCTGTTGCTGGGCCGCCGCCGTCTGCTGAGCCACAAGGTCAGTGAGGACCGCCACCTGATCCCTCAGCTCGCGGACCTCGCTGGACTCAGAAGTAGCTGAGGTCTCGACCTCCTCAAGGCGTGCCATGTTATCTGCCCCGACGGATTGGGAGCGAGTAATAGGCATCAACCCTGCAACAACATAATGCGCAAGTTAGTAAAACCCACGCTTTCGCAACCCCACTCAAGAACCCAAATCATGCGAAAGTAAAGAAGTGTGCTTCACAACTAACTCCCGATGTTACGTTGTCGGCCGCCAACGTAACCCTCCGCGAAGTTAGGCTACACACCTCGATCAAACTCCAACTTTTCAGAGTTATAATAAAACCCAATCAGGTACTTTCGCTCACAAGTCAAATAGACCTCGTCTCTCACGAGCCTACTTCCTATAGTCCAACCAGCCTAAGGTTTGCTAGGTCCTCTACAACGTCACCCTAGGCTCTGATACCAAATTAATCTGTCACGCCCCGGGGTCGGCAGGACCTTCCCCAACGCGTGCCCAGACCCGCCATATGTCAACACATACAAGGCGTCTACTAAAAACAGCGGAAATAAAAACATACAAAAGGCTAAAACTATAAATATCAGAGCAACATACAGCTAGCCCTATCAACAAGTAGAGAGTAGATAGACTAAAACATAAAGAGACTAACAACATAACCAAAAGAACATAAGGTTAATACAACACTGTCTCAAAATGTGGTGGTCTCTCTAAATACAGGAAGAACTCACAACCTCTCTAAACAACATGAAATAGAGAAGTAACCACCTATAGAACTCACTCGCAGAGTGCCGCTAACCCGAAGCAACACCCTTGCCGCGATCCCTAACCTCCCCGATACGGAAGGCACGAAAAGGAAACGAAACGGGCGTGAGAACTATAATTTATAGTTCCCGGTGGGCAAGTACCATCGACCTGCACCATTGCACCACTAGGCCCAAAAGAAAAAGAGAGTAAGAGCGCGATATAAATAAGCTTGCAAATAAAGCATAAAGAAATGCTACCATAACTATGTTTCAAAATTAGATGTCATAGTTTCCTGTTCCAACATATAAAATGAGATGTTTTACTATAACCAACAAGTATACTAAAATGTAATTAAAGCATTAACGAGTATACTAGAACCCCATGTGAAGTCCACATAATCCAACTACTAAGTCCTATCTAGTAGTGATTGTCATTTAGTAAAGTTAAATGTCCAAGTTCAATTCTCTTTCACTAGGATGCACCACAGTAATCCAACTTGTGCCACCTAAGTACCGTGGTAGCCCAACATCCCCCGTAAGGAATGAGTCTGTCCCAACGGTCCCGTAGGTTTCTCAACACCGCACGCGCGAACAAATCGCGAACCGGTGTCCAGCCAGGCGACCCTCACAAGCATGTGCGAAAGAGCACAAATGGCAACAAGTAAAGTCAAGTCTCAAGTCCAAACCTCATGTCTTAACATGGAAATAGTAACTAGTAGCCCTAAGGTCTAGTTCAAATATTCTCATGACATTAGATTCTCTATGTCAAGTTCATTCACGAGCCTAATGCCGCTTGATGACATTAGCTCACTATTCTACACTTTTGATGCCAAGCCAATGCCGCTTAATGACAAGGGCTTTTCTCCTATGTCATGTATAGTTCTATGTTCTCAAACACATGTCAAATTCCTCTTAAACACGTAGTTTCAAGTTTCCAAATAGAATGCTACAAGGCTTCAGCTCTCACATGCATACGTCTCTACTATATAGAGTAAAATTGCATTACACATAACATATGTATCTTAAGCATTCTAAAATTCACAAATAAATCAAATAGCATGAAAATGAACTAATTTCCATTTAATCATAAGCAAATAAGCACCAATGAGAATTTCTCATTGTGCTAGGTGAGGCCAAACCCACCGTCGCTCCAAGCGTCGCTCCGAACCGCTAACGAAGCTTCGATTCCTACTCCTAGTACCCTACAAAGTAGATCCTAGGAGTTACAACCTCAAGAGATAAGTCTTGAGTTCAAACTTTAAACATCTAGGTTAAAGTCAAGAAATACTCACCTAAATGTGCAACAATCCTCTTAGAAATTCCAAAAGGAAGCTAGATCCCTCCCAAGGCAACCTAAACAAAGGTTCTAAACCATTCAAAAGGAATCTAAAAGTCCCAAATAAAAAAGCCCCAAATAAAACCCTAATTCCCAAAATCTAGGGTTTCATCTATAGAGAAGCAACCAAACTCGAATCTAAAGGAAATGGAGAAGTTGCTTACCTCTTAGAAGCTCTAATCAAGACTCTAGAGTCACCAAAGTTGAAGATCTTCCTTCAACTAGCTCCCAAATCAAGCTTCCAAGCCTCAACCAAGAAGATGCTAGCACTAGCAAGCAAAAGAGGGAAAAAGAGAGGGTTAATCTCTTTATAAATCCATCCAAAAACCAAGTAATGGAAGAGAAATGATTGGAGGGCTCCCCTACCTCTCTCCCTCAGGTCCTCAGCACAAGAAAGCCCTAAGGGGGCGTGGGTGCTACTAATAGAAGCAACAAATTGCTAAATACAGTCGTACTCGACAAGCCAAGTTCCGTACTGCAGACAGACTGCGAATACCCAAACCCGAGGCTCGGGTTTGTCGCTCTCCGTCCCATACCTGCAGTAGATCCCCTCCGTACTCAGAGAGCAACCAAGGGCATGCAGACAAAGAACTTTTCTGTACCGGTACAGACTCCCAAGATAGCAAACCGAGAGCAACCTAAAATCCAACTTTTTGGACTTTAGTGCTTGGGATTCATCCACTAACCTCGGTACACGTGCCATAGGTCGGAACACAGTCAACGACCCTCCAGAAAATCTGGAAAAGCTCCGTTCTCACATTCAACACTCGAACCTTGCCATTTGCAAAGTCCAGTGCGTCACAAAAACAGCCACAACCCCCCTCAATGTCATAAAATTACTTTTAGGGCTTGTTTGGTTCAAGGATGGAATTGGAATGGATAATGGAATGGGAATGAATTGGAATGGCAATTGGAATGGCCCACTCCTCCAAGACGTTTGGTTCATTTGTGGATTGAGAATTAGAATGAATTATTTTCATTCCATTGTTTGGTTCATATGAACTAAAAAAATTATAGGATATCATAATACTAATTTAACATTCAAATATAATTTTATATTATTTAAAATTTATGAATAATATATTACTATTCTCTAATGAATTTTTCAAAAAAAAAATCAAATTTATTTTTAAAAACTTTTATGCAAAAAAAAAAAATTATAGAAAAAATAATTAGAGAGCCCTTTTACAAGGGGTTCTCTGTACATTTTTTCCATTTCAGTTCAGAACCCAATGGGCTTTGGGTATTGAATCCCAATTGGGAACCCAATTGGGAATTGCAATTCTAGTGTGTTAATTACAGAAAACCTTTTGGGCTTTGGGTATTGAATCGCAACCCAATGGGCTTCGGGGGGCTTCGGGAACCCAATGGGCTTCGGGGGGCTTCGGGAACCCAATGGGCTTCGGGAATGAAATCTCATTCCGGACTTGGAGACCGGAATCAGTTTGAAGGCTGATGGGTCATTCCCATTCCAGTCCGGAATAGGAATCCGAAACCGATTCTTGTAAACCAAACAAAATTAATCGGATTTGATCAAACCGATTCCGATTCCATATCCAAAATGAATGAACCAAACAAGCCCTTAAAAGAGTCCATGCATTCATGGACATGATCTTTGTAGCAAAACTGAAATCTACAGAAATGGCAAGATGAACACCCTCGTCGGGTTTTGCAGGAAACCTCTTCATTGACTTGTAGGCCACAAAGGACAATTGCAGGTGGCTATCCAATGGAGGCACATAGCCATAAAAATGTATGGAAAACATTTTAATTATAGTTATTTAAAACAGGCCTTTCAACCAATTTTGTTTTCATTGACAGCTCCTTAACTCAACCAGCAGCTTTCTAATGAAATTTGGCATTTCGTTTCAAAAAATAATTGGTTAGTTAACTATAAGTTGTTAATCAATAATACCTACCCTTCCACCATGTGAAGAAGTGCTCAGAATGTTAAATTTAACAAAATCATCATTAAATTTTAGAAAGATAGTTAAAAGGTCTAATTCAAAATGTCCTATAACTTACAAAGTTCTATTTACACTTTTACTTTAGTAATTAGATACATTTCACTATTCATTATTTTCTCTGACTTGGGGGATTTTGTTAAAATTAACAACTTTATTTAATTGTGGGTTAACCATTAATAACGACTTTGTTTAAACAGTGGGGCTTAACCATTAACAGGACAAACATATTCAACAACTAAAAAGCAAGTACATCTGTCAAACTTAATGAAGTCCCGTTAAATTTGATAAAATCCATAAACAATTAGATAAAAAAGTTTCGGGGACTGCTTTAACATGGCCTAAAGGCTATAGCTGGCATTCCATATGTTTTTAGTTAATTCCTACCAACCCTTCCTCAGCGATGAATTTTCGGCTTCGTTTACTACAAATTGGAACCCAGGCCCCGTAGACTGAGGATACTCCACAAACATTAATATCGATTTAAGCGAAACTTAAAACAATAAAGGTTGGGCACACTGGTATGTTTCAACCTCTAATCCATTTGCTATTTTTTGACGTGGGACTATCATTCACATCTGAAGACCTAAACAAAGCTCAAGATAGAAACCTTTGATTACGTAGCGAAAGAGTTCCGCACTACGAAAAACCAACCAATGAATTTCAGCTAAGCCACTGCATCTATATTTGACAAGTCAATAATCCCACTACTGATGCTTTAAACATTTTAACTAAAAAGTCAAACCACACGCTCAGCACAATAACCAACTAGAAATGTTACGAACTGCTAATAGTCACGGGAGACTAGACAATGAAATAACAGGTAGGAAAGTGAGAACACTTGCAAGAAGGAATCATTCGTACCCCTTGCTCAGCACAAATCGCCTTTGCCTTCTCCAAGAGAGCGAGTGATACCTTCTTCTGGTGGTCTTGTATTGACAGAATCAACTCAGGAGCTGCAGAAGCCATCAAAGTCATTTCATCAAACACATCATCAGCATGAGGAGGAAAGAAATATTTAGTTAAAAACTCCTGCCTAGTGTAAGGTATTGATGATTCGTAATTTAAAACTATTACAGGATTCTTCCCAATAAGATCTAACACTTTCATAACAATGGTACGAAAGTTACTCATAGGCCCTTTGGGTTCCAAAAAGTTATGGATTCGATTCACCACATAAACCGTTAGCAGGTTAAGTCTCCATCCATAAACCTATTCCATTACCTCCTCCACTGGCATAGCTCATCTAATCTCCGCTGTGCAGCTGGCTATTCTTATGCCGCTTTCTATGAAATTAATCTTTTGTGGTAGAACGGTAACAGAACCAGTAGTAACAAATAGGGGTGGAAACGAGCCGAGCTCGAGCGAGCTTACCTCAGCTCAAGCTTGGCTTGAAATTAATTTCGAGCCTAAATTTAGGCTCAAGCTCGGCTTGAAATTAATTCGAGCCGAGCTCGAGCGAGCCTAACTTCGAGTCGAGCGAGCTCGAGCCCTAAACGAGCCGCTTGAAATTTTTAACATCGTGCAATTTATAATTTAATTTTTATAAAACATTATCTCAAATTTGATACAAAAAATATCTAATAGTTCAACATATAAAATGAATGCATAAAATAAGATATTATAATATTATAAAAAATAGGAAAAATAATTATGAGCAAGTGAAAAGAGAGAGAGAGAGCAATTAGAGTAAAATTTTACTGATTTAATTTTGTGGGCCCAATAATCTAAATTCTATATAGATATAATTAAAATACATAATATACATTATTTTATATAATTAAAGTATATATTATATATAATTATATATAGAGAGAGTTAAATTTGCTATATTGTTTTGAGTATAGATCCATTTATACTATTAGTTTTTCGATCGTTGGATTTATTCTTTTAACTATTTCAATCCTAGGGGACCACTATCATCCTAATCGCACATCCAACGACTGAAAATTTATAAGTATAAAGAGATCTATACTTATAAGAGTATAGTAGTCCTATACTATATTATAATATTATACATATATTTAAACTACTATATTATATTAATAGTGCATATGGCTTGCTATTAGATTTTCGGCCCTTGTATGAAGGGATGGGCGGTCGGGATGATAGTAGCCCCAGGGTTGATGGGTGGCTAGTTGAGTAGTGTGATCTAACGAGATGAAATTGGCCAAAGGGGTAGATCCAACGGAAAAAACTCGAAAATACCAAATGCTTGGTACTATCAGTAGTACAGTAGCTGAACTCTATATACATACGTAAATCTAACGATAGAAAACTCGATTGCACAAAATGCTCAGTACTATCAATAGTATAGATAGTATAGTAGCCGGAATATATATAGAGAGAGAGTCTGGCTACTATATTATCGATAGTATAAAATGCTTAGTGTTATCGAATTTTGTAACGTTAGATCTAACTCTCTGACCATTTTCACCCATTAGATTATACTATTCAACTAATCTCCCACTCAATTTTAGAGAATCACTATCATCCTAACTATACATCTCATCATTCAATGACTGAAAATCTAACAGCAAGTGGTTGGTACTATTAATGATATTGTAGACTATATATATATATTCGAGCTTTCGAGCTTTTCGAGCCTAATTCGAACGAGCCTAGTAATACTCAAGCTCGGCTTGAAATTAATTTCGAGCCAAAATTTAGGCTCAAGCTCAGCTTGGAATTAATTCGAGCCGAGCTCGAGCGAGCCAAATATCGAGCCGAACGCGAGTCGAACACGAGCCGGCTCGCTCGTTTGCCAGCCCTAGTAACAAAGCCCCTCAACTTCAATCGTTTATGTAGTGAATACCCCATAATGGTTTAAATCTCTATAGTGTGCCGTTCCCATTACCACTGATGTCCCTTGTAAGCAAGCAACATGGTTGATCTAATCCCAACACGGAGTGTTTGAATACCCAAACACCTACTATTTAATAGTTTATGTCGCTTATCAGCATCTAACATAGTTGATATAATCTCAACTCGTGAGCGTTAAAACTATTATTGGGCAGATCAATATGATATTTAAGACGTGGACAATAATTTCTAGATTCTAATTAGTGAAAAATCCAAACTGTGCTGTGGAATGACTATTTGTATTTCATAAACTAAGAGAAATTATATAGATGAAAGATAAATGAAAATTTTATTTTAAAAAAATATTAAATAATGTATATACTATCTTATTAATTAAAAAAATATTATCATTATATCTAATTGACTAAAATACAATATAATAAATAAAATAAATCTCTCTCTCATCCTCTATTATCTCTCTATCCATCTCTCATCCTCTCTCCTATTCTGGTATCTCTCATCCTCTCTCTATTCATCTCTCATCCTCTCTCCCCTCTGTACTGGTATCAGAGCCAATTTGTAGTCTATATCGATGACAATTTGTAGTCTATCTTTAACCAATATAAGACAATTTGTATTAGTTTATATTAATGATATTTTAGTTTTCCGTAAAGATATAAGAGAACATCTAGGACATTTACAAATTGTGTTTAATGAATTTATAAAACGTAAAATTATTATAAGCAGAAAGAAAGTAGAAGAAAAAATAGAAATAGATGAAACAGATTTATTACAATTTGACGATTTTGATTTTACATATAATTATGAAAAACTATTAGATGAGAATTCTTTAATAATAGACTATGAACTAGACTATGTAAATTGGAAAAAAATGTTATTAAATATTGGATTTATTAGAAACCAAGAAGATATAGATAAAATATTAGAAAAATTAGACAAAATTGAAATCATGGGAGACAATCCTATAAAATATTGGGATAAAGATAAAGTATATTGTAAATTAGATATTATTAATCCCGAATATATTGTTAGAACAGCTTCACTAGAAGCATCTAATGAAAAAATAATAATTTAAAATTCATAGTAATGAATTACTAACATTAGGATTAATCAAGAAATCCACCTAAGCATAGATCAACTGCTTTTATTGTAATGAAACACGCCGAGATCGTTAGAGGGAAAAGTAGAATGGTAATAAATTACAAAAGGTTAAACGATAACAGTAAAACTAATGCCTATAATATTCCTGACAAATCTGAATTAATTAATAGTATACAAGATAAAAGAATTTTCAGTAAATTTGATTGTAAATCGGGATTTTGGCAAGTTAAAATGCACACAGAAAGTATAGAATGGACTGCATTCACTTGCACAGAAGGACATTTTGAATGATTAGTAATACCATTTGGCTTAAATGATGCACCTTCAATTTTTCAAAGAAAAATTGATACTATATTCAGTCAATATAAACAATTTGTTTTAGTTTACATAAGATGATATCTTAGTATTTAGCAAAGATGTAAGGGAACATTTAGGACATTTACAGATAGTATTTAATGAATTTATCAAACACGGGATTATAATAAGCAAGAAAAGGGCTTTTTTTAAAAATAGCCCTCTGACAAATTTTTTTTTAAAATTAGCCCTGTCCAAAATTTATTTGCAAAAATGGCCCTGCCCCTACCACACAAGCGCCATGTCAGCGCCACGCGGGCGGGGCTGGGGCCAGGTATTTAAGTTGAACACGGTGAACCATTCACCGTGTTCAAACACAGTGAATAGTTCGCCGTGTCCAATGCGTATATCCCGGACTTAGCCATTTTTTGGCTAAGTCCGGGGTATTTGTATTGGACACGGTGAATAGTTCACCGTGTCCAATACAAATATCCCGAACTTGGCAAAGTTTAGGTATTTGTATTGGACACGGTGAATAGTTCACCGTGTCCAATACAAATACTCATTTTAGCCCTGGAAGTATTTGTATTGGACACGATGAACCATTCACCGTGTCCAATACAAATTCCCGGACTTAGTCATTTTAGCCTCGGAAGTATTTATATTGGACACGGTGAATGGTTCACCGCGTGTCCAATACAAATACCCCGATTTAGCCATTTTAGCCGCGGATATATGCATTGGACACGGCGAACCATTCACCGTGTTTGAACACGGTGAAAGGTTCAAACACGGTGAATGGCTCACCGTGTTCAACTTATCTAATCGGCTCGACCCTGCCGTGGCGTGCGCGTGCTGGCAGGATAGGGCAATTTTTGCAAATAAATTTTTGACAGGACTAATTTAAAAAAAAAATTGTCAGGGGGCTATTTGCAAAAAAAAGTCCGCAGGAAAAAGGTAGAGTTATGTAAAACATATATAAATTTTTTAGGAGTAACATTAGAAGAAGGGAAAATAAAATTACAACCTCATATAACTAAAAATTTTTTAGAAATGCCAGATAAATTAGAGACATTAAAGAATTACAATCCTTTTTAGGATTAGTAAATTATGCTAGAACCTTTATCAAAAATCTAGGAAAAATAGCACAACCGTTATATGCTAAAACAGGTAGATTAGTGTTAAGGATTTTATGTTGGCAAGTTTCGTGAATTGTGTCGGAGTCTTGAAGGATCGGAGCGGATCGAAGATGGTTGAAGAATTCTAGACTTCGAAGAAAAGAGACAAGTTGAATCACGACGTCCAGGTAAGTTTTTAATTCATAAATATGGTGATTCATACTTAGTTATAGGCATTAGAATCATAAATCATTGTTTAACGGATTAGAAATTATATTGGAACTTTGTAATTTTCAAAATTAGAAAATTTACAAAGTGTACCTGAACCTGTACGGTAAATGATCCCATTACCTGCAGAATAAATTTGAACTTGTACGGGTACAACCATCATACCCATTACCGGTAACGGCTGAACCATTATGGGTACAATGATCATACCCATTATCTGTATAAACTGAACTCGTACCGCACAAGCATGGTTGCTATACCGTATGCCCATCAAACCCATTATCTAATGGCCCTTCGCAGAAAAATCTTCCGTCATTGCATTACCGGTAATGGCCCCGTTTTTGTACCTGCATAGGTAAATCTGATTTTTCTCTAATCCGAATCCAATTGATTCTAAAGTCTATAAATAGGTTCTTAGGGTTCTCTAACTCTGTGTGCTTCATGAAAATACTTATTTGAGAAACCCTAGAGGCTAGAAATTCATCTAAAACCTATTTTCTACATATTAGCCTCTTTTAGGTCAAATCGAGATATCGTATTGAATATCTATATATCGATTTGATCTACAATTCGCTTGGAGTTTTCTTCTTCGGTTTTCCACGATACTCCTAAGCGAAGGATCACCATACTCATGATGCTTCTCATGAACGGCGTCGTGGATTCGGCGTGAGGCGTCGTGGATTCGGCGCGATTGAAGGCGATTCGTGGATTCGGATCGTTGGCTCGTGGATTCGAGTGGGCGTCGTGGATTCGGTGTGATCAAGGCTTCGTGGATTCGAAGTGGAGGCGTTTCGTGGATTCGGGACGTGGCGTTCGTGGACTCGGACGTGGTGTAGCAACCCGAACTTTAACCAAATTGGCTAAAGCGCGCGAACGAGTAATTGGACAAGTTCCAATAACCATTCCAAGATGCTTGGAAGGGTTAAGAGAGGATCTAAAAGAGTTAGAAAGGTTTTGGCGTTGTTCGGCGCGAATTAGAGTCGAAACGACGTGAAAAGCACAAGTACGGGCAATTTGTGCAGTACAAGCAAAGTTCTTTGTCTTAGGTATAGCAACTTTCTGAGAGGGCGGCTCTCGGGTTTGAGATTTTGGTGTACGTAGGTACAAAGTGGATTTATACGGTACAAATGCTACGAAAGAGAGGCGACTCTCGGGTTTGCCTCTGAGCAATTTATACCGGTACAAATGCCCGTTGTATGCGGATGGGATACGCGGCGATTTTGGAGCCGAAATAAAAGAAGTTGAGGGGCCTTATAGCATTTTGTGCAGGGGGTTAAGTGATTAGAGAGGTAAAATACACTCTCTTTCTCTCTCACTCCCTCTGATCTCTCTCTCTCTCTCCCTCTCTCTGTCGACAGCAAGAAAAGAAGAAAGAAAGAGAAGGAAAGAAAGAGAAGGAAAAGAAGAGAAAGAAGAAGGAGAAGATGGAGATGATGAAGAAGATGATGATGGAGGTCCTCTTGGTCATCTTCCTCCTCTCCCATGAGCTCGGGGCAAGCTTGTAGAGGTAAGCTTTAGCCTGCCCTGATGGTAGATCCTTAGATAATGGGTTTCTAAACCCTAGATCTAGAGTTTTGAGCTTCTTGTAAGCTTTAGAACCTTGTAGAGGCTTGGAAACTCATGAAAGTCATGTGTTCTTCAAGGTGCTCTAATGGTGGATTTCTAGGGTTTGTTTTAAACACCCTATGGATGGCTCTAGTGATCTTACATGAGTACCTAGAGGTTAGACAAGCTCTCTATTGCTTGTTCTAGGGATCAAATCGGTGGGTTTTGCAAAAGTGCAAAACCTAGGGTTAAAAAAGGGGTTTTTAGAAATAGATGAGTTTGATCTCATTTGACCCCATAGAAACCTAATTGGGGGTGCAACGAACGCGTTGGCGCGCTCGGTTCGGTGATCCGATGAGCGAGCTCAAAGATATTAATTATTTAATATATTTAAACCAGATGTCCATGACACGCAAGATAGGAGCCCAAAATTCATGAAAACGGAGGGGCAACTTGAAGGCGTGGGGCAACGGCACAAGGTCTTAGATTGGGATTTGGAGATCGTTCGGGCGGTCGTGCAAGAGTTCGAGCCAAACCGGGTCAAGAGTGCCGCGGGCGGCCGATTGCGAGTGTCGACGAGCAATCGGAGAGCATAATAAGGTGGGTTGTGTTTACCGAAGTGACTAGGTCGCCTATATATGTCTAAGAGTAAAGGTTTCAACTTGATGCATGTGATCCATGTATAGAAATTGCATGTTAAAGAACATAGTGTAAAATGCATAAGTAGAGATGCATGCTAAAGAACCTAGTGTGAAATGCTAAGAATGAGCATGATATAGAAATGCTAGGAAATGAATAAGCATGAGGTAAATAATGAGGCAAGGAATGCTAAGTAAAGAATGTTGCAAGAACATAGGCTTAGCATAATAGAAATATGCATGTAAATGAAATGTATGAATAAATGCATGCTTAGCATAATGAGTACATGCTAGATATAATTACGTGCATTAAATGGGATGGTTAACATAAGAATGTTAAGTATATGAATGCCAAGTATGAGAATGCTAAGTAAGAATGTAAGTCATGGACTAATACACATATAGATCGAGTGGCATCCAACTTAGTGTAAAGAACATAAGTTGTAGTAAACCTAGAGTCATGTGGACCTAGGAGAATGATATCTAACCTAGTGTTGTTAATGAAAATAGGTTATAGTAAACCTAGAGTCAGTGGACCTAGGAGTGTGGGAATTAACCTAGTGTCAAGGACATAGGTTGTAGTAAACCTAGAGTCGTATGGATCTAGGTAAAGAACAATGAACCTAGTGTCATGGACATAGGTTGGATAAAGACGACAGTGGACCTAGTATGAATAAACATAGGTCGAGTTGGAATGACATTGGACCTAGAGTTAGAAAACCTAGGTTATGTGACAAAGAATAAACCCTAGTGTCAAGTAGACCTAGGAGGTAAAGACAATGGACCTAGAGGGTCGTCTCTTGAGGGCCTAGCTAACCCTCAAGTTAAGTGGAACGGATTCATGGAATCCGAGATTTGGGACACCTAAGTTGGTGTCGGGCGTGTGCGACGATTTCGCCGTCCGGGGCTATACCACCGTCGTGGCGTTGTGCGACGAATTCGCCGCCGGGTGGGTGAGCCGAAATGTGTTCGATCTGGTTAAGCGGGTGAGGATCGGATCGCCATGTGTTGACACCACTGTGTTTGGGGCACCATTCTTTGGGTAAGTACGATACGGCCGCACCGGGAGGCGAAGGAGTGACTCAAACCATTGTTGGGTGAGGTGCGATTAGTTCGCCGCGGATGGTTAAGTCATGACTTGGGTCCTCGGCCAGGTAAGTCCGCCGCGATCGCCACCGGAATGGTTATGTCAAGTGGACAGTGGGTTCGCGTGTGCGACAGGATTTCGCCAGCGATGAGGAAATTTGAGTCACGAGAGGCGATGAGGAGCTATTGACGGTTGCAGGGTAGTTGCGGAGCGTCACACCTCGGGCTAGGCAATGGGCGGTTATCCGCAATGGATTGACTCAAGACCGAGTCGGGTGGCTTAGTGGTGAGGTAGAGTGACCTTAGAAATAAATTGCTAAGTAGCATAAGTGCCAAAAGGTAAAGAACGTAAAGACTAGCTAAAGTTGTAAATAGCTAATGGATAGTGCTAGTAATAGCTAAGCTGGTAAATAGCTAAGTGTGAATGGAATGGCTAAAGTAAAGAATAGCAATAAAGTAAAGAAAAGCTAAGAGCTAAAGGGTAATTTTGCATATTGCATATTGTGAGGCAGGTTTTTATGTTAGTTGCAAGTTATATATCTATATATGTTTTTGGACTAACATATCTGCAGTGCCTCCTTGGACCTATTGGTCGAGCTGTTCTCTTGGGTGACCGTACCCACGAGAACTATGGACAATAGTTCTCACCCCCGTGTTGCGTTTTGGGGGTACAGGTATACGCGTGAGCGGCGCGCGGCGAGGCAAGGCGTAGCTCCATAGATAGCGCCCTACCAGGAGACCAGAGATAGAAATACCCCAGTTGACAGAGCTTAGGGGTATAACAAGGGAGAATAAGTTGTAATAAATTGTAATCAAATTTGTAATATCTAGATTGTAATAGGAAGTTTAAAGTCTTCAAGTTAAATGTAAAATTCTAAATTGAGACGAATGGTTGTAATAGCAAGTAGCTGTTTTATGTTTATGATACTTCCTTATGCAATCTGATTGTAATATCTGTTCCTGTTTGGAACCTCTTGTAATTGTATTGATTGCGACGCCTTGAACGTACAGGGGAAACTCTGTCCGTTCGGCGGTCTGTCGGCGCGCACGAATCCGACCGAATTGGCGGGCTCGGGGCGTGACAGATAAGATGGTATCAGAGCATAAAGTAGTGAATGGGACAATGGTTTAGTTGAACCTAGGAGACCTTAGGTTAGTAAAACCTTAGAGGTTAAGGCTCGTGAGAGACGAGAACTGGTGATTCGTGGCGAAAGTAGTATGGATTTGGTCGTGTTGTGTAACCTCTAAGAAAGATATTAGAGGTAGATTTGAGGTGTCGTTCGTCTTCGACTGAGGGTGTTCATGTTGGCGCGCGACAACATGAAACCTAAGGACGAGAATGGACGCCCCTATTTGACTTTCGCCTGATTGGCTTTTGAGCCGGTGTTAGTGGTTTCGTGTTCGACCCAAGTTGGTCGAGGACTAATCGAGTTGTCGTGTTTCAGGAAACGATGGCACCGCGTAGGCGATCTTCGTCCAGATCGGCGCGGGAGGGGACAAGTGGTGTCCCTGAGCAAGTCGATGCGAGCGGAGACTCTGAGCTTCGTGATCAGTTGGCCTCACTCGCGGGAGTGGTGAGGCAACAAGCGAACTTGGTGCGGCGCGACGGGAGGCGCCATGCGCCGGGAGGAAGCGAGATGAAGCGACTCAGAGACGTTGGATCGGTGGTGTTTGCCCTGCTGCGGCTCGTCATGGACGGCGGGAGTTGCGACGCGATTCCGAGTCGGGCGTCCGGCCATTGTTGGTTCAGTTGTGGTGGAGCAGGAGCGGGCTTTAGCGGCCCTAATGGCTTTCAGAAAGCTCGATCCGCCTACCTTTGACGGAGAGGACGTCGATCCATGGATCGTGGAGATGTGGATTGACGCTATGGAAACCCTCTTTGAGGAAATGTACACCTTAGAGCGGGACAAGGTGCCTTTTGCTGTGCATTGCTTGAAGCAGTCAGCGAAGGCGTGGTGGAAGGACATTCGGCAAAACCGATCGCCTAATCTCCCTCCTATGGCATGGGAAGAGTTTCGGGGAATGCTGTTCTCGACCTACTTCCCCGATAGCGAGAAAAGGAAGCTCCAGGACAGGTTCTGGAAGCTGCGGCAAGGAGACCGCTCGGTTAGGCAATACGAGCGAGAATTTTCTCGCCTCGTGCATTGCGTCCCGGGTGTGGTGCGGGATGACAAGGCTAAGGCCGATAGCTTTGTGCGTGGACTTCAGCCAGATCTTTTTGAGGCCGTACATATACTTCGGTTACAGACCTTTGCTGAAGTCCTGGATCGAGCCCTATGGATAGAGCAAGGCAACGCGTTCCTCGAGAGGAGCGTGAGTCATCGCAAGGACAAGGGAAAGGACGATCGACGGGTGGATCCGGTCGATCAAGTTCCGAAAGACTTCGACAAGTTCGCACTCGCGATCTCGAGCTCCGGGGACATACTGCATTCGGTACTCGGCGGAGTGTGTTATATGTGGGGGCCCTCATTTCCCACAGCAGTGTGAACAGCGTGAGGGCAGGTGCTTCAGGTGTGGACTACCAGGCCATGTGCGGGACGAGTGTCCACAAGGAGAGCGGCCGTTGAGGATGATCGCACGGAGGGTTCGCGGCGTGTACCGGGTGGCGAGTGGACGCGCGACCCGAGTGGTGGAACTGCCGATGCTTACGACGACAGGGCAGGTATGAGTTTATTAAGCAATCATTATGCTTTTGCATGATTGTAAGTTGGTGCATTGCATGCCATGATCATTGGTTAGTTACTACTAGTTGCGCATTTCATAGTAGGAACCAGTGGGCGGGTAAATAGATACCCGGGCATGCTTATGTGGTAAGAGTAGTGCCTGCTGGAGCAGGTAGAGAATACGATGGCACTAGCAAGACTGCTAGTAGTGCTCCCCAGACGAGGAGTAAGACTCGTGTTAGAGCCAAGTTGGCCGTGGGCCAAGTGATACCTCTATGTGAGGTTGGGAAAGTCGCTTAGAAGACGATGCGCGGGGATGACCGTGCCAAAGCTGGAACTTAGCTTAAAACGCTAGAGTGGCGTATAGAGCGCGCGAGTACGGATACTCGTGGAGTGTGGTTTCGTTTCAGCCAAGTGAGTGAATTGGCAGTAGCACTTTAGCTTGGCTAAGTGTGAAGCGGGCCATGGATCACTTGGGGAGGCTGGTGGCTCGCACTAGGTGCTTAGGAGCCGACAGAGTGCGTAGCTCTATAGAGTGTGTCGTATAGGACGACGTTTGCGGGTAGTGCTTGCGACGACCCGTGCCTGGACCATTTGTGGACTGTGGAGCCTGGGCCCATTGGGCGGCGCGATCGAGTGCTAGTGGCGACGGCCGATACCTATAGGTAGGGCAAGAGAGTTTTGGTCAGGACGGTAGTCTAAGCTTAGACCCGAGGACGTGGAAATGCCACGTGTTTGGATCTTAAGATCGAAAGTGCACTGAGAGTGCGGTTGTGACCCAACCCAAGAATTGATGCGGTTTAGGATCCTGATAGCTCCTAGTTGGAGGGTGTGCGAGTTCCCAAGAGAGAATTTCGCCCGAGAATGCTGATTGGGTCTACGCTAGTAACAAGGGAACGCTAAGCGTAGTCGAGACAAGTCTAGGCGGTAGGCCGACGTTGGGTTGGTGACTATTGGTCCACCCATAGAGGTCGAGGGAAGTGACTTGGCCACTAACTCTATTGAAGAGCTTGGCTTAAGTTCACAAACGGCGTGTCCATGTGGGTTGATTGCGGCTAAGGAGCCGAATAGGTCGTGGCAATTGAAGTTGAGATAAGTGGTCTCTAGGAGACACTTGAATAGTGGAAGCCACATGAGAGTCGAAGTGCACATTCTATGATGTGCGTGGTAAGTGTGAAGGAGAATAGTCTCACATTCTTTGTAGTGGACCTTTGGAAAGTTCTGATAGGAGAAAGGCCACTCCGAAGCTGAAAATGCATTAGAACCCCAGTTACTCGAGAAATTGGATTGGGGTGCGAATCAATGAAGATGAGTAAGTTTCGCGGTCGAAACTAAGTTTGAGGGGTGGAGAATTTAGCAACCTGAACTTTAACCAAATTGGCTAAAGTGCGCGAACGAGTAATTGGACAAGTTCCAATAACCATTCCAAGATGCTTGGAAGGGTTAAGAGAGGATCTAAAAGAGTTAGAAAGGTTTTGGCGTTGTTCGGCGCAATTAGAGTCGAAACGACATGAAAAGCACAAGTACGGGCAATTTGTACGGTACAAGCAAAGTTCTTTGTCTTGGGTATAGCAACTTTTCTGCAGAGAGCGGCGGCTCTCGGGTTTGAGATTTTGGTGTACGTCGGTACAAAGTGGTTATTTTACCGGTACAAATGCTACGAAACCGAGAGGCAGCTCTCGGGTTTGCCTCTGTAGCAATTTATACCGGTACAAATGCCGTTGTGCGTACGGATGGGTCGCGGCGATTTTGGGCCGAAATAAAAGTAGTTGAGGGGCCTTATAGCATTTTGTGTAGGGGGTTAAGTGATTAGAGAGGTAAAATACACTCTCTTTCTCTCTCACTCCCTCTTATCTCTCTCTCTCTCTCCCTCTCTCTGTCGACAGCAAGAAAACAAGAAAGAAAGAGAAGGAAAGAAAGAGAAGGAAAAGAAGAGAAAGAAGAAGGAGAAGATGGAGATGATGAAGAAGATGATGATGGAGGTCCTCTTGGTCATCTTCCTCCTCTCCCATGAGCTCGGGGCAAGATTGTAGAGGTAAGCTTTAGCCTCCCCTCATGGTAGATCCTTAGATAATGGGTTTCTAAACCCTAGATCTAGAGTTTTGAGCTTCTTGTAAGCTTTAGAACCTTGTAGAGGCTTGGAAACTCATGAAAGTCATGTGTTCTTCAAGGTGCTCTAATGGTGGATTTCTAATGTTTGTTTTAAACACCCTATGGATGGCTCTAGTGCTCTTACATGAGTACCTAGAGGTTAGACAAGCTCTCTATTGCTTGTTCTAGGGATCAAATCGGTGGGTTTTGCAAAAGAACAAAACCTAGGGTTAAAAAGGGGGTTTTTAGAAATAGATGAGTTTGATCTCATTTGACCCCATAGAAACCTAATTGGGGGTGCAACGAACGCGTTGGCGCGCTCGGTTCGGTGATCCGACGAGCGAGTACAAAGATATTAATTATTTAATATATTTAAACCGGATGTCCATGACACGCAAGATAGGAGCCCAAAATTCATGAAAACGGAGCCAGGGCAACTTGAAGGCGTGGGGCAACGGCACAAGGTCTTAGATTGGGATTTGGAGATCGTTCGGGCGGTCGTGCAAGAGTTCGAGCCAAACCGGGTCAAGAGTGCCGCGGGCGGCCGATTGCGAGTGTCGACGAGCAATCGGAGAGTATAATAA
This sequence comes from Aechmea fasciata, assembly GCA_025177825.1. Lineage (NCBI taxonomy): Eukaryota > Viridiplantae > Streptophyta > Magnoliopsida > Poales > Bromeliaceae > Aechmea > Aechmea fasciata. The sequence continues at coordinate 13,799,102 of CM045928.1, read as the reverse complement.
GGTGGGTTGTGTTTACCGAAGCGACTAGGTCACCTATATATGTCTAAGAGTAAAGGTTTCAACTTGATGCATGTGATCCATGTATAGAAATTGCATGTTAAAGAACATAGTGTAAAATGCATAAGTAGAGATGCATGCTAAAGAACCTAGTGTGAAATGCTAAGAATGAGCATGATATAGAAATGCTAGGAAATGAATAAGCATGAGGTAAATAATGAGGCAAGGAATGCTAAGTAAAGAATGTTGCAAGAACATAGGCTTAGCATAATAGAAATATGCATGTAAATGAAATGTATGAATAAATGCATGCTTAGCATAATGAGTACATGCTAGATATAATTACGTGCATGTAAATGGGATGGTTAACATAAGAATGTTAAGTATATGAATGCCAAGTATGAGAATGCTAAGTAAGAATGTAAGTCATGAACTAATACACATATAGATCGAGTGGCATCCAACTTAGTGTAAAGAACATAAGTTGTAGTAAACCTAGAGTCATGTGGACCTAGGAGAATGATATCTAACCTAGTATTGTTAATGAAAATAGGTTATAGTAAACCTAGAGTCAGTGGACCTAGGAGTGTGGGAATTAACCTAGTGTCAAGGACATAGGTTGTAGTAAACCTAGAGTCGTATGGATCTAGGTAAAGAACAATGAACCTAGTGTCATGGACATAGGTTGGATAAAGACGACAGTGGACCTAGTATGAATAAACATAGGTCGAGTTGGAATGACATTGGACCTAGAGTTAGAAAACCTAGGTTATGTGACAAAGAATAAACCCTAGTGTCAAGTAGACCTAGGAGGTAAAGACAATGGACCTAGAGGGTCGTCTCTTGAGGGCCTAGCTAACCCTCAAGTTAAGTGGAACGGATTCATGGAATCCCGAGATTTGGGACACCTAAGTTGGTGTCGGGCGTGTGCGACGATTTCGCCGTCCAGGGCTATACCACCGTCGTGGCGTTGTGCGACGAATTCGCCGCCGGGTGGGTGAGCCGCAATGTGTTCGATACCGGTTAAGCCGGTGAGGATCGGATCGCCATGTGTTGACACCTGTGTTTGGGGCACCATTCTTTGGGTAAGTACGATACGGCCGCACCGGGAGGCGAAGGAGTGACTCAAACCATTGTTGGGTGAGGTGCGATTAGTTCGCCGCCAGATGGTTAAGTCATGACTTGGGTCCTCGCTGGGTAAGTCCGCCGCGATCGCCACCCGAATGGTTATGTCAAGTGACAGTTGGGTTCCGCGTGTGCGACGATTTCGCCGCGATGAGGCTGGGTCACAGAGGGCGACAGGCTGTTGACAGCTGGGGTAGTTGCGAGACGTCCAACACCTCGGGCTAGACAGCGGGCGGTTATCCGCAATGGATTGACTCAAGACCGAGTCGAGTGGCTTAGTGAGCTGAGGTAGAGTGACCTTAGAAATAAATTGCTAAGTAGCATAAGTGCCAAAAGGTAAAGAACGTAAAGACTAGCTAAAGATGTAAATAGCTAATGGATAGTGCTAGTAATAGCTAAGCTGGTAAATAGCTAAGTGTGAATGGAATGGCTAAAGTAAAGAATAGCAATAAAGTAAAGAAAAGCTAAGAGCTAAAGGGTAATTTTGCATATTGCATATTGTGAGGCAGGTTTTTATGTTAGTTGCAAGTTATATATCTATATATGTTTTTGGACTAACATATCTGCAGTGCCTCCTTGGACCTATTGGTCGAGCTGTTCTCATGGGTGACCGTACCCACGAGAACTATGGACAATAGTTCTCACCCCCGTGTTGCGTTTTGAGGTACAGTATACACGTGAGCGGCGCGCGCGGCGCGAGGCAAGGCGTAGCTCGGTAGATAGCGCCCTACCGGAGACCGAGAGATAGAAGTACCCCGGTTGTGAGCTTAGGGGTATAACAAGGGAGAATAAGTTGTAATAAATTGTAATCAAATTTGTAATATCTAGATTGTAATAGGAAGTTTAAAGTCTTCAAGTTAAATGTAAAATTCTAAATTGAGACGAATGGTTGTAATAGCAAGTAGCTGTTTCATGTTTATGATACTTCCTTATGCAATCTGATTGTAATATCTGTTCCTGTTTGGAACCTCTTGTAATTGTATTGATTGCGACGCCTTGAACGTACAGGGGAAACTTCTGTCCGGATTCGGCGGTCTGTCAGCGCGCCGAATCCGACCGAATTGGCGGGCTCGGGGCGTGACACGTGGACAACGCGGCGGCGTGCGCGGAGATTCATAGGAGGTTAAGAGAGGTTAAGTCCGTGGAGTCGGTAATCACCTTGTAATCTTTTCTCTTAGTGGATTGTTATTCGCGTGTTGGTCCCGTGGGTTTTTTACTCCGAGTTTGGAGTTTTCCCACGTAAATCTCGGTGTGTTTTTAATTTCCGCATTTACTTTTAACGCATCGATTATTTGTGATTTTTGGCCGGTACACCTATTCACCCCCCTCTAGGTGTCGGATACAATCTAGATAGATCCTTGGGGCTTCCCCGTAACTCACAATTGGTATCAGAGCGGGATCTAGATATATTGCTATCTAATGGCCGAAGAGTTAGTAGGTGTGTTACAAACTTATAAGATGACTTTTTCTACTAACCAATCTTCTTCCAAGTCTTTCTCTAAACGTACAGGGATTGCGTTGAAAACATCAAAGGAAGAAGACGTGGAATCGGATTCCGGCGATGAGGAATCAAACGACGAGGAATTAGCGGAAGCATACAATCAACTTCTTGTTGAGTCGCGGAAGATGGCGAAACTCAATAAAAAGTTGAGGCGTCGTTTATTCGATCTTGAAGAAGAGAACAAGAATTTGAAAACCACAAATAATACTCTTGAGGAGGAACGGGAATCAATCTTGAATAATAATTCGGTCCTCCAAAAGAAGCTAGAAGAATCGGATTTAATGATCAAATCTACTACGGATAAAGTTGGATTTTTGGAGCATCAATTTGAGGAAACATACAAATCCAACAAAGCATTGACCGAGCAAGTCCATCAACTCAAGTCCGATATTCAAAAGTTTTCTTCGGGAACGAAGAAATTGGATAACATACTCGGATTGGGTCAAACGAGCAAGTTAGGTCTTGGATACGAACGGACATATGTTGAGAAGGATCAAAAGATGACATCGAAAGTCTCAACAAGTTTGAAGGAGAAGGTGTGTAATAGATGTGGCATTAAAGGACACATCAAAAAGAGTTGCCCGGACAAAAATTTTAAGTCTCAATCGGCAACTTCGAAACGACAATTGGTACCATCTACAACTCGGCTTCCCCCACGGAATCAAAAGAAAAATCAATTGAGTCGAGTGCATCAAGCAAACCGTGACTCATATGTAAACCGGAAATCAAAGCCACAAGCGAATCGGACATCTAAGCCTCAACGTCAATATCGATCGAACCCACAACCGAACCGGATTTCTAAGTCGAAACAACGTGCGGTTTGGGTTTCTAAGCCTCAAGGACAACATCAAAAGTCAAAACAAGTTGGGCAAATCATCAACAAGCCAAGACAACCGACAACCCGACAAGTTTGGATTCGGAAAGGTGATATCTTTCCATACTCTTCGTCTTAGTTTGTTTTCTTTTATGTAATGCTTTGATTGGTGCTTGGTGCATATTTTTATTCATTACATTACATGATTAGACGATTTTTTGTGCTTAGAATTCATTCGTTTTAAAATCATTTTGGAAAGGTGATTGGGAGTTTGATTGAAATTTTTTTTTAGAAAGGAGATGATTGAATATCATTATATTGGGAAATTAAAGATTTTTGAAAGAGCCTTAACCGGTATTTAAAGTCAATTCAAATTAGATTAAATTCATATTAATTATCGATTTTACTCCACCTTTTATTATTTTGACGATAACTTAATATGTGATTTCTTCTTACATACATTCATCAAAATTTTGAAATTAACTTTAATCTTTTAGTAATTAATTCATCTTGGTAGTGAATGTTGAATATAATTGATGGATATTTACTAATCGACTAAAATTCGTCAAAATTATTTTCAATTGTGAGATTATCTAATTTAGGGGGAGTTTGAATTATGTTTAAAAAAAAAAAGGAGAAACTCCTAAGTATAAAAGATGTGAAAAGAGTTACATCCGAAAGGAGTGTGAAAACTACCACCACATGTAGGAAAGAGCTACCACCCCGGTCGTCCGGTACGTGTGTGAAGCTACCACATGAGAAATTATATGAAAAACCGAAAAGGTTGGAAAAAATATATATATGAATATTTTAATATTTTCGGCGATATAAGGTGGTAGAATGAAAAAGATGCTCAAAGAGCCACCCCCGGTGTTTATTAGCTAAATCTCTATTTTGAACGGGTTGCGACAAACCGGTGTCAATTTTGCTAAATTTCTAAAAATTATTTTTCATCAATTTGCATCTTGATGATTTTAAAACATTAGATTATTTTTAATATCAAATTTTAATGTTTTGATGTCTTTTGAAATCACTTAATATTTTATCTTCATCATAATGATTTTTGGAGTACAACTTTTAATTTTTATGAAATTAATTTAATTTTGAAGGATTTTTGAGAAAACAAGGTAAAATTTTTGATGAGGAGGACACGGAGTGATTTTACCTTTTTGAGCTTCATTAGATATGTTTTATCTTTTCACTCCTAGGGCTATGTTTTCTTTATGCATCTAGGTATGAAACTATGAAATACTTACTCTCTGTTTAGTTAGTTTTTCTCTCTATTTGTGTTTTCTTTTGGCAATTTTTGACAAAAAGGGGGAGAATGGAGAACAAGTACAAAAGGAGAGGATATTTGGTATTTGATGCATACACAAAGGGGGAGACATACGAAGGGGGAGACGTGATGAGATTGAGGGAGAAGGAGAGATAATATTTTTGAAAAGGAATTGGAGAAAAGAACAAAAGGAGAGAAGAGGTATAAAATTAACTTTGAAAATTTGTTAAAAATTTGTTTTGGAAATCAAGACTTCAAGACTCCTAGTTGCGTCTAAGTCATAGAGTTTGTTTTAGGAGTTTTGATGTATTTTTGTGTTTCAAATTGTATTTGGACTACATGCGAGAAGTTTGATGTTTTGGTGATGACATTGAACTTCGTTTTCTTTATGATGTAATTTTAGTTAATTTTTGTGTTTTGTCGAAATTGCCAAAGGGGAGATTTTTAAGGATTTTGTGTTGGCAAGTTTCGTGAATTGTGTCGGAGTCTTGAAGGATCGGAGCGAATCGAAGATGGTTGAAGAATTCTAGACTTCGAAGAAAAGAGACAAGTTGAATCACGACGTCCAGGTAAGTTTTTAATTCATAAATATGGTGATTCATACTTAGTTATAGGCATTAGAATCATAAATCATTGTTTAACGGATTAGAAATTATATTGGAACTTTGTAATTTTCAAAAATTGGAAAATTTACAAAGTGTACCTGAACCTGTACGGGTACAGCCATCCCATTACCGTATGACTGAACTTGTACGGTACCATCATACCCATTACATGTAACGACTGAACCATTATGGGTACGACCATCATACCCATTACCGTGCACAACTGTCTCGTACAAGCATGGTTGCTATACCGATGACCATCAAACCCATTACCGTAATGGCCTTGCAGAAAAATCTTCCGTCATTGCATTACCGTAATGGCCCTGTTTTTGTCTTAGGTACAAGAAGGTAAAAATCGATTTTTCTAATCCGAATCTAATTGATTCTAAAGTCTATAAATAGGTTCTTAGGGTTCTCTAACTCAGTGTGGTTCATGAAAATACTTATTTGAGAAACCCTAGAGGCTAGAAATTCATCTAAAACCTATTTTCTACATATTAGCCTCTTTTAGGTCAAATCGAGATATCGTATTGAATATCTATATGTCGATTTGATCTACAATTCGCTTGGAGTTTTCTTCTTCGGTTTTCCACGATACTCCTAAGCGAAGGATCACCATACTCATGATGCTTCTCATGAACGGCGTCGTGGATTCGGCGTGAGGCGTCGTGGATTCGGCGCGATTGAAGGCGATTCGTGGATTCGGATCGTTGGCTCGTGGATTCGAGTGGGCGTCGTGGATTCGGCGTGATCAAGGCTTCGTGGATTCGAAGTGGAGGCGTTTCGTGGATTCGGGACGTGGCGTTCGTGGACTCGGACGTGGACAACGCGGCGGCGTGCGCGGAGATTCATAGGAGGTTAAGAGAGGTTAAGTCCGTGGAGTCGGTAATCACCTTGTAATCATTTCTCTTAGTGGATTGTTATTCGCTTGTTGGTCCGTGGGTTTTACTCCGAGTTTGGAGTTTTCCCACGTAAATCTCGGTGTGTTTTTAATTTCCGCATTTACTTTTAACGCATCGATTATTTGTGATTTTTGGCCGGTACACCTATTCACCCCCCTCTAGGTGTTGAATACAATCTAGATAGATCCTTGGGGCTTCCCCGTAACTCACAATTAGGACAAAGACATTTTAATATAGAAGACATTAAATTAGTCCAACAAATAAAATCCTTAGTCGCAAATCTTCCAGACTTAGCTCTCTCTCTCTAGATACTGATTATATAATAATTGAAACTGATGGACGTGCTTTAGGATGGGGAGAAGTACTAAAAGCAAAACCAAATAAATATAGCTCACAAAAAGAAGAAAAATTGTGTGGGTATTTGTAGCATATTGAAAAATTCGACGATAAGATCGGACTTTGGCCAAATTGACTAAAGTACGAAAATGAAATAGTTGGACATGTTCCAATTGCCATTCCAAACTTCTTGGAAAGGTTAGAAGATAATCTAAACGAGTTAAAAGGGTTTTGGCGTTGTTCGGCGCGGAGCAGAGTCGAAACAGCGCGAAAAACAATCTGGGCATTACATGCCGTGCGAGACAGGATTCTTGTCTTTGCGTATAACACAATGAGAGGAAGAGCTCTCGGGTTTGAGAATTTTATGGCCCATGCAGGTACGGCCGGGTGTACGTCCGGTATAGCCGTCACACAGGAAGGAGAGAGCTCTCGGGTTTGATAGTTTTCTGCGGCCCATACAGTGCAGTCGCCCATACGGTATAGATCTTTGCGAAAGCAGGGAAGGCTGCTCTCGGGTTTACGCCCTGTAGCACCCCGTACGGTCTGATTTCCCCATCTGGTATGGGATGGTCAACGACGGTTGTGAAGCTGCGCAAAATAAAAGAAGTTGAGGGGCTTTTTGGCTATTGTTACAACACAATAAGCCTTCCCACACCCCTCTCTCACAGCACACTCACCACTCTCTCATTTCTTTCTTTTGTTCCCTTTCTCTCTCTAGAAAAACCCTAGAGTTGGGAAGAAGAAGGAGAAGGAGTTGGAGAAGGTGGCTTTGGAGCTTGTTGGAGGCTTGTTGGAGGATCTTGGAGCTCTCCTACAACAAGGGCTTGGGTTGAGCTTGCTACAAGAGGTAGGTTCTTGCAAGTTTAAGCTTATGGTTGTGGTTTTCTCTAAGTTTAGAGGTTTTCTAGCTTGTTGCTAGTGTTAGAGGCATGCTAGGGCTATGGACACCATGAAAGCTCCATGAGAGCTCAAGTGCTCTCATGGTGATTTCTTAGGGTTTGTTGTAAACCCCAAATGGATGGTTCTAATGGGTCAAGGATGGTTTTAGAGAGCTTCTAGGTTGATCTAAAGCTATATTTTGCTTGTGAATGAGATCAAAACCCTAGGTTTGACATAGGGCATTGTTGGAGCACCCAAATTTGGGGCTTTTGAACATAGGGGTTCTTGGGTCAAATTGACCTTGTAGAAACCTAATTGGGGGTATTCGCGTGGGACAACTCCGTTTAATTAAACGAAAATCCGATATAGGGGCTACTATGTAAAATGGCACGATTAGGTTCACTTTTAAAGCTGAGGTTTTTACCTAGGCCCGGTAGGTCGTGAAACTTCTTGGGCATCCTCACAAAATTATTTTAAGGTGGGGGGTGAATTCCGGAATCATCGAATTCCCTTCTATGTCTATTTCACCTTTTTGAGCATGTTATATGTATAGTATATTCATGCATGATAGGGTAGAGGTTAATTATGCTATGGTTGAACTTCAATTATTGTTCTAGTATGAGAATGAACTTAGAGATTGTAATGGAACCATAGAGGCATGAGAATTAGAACCCTACTTGTGTGAATATAGGATGGACTTGATCTTAGTCAACAAAGGTGATATTGAACATAGAGACAAGATTGGCATTGAGATAACCTTAGTTAAACATAGTTTAACTTAGTGGCATTATGGCAAGAATGATATACATGATTAGGTAGAAAACCTATCATTGACAATGGCATGGTAACTAGTGGCTATGAATCCTCAATGTGAGGATTAGATCGATACTCTTGACAAGTCTTGGCTTGAGGGAGGTCGCTCCTCCCCAAGCAGTGAGTTCCGGAACAGTCACCTAGGGGATCGTGGCCCGACGGACGGTCCCTCGGGTCTTGTAGGCTTAGAGCCTCCCGTTCGATGAGGGATTTTGGGTCTTGAGTTTGTTGGGGTTAACTATGTTAACCGGCAAGATTGGGTAATGAGCCAAGTAAAGTAAAGTAAAGTAAAGTATGGTATAGAGCATGCATGCAAACATATCTAAATTCGATTATCTATCTATCTGACTCTTTCTTGCAGGCATAGTATTAGCATTTATATAGTTGGTTACTATTTCATTTTCGTTGAAATACTTATGGATAGACCTAGTGGGTAAGTCGGCGGGGTCGGTTGCGAGCCCCTTTGGGAACTCGTTGTAGTTCTCACACCACTAACCCCAGGTTCTAGCACGAGCGGGCGACGGAGGGCCAGGGCAAGGGTTAGCGCCATAGTTAGTGGCCAGGAGTCTTGCATCTAGTCATTTCCTTTTTGTTATACTTGTATCAACTTTATTTTGTTGAACTATAGATGTCAAGTTGTAAACATTCAAGTAATTTTTGGGAGATGACAAATGTAAAAAGAAATGATGTATTGAATGCTAAAAGAATGTAATAGACTAGTTTACTTGTATTTGGTTCAAATGTAATCAAGTTCATGTATGGTTTATATTCTAGCTTAGTGCTTACTCTTTCGCTGTGTTGTTGCTTACCTTCGTGTCAGCCTTGTATAATCGCAAATTCTCTTTGATTTGTTAAATTGTACTTGTTGTTAGAGCCTTGGGCGGGCGGGGAGGCCACTGTCGTTCGGCGTACGTTGACGTGGCCCGAACCGACCAAATAGGCGGGTGGCGGGCGTGACGGATAAAGTGGTATCGAGAGAGTGAACGGAAGTAAGCAAAGGTCTAGGATTGACTTAAGAACCATAGGATTGGAGACCTTAGGGACTTAGGAAACGTTTAACGTGGATTTGGTAAACGAAAGCTAGTGGATTGGGTTGACATTAAGACTTCTCTAGAAGGAATTAGAGATGAATTTAAGTATTTAGTTCTGCTTAAGGAACCTTGTGGGGCGGCCGACCACATGACACCTAGAGTGGGAAATAATTTACTTATTTGCTTTCGCTTAATTGGGTAGTTATTTTGGAACGTGTAAGAGTCACGTGTATTGAGTATTAATGTGTGTGCTACGTTTCAGGACGTGATGGCACCACGGGGACGCCTCCTAAGACGCGATCCTTTGCGGCACCACCTCTGAGGTGCCGAGCGATCGGGATCGGGCGAAATACGCGAGCGCAAGCCCAAGTAGCGGCATTGGCGGGGCTATGAAGCGACGGCGGAGCGACTTAGTAGGCTCCACGACTTGGTGGCCCGGCGAGCGGCGGCGGCGCTGTGCCTCGGGACCGACGCCACTGTTGAGCTGCGGTACCACCTCCGATGGCGCGGCGGTACCGATGACGGTTGTACCACCGCCGATTTCGGGTTCGTCGGCTTCGGATCACGACACCCCGAGGCGGAGCGGGAACGGGCGGTAGCGGTGTTGACGGCTTTCAGCGGTTAAAGCCACCAACCTTCAACGGGGAAGACAAGGACCGTGGATGGTCGAGACGTGGTTGATCGCTATGCAATCCTTGTTCGAGGACTTCTATACCCTCGAGCGGGACAAGGTGCATTTGGCGGCCCATTGCTTTGAGGGTCGGCGCGCCTTTGGTGGAGGCAAGTGAAAGAGGATCGTTCCTTGAACGATACTATCATGGCTTGGGAGACGTTTCGGGAGATGCTATTGATGGAGTATTTTCCCGAAAGCGATAAAAGAAAGATCGAGGAGGACTTCCGCAAGCTAAGACAGGGGAGTCGCACAATGCGTGAGTACGAGAGAGAGTTCACGCATATGATTCATTGCGTGCGAGCTTGGTCCACGGCGACGGGGCCAGGGCAGAAGTTCGGGCGTGGGTTGAGGCGGGATATTTTTAAGACGATTGATTCTTTCCGGTGACGACCTATGGAGAGGTATTGGACAGCGCACTTTGGGTGGAGCGCGGCAATGCTATAGCGCGAGAGGAGCGCGAGGCTTTTGAGAGGGACAAGGACAGGGAGAAGTCCAAGAAGCGGGCATCGAGTGGGTCTGCGGGGCAATCGAGCTCTAAGCGGCCCCCTCGACCTCAGCGGTCACAGTGGCGCGGCAGTCGGAGTCAGACTCAGAGTCAGACCTCCTGCCGTGTGTTATGCTGCGGCGGGAACCACGAGTTGTTACTTGCCCTCAGCGGGAAGGGCGATGCTTTCGGTGTGGCCAGGCGGGCCACATTGGTCGCGAGTGTCCGGGCAGCTCATCTCCTGCACCCTCGGCGGCTTACGTACGGTACACTCACGCGACGGTTGGCGGGGCGCCACCGCTATGTCTGGACGATCATCGGCATCTCGTCGGCGGAGACACCTCGAGCACCTAGTGGGCGGGTTTTGCCACTCGGGTGGAGGAGCGATCGACTCCGGCACCGGTTCTGATGATGTGGTGGCGGGTATTACGATCCAAGGCACTCGAGCTAAAGCATTATTTGATACGGGTGCATCGCATTCATTCATACGTGCATCATTCGCCGTGGTTCATGGGGTAGAGATAGGGCGTCATGATGACCATTGGTGGGTCAACTCTATCGAGCACTCTTTTGCTGTGGATGAGGAGTGCGAAAATTGCCCAGTGCAAATTGGGGATTGGATTATGCCAATCAATCTTCTAGTGGTCGAGCGGTTATCGGGCTTCGACGTGGTCTTAGGGATCAACTGGCTCTCTAAGTACTACGCCGTCATCGGCGTGAGAGGAAGGTTATCACATTTCGTGAAGCTGGACGAGAAGAAATGGTCTACCAAGCGTGAAAGGGCGCACGTTTTGCGGCGACCATATCGTCGGTGAGGGCGCAGAGGATGCTCAAGGGTGGTTGCAAGGCTTCTTTGGCGACCATCGTGGATACCCAAAGGGAGCACCGGAATTGAGTAGCATTCGGGTGGTATGCGAAAATGCCGGATGTGTTTCGGCGGAGTTACGGGATTGCCACGGGAAGTTGAGTTTGTTATTGACTTAGTCCCGGGCGGCGCCAATCTCGAAGGCTCCGTATAGAATGGCACCGGTGGAGCTTAAAGAACTTAAAGCCCAAGCGCAAGACTTGCTCGATAAAGGCTTTGTGCGGCGAGCGTGTCTCCGTGGGGAGCTCACGGTCTTTGTTTGTGAAAAAGAAGGACGGCACACTTCGACTTTGCGTTGACTATCGCGAGTTGAATAAGGTCACAATCAAGAACAAGTACCCGTTGCCGAGGATTGACGATTTATTCGATCAGTTGCAAGGGTCAAGGGTGTATTCGAAGATTGACCTTCAATCGGGGTATCATCAGTTGAAGATACGGCCCAAGGATGTGCACAAAACGGCGTACCGTACGCGGTATGGCCATTATGAGTTCACGGTTATGCCTTTCGGGCTTACTAATGCCCCGGCGGCATTTATGGACTTAATGAATAGAGTCTTCCGTCCGCTATTGGACCGGTGCGTCGTGGTATTCATTGACGACGTATTGGTATATTCCCGGACCGAGGAAGAACACGAGAGCACTTGAGAATCGTGTTGGAGATACTCCGCGAGAGAAGCTTTATGCCAAATTGAAGAAATGTGAGTTTTGGCTACGGAGGTTACTTTCTTGGGTCACGTTATATCGGAGGCGGCGTCTCGTGGACCCAAAGAAAGTTGAGGCAATTGAAGATTGGCCTCGCCGACAAATGCAACGGAAATTCGAAGCTTTTTGGGGCTTGCGGGCTACTACGGCGGTTCGTGGAGGGGTTCGCTAAAATAACAACTCCACTAACGCGCCTTACGCACAAAGGGGTGAAGTATGTTTGGAGCCCGAATGTGAGCGAAGCTTTGAGGAGCTTAAGAAAAGATTGACGACGACTCGGTGCTTGCTTTGCCGACGCCGGGGGAGAGTTATGTCGTGTACAGTGATGCTTCTTACGTTGGTCTTGGGTGCGTTCTGATGCAAAATGGCCGAGTTATCGCTTATGGTTCGCGCCAATTAAAGACATATGAGAAGAACTACCCGATTCACGACTTGGAATTAGCGGCGGTCATCTTCACGCTAAAGCTTTGGAGGCATTACTTGTACGGGGAACATTGTGAGATTTACACGGATCATAAGAGTCTCAAGTATTTGTTCACCCAGAAAGAGTTAAATATGCGACAACGGCGGTGGTTAGAATTGCTTAAAGACTATGATGTTACTATTCTATATCACCCAGGAAAGCAAATGTCGTGGCCGATGCTTTGAGTAGAAAGTCGGCGGAGAATTTGGCGACAGCGATTACACCTCAACTTTGCATTGCACAAGGAGATGCGGCGGTTAGGGCTTGAAGTGGTGGCGCGGGGAGTGGCGGCAACAGTTGCTATGTTGATCGTGCAACCTACCTTGTTGGAGAAGATAAAGGAGTTACAAATTTCCGATCCTTATCTCCAAAAGGTGCGGGGCGAAGTAGAGAACGGTAGTGCCGAAGATTTTGGCATTGGGACCGACGGAACACTACGGTATCGGAACCGTTGGTGTGTGCCCAAGGACGATGATCTTCGGAGGGCGATTATGCAAGAAGCGCACCAATCACCCTATAGCATTCACCCGGGCGGCACCAAGATGTATCAAGACTTGAAACTCCATTATTGGTGGCCGGGTATGAAAAGGGACATTGGAGAGTTTGTGGCACAATGTCTCACGTGCCAACAAGTAAAAGCGGAGCGTCGCTTTCCAGCGGGGAAATTGCAAAGTCTACCAATACCCGCGTGGAAGTGGGAAGACATTGCTATGGACTTTGTGACGGGTTTGCCTAGGTCACAAGGCGGGCACGACGCGATTTGGGTAGTTGTGGACCGGTTGACAAAATCGGCTCACTTTGCCGATCCACACTACTTGGTCGGAGACAAGCTAGCGCAAATATATCTCGACGAGGGTGTGAGGTTACACGGGGTTCCGGTGTCAATTGTATCGGATCGGGACCCGAGGTTCACCTCTCATTTTTGGGAGAGCTTGCAAGATGCTTTGGGTACACGGCTCAATTTTAGCACGGCATTTCATCCTCAAAGTAACGGTCAATCGGAGAGGACTATTCAGATACTTGAGGATATGCTTCGGGCGTGTGTACTCGACTATAAAGGCGGATGGCACGATTTCCTACCAATGGCGGAATTCGCATACAACAATAGCTACCAAGAGAGTATTGCGATGGCGCCATTCGAGGCCCTTTATGGTAAGAAGTGTCGTTCTCCAATTCATTGGAGCGACGTGGGCGAGAGAGCGACTCTTGGCCCCGATGTTGTGCGGGAGGCGGAGGAGAAGGTCCGCCTGGCCCGACAAAGACTCTCGACGGCGCAATCTCGGCAAAAGAGTTATGCGATAAGCGGAGGAAGGATCTAGAGTTTGCGGTTGGAGACCGCGTGTGTTTGAAAGTATCACCTATGCGCGACATAAAATGGTTTGGAGTTCGGGCGAAGCTAAGTCCCCGATATATCGGACCTTTTGAGATATTGGAGCGGATCGGTGCGGTAGCATACAAGTTGGCGTTACCACCGAGACTTGCGGGAGTGCACAATGTGTTTCACGTTTCAAACCTTCGCAAGTATATCCACCATTCGGCTCATGCATTGGAGTATGAACCGGCGGAATTAAACGAGGACATGACCTATGAAGAGTACCGGTTTGTATTCTTGGGAAAGGCGAAAAGAAGCTTAGGAATCGCAAGATTTCCTACGTCAAGGTCCAGTGGAGCAATCATGCGGTGCGTGAAGCCACTTGGGAACTCGAGGACACAATGAGGAAGGAGTACCCTCACTTGTTCGAGTCGACAAGCTAAGGTATGCGTTAAGTTTCGCGGACGAAACTAATTTTAAGGGGTGGAGAATGTAGCATATCGAAAAATTCGACGATAAGATCGGACTTTGGCCAAATTGACTAAAGTACGAAAATGAAATAGTTGGACATGTTCCAATTGCCATTCCAAACTTCTTGGAAAGGTTAGAAGATAATCTAAACGAGTTAAAAGGGTTTTGGCGTTGTTCGGCGCGAAGTAGAGTCGAAACAGCGCGAAAAACACAAGTCTGGGCATTCTGTACCGGTACAGGCAAAGTTGCTGTACCGGTATAGCAACTTTGACCGAGAGGGAAGAGCTCTCGGGTTTGAGAATTTTATGGCCCATACCGGTACAGCCCGGGTGTCTGTACCGGTATAGCCATCACACCCGAGAGGAGAGAGCTCTCGGGTTTGATAGTTTTCTCTGGCCCATACCGGTACAGGTCGCCCCATTGTCGTATAGATCTTTGAAACCGAGGGAAGTTTGCTCTCGGGTTTACTGCTGTAGCACCCCATACCGTCTGATTTCCCCCATCTAGGTATGGGATGGTCGACATGGTTGAGGGGCTTTTTGGCTATTGTTACAACACAATAAGCCTTCCCACACCCTCTCTCACGACACACTCACCACTCTCTCATTTCTTTCTTTTGTTCCCTTTCTCTAGAAAAACCCTAGAGTTGGGAAGAAGAAGGAGAAGGAGTTGGAGAAGGTGGCTTTGGAGCTTGTTGGAGGCTTGTTGGAGGATCTTGGAGCTCTCCTACAACAAGGGCTTGGGTTGAGCTTGCTACAAGAGGTAGGTTCTTGCAAGTTTAAGCTTATGGTTGTGGTTTTCTCTAAGTTTAGAGGTTTTCTAGCTTGTTGCTAGTGTTAGAGGCATGCTAGGGCTATGGACACCATGAAAGCTCCATGAGAGCTCAAGTGCTCTCATGGTGATTTCTTAGGGTTTGTTGTAAACCCCAAATGGATGGTTCTAATGGGTCAAGGATGGTTTTAGGGAGCTTCTAGGTTGATCTAAAGCTATATTTTGCTTGTGAATGAGATCAAAACCCTAGGTTTGACATAGGGCATTGTTGGAGCACCCAAATTTGGGGCTTTTGAACATAGGGGTTCTTGGGTCAAATTGACCTTGTAGAAACCTAATTGGGGGTATTCGACGCGTGGGACAACTCCGTTTAATTAAACGAAAATCCGATATAGGGGCTACTATGTAAAATGGCACGATTAGGTTCACTTTTAAAGCTGAGGTTTTTACCTAGGCCTCGGTAGGTCGTGAAACTTCTTGGGCATCCTCACAAAATTATTTTAAGGTGGGGGGTGCATTCCGGAATCATCGAATTCCCTTCTATGTCTATTTCACCTTTTTGAGCATGTTATATGTATAGTATATTCATGCATGATAGGGTAGAGGTTAATTATGCTATGGTTGAACTTCAATTATTGTTCTAGTATGAGAATGAACTTAGAGATTGTAATGGAACCATAGAGGCATGAGAATTAGAACCCTACTTGTGTGAATATAGGATGGACTTGATCTTAGTCAACAAAGGTGATATTGAACATAGAGACAAGATTGGCATTGAGATAACCTTAGTTAAACATAGTTTAACTTAGTGGCATTATGGCAAGAATGATATACATGATTAGGTAGAAAACCTATCATTGACAATGGCATGGTAACTAGTGGCTATGAATCCTCAATGTGAGGATTAGATCGATACTCTTGACAAGTCTTGGCTTGAGGGAGGTCGCTCCTCCTCAGCGGTGAGTTAGGAACGGTCACCTAGGGGATCGTGGCCCACGGACGGTCCCTCGGGTCTTGTAGGCTTAGTGCCTCCCCGTTCAGTGAGGGATTTTGGGTCTTGAGTTTGTTGGGGTTAACTATGTTAACCGGCAAGATTGGGTAATGAGCCAAGTAAAGTAAAGTAAAGTAAAGTATGGTACAGAGCATGCATGCAAACATATTTAAATTCGATTATCTATCTATCTGACTCTTTCTTGCAGGCATAGTATTAGCATTTATATAGTTGGTTACTATTTCATTTTCGTTGAAATACTTATGCCTGGATAGACCTAGTGGGTAAGTCGGCGGGGTCGGTTGCCGAGCCCACTGGGAACTTCGTTGTAGTTCTCACACCACTAACCCCACAGGTCCTAGCACGAGCGGGGCGGGAGGGCAAGGGGGTTAGCGCCATAGCTAGTGGCGAGTCTTGCATCTAGTCATTTCCTTTTTGTTATACTTGTATCAACTTTATTTTGTTGAACTATAGATGTCAAGTTGTAAACATTCAAGTAATTTTTGGGAGATGACAAATGTAAAAAGAAATGATGTATTGAATGCTAAAAGAATGTAATAGACTAGTTTACTTGTATTTGGTTCAAATGTAATCAAGTTCATGTATGGTTTATATTCTAGCTTAGTGCTTACTCTTCCGCTGTGTTGTTGCTTACCTTCGTGTAAGCCTTATATAATTGCAAATTCTCTTTGATTTGTTAAATTGTACTTGTTGTTAGAGCCTTGGGCGGGCAGGGGAGGCCCTGTCCGTTCGGCGTCTGTTGACGTGGCCCGAACCCCGACCAAATAGGCGGGTGGCGGGGCGTGACAGTATTCAAGCGGAAAGTTTAAAGAAAAAGGCTACATTAGTAGTATAGACTCCGAATTGTTAGCTATAATATATGCACTAGACGCATTCAAATTAAATATAATAAACAAAAGAAAAATAATTGTAAGAATAGATTGTGAAGCTATAATAAAATTCCATAATAAAAAAGATGAAAAGGCTAGTTCTAGAAAACGATGGATAAATTTCCAAGATAGAATATCTTTTTTACACATTAATTTTGAGCATATAAAAGTAAAAGATAATTTTTTCCTTGACCAATTAAGTAGAGGGATTTTAGGTTATGATAATACATTTCAAAATAACATAATGAACTTCTTTCGGATTCTATCGTGGATCCAAATCCATAGCAAGATCACAGCCTAGTAAAGAATTTCTCTCGTTTCGCGACATTTGTCTGGCACACTTTCCAATTTGTCTGGTACACTTTAATTCACACCGAGACGACTTTCTCTCGGTGATTCCGATGGTTGTACCGATACAACCATCAATGTTGTCTTAGGTACACTTTACCCGGACTTGTGTTTTTCGCATTGTTTCGGTCTCATTTCGCACCGAACAACGCTAAAACCCTTCCAACTCGCTTAAACTCTCTTGTAACCCTTCCAACATAGTTGAAAAGCTAATTGGAACTTGTCCAACCATATCTCTCGATACTTTAACCAATTTGGCTAAAGTTCGGTATTCGCTATCGAGGTTTCGATATATTACAGTGATGGAGAGAGCAGGGGTGGAGGGAGAGAGAGACATGGGACCCCCCTGTGTCCTTCTCTCTCTCCCGCGCGCACGGGCGCAGGGAGGCCGCGGGTCGTGGACCTCCCGTGTCCCCCCTCTCTCTCTCTCTCTCGCACGCTCATGCAGGCCCCATGGGACCCCCCGTGTCCCCACCTCTCTCTCTCCCCTGCGCGCACGCGCGGGGGTCGGGGACCCCTCGGGCGACCCGCACCCGCCGGGCGCGGGTCGTGCACACGTGGGGAGAGAGAGAGAGAGAGAGAGAGAGCGCGGGAGCGGCCCGCACCCGCGCGTCGATCTCTCTCTCTCCCCTCTCTCCCTCTCTCTCTCTCTCTCTCTCTCTCTCTCTCTCTCTCTCTCTCTCTCTCTCTCTCTCTCTCTCTCGCTCGCTCACACGCGCTACGCGCGGCACGCACGTTGACCCCCTTTCTCTCTTTCTCTCTTCGTGAGCACCGAGGAGCGGACACGTCGCCACGGAGAACTCTCCATTCAATATATTTATAGATATTTTTGTTTTATTTCATTTTTAATTTCAGTTTTACTTTTCTTTGTTTGTTCTAAATGAATTGGGAATTGTGTTATCCTTTTGAAAAATTGAACATAATCTCTATTTATACTTATTCCACCTAATTGATCTAAAATAAAATTTAATGCTAAAACAAAATCTGTATATATATTTAAAGGTCTTAACCATATTTTAGGTATTATATAATATTCACTATAAGATTCACAAGTATCTATATATACACTATCCTATTAATTAAAAAAATATTATTAAATATAATTGACTAAACTAAAATAAAAAAATAAAGAATAAATTAAAAATTAAAAAATGGGAGGGGATAAAATAAAATGTAAAAGGAAAATAAAAAAGATAAAAAAAAGAAAAATGGAAGTGATAAAAGAAAAAGTGAAAAAAAAAATGGACGGGCATCGTATAAAATATTTAGAATAGTAGAGTATTAGGGCTTGTTTGGTTCAAGGATGGAATTGGAATGGATAATGAAATGGGAATGAATTGGAATGGCAATTGGAATGGCCCACTCCTCCAAGACGTTTGGTTCATTTGTGGATTGAGAATTAGAATGAATTATTTTCATTCCATTGTTTGGTTCATATAAACTAAAAAAATTATAGGATATCATAATACTAATTTAACATTCAAATATAATTTTATATTATTTAAAATTTATGAAAAATATAATACTATTCTCTAATGAATTTTTCCAAAAAAAAAATCAAATTTATTTTTAAAAACTTTTATGCAAAAAAAAAAAAATTATAGAAAAATTAATTAGAGAGCCCTTTTACAAGGGACTCTGTACATTTTTTCCATTTCAGTTCAGAACCCAATGGGCTTTGGGTATTGAATCCCAATTGGGAACCCAATTGGGAATTGCAATTCTAGTGTGTTAATTACAGAAAACCTTTTGGGCTTTGGGTATTGAATCGCAACCCAATGGGCTTCGGGGGGCTTCGGGAATCCAATGGGCTTCGGGAAAGAAATCTCATTCCGGGCTTGGAGATCGAAATCAGTTTGAAGGCTGATGGGCCATTCCCATTCCAGTCCGGAATAGGAATCCCAAACCGATTCTTGTAAACCAAACAAAATTAATCGGATTTGATCAAACCGATTCCGATTCCATATCCAAAATGAATGAACCAAACAAGCCCTTAATTAGAGGGATGCTTAATTTGAAGAAGAGAAGAATAACGAGTCATTTATGTATTGCGTGGTTACGAGGTGCGCCGTAGGCTGCGGCGGTCATGTAGCCGGTGGCGGCGAAGGGCTGGGGCGTTGAAGATGACTAGAGGGGAAGAGGAGATGGCTTCGCGGAGGTTCGAGAGCCCACTTTGAGGCGTAATTCTTTGCCTCACTCTCGTCGATCGCCACCATCGACCTCTTCGCCTTCGCACACTCTCCCTGTAACCATATCCCCGTCTCACTCTTTCTATTTCTCTATTATTATCTGTTCTTTCCCCTCTCTTTCTCTCTCTCTCTATATATCTTCTGTACCCGTTTGCTCCTCGACGTTTTTGGAGACTAATATTCGGGGGGAAACTTCTCGAGAGGCCACAGGTGGTAAGCGTAGAATGAAAGTTGAACCTTGCTACAGGACACCCCTTTACCACGAGAAAATAATAATATTAATAATATATCTTGATAAATTTAGCTTGAAATGTGAATCAACTAGGATTCGAACTTGAGACCTCAGAAACCAACTACCAAGTCTTTGCCACTTGCTCTAAGGACAGTTGGAATAATCTTCTTATAATTATGTGAGTATCATGTTGACAATTTTAAGTTAAATATCGTGATTGAATCAGTGTATTCAAATTCACATCTTAGTCCGTTTTTTTAACTTATGGATCATAAAAAAAAATATATAAAAAGAAAGACGGTGATTCAATTACCGTGTTTCTACAGTGTGATTGAATCAATGTTCAACTTAAAAATGCCACCTAGACCCTCGTGTGGTAAAGAGTGAACTATTTATGTAAATATAAATATGTTATGACCATTTAAACAAAAAATTGAAGCCGTTAAATACAAAAAAAAGAAGAAGAAGAAATTCACTATCTTACTTGACACTTCAATATAAAATTATCATATATAGTTCTTGATTCTCACACTCTACAATTCTATATGGCATAATAATAATACTAGTGTAGTAACTCGCACGATGCGGTGGATAAATAATAGAAGAAAAAACAAAAAATATTGAAGAGGAAGAGAAAAGAAGTTTGGAAAATAAAAATTCAACTGTGTTTTATTTTTTGGGTAGGAAAATATATAAATTGAGCTAATCAATATGACCATTGAAAATTGATAAGTCGACTCACCATTCAAAGAAACAACCTACAAAAGTCGTAAGATGGAGATGATAATGTTGTGATGATAACGACGATGACGATGAAAATCTCATAGAAGTTTGCAGGATTTTGTACCCTTTTAGGTATGGGATGGTTAGAAGTTGCAGGTCATCAATTATGAAATCATAACTAACCTCTAAATCAATCAAAATAATACACAAAAATCAAATCCTTCATTTATACAACCATCGTATCAAAAATAATAGAAATAAATTAATTCTAAATGGATACGCAGTAAGAATTCGAGATTAAAATAAAAAAAAAATTAGGTTTAGGATTTTCGTTTTCCAAACCAATCCCTCGATCCATCCATTATCACTGTCCAATTAGCTTCCTCTATTGAAAAAAAACCTTTCGATTACCTTTTTTTTTCATAAATCCAAAGAGATTGACATAGATAAAAACCCTAAAAACACTCTATTGATCCATTGGGGGGGCGGATTGGCACGAATTAGGGCTTGAAGGGTTCCCTTGCTCTTCCCCAATTTCTAAATTTGAAATAGTAACTATTTATCTTCTAATCTTTTAAATTTTCATGTTAGGAATTATTTGAAGGAGAAGAAAGGACTAATATTGAAGAGAAACAATTCAGGAACGTATAAATTAAAAGCACATTGATTAATCATTGAATAAAGAGGAGGGGAAGGGGTAAAGCCATGAGTAAAGATCAATTAAAAAAAAGGTTAGTGATGGTGGAGGAAAACTTGCCACTTGGTAAAATTATTGGAAATTCATACGAGTAATAGATATAATTAATTTAAGTATATCTAATATAATGGATTTATTTGGTCCTATTTAAAATTATAATAAAATGTTTTTGAAAAAAAATTATATCTTCGGAGAAAATATGATTTTACGAATTTTGATGTTTGATTGGTAGGAAAAAAAATAGTTTTTGGTTCTACTCATTTGATTTGTATGAAAAATAAAGGAAAAACTATTTTATTTTTTTTTTTTTGTTGTTTAAAAATGTATACATTCTATATGAGTTTACCTATTATTATCAATAGTATATAAATAGTAGGGGCAATTGCTTATATACCACTAAAAAGTTTCCGACTTTTCGATTTACCCCTCTTAGAAGGCTAATATTGAAAATACCATTTCTACGTTCCAATCTATTTCTAATATATCCCTAGAGTTAAAATCTATTAATTAACTATGTTATCTCTGTAAAATTACTATTTTGTCCTTTCAAATATACCCCCCCCACCATTACTACCTTTCTTATTTTTCCTTAAAGTCAGGGACACAAAAAAAATTTTGACTTTCGGTCTTTTCCAATATACCCCTCTACCGTGACGCCCTAACCTCCCGGGGAGTCACCCGTCCTAGGACTACTCCGTCTAGCACGCTTAACTCTCTTAACCTCTTGGGCCTTGCCACCACCCAAAATGCTTAAGCCGGGTTAAGAGTTTAGCCCTATTATATCTCATATATAGGACTATATGGGGTCTCACAATCTCCCCTCCTTTAAGCCCTGATGTCCTCGTCAGGCTCAGACTCACAAGTACCAGGCGATGTGAGACTCGTCTCGCTAGCCCGTCATCCAGGACCACAGCTCGGCGAGACTCGTCTCACACTTCCGGTGGTAATTGTCTACGATACCATACGCGACGCCCCAACTTCCTAGGGGGTCACCCGTCCTAGGACTACTCCGTCTAGCACGATTAACTCTCTTAACCTCTTGGGCCTTGCCACCACCCAAAATGCAGAAGCCGGGTTAAGAGTTTAGCCCTATTATATCTCATATATAGGACTATATGGGGTCTCACAATCTCCCCTCCATTAAGCCCTGATGTCCTCGTCAGGCCCAGAATCACAAGTACCAGGCGATCTGAGACTCGCCTCGCTAGCCGTCGTCAGGACCACAGCTCGGTGAGACTCGTCTCGCCTTAGGTGGTAATTGTCTGCGATACCATCGCGACGCCCCGACTTCCTGGGGGTCACCCGTCCTAGGACTACTCCCGTCCTAGCACGCTTAACTCTCTTGACCTCTTGGGCCTTGCCACCACCCAAAATGCTTAAGCCGGGTTAAGAGTTTAGCCCTATTATATCTCATATATAGGACTATATGGGGTCTCACAATAATTGTGAGACCCCAGTTAGTCCTATATATAAGATATAATAGGGCTAAAACTCTTAACCCGGCTTAAGTATTTTGGGTGGTGGTAAGACCCAAGAGGTTAAGAGTTGGCGTGCTAAGGCGAGAGTCCTAGGATGGGTGACCCGAGAGGCGTCACGAATGTATCAGCCAATTACGGCCGGAAGTGTGAGATGAGTCTAGCCGAGGAGGAGGTGAGCGAGGCGAGTCTCGTCGGCGTCGCAATCCATACAATTACAAGAGGTTCCAAAAAGGAACGGATATCACAATCAGTTGCATAAGGAAGTATCATAAACATAAATGCAGCTACTTGCTATTACAACATTCACCTCAGATTAGAATTTTACATTAACTTTAAACTTTAAACTTCCTAATACAATCTAGTTATTACAACTTTATTACAACATATTCTTTTCACTCTCAAACCCTAGTTAGCCGGCGGGTACTTCTATCTCTGGTCTCCTGGTAGGGCGCTATCTACTGAGCTACGCCCTTGCCTCGCGCTGCCACTGCTGCGCCGCTCACGTGTGTACCTGTACCCCCAAAACCACAACACGGGGGTGAGAACTATTGTCCATAGTTCTCGTGGGTACGGTCACCCAAGAGAACAGCTCGACCAATAGGTCCAAGGAGGCACTGCAGATATGTTAGTCCAAAAACATATATAGATATATAACTTGCAACTAACATAAAAACCTGCCTCACAATATGCAGTATGCAAAATTACTCTTTAGCTCTTAGCTTTTCTTTACTTTATTGCTATTCTTTACTTTAGCCATTCCATTCACACTTAGCTATTTACCATCTTAGCTATTACTAGCACTATTCATTAGCTATTTACAACTTTAGCTAGTCTTTACGTTCTTTACCTTTTGGCACTTATGCTACTTAGCAATTTATTTCTAAGGTCACTCTACCTCAGCTCACTAAGCCACCCGACTCGGTCTTGAGTCAATCCATTGCGGATAATCCGCCCGCTGTCTAGCAGGGTGTTGGACGTCTCGCAACTACCCAGTGTATCCAACGACTGTCGCCTCTCGTGACTCGGCCTCGCGCGGCGAAATCGTCGCACACGCGGAACCCGGTTGTCACTTGACATAACCATTCTGGTGGCGATCGCGGCGGACTTACCCAGCGAGGACCCAAGTCATGACTTAACCATCTGGCGGCGAACTAATCGCACCTCACCCAACAATGGTTTGAGTCACTCCTCCGCCTCCTGGTGCGGCCGTATCGTACTTACCCAGCAATGGTGCCCCAAACACAGGGTGTCAACTCATGGCGATCTGATCCTCACCCGGCTTAACCGGTATCGAACACATTCGGCTCACCCACCCGGCGGCGAAATCGTCGCACAACGCCACGACGGTGGTTTAGCCACAGACGGCGAAATCGTCGCACACGCCCGACACCAACTTAGGTGTCCAAATCTCGGGATTCCACGAATCCGTTCCACTTAACTTGAGGGTTAGCTAGGCCCTCAAGAGACGACCCTCTAGGTCCATTGTCTTTACCTCCTAGGTCCACTTGACACTAGGGCTCATTTCCTGTCACATAACCTAGGTTACCTAACTCTAGGTTCAATGTCATTCCAGCTCGACCTATGTTTACTAACACTAGGTCCATTAACATCCTTGTCCAACCTATGTCCTTGACACTAGGTACAACGTCATTCACCTAGATCCATATGACTCTAGGTTTACTATAACCTATGTTCATTACACTAGGTTAATCCCCACACTCCTAGGTCCATTGACTCTAGGTTTACTACAACTTATGTTCTTTACACTAAGTTGGATGCCACTCGATCTATATGTGTATTAGTCCATGACTCGCACTTTTCATTTAGCATTCTTATACTTTGCTCTCTTACGTCTATCAGTTCATTTACATGCATGTTTCTATTATGCTAAGCCTATGTTCTCGCAACATTCTTTACTTAGCATTCTTTGCCTCATTATTTACCTCATGCTTATTCATTTCCTAGCATTCTATATTTTACACTAGGTTCTTTAGCATGCATCTCTACTTATGCATTTTATACTATGTCCTTTAACATGCAATTTCTATACATGGATCACATGCAACATATGTCAATTATATGCATCAACTTGAAACCTTTACTCTTAGACATATTTAGGCGACCTAGTCGCTTCGGTAAACACAACCCACCTTATTATGCTCTCCGATTGCTCGTCGACACTCGCAATCGGCCGCCCGTGGCACTCTTGACCCGGTTTGGCTCGAACTCTTGCACGACCACCCGAACGATCTCCGAATCCCAATCGGAGACCTTGTGCCGTTGCCCCACGCCTTCAAGTTGCCCCGCTCCGTTTTCATGAATTTTGGGCTCCTATCTGGACATCCGGTTTAAATATATTAAATAATTAATATTTTTGTACTTGCTCGTCAGATCACCGAACCGAGCGCGCCAACGCGTTCGTTGCACCCCCAATTAGGTTTCTATGGGGTCAAATGAGATCAAACTCATCTATTTCTAAAAACCCCTTTTTAACCTTAGGTTTTGCACTTTTGCAAATCCCACCGATTTGATCCCTAGAACAAGCAATAGAGAGCTTGTCTAACCTCTAGGTACTCATCTAAGAGCATTAGAGCCATCCATAGGGTGCTTAAAGCAAACCCTAGAAATCCACCATTAGAGCACCTTGAAGAACACATGATTTTCATGAGTTTCCAAGTCTCTACTAGGTTCTAAAGCTTGCAAGAAGATCAAAACTCTATATCTAGGGTTTAGAAACCCATTATCTAAGGATCTACCATGAGAGGGAGAGAGAGCTTACCTCTCAAAAGTTTGCTCTTGCACAAAGGAGAAGAAGAGGATGGCCATCATCATCATCTTCTTCTTCTTCATCTTCTTCTTTTTCTTCTTCTTCTCTCTTTTCTTTCTTTCTTTCTTCCCCCTTCTCTTCTTCTCCTTGCTGTCGAACAGAGAGAGAGGGACACGAGAGAGGGAGAGAGAGGGAGGTTGCTGTGAAGGGGGAAGGGTTTTGGGTTATATTTTGTTGCAACAATAGCAACTAAACCCTCCAAACATTTTATTTCGGCCCAAAATCGCCGCTGCATCCATTCGTACGTAAGACAACGGGTTTCAGACGTATGGGATGCTCCAGAGGCAAACCCGAGAGCCGCCTCTAAGCCAGAGCATTTGTACCGTACAGCTTTGTCTTGTACCGTATAAACACCAAAATTCCACAAACCCGAGAGCTCTTCTCCTCTATAAAGTTGCTATACCAGACAACAACTTTGCTTGTACAGACAGTCGCCTGCATTTGTGCTTTTCATGTCGTTTCGACTCTAATTCGGGCCGAACAACGCCAAAACCTTTCTAACTCTTTTAGATCATCTTTTAACCCTTCCAAGAATCTTGGAATGGTTATTGGAACTTGTCCAATTACTCGTTCGCGCACTTTAGCCGATTTGGTTAAAGTTCGGGTTGCTACACATCGCCTAGTACTTGTGAGTCTGAGCCTGACGAGGACGTCAGGGCTTAAAGGAGGGGAGATTGTGAGACCCCAGTTAGTCCTATATATAAGATATAATAGGGCTAAAACTCTTAACCCAGCTTAAGCATTTTGGGTGGTGGCAAGACCCAAGAGGTTAAGAGAGTTAAGCGTGCTAGGACGGGAGTAGTCCTAGGATGGGTGACCCCCTGGGAAGTTGGGGCGTCACACTACCGTCACTAACATTTCTTATTTGCCCTTAAGTTAAGGACAAAATTGACATTTTAATTTTTTTTAGGGCTTGAAGGGTTCCCTTGCTCTTCCCCAATTTCTAAATTTGAAATAGTAACTATTTATCTTCTAATCTTTTAAATTTTCATGTTAGGAATTATTTGAAGGAGAAGAAAGGACTAATATTGAAGAGAAACAATTCAGGAACGTATAAATTAAAAGCACATTGATTAATCATTGAATAAAGAGGAGGGGAAGGGGTAAAGCCATGAGTAAAGATCAATTAAAAAAAAGGTTAGTGATGGTGGAGGAAAACTTGCCACTTGGTAAAATTATTGGAAATTCAAACAGAGTAATAGATATAATTAATTTAAGTATATCTAATATAATGGATTTATTTGGTCCTATTTAAAATTATAATAAAATGTTTTTGAAAAAAATTATATCTTCGGAGAAAATATGATTTTACGAATTTTGATGTTTGATTGGTAGGAAAAAATAGTTTTTGGTTCTACTCATTTGTTTTATATGAAAAATAAAGGAAAAACTATTTTATTTTTTCCGTTTTTTTGTTGTTTAAAAATGTATACATTCTATATGAGTTTACCTATTATTATCAATAGTATATAAATAGTAGGGGCAATTGCTTATAGACCCCTGAAAAGTTTCCGACTTTTCGATTTACCCCGCTTAGAAGGCTAATATTGAAAATACCATTTCTACGTTCCAATCTATTTCTAATATATCCCTAGAGTTAAAATCTATTAATTAACTATGTTATCTCTGTAAAATTACTATTTTGTCCTTTCAAATATACTCCTCCACCATTACTATCTTTCTTATTTTTCCTTAAAGTCAGGGACACAAAAAAAATTTTGACTTTCGGTCTTTTCCAATATACCCCTCTACCGTCACTAACATTTCTTATTTGCCCTTAAGTTAAGGACAAAATTGACATTTTAATTTTTTTTAACTGTGGTAAATATTTAACTCACGTTTAACCCAAGTTAACTTAACAAGAGATAACTGCGGGGGTATTTTGCAACAATGGTGGAACATATAAGGAGTATTTTAGAAAGAAAAAAAAAGTAGGATAAATCAGATATTTTCAAACGTACGAGGGTTATATAGGCAATTATTACTAAATAGTATTTACTATCAAATTTTCTACCTTTGAATTGTTATTATTGCACCAAGCCCCACAAAATTTTAAGTATCCAAGGGTTAAAAAAATTGATAGTAAACATGTGTTGTTTGCATTGCCCTTTTTTAATCGCCTCAGCCGCCTTGATTTTGATCAGGAAGGAGGTATTTCCTATTTTTAGATTCCTTCTCTTTTGCATTTTCTTTTCTTAATTTACCCTGATTTAATATACTTCGCTTTAACCGGCACTTCCAAGGATAAGGAGACTATGGTCGAGTCTCCAAAAATATGAGGCCTCAAGTGAAGGCTCTGATAAGGAAACAGCTACTTCTCCCTGCTGCATGGTGGTACACTCCAACTCTTTTCTTTTCTTCCCCGACACATTTTTATTATTTCGGCTCAATTCTTTTACTCTTTTTTGTCACTTCATATTTTTGATCCCCAGGTTCAATGTCATGCCCGGGGCTTAAAACAGTCCTTTTTACAAATCAAAGTAGCAAAAAATATATATTTTTTTGAAATCGCCCTGCTCACATGACGTACAGACCCGCCACAAATATAAAGTTTCTCTGTCCACACGGATGGAGTCTCCTTTGTATTTGCACGGCGTATACTATAACAACATCAATAGGATGACAACTTACAACCTACATTCACCAATCCATAAATAATCAATGCAATGTATTTTTGTACAACTAATGTAACGAACCGAACTTTAACCAAATTGGCTAAAGTGCGCGAACGAATAATTGGACAAGTTCCAATTACCATTCCAAATATCTTGGAAGGGTTAAAAGAGGGTTTAGAAGAGTTAAAAAGGTTTTGGCGTTGTTCGCGAATTAGAGTCGAAATGACGTGGAAAGCACAAGTCTAGAGCAACTGTGCCGGTACAAGCATGGTTGCTGTACCGGTATAGCAACTTTTACCGAGAGAAGGGAGCTGTAAGATACCGAACTTCAGAAATCATGAAGTTGCGGTAGAAGGTAATATATCGGATTCTTAAATTAAAAATAAATATAAATAAAAATAGTGTGAGATACTATTTTTATTGGGTTTATAGAAGTAAAATGTAAGCCTGGATTGACCCGTGCTGAAATCGAACCTGAAACAGAAGATCTAGAATTTTCTGTGAGTGAACGGGCAGATAAATTAGCAAAAAATGCACAGTGTCAGAAAATTACGAAAACTGGAGGGTATGTCAGGATTGTTTTCATGATGCTAGATTTAAAGTTTCATGCCAATCGGACACCCGGAAGATGAGAAATAAAATCCGAATGCTATCTGATAGCGATTACAGTTCGGTAGAGATCGTAGTGACCAAATGGGGTCGAAACTGAGAGATTTAAATTTCTTCTATTGAGTTATGTAAAAACGAACATAACTGTCAAATTTGAGCTCAATCAGACATTCCGAAGGACAGATAAAAATATCGAAGCTTCAGCTGAAAGTTGAAGTGAATAGTGTGAATAGTGTTTTGGTGTTACTTAATTAAGAAGCAACCAGCTGCTTCTTCTCCTTCACAGCACACCAAGCATCACACGCATGGTGAGGGGGAGAAAGAAAAGCCTCTCTTTCTCTCTCTAAATATCTCTCTCATCTCTCAATATTTCTCGCCCAAATTCGCGGTGTTGGCGGAGAACGATCCTGCGAACGCGTTGGAGGCGACGGATCGAGCTCTCGTGCGCCCGTTTGTGCGGCGTATTTTCGACTCGGCGTTCACAATGGTGGTAAGTGTTTAGGGTTTGGTTTATATGCTCTAAAAATGGATTTAGAGGAATCCTAGCATGCTAATTAGAGCTTTATTGCCTAAATCATAGGTTAATTTAATGATTTTTGCAATAGTAAACCTACAGGGTTTAGAAATGCAATTTTCGCTGTTAGATGGGTTTGATCTAAATTGAACCTGTGTAAACCTAATTGCTAGGTAACGAAACGCGTTGGCGAAGTCGGTTCGGCAATTCGACGAGTGGTTGTGAAGATATTGACGATTGAAGCCGTTAACGTAAAAATAGTCGCAGCTTGCGGCGAAAGCTTCCAAAAATCGTGAAAATGGAATCGGGGCTCGTGGGAACAAACCGAAGACCTTTAATTTACGGATCGTGGAGCGGAGGTCGGTCGGTGGTCGCGCGTGAGATTAGGTCGAGCCGTGCGGCGTGCGTCGCGGGAGGCCGATTGCAAGTGACGACGAGCAATCGGAACGCGATAAAAGGTGGGGGGTGCCATTCCGAAGCCGTCGGGCTACCTTTTATGTCTAAGTACATTTTTGGTCATATTGCATAAGTATATATATACATATGTATAGTTTCATGCATAGTAGGGTTGGTATAGTGAAATGGCTACTCTAGTATGCTTCCTTATCGTGTAGAACTACGGGGGGTTGCATTAGGACATAGGGAGCATGCTTGCATCCTCCTTTATCGTGCAGCAGCGTAGGTTTGCATTTGGACATAGGAAGCATAGGCATGAGTATATGACATTGAACCCTAAAGACGATTTAATTATGCATGATTATCAACTAGAGATATATGAACCAAGTATAGAGCTTGATAATTGACAATATGACATTATGACATTATGACATTGTGACTTAGTGTAAAGAACACTAGAGCTATATGAACCAAGTATAGAACTTGATGAATGACAACGTAACATAGTGTAGTGACACTAGTGACATGAGTACCAAGTAGATAACTTGATGAATGACATGTGCAATGACATAGTGTAAAGAACACTAGAGATATGTGAACCAAGTAGACAACTTGATGATAAATGACATAGAGACATAGTGCTACAAAACACTTATGATTCCCCTGTGTGGATGCCCTCCAAAGTGGAGGAGATGATTATTAATTCCCCTGTGTTGGATGCCCTCCAAAGTGGAGGAGAGGATCATGCTCACACAGTCTGCTCAGCGCTCGTGGTGGTCGCTCCACACGAGTAGTGCGAGAGTCCGGAGGTCTTGGCACGTGATTCGATAGGGATAGCCTATGTGGGGTCCCGAGGGATAGCCTATGTGGGGTCCCGCAGACAACCCATTGGGTTGAATGTGTTGAGTCGTGGGCGTGCCTACGGGCTAGCCATGGATTGGGTAATAACATAAGAACATAAAAGTATTTCATACATACTTGATTGGGACATAGTAGCATGATAGATATTTCATAATTATATCATGATCTTGTTGTTTCAGGCATAGCAGTAGTTGCATTAATTATATCATGCTTTACCTACAGCAGTTACAGCTTTAAATTATCTATCTATCTATCTATCTATCTATCTATCTATCTGCTTTTGCCTGCTTAGACCTAGTGGGGAGATCGGTGGGGTCGGTGGCCGAGCCCACTGGGAACTAAGGAAGTTAGTTCTCACCCCACTCAATTACAGGTTCCAGCACGCAGGCGGGCGGTGAGGATCGCGGTAAGGGTGTCGCGCCCTAGTTGGTAGCAGCCACCCACTTGCATTAGAGCCACCCATGGTATCATTTTGGGAACATAATTGTATAAAGAAATGATGTAACCTACATTTTGGGAGATGAATATGTATTTATATTTCGAGGTTAAAGAATGTAAGAAAATGGTTGAATGGTTGTAATAGATAGACTTATTTCTCTTTATGTTACTTGTATATATATACTTGTATCTTGCTCTTATTGTTGTTTGCACCTTTAGGTGCATCGTCTCGTCATGTATGTAATACAATTCTTTTTCCTGGGCAATTCTTTGTACATGACTTGTTGTCGAGCCTTGGGCGGACAGGGGAGGTGCTGTCCGTTCGGCGCCTGATCGGCGTCCCCGAACCGAACCAAATTGGTAGCGGTCTCGGGGCGTGACAGGAGCTCTCGGGTTTGGGGTCTTTAGGGCTTGTACCGGTACAGACCCGATTTTGTACCGGTACAAATGCTACAAAACCGAGAGGAAGCTCTCGGGTTTGCCTCCGGAGCAATTTATACCGGTACAGAATGGCCTTGTACCGGTACAGAGTGGCCCTGACAGTAGTTTGGACTGCTTCGAAAATAAAGAGTTTGGTGGGCCTAAATGCAATTGTTACAACACTATAGGCTCCCCAACACCCCTCTCCTCACAGCCACTTCACTTCCAACACCTATCCCTCACATTTCTCTCTCTCTCTCTCTAGAAAACATTTCCTAGAGCTTGGAGGAGTTGGAGAAGGAGCTTGGAGGAGGTGATCTTGGTGGCTTTGGAGCTTGGAGAAGACCTAGAAGCTCTCCTACAAGGTGGACCTTGGGAAAGCTTTGAGCAAAGGTAAGTTTTCATGAAACCTAAGATAGGGTTTGGGTTTTATTCCTAGAAAGTAAGGTTTTGGAGCTTCTCCTTGAAATAGAGAACTAGTAGAGGCTTGAGCTCCATGAAAATCCATGGAAGCTCAAGGTGCTCTCATGGTGGATCTCTAGGGTATCAATGCATGCCCTAGAAATGAGTTTAAATGGTCTTAGATGAGTTCCTAGAAGATCCACAAGCTCTCTTTTGCTTGTTTAAGAGATCAAAACCTAGGGTTTCACATAGGGCTTGGTAGAGCACCCAAATTTGGGGCTTTTGACTATAGAGGTTCTAAGGTCAAATTGACCTTGTAGAAACCTAATTGGGAGTATCCCCGACGCGTGGGACAACTCCGTTTAATTAAACGAAAAGCCTATCTATGGGTTACTATGTAAATTGGTCTGATTTGGTCGATTTTTAACGTAATCGAGTAGGCACCGGTTGGTCGCGAAACTTGTTGGGCGACTCCACAAAAATATTTTAAGGTGGGTGGTACATTCCAAAGACATCGAACTTCTCTTTATGTCTAAGTGTCATGTTTGAACATACTATATACATTGAGCATAATGCATAGTAGGGTTAATTGTGAGTTTCTTACTTTTGTGAGTTCAAATGTATGAGAATGATTGTATAATATTATATTGGTAAAGAACAAAGAACCCTATGTATGCATGACAAAGAACCTAGTGAACCTAGTGAACTATTATGACATTGGACATGTGCTTAGAGAACAAGTGTGGCAATGATGAGTCTAGAATACTTACACAACTGTGTGGCATCAAGAACAAGAACATGAACAAGTAGATTACTTGACATTAGTACAATTGAGAGATTGACATTATGACAACAATCTTAGAGTTAAGAGTCATATGAACTTAAGTCTCCTTGAAGTCAAGGATGGATTGTGAATTGGAATCCTTAAAGTTAAGGATTGATCGTACTCACCATGTTAGTCCTTGCTCGAGGCGCGGTAGCTCCCCTCGTGCGATGTGCTCCGGAGTTGTCATCACCGGGTCGTAGTGTTTTCTCTCCCTGCAGGACGGTCCCGTCGGGTCGTAGTGTTTTCTCTCCCGACAATAGGAATTTGGTTTGGTTGAGTCGAGTTGAGGGCGAACCCCCGAGTTAGCCAAGAGATTGGGTATTGAACTATGATCTTGCATGAGTTTTACCTTGAGCATCTTACTGTTTACTTTCAAGCGTATTAGCTGCATTCGATAGTTGGTTATTATCTTACCTTTCTTTCTATTACGCTTGAATTAGACCTAATGGGAAAGTCGGCGTGGTTGGTTGCCGAACCCACTGGGAACTTTGTTGTAGTTCTCACCCCACTATTTCCACAGAGCCGGGACCGAGTGAGCCGGCGGAGGATCGCGGTAAGGGCATCGCGCCCTAGGTAGAGACCGCCCGAGTTACTTTTTTTTGCTATAGTCGCATTTCCCTTTATATCATCTTTTGTATTTGATGATTATAGTTGTTTACTTTAATCGTAACCAAGTTTTATTTTGAGGTAAATGTGATGTAAGAAAGAAATGATGCAATGAATGTAAAGACTTTAAAGAATTCAGGTTGTAAGAATTATGCATGTATGTGATTGCAATTAATCATAGTACTTGTATGTTTTAGTTTAACATTTCACTTTGGCTATGGCTTGCCCTCGTGCAAGATGTTATGTATGCTTCCGCATGTGTAAAAATTTTATACTCTATCTGTACTTGTTGAGCCTGGGGCGGACAGGGGAAGCTCTGTCCGTTCGGCGTCTGTTTGACGCGCTCGAACCGGCCAAATGGATCGGGCTCGGGGCGTGACAACTAACATTCCTTAGAAATTATGTATGTCTCTAAACACTCCTATGACGCTGGATGATGCAATACACAATACAACAATCATCTTATTTAAAAATGCCCCTCCACCCGAAAGCTTTGTTTTCTTTTAAACTCTAATTGTTCATCCATAAAAACCATTCAAAACTCTTTTAAAACTGTTTTCCACACAAAAACTCAATCTTTGAAAACCGTCTACCTCAAGGGGTAGAAAACCACAAGGCGTGAATCCATAAATCCACATGTTGAAAATTCATAAAACTCCGATTGCATACATAATAGAAAACACCAACTCATAATTTCACGATTATTCAAACAATAACAATGATCATATAACTGAACTATTTTATTATTTAAACTACTAAATACGGAAAGAAAAATAATAAGGGTGACGACCGCTAATGCAGCCTAGCTAGGACATCCTCCCGTCGCACCAAGAACCAACTCCTCACCCGTGCCACCTAGGAAAATTGTAAGGACTGAGATTTTAACAGTGCAACTAAACTCTTATTTGACGATGTTCCTGTGTGTAATTTAATTACATAAGCACTCGTCAAGTTTCAGGAGAAAATGAGCTAAAATGGAGAAGATACGCGATTATTAGTTTTCACTTAAGTGAATAGTAACTCCAGTTTTCCGGAGAAGCCACGGAGTAGAGTTGGCTTTCGGCGCGTATCGGACTCCGTTCATAGTGATCCAATAGCTCGTTTCGACCGGTTCAGCTATTCTGGAACCAATGGCACTGACGAATTTCAGATCTAATGCACGGTTTTCGAGAAAAAAGAGTTTAATCGAAAAGTGGGTTTCCGCTCTTTGCTATTCTTGCATTGTGAAACCCCTCGTGCTCCGTGCTAGTGACCTAGAGTTGGGTGAAGGATGTTTGGGGTTCCTACTAGTGGTAGGGAAGCCGATTTCATATGCAAAATAAAGGTTTCGCGGATTTACACATTGGTATATGTGTGACATATGGCTTAGTTGGAGAGCGGGCAGGTTTCGTCGCAAATCGACGACCAAACTTGATGAAGTGAAATTGCAGTTTCGATGACCACGCCGTGCTGAACGCGTTGGCGCAGTCGGATCAAAAATCCGACG
Organism: Aechmea fasciata; assembly: GCA_025177825.1. Classification (NCBI taxonomy): domain Eukaryota; kingdom Viridiplantae; phylum Streptophyta; class Magnoliopsida; order Poales; family Bromeliaceae; genus Aechmea; species Aechmea fasciata. Next base: position 13,764,534 of record CM045928.1, on the reverse strand, counting down.
GACGGATCTCCGATAATTACAAGTTAACGCTAAAAGGTCGAATGTGGCAATTCGGAAACCTTGCAAGAGTCTTAATATTTTATGTACCGAATCGCGTGATATTGAACATGAGGGTATGTTTACGCATATTACACATGTTGGCAGGGGCTTAGTTGAAATTACGGAACTGGGAAGGGGTTTCTACAAGAGTAAACTATGTATAAATAGTGTTCTAGGGTTCAACTATGGAACCCTAACCCTAATACGCCTTCCCACGACCTAGTCCACCCACTCAGCTCCTGCCTACCCCCGCCCGTGCTCATGCTCCGCCGCGGCGATCACCCTTCGGCCCCCGGAAAAGGCACCCCGGCCTCCTCGCTTCTTTTCGGCTCCAACTTGTCTCCTCTCTCGTTGTTGTGCTCGGGAAGCATCGAGCCCGAGCTCCATCATCCCCGAGCCGAGACCCATCTCGTCTCCCCGCCGCCGCAGCCCGCTCCCCGCGCCGTCGCAGCTCGCCGCCGGGTTCCGCAGCCCGCCCTGCACCCGAGTCCGCCGAGGTCCGTGCAACCTCTTCACCGCGCCGCCGCCGCTCGGGGACCGCCCATGCGGCCTCCTTCCGACCTCCAAGAACCTTCCTCCGCCGTCCCTCGAGCGCCGCGCCGCCGCCGTGGCCGCAGCCTTCTAGAACCCGAGCCCTAGCCGGTGCGGCTCGGGTTGATCCGCCGCCGCCGCCGCTCCAGCCCATCCCCCGAGGTGAGCCTTGTACTTTTCACCTCCCCCGCACTCATCCCTGGCCACCGTGCGCGCCGCCGTGCCGCCGGAAGCCGGCCGGAGCATGCTTGCTCCGGCCAAGCCCGAAATAGGGCTTAGTTGGGTGAGTTTGTTGTTCGATCTTCCCGAGGCCTCCCGATCAATACGAAAGGGAGTACGATGATCGTGACTCATCGCCGATCATCATGCTCACCTTGGTTTCGTCGGGAAGGCCCCGATCCGTTGTTTTGGCGGTGCGAACCCTGGAGCATTTTTGGTCATTGTCGCGAGTTTACGCGCGCTTTTTCAGCGATCCGAGGCTATCCCTATAAGGTACCGGACTTTTGAAGTTATGAAGTTACGGTGGGATGTAATATGCCGAAATTTAATAAAAAAGTTAAGTGTAAAAAAAAATAGTGAGAGATTCAATTTTTAATGGACTTAAGGGTGTAAGGTATAGGTTGGAAATATGGGTGTAAACAAGCCGAACACGAGCGAGCGGGTCGGCGTGTTCGGCTCGTTATTAAACAAGCCGAACACGAGCTGACTCATTAAAGTATCGAGCCGAAAAATTCAGCTCGTTTAATAAACGAGCCGAATACGAACTGGCTCACGAGCTGGTCTGCCAACGAACAATAAATAAAAAGAAAAATATTAAATATATTAAAAAAATAAATTTATAAAATTTTATTCATTAGACTTTCTAATAGTTAAAACATCATATACAAATGAGTCTTTTTATAATTAAGCTCGCATTTATATTTTTATTTTACTTACTTTTAAAAAATAAAAATATATATCATATATAATTATTTATTTATATATAAAAATATAAATTAAATAAATTATATAAATATAAAATATAAGTATTCGAGCTGTTATCGAACTGAACACGAGCGAGCCGACCCGCCTAGTGTTCGGCTCGTTTATTAAAAGAGTTGGAAAATTAGGCTCGTGTTCGGCTCATTTACTAAACGAGCGAGTCGATCTCGAGCTCATTTCGAGCTCGAAGTGGCTCGCGAGCAATGAGCTGGATTATACCCCTAGTTGGAAATGACCCGTGCCGAGATCGGAGCGGAAATGTAAGATTTAAAATTTTCTATGAGAAACGGCGTATAAATTAGCAAAAAATGCAAAGGTTTTAAAAATTATGAAAACTGGAGGGTGTGTCAGGATTATTATTATGAGGCTAGATTTAAGGTTTCGTGCCATTCTGACATCCGAAATTGCCCCAGAATGGGCTGTGCATTGAAGGGTAAGTTGAGGGGATTTTGGTAAATAAAACACCAAGAGAGCTATTTGAGTTTGAACTCTCTCTCTTTCCCCTCATTTCTTGCAGCCTAAGTAAAAGAGAAGGCTTCTCTTTCTCTCTCTTGGGTGATAGAAGGAGAAGAAGAAAAAGAATGAGAAGTTGAAGAAAAGCTTGGAGAGTGAGATTTCTCTCCCTTTGATCACCTTCTTCATCAAGTGGAGAATCTCTTTGAGGTAAGCTTTGGATTTTCTAAAGCTTCGTGTTCTAGGGTTTTGGGGTTTGGCTCTAAAAAGGGTTTTGAATGAACTCCAGAGTACTAGCTAGTTGCTAGAGGCATGAATCTAGAGTTCGTTGCGGCTGTTTTTGCCGTAGTTGCGAGCTAGGGCTCCGAGTGGGTTTTTACGAAAAGTTGGGGTTTGATCTCGATTAACCCTATTTTTGTGATGGATTTAGGCTCACGAGTGCGCCGGTGAAGTCAGTTTGCTGATTCGATGAGCGAGAGCGGAGAAATCGAGCCGAGAGCCTATTTTGGCCCGGATTGTCGTAGAGCACGGCGTGGTTTTCGAAAAGTCGGCGAAACGCGTCGGTAGAGTCGACACGACATTAGAAGTGGGTGGTGACCATCCCGAAGCAGCCCCGGCCGCTCGTGTCTGTATGTGTATATGTATATATATTATCGATCTATCGCATGTTGTCGAATGCATTATAGGGTAGAGAGATCCCTTTACTTGAATGTGATTCTAGCTAAGCGAGGTGAGCTTGACACTAGGGTGGAATACATGGATAAAGGTGAATGATGACATAAAAACCCTAGAGCAAAGAATGACAGGAACAAATGACAATATAGATCGAGTGGCATCTAGATAAATGACAACCTAGATCGAGTGGCATCAAGTAAACAAAGGACATTGAACAAATGACATATTAAACTAGAGTGTAGGTGAACTCTATGGATGATGAACTAGAGGTGATAGTTCTTGAGAGTTTTAACCCTAGTTGGTAGGGTATCCTCGAGGTGAGAGGATTGGATCATACTCACAGTCTGTTTGAGCTTGCGGTGGTCGCTCCACACAAGCAGTGCACTCCGGAGTTGTCACACAAGCGAGGTAGCTCACCGGGTGGGATACGAGCGAGGTAGCTCCTCACCCATTGGACTGGGAAGTGAGTCGGGCGAAGGGCGGGGTAGCTCTTCACCTATGAGATTTGAGCGGGGTAGCTCTTTACCTGTGAGATTGGAGCAGGGTAGCTCTTCCCCTATGAGATTTGAGATCTTAGGCAGGGTAGCCTAGTGGATTGGGTAATGACATGAATTGCATAAGTGGATTTGTATTCATACCTTGAGTAGACATAGTATATGTTAGAGGATTGCATAACTATGTTATGTTTGTATTCATTACATTGTTGAAGCATACTAGCATGATGGTAGGCTCGTTGCTAGATGATATTCCATGCATACTTATATTGTTGGGCATAGTAGAAATATTGAACAGCATGATTTACTGCTCTCCATATATATCTATCTGTATATCTACTTATGCCGTATGGACCTAGTGTGGGGAGATCGGTGGAGTCGGCGGCCGAACCCACTAGGAACTATTCGTAGTTCTCACCCCACCATTGTTGCAGGGCCTAGCGCGAGTATCCCCATGTAGAGACCTGGAGTTTGACTGTGGGACTTGTCGATAGCTCTGGTGAGTGTCGGGACAAGTTCGAGTCGCGTTGGCGCGAAATGGACGCCAAACGGACTCAGCGGGAACGCGAGAGCAGCTAGAAACTGGAAATCTGCGAAATAGCAGGTTTTCTGTCAAGCTATACCGGTACAAACTCTAGGTTGCACCGGTACATACTTGATGGCGATACCGGTATAGTCACCAGGGGAATTTAGTAAACTCTTGGGTTGACCCATCTGTACCGGTACAACTGCCCGTGTACCGGTACACTTTGGTAGGTGAGCAGAGGGCAATTTAGTAAATTGCTGCCTTGTTTGTATCACCCAGCCCTCCATACTAGTACACGTATGGAGAGAGAGGGGGGGCCTCCTTCAGGAGCTTCTTCTTCTTCTTCTTTACTTCTTCTTCTTCTCTCGCTAAGCTTGGCCGGTTGGGAGGAGCTCGAAGGTGCAATCTACGTCGACGTCGCGCCGCGCAGCCACTTGCGCATATCTCGACGTCGGGGTGCTGCGAGGAAGCCAGGTGAGCGCCGATTTTCGCCGTCTTCGACACTGTGACGAGGCTAGGGTGTCTCCTGTGGTGAGTGGTTGGTTGAGAGTACTTCTATTGCTTCAACTCCTATAGTTTTCGAGCTGGGTGCTACTGCTGCAGACTTCCTGCGTCGACTCGCAGCGTTTGGGCTCGTTCTCCGCGTAGGAGCATCGGAATTCAGCGAAACTTGGTTCGCTGGATTCGTGACTTCTACAGGACTCCAGAGAGCCCTACATGTAGGATTCGAAGAAGGTTAGCTTGGTCGAACTTGATTCCTACTTGGCTGTTGTGACTTCTTGACAGAATTCTTAACTTTTGGAATTTCTTGTTGCCGATTTCGTGAGCAGGGGGATTGGAGACCCTTGGATCACTCCCCTGTACATTCCTTTGGATTTGGGACTGTCCTCACCTGCCGTGGAGTTGCTTAGGTGTCACGCCCCGGGACCCAACGGAAGCCCGCCCGGTACGTGCCCAGACCCGCCGTACATCTAAAACATACAAGGCGTCTAGCAAAACGATAAATAATCAACAAGAAAGAGGCATCTAGTAGTATCAGAGCGAAATAAAACAACTAGATCTCTAAATAGGAGGTAAAGCACTAACATCCACTATGAAGTATAAAAAAATAAATACAACCAAAACTCCACATCCAAAAGCTATAAAAGGGTACATGGTAGTCTCTATACCGGGATACAAAAATCTCTCTCTCACAAATACCAACAGAGAGAAAAGTAGGTCCATCTAAAGCGAGTAAAGCTACTATGAGCTAACTAGACGCGACTCCCTTGCCGCGATCCCTTGCCTCCGCCGTCTGAGGCTCAAACACATTAGAAAAAGAGGCGTGAGAACTATTAATTAATAGTTCCCAGTGGGCAATTACTGACTTCAGTTGCATGCTCCACTAGGCCCAAAACTAAACAAGTAAACGATAAACTATGCATAAGTAAAGCAAACGACATGTAAAATAAACATGTAAGCTACTAAACATGCTATCTCTACTTAGCATAATTAAGCATAAGCAAACGACTAATCTAAGCATGATTAGTAAGTACAACTACTAGTATAATGTTCCCAATTTAATAGTAAAGAGTTGAAGTTTACTATTCTAGTCAAATCCACAATGTCCACAATTGATAGTAAAGTGTTGAAGTTTACTATTCTAATCAAATCCACAATGTCCACAAATGATAGTAAAGTGTTGAAGTTTACTATTCTAATCAAATCCACAATTTCCTTTAAACTGCTTTAAGTTTAAGTACAATAAGATCAACCCGAAGGCGATATGGCCGATGCCCACCCGAAGGCTGCCTAGCCCAAATGCCGAGCCTAATGGCCCCGTAGTAGTCAACATTCCCACCCTAAGAATGAGACCTGTCCTACGGCAATCCACTTCGGCGCCCAATCCCGCACGGCGAATACATGAAACGTTGGCCAACAAGAGTCTTAAGAACATAGGAGACGACCTCACAAGCATGTGCGAATGAGCACAATGGCATAAAGTCACAAAACTCGTCATATGTCCCAAATCGTCATTTCTCTAACATAGAATATACAAGTGTCCAAAAGGCCTATCTCTATGTCATCATGTCTCTAACATGGAAATAATAGATGTCCAGTGGCCTATGTCAAGTCTCTATGTTGCAGTTTCATAGTTTTCTAAGTTAAGTGCCGCTTGATGACACTTAAGCTTTTCTAAATTCCAACACAAGTTTAATGTTCACAATTAACATTATTTAAGCTATAATCACCATAAATGGCACACTCCCAGGCGCCCACAAGAACCACCCCCACATGCATGCAATTTAACCCAGATAGCTCTACTATATAGAGTGAAAATTTTATCATACATAAGGCATGCATTTTAAGTGATTCAAAATTCATAATAAATCTATTTAGCATGAATATGTATTCAAAATAATTAAATCAAACCGAATAAGCACTTAGGAGCCATTTGCCCCTATGCTCATGAAGCCAAACCCACCAAGTGCGAGTAGCGTTGCTCCGAACCGCTAACGAAGCTTCGATAATCACTCCTTGAGTCCTAAGAAGCACACCCTAGGAGTTACAAGCTAAGAAGTTGAACCATGAGTTCACACTTTAAGAAATTCCACAAAAGGTTGGAGAAAACTCAGAGTGCGAAGGAAACTCTCTCGATCTCCAAATGGGAGCTAGAGTCCTTCTAATCCATCCTAAATCAAAGTTCTAAACCCATCAATTAGGTCCCAAAGGCCCTAAATCGAAAATCCCCAAATCCTAACCCTAGAATCCCATTCTAGGGTTTCATCTCACAAAAACCTACTAAAACCGAAACTAGAGGAAGGAGATCAATCACATACCTCTAAGAAGCTCAAAACCAAGCTCAAAAAGCCCTAGGCTTGAAGCTTGATCCACCACAAAGCTCCAACCGCCAAGCTCCAAGCTCCAACAATGGTGATGTTGCCTCTACCAAGCATAAAGAAGCAAAAGATAGGGTTTTAATCCTCAAAATCCCATCCAAACCAAGAAGAAAAGAAGAAGATGGAGTGGAGGGAGCCCTACCTCTTCCCTTGCTGTGAAGAACACAAAGGGAAACCCTAGGGGCAAGGCTTGCACTAATAGAAGTGCAACAATAGCTAAAAACCCCCTGCAGTTCAAACTGCTCGAAATCTGCCAGTTTGTGCCGGTACAAATCCATTTTGTACTGGTATAAACCCTGCGAAACAGCCAAACCCGAGCCTCGGGTTTGCCCTCGCTCGATTAGTGCATCTTAGGTACAAAATCCATTTTGTCTGCGTATAGCCATCACGCTTATCTTAGGTATAACCATCATTTTGTACTGGTACAAGGCCTCGAAATTTCAATCCGAGAGCAACCTAAAATCCAACTTTTTGGACTTTAGTGCTAGGGATTCATCCCTTAACCTCGGTACACGTGCCATAGGTCGGAAAACAGTCAACGACCCTCCAGAGAATCTGGAAAGGCTCCAAACACAAGTCAAATACTCGAGCTCCGCAATTTGCGCAAGTCCAGTATGTTACATTCAACCCTCCTAAAAAGGAGTTTCGTCCGCGAAACTCTAAAGCGAACTCGTACCTCAAGATTCCATCTGAAAGAGATGGGGATAGCGCTCCTGTAGTGCGCTCTCAGGCTCCCACGTGGCCTCTCGCTCCTCGTGGTTGCTCCAAGGAACCTTCACATACGGAATATCCCGATTCCTCAATTTCTTCACCTCGCGAGCCAAGATCTTCACTGGTTGCTCCTCGAAGGTCAAATCCTCCCGCAGCTCTATGGGTACAGCCTCCAATACATGAGCCGGATCGTGAACATATTTTCGAAGGACCGATACATGAAAGACGTTGTGCACGCCCGATAGGTTCGGTGGTAGAGCAAGTCGATACGCTAACGGACCTATACGTTCCCAGATCTCATATGGTCCAATGAATCGAGGGCTCAACTTGCCTCGAAATCCAAATCTCCGAATTCCCTTTGACGGTGAAACTTTCAAGAAGACATGATTTCTAATCTGAAACTCCAAGTCTCGTCGGCGTTTATCTGCATAGCTCCTCTGCCTACTCTGGGCCGTCAGTAGTCGCTCACGAGCGATTCGAACTTTATCCTCTGCTTCCTGGAGTACTTCCGGGCCTAAAGCCAATCTTTCGCCAACTTCACTCCAATGAAGTGGCGATCTGCATTTCCGTACATACAGTGCCCCGAACGGTGCCTTCTTGATGCTTGCTTGATAACTATTGTAATAAGCAAACTCCGCCATAGATAGATGCTGCGACCATCCTCCCTGAAAGTCAATCACACATGCTCGAAGCATGTCCTCAAGAGTCTGTAGTGTGCTCCGACTGCCCGTCACTCTGGGGGTGGAAAGCAGTGCTGAAATCCAATCTAGTACCCAAGGCGTCCTGCAGACTCCTCCAGAAATGTGACACGAAGCGAGTGTCCCTATCAGATACAATCGAAGTAGGTACTCCATGAAGTCGCACAATCTCATCAAGGTACACTTGTGCGAGCTTCTCTCTCCAGTCCAAGTAGTATGGATAGGTATGAAATACGCCGATTTCGTCAACCTATCCACGATCACCCATATAGCGTCACGCCCGGCCTGCGAGCGAGGCAATCCCATCACGAAAATCATGGTGTTCTTCTCTCACTTCCACACTGGAATCGGTAGGCTCTACAATTTCTCCGCGGAAATTCTATGCTCACTTGTTGGCAAGTTAGACAACGAGCTACTAACTCGCCAACATCCTTTTTACATCCCGAGCCATCGGTAAAACAACTTCAAGTCTTCTCAGAAGTTCCTTCTCTAAATTGCGCTTGTTCGACAAGCTATTCGATTGGTCATCATCAAAACCAAGTGCTCCCAAAAGTTTGAATTCCAGTCCTCACTTTCCTCGTCTTAGTCGAGGGCGAAACCTAGCTCGGCCCCATTTTACTCATACAATTGGAAATAACGTTATAAAGCTTTCCGAGTCGGATCCAACAATACCGCTCGTAGCAAGAACCCGAGGTTCAAACCCGTTACCTTATCCATCAACACTCCATCGGAATGCTTACTAAAGAGATGTGATACAAAATCTAATCGTTGGCTCTAATCCCAACAATGCTTGCTCAGCTCAAAGTCAGATCTTGTTAAGAGATTGCACTACTGAGTGTAAATCCAATCCATAATGATCGTCTCTTCCGATTGTCGCGACATTCGACAAGTCGTCCAATTTGTTCTCCAGAGATGGTTACCCGCTTCACCAATCGGCATTGTACCCCCAATGCCTCCACAGTAATCTCAACTCCACCACTGGGGTGGTACTCACTGTTTCTCTTCTATACATATGGTCAAGAACCATATCCCACACACATCCTCGATCTACTAAGGTCATTCCCTTAGTCTCAACTTGATGTCTCAAGTAAACTCTTCATAAGCCTACGCCGAGAGCTTATCTTCGGTAGGGAATCTCATAGCACTAACTGCTCAATCGCTCGAATGAACATTCGAATTTCTTCTCCCCAATGCTTCCCTTCGCATTGGACACTCCAGGTATCCATGGTCACTGGGCTCATCTCAAGTGATAGAGAGGGTTCCAATTACAGTTTAGTAGTAGCTCTCTATCGATGTCACCATGAAGTGACTATCGACCAGAACGTCGATCTCAACCACTCTTCCACGAAGTCTCCATTGCAAGGAACTTAATTCTACGTGCAACATCCGAACAAGGGAAAATCAGCACTTGGTACTTTCCCTCACGAATTTTCCCAACAACTCGATCCAACAGTGAGAGTTTACACTTCGCTCACCTCAGCATGCTTCCACAGTTGATCCTTGCAGATCTTCATCGGAATACCCATGGCCGTCTACGACCGGTTCCGCCAATCCATCTAAAGGGCTTGGAATTATCATTCCACAAGTCCCTAACGTTGGTGAAGTACTACAGGCTTCAGCAACGTCACGCTAATCCCCGAGATGTCCCAAACAGGTACCAACATTCGCTTGAGGTGCAGCCTCAAACACCAACACAAAAAGGTATTACTCCCGATTGCAATACGATTCGATCGAGTACGCCAATATCACAAGACTAATCGAAACGATCAACGAGCCTCTACAGCCGAGCAAATGCCCAATCGTGATTCACTTTAGATCACGATGGCGACGTATAGTCGAAACGACCCTACAGTCCTACCTCAGAGGGTGTTTCTCACGAAGCGAAACACGAAATGCAAAGATCTCCCCGCCAGCTCACAATTCGTGACTCCGTCAGGAGAGCATTAACAACTCCAAAGGTATCCTTCAATCTGAGGATTCTCGAACAACCAAAGGTAATGGCCAATTAGGCCCCAAATGCTCTCCAATACTTACCTAGTTTTAGGTAAGGGAGATAGTTACCACAACCAGTGGAACAAATCCTCAACATGCACTATTTCGTGCTCAAAATCCCAAGGCGAGTTAAATCAGCTCGCAAGTCCCAAGGTACAAGGTACCTCACAACTCCACACCACGAAAGCCAATCTATTTGTTGGCACGCAAGACCTTCTCGCAAGGTAGGGTGTTCGAAACGACACACCCGATCATCTGATCATCCTATATACATCGAAGAATGATCAATGCTAGAAATTCTCGGGTTGGTTCACTACACACTCGGTGTATCCTCGATCTCACGATCCCACACGTGGCATTCCACGCTCTTGGGTCAAAACTCGGACTACCGTCCTGACCAAAACTTTGCCCTACCCGAAGGCACCGGGCCGCTGTCACTCACAGCTAACTGCGCCTGCCCAAAGGGCCGAGCTCCCATGATCTACAAGTCCAGGCACGGGTCGTCCCCGAGCACCATCCGGCAACCAGCCGATCTAGGGATGCAACTAATGCAATAGTCGTGAGATCCAAATAGCATAGCGAAAAGCTACCTACAACCCGCAGACTAACCGTCTCAGTCAAGGCTAATCCTCATCACAAACAGCGATCAAACGTGATGCAATGCAACTCGGCAAATAGCCGATCAAAGGATAGGTGCAAAGCACCGGCATCAACCAATACACACTCGAAAATCATAGTGCGAACCGAAACAAGTAGTCACCACCTCGGCTGCCGTCGCCTCCTCGATCCCGAACCGTATACATGCGGCCGTTCGGGCCTGTTGTGGCTCCTCCGTCTGTCTCTAAACAGGTTGCCTCCCAGAGTGCGTCTGACTCGCACCCTCGGTCATGGGCCTCTAGCCCAAATTCTTAATCTAAGCCTTCTCGACGAGCGCGCAGTTTACCACATCTTGGCAAGTCTGAAGATTGGGATGTTGCGCCAACCGAAAGATCAACGGCCGAAGTCCTCACAGTCCCGCACTACAACGGCACACCATGGGGGAGTCGAGGGAACTCCCATTCGTACTCGGCCACAGTCTGCTTCCCTTGGGGCATATCCACAAACACTGTTCCGACTTTTTCCTTGACACTGACATTGAAGTAAAGCCTCAACGGGAGTTCCTTGAACCTCCCTCAAGTAGTCGTCACCATATCAGCATTGGTGTTATCTTGAAAATCCAACCACCGACTATAGACTTCATCTTCCAGGTGGTGATCGGCGAGCCGAACTCTGCCTCTCTCTTCCACGAATGTGTCGCGGAAATAGTTTCTCCATCTACATCGACCACTTCCTTACGATCCAGTGGTCGTCCTTCTCTCCATCGAGGATTCTGGGATTACACCTCTCGAACTCGTTGGGCAATCCATGAGTCACTCTCGCTCTGCTTCCTCAGCCATCACGGGAAAACCACCTGTTGCAGTAAGGATCTCTCCAGGTGTTTCATACGCGCATCCTGCCTGTCGTTGAGCCGGTGTCGCCTGCTGAGTCGCCAAACTAGTGAGAGCCGCAAGTAGCGACCTCACTCACGGACCTCGCTGGATCCGGGGGTAGTGGACATCTCCACTTCCCCAAACGTTGTCGCGTCATCCGCTCCAACAAACTTAGAGCGGGTCGTCAACAAGACGCCACAACATCACTAAAGCGCAAGTTAACAAAACCCACGCTATCGCAGCCCACTCAACAATACCCAAATCATGCGAAAGTAATGAAGTGTGTTTCACAACTAACGCCCGATGTTACGTTGTCGGCCGCCAACGTAACCCTCCGCGGAGTTAGAAGCTATACACCTCGATCCAACTCTACTTACTAGAGTTATTCAAGATACCCAATCTTAATACTTTTGCCCACAAGTTAAATAGACCTCGTCTCTCACGAGCCTATATCCTATAGTCCAACCGGCCTAAGGTTTGCTAGGTCCACAAGAAGACTCAACCCTAGGCTCTGATACCAATTTAATCATCACGCCCGGGACCCAACGGAAGCTTGCCGTGCGTGCCCGGACATGCCGTACATCTAAAACATACAAGGCGTCTAGCAAAACGATAAATAATCAACAAGAAAGAGGCATCTAGTAGTATCAGAGCGAAATAAAACAACTAGATCTCTAAATAGGAGGTAAAGCACTAACATCCACTATGAAGTATAAAAAAATAAATACAACCAAAACTCCACATCCAAAAGCTATAAAAGGGTACATGGTAGTCTCTATACCGGGATACAAAAATCTCTCTCTCACAAATACCAAAAGAGAGAAAAGTAGAACCATCTAAAAGAGAGTAAAGCTACTATGAGCTAACTAGACGCGACTCCCTTGCCGCGATCCCTTGCCTCCGCCGGTGCCGAAGGCTCTGAAACACATTAGAAAAAGAGGGCGTGAGAACTATTAATTAATAGTTCCCGGTGGGCAAGTGCGACTTCGATTTGCATGCTCCACTAGGCCCAAAACTAAACAAGTAAACGATAAACTATGCATAAGTAAAGCAAACGACATGTAAAATAAACATGTAAGCTACTAAACATGCTATCTCTACTTAGCATAATTAAGCATAAGCAAACGACTAATCTAAGCATGATTAGTAAGTACAACTACTAGTATAATGTTCCCAATTTAATAGTAAAGAGTTGAAGTTTACTATTCTAGTCAAATCCACAATGTCCACAATTGATAGTAAAGTGTTGAAGTTTACTATTCTAATCAAATCCACAATGTCCACAAATGATAGTAAAGTGTTGAAGTTTACTATTCTAATCAAATCCACAATTTCCTTTAAACTGCTTTAAGTTTAAGTACAATAAGATCAACCCGAAGGCGATATGGCCGATGCCCACCCGAAGGCTGCCTAGCCCAAATGCCGAGCGTAATGGCCCCGTAGTAGTCAACATTCCCACCCTAGGAATGAGAGCGTCCTACGGCAATCCATCGGCGCCCAATCCGCACGGCGAATACATGAAACGCGTTGGCCAACTCACAGTCTTGGCTTGTAGGGAGCGACCCTCACAAGCATGTGCGAATGAGCACAATGGCATAAAGTCACAAAACTCGTCATATGTCCCAAATCGTCATGTCTCTAACATGGAATATACAAGTGTCCAAAAGGCCTATCTCTATGTCATCATGTCTCTAACATGAAAATAATAGATGTCCAGTGGCTTATGTCAAGTCTCTATGTTGCAGTTTCATAGTTTTCTAAGTTAAGTGCCGCTTGATGACACTTAAGCTTTTCTAAATTCCAACACAAGTTTAATGTTCACAATTAACATTATTTAAGCTATAATCACCATAAATGGCACACTCCCAGGCGCCCACAAGAACCACCCCCACATGCATGCAATTTAACCCAGATAGCTCTACTATATAGAGTGAAAATTTTATCATACATAAGGCATGCATTTTAAGTGATTCAAAATTCATAATAAATCTATTTAGCATGAATATGTATTCAAAATAATTAAATCAAACCGAATAAACACTTAGGAGCCATTTGCCCCTATGCTCATGAAGCCAAACCCACCAAGTGCGAGTAGCGTTGCTCCGAACCGCTAACGAAGCTTCGATAATCACTCCTTGAGTCCTAAGAAGCACACCCTAGGAGTTACAAGCTAAGAAGTTGAACCATGAGTTCACACTTTAAGAAATTCCACAAAAGGTTGGAGAAAACTCACCGAGTGCGAAGGAAACTCTCTCGATCTCCAAATGGGAGCTAGAGTCCTTCTAATCCATCCTAAATCAAAGTTCTAAACCCATCAATTAGGTCCCAAAGGCCCTAAATCGAAAATCCCCAAATCCTAACCCTAGAATCCCATTCTAGGGTTTCATCTCACAAAAACCTACTAAAACCGAAACTAGAGGAAGGAGATCAATCACATACCTCTAAGAAGCTCAAAACCAAGCTCAAAAAGCCCTAGGCTTGAAGCTTGATCCACCACAAAGCTCCAACCACCAAGCTCCAAGCTCCAACAATGGTGATGTTGCCTCTACCAAGCATAAAGAAGCAAAAGATAGGGTTTTAATCCTCAAAATCCCATCCAAACCAAGAAGAAAAGAAGAAGATGGAGTGGAGGGAGCCCTACCTCTTCCCTTGCTGTGAAGAACACAAAGGGAAACCCTAGGGGCAAGGCTTGCACTAATAGAAGTGCAACAATAGCTAAAAACCCCCTGCAGTTCAAACTGCTCGAAATCTGCCAGTTTGTACCGGTACAAATCCATTTTGTACCGGTATAAACCCTGCGAAACAGCCAAACCCGAGCCTCGGGTTTGCCCTCGCTCAGCTGGTCTGTACCGGTACAAAATCCATTTTGTACCGGTATAGCCATCACGCTTGTACCGGTATAACCATCATTTTGTACCGGTACAAGGCCTCGAAATTTCAATCCGAGAGCAACCTAAAATCCAACTTTTTGGACTTTAGTGCTAGGGATTCATCCCTTAACCTCGGTACACGTGCCATAGGTCGGAAAACAGTCAACGATCCTCCAGAGAATCTGGAAAGGCTCCAAACACAAGTCAAATACTCGAGCTCCGCAATTTGCGCAAGTCCAGTATGTTACATTAGGTGAGTTTCGATCCTTGAAATTGGTTGTATAAGCTTAAAAGCTGAAATTGGTACTAATTAGTGGATTTTAGTGCTTAGAGCTTGGCGATAGCTCGGTTGCTGGATTTGGAGGAGTTCGTTGGATCCAGTGAGGATTCCCGGAGAATCATTATCCTCTTCGCTGCCAGGAGTTAGCTAATTGATGTGGCTTTTCATCGGTTTATTCCTAAGTATGTTGTAGTCGACGTGTATGACTTCGAGTATTAAGTATGCATTGATAGGTCAAATTCATGGATTACAGCATGTTTAAATCAGAATTTTGGAGCATGTTTAGCAAGTATTTAATTCATACATGTTGGACTTGGACTTGACTTAGGAGAAAACCACGAGTTGATCGTCATATGTATACACTACCAGATTTAGCTCTAGGAGCCGTATTGTGTCGTATCGTCGCTGTGTGAGTGCGATGGATACCCAGGGTAGTGTAGTTGGCATTTGCGCTCGTGCTGGGATGCCGAGCTTAGTTTACAGCAGAGTAGGCTGTTCCGTGTTGTCGGGGACCATCGGGGTTGACGGTGGGCCCGGGTTACTGTTTTGGGTTTTTGTTGTGCCACGGGCACGTGACCTTTTGGTGGTTAAACCAGTTAGACCCTGTTTACTTGACTTTAGCCTGTGAGAGCCTGATTGAGCTCGACAGAAATACGCTTGCATACTCGGCTGGGTCGCGCTCCTGAGTGCCACTCCGGAGTCAGGCTTAGTGCTTTTGCGTTGGTATCGCTGTGTCCTGGTTGGACTCGCTCTCCACTAGCTACCCCTGGGGTAGTTGTTAGTGTTGCTTCGACAGGCGGGACGGGTGTATCACAGTCCCTCGTGAGATTCGGTCAGGGTTACATGTTCTAAAGATGACTAGTGTTAGAGCAGGATAGTATAAGGACATCTAGCTGTAGAGTGTTTCCAGCTTGCTTTTCTACTTTCTTACTTATCCTGTAGACTTAGTGGGTGGACCGATGAGGTTTAGGCGGCACCACATTTGAGTACTGTTTCTGATGGAGTTCTCACGCCCCTTTTCTTCCACCGTTGTTGCAGGGCCTTCGGTTTCGGCTGCTGCTCTTTCTGAGGCGGATCGCGGCAAGGGCGTGGCGAGTCAAAGCCCTACCCGTCGAGTGCTGATAGAGGACCCCGCTGCAGATAGTAGTTTTTGGGTTTTGAGAGTTTTTGTACATACTGTTGTTATCTCGGTTTGGAGCGAGTAGTACTCTTTGTATAGATATTTTGTATGTATATAGAACTACTGTTTTTGACCTGTTCAGTTGTTTAGTCTTTTCATCTCTATACTACTGTTTGTAGTATTGTATGTTATACAGGTACAGCTACGCTTCGTATATAAGGAAAATTTCTTGTATACGGCGGATTTGTCGGCGTGCCCGGGGGACTGTGCAACCCGGGCGTGACACCCCAGGCAAGGATCGTGGCAAAGGGCATAGCGCCCTAGGCCGAGGTAGCAGCCACTTTATGCATTAGAGACACCGGGTCGTCGTGTGTAGATGATGTATAGGTGTGGGGTTTGAGAGTGTTGTATATATTCATTTTGCAAGTTGAAAATGCAAACTTGATGTAAATGATGAACGTTGTAAAAGTTTAATAGCTAAGTATTTCTCTCTTTGTATACTTGTATCTCATACTTGTATCTCTTACTCTTGTATGGTTAGCACTTTTCGTGCTTTGTTAGTCATGTATGAAATGATTTATTTCGGGAATATTCTTGTACATGACTTGCGGTTGAGCCTTGGGCGGGCGGGAGAGTCTTTGTCCGTCCGTACGTCGACATGCCGTGCCGACCAAATAGGCGGTCGCGGGCGTGACAATCCCGATGCCTCGAAGGTGAGCACGGTGATCGTTGGCCGGCTACGATCACAGTGCTCACCTTACTTTGGATCAGCGGATATCAGATCGGCCTGTTCGGCGCGATTTTCCCCGACTTCACGCTGTTTGCAGACTTTCGCGTCGCTCCCGCGCTCTCCACAGTGGTCGGCAGTGCTCTGAAAGGTGAGCACGGCCTCCGGCATGCCGAGACCTATCAGCAGGTGTCTCGGTTTGACTGAATGACTTCTGGTTTGTGTAAACGGACCATAAAAGTGTCGAAATCACATGAAATAATGTGATTTTGGGTAATCGGGAGGGCTTTTATGCAATTATGCTTGTCGTGGCTGCTGTTGACAGCATGTGCGTGCTGTGGGTAACCTTTGGACTGATTGTCCAAGGCCCAGGCCCTTGCGAAGATCGGAAATGCATTTTCGGTGCGTTTCTCGGTGAAATTCGCCGACGGAATGCTGGTTCGGTTCGGAATTATTCCGATGGTGCTTCGTGAGCTATTGTGTAGTCGCTGAGCCTTGTTGGCTGGTTACTCACGTCATTTCGAGAGTTCAGAAATGACGAGTGACGATCTGTGGGTTCCGGTGTCGAAATTGACACTTTCGGGAACCCAAATTGGAACGATTATCCGACGATAATCGTTTCAATGTGGATTAGTCTTTTGCTGCCAAATCACTTGGATAGTTGTGTTTAGTGGCAGCGGGTGACTCGTATCTTGAGTCGGTGAGTTCTGGGAGAGTTCGTAGGTCCCGGCGGAGTCCCGGTGCGGTTTACGAGACTTCCGGCGTGTTACGGCAATCGGTTTTGGGAAACCGATTCCCGTAGGTTTAGTTGTGAGGTCGTGGCTTTAGTGTTTGTTATATGTGGGTTAGACACTAACCCGGTGGACCCTCCTTAGGTCCGGTTGACTCTCAGTGCAGTCAGGAGACAGACGCGACATCCTTACAGGTGGGTACTTCGATCCGACGTCGGTACAGTGTGGTGCACGCTCGATGATGGTTTCTTACCCTTACTCTCTCGTGGTTTTTATTGCATATATATATTGAGCCTTACACCGATATTATTCCGTTATTCTCTACTGAGATATTTCCATGCTTAGTATCATGTGTAGGAGTAGAGTAGATTATCTGTATGTGATACCATGTTTCCTTATTGCTCTACTTGCCCGTTCTACGTATCTTGTATCATGCTTATAGTAGAGCGGTTTCGTGACTATCTACGAGATTGTGACCTAATCGGTCCGTGCATTGCATCTATTTAGTGACCTGGTTGGTCAGTTCTGGTATCTTGTATCTGTTACCTATTCGGTCGTTTCCTTGACTTCTGTCGTTGATGACCGTTGAGGTCGGTGTACCCTGAGGGGTTGGATTCTTTTGATACACTTTGGTGACATATTCGTCGATTCGTTGTGCATCTATATTAGTTGTCTTGAGTAGTTAGTACTTGTCTACCTTCGGTGGGATGTTGAGTTGTTCCATCCTTGTTGACTTGAGTGTTTGGTTCTTTGGTTTCCGTGTGCAGTACTTGCATATGTTTGAGAGGATGTTGAGTTGTTCTATCCTAGTTGAGCTGAGTGGTTAATTCTGGTACTTCCTTACAGTTTGATGACCTATTGGTCGGTTGCCCCGAGGAGCAGTGATTGTTGGCTGGTTTCCGACGGTTGGCTTTTGAGCATATCAGCATTGATCGCCCGAGACTCATTTGCATTTCACGATCACCAGCGGTTTAGCCACCGCAAGAGGGTGTTCCTTTCCGAAAAGTGGTTGGACGTGCTAACCCGTGAACCCATAGGCTACCTTGGGTTATATGCAGCCTGTGAGCCCATAGGCTACCTTGGGTCAGATACAGGTTGAGTGGCAGTGGACATTTGCCTGAGGTTTGCGGACCAATAGGGCGGTTTTCAGATTGGGTATATTTGGACTTCTTGTCCGGTTGACGCATATAGCTATAGTAGCGGTTGTTGCTTGTATATCTTCAGTTCTTTCTTTACACTTGTTGCGCTACTATAGTTTTGTTGTACGTATATATTTAGTTCTTCTTTACAGTAGCGGCAGTTGTTCTTATACATCTTGTTCATGTATTATTGTTGCTACTGTATCTAGTATTTCACTTACCCATATTATTGTTATCTCTTCCTGATCCGGTGAGTACTCCTCGCCTTCCTCGGCTTGCGGTACCCACTAGGAGGGAGACATGTTTACATGTTCTCACCTCCCCCACCATTTTTCAGGTATTGCAGGCGGTGAAAGTTAAGACGAGTCGTGAGATACGTTGGTAGCGGTCGATAGAGCCTCCGACCCGGTTTGTACTATTTAATTATTTTCCTTATTATTCCTATTGTTATAGTTTAGTCAGTTATATGCTTCAGTATTTTTATTACATTTGAATGTGTGGATTTTCATGAATGTAATAAAAGGATTTCTGGATTTTGTAAAATGGAAAGGTTTTCTACCCCTCGTGGTAGTACGTTTTACAGAAAAAGGTTTTCTTGTGGTTTTCAATACTTAGTATTTCAAATTCAGTTTTCGAGTAGGAAACGTTTAAGCGATAGATGTGGTTTTATTTTTAAATCATAAATGAGAACCTGTGGGGAATGGTGTATGAATATATAAATGTATAGATGTTTGTATGTTCAGTGTAGTGGTTGTTTCCTGATTATCTACTTGTACTTGTGCGACGCCGTGCAAATACAGGGGAGACTCTGTCCATGTGAATAGTGGACTCCCTGTATTTGTGGCGGATCTGGCATACCCTGTCAGCTTTTCAAAAAAAAAATTCCACTGTGTTTTTAACTACAAAGAGACCCCGGGGCGTGACATCCCGGTATGCCATGATATAAGCTTGAAATGGGTACATGTGGTTCTCCTCGCCCATTTAGCTTAGTGGATATTGCCGCGAGGATTGACTTGACCTATTGTTGGGTGAGGTGCAATGCGTTCACCGTCAGATGGCTAAGTCAGGGACTCGAGCTATTGTTGGGTGAGGTGCGATGCGTTCGCCGCCAAATGGCTGAGTCTAGAGGTGCGGTGGGTTGTGATGGCGATCAAAGGAGCCATGACCCGTGCGCGGTAGTCCATGATTGATTGACTCGAAATCGAGTCGGATGGATAGCTTCATTAAGGTAGTGGAAACTTTAAAGGCTAGTGATAATGGCAAGATCTAAGGTGTTAGTGTAAGAACTGAGAATTTTGGCAGTACAATTTGACTCTCTGTTGACGATGTTCCTGTGTGTAATTTAATTACATAAGCACTCGTCAAGTTTCAGGAGAAAATGAGCTAAAATGGAGAAGATACGCGATTATTAGTTTTCACTTAAAGTGAATAGTAACCCGATTTTTCGGTGAAGCCTCGGAGTAGAGTTGGCTTGCGCGTATCGGACTCGTTCATAGCAATCCAATAGCTCGTTTCGTAGGTTCGGCTATTTTGGAACCAATGGCAACGACGGATTTCGAGATCGATGCACGATTTTCGAGAAAAAGGAGTTTTATTGAAAAGAGGGTTTCCGCTCTTTGCTTTTCGTGCATTATGAAACCCCTCGTGATCCGTGCTTGTGATCTGGAATAGGGTGAACGAAGTTTAGGGTCCCTACTAGTGGTAGGAAGTCAAATTCGAATCCGAATTTATGGTTTCGGGTTTATACATTGATATATGTATAATATTCGGTTAGTTGGATGGGTTACTGTGATGCCCCAACTTCCCAGGGGGTCACCCATCCTAGGACTACTCCTGTCCTAGCACGCTTAACTCTCTTGACCTCTTGGGTCTTGCCACCACCCAAAATGCTTAAGCCGGGTTAAGAGTTTAGCCCTATTATATCTCATATATATGGCTATCTGGGGTCTCACAATCTCCCCTCCTTTAAGCCCTGACGTCCTCGTCAGGCTCAGACTCACAAGTTCCAGGCGATGTGAGACTCGTCTCGCTAGCCCGTCATCCAGACCCTGGCTCAGCCGAGACTCATCTTACACTTCCTGCTGGTAATTGGCTCTGATACCATCTGAGATGCCCCAACTTCCCAGGGGGTCACCCATCCTAGGACTACTCCTGTCCTAGCACGCTTAACTCTCTTAACCTCTTGGGTCTTGCCACAACCCAAAATGCTTAAGCCGGGTTAAGAGTTTAGCCCTATTATATCTCATATATAGGGCTATCTAGGGTCTCACAGTTACTATTGCATGCAACCGGAGCCTCCTCGATCTCTTTTGAAGGGAGCACGATGATTGTGGCTGATCACTAATCATCGTGCTCACCTTAGTTTTTGTCGGGAGGTTTCGTTTCATTTATTTCGGCGATGTCGACCCTAGGGAGCCTTTTTGGCTGCTGTTTCAGGATTGCGTGCGTTGTTCCGGTGACCCGAGGCTGTTTTGGTGCCTCCAGAGGTGAGCACGGTGATCGTCTGTCAGTGATGATCACAGTACTCACCTCATTTAGGGTCAGCGAGTCCCTGGTTAGCAAGTTTGACGCGATTTAAGCACTATGTGCGCTGTTTCGCTGACTTTAGCAATCGCCCGTTCGTGTGCCATAGTGGCCGGACGTGCTCCGAAAGGTGAGCACGGCCTCCGGCACGCCGAAACCTATCAGCGGGTGTCTCGTCTTGGTTGATTGACTTCCGGTTTGCGTAGTCGGGCCATAAAAGCCTCGAAATCACATAAAATAATGTGATTTCGGATAATCGGAGGGCTTTTATGCAATTATGTATTTTGTGGCTGCTGTTGACAGCATGTGCATGCTGTGGGTAACCTTTGGACTGATTGTCCAAGGCCCCAGGCCCTTGCGAAGATCGAAAATGCATTTTCAGTGCGTTCCTCGGTGAAATCTGCCGACGGAACGCGGGTTCGATTCGGAATTATTCCGACGGTGCTTCGTGAGCTTTTGTGTAGTCGCTGAGCCTTGTTGGCTGGTTACTCACGTCATTTCGAGAGTTCAGAAATGACGGGTGAGCGACTGTGGGTTCCGGTGTCGAAATTGACACTTCCGGGAACCCGAATTGGAACGATTATCCGACGATAATCGTTTCGATGTGGATTAGTGTTTTTGCTGCCAAATCACACGAATAGTTGTGTTTAGTGGCAGCGGGTGACTCGTATCTTGAGGTGGTGAGTTCTGGGACAATTCGTAGGTCCCGGCGGAGTCCCGGTGCGGTTTAGGGGACTTCCGGCGAGTTACGGCAATCAATTTTGGGAAACCGATTCCCGTGGGTTTAGTTGTGGAGTTATGTGTTCAGTATTTTATCTTTTGTGGGTTAGATGCTAACCCGGTGGACCCTCCGTAGGTCCGGTTTATGATCTTTCGCAGTAAGGAGACAGACACGACATTGTACAGGTGGGTACTTCGATCCGACGTCGGTACAGTGTGGTGCACGATCGGTGATGGTTGCTTACCCTTACTCTCTCGTGGTTTTATTGCATTTATATATTGAGCCTTGCACCGATATTATTCCGTTATTCTCTACTCAGATATTTCCATGCTTAGTATCATGTGTAGGAGTAGAGTAGATTATCTGTATGTGATACCATGTTTCCTTGTTGCTCTACTTGCCTGTTCTACGTATCTTGTATCACGCTTATAGTAGAGCAGTTTCGTGATTATCTATGAGATTGTGACCTAGTCGGTCCGTGCATTGCATCTATTCAGTGACCTGTGTAAGTTTAGGGGTTGCCCAAGGATCTATCTAGATTGTATCAAACAACACCTAGAGGGGGGTGAATACGTGTAACGGCCAAAAACCACAAATCTCGATGCAATAAAAATAAATGTGGAAAATAAAAAGCACACCGCCGGTACCAACTCGGAGTAAAAAACCCACGGGATTAACACGCGATTACAATCCACTTCGAATAAAAGATTACAAGGTGATTTACCGAATCCACGGACTCAAATCTCTCTTTATCTTCTTCGGATCTCGCACACACCGCCGGGTTGTCCACGCCCCATGTTCGAATCCACGAACGCCTCTACTTCGAATCCACGAAGCCTCCGATCACCGAATCCACGACGTCGCTCGAATCCACGAGCGCACTCGAGCAAGAACAATACGATCGGTGATGATTTATTGCTTAGATAATTATTAAAGAACCGTAGAAGATGTTTCTAAGCAATAGCCGGATCAATTCTCCATGAAGAACGAGAAATTAGGGTTTCAAGAATTGATTCGATAGAAACTTGTTGTTGAAGAAAGAAAGAGAGCACCCAACAAGTTTCTAGTGTTTCATAATGGTCTAAACTCTAAGCATCCGAATTAATGGAACCCCCATCGCTTATTTATAGATTTAGAAGACTTAGAAGTAGACTAGAATTGTGAAAATCTAATTTTGGAAATAAATTAGAGAAAGACTAGGATTTGAAAACCTGTTTAAAATCAATTAGAAAACATAGAGATAGACTAGGATTTGAAAACCGGTTTAAAATCAATTAGAAAACATAGAGATGGACCAGGATTTGAAAACCTCAATTTTGTTCATATATTCAATTTAAAAATATCCTAAGTCTTCCAAACACTTTTAAATATTTATAAATCATCATCAATAATATTTGAACTTACCGAGTATTGTGGATTCATGTTTTGAGTATGCGAGTCTTCGATCTTCATCTCTTCTTCTTTAAACCTTCAAGACTCCGGACTCACTTCACGAAATATGCCAACATAAGATCCGTAACAATCTCACCCTTTGGCAATTTCGTGACAAAACCTAAAATTACATCATAATACTCACAACGCTCAACTCACAAAAAAATTGAAATTCAGTGCCATCACCGAAACAATAAACTTCTCGCTTGAAAGATCCAAAGAAATACAAAATTACAATTTTGCAACTCCTAAACAAACTCTATGACTTAGACGCAACTAGGAGTCTTGAAGTCTTCAATGATCTGCAATTAAGTTATTTTCTCCACGTGAAAGATCACAAAAAAAGTTAGTAGTAAAAATATGAAAATGAAAATCTCTCCCTCTTTGTTTATGCATCAAAAGATTAAACTTGAAAATCAATGAAAATCTCTCGCTCTTTGTTCATGCATCAAAAGATTAAATTTGAAAATCTCTCACCCTTTGAAATTTTTTTTTTTTTTACTTTTGAATCTCATCTTTCTCCCCATTTTTGTTAAAAATTGCCAACAGAAAGTACCAAAACAGAGAGAGTACCAATAAATTGTTAGTGCATGAACATGATAAATTCACATAAAATTTCTTCCAATCCACATCAATTTCATAGAAATTAAGAATTTCACTACAAGATCACCAAAATGTAAATAAAATATAATAAAATTACTTTATCCATATATACTTCAAAATCAAGTCATCAAAAATAATCTAAAGGCTCAAAATCTATCAAGATGTAACGGATTATAAAGATGACTTATGAAGATTCACTAAAAGATAGAAATTTGTCGCATAAACGTTCAAATTCGAAATCAAGCAATAATTTACGAGGGGTGGCTCTTTGAGCATCTTTTTACTAAATCACCTTATTACACCGAAATTTTTTTATATAATATGAATATTTCAACATTTTCGGTTATTCAATCAATTCCCGTGTGGTAGCTTCACACACTTAGGACAAGCGGGGTGGTAGCTCTTTCCTACATGTGGTGGTAGTTTTCACACTCGTTTAGGATGTAACTCTTTCCACATCTTTTAAGTACTTGGAGTTTAAGCATTTGGAGTTTTTTCTTTTTTCTTTTTTTTTTATATATGTATGACTCCCCCTTAATCATTCAATCTCTTATATGAAAGAAAATTTGACAAATTTTAGTCGATTAGCAAATTTTCATTCATCAAAATTCAACACACACAACCGAAATAGGTTAAGTGCCAAAATATCACACATGATTACTCAAATTTGATGAATATAAAAATTAAGATATTCTATTATAAATTATCTTCATCAATAGTGATAATGAAGTGAAACCGATAATTAATATGAAATTAATCCAAAATGAATGAATGTAAACTATCGACGTTCAACACACTATTTAAAGCTAAATCACAGAATTATTCTCAAAAATCCGAAGCATATGGTGTCACGCCCCGGGGTCCCTTTGGTACATAAACACAGCGGAATTTTTTTTTTTTTTTTTTTTTTGAAAGCCTGACCCCCAGAGGTGTGCCAGATCGGCCACAAATATAGGGATGCCACTGTACACACGGACAGAGTCTTCCCTGTATTTGCACGGCGTCGCACAAGTACAGAGTACAAATAAACAACCAGGAACACAACCACAACAGTACGAACAGACTAGTATACAAGATATACAAGATCATACAACCATTCACCACATTCACCATTTAGCTTATTTATAAACCTTGAGAAAACCTTTTTAAAATCGTTTCCTACACGGAAATGCTTTCTTTTGAAAACCCTACCACGAGGGATAGAAAACCTTTTCTTTTAACCCTTTCCTTTGAAATGCTACCACGGAGGGTAGGAGACAGTTTATTTCACAAAACATAAGTTCTTCAATCCACTTCCAAAAACCATCATAAGTCTCAATCCACCACTGAAAGTAAAACTAAAGTGAAACTAGAACTGAACCATAAATGTACTCTAAGTAGTAAAACAAGAAAGGTAAGGAACTAACCGATACGGGTAGGAGCTAAACGTACTCTAGACCCGCTCCTCACCTGCTGTCCCACTAGGACCCGCTACGTCACCTGAAAAGGAAAGCGGGGGTTGAGAACATGTAAACATGTCTCACTCCCAGTGGGTACCCACTAGTCACTGAGTAAAGCAAAGGAAGACTGGTAAGTAGATACAGTAGCCAAGGTAAGCAGGAGAGAGATATATGTAATATAAACAAACTGCTATTGTATGTATGCATCGAAAAGTTGAGAAAGTAAAATACCCAATCCATAACCGCCAATATTGGTCCGCAGACCTCAGGCAATGCCCCCTATCTCTAAGCCTGCATTCAACCCAAGGTCGCCTATGGGCTCACGGGTTGGCACATCCAACCACTTTTAGGAAAAGAACACCACGGCACGGTGGATCGGGACCTTTGTGTTCGTGAAATGCGCTCGAGTCCTGGGCGATCGATGCTATGATGCTCAAAAGCCAGACGTCAGCAACTAGCTGACAATCCCGGCCCTAAAGGGACATCGACCCCTTTGGGTCATTAGGTAAAGTCGCCGACCACGTAGGTCACAGAAGCACTGAAACAAGCCGACCGCACGAGGTCTACTGGCTAAACAAGCGGCCAAGAACGGGTCAGAAATTGAAACAAGCGACCGAGCAGTCCGAGAAAGCGAAAACAAGCGGCCGAATAGGTCAGCGAAAAAGCGTAAAGGATCGACCAAGTAGGTCGTGAAGAGTCAGAAACCAAACCACTCTACTCTATCAAGCATCACGAGCATGCATATAGCGAGTAGAGAACGAAGAAACGACGATAAGGTGGAAGTAAGAAGAGGAAAGGAGAGGAAAGGAAAGTGGAGGAGTGTCACGAAGCATGTACCACTGTACCGACGGCAACCTGGGTACACACATGAGTATCGAAAGAAGTGGTCTACCTTCTTTGGAAAGAAACGGCCCGAACCTACGAGGGTTCACCGGGCTAGAAACTAACCCACTTTGAAACTAGAACCGTAATTCACAAATCCCACGACGTAAGCGCCTCGAAACGATTACTACGAACGTCCGTTTAGATCGAGTTCCGAAAGCGTCGACTTTGACACGGAACTCACCGTCGCTCACCGTCGTCTCGGACATTCGAAACGACACGGGTGACCGGCCAATAAGGCTTGGCGGCAAAGGAAATAATCTCGGGAAAGCGTCGGAAGAAATCGAACCAAAGTCGCGTTAAAGTCGTCGAATTTCGCCGACGAATGCTCCGGAATCATACTTACTATTTTCGAACAGCTCGGGACCTTGGACGGTCAGTCCAGAGGTTACCCGCAGAACGTACACACTGCCCAAGATAGCCCAGGAGGCTACAATTGCATAAAAGTCCCTGAAGAATCCTAAATCACACTATTTCATGCGATTATAGGGCTTTTACGGACCGTGCATGCAAATCAGTGCATCACAAATTCCGAAATCGCACTCACTGTAAGTCTTCGACATGCCGAAGACCGTGCTCGCCTTTCGGAGCACTGTCGGGCATCGTAGTGCGCGCAGAAGCGACATTAATTTCAGGAAATAGCGCGCACAGCGCGTAAAGTGCGATCGTTCCGCTAAACGGGGCATCAAAACTCAGAACGGAGGTGAGCATCGCGTTCAACACGGAAAATCCTTGACCGTGCTCACCTCCCGAGGTTAATTTGACCCACCGGATCACTGGATAGGTGATCCGAACCCTAGACCTAGGTCTTTGGAACGACAAATCCATACAGGAGCTTGAGGGAGCTAAGGCTAGGTCGCCGGCGGCAAGGACGGCGGCGCTCGGTCGGAGCGGGAAGCCTCGGGTCCGAGAGGTCCGAGGAAGGTCTGGCCGGCGGCGAGAGGTAGCCGGTGGCGCGGCGGAGGAGATCCACTCCTTCTTCTTCCTCTCGGGTTAGATGGCGCCGTAGCGAACGACGGCGGCGGGGAGGACGGCGATGGTCCGGCTGCCGGGAGGCCGAGGAAACCGATGCTCCCCTCGGGAGGCGGCGGGGATGCCGGAAGTCGAAGGGACACGGCCTCGTGCGCGCCGGACTTGTGCGGCCGCGAGTAGATGGAGCGGCGGCGGCGGCGTGCGGTGACGCGCCGGGGAGGTGCGCCGGAGGTCGCCGAGTCGGAGGAAGACGGCGCGGGCTGCGCGAGGGTAGCGACGGCGCGCGGTGGCGAGCGGCGGCGATCTAAGCCGCCACTAAGCTCTCGGGTTAGGAGCCTCTCCGGCGATGTCGCGGCGGACGGTGGAGCTCGGGCGGCGGAGATCCGGCCGAGGAGGACGAGGGAAGATGGTGCTCCCCTCCGGAGGTGGCGGTAGTGGCCGAAAGCGAGAGGGCTCGGCCACTGCCCGCCGACCTTCGGGCGGCCACGAGCGGCGGCGCGGCTCGGGCGGCGCCGGCGTTGCCGGGGACGGCCGGAGGAGCACGCCGGAAGCTTCCGGTGTCGAAGGAGGTCGGGGCACCCGAGGGAAGCGGCGGCGCGCGCGGAAGTCGGGGAAGATCCGACTCGGCACAGGTGGCCGAGAGCGGCGAGGAGCAAGGCGGCTCCGACGGCGGCGGCGGCCGGCGATGGGCGCCGGCGGTTGGTCTCGGCCCGGGGATGATGGTGCTTGGCTCGGCGACCCGACCCGCACGCTCTCGGCCGAAGTGGTGGGTAGAGTGGCCGAGGGGAGAGATGGAGGAGGTGGCTGGAGGTTCTACGGCGGTCGGAGGCGCTCACCGGCGGGGGGTGGCGCGCGCACAGGATGCAGAGGAGGGGTAGGAGGCGGCTAGGGTGGTTGGGAGATGAAGGGGTGGCTAGGGTTAGGGTTTAGTGGAAGTAAACCCTAAAACTATATTTTATACACAAATGCATTTTTGCATTTTAGCACTCCAAAGCATACAATTCATACATTAGTCCACACGACATGTGAATTATGCGTATAAGCCCCTCTATATTCGAATTCGCGCATTTCGGCGCATAAAATATAGCGACTCTTCGCATTCCGTCGTTATGCGATTTTAACCTCTTCGTGTTCTTTTCGCGATTCCCGGAGATCCGTCCGTCGGATTCACGATCGGATAGCGCCAGCGCGTTCAGCGCATCGAGAACATCGAATCTAGCCTTTTACCTCGTTTGATTTGGTCTCGGATTCGCGAAGTATCAATTCTCCCCTTTTTCTCCATAAACCTTCAATTGCTTAAGTCTTTAAGTAAAATCGTTCAAACCCCTTTTTCTCGATAATCGTGCATCAGAATCCAATTAAAGTCGGTGGCATTGGTTCCAGAATAGTCGAGCCGTTCGAAACGAACTATTGAAGTCCTATATTCAGAGTCCCGTACGCATCTAGACCCTTCTCTGCTCTGCGATTTCCCGAAAATCCGGAGTTACTATTCACTTTAAGTCAAACTTCCGGGTCGCGTAACTTTTTCGTTTTAGCTCATTTCGGTCTGAAATTTGACGTGTGCTCTTATAATACATTTACGCACAATAACATTCAAAAACGAAAGTCAAATTTTATTCAGGTAAAAAGTCAGTTTATTACACATGGAATGATCAAAAGATATGCAATAAAACCGATCATAGCAAAACATAAAGTCAAACACAAATTAAGGCTTAGAACAAGGAAAGATATCACCTTTTCAAATCCAAACTTGTCGAATTTTGTATTGTCTTGGCTTGTCGACGTTGGGCATGATTTGTTTTGACTTTTGATCCACCGTTGGTCGCTTCGTTGCATAAAGCTTCGGTTGAAATTGTCGTTGAGGCTTAGAAATCCGGTTCGCTTGTGGTACTCGACATGTTAAGGATTTTGTCTTGGCAAGTTTCGTGAATTGAGTCGGAGTCTTGAAGGAGTCAGGAGCACATTTGAACAAAGAAGATGCAAACAGACGTTACAAGACTCAGCGGTGAAGCTCGGCACCTCCGGTATGATTCTAAGAACATTTATGGTGATTTTAGACTAAGATATAGTAGTTAGAGGACTTGGATTGAATTCTATTTGACAAAAATCAAATTTGGAAAAATTTGGTCAAGATCCAGGATCTGAAAGGTGACATCCGGCTCTGAAAGGTGAGATCCGGATCTGAGAGGTGAGATCGGGATCCCGTAAGCCTGTCCTCTGCGCAACTTTAAGTGTGATCCGGATCTGGATTGAGATCCGGATCCCGTACCTTGCAGTTTCAGGATGAATTAAGGTGGACCGGATCTAAGAGGTGGGATCCGGATCCCGAAGCTCTATATTTGATGTTGCGCAAGCCAGGCCCGGATCTCATGGCTTAGGACCGGACCACTGTGAAAAATATTTTTCAATGACGAAAGCGGGGCCAGGTTGAGGGAGTCAGGACCTTAAACTGCGGGAAATATTTCCAGATTTGGTTGTTACAATCCTAATCTATTTCTAAGTCTTCTAATACTATATAAAGACCATGTGGGGTTCATAATTCAACATGCTTACATTATAAACTTTATTGAAAACCCTAGAAGCTTGTAGGTAGCCGTTTTTCTCATCTTCTACATCAAGCTTCTCCCAAATTGATTCTCGGTGCCCTAATTCTTAATGTTTTTCTAGAATCAATTTGAGAATTGCTTAGAGATTATTCCCATAGATCTTTAATGAGAATCTAAGCAATAAATCACCATCGATCGTATTGTTCTTGCTCTGGACGGAGTGTGCTCGTGGATTCGAGTGGGCGTCGTGGATTCGGCGTGTTCGAGGCTTCGTGGATTCGAAGTACGTGCGTTCGTGGACTCGGACGTGAGGGCGTGGACAACCCGAAGGAGGATTGCGCGGAGATCCATAGGAGAGTTAGAGAGGTCGAGTCCGTGGAGTTCGGTATCACCTTGTAATCTTTTCTCTTATTGATTGTTTATTCGCGTGTTGGTCCCGTGGGTTTTTTACTCCGAGTTTGGAGTTTTCCCACGTAAATCTCGGTGTGCTTTTTAATTTCCGCATTTACCTTTTTAAAGCATTGAGATTTGTGGTTTTTGGCTTTTACACCTATTCACCACCCTCTAGGTGGTTAGATACGATCTAGATAGATCCTTGGGGCTTCCGTAACTCACACGACAAACTTGGTTTTTTTGATTTCGTGTGGGATGTCGAGTTTTAGATAATCTGGAATTGTTTCGAAGTTCTTTGATAGATTCTTCTTTTCTTTATTTGGGCAACTCTTTTTGATGTGTCCTTTGATGCCACATCGATGACACACCTTCTCCTTGAAAGTTGTTGAGACTTTCGATGTCGTCTTTTGATCCTTCTCAACATATGTTCTTTCATATCCAAGGCCAAGTTTGTTCGTTTGACCCAATCCGAGCATATGATCCAATTTCTTTGATCCGGAAGAAAATTTTTGAATGTCGGATTTGAGTTGATGAACTTGCTTGGTTAACTCTTGGTTGGATGTAAAAGTTTTCTTGAATTGTTGTTCCAAAAATCCAACTTTATCTTTATAGGATTTGATCGTTGAATCCGCTTCATCAGGCTTCTCTTGGAGGATTGAATGATCTTTCAAATTTGATTCCTTTTCCTCCTCGAGATCTTTATTCGTTGTCTTCAACTTATTGTTTTCCTCTTCAAGTTCAAGCAAACGCTTCCTCAATTTCTTATTATACTTCTCCATCTTTTTGGATTCGACGAGGAGTTGATGATACGCTTCCGCTAAATTCTCGTCGTTTGATTCCTCCTCGCCGGAATCCGAGTCCACGTCTTCTTCCTTTAATGTTTTTAACGCAATCCCTGTACTTTTAGAAAAAGACTTGGAAGAAGATTGGTTAGTAGAAAAAGTCATCTCATAAGTTTGCAACGCACCTACTAACTCTTCGGCCATTAGATAGCAATATATCTAGATCCCGCTCTAATACCAATTGTAAGTTTAGGGGTTGCCCAAGAATCTATCTAGATTGTATCAAACAACCCCAAGAGGGGGTGAATAGGTGTAACGGCCAAAAACCACAAATCTCGATGCAATAAAAATAAATGCGAAAAATAAAAAGCACACCGAGATTTACGTGGGAAAACTCTAACTCGGAGTAAAAAACCCACGGAACCAACACGCGATAACAATCCACTTCGAATAAAAGATTACAAGGTGATTTACCGAATCCACGGACTCAATCCTCTCTTTATCTTCTTCGGATCTCGCGCACACCGCCGGGTTGTCCACGCCCCACGTCCGAATCCACGAACGCCTCTACTTCGAATCCATGAAGCCTCCGATCACGTCGAATCCACGACGCCACTCGAATCCACGAGCGCACTCCGCCCGGAGCAAGAACAATACGATCGATGATGATTTATTGCTTAGATAATCATTAAAGAACCGTAGAAGATGCTTCTAAGCAATAGCCGGATCAATTCTCCATGAAGAATGAGAAATTAGAGTTTCAAGAATTGATCCGATAGAAACTTGTTGTTGAAGAAAGAAAGAGAGCACCCAACAAGTTTCTAGTGTTTCATAATGGTCTAAACTCTAAGCATCCGAATTAATGGAACCCCCATCGCTTATTTATAGATTTAGAAGACTTAGAAGTATACTAGAATTGTGAAAATCTAATTTTGGAAATAAATTAGAGATAGACTAGGATTTGAAAACCTGTTTAAAATCAATTAGAAAACATAGAGATATACTAGGATTTGAAAACCTGTTTAAAATCAATTAGAAAACATAGAGATAGACTAAGATTTGAAAACCTCAATTTTGTCCATATATTCAATTTAAAAACATCCTAAGTCTTCCAAACACTTTTAAATATTTATAAATCATCATCAATAATATTTGAACTTACAGAGCATTGTGGATTCATGTTTTGAGTATGCGAGTCTTCGATCTTTATCTCTTCTTCTTTAAACCTTCAAGACTCCGGACTCACTTCACGAAATATGCCAATATAAGATCCGTAACAACCTGGTTGGTCAGTTCTGGTATCTTGTATCTGTTAACTATTCGGCCATTTTCTTGACTTCTGTTGTTGATGACCTTTGAGGTCGGTGTACCCTGAGGGGTTGGATTGTCGGCTAGTGGCCGACGGTAGTTCTGGATTTTGTTGATACACTCTGGTGACCAATTCGTTTGTTCGTTGTGCATATATTCTAGTTGACTTGAGTAGTCAGTACTTGTGTACCTTCGATAAGATGTAGAGTTGTTCCATCCTAGCTAGTTGACCTGAGTGGTCCGTTCTTGTGTTTCCTTGAGTAGAATTTGCATACTGTTGAGAGGATGTTGAGTTGTTCCATCCTAGTTGACTTGAGTGGTTGGTTCTTGTGCTTCCATACAGTTGATGACATATACGGTCGATGAGCCCTGAGGGGCGGGATTGTCGGCTGGTTGCCTACGGTTGGCTTTTGAGCATATCAGCATTGATCGCCCGAGACTCCTTCGTATTTCACGATCACCAGCGGTTTGGCCACCGCAAGAGGGTGTTCTTTTCCGAAAAAGTTGTTGGATGTGCCAACCGTGAGCCAAGTCGGAGCGGGTCATATGCGGCTGTTAGCCAATGATCGATCTTGGGTGCCAGTCAGGCCAGGTTACTTGCAGGTAGAGTAGCAGTGGGCACACGCTTGAGGTCTGCGGACCAATATAGCAGGTTAGATTGGGTATACTTTGGACTTGTCGCCCGGTTGACGCATATTACTATAGTAGCGGTTGTTGCATACATACTTACACTTCCTTCTTTGTAGTCTGTCTTGCTTCTATAGTTTTGATAGTCATGTATGCTTTATATTCAGTTCTTCTGTACAGTAGCGGTAGTTGTTCTTATACATTTTGTTCATGTATTATTGTTGCTCTGTATTTAGTATTTCACTTACCCATATTATTGATATCTCTTCCTGATCCGGTGAGTACTCCTCGCCTTCATCGGCTTGCGGTACCCACTGGGAGGGGGAGACATGTTTACATATTCTCACCCCCCACCATTTTTCAGGTATTGCGGGCGGTGAGAGTTGAGACGAGACGTGAGACACGTTCGTAGTGGTCGATAGAGCTTCCGACCCAGTGTATTTGGTTTAGTTTCTATTCTTTACTTCATTGATATATCTTTGTCACTCTATGATTCAGTTGGTTTATTTTATTCGAATTCATATGGTTTTGAATGAAATAAAGAAGTTCTGGCTTTTGTAAAAGAAAAATAGTTTTCTACCTCCCGTGGTAGCCTGCTTTTGAAAGAAAAAGGTTTTTGTGGAATTATGATTAAACTTTAAATGTAAATCTGTTGTGAATGGTGTAGGAATGTATGAACGGTTATATATTCATTGTGGTGGTTGTATCCTGGATTTATATCTTGTACTTGTGCGGCAGGTGCAAATACAGGGGGGACTCTGTCCGTGTGAACAGTGGACTCACTGTATTTGTGGCGGATCTGGCATACCTTGGGGGTCAGGTTTTCAAAAAAAAAAAAATTTCGCTCTGTTTTTAACTATAAAGAGACCCCGGGGCGTGACAGTTAGAGACCTTAGAACCAAGTTGGACTTGGGTTGTAAGACTAAGGTAATAGAAATCTTAGAGGCTAGTGAGCATGAGTTATGTATAGCAGGATTGAATATAGAATCAATGGATCTACTAGTTGGTTGTATAAGAAGCATAATATTCATATTGCATATTGTGAGGCATAATATGTATTTCAATATTTGATATATATATATATATATATATATATATATATATATATATATATATATATATATATATATATATATAGAACTAGGCTGCTATGCTATTAATAACACCAAGTTATTGGTGCTATCAAGTTTTTGGCCGTTGGATTGAGAGATATGCGGTTATGATGATGTGGGCTCCCTAAGGTTAAGTGGGTGGTTGGTTGAATAATATGATCTAACTGGTGAAAATGATCAAAAGGATGGATCTAACGGGGAAAAACTTAATTGGTAGCACCGAGTGCTTTGTGCTATTGATATTGATAACATAGTAGCCGGACTCTATATATATATATATATATATATAGAATTGAGCTAGAATACTTTTAGAAGCACCAACTTTTGGTGCTTCTAAGTTCTAGCCATTGGATCTATTTTTTGACTACTAAATAGCCTTTGGATCTAATACTATTCCACTACCACCACCTATCCCATCAACTACCACCTACCACCATCATCTCAACCTTACATCTCCCCATCCAATGGTTAAAAACTCAAAAGCACCACCTCAATGGTGCTTTTGAAAGTATTCTAACTCAACTCTATATATATATATATATAAATATATATACATACATACATACATATATATATGTAGAGCGAGCTCTTTGTGCTATTAATAGCACGGCGACTTGTGCTCTAAGTTTTTAACCATCCATCAATTTTGATGGGTGGTTAAGATGAGAAGAAAGAAGAGAAATTGAGGAGAAATTGATGAGAGAGAAGAGAAATTAAGGTTCTCAATTTCTCATCTTTTTGAATATCTCTTCAATTTCTCTTCTCTCTCATCTTAACCACCCATCAAAATTGATGGATGGTTAAAAACTTAGGAGCACAATGTTGTGATTAATAGTAATACGGTATATATACATATATATATGTATGTATACATATATATATGTATACATACATATATATATATGTATATATATATGTATGTATATGTATATATATATATATATATACATATACATACATATATGTATACATACATATATATATACATATATATATATATGTATACATATATATATGTATGTATACATATATATATATATACATATATATATATATATATATATACATATATATATATAACTAGGCTACTATGCTATTAATAGCACCAAGTTATTGGTGCTACCAAATTTTTGACCGTTGGATTGAGAGATGTGCGGTTAGGATGATGTGGGCCCCCTAGGGTTAAGTGGGTGGTTGGTTAAATAGTATGATATAACGGGTGAAAATCATCAAAGGAGTGGATCTAACGGTGGAAAACTTGGTAGTCTTAGAGTGCTTCGTGCTATTGATAGCATAGCGTAGGACTATATATATATATAGGCCATGGCTACTATACTATTATGAGTATTGGAGACCTACTACTCATAAGTTATTTTCGATGATGGAGCTTCCGATATCCACTCCGTTAAATATGACTTAGAGTATTTGAAACTTCTAGAAAATAAATTTCGTAAATTTTCGAAATCATAATAAAGTCCATCAAACGAGCATAAAATGAACGGTCAAAATCGAACGACGTCCTAAAAAAGGATGATTGGATCCTTCAATTCAAGATCGGAGTTATTGATCTTTATCTATGTACTAAATAGATTTTTCTATCAAAAACTCAACAAATTTCAATTCTTTTACACCGTTAAACTAGCAAGTTTCCCATCTACCATTAAAAATTGTCAAATTTGTGACCTCTTGATCGTAAGGTAAATGATGTAGAAAAATTATAAAATTTTATTTCTAGAAGTTTTAAATGCTGTAAATAATGTTTAACGGTGTGGATCGTCGATTCAGAAGCTCTATCATCGAAAACAACTTATGAGTACGAGGGTGATCGTACTCATAATAGTATAGTAGCCGGACCCTATATATATATATATATATATATACTAACATGTTGTAGTGCGTCCTTGGACCTGATGGGTCGAGCTTTTCTCTTGGGTGGCCGTACCCTCTGAAAACTATGGACAATAGTTCTCATCCCCGTGTTGTTTTTAGGGGTACAGGTTCACACGTGAACAGCGCGGCGACGCTAGGAAAGGGCGTAGCTCCGTAGGTAGCGCCCTACCTCTAGACCAGAGATAGCGGTACCCCGAGGTGGTTTAGCTTAGGGGTTTAGAAATGAAAAGAACAAAGTTGTAATAAATTTAGAATAACTAGATTGTATTCGGAAGTTGAATATAAAAAGGAAATGTAATATGTATAACTTGGGTTGAATGCTTGTAATAGCTAGTAGTATTATGTTTTTGATACTTCCTTATGCAATCTTTGATTGAAATGTGTTCTTGGTTGGAACCTCGTACATTGTATTGATTGCAACGCCCTAGGACGTACGGGAAAAACTCGTCGGATTCGGTCATCTATCGGCGTGCCGATGTGACGCCCAACTTCCCGGTGTCACCCATCCTAGGACTACTCCCGTCCTAGCACGCTTAATTCTCTTAACCTCTTGGGCCTTGCCACCACCCAAAATGCTTAAGCCGGGTTAAGAGTTTAGCCTTATTATATCTCATATATAGGACTATCTGGGGTCTCACAATCTCCCCTCCTTTAAGCCATGACGTCCTCGTCAGGCTCAGACTCAAAAGTACCAGGCGATGTGAGACTCGTCTCGCTAGCCCGTCATCCAGACCCTGGCTCAGCCGAGACTCATCTCACACTTCCGGCTGGTAATTGGCTCTGATACCATCTGTGACGTCCCAACTTCCCAGGGGGTCACCCATCCTAAGACTACTCCCGTCCTAGCACGCTTAACTCTCTTAACCTCTTGGGCCTTGCCACCACCCAAAATGCTTAAGCCGGGTTAAGAGTTTAGCCCTATTATATCTCATATATAGGACTATCTGGGGTTTCACACCCGAACTCGACCAAATAGGCGGAGCTCGGGGCGTGACACCTTAGGTGGTCGTACCCACTAGGAACTATGTTTATAGTTCTCAACTCTATGTTTTTCAGGTCCACACGTGAGCGGCGTGGCGGCGCGAGGAAAGGACATAGCTCGGTAGATAGTGCCCCACTAGTTGAGACCAGAAATAGATTTACCCTGGGTCAATGTAGCTTAGGGTATAGAGAGAAAAGAATGAAACATCGTTGTAATA
Source organism: Aechmea fasciata (assembly GCA_025177825.1). Lineage (NCBI taxonomy): Eukaryota > Viridiplantae > Streptophyta > Magnoliopsida > Poales > Bromeliaceae > Aechmea > Aechmea fasciata. Next base: position 13,727,791 of record CM045928.1, on the reverse strand, counting down.
AAGTTGATTTCATTTGGAAACAAAAAGAATGTAAATGTAATGTGAAATGTGATGAATACTTGTAATAGTTTAGTAATCATGTTTGATGTCTTCCTTATGCAATCGGTGTATGAATTCTGTTCCTGTTTGGAACCACTTGAATTGTACTGATTGTCACGCCTTGGGAGGATAGGAAAAACTCTGTCCGTTCGGCGGTCTATTGGCTCGCCTGAATTCGACCAAAGTGGCAGGTCTCGGGGCGTGACATCTGAAAGGAGAAAACAGTTTTAGGCGAAGCCGAAGACGCGGGGAGAAACGACCAAAACACAATTCGAAAAAATAGGGACGTGGTCGAAATGCACCCGAACAATAAGGATTAACTAAATAACAGCAGGCAGAATTGCAGATAAACCAAAAAAAACACCTACACAAGAGGTCTTTTTTCACGCATAAGTGACTACTGCAGTTTCAATTCTTTTATTTTTCGCTTTTATCGCTTTCCTAAGAGTAGTCTGTTATGGTGGATTTTCTTATTATTCGTAGTAGATTTTATTAATTTTCTTATAGTTGGGGGTTTAGTAAGTTAGCGGCAGGACTTCTCTTTCTGTATTTAGAAATCTTTTTAAAACATATTGAAGTCACTCGGCTCGTTCAGCCGAATCAGTAATATAGTAATATACTCTAGTGTTCGGACTTGGTTCGACAAATCCCTCCTCAGCCGATCGCTTGATTCTGCCCGGGGCACATTCGAGGGTATCATCAGGAGTTGACCCACCTCACGACTCGCTTCCCGAAGGAGACTATTGACCAGGTCAACGGTCTAGAAATCCAGCTGCATCAATATTCTAATTAGAACTAGGCTAAATTACGGAAAACCCACATGTCAAAACCCGCTTTTTCACTTTCCCCCCGTCTTTTAAAAACATACACTTTGCCCCCTTGTAAAATAGAAAATGTGCACCTCACCCCCTACCGTTAGGGTTCCGTTATTAAATTTTTTTTTATGCCAAAAATACCCCTTCGCCCCTTTTCCCTATTGTTTCAATGGCTTCCGGGACGCCGCACTCGTTGGCCTTGCCCTCCTCACCAAGCTCAACCTCCTCTTCGACCGCCCCTCGACGCCATCTTCCTCAACTCCAACTGCCTCCGCCGCCGTTGCCCCATCCCCGCCAACCTCGGCGACTCCCCGGCCTCCATCGTCGTCCTCGCCCACAACAAACTCGGCGGCTGCATCCCGCCCTCCATCGATCGCATGTCTGACACCCTCAACGAGATCGTCCTCCTCGACGACGGCCTCGCCGCCTCCGTTACGCTTGAGGTTGAGGTCGGCCTCCTCCGCCGCGGATGAGGAGGATGAGGGAGAAGACGAAAATGGCGAATAGCAAAATGGTCATTTTGTCACACCGTACCCCCCTGTGCACATTTTTCATTTTACAAGGGGCAAAGTGTAGGTTTTTAAATGATAGGGAGGGAAAGTGAAAAAGCGGGTTTTGATAGGGGGGTTTTTCGTAATTTAGCCTTAGAACTAATTTATCATACATTATTATGTGTTAAAACAAACACAATATTTTCTTCATTACTCTTTTTAACTCGTGCAGATGTGCTTTATATGCAAATGCAAATGAAATATAGCCTAGAATTAGTTAGAAGTTAACCATGAGATATGTTCTATAATTTTCAAAGATGTATACATTAAAAATGTCAAGTTTTATAACTTTTCAATTTCAAAACACCTAAACATTATATATATACACATATTGAGAAAAAGGGTAACGACCTCACCACTAGCAATAATAACTCGTTGGTCCCAACCACCTACCAAAATGCTTGCGTTATTATTACTAGTATCTAAGTTTCTTATAAACCTAATGACAACCCCATTCCCATCCGATTGGGATTGGGGTGTGTCGCGACTCCCCGTTAAGGCCCCGACGTCCCCGTCACACACACAGCCCACGATCACCAGGCGATGTGAGACTCGTCTCGCTAGCCCGTCATCCTGACGCCGGCTCAGCTGAGACTCGCCACACATGTCCGACTGGTGAACCGGCTCTGATACCAAATGTAACGATCACCCACTAGCAACAATAACTCGTTGGGCCCAACCACCGCCCAAAATGCTTAAGCCCGCTTATTATTACTAGTGTCCAAGTCTCATATAAACCCAATGGCAAACCCATTCCATCGATGTGGGACTATTGGGGTGTCACAAAGGTACACGTAACCCGTTTTATTATTATTATTTTTAGAAATAAACTTAGCTGAAAATGTGAAGCAACAAGATTTTAAATTCGGGACCTCGGATACCAACCACCGAACCTTTTGCCGCTTGCGCTCGGGGCGATCGATAAATATATTTTTTATAGAATTTAATATATTGGAGTAAAGACTTTTCTTTTGAGTAAAGCTTTTGGATGTGAGAATTCCAACCAACCCACTTAGGGCCTGCTTGACCTATCTTTTGAAAAAAGTGATTGTGGTTTGAAGAAGTGATTGTGGTTAAAAGCTGTGGGGCGTTTGGCTGTGTTTAGATAAAAGTGAGTATTTTGAAGTAATTTTGAAAAGTTGTTTGGTAAAATTTTTTTAATGTTTGCATAAATTAATATTTTAATTAAATTTTATTTTAAAATAATTTAAAATATAAATTTTAAATTTTAAATTTAAAAATATAAATAATTATGAAATTTAAAATATAAAATTTTAATATTTAAAAATATAAATTTAAATTTTAAATTTCAAAGTTAAAATTTAAAATAATTATGAAATTTAAAATTTAAATATTTAAAATTTAAAATTTAATATTTAAATATTTAAAATTAAATTTGAATATTTAAAATTAAAATTTAAAAACTTTAATTTTAAATTTAAAAAATTTATAATTTGAGGATTAAAACATGTATTTTGAAATTTAAAATTTGAAATTTGAAATTAATATTTAATATTTAATATTTAATATTTAATATTTAATTTTAAAATTTTATAATTTGAAGATTAAATTTTATCTTAAATTTGAAATTTGAAAACTGAAAATTGAAAATCTAAAATTTGAGATTTGAAATTTAAAATTAAAATTTAAAATTTAAAGTTTGAAATCTATTTTTAAAAATTTAAAATTTAAAAGTTGAAATTTAAAAATTTAGAAATGGATCTAAAAATTTAAATTTAAAAGTAAATTTAAATTTAAACATTTAATTTAAAATTAAAATAAAAATTTGAAGCTTGAGTCCAAAATCGATTAGAAGCAGCCTTTATCACGATTCGAGCTTTCAAAATCGCTTTCCATTCGAGAAAGAATCGATTTTAAAAATAAGGTTGCCAAACGTTTATCGATCTAAAAATAACTTTTCAAATTCAAAAGCGCTTTTTAAAAGCTAGACCAAACACCCTTATATACTTTTTAATATACGAAATTATATTGAAAAATTAAAAAATAAACACAATACAAAAATGATGCCGTACTTTTAAATTTTAAGACCGTATGTTGCCAGCAAATAGTTTCTTAAAACTCATGATTTTTGAGCTGAGCGTGTAGGAATATTAATACTCGTGATTTTTTAATCGTCGAATCGTCTTAAAAATCGTACACTGTTATTATAGAAAACTTAATGAAATATATTATTATTATATAAATATTGTATAAATTTTGAGATAATTCAGCGGTTAAAAAGTTACAAATATAAATGCTCAAGCCCTCGTTTGGTTCGGGGTTAAGGAAAAAATAGTTATTTCAGGGATAAGATTAAGTTTGGGGTTAAGGTGGGGTTAAAGTATTTTTGTGTTTGGTTGGGAGTTGGAGTTAGTTGAGGATAGTGAAAAATAGTGTTTGGTTGAAGTAGGTGGGATAAGAAGGATAGTGGGTTATTATGAGTAGAAAAATAATATTTGGTTGGGGTTTGGTGGGGTTAGGTGTGGTTAGTTAAACCGGGATAACTTTTTGAGGTGGGGTTTGTTAATCCCACCTCTTTTTTATAGTGTTTGAAAATAAAATGAGGGTTAAGAAGTTATTCCACCCCTTAACTCTCAACCAAACGCAAGCCAAAAGTATAGAAGCTCGATCAACTCCATGATTTTTTTCATGTGTGAAGTGTGAACATTCTTTTATGCAATCGACCACTCATGGGTTGGGTTGAGGTTTTAATTTTAAAATAAGAATCATCACATATAAATAAAGTATTGAGCGTGAGCCGGGTGCACGCGACGATGGTTTCTTTTTTAATCTCCGGTATTGTTTTTGCTGGGTCCCGCAGAGAGGCTCTGGCGAATGGTAAAACCGACGCGCGTGTTGTATTACGCCGAAATCCCCAAATTACCCCTCTAAACCTCCCCGCAGCGGAATCGCTCGACCAGTACCCCTCACCCTAGAAAGTAAGAATAGGAATAGTACAAGTATCATATAGAGATTGAAGAACGTCGGATCTGGTCGCTGATCCCTCGGCGTCGGCGGCCGAGCCCACCCCGACCCCCACCACGGACGCGAAGAGAGAGAGAGAGAGAGAGAGAGAGAGAGAGAGAGAGGCGAAGAAGAGCTAAGCTTCTCGAGTGAGCGAGCAACGAGGCCAGGTTCTCACCATGGCGGCGGCGAAGAAGCCCCCGCCCCACCCTCACCCGCACCCGCACCCCCTACGCGGAGTGATCCCGCCCCCGATCCTCAAGCCGTGGGGGGGCGGCGGCGGAGGATCCCGACGCGCCGGCGAGACTGAGAGGGGGCTGGAGGAGCTGCGCGAGAAGCTGATGGGGCATCTCCGGGAGGCGGCGGACCGGATGGAGCTCGCCGCGTCGGCCTCGTCTCCCTCGACGCCGGCGCCGGAGGAGGAGCCGACACCGCCGTCGTCGTCGCCGAGGCCGTGGAATCTGAGGGCGAGGAGGGGATCAGGGGGTTGCGGCGGTGGAGGCGGGGAGGAGGAGCGGGGGTTGGGAGGGCTCGGAGGGGCGGCGGGCGAGGTTCTCCATCGAGCTGACGGCGGAGGAGATCGAGGCCGACATCTACGCGCTGACCGAGTCGCGGCCGCGCCGCCGACCCCGGAAGCGGCCCAGAATCGTACAGCGCCAACTCGACGTATGTACTTACTTTAATTCCCTCTCTCTACCTATCCCCTTATTACTCTTTTTCCTTCCCCTTTTCTTAACATAATTTTTCTCCTCTATTTATCTTCTAATATATATATATATATATATATATATATATATATATATATATATATATATATATATATATATATATATATATATATATATATATATATATATATATAATTTTCAATCGACGATCCACTCCGTTAAATATGATCTGAGATTTGAAACTTCTAAAAATAAATTTCGTAAATTTTCGAAATCATAATAAAGTCCATCAATGTCGATATAAAATGAACGATCAAAATCGAACGACGCCCTAAAAAGGATGATCGGATCCTTCAATTCAAGATCGGAGTTATCGATCTTTATCTATGTAGTGAATAGAATTTTAAAGAAAAATTCAACAAATTTTGATTCTTTTACACCGTTAAACTAGCAAGTATTCCATACCTAGTTAAAAATTGTCAAATTTGTGACCTCTTGATCGTAAGGTAAATGAAGTCGTATATATATATATATATATATATATATATATATATATATATATATATATATATATATATATATATATATATATATATATATATATATATATAAATTACTTATCTTATTATGAGTAGTAGAGTACTACTACTCATAAGTTGTTTTCGATGATAGAGCTTAGAGATCGACGATCCACTCGTTAAATATGATCTAGAGTATTTAAAACTTCTAGAAAATAAATTTCGTAATTTTTCAAAATCATAATAAAGTCCATCAAATGGGCATAAAATGAGCAATGAAATCGAACAATGTCCTAAAAATAGATGATCGGATCTTTTAATTTAAGATCGGAGTTATTGATCTTTATCTAGGTAGTGAATAGAATTTTCTATCAAAAATTCAACCTATTTCAATTCCTTTACACCGTTAAACTACCAAGTATCCCATATCTAGTTAAAAATCAAATTTTGTGAGCTTTTGATCGTAAGGTAAATGATTTGAAAAATTATGAAATTTATTTTCTAGAAGTTTTAAATACTCTAGATCATATTTAACTGAGTGGATCGTCGATTCTAAGCTCTATCATCGAAAAACAACTTATGAGTAAGAGGCTCTACTTCATAATAAGATAAGTTTCTACTCTATATATATATATATATATATATATATATATATATATATGCTCCTATGCTTTTAAAAAAGTCAAGTCATTGGTGTTTGTAAGTTTTTAGCCATTGGATTGAGAGATGTGCGGTTAGGATGATGTGGGCCCCCTTGGGTTAAGTGGGTGGTTGGTTGAATAGTATAATCTAACGGTGAAAATGATCAAAGGTGTAGATCTAACGGTAAAAAATTCACAAGAGGACTCGTATGCATTTGACCCATATATATATATATATATATATATATATAGGCTAGGGTTACTATCCTATTAATAGGATAGAGCACTTCTATCAAGTTTTTAACCCCGGATGAGAAATTGTAGGGTTAGGATGATATTAGTCGGTTAGAGTTGAATGGTCCCCCTAGGGTTGAGTGGTCCCCAGGGTTATAGTATTTAATCCAATGGTTAGAAATGATGATAAGAGTTGATCCAAAGGCTAAAAAGCGATAGACAGTGCTCATATCCTATTAAAAAGGATAGTAAGGACTATATATATATATATATATATATATATATATATATATATATATATATATATATATATATATATATATAGTCTTACTATCCTTTTAATAGGATATGAAAGACTTGTCCTATCAAATTTTTAACCCTTGGATGAGAAATTGTAGGGTTAGGATGATATTAGTCGGTTAGAGTTGAATGGTCCCCCTTAGGGTTGAGTGGTCTCCACCGGGTTATAGTATTTAATCCAATGGTTAGAAATAATGAAAAGAGTTGATCCAAAGGCTAAAAACCGATAGGACAAATGCTCCTATCCTATTAAAAGGATAGTAGCGACTCTCTCTCTCTCTCTCTCTCTCTCTCTCTATATATATATATATATATATATATATATATATATATATATATATATATATATATATATTGAGGATAAAAATGACCACCTAAGAGGAAAGATGAATTAGGCTTCTAAAATAAAAAGCCAAATAATCAAGTAATTTAAAAATTCGAAACAAATAATAAAGTGAGGAGTTTAAAGAGATGCAAACTCAAAAAGGAAACGGTCGATTTGTTTCGAGGTTCGACTTTGCCTACGTCCCCGCCAACTTCTCAACACTAGAGAATGTTGGATTTCTACTAAATGCTTTAACGGGCAAGCACCAAGCCTTCACACTAGGGTTGTCAACGGGTCGGGTTTGGGTCGGGTTTTCAAAAACCCGAACTCGAACTCCGAAGTTAATACCCGAACCCGAACCGAACTCGAACCCGAACCCGATGGGTTTTAAAAATCCATACCCATATCCGACCGACAAAAAACCCGAAACTCCGAATCGAACCCGAAAACCCGAACCCGAAAACCCAAACCCAAACCCAAAATAATGAATTTTTTACCATATTTTAAAATATATTATAGTAAAATCAAAATTTCGAAACACAATAAAATACAATCAAAATACATTCATGTTATATAAATAAACATAATTAAATATTTTACTAGAATATTTTATATATTTTATATCTTACATAAATAAATAAATAATATATATATATATATTTTTTCGTTCGGGTTCGTTCGGGTTCGGGTCGTATACACAAAATCCATACCCGTACACATATCCGTCGGGTTTTTATTTTTTATACCCATAACCAAATCCATATCCATTTAGCTCGGGTATACCCGCCCCGTTCGGGTTCGGGTTCGGGTAATTTTTCGGGTATCCATACCCATTGACATCCCTACTTCACACCAATACCTTTTTTTTTAAGCTTCAAGACATTGCCTTTCTCAGTTTTACAATTTTAAATCTTACTACAAATTGCACTCAAGTTTAGAGAGAGAATTGAGAGCTAAGAGAGCTCAAATGGAGTTTCAAATTGCTGCTGAGTAAGGCCTCAAAACCATCTATTGTCCGATTCGTTGCACTTTTGGGGCCCTAACCGATTCCGGCGCCCAGAAGTTGTGCACGCAAGATCGCACTTCCACCGCTCGTCGACAACGGCGCCGCTTTTTCTGATTTCGTACATTCAAGCCTCCAGAATTTGTGGGCGCCCATATCACACGCGACAGTTTTCCTGACATAACCAGACCACGTGCGCCACTTTCTCTGAGCGGAATCATTTGGGCTTCCGTAAGACGCGGTGCTCGTATTTCAAAGATGCACACCGCCATCCTCGCGCCGCATCGAATTTTTCTGCCGATCCGTCAGATCGTCCGAACATGCAACCTTTCAAGTCAAAACAATTCGGTCGCCCTAAACAAAAATTTGGAAGCCCCGATCAAGTAAAAAAAAATATGGACTACCCGAACAGCAAACCGGCAGGATCCAAAAACACATGAGATTCGGATCCACTATAGGGTGCCCAGAACAGAGTCCAGAACATCAGTAACTTGGTAGAAAACGAATTTGAGCAAATTTTAAATATTATAAAATCCTAAGCACCTTATAGAAAGCACTTTGTGACACCCCAATAGTCCCACATCGGATGGGAAAGGGATTATCATTGGGTTTATAATAGACTTAGACACTAGCAATAATAACTGAGCTTAAGCATTTTGGGCCGGCGGTTGGGCCCAACGAGTTATTATTGCTAGTGGGCTGGGTCGTTATATTTGGTATCAGAGCCGGTTCACCAACTGGACATGTGTGACGAGTCTCTACCGAGCGGGTGGATGACGGCTAGCGAGACGAGTCTCACATAGCTCAGTGATCTTGGGTCGTGTGTGTGAATGGACTGACGAGGACGTCAGGACCTTAACGGGGGGAGTCTGTGACACCCCAATAGTCCCACATCGGATGGGAAAGGGATTGTCATTGGGTTTATAATAGACTTAGACACTAGTAATAATAACTGAGCTTAAGCATTTTGGGCCGGCGGTTGGTTCCAACGAGTTATTATTGCTAGTGGACTGCGTCGTTATATTAAATTAATCTGTCACGCCCCGGGGTTAATAAGTAAGTGAAAATAGAGCGAAATTTTTTTTTTTTGAAAACCTGACCCCCAAGGTATGCCAGATCCGCCACAAATACAGGGAGTCCACTGTACACATGGACAGAGTCTCCCCTGTATTTGCACGGCGTCGCACATGTACAGAGTGTAGTAAACTACCAGGAAACAACCACAATACAATGAACTTATAACAATTAACAGTTATAGCTATTCATTCAACCATTCACCACAGGTTCACAACTAAGAGATGTTGAAGCTGATAAACATAGTAAGAAAGCCTTTTGAAACTGTTTCCCACACGGAAACCCTTTCTTTTAAAAACACGCTACCGCGAGGGGTAGAAAACCGTTTTATCACATAAAACTCATATTCTTTGTTACATTATAAAACATCTCATATTCAAAGTAAATACTGAACTGAACCATAAAATACAGTCTAAGTCATAAAATAGGAAGGGTAAAGGAATAACCGACGAAGGGAAGGAGCTATGTCGTGAACTAGACTCGCTCCTCACCAGCTGTCCCACTATGACCTACAACGTCACCTGAAGAAGAAGCCGAGGGGTGAGAACATGTAAACATGTCTCCCCCTCCCAGTGGATACCTCGCGGAGATAGACACAAGAGGAGATAATAGTAGTACAGTAGCTATGATAAACAAGTAAATGGAGAGAGATATATAAATATGAAACAACAGCTACTGTAGTATCCGTCAACGGTACGAAAGTACAAAAATACCCAATCAGAACCGCCCCTATTAGTCCGTTGCACCTGTGCCTATGCCCACTGTCAGTCTACCTGTGTACAACCCAGTACTGACCGCTGGGCCCACAGGCTGCATATAACCCACTTTAGGGCTCACGGGTTGGCAAGTCCAATATGACCAGTCCCAAACCACTTTTCCGGAAAAGAACACCCTCTTGCGGTGGCCAGACCGCTGGTGTTCGTGAAATGCATGTGTCTCTCGGGCGATCGATGCTGATATGCTCAATAGCCAAACGTCGGCAACCAGCTGACAATCCTGCCTCTCAGGCGTACTGACCGTATGGGTCGTCAAACTATAAGGAAGTACCAGAACCGACCAATCAGGTCAACTAGAATGGAACAACTCAACATCCTCTCAACTGTATGCGAGTACTACTAAAGAAAACACAAGAACTGACCACTCAGGTCGACTAGGATGGAACAACTCAACATCCTCTCAACTGTATGCAAGTACTACTGAAGGAAACACGAGAACTGACCACTCAGGTCGACTAGGATGGAACAACTCAACATCCTCTCAACTGTACTGACCGAACAGGTCACAGATGTCATAGGCTGACAAGAAGTAATCTACTCTACTCCTACACATGATACTAAATATGGAAACACTGAGTAGAGTAATACTGTAAGAAACAGGTGCAAGATATATCTAGGATAAACGATATAAATAGTAAGGGTGGATGGAACGTCACCAAACGTGCACCACTGAATGGGCGTCGAGCCGAAGTACCCACCTGTACAACTGTCGCATCTGTCTCCTGACTGCAAAAGAGTGTCAACCGGACCTAAGGAAGGTCCACTGGGTTAGTGTCTAACCCATCACTAATAAACACTGACTCCACATCCCACAAACTAATCCCACGGAGATTTGTTTTCCGAAACCAATTATCAGTAACTCGTCTAAGTCCCGTAAACCGCACCGGACTCGCCGGACACACGAATCGTCCTGAATGCACCGACTCGTGTCACGAGTCACCCGCTGCCATAAAACACTCCTATTTGGATGTTTTGGCAGCAAACACAAGATAATACTATAATATAATTATCGTCGGATAATTGTACGAATACGGGTTTCCGGAAGTGTCTATTTCGACACCGGACCCCACCGTCGCTCATCCGTCATTTATGAACTCCAAAAATGACGCGTGTGACCAGCCAATAAGGCTCAGCGACAACGCAAAAGCTCACGGAGCACCGTCGGAATAATTCCGAACCGAAAACGCATTACGTCGGCGGATTTCGCCGCAAAACGTACCGGAAATCAATTTTCGGTCTCCACGAGGGCTTAGGACCCTGTACAATCAGTCCAAAGGCTATCCACTGCCCACACGTGCTGCCAACAGCAGCGAGAAGGTGTACAATTGCATAAAAACCCCTCACGTTACACGAAATCGCATTATTTCATGCGATTTCGGGGGTTTTATGGCCCGACAGAGTAAACCGAAGGTCAAACAGACCAACCAAGACACCTGCTGAAAGGTTTCGGGATGCTGGAGACTGTGCTCACCTTTCGGAGCAATTCCGGACACTGTAGAGAGCGCAGGAGCGACCCGAAGTTCAGCGAACTACGCGCACTACATGATAAACATGCAAAATCTCGCTAACCAGGAACCCGTTGACCCTAATTGAGGTGACCACTGTGATCGTTACTGAATGACGATCACCGTGCTCCCCTCCAGAGGCACCAGAACAGCCTCGGGTCTTCAGAAAAGTGCGCGCAAGTCGAGACAGCAGCCAAAAAGGGCCGGAAAGGACCGACTTTGCTAAATCAGCAGATCGGGGTCTTTCCGACCAAAACCGAGGTGAGCACGGTGATCAGCGATGAGTCCTGATCACCGTGCTCCCTTCCGTTGGGATCGGGGAGGCCCGGGGAGGTTAGAACAAGAAATCGCTCATAATAGGCCCTATTTAACAGCTTACCGGAGCTGGTAGAGAGCGGGGGTTGCCGGCGGCGGCCGGACGACGGGAGGCCGGCGAGGGGACAGATGCTGAAAGTCATAGGAGGCCGGGGCTCGCATCAGAAGGAGGCGGAAGGCGACGACGACAACGGGCATTGATGCCCTAGGCAGTCAACCCGAGAGGAGCTTGGGTTAAACTCCGGCCAACAGGGAGCTTCGGCGGCGGGGGCGCCGGCGGTGGGCGAGTGCGGCCGGCCTGATGGAGCGGGTGCTCACACCGGCCGGTGGCGTGAGGCGGCGGCGGCGGCGCGGAGAGATCCCGAGCCCGCACGAGGCTCGGCTCGGCCCTCGAGGCCGGCTGCGGCGGCGGCGGCGGCGGCCGGACTCCACGGGGACGACGGCGGCGGTTCACCCGAGGTCGGAGGAGGAGAAGGGAAGCGGTGGTCGTGCACGGGGAGGCCGAGAGTCCTCGCCCGTGCTCGCCCAGTGAAGAAGACTGGTGCGCCCATGGTCGCGCTGTTCGAGGCAACGCGGCGGCGCGCGCGGCGGCGACGGCGGCCGACGGGGCAGCTTCCGGGGAGGGGTCTTGGCCTAGGGACTATGAAGCTCGGGCTCTGATGCTTCCCAGAGCACCACGACAGAGTGGGTGACGAGTTGGAGCCAAAAAGGAGCCGAGGTTGCTTTTCCGGCGTCCGGGGGCGATCGCCGTCGGCCGGGACGTGAGCACGAGATGGGAAGGGACGTAGTGGTTACGGCTAGGGTTGGTTGGGGGGCGGCTAGGTCTAGGTCTAGGGTTCGGTGGATCAAAACCCTAGGAGCCCTTAGGAGCACCTATATATGCATAGTGCAAATATGCAACTAAGTCCACCAAACCTCAGTATTTAATACTGGGTCCCTTACAGCACGTGTAAACTGCGTGAATAATGCGATCCCGCGCGATTCGGTACATAAAATGTCGCACGTTTTGCAAAAATACCATCTTGTCATTTCCGACCTCTCCTTGATCAACGTGCAATAGCCGTAGATCCGTTTGTTTGATGATTTGAACGTATCGCGCCAACGCGATCAGCACATCGAAGGCAACAAACCTACGATTTTACATCGCCTCGATTGATCACGGATTCGCGATGAATCCTGTTCGCTCTCTAAATATCTGTCTTTGCCAATAATGACCCCTTTACGGTCATCTTGCAATATCCGATCCGTCCATCGGATTTGCAAACGGATCGCGCCATCGCGTTCAAAGACGTCGAGGACATTGAAACTAGCATTTTGTTTCGCTCGATTTGATCTCCGTTTCACGACGAACCCATCTCTCCATCTTTCCCTAAATAAACCAACTCATAACATATATAGTTTATATATGAAAATTCGTTCGGGACCCTTTTTCTCGACAACCGTGCATCGGAATTCGATTTCGTCAGTGCCAACGATTCCAGTATATCTGAGCCGTTCGAAACGAGCTATTGGAAGCCTATATTTGAAATTTGACACGTACCCGAACCTAACTTCTATTCCCGGCTCATCCGGAAAACTGAACTTACTATTCACTTTAAGTCGAACTTCCGGGTCGCGTAACTTTTCCGTTTTGGCTCGGTTTCGCCTAAAATTTGACGTGTGCTCTTATAATATAATTATGCACAATAACGTTTAAAATCGAAGGTCAAATTCCATCCTGAGAAAAAGTCGGTTTATTACATCATTCCTCCCTTAAAAGAAGTTTCGTCCCCTAAACTTGACCACGTACCCACCATGAAGAATTTGGATACTGCTCCGCTAATGCGGTATCCTCCTTGGGTACTGGTCAATCACACTTCTTGTGTTCGGACAAAATCAACTTCCTAATAAGGGGAAGATAGGGCTGTTGTCCCAACTGGGCGAGACGAGGGTAACTAGTACTAACCCAAAACTACGGACCGAACTCACCGGGATCACCACCATCCTATAACATGCGGGCAAAAACAGTCCCGCGATCAGGATTAACCGATCCCAACTTACCAATTCTAAGATAATAACTCACCACTCAGAATTGTAGGTTCACACAACCTTGGTCTGCGTAACAGCAACCGACTCGACTACGTTAATAGTCCACGTAGAAAAGACACGAGTCAAAACTCTCACCTTGGAGACCACAGTCTCACTCTAGTTTCCACACAAACTGTCAAAACCTCGTCAACTGAAAGCCACTTGTGGCATTCGACAGTCCTAGGTCCAAGACCTCACTTTTCACCTGACCAGAAGGTCCAACTGACAATACCAACTGAGCTCGACAATTTGTTCGCTCAATAATTTCGATTAAACCAACGCAGGTTCCATGCAAGTCCATTACTTGATGCACAGGATTGCCAATCGCCCTAAGCGATAACAACCACTGGTGATGCTCAACACCTGTCTCTATGAGACCCTGTCGCTGCCGTCCTATAAGGGACCCTAGCGATCGATGTTCCTAGCAACACCAAACACATGTCTCCGAGAGACCCAGGCGCACCTGTCACCAAATAACCAGACAAGCATACCATTCCTAGGTTTGCACGATAAGCCGAGTCGCAAACCTTATACACCATCATGTATGGTGACAATCACAGCCAACAACCAGGCTCAAGTCACTTTACCACTGTGATACAGAACCTTCCAGCAACAGACTGATACTACTAACCAATCAACCCTTTATACCGTGTGAGGCACAACCAATGAGTACCTAGACTCAACCAGAGTCAACACCACCTGCAGTGATGATAAATCAACTGCACAAAACCCGCCAGGGAATAACCCAAGGCTCGCAACGTGGTCAGAAAGGACCATCGCTCTAACTCCCACAAAACGCTCTAGAGAACACATCGACCCAATCCATAAGTCCCAAGAAGGGAAAGGATATTTCGTCCTACTTTCGACAGTATATTGTCTGCAGCCAATATACTTATCAAAAGAAAAGTGAAATATCCAAGATCCACTACCAACATCGAGTTGGAAGCGTGACACCTCGAAGTATCAAACCACTTGATACCTCTTCACTGAACCAAGAGTTCACAACCACTACCATCGAAACATCGACTTTGCAAGTCGACATTCGAATCGCACCGACCCTGAACCGACTCACTAGGAGTCACATAGCTTTCAACATCTGAAAGCTACTTACGACACTGAACCGCAAACCATACAAACTAGGCTTAGGAAATGATTTCCGTAACCCATTTCCGCACCACAACGAGCTATACCCAAAGCTCCGAGCACTCAGACGATACCTTAGAGTAACTCGAGTCAAGATGGGTCCTAACAAACCACCCACTATCCTATAACACACCAATTTAGGTGTTAAGGATAACCGCATACTATGTATGCATCAACAGAGACTTGACACCGAATTGTGTCTAACCAATTCTAGTACACGTCAGTTTGACGTATGAACTAGATAAAGGTCAAAGGACACGAACCGCTGATTCTATCAGCAATCAAGGAAGAGAGGTAGGCATCGCAACCCTACCCAAAGAACTGCGAAAGCAACACCAATGTTGCAGTCGACTGAACAACTGCTAACCACACCCTGGACTACACCCTAGTAGCCCCAAAGAAATCGCGACCGTAACAGGTCTAAGTACCGTCTCCGTAGAGACACTCGCAACAGTCTCCGTAGAGACACTCGCAATAGCTCCCGTGACCAAAGTAGGAAATGTGGCCCGGGCGTCGGCAGTCAAGATACTCGCCTAAGCCCGAAAATCACTGGCCCTTCAAGGCCCCAGCTGACACCAGGGGAACCTCACCCCACCACTCGATGTCCAAGTACAGTGCCACTACTTCCTGACTGAGACACCAGCTTGTGCGAAAACTGTAGCACATACCGAAAATACCCGTGCACTCCGAGTTTACCCAACTCGAATGCAACACAGGACACAAGTCCAACCCCGCACTCTCACGTGCCTATAAACCGTAGGTCTTCCTAGGGTCAACCTAACCAATGGTTTAGTTCTTTTTAGTTCACTTCTTTTACATTTCAAAAACAACCTGTGAATGGTGTTGTGGTTGTAACTTGCTCTGATACCATTTTAATCTGTCACGCCCCGGGGTTAATAAGTAAGTGAAAATACATCGAAATTTTTTTTTTTTTTGAAAACCTGACCCCAAGGTATGCCAGATCCGCCACAAATACAGGGAGTCCACTGTACACACGGACAGAGTCTCCCCTGTATTTGCACGGCGTCGCACATGTACAGAGTGTAGTAAACTACTAGGAAACAACCACAATACAATGAACTTATAACAATTAACAGTTATAGCTATTCATTCAACCATTCACCACAGGTTCACAACTAAGAGATGTTGAAGCTGATAAATATAGTAAGAAAGCCTTTTGAAAACTGTTTTCCACACGGAAACCCTTTCTTTTAAAAACACGCTACCGCGAGGGGTAGAAAATCGTTTTATCACATAAAACTCATATTCTTTGTTACATTATAAAATATCTCATATTCAAAGTAAATACCGAACTGAACCATAAAATACAGTCTAAGTCATAAAATAGGAAGGGTAAAGGAATAACCGACGAAGGGACGGAGCTATGTCGCGAACTAGACTCGCTCCTCACCAGCTGTCCCACTATGACCTGCAACGTCACCTGAAGAAGAAGGCGAGGGGTGAGAACATGTAAACATGTCTCCCCCTCCCAGTGGATACCTCGCGGAGATAGACACAAGAGGAGATAATAGTAGTATAGTAGCTATGATAAACAAGTATATGGAGAGAGATATATAGAAATGAAACAACAGCTACTGTAGTATGCGTCAACGGTACGAAAGTACAAAAATACCCAATCTGTAAACTGCCCTATTGGTCCGCAGACCTCAGGCCTATGCCCACTGTCACTCCACCGGTGTACAACCCAGTACTGACCGCTGGGCCCACAGGCTGCATATAACCCACTCTAGGGCTCACGCAAGTCCAATACGACCGGTCCCCAAACCACTTTTTCTAAAAGAACACCTCTTGCGGTGGCCAGAATGCTGGTGTTCGTGAAATGCGTGTCTCTCAGGCGATCGATGCTGATATGCTCAATAGCCAAACGTCGGCAACCAGCCAACAATCCTGCCTCTCAGGCGTACTGACCGTATGGGTCGTCAAACTATAAGGAAGTACCAGAACTGACCAATCAGGTCAACTAGGATGGAATAACTCAACATCCTCTCAACTGTATGCGAGTACTACTCAAAAAAATACAAGAACTGACCACTCAGGTCGACTAGGATGGAACAACTCAACATCCTCTCAACTGTATGCAAGTACTACTGAAGGAAACACGAGAACTGACCACTCAGGTCGACTAGGATGGAACAACTCAACATCCTCTCAACTGTACTGACCGAACAGGTCACAGATGTCATAGGCTGACAAGAAGTAATCTACTCTACTCCTACACATGATACTAAACATGGAAACACTGAGTAGAGTAATACTGTAAGAAACAGGTGCAAGATATATCTAGGATAAACGATATAAACAGTAAGGGTGGAAGGAACGTCACCAAACGTGCACCTCTGAACGGACGTCGAGTCGAAGTACCCACCTGTACAACTGTCGCGTCTGTCTCCTGACTGCAAAAGAGTGTCAACCGGACCTAAGAAAGGTCCACTGGGTTAGTGTCTAACCCATCACTAATAAACACTGACTCCACATCCCGCAAACTAATCCCACGGAGATTGGTTTTCTGAAATCAATTACCGTAACTCGTCGGAAGTCCCGTAAACCGCACCGGGACTCCGCCGGGACCCACGAACTGTCCCGAAATACACCGACTCGTGTCACGAGTCACCTGCTGCCATAAAACACTCCTGTTTGGATGTTTTGGTAGCAAACACAAGATAACACTATAATACAATTATCGTCGGATAATTGTACGAATACGGGTTCCCGGAAGTGTCTATTTCGACACCGGAACCCACCGTCGCTCACCCGTCATTTATGAACTCCAAAAATGACGCGTGCGGCCAGCCAATAAGGCTCAGCGATAACGCAAAAGCTCACGGAGCACCGTCGGAATAATTCCGAACCGAAAACGCGTTACGTCAGCTGATTTCGCCGCAAAACGCACCGAAAATCAATTTCCGGTCTCCACGAGGGCTTAGGACCTTGTACAATCAGTCCAAAGGCTATCCACTGCCCACGCGTGCTGCCAACATCAGCGAGAAGGTGTACAATTGCATAAAAACCGCTCACGTTACACGAAATCGCATTATTTCATGCGATTTCGGGGGTTTTATGGCTCGACAGAGTAAACCGAAGGTCAAACAGACCAACCAAGACACCTGCTGAAAGGTTTCGGCGTGCTGGAGACCGTGCTCACCTTTCGAAGCAATTCCGGACACTGTAGAGAGTGCATGAGCGACCCGAAGTTCAGCGAACTGAGCGCACTGCATGATAAACATGCAAAATCTCGCTAACCAGGAACCCGTTGACCCTAATTGAGGTGACCACTGTGATTGTCACTGAATGACGATCACCGTGCTCCCCTCCAGAGGCACCAGAATAGCCTCGGGTCTCCGAAACAGTGCGCGCAAGAAGAGACAGCAGCCAAAAAGGACCGGAAAGGACCGACTTTGCTAAATCAGCAGATCAGGATCTTTCCGACCAAAACCGAGGTGAGCACGGTGATCAGCGATGAGTCCTAATCATTGTGCTCCCTTCCGTTGGGATCGGGGAGGCCCTGGGAGGTTAGAACAAGAAATCGCCCATAATAGGCCCTATTTAACACCTTACCGGAGGCCGTGCGGAGAACGGTGGTGGCGACGGCCGGACGACGGCGGCGGCCAGGGGACGATGTCGAAAGTCATAGGAGGCGGGGCTCGCGTCGAAGGCGGCGGACGGCGACGACGACAACGGCATTGATGCCCTAGGCGATCAACCCGAGAGGAGATTGGGTTAAACTCCGCCAACAGGGAGCTTCGGCGGCGGGGCGCCGGTGGCGGGCGAGTGCGGCCGGCCAGCGGAGCGGGTGCTCACGCCGGCCGGCAAGGTGAGATGGCGGCGGCCGCGCGGAGAGATCCCGAGCCCGCACGAGGCTCGGCTCGCCCTCGAGCCGCGGCGGCGTGGCCGAGACTCCACGGGGACGACGGCGGCGGGTTCACCCGAGGTCGGAGGAGGAGGGGGAGGCCGAGAGTCCTCGGCTGTGCTCGCCGGCATGGTGCACCATGGCCGCGGTTGTTCGAGGCAACGGCGGCGGCGGCGGCCGGGGCGACGGCGCCACGGGGCACTTCCGGGGAGGGGTCTTGGCCTAGGGACGGTGAGGCTCGGGCTCTGATGCTTCCCAGAGCAGCACGACAGAGAGGGTGACGAGTTGGAGCCAAAAAGGAGCCGAGGTTGCTTTTCCAGCGACCGGGGGCGATCGCCGTCGGCCGGGACGTGAGCACGAGATGGGAAGGGACGTGGTGGTTACGGCTAGGGTTGGTTGGGGGGCGGCTAGGTCTAGGTCTAGGGTTCGGTGGATCAAAACCCTAGGAGCCCTTAGGAGCACCTATATATGCATAGTGCAAATATGCAACTAAGTCTACCAAACCTCGCATTTAATACCGGGTCCCTCACAGCACGTGTAAACTGCGTGAATAACCCTCCACGTGCGATCCCGCGCGATTCGGTACATAAAATGTCGCACGTTTTGCGAAAATACCATCTTGTCATTTCCGACCTCTCCTTGATCAACGTGCAATAGCCGTAGATCCGTTTGTCGGATTTACGAACGGATCGCGCCAACGCGATCAGCACATCGAAGGCAACAAACCTACGATTTTACATCGCCTCGATTGATCACGGATTCGCGATGAATCCTGTTCGCTCTCTAAATATCTGTCTTTGCCAATAATGACCCCTTTGCGGTCATCTTGCAATATCCGGCGATCCGTCCATCGAATTTGCAAACGGATCGCGCCATCGTGTTCAGCACGTCGAGGACATTGAAACTAGCATTTTGTTTCGCTCGATTTGATCTCCGTTTCACGACGAACCCATCTCTCCATCTTTCCCTAAATAAACCAACTCATAACATATATAGTTTATATATGAAAATTCGTTCGGGACCCTTTTTCTCGACAACCGTGCATCGGAATTCGATTTTGTCAGTGCCAACGGTTCCAGTATATCTGAGCCGTTCGAAACGAGCTATTGGAAGCCTATATTTGGAATCTGACACGTACCCGAACCTAATTTCTATTCTCGGCTCATCCGGAAAACTGAAGTTACTATTCACTTTAAGTCGAACTTCCGGGTCGCGTAACTTTTCCGTTTTGGCTCGGTTTCGCCTGAAATTTGACGTGTGCTCTTATAATATAATTACGCACAATAACGTTTAAAATCGAAGGTCAAATTCCATCCTGAGAAAAAGTCGGTTTATTACACACTTATCACAAGTTAGAGATTTGATGAAGTGAGCTATAAAGTGATAAGATGAATAGATCAAACTTAGTTCAAAATTTCTCACTCTAATCATAAGGCATAATATTAATCAAAATAAGAATAGAGAGAGTGAGTTTGTTTATTTGACAAAGAAAGCAAATATAGCTTCGATTGGTGAAGCTTGGTATTAGAGGATTGCTTATCTTGAGTCATTTTGAAGATAGAGAGATCTAAAACACAAAACTCAAGATAAAAGATGTCACGGCCCGGATTACTCGTTTTTCCGGGCACACTAACAGACCAACCGTCGTATACATAGAAATTTTTTCTATATACGAAGCGAAACAGTAATAGTACCTATAATCATACAACACTACAAACAGTAGTATAGAGTTGTTAGGAAAATAAACCATATACAAAATAGTGGTTTAATACATACATATCATTCCGGTACAAAATCACTCGCTCCAGCGAGGTACAATATCAGTATGTAAAGAACCAAAAACCACAACTACCTGTAGTTGGTACTCCTCTAGCTCTGGCTCGTCTGGAAGGGCTCTAACTCGCGACGCTCTTGCCACAATCCGAATCAGCAACAGCAGCAACCGGAGGTGATGGCTCTGTAAAAACAGGGGTAACAATTGAATATGAGAACTACTGCAAAAGAAGTAGTCCTCAGTGGGCACCGCCCTCAAACTCATCGGTTCACCCACCAAATATACAGAAGTAAGCAGGGATAGTAAGAAAATCTGGAATAAATTTACATCTAAATGCCACTATACTATCAGGTTCTAACACTAACAATCTATAGAAAGAGTAAATTCCGACCCAATCTCACTAGGGACTATAAACATACCGGTTCCAGGGACTGCGAACACACCCGTCTTGCCTGTCGAAGCTAAAACTACCTCCACACTAAGCAGTTCGTAGAGAGCAAGTCCAATCAGGACACTACGACACCAAAACAAACGCATAAAATCCGACATCTACCCAATCGAGTATGCAAATGTATCTCTGTCGAGCTCAATCAGGCTCTCACAGGCTATAGTAAAAAAAACAGGGTCTAACAGGTCTAACAACCCAACTTACGTGCCCTTGGCCCAATCTGATGCAAAAACAGCAATCTGGATCCACCATCAAACCCGACTGCACCCGACAGTTCGAAACAGCCTAAACACTGCTGTAAAAATAAGCTCGGCATCTCAGTACGAGCGTAAATGCATTCTAAACTACTCTGGGTATCCATCACTTCGAAACTGCGGTGATACAACCAAACCACGACTCCTAGAGCTAGATCCAGTAGTTTAATATTTGATAGTGTAAAAGCGCTAGTTTTCTCGTAAGTCAAGTTCAAGTCCAACATGTATTATGTATCTAACTCATTTCAGCATGCCTTAAATTCAGATTTCAATAACCTGCTAATCGATGAATTCCTGCTAATCGATGTATTGTGTATCTAACTCATTTCAGCATGCCTTAAATTTTATCATTTTAACTATTTTATAGGCTTAATTAGATTCTACTATACACTATCCTTTAGTACGTATTATTTTCAATTGTTACATCGTACTATTTTTTTTTCAAAGACACTATTAAACTATTGTATCTTATTAATCCCTATTAATATCTATGCAATATTTTTAATTTATTTTTATTTTTCTGTCTAATACTATTTTTTTTATAGGTATTACTAAACTATCTTTTTTCTCGCCAATAATTGTATTGTTGTTTAACAAATATATTATTTTAGGCAAAATCTATAACTATATTAAGAGACAGTGGTTAAATAGTAGAAAAAATATATAATAAATCTTCATGATCAACTCATTAAAATTTTTATCAAAATATTATTTTTTTATTTTTTTATTTTTTATGTTAAAATAAGTTGTATATATTCTGACACTTTTAACTTGTCTTTTAACAATTTTTACGTAAAATTATTGATAAATTGCTTATAGTGTAGGGTGGAAGGAAAAGGATAGTTGAGTGGTGGATGCTTTGAAAAAAGAAGAAGAAAGTCTAATGCATAAAGAAAAAAGAAATTTATAAAATGTAGTACAGTATTATAGTGTAATTAAGTCTATTATTATTTACTATAAAAGGCTGAAACAATCCACAAGTAGTAGTTAGAGTTATGAAATTTAATAAAATTTGTAGTTCAAATGGAAAAATGTTGAGGGAGCCTATATATTGTAAAAGAACCAATTATTGAGAAGGCCTCAGCTCATTTTACCTACATTTTGCCTCGTGCCGTGTATGTCGTGATGTTTTAATTTTTAGTAACAATAATGCTACCTATATATTTCTTATAGGATGTATATTCTAGGGGCAATTGTTTATATACCTCTGAAAAGTTTCCGACTTTTCGATTT
Organism: Aechmea fasciata; assembly: GCA_025177825.1. NCBI lineage: Eukaryota > Viridiplantae > Streptophyta > Magnoliopsida > Poales > Bromeliaceae > Aechmea > Aechmea fasciata. The sequence continues at coordinate 13,705,276 of CM045928.1, read as the reverse complement.
ACACCTCTTAGAAGGCTAATATTGAAAATACCCTTACTACGTTCCAACCTATTTCTAATATACCCCTAGAATTAAAACCTGTTAATTAACTTTGTTATCTATGTAAATTTACTATTTTGCCCTTTCAAATATATCCTTCCATCATCACTGTCTTTCTTATTTGCCCTTAAAGTCAGGGGCACAAAAAATATTTTGACCTTTGGTCTTTTCTAATATACCCTTCTACCATCACCAATATTTCTTATTTACCCTTAAGTTAAGGGCAAAATTGATATTTTATTTTTTTTAACTATGGTAGATATTTAACTCATGTTTAACCCAAATTAACTTAACAGGAGATAACTGTAGGGGTATTTTGCAATAACGGTGGAACATATGAAAGATATTATAAAAAAAAAGAAAAAATAAATCGAATATTTTCAAACGTATGAGGGGTATATGGGTAATTATCCATATATTCTATGAGTAATGCTACTGGTACAACCCCAAAGGGGTTGTACATCTTACAACTTGGTATCCAACGGCTGCTATTCTACATCCAAAATTGCAGTGATATCCTCACTCCCATCATATTGTTTATACCCTTTCCCCCCCTTTTTCATCTCTCTCCTCTCATCTCCTTTCCCCCCCTTTTTCATCTCTCTCCTCTCATCTCCTTTTCCCCACTTTTTCATCTCTCTCCTCCTCCTTGGTCCTATTTTCACCACCGAGAGAGCTCGAGTCCCTCAAAGCCCTAGACCTCGGCACCGACGTGAGCCGCGTCGCCTCCGGCAAGGTCCTCTTCGACGCCATACTCGACCTCCGCGACTCCCTCGGCCTCTCCCAACACCCTCTTGCTCACGCCGCCGCCGATGGATTCGCCTCGCCCTCTTGTCTTTCACCCCCCGTCACCTCTCTTCTTCGGCGCCGGATTGTGGTTGTTAGGGTTTCTCGAATCCCTAGTTGTAATGAAAATTTTGTAATGAAAATTTTATATTTTTAAAATTAACATAGTGTATTTAACTTTTATGTTTTAATGGCCATTGCTATAGAGTAGGGCTACACTTTAAATTGTAGTACGATATGGAATATTTATACCACTCCACGGTACAGCTATAATATTAAAAGGAACACCTATATAGCTGCCTCAAATGAATGGCCATTGCTATATAGGGCTACAGCTTTTGCAGCTGTAGCCTGATATGGAACAGTTATACAACTCCACGGTACAGCTGTAATGTTAAAAGGAACACCTATATAGCTGTCTCAAATGAATGGCCATTGCTATATATACATACCATGAAATTGTAGGCTCCGATATGGAATGCTTATACAACTCCACTATGATACCGTAATGTTAAAAGTAACACCTATATAGCTGTCTCAAATTAATGGCCATTGCTATAGCTGTCTCAAAAATTAAAAGAGGGTGAGATTAAAGGCTACTATTCTGCTAATTTAATCAAGACCGTTCACCGGTTGGGTTGTAGGATGTACAACCCAACCGGGTTGTGCACTTAGCATTTTCCATATTCTATACCTTATTCATTCAATGGATGGTGTGTTTTGATTAGTCACTTAATTTGACTAGTAATTAATATGCTACCTATTGAATGGATGGAGTATAACTTATATATTCCGGATAGAATATACAAATAGTATTTTTCATAACAATAATAATAACAACTTTTTATTAATTAAACAAATTAAAAAGCAAAAGCGGTGTTTATTTTTTTAATATTTTCGCAGCCGCTGTTCCCTGGGTTATGGCTGTCTGAGGTCAGCGTGGATTTGTACAAGGTTCCGGACAAGTAGCTTCAGTCCTCTCTTTACTACTCTCACCGACGGTGACGGCACCGCATTGATCGGGGTTCCCAAAAAGAAAAAAAGATACAAATAAAAAAAGAAAATAAAAGAAAGCAGAGCGAACGTGGTGATAGTGCTACCGGTGCAAAAAAACGGGTGAGCTTAAAATTGTGACCGCTGGGGATACTACTGTGTTTAGTTTTGGGGGGGGGGACGGGAGGTGAAATTAAAAAGGCAACGTTTTATTCTCTCTGACTCTACTATCTCTTCTTGTTGGGTCAGCTGGTGGGGTTCTTTCTTTTCTTCTGTCTGTCTCTTTTATTAATAAGTGCAAAGGTTGTTTGGTGTTCGGTCTGACCACTTCTTGCAGCTTTTTATTTTATTACACTCTATGGTCTCACTCGCGCAGCCATCTCATCTCATCTCACATTACTTGTGCTTACCATGCATGTAACGATTGTTTAATCTTTGTTTCTGATCACCATCAACTGTTTCCAACTTATGTGATGAAAAGTTTGATAATTGATACTTAAGTTTTCAATTTTGAAGTCTAATTGCTTTGTATTTTCCACTAAGTTTATTTTCTAAAGAAATAATGAACGAAGCATTCTACATTTCTAGTTAGAAAAAAAAAAAAAATGGTTCTAATCAAAGGATCACTATATTTATAGTTGGCTAAATTACAGGAAATCCTCATGTGAAAATCTGATTTGTACTTTCTCTTCCTATAATTTAAAAACCTACCCTTCATCCCTTTATAAAATAAAAAATCTTCACTTCACCCCTTACTTTTAGGCTTTGTTTAGTTGGGGTATAAGTAGGAACTAGTTATACCGGGGATAGGTACAAGTATGAATTTTTGTAGGAACAAGAGTATTTTTTTGTTTGGATGAAATTGTGATTATAAGCTGGAACGGAAAAAATTATATTTGGATGGTTATTGGGAATAAGAGGTATAAGGGTAGTTGAACTTTTTATATACCCAAAATACCCCTTTTTTAATATGAAGGATTTCCAAATTTTAGTGCTAAGTTGGTTGTAAAATTTATTATTTTGGGATTACACTAACCAATTTAAATCTCAAGAATTAAAATTTGAAAATACTTTGATATTTTATTAATTATTGAATTTATTTAATCAATCTTAAAAACGACAACAACTCAATAATTTAGAAAAAATTGACAAAGATCATGTTGAATATAACAGATATGTTTATCAACAATTAACAAAAAACACATGCATTATTTAAATACGTACCCTAATTAACACTTTTTACCAACAAGGGCGCGTACACATATATCATAAAGTAAATCTACATATAGCATGAAAAAAATCCTAATCATAGGGTGAACTCAAATAATACGAACACACTAATATATATATATATGTAAATGCAACCAGTCGAATATTACAATATAACATACAAAAATAACCTCACATTAGCAAGCGCAACATAATATAAACATTTTCGAAAATACATAACTAATAACAATATTTTTTCGCCATAAATGAAGCCTTAACATCTACTATTCCATAATTGCTCTGTTATTATTCTACGTAAACTATTGCCGCGTCTTGATTCATCTGTGTCGGCAATATTTGGCGGATCCTCGTCATCATCGTCTGTGGGAAATTGTTCTATCTCTTCATTAAAGTACATATCACTACCTTGCTGTCTTCGAATAAAATTGTGTACTACACAACATGCCATAGCAATCATGCACTGTACTTTATACGGAAATGGTGTTGTGTGATTTAAAATCTTAAATCGCTTCTTAAATATACCGAATGTTTTCTTGACGACATTTCTCAACTGAGCATGTCGATATTTATAGAGATCTCTGGGGTTGCGATGCGTGCGAGCCCCTGTGGTACTGTCAAATTGACTTATATGATACTGTTCACTTCTGTAGGGTGCAAGAAATCTGTCTTTGTTTGCGTATTCGAATCAACCGGATAAAATTTACCTACGAATATTAACATAGATAGAAAACATTATCCATTAAAAAGGCAATAGTATTAATCATACGATAAAAAAAACTATTTGGAGACTTACCATCGGAACTGTAAAACCTCCTCCGTCGAAGGCCCACCGAAGTACACGCATATCGCCCGTTGAACCTTCCCAACCTATGCATACGAAGAAAAAAATATGGTCAAATGACACTGCGGCCGTCATATTTTGATATGTGAACCCTTTGCGACATCGAAATCGTGGTTGGTCAGTCCTTGGTACAATCACTGGAATATGTGAGCAGTCTATCGCGCCAATTGCATTCTACAAGATAACACACTGGAAATATATTAATCCACAATTAAAAACCAAAGAAAATATATATTGCATGTAATTATACAAATCAACCTTGAAAGGATGAAAATTGATATTATCTCGAATTCTTGGATGCACCATTGCATTATTTGCCGGCAACGTTAGGTATTCATCTTTCAACATTACAATACCCTGCAATACATTGTTGAAATGTCTACTGATTATTTCCAATGAATGTTGGAATGTTTCAGCAAGCACTCTATTAGCCACACAATGACCCATGCCAAATAAAAATATTGCTAGTTGTTCATCAACAGTCATGCATCGTGTTCCTTTTATCAGCCCCCGACCAACTAGCACATCACGGAGTGCAACGAAAGTAGTAGTCGTCATACGAAAATGATCGTACCCTCTGTCTAGATGACCACTCAAAATATCACAAATCATTTGGTGCCCAGTAAAAGGTCGAGTACAACATTGACGTTTGTGTAAGGAATTATAAAACGTCCGAAAGTCTTGACCAAATAGTATGACATATACTTGATCCCAGTAGTCATCATCGTCATCTAATATTGACTTAATATTTGCTAAGGTCGTCGAAAAAAAAACAGAACGTCGTTGAAGAAAAAACATAACTATACAAGGGCGCACCCATGAGTGCTGCAATGAGATAGTATCATGCATTATACCACAAGCAGTACACGAATAATATTTTGCAACATTCAACATAACGCACCATTAAGTCTAAACAGTGAACACAAGCAAACTAACATGTAAGCAAACATAGTACATAATCATACATAAAACCAAACAAACATACAAATAGTCAAACATACAAGTCTAAAACGCACAAGCTTCAAGACACCACATACTACTCTATTCTACAAACATACAAATAGTCTAACATACAAGTCTAAAACGCACAAGCTTTAAGACACCACATACTACTCTATTCTACAAACACCAACACACAATAACAGAACAATCTAGAAACCAGGAAAGTTTTTTTTATACAAGACGTCTTGGACCTCACATTGCCGCCCTATCCATCTTGCTGCTATGCGATCATTCATAGTCATAAAGGCGTTTTTGTGGCCCATTCAGTATTGCTTCCCCTGCAGCTAGGGCCTGCTCTTCTGTAATTCCGGGCATATTATAAACCCTATTCATACACTCTTCAATTGAAGGACTATTAGACTTTTTGGTTTGATCTTGTTGGTACATATCTCGTACAAGGTTCATCTTTTGTTTTCCAATTTCTGCCAATTCCGATATTGCTTCGCCGGTTATGTCAATCTTTTTTTCCGGTCGGCGGAAGAAGATGTTTGTCTTTTAGTAGGGAGTGAGGACTCAGGAGAGCGAGGTCTTTTACCCGCAGAGCTATGTCTAGATCCAGTAGCACTCTCTCCTATATTTGGTTGCACTAGGGGAGGGCTAGGGGAATGCGAAGTATTACAACTCGGTATGTTTGCATGCAAGGTTGTGCGTGAGGACCCTGGTTCAAAGATACCAGGTAAAAAATTATTTGCAAGCTGTCTAACACCTACGACGGTATCGTCCTCACCAGGAGAAGATGAGATGAGCTATCAATTGTTTGTGCCAGCATTTGCGAGAACACTCCAAATTGTCCTATGGTAGTAGTTGTTCCGGAAAGAAATTCAATATCCTTATACGCCGGAAAAGGCTTGTCCTTAAAATTCGCGTAAGCTAATTCTCCTAACAAAGATACTTAACATTACAAAAGTTTAAAATGGTGTAATTTGAAATTGCAAGCATTGTAATAAACCTTTACCGCTATGAGCGTCCCAATCACTATGATCACCGGCAGTGGGTATATTATTCACATAGTCCCAACCCCAACCACTCTTATTTGCCAAATTGTTGTAGCTCATATAGAATCTCTTCAGAACCTTCAAGCGATTCTTAATTTGATTCTTCATCAGTTTCTGACTTGTTTTTGAGTTGAAACAAGAAATAATTCTAACCCAGGCTATTTGCGTGAAACTACCATTAGGGTATGTTTGTTTTGACGTAAGTAGACTTGGGGTGGAAGTGGACTTTGGGTTGAAGTGGAGTTGGGGTGAAAATTAATTCACTTCCGCTGTTTGTTTCTAATTGTGGAAGTGCAGTTTTGCGAGTTCTGTTGTTTGTTTGGTAAGAAGTAGATGACGTAAAAAGTATAACTTAGTGAATAATAAATTATAATAAATAAAAATTAATATAATTATATATGTATATAATTATATATATGTATAATTATAAAATAAAATTTTAAAAAATTATATTATTTGTTTGCATATATAAATTATAATAATAGAATAAATAAAATTCTAAAATTAAAAAATTATTAAAATTTAATAAATTTATTTTTCATCATTTTCTAAATATACAAATTAGACAAAATATATTAAAACTTACCTAACCAAATTTGATCACATTACCTAACCAAATTTAACAAATTCCTTTGCCTCTTTGCACTTCACCGGAATTGACTTCGCCCGTGGGAGGGGAAGTCAATTATCCTATTTTGGGTGAACTCGAGTTTCGGGTGTAACAAAATTACGGCAAAACAAACAACGGAAGTGGCGTAAAAAACTTCCTCTCTCTCCACTTCTCCCTCACTTTCAACCAAACAAACACACCCTTAACGTAGTTTCCTAATGCATACTCCTCCACCATGATACTCAACAAAATAGAATCCAACTAATCAGTCCAGTTCGTAGTGCATGTATATGTTTGATTGTGCCCTCTGCTGGTACTTCCTATGTCTCCACTGGGGATTGGATTATTGTCCAATCCCATATCTCCGTTTACAAAGGACTTAGAAGAGGGTCTCTTGCCTTGATGCATATGTGCTTATACATATTATGACAATTTAATTGTGAATCATATGCAAAGACAACACGATAAATATATTATGAGATAGAAGAATTTAAATCTAGCAAATTATAAAAGAAATACTAAACAATAATACTTGACATATAATTAAACACCATATACATTGCAAGGAAGGGTTTTGCCACTAAAATATATATTGCATGCACTGAAATTTACATCCATAGCAACCATCAATTGCTGAATGGTGATGGATTGGTGGCTCATTTGGCTTCCAATATGTATGGGGTTGCATGAATTTTTACATCCATACCATCCATCGAATACAGATGGATACCATCATCATCGCCATAATTGCACATGCATAGAGTTCATGTACTTTCTCGGGGCATACACAGTGCACAGGATGAACACTATATTATACAATGCATAGAGTATCGATCAAGCATAAAAGAACACAGAGAAGCAGAAGCAAGCACCTAGCAATCAAATATTGTACATAATGAAGCATAGAGAAGTCGATCATTCACCGAGGCGAAGATAATTTCATGCCTTCTAAAATTGCTTACTATGCTTGATTGCACCGATATTTTTTCCCATACCAATCATCGAATGATTGGTGGCTCATTTGGCTCCCAATATGGGGTTGCATGAATTGTTACATTCATACCATCCATCAAATACATCCAATGGGAACCTGCATCATCGCCATATTCCACTGCCCCGAATAGACCTTCCAATATGTATCACAAGGCATAGTATAATATTCAGCGCACAGAGTATAGATCAACCACACAGAAGCACAGGGAAGCACAACACACACAGTATAGATCAACCACACAGAAGCACAGAGAAGCACAGAGAAGCACATCACACATAGTATAGATCAACCACACAGAAGCACATGGAATCACAGAAAAGCACATAAGAAGCACTACCTGGCACAGAGAAGCACAACAATTTCGAGCAATCACAAAGGCGAAGAAAGATTGCCGCCATTTACACTACGTACCTTCGCTTCAACAGAGGAAGCAGAGAGAATAATAGGGAAGGAGATCAAGCACATAGAAGTGGTTCACCCAAAACCTCAGATGTAGGGTTCGGACAGCGGTTGTGGCGATATAAAGGCGGCGGCGACCAAAACAGACATCGCACAGAGGGAGGCGGCAGCCACAAAGGTAGTGATCTCACAGATGGAGGCCGCGGGGACCAAAATAGAGATCGCACACTGGAAGGCGGTGGCAACCAAGGCAGTGATCACACAGAGGAAGGCGGCGGCGACAAGGCAGTGATCGCACGAAGCGGGCCGAGCCCTAGTTTGGATCTGGTACAAGATAGGGGATTGGGAGGGCGACCAAACCTAAGGTCTAGGCTACGCACAGAGAAAGGTAGGGGTTTCTCTCCAACGCCGAGGAAGGCGGCGGTTTCTCCCCAAACGCGAGGAAGGCTGTCACGCCCCGAGGGCCGATTTTAAGAGTCTTTTTACAATGAATGCCATTTTTGAAACAGAGCTTGCGGAAAACGTGCGGTTTTTTTTTTTTTTTTTTTTAACCTGGCCCACGTGACGTACAGGATTCGCCACAAATACAAAGTTCCTTCCGTCCACTTGGACAGAGTCTCCTTTGTATTTGCACGGCGTACCAACGATACAACAGGATCTCAACCACACACTACATTCACCAATCAACAACCAAAGCATGCCATGCATTTCCATATAGCTAGCAATTCTTAGAAATGATGCATGCCTCTAAACACTCCTTAGGCGCTGGATGGTGCAATGCACAATACAACAAGCAACCTATTTAAAAGTGCTCCCCACTCGGAAGCTTTGGTTTTTAAACTCTATTCAATCATTCATGAAAATCATTCGAAAACCTTTTAAAATTGTTTCCTACACGGAAGCTTTATTTTGAAAACCGACTACCTCGAGGGTAGAAAACCACGATGCGTAAAACCATAAATGCCAATCCGAGAGCATACAATCCAAAATTGAAGATCTAATAACCAATTCCGCAAATCCATAAACTTCAGTCGCATGCAATGGAAAACCAATTCAACCAACTCGCAATATTCAACATCAAGTATATATGATCATCTAACTGAACCATTATTTAGTAAACTACTCAAAGCAGGAATGAAAACATAACCAGGGTGACATCGCTATGGCAAGCTAGCTAGATCGTCCTCTCGTTGCGCCCAACACTAACTCCTTGCCCGCAGTACCTGAAAAATAGTAGGGGAGGTGAGAACATATAAACATGTCTCCCTCCCAGTGGGTACCGCAAGCCACGAAGGCAAGCCGTAATTATCGGAAACCAAAGGAGATAAATAAACAAATATATAAGCTGTGATATGAAATAGAACTACAGTAGCTGTCACGCCCCAACACCGCCAATTTGGTCGGTTCGGGCCCGCATACGTACGCCGAACGGACAAAGACCTTTCCTGTCCGCCCAAGGCTCAACAACAACGAGTACATGTATAAAGAAATAAATAATTCCCTGGATAAGATTTCAATATATATGGCTTGCACGATGGCAAGCAACATAAGCACAAGTGAAAGTAAACTAACTAAATCATTCATACATTGTATCTTGATTACTTTAAATCAAATACAAAGCTTACATAATTATTACATTCATTCTTCCAATATATACATTGCCATCTCTCAAATAAATAATTTACATTTGCTTTCATCAACTATAAACAGATGAAATAAATGAGGTACAACTATACTCAATGGATGTCCACTAGCTATGGAACGCTGTCCATACCACGATCCTCGATCACCCCGCACGAACTAGAACCTGCATGGTTAATGGTATGAGAACTACTAAAAGTTCCCAGTGGGTTCAGCCGCCGACCTCGCCGACTCACCCACTAGGTCTATTCAGGCATATGTAGACAAGAAAAGAGAATAGATAGTAACCAGCTATAACATGTAACTACTACAATGCCTGTACAAAGCTGAAAGAAACAGTAGATAATATCTGAAATTGATGCATGCATGCTGTTCATAATTATTACCCAATTAAGCTGGTTAATCCTTCGGTTAACAATAACTCACCGACGCAATCCCAAGTATCGGGGAGACGCAAGCTACATCCCGACGGGACCGTCTACTGGGGGAGACGCTAGCTCCTGATCCAGTTAAGATGACTACTCCGGAGCTCATCGTTCAAGAAGGAGCGACCTCACTTGAACATAACACTGATGTGAGTATGATCTGATCCTCCTTTAGAGGTCCAACAACTGACAATGCCATAATTTAACTCTAACTAGCCCTTTATGCTAGTTTTAAACTTTCATTCTCAATGCTAACCAAATCTCTAGTCATATTGTCACCAAATTTACTATTGTCATAGTCTTTACTAATTCATACATTCATAGGCTTCTATGTCCATACTCTATTGTCCACATGTTCTTAACATTGACAGAAATTCAATTGTTCAATAAATACTTGCATAATGACAATTCCCTATAATGCATGAATAAACTATAATTCACATATAGATATGCTCAACAAGATGACATAGACATAAAAAGGGATTCGAAGATTTCGGATAGCACCACCCACCTGTAGGGATGCCGAAATACTAACACCAATGTCTCGAAATGTGTAAACAACTAGCTCCCGTGACTCGATGCAACCGAGGCTAGAATGATGCGTTTCCTAATTAGCGCGTCGTAGATCTGTCGAAATCTCAATTTGAACTTCCAAGCATGTCACACCTTCATTTATAAAGGAATAAAAGGAATTAGACTTAAGTCATATACACATTTTCATAAACTTTGCATTTGACCCCAACTAGCATACATAATGCTAATACATACATACATATCGCTTTCTACTAGATTTCCTATGCAGTTTAGGATTTTGGAAACTAGACTAACTCATAACTAACCTCCATTAGAGTAGTAAACATCATCCCTAATCATTATGAGGTCATATTCCCTGCCACAATTTCATTTTAACCCAAGCCACAGCTTACAAGTCAACTATACAACCTATAATTTACGATAGGTCCATCTATAGCTTTTATAGGTTTATCTATGACCACTTCAACCTTTAGAAGCTCATTGGTCCATCATTTAACTTCTCTACACAGCAGCAATGCCATTCTCAAGTAGATAGTAAAGTCGCTTCACCTCAAACTTTATCCCCAACAACTACTCATAATACATATATATACATACATGCATATATATAGTATAGAGTTAATTTTTATATAGGGTTTAAGGCACTTTTGGTCTTAGCACTTTAAAAATCTCTTGTTCACTACTTCACATTGAGGGATATCATTCTAACCAGGTTTAGGATTGATCCAACTCAGATTTTCATTCTAACCATTCAGTGTATATATATATATATATGTATACATATACATACTTGTATGCTGCCAGCATCTACCTCTCTAAGCTTTCCATGGTTTCAAGAGCTCTAACCTTAAAATCTGTAGTCCAATCCTCATTAGAACCTAAATATGCAACCTCTAAATCAGGAACAAACGTAATTTTCCATTAATTCCGTCTCTTGTTCCTTTTCTAATCAATAATTTACATATAGGAGGTTCTCAATGCAGTTTTCACAAAACAGTCCCTGCAGTTTACGAAACAGTCCCTGCACTAACTAGCAGCTGGCAGCAGCAGTTTTCAGCTCATTTTACGCGTCTAGTTCACTTGAGTCCACTCAAACACTTCCAAAACATCCTAAACACTGTGCCGAAGCTACCAATTAAGCTCGGGGATAAACCAATTTCACTTTGGCATTATTTTGATCAATTTGATCACAAATAGCCGCGTAGTCGAAAATTCGACATATTACACATAGAGCTAGTTCTATAAGGTTCTTCATGATGTTTAGAATTTCAGCACCTAGGAAATCCTTTGTTCCACTATTTTTAGGTTGAATTCAATAACCCTTTTTAAGAACAACATAATAAGGTTGCATACTTTACATCTATATACATGACATATAGCTTTTCTAAATTCTCTCATGGCAATTAAAAGCCTTAGCAACCAATGAATTTCAAACCAAATCTTTCTTAGAGCAATTAACACAATCCCAACCAGGAATTGCATAACTTCTCACCAAGTTTCATCTCTATTCAATACTTCTCATGTATGCTGTTCCTAATGCAGTTTCTTTGGCTTCCTACATAGCAATTTAAGCTTTAGCAACGTAGAAATCTTCTTTTAGGGTAACTAAACCATCCCCAATCAGGAACTATATCAAAATCATTTCAAATTCAGCTCCACTAGCTGAATTCCTGCTCAAAACCTTCCTCAGGTTTCATCTTTAATAAATCATTCACATACACACACACAACACATGGTTAATTCCAGGTTCACTATGGCAGCTAGAAGCTTTAGAGTCTAAAAATCCCATTGCTCAACCTCTTTGTAAAGTGAACACCATAACCTTAACTAGAAATTACAACTAACTTACCTTGATTCACAGCCACCCAAACTCCCCATGTGCTGGAGCTTCATCCTTTAAAAATCCATCAATTCTCTACTCCATTTCTCTTTTAATTCTCCTCCCAAACCTCTCAATTTTCCTTATCTTTTTATTTTTCTCTTTTCTCTTCCTTTCCCACTCTCTCTCATACGTATAGGATAAAGGGATATAAGGATGGAGAAGGTCCTTCTCCCTGTACGCAGGGAATTGGGATGAAGGGATAAGCTCTAAACAATTGCATATAAACCCCTTACAATAGCCTTAATTAAATTCGTTTACAATTCAGAATCTGATATCTATCGCCGGAGCCTCCGTTTACGCTCAAATTTCACGGTCGAGCTCGGTTTAACTTAATAAGAACAGAAAATTTTTAATTTTTCAGTTTCGATCCCGTTTGGTCACCGAAAGCTCTACCGAACTATAATCTTTATCAGATAGCATTCGGATTTTATTTTTTATCTTTCGGATGTCAGAATGGCATGAAACTTTAAATCTAGCCTCATAAAAATAATACTGACATATCCTCCAGTTTTCATAATTTTCTGACACTGTGCATTTTCTGCTAATTTATCTGTCCCGTTTCTCAGTGAAAATTCTAAATCTTCTGTTTTTATTCCGATTTCAGCACAAGTTATTTCTGACTTATATTTTGCTTCTCTAAATCCGATAAAAATAGTATCTCACACTTTTTATTTACTGTTAATTTAATATTAAAATCTGGTACATTACAGTAGCTACAACAGATAATAAGGAGCAATAAATAATCCTGCTACTGTATAGATAACAATACTAATAATGCCTCAAAGTAATGAACCAGAAACTATACCCAATCATGTACTGCTATATCGGTCCGTTGTGCCTCAAGCGCCGTCACTAATCGCACCGACTCGATCCATCCGCCCCAAAGGACGACCCATCCTGGATAAGTTGTAAGGATCGAAATTTTGACTGTGCCATTTGACTCTCTGTTGACGATATTTATGTGTGTAATTTAATTATATAAGCACTCGTCAAGTTTCAGGAGAAAATGAGCTAAAACGGAGAAGTTACGCGATAAATACTTTCCACTTAAAGTGAATAGTAACCCGATTTTTCGGAGAAGCCGCGGAGGAGAGTTGGTTTCTGGTACGTATCGGACTCCGTTCATAGCAGTCCAATAGCTCATTTTGAATGGTTCAGATATTCTGGAACCAATGGCACTGACGGATTTCTGATCCGATGCACGGTTTTCGAGAAAAGGAGTTTTATTGAAAAGAGGGTTTCTCCACTTTGCTATTCTAGCATTGTGAAACTCTTCGGACTCCGTGCATGTGACCTAGAGTAGCGTGAGGAATGTTTGAGGTCCCTACTAGTAGCAAGGGAGTCGAATACAGAGGTGAATTCACGATTTCGCGAGTTTACGCATTGATATATGTGTAATATATGGATTGGTGGAGAGAAGATGGGTTTCGTCACAAATCGGCGACCAAACTTGATGAAACAAAATGGTAGTTTCAACGACCTCGATGTGCTGAACGCGATGGCACAATCCGTTTGCAAATCTGACAAGTAGATCGTCGGATATTGCAAGACGATCGCATAAGGGGTCGATGTTGGCAAGATCAGATACTTGGAGAGCGAATAGGTTTTGTCACGAATCTACGACCGATCGAGGCAAAACAAAATCATGGGTTCATTGTCTTCGTCGTGCTGATCGCACTGGTGCGATCCGTTCGTAAATCTGATGGACGGATTGCTAGATATCGCACGTTGTTCGAGGAGAGGTTGATGATGGCAAAACGGTAATTTCGCAAGTCCCAATATTTTATGTACCAAATCGCATGGGATCGTACGTGGAGGTGCGTACGCGTAAATTACTCACACTGTGAGGGGCTCAGTTGAAATTATTTGGTTTCGAGGGACATGTTTGCAATTTGGCCTTTTTATATAAGTGGCACTTCGGGTTTCTTCATGGAAACCCTAACCCTAGGTCCCATCCTCTTCCGTAACCGTTTGCTAGCCGCCTTCCCCTCTTCCCCTGTACTCGCTGCTTGTACCCTGGCCATCTGAGCACGTCGCCGGCCGCCGGAGTTAGCTGATCCATCATCTTCTTCACCAACTCCTCCACCTAGCCACCCCCCATCTCTGCCGTGGATCGCCAGGGTGATCAACACCCTTGGTGCTCCTTTCCTGTGGCCGAGACCTACCACCGGCGTGGATCAAGCCGGCCCCCACCGTCCCCGTGAGCCGCCAGCGCCGCCGGAGTCATCCGCGGCCATTGATGGCAGCCCAGGCCGAGCCCAGGTCGAGCCCAGGCCGATGGGGCCCTGGCTCCCTAGCCGCGCTGTCGCCATCCACCGGCCGACCTCCTCTGGTTCCTGCAACCTCCGGCGAAGCCCCGCCGCCGGCCGGAGCCGCCCCCGGCGCTGCCGCCGCCGCCTGGACCGCGAGCTCGGGCGGCCGCGCCGAGTTGTGGACAACCGCCGTCGCTCGACCCGGAGTATCACTCCGTCTCCTACAACCCTCCGGCGTAGCCCTTGCCGGTCCCCGCCGCCGTCGCACGTCGCCGCCACCACCCGGGCCTCGTGCGGCCTCCCAAACGAGTGAGCGACCGAGCCGGGCTTGGCTCTCGTCCCCCTTACGTCGCCGCCGCTCCCCATCGGCCGCGCCACCTCCCCGAGCCCGGCGACCCCGCGTGACGTCGTCGTCATCCCGGACTGCGCCGGCCGTCGCCGTGGCCGCGGCCTACCCTGGAGCACGAGCCCGAGCACTGTGCGGGCTCGGGATCTCCTGCGCCGCCGCCGCCGCCTTCCGCCGCCGGCGCGTGAGCACCGGCTCCGCTGGCCGGCCGCACTCGCCCACCGCCGGCGCCCCGTCACACGGAGCTTCCCGTCGGCGGGATCGGGGCCGTGTCCTTCTCGGGTTTGGCCGCGGCTAGGGCATCATGGCCCATCGTCTCCGCCGCCTCCCGTTGTCGGAAGACGCGCGCCTCGACCCTTCCCCGGCACCAGCAGCCTTCCCCTGTCGGTGCTCCCGCCGTCCGGCCGCCGCCGGCCACCCATGCCCTACCTAGCTCCGGTAAACCTAGTACTAGGGCTTTCTTCTTGTCGGGTTACTGTTTTGTGTCACCCGGGCCTCCTCGATCCATACGGAAGGGAGCACGATGATCTAGACGCATCGCTGATCATCGTGCTCACCTTGGATTTGGTCGGGGAGACCCCGATCCGCTGTTTCAGTAGTGTCAGTCCTTTTTGGACCTTTTTGGCTACTGTCTCGACTTGCGCGCGCTGTTCTGGAGACCCGAGGCTGTTCCGGGGGAGCACGGTGATCTTCTGTCAGTGACGATCACAGTGGTCACCTCATTTAGGGTCAACGAATTCCTGGTTAGTGAGAAGTTGCATGTTTATCATGTAGTGCGCACAGTTCGCTGAACTTCGGCCCGCTTCCGCGCTCTCCACAGTGTCCGAAATTGCTCCGAAAGGTGAGCACGGTCTCGGCATCGCCGAGACCTATCGGGTGTCTCGGTTTGGGTGAATGAGTTCGGTTTGCGTAGTCGGACCATAAAAGTCCGAAATCACATAAAATAATGTGATTTCGGGTAGTCGGGAGAGCTTTTATGCAATTGTACTTGTCGTGGCTGCTGTTGACAGCATGTGCGTGCTGTGGGTAACCTTTGGACTGATTGTCCAAGGTCCCAAGCCCTTGTGGACATCGGAAAGTGATTTCCGGCGCGTTTCTCGGCGAAATCCGCCGACAGAACGCGGGTTCGGTTCGAAATTATTCCGACGGTGCTTTGTGAGCTATTGTGTAGTCGCTAAGCCTGGTTGGCTGGTCACTCGCGTCATTTCGAGAGTTCAGAAATGACGGGTGAGCGACGGTGGGTCCCGGTGTCGAAATTAACACTTCTGGGAACCCGGATCGAAACGATTATTCGACGATAATTGTTTCGACGTGAGGTTTTGTGTTTGCTGCCAAATCACACTAAAATAAGTGTTTAGTGGTAGCGGGTGACTCGTGGTATGAGTCAGTACGTTCCGGGACAGTTCATGGGTCCCGGCGAAGTTCCGGTGCGGTTTACGGGACTTTCGGCGTGTTACGGCAATCGGTTTTGGGAAACCGCTTTCCGTTGGTTTAATTGTGGAGTTATGTGTTCGTGTTTATTATTTGTGGGTTAGACACTAACATGGTGGACCTCCTTAGGTCCAGTTGATACTTCTTCTTCAGGAGACAGACGCGACAGTTGTACAGGTACAGGTGGGTATCACAGGTTGTCGTCGGTTCAGTGGTGCAAGCTTGGTGACGTTCCTTCCACCCTTACTGTTTATATTGCTTACCATTTACATATTGAGCCTTGCACCCGTATTTACTCTTTACTCTACTCAGTTGTTTCCATACTAGTATCATGTGTAGGAGTAGAGTAGATTTATCAGTATATTCTATTTCGGTGACCTGGTTGGTCGAGTTGCATATCCTATACTTGTGACCTGGTTGGTCGAGTTGCATATCCTATACTTGTGACCTGGTTGGTCGATTTGCACATCCTATACTTGTGACTTGGTTAGTTGAGTTCCTATCTTCTACCCGGGACCTGGTTGGTCGGGTAGCGTACTGGATGACCTATACGGTCGATGGGCCCTGGGGGGCAGGATTGTCGGCTAGTTGCCGATGGATGATCTTTGAGCATATTTACATTGATCGCCCGATACTCGTCGCATTTCACGAACACAGGCGGTCTGATCCACCGCAAGTGGGTGTTCTTTTTCGTAAAAGTGGTTGCAGGATGTCAACCCGTCAGCCCTAGAGGAGGGTACATGCATGGTAGAGTAGTGGGGGCATTTGCTTGAGGTCTGTGGCGTTGACCAACAGAGCAGTGGTTCAGATTGGGTACTCTTGAGCTTGTCGTCCCATTGACGCATACATACAGTAGCAGTTGGTTTATACTTATGCATATCTCTTTACTCAGTTATAGTTGCTACTGTACTACTATCAGCTTTACTTTGTTTATCTTCGTGACTAGTGAGTACCCCTCGCCCACGTCAGTTAGGGGTACCCACTGGGAGGGGAGACATGTTTACATGTTCTCACCCCTCGCCTTCTTTTTCAGGTGAGACTGCTGGTCCGAGTGGGACAGCTGGTTAGGAGCGTGTCTAGCGTGCGATATAGCTCCGTCCTTTGTCAGTTATTCCTTACACTTTTTCTTGCATGACTTAGACTTTCATATGGTTCAATTTTGTTATTACTTTTGGATATCTGTTGGTTTTAGAATGTAATAAAGCACTTTGAGTTTTTGTGAAACTAAATGGTTTTCTACCCCTCGTGGTAGCGTTTTAAAAAGAAAAGGTTTCCTTGTAGGAAACAGCTTTCAAAAGGTTTTCTTGTGATTTTATCAGTTTTTGTATATCTCAAATATGAACCTGTGGTGAATGGTGTATGTGAATAGATATAACTGTTGAATGTTGTATGTTCACGTGTGTGGTTGTTTCTGGTTGTTTATTACACTCTGTACTTGTGCGACGCCGTGCAAATACAGGGGAGACTCTGTCCGTGTGTACAGTGGACTCCCTGTATTTGTGGCGGATCTGGCATACCTTGGGGTCAGGTTTTCAAAAAAAAAAAATTTCGCTGTATTTTACACTATAAAAATAACCCCGGAGCGTGACATAAGGACACCTTCGATCGGTGGCCAAACCGATCCGGTGTCATGAATACCCCCAAGTGCTGTGACTAAGTCATGCTGGTATGCTCAAACAAAAACCCGGCTAAAGCCGGTGCCTAGGCCGAAGCCAACAACGAGGCGTACATCGCCGAACGTGATAGATGCTAGGGCGTACAACGCCGAACCTCGATCAACCGGATCGAAACACATGAGAGAGTCAATGTGTTTCCTGGACCCAAGGTCCACGAGAGATACAATATATATACATAAGTAACTTTGCTCTACATGTCTATCCATAACTATCCAAATGCAACCAATGAGATACGATAACCAAACGATAAACAACAATGACATGTAGAGACTAAAAATGCTGGAATAGAAAAACAGGAGAAGGAGGTGAAACGCTCTCACCGACTACCAGCGCGAAGCACCCACCTGTCAAAGTCGAGTCGAACACTGGGTACGCACAAGTCGACCGGACCTACGAAGATCCACCGGGTTTGTAACCAACCCACTAACTCAAAACACAAGACTTACAAACCCCCACACAAGTCCCCCGATCGGCTTCCCAAAACCAATCACCGTAACTCACCGGAGTCACAAAATCACACCGGGACGCCGTCGGGACCCACTAAGTGTCCCGAAACTCACCGACTCGTGCCACGAGTTACCCGCTGCCCCAAAACACTCCAATTGGGATGTTTTGGTAGCAACACAAGGTAACCAAACTACGTCGGAAGAAATCCGACCCGAAACCCGCGTTCTTTCGGCAAATTTTTTCGAAAAACGCACCGAAATCGACTTCTCGATTTCCGCGAAAGCTACCGAATCATGGACAATTAGTCCAGAGGTCAAACACACTCAAACATGCTGCTCACAATAGCCACACGATGCATAAATGCACAAAAGTCCCTCTAATTACAAAAAATACTATTATTTTATGTAATTAGAGCGATCAAGTGGCTCGTACACGTAAACCGAGGATTTCCAAGGTCTGCCGAGACACGTACTACTAGGTCTTAGCGTGCCGGAGGCCGTGCTCACCTTTCGGAGCATTGCCGACCACTGTGGAGAGCGCGGGAGCAACCTAAAATTCTGCGAACAGCGCGCAGTCGGGGAAAAACACGCCGAACATAACTAACCAAACACTATTGATCCAAAGTGAGGTGACCACTGTGATCGACACTGACCCACGATCCCCGTGCTCACCTCCGACGCATCGTAATGCCCCGGATCACCGAAAAATGTGTACAAACCCGTAACCGCTAAAAAGGCTCAACGGGGTCGACATCGCCGAAACAGCAGAACGAGGCCTTCCTGACAGAAACCAAGGTGAGGACGATGATCAGCGATGATTCACAATCATCGTGCTCCCTTCCGTGGAGATCGCAGAGCCTCGGATAGCACGGAACACGAAGTCGCCAAGGAATAGCCCTATTTCGGGCTTGGCCAGAGCAAGGTTGCTCCGGCCGGCTTTTGGCGGCACGGCGAGGCACGCGGCGGCCAGGGATGGGTGCGGGGGAGGTGAGGAGTACGAGGCTCACCTCAGGTGGTGGCTGGATGCGGTGGCGGCGGCGTCGGATCAACCCGAGCCCGCACAAAAGTTGGCTCGGGTTCCGAAGGCAGTTGCGGCCACGGCGGTGGCCGGCGGTGGCGGGACGACGGCGGCGGTTTGTCGGAGGCCGGGGATGCCGCAGGGTGGACCAAGGCAGGCGGCGGCGCGCAATGGCCACAGCCCGCCTCGCCTAGGCTCGACCGTGGGCCGCCGGCCAGGAGCGGCGGCAGGGCGCAGCGATCGCGGCGGCGGCGGCTGTCGACGGGGAGGGATGCCGCGACTCCGGGAAGTCGGCAGAGGGGTGGTCCAACCTCGGGCTTCCTTCAACCCGAGAGAAGAGGAAGAGAGAGAGAGAGAGAGAGAGAGAGAGAGAGAGAGAGAGGGCTAGGTGTAGGGCCGTCGTTTGCCGCGCCGGCGGCATGGCTAAGGCAGGAGAGATGAAGGTGGTCGGGGGTGATTATGTAGCAGGTCAAGTTAGGGTTAGGTCTAGCGTTTCAATGGAGCAAACCCTAGGAGCACAAATATATATAACAAGTGCAATTTTGCAAATAAGTCCACCCAAACTTAGAATTTTGATCCGAATCTCTCACAGCATGAGTAAAACGCACGAATACCCCTCCACGCAAAATCTCAAGCGAAACGGTACATAAAATGTCGCAACTTTTGCTAAATTACTGTTTTGCCCTTACCAACCTCTCCTCGATCAACGCGCAATCTCCGTAGATCCGTTCGTCAGATTTGCGAACGGATCGCGCCAGTGCGATTAGCACAATGAAGAGAACAAAGCTACGATTTTGGTTCGCCTCGATCGATTACAGATTTACGACGAAATCCGCTTTCTCTCAAAAGGCCAAAATAACGCTTAATACATATAAAATGTGTATTTTCAGATTTTCTCGAAATCCGTGTGTCAAATCCAAAATCCGTCAGTGCCACTAGTCCCAGAATAGCTGAATCGTTCGAAACGAGCTATTGGACTGCTATGAACGGAGTCCGATACGAGCCAGAAGTCAACTTCGCACCGTGACTTCTCCGGAAAACCGAGTCACTATTCACTTTAAGTGAAACTTGGAAATCGCGTAGAATCTCCATTTTAACTCGTCCGAAACTTGACGAGTGTTTTTGTAATTAAATTACACACAAAAACATCGTCAACTGAGAGTTTAGTTACACTGCAAAAATCTCAGTCCTTACAAAAGCGGCGGGTTTCCAGCGACGGCGAAGAAGACGAAGATAGAAATAAGGGCCCGAGGGTTCCAAAGATGGAGAAGAAGGTGAAGAGAGGATGTTGTGGCTGCCGGGGTCCTCAGATCTGGAAGTTCTAGTGACGGCGAAGAAGGCGAAGCCTAGATCTGAGAAGAGCAAGGGGATTCCAATGATGGAGCTTTCTCAGATCTAGAGTTTGCAGCGACGGCGAAGATGGCCAAGAGAGGAACAAGGGCGCGGGGGTTCCATAGATGGAGAAGAAGGCGACGAAGGGAGAAGGGAGCGGGGGCGCAAGTATGGCGGCGGGGTTCTAGAGATAGAGAAGAAGGCGACGAAGGTAGGGAGCTACGTGGTTTTCTAGAGATACCCCTGGTACAAGAGGCGAGGACAGCCCTGTTCCAACCCGGGGTGGGAACAACAGTTCCTACCCTTAACGGGTTACTACCGTTAAGGGTGGGAACTCCTACCCCTAACAAAATGTGTTTGGGTACAAGATAGGGGATAAGCCCTTTATCCCCTATCTTGTACCAGATCCAAACAGAGTGTTAGTAATCAGTTAGGATTTCGTTATAAAATATTTTTTTTACCAAAAATACCCTTCGCCTTTTACTGTGCTTCGGCCTCATCCGCCTCGCCCTCCTTCACTATCTCGCCCTCCTTCACTGTCTCGCTCTCGCCCACATCTCCATCCGTGCCCACAAACACACTCTCGCCCTCCTCAGCCGCCTCGCCCTCGCCCCCGTTGCCCTTACTCACCTTTCCATCCACGCCGACCTCGATTTCCTCTCTACTGTGGTCAAAATGGAAGGGCGACGAGGGTGCAGGAGGAGAAGGGGAGCAGGTGGAGAAGAAAATGAAGAGGAATCGTGGCCGATTGAGGCAGGAATCACGGCTGATCGCGGCGGCGGATGAGCAAGATGAGAGAATAGATGAAAATGGTGAGGGATAAAATGGTCATTTTGTCATCACATTTCACACCCACTACCAGAAAAAGTTAATATAAGGACGCTTTTAGACGACGCTAGGGAAGCGTCCCCAAACGTTTTTATAATATAGAAAATACCGACGCTTCAAAAAGCGTCGTTATATGATATCAAATAATTTATTAAATGATGATAAATTTTACTATTATTTTTAATTTTTCGACGCTTTAAAGCGTAAGGATTTTAAAAATCCAGACAGTTTAAAGCGTATATCCTGATGCTTTAAAGCGTTAGAATGTATTTTACCGACGCTTGGTATAAGCGTCAATATATACGTGGCGACTCTTCATGTAAGGACTCGAAACTGCAAAACGAGAAACTAAACTATGATTCAAATTGATCAAAGTCAAGTTAGGAATGCCTTAGAGTGATTAAAGGCATTAAGTAAGCTAAAAGTGCATTGGAAATGACACATGCGAAATCGGAGCGGAAGAGAAGACTTGAATTTTCGTGAGAAACGGGACGAGATAAATTAGCGAAAATGCACAGTGTCAGAAAATTATGAAAACTCGGGGATATGTCAGGGTTATTATTATGAGGCTAGATTTAAAGTTTCATGCCATTCTGACACCCGAAAATGCCCAGAATTGGGCTGTGTATTGGAGGGGTATTTTGGTAAATAGAGTGTTAAGAAGGCTATTTGGACTTGGCCTCTTCCCTTTCTCTCATTTCTTGCAGCCAAAGCAAGGAAATGGGCTCTTCTCTCTCTCTCTCTTGGGTGATAGAGCGAAAAGAAGTAGAAGAAGAAGGAAAAGGAAGGAGAAGTAGAAGGAAAGAGCTTGGGAGTGGGATTTCTCTCCCTTGGTCCTTCCTCTTCATCAAGTAGAGAGCTTCTTGAGGTAAGCTTTAGATTTTCTAAAGCTTTAAATTCTAGGGTTTTGTTATTTAGCCTTAGAATTGGATTTTAGAGAACTCTAGAGTTCTAGCTAGTTGCTAGAAGCATGATCTAGAGGTCGTTACGGCTATTTTTGCCGAAGTCGCGAACTAGGGCTCCAAAATGCGATTTTGCTAACGGTTAGGGTTTGATCTAGTTTAACCCTATATTTATGATGGTTTTAGGTTCAGTACTACTCAGCGAAAGCGATTAGCGATTCGACGAGCGCGGAGAAATCGAACCGGGAGCCTAATTGGGCTCAAATTACCGTAGAGTGCGGCGAAGCCTTCGAGAATTCGGCGAAGTGCGCCGGTGGAGCCTACACGGTATTAGAAGGTGGAGGGTGTCCATCCCGAAGCAGCTGGGCTGCTCCCTATGTCTGTATGTGTATATGTATATAGTATCGATCTAATGTAAATTGTTGAGAACAAGTTATGGTAAGATACTCCTTTATTGCATGTAGTTCTAGCTAGTGTAGCTGGATATGCTTGACACTAGGGTAGAATACATGAATAAAGGCGAGTGATGACGTAGAAACCCTAAAGTAGAAAACTTACATGAGTTGGCAAAACTGAAAGACATTCCTTTATTTGCATGTGATTCTAGCTAGTGTAGCGAGATATGCTTGACACTAGGGTAGAATACATGAATAAAGGTGAATGATGACATTGAAACTCTAGTGTAAGAACTTGTGTGAGTTTGACAGAACCGAGAACAAATGACAATATAGATCGAGTGGCATCTAGTTGAATAATAACCTAGATCGAGTGGCATCTAGTTGAATGATAACCTAGATCGAGTGGCATCTAGTAAATGAGAACATTGACAAATGACATGTTGAACTAGAGTCTAGGTGAACTCTATGCATGATGAACTAGAGGTGATAGTTCTGAGAGTTGTTAACCTTAGTTGACAGGGTATCCTCCTGAGTGAGGATTGGATCATACTCACGCAGTCTGTTTGAGCTTGTGGTGGTCGCTCCACACAAGCAGTGCACTCCGGAGTTGTCACACGAGCGGGGTAGCTCACCGGGTGGGATACGAGCGGGGTAGCTCCTCACCCATTGGACTGGGAAGTGAGTCGGGCGGAGGGGGGGGTAGCTCTTCACCTATGTGATTTGAGCGGGGTAGCTCTTCACCTATGAGATTTGAGCGGGGTAGCTCTTCACCTATGAGATTTGAGCGGGGTAGCTCTTTACCTATTAGATTTGAGCGGGGTAGCTCATCACTAGGAGATATGAGATAACAGTAGAGGCGAAAGGCGGGGTAGCCCTTCACCTCTTCACCTACTAGATTTGTAGTGTGAGTACCATGAGATGTGAGATCAAAGGCGGGGTAGCCTAGTGGATTGGGTAACGAAAGAATATGTTTCCTGTTAAACATAGTAGTGTGATAGTTTCCTTTATGCTAATTAGCATGTTTACTTATGTTGTTTAACATAGTAGAGATATTGATAACATGCTTTACTGCTTTCCATATAAATATCTATCTGTGCATACCTATGCCCGTACGGACCTAGTGGGGAGATCGGTGGAGTCGGCGGCCGAACCCACTGGGAACTAAGGAAGTTAGTTCTCACCCCACCACTATTTCAGGGCCTAGCGCGAGTACCCCGGGCGAGGAGCGTGGCAAGGGCTTAGCGCCCTAGACCGAGGTAGCGGCCACCTATGGCATTAGAGTCACCCGAGTTGTCGAGTGTAGATCTTGTATAGGTGTGAGATTTTGTGAGATGTTGTATATATTCATTTTGCAAGTTTAAAGGAAAACTTGTTGTAAATGATGTTTGGAACATGAATGTAATAGCTAAGTGTTTCTCTCTTTGTATACTTGTATGAATTTACTCGTATCGCTTGCTCTTGTTTGGTTGGCACTTTTAGTGCTTTGCTTAGTCATGAATAAAAATGAATTCTTGTTCTTGTACATGACTCGTTTGTTGAGCCTTGGTCGGACAGGAGAGGTGCTGTCCGTCCGGCGTCTATTTGACGTGCCCGTGCCGGCCAAATAGGCTGTCGCGGGGCGTGACAGATAAGATGGTATCAGAGCCATAAGAGCAAGCAAAGAGAGAGTCTAGGATGACCTAGGAGACCCTAGGATGGAAACCTAAGGCGATAGGTTCGTGAGTGGAACGTGGACCTATTGCGGTGGCGGAGGTTAAAGGATTGGGTCAATATGGTTATAGGTCTCTAGTCGTTACTAGAGATGGACTCGAGTGGTATTAGTTCTAGACTCGAGGTGATTATGTCGGCGGCCGACGACATAATACTAAGAGCCCAGAATGAGTACGCTCGTAAGCTTCCGCCTGATTTTGTTATTGAGTTATTCGATCGTGTAATTACGTGAAGGTGTTGGTTTAAGTTGTTAACCAACTTGTTGCGTTTCGGGAGCTAATGGCACCGAAGAGACGCTGTGCGCGTGGGACCGTTCCGATAGCACCCTCAGCGGTGTCGGAGCAAGCGGAGTTGCCCGGGCAGGGTGAGTCGCCCGAGCAAGCGGAGTTGCCTGAGCAGGGTGAACTACCTGAGCAGGCTGGGACGAGTATGGTGTGGGAGCTGCAAGCACAAATGGTGGCGCTTGTCGGAGCAATGCAACGACAAGAGGCTCGATTTGGGCATGCTTATGTGGTGAGAATGTAGCGCCTGTTGGAGCAGGTAGAGACCTAGATGGCACTAGCAAATTGCTGGCGATGGCCTATGGGTAAAATGGGACTCGTGATAGAGGTGGAATTGGCGGACGTCTCTCGAGGCAATGAGTGGAAGATTGCGAGAGTCGAGCCATGGTATTTGAGAATCTCTGGAGAGTCTGGGAAATTTCGGACGTGATTCCGGTAGAACGAGCAGCGAAAGCTGGATCGCTATTGAGAAAGCGGTTGGTTGGTGGCCTGGTGCAAGCACGTGGGCCTAGTAGTACCTCGAGGTGAGGTTGGCGAGTCGTGCTTATGGCCGGTGTGCATAGGCAGGGTTGCCTAATGCCGGACTTAGTGTACAGCGTGTATAGCGCTCGAATGGAGGTACTCGTGGAGTGCGGTGTTGATTCAGCCGGGGGGGGTGTGTTGGCAGTAGCACTTTAGCATTGCTAAGTGTGAAGCGGGCCATGGATCACTCGTGGGGCTGATGGCTCGCACTGGGTGCCTAGGAGCCGATAGTGACATGTGTTGCTCGGGTGAGCATGCCGTGTGAGACGACGGTTACGAGTACTGCTCGAGGACGATCCGTGCCTGGACCACTCGTGGACTGTGGAGCCTGGGCCCACGTGGACAGGCGCAATCAGCTGTGAATCACAGCGGCCCGGGGTAGGGCAGAGTTTTGGTCAGGACGGTAGTCCGAGCTTAGACCCGGGAACGTGGAATGCCGCGTGTTGGATCATGAGATCGAGGATACACCAAGTGTGCACTGACCCAACCCGAGGATCAATAGTGGTTTGGGGTCTTGTTTGGTTACTTCTGGTTGGAGTGTGTGCGAATTCCTAAATGAGAATTTTGCCAGGAATTGATAATTGGGTCTACGCCGGTGAGCGAGAGAAGCTAGGCGTAGTTGAGACCAGTTTAAGCGGTAGGCCTACGTAGAGTTGGTGGCCTTTGGCTTACCTATGGAAACCGAAGATCGGTAACGCCGGTAGCCCTTTTAATGAGTTTGGCTTAGATTCACGAACAAAGTGTTCGTGTGAGCTCGTTTTGATGATGAGGTTGAGTTGGACGTGGCTTGTGGTATCAAGGGATGAAATGCTCTCGCGAGATATTGAGTTAATGGATAGCCACGAGAAATAAGGAATAATGCTCTTTTGAGAATTGGAAATTTGAGATGTGCTGGAGTGTGCCATCTCGTGATAGAGTTATGATCTGCTTGGGATTAGAGCACTCGCGATTGGTCGATGCATCGACGATATTGCTTCTAAGCAGTGCCGGTGATCGAATCGGAGTGAACTTTTTCGATTGGATGTGAAGCGCAAAGAGAAGCTCTTTGTATGCCGGTAATGCACTTTCGGCGTTACGCTTAGTAAGTGTGAGGGAATCTAGTCTCACATCTTTCGTAGTGGGCCTTTGAACAATTCCGATGAGTAAAAGGCCACTCCGAGATGGAAAAGTGCATTGGAATCTCTGATTGCCCGATAAATCGAGTTAGGGTATGAATTGGGTTGAAATGAGTTAGTTTCGAGGACGAAACTCCTTTTAAGGAGGGGAGGATGTAAGGACTCGAAACTGCAAAACGAGAAACTAGACTATGATTCAAATTGATCAAAGTCAAGTTAGGAATGCTTTAGAGTGATTAAAGGCATTAAGTAAGCTAAAAGTGCATTGGAAATGACAGATCTTGAAATCGGAGCGGAAACGAGAAGACTTGAATTTTACGTGAGAAACGGGATGAGATAAATTAGCGAGAAAATGCACAGTGTCAGAAAATTATGAAAACTCGGGGATATGTCAGGGTTATTATTATGAGGCTAGATTTAAAGTTTCATGCCATTCTGACACCCGAAAATGCCCAGAATTGGGCTGTGCATTGGAGGGGTATTTTGGTAAATAGAGTGTTAAGAAGGCTATTTGGACTTGGCCTCTTCCCTTTCTCTCATTTCTTGCAGCCAAAGCAAGGAAATGGGCTCTTCTCTCTCTCTCTCTTGGCTGATAGAGAGAAAAGAAGGAGAAGAAGGAAAATGAAGGAGAAGGAGAAGGAAAGAGCTTGGGAGTGGCATTTCTCTCCCTTGTTCCTTCCTCTTCATCAAGTAGAGAGCTTCTTGAGGTAAGCTTTAGATTTTCTAAAGCTTTAAATTCTAGGGTTTTGTTATTTAGCCTTAGAATTGGATTTTAGAGAACTCTAGAGTTCTAGCTAGTTGCTAGAAGCATGATATAGAGGTCGTTACGGCTATTTTTGCCGAAGTCGCGAACTAGGGCTCCAAAATGCGATTTTGCTAACGGTTAGGGTTTGATCTAGTTTAACCCTATGTTTATGATGGTTTTAGGTTCACGAGTACTCCCGCGAAAACAGTTAGCGATTCCGACGAGCGAGCGCGGAGAAATCGAACCGGGAGCCTAATTGGGCTCAAATTGCCGTAGAGTGCGGCGAAGCCTTCGAGAATTCGGCGAAGTGCGCCGGTGGAGCCTACACGGTATTAGAAGGTGGAGGGTGTCCATCCCGGCAATTTGCACTCCCTATGTACGTATGTGTATATGTATATAGTATCGATCTAATGTAAATTGTCGAGAACAAGTTATGGTAAGATACTCCTTTATTGCATGTAGTTCTAGCTAGGGTGGCTGGATATGCTTGACACTAGGGTAGAATACATGAATAAAGGCGAGTGATGACATTGAGACCCTAAAGTAGAAAACTTACATGAGTTGGCAAAACTGAAAGACATTCCTTTATTTGCATGTGATTCTAGCTAGTGTAGCGAGATATGCTTGACACTAGGGTAGAATATATGAATAAAGGTGAATGATGACATTGAAACTCTAGTGTAAGAACTTGTGTGAGTTTGACAGAACCGAGAACAAATGAAAATATAGATCGAGTAGCATCTAGTTGAATGATAACCTAGATCGAGTGGCATCTAGTTGAATGATAACCTAGATCGAGTGGCATCTAGTAAATGAGAACATTGACAAATGACATGTTGAACTAGAGTCTAGGTGAACTCTATGCATGATGAACTAGAGGTGATAGTTCTGAGAGTTGTTAACCTTAGTTGATAGGGTATCCTCAGTTGGCGAGGATTGGATCATACTCACGCAGTCTGTTTAGGCTTGTGGTGGTCGCTCCACACAAGCAGTGCACTCCGGAGTTGTCACACGAGCGGGGTAGCTCACCGGGTGGGATACGAGCGGGGTAGCTCCTCACCCATTGGACTGGGAAGTGAGTCGGGCGAAGGGCGGGGTAGCTCTTCACCTATGAGATTTGAGCGGGGTAGCTCTTTGTGACGTACTGAACTTTTGCAAATTGCAAGGTTCGAGTGTTAGATGTGAGATAAGGCTTTTCGGATTTTTTTTTTTTTTTTTTTTTTTTTTTTTAGAGGTCGAGCGTGACCGAGCCCATGGCACAGTCACGGGGTTAGTGGATGATTTCCAAGCACTAAAGTCCAAAAATTTGGATTTTTGGTTGCTCTCGGGTTGGAATTTTATGCCTTTGTACCGGTACAAAATAGTGTCTATCTTAGGTACAAAATGATGGCTATCTTACCGGAATAAGCCGAGATTTATCTTAGGTATAGATAAACTGAGCAAACCCGAGGCTCGGGTTTTTTGTTCACGAGGTTTATACCGGTACAAAGCTGGATTTGTACTGACTGCAATTTCGAAAATCCGAAACTGCAGGGGATTTTTGGCATTTTGTTGCTTCTTATAACAGCACCCACGACCCCTTAGGATTCTTTTGTGCTGGGATCACTGAGGAAAAGAGGTAAGGAGCCCTCTCTACTTCTCTCTTGGTTTCTAGGGCATTGGGTTGGTTTTTAAAGAGATTAATCACTCTCTTTTCTACTTTTTGTTTCTTGGTGCATTTTCCACCATGGGTGAAGCTTGGAGCTTGGATTTGAAGCTTGAGGGAGGATAGATCTTCAAGCTTTGAGGGTTTTGAGCCTTGTTTGGAGCTCCTAGAAGGTAAGCAACTCATCTCCTTCCCTAGATTTGAGTTTGGTTGCTTCTTTATAGATGAAACCCTAGATTTGGCATATTAGGATTTATTTTGGGGGTTTGCAACCTAGGGCTTTTAGAGTCCAATTGATTGGTTTAGAACCTTGATTTAGGTTGCTTTGGAAGGGATTTACACTCCATTTGAGGATTGGAGAAGGATTCTTACACTAAGGTGAGTTTTTCCTTATTCTTTGTATAGAAGTTTAAAGATTGAACACATGGTTCATCTTTAGAGGTTGTAACTCCTAGGATTTACTTTGTAGGGTACTAGGAGTAGGAATCGAAGCTTCGTTAGCGGTTCGGAGCGACGCTTGGAGCGACGGTGGGTTTGGCCTCACCTAGCACAATGAGAAATTCTCATTGGAGCTTATATGCTTACGGTTAATTGGGAAATCATGTGTTTTCATGTTTCATATATTATTTGTGAATTTTAGAATGCTTAAGATACGTATGTTATGTATAGTGCAATTTTCCTCTATATAGTAGAGATGCATGCTTGTGAGAGCTGAGTGGTGGTAGCATTCTATTTGAGAACTTGAACTAAATTGTTATAGTTAGTTTGACATGTGTTTGAGAATATAGAACTATGCATGACATAGGAGAAAAGCCCTTGTCATTAAGCGGCATTGGCTTGGCATCAAAGGTGTAGAATAGTGAGCTAATGTCATCAAGTGGCATTAGGCTCGTGAATGAACTTGACATAGAGAATCTAGTGCCATGAGAATAATTGAACTAGACCTTAGGGTTACTAGTTACTATTTCCATGTTGAGACATGAGGTTTGGACTTGAGACTTGACTACTTGTTGCCATTTGTGCTCTTTCGCACATGCTTGTGAGGGTCGCTCCCTACAAGCCGGCACTCCGGAGTTGGCCTTCGCGATTTGTTCGCGCATGCGGTGTTGAGAAACCTACGGGACCGTTGGGACAGACTCATTCCTTGCGGGGGATGTTGGGCTACCACGGTACTTAGGTGGCACAAGTTGGATTACTATGGATAAATCCTAGAGAGAGAATTGAACTTGGACATTCAACTTTACTAAATAACAATCACTACTAGATAGGACTTAGTAGTTGGATTATGTGGACTTTACTTGGAGTTATAGTATACTTGGTAATTCTTTAATTACATGTTAGTATACTCGTTGGTTATAGTTAAAACATATCATCGTATATATGTTGGAACGAGAACTTATGACATTCAAATTTTGGGAACATGGTTATTGTAGCATCTCTTTATGCTTTAATTACAAGTTTAATTATATCGCTTACTTGCTCTCTTTTCTTTGGGCCTAGTGGTGCAATGGTGCAGGTCAGTAATTGCCCACTGGGAACTATAAATTATAGTTCTCACGCCCCTGTTTCTGTTTCCTTTTCAGTGCCTTCCGCATCGGGGGAGGTTAGGGATCGCGGCAAGGGTGTTGCTTCGGGTTAGCGGCACTCGGCGAGGTTGATCGATAGGTGGATACTTCTCTAGTTCTGTTGCTTTTAGAGAGGTTGTGAGTTGTTCCCGTATTTAGAGAGACCACCACTTTTTGGGACTAATGTTGTATTAACCTTATGTTCTTTTTGGTTATGTTGTTAGTCTCCTTATGTTTATAGTTTTCCTACTCTCTACTTGTTGATAGGGCTAGCTGTATGTTGCTCTGATACCTATAGTTTTAGCCTATTGTATGTTTTAATTCCGCTGTTTTTAAGTTAGACGCCTTGTATGTGTTGGCATATGGCGGGTGCAGGTCACGCTTTGGGAAGGTCTTGCCGCCACCGGGCGTGGCAGTTAATTTGGTATCAGAGCCTAGGGTAACGTCTTAGAGGACCTAGCAAACCTTAGGCTGGTTGGACTATAGGAAATAGGCTCGGAGAGACGAGGTCTATTTGACTTGTGAGCGAAAGTACCTGATTGGGTTTTATTACAACTCTAAAAAGTTAGAGTTTAATCGAGGTGTATAGCTTCTAACTTCGCGGAGGGTTACGTTGGCGGCCGACAACGTAACATCGGGAGTTAGTTGTGAAGTACACTTCACCTACTTTCGCATGATTTGGGTATTGTTGAGCGGGGTTGCGATAGCGTGGGTTTCATTAACTTGCGCTTTAATGATGTTGTGGTGTCTTGACGACGACCCGCTCTAAGCTTGCTGGAGCGGATGACGCGACAACGTTTGAGGAAGTGGATACATCCACTACCCCGGATCCAATGAGGTCTGTGAGTGAGGTGCCTATTTGCGGCTCTCTTTGGTTTTGGCGGCTCGGCGGAGCAACGGCGGCTCGACGGCGGTCAACGCGGCGCGCATGCATGATGCGTGAATGAAGCACTTGGGAAGGCCCTTACCACAACAGGCGGTTTTCCCCGTGATGGTTGAGGAGCGGAGCGAGAGTGACTTATGGATCGCCCAACGAGTTCGAGAGGTGTAATCCCAGGAACCTCGATGGAGAGAAGGACGACCACTGGATCGTAGGGAAATGGTCGATGCAGATGGAGGAACTATTTCCACGACACAATTGTGGATGAGAGAGGCAGAGTTGGCTTGCCGATACCACCTGGAAGATGTGATCTATAGCTGGTGGTTGGATATTCAGAATAACACCAATGCTGATATTGTGGCGGCTACTTGAAGGAGGTTCAGGGAACTGCTGTTGAAGCTTTACTTCACTGACAGTGTTAAGAGAAAGTCGAAGCAGTATCTGTGTGGTATGCCCCAAGGGAAGCGGACTGTGGCCGAGTACGAGAGGAGTCCCCTTGGCTCCCAGCTTGGTGCGCTGTTGTACGAGATGGCGTGGACTTCGGTAGTTGATCTTTCGGACCTTCCAATCTCCAGACGTACCAAGATGTGGTAAACTGCGCGCTCGTCGAGATAGGCGGTGTGGCGTATGTGCAAGAGCGTCGAGAAGGCTTAGGCTAAGAATTTGGGCTAGAGGCCCGTGGCGAGGGTGTGAGTCGGGACGCACTCCGAGAGGCAACCTTTGTTTAGAGCGATCGGAGGAGTCACAACGAGCCCCGCGGCGCGTGTATACGGCTCGAGGCCCGAAGAGGCGACGGCGGATCGAGATAGTGACTACGTGTTTTGGTTCGTACTATGGCTTTCGAGTGTGCATTGGTTGATGCGGTGCATTGCACCTATCCTTTGATCGGCTATTTGCCGAGTTGCATTGCATCACGTTGGTTCGTTGTTTGCGATGAGGATTAGCCTTTGAGCGAGACGGTTGGTTTACGGGTTGTGGGTAGCTTTACGCTATGCTTTTTGGATCTCACGGCAATTGCATTAGTTGCATCCCTGGATCGGTATGCTGTAGGATGGTGCTCGGGGACGATCCGTACTGGACCGATTGTAGGCTGCGGAGCACAGGCCCTTTGGGCGGCGTGGTTGGTGAGTGACGACGGCCGGTACCTTCGGGTAGCGCGAGTTTTGGTCGAACGGTAGTCGAGCTTAGACCCAAGGCGTGGAATGCCACGTGAGGGATCGTGAGATCGAATGATACACCAAGTGTGTAGTGAACCAACCGAGGATTTCTAGCATTGATCATTCTTCGATGTTTATAGGATGATCAGATGATCGGGTGTGTCGTTTCGAACACCCTACCTTGCGAGAAGGTTTTGCGTGCCAACAAATAGGTTGGTTTTCGTGGTGTGGAGTTTGTGAGGTACTTGGTACCTTGGGACTTGTGAGCTGATTTAACTCGCCTTGGGATTTTGTGCACGAAATAGTGCATGTTGAGGATTTATTCCACCGGTTGTGGTGACTATCTCCCTTACCTAAAACTAGATAAGTATTGGAGAGGATTTGGGGCGTAACTGGCCATTACTTTCAGTTGTTCGAAAATCCTCAGAATGAAGGATACCTTTAGAGTTGTTAATGCTCTCCTGACGGAGTCACGAATCGTGAGCTCAAGTGGCAGGGAGATCTTTGCATTTCGTGTTTCGCTTCGTGTGAAACACCCTTTATTGAGGTAAGACCTGTAGGGTCGTTTCGACTATACGTCGGCCATCGTGATCTAAAATGAATCACGAATGGACAATCGCTCGGCTGTAGAGGCTCGTCGATCGTTTCAATTAGCCTTGAGAATTGGCGTACTCGATTGAATCGTATTGCAATCGGAGTAATACCATTTTGTGTTGGAGTTTGAGATTGTACCTCAAGCGAATGTTAGTACTTGTTTGGAACATCATGGGGATTAGCATGACGCTGCTGAAGCCTGTAGTACTTCACCAACGTTAGGGACTTGCGGAATGATAATTCCAAGCCCTCTAGATGGATTGGTGGAACCGGTCGTAGATGGCCACGGGTATTCCGATGAAGATCTGCAAGGATCAACTGCGGAAGCATACTGAGGTGAGCGGAGTGTGAACTCTCACTGTTGGATCGAGCTGTTGGAAAAACACGTGAGGGAAAGTACCAAGTCGATTTTCCCTTGTTCGGATGTTGCATGTGGAATTAAGTTCCTTGCAATGGAGACTTCGTGGAAGAGTGGTTGAGATCGACGTTCTGGTCGATAGTCACTTCATGGAGACATTGATAGAGAGCTACTACTAATTGTGGAACCCTCTCTATGAGTTGAGCTTTGTGACTATGGATACAGGGTATCGATGCTAAGGAAGCATTGTGGAGAAGAATTTCGAATGATTCGTTTCGAGCGCTTGAGCAGTTAGTGCTATGAGACCCTCTATCGAAGCTAAGCTCTCGGCGTAAGCTTATGAAGAGTTTACTTGAGGCATCAAGTCGAGACTAAGGGAATGACCTTAGTAGATTGAGGATGTGTGTGGGTTGTGGTTCTTGACTATATATATAGAAGAGAAACAGCGAGACCACCCCAGTGGTGGAGTTGAGATTACTGTGGAGGCATTGGGGTGCAATGCCGATTGGTGAATCGAGTAACCACTTCTGGAGAACCAATTTGGACGATTTGTCAGGTGTCGCGACAATCGGAAGAGATGATTATTATGGATTTTGATTGCCGGATTGTTCATGCCAAGCAGGTATAAAAGGATAGCCATGTGGAAATGACGCTATGCTTAATTAAGGATTGGAATTACACTCAGTCGTGCAATCTTTTGACAAGATCTGACTTTGAGCTGAGCAAGCACTGTTGGGATTAGAGCCAACGGTTAGATATTGTATCACATCTCTTTAGTGAGCATCCCGATGGAGTGTTGATGGATCAGGTAACGGGTTTGAATCCCGGGTTCTTGCTACGAGCGGTATTGTTGGATCCGCCTCAGAGAGCTATATAACGGAATTCCAATTGTATGAATAAATTGAGCGAGCTAAGTTTCGCCCTCGACCTAGACGAGGAAGGTGAGTGCGGAATTCGACCTTTGGGAGCACTTGGTTTTGGTGATGACCAAGTGAATAGCTTGTCGAACAAGCGCAATTCGGAGAAGGAACTCCTCGGAGAAGACTTGAAGTTGTTTTCTTGGTGGCCGGGATGTAAAAGGATGTTGGCGAGTTTGTAGCTCGTTGTCTAACTTGCCAACAAGTGATGGTGAGCATAGAATTCCCGTGGGAAAATTGCGAGCCTCGATTCCGGTGTGGAAGTGAGAGAGGATCGCCATGGATTTCGTGATGGGATTGCCTCGCTCACAGGCCGGGCATGACGCTATATGGGTGATCGTGGATAGGTTGACGAAATCGGCACATTTCATACCTATCCATACTACTTGGACTGGAGAGAGACTCGCACAGGTATATTGGATGAGATTGTGCGATTACACAGAGTACCTACATCGATCGTATCGGACAGGGACACCCGTTTTGTGTCACACTTTTGGAGGAGTGCACGGGACGCCTTAGGTACTCGGCGGACTTGACCTTTGCTTTCCACCCTCTGAGTGACGGGCAGTCAGAGTGTACTATACAGACACTCGAGGATATGCTTCGAGCCTGCGTGATCGACTTCCAGGGAGGATGGTCGCAGCATCTACCAATGGCTGAGTTTGCTTATAACAATAGTTATCAAGCGAGCATCAAGATGGCGCTATTAGAAGCACTCTATGGACGGAAATGTAGATCACCACTTCATTGGAGTGAAGTTGGTGAGAGTTTGGCTTTAGGCCCAGCTGTGCTCTAGGAAGCAGAGGACAAGGTTCGCATTGCTAGAGAGCGGTTGTTGACAGCCCAGAGTAGGCAGAGGAGCTACGCTGACAGGCGTCGACGAGACTTGGAGTTTCAGATTGGAGATCATGTATTTTTGAAAGTCTCGCCGACCAGAGAAGTCAAGAGATTTGGTGTTCGGGGTAAGATGAGCCCCCGTTTCATTGGACCGTATGAGATTTTGGAGCAAGCGGGCCCGGTAGCGTATAGACTTGCTCTACAGCCGAACCTATCGGGCGTACACAACGTGTTCCATGTATCGGTCCTTCTGAAGTATATACATGATCCAGCTCATATTTTGGATGCTACACCATCGGAGCTGAGGGACGATTTGAGCTTCGAGGGCAACCCGTGAAGATCTTGGCTCGCGAGGTGAAGAAGTTGAGGAACCGGGAGCTTTCTTATGTGAAAGTCCTTTGGAGCAACCACGAGGAGCGAGAGGCCACGTGGGAGCTAGTGAGTGCGCTTCGAGAGCGCTACCCCCATCTCTTTCAGATGGAGTCATGAGGTATGACTTTAATATCGAGTTTCGCGGACGAAACCCCTTTTTAGGAGGAGGGAATGTGACGCACTGAACTTTTGCAAATTGCAAGGTTCGAGTGTTAGATGTGAGATCTGAGCTTTTCCAGATTTTCTGGAGGGTCGTTGACTGTGTTCCGACCCATGGCACGAGTCTTAGGGTTAGTGGATGATTTCCAAGCACTAAAGTCCAAAAATGGATTTTCGGTTGCTCTCGGGTTGGAATTTTATGCCTTTGTACCGGTACAAAATAGTGTCTATCTTAGGTACAAAATGATGGCTATCTGGTACAACCGAGATTTATCTGGTATAGATGAGCGGTGAGCAAACCGAGGCTCGGGTTTCTTTTTCTGAGGTTTATCTGGGTACAAAGCGGATTTGTCTGTC
The DNA here is from genome assembly GCA_025177825.1 of Aechmea fasciata. Lineage (NCBI taxonomy): Eukaryota > Viridiplantae > Streptophyta > Magnoliopsida > Poales > Bromeliaceae > Aechmea > Aechmea fasciata. The sequence goes on along the minus strand of CM045928.1, from coordinate 13,669,062 downwards.
GACTGCAATTTCGAAAATCCAGCTGAGGGCTTTTTGGCATTTTGTTGCTTCTTATAACAGCACCTACGACCGCTTAGGGTTCTTTTGTGCTGGGATCACTGAGGAAAAGAGGTAAGGAGCCATCTCTACTTCTCTCTTGGTTTCTAGGGCATTGGGTTGGTTTTTAAAGAGATTAATCACTATCTTTTCTCCTTTTTGCTTCTTGGTGCATTTTCCACCATGGGTGAAGCTTGGAGCTTGAATTTGAAGCTTAGGGAGGATAGATCTTCAAGCTTTGAGGGTTTTGAGCCTTGTTTGGAGCTCCTAGAAGGTAAGCAACTCATCTCCTTCCCTAGATTTGAGTTTGGTTGCTTTTTTATAGATGAAACCCTAGATTTGGCATATTAGGGTTTATTTTGGGGTTTGCAACCTAGGGCTTTTAGAGTCCAATTGATTGGTTTAGAACCTTGATTTAGGTTGCTTTGGAAGGGATTTACACTCCATTTGAGGATTGGAGAAGGATTCTTACACTAAGGTGAGTTTTTCCTTATTCTTTGTATAGAAGTTTAAAGATTGAACACATGGTTTATCTTTAGAGGTTGTAACTCCTTTGATTTACTTTGTAGGGTATTAGGAGTAGGAATCGAAGCTTCGTTAGCGGTTCGGAGCGACGCTTGGAGCGACGGTGGGTTTGGCCTCACCTAGCACAATGAGAAATTCTCATTGGAGCTTATATGCTTACGGTTAATTGGGAAATCATGTGTTTTCATGTTTCATATATTATTTGTGAATTTTAGAATGCTTAAGATACATATGTTATGTATAGTGCAATTTTCCTCTATATAGTAGAGATGCATGCTTGTGAGAGCTGAGTGGTGGTAGCATTCTATTTGAGAACTTGAACTAAATTGTTATAGTTAGTTTGACATGTGTTTGAGAACATAGAACTATGCATGACATAGGAGAAAAGCCCTTGTCATTAAGCGGTATTGACTTGGCATCAAAGGTGTAGAATAGTGAGCTAATGTCATCAAGCGGCATTAGGCTCGTGAATGAACTTGATATAGAGAATCTAGTGCCATGAGAATAATTGAACTAGACCTTAGGGTTACTAGTTACTATTTCCATGTTGAGACATGAGGTTTGGACTTGAGACTTGACTACTTGTTGCCATTTGTGCTCTTTCGCACATGCTTGTGAGGGTCGCTCCCTACAAGCCGACACTCCGGAGTTGGCCTTCGCGATTTGTTCGCGCGTGCGGTGTTGAGAAACCTACGGGACCGTTGGGACAGACTCATTCCTGGCGGGGGATGTTGGGCTACCACGGTACTTAGGTGGCACAAGTTGGATTACTATGGATAAATCCTAGAGAGAGAGAATTGAACTTGGACATTCAACTTTACTAAATAACAATCACTACTAGATAGGACTTAATAGTTGGATTATGTGGACTTTACTTGGAGTTATAGTATACTTGGTAATTCTTTAATTACATGTTAGTATACTCGTTGGTTATAGTTAAAACATATCATCGTATATATGTTGGAACGAGAACTTATGACATTCAAATTTTGGGAACATGGTTATTGTAGCATCTCTTTATGCTTTAATTACAAGTTTAATTATATCGCTTACTTGCTCTCTTTTCTTTGGGCCTAGTGGTGCAATGGTGCAGTCAAGACTGCCCACCGGGAACTATAAATTTATAGTTCTCACGCCCCTTGTTTCTGTTTCCTTTTCAGTGCCTTCCGCATCGGGGGAGGTTAGGGATCGCGGCAAGGGTGTTGCTTCGGGTTAGCGGCACTCGGCGAGGTTGATCGATAGGTGGATACTTCTCTAGTTCTGTTGCTTTTAGAGAGGTTGTGAGTTGTTCCCGTATGTAGAGAGACCACCACTTTTTGGGACTAATGTTGTATTAACCTTATGTTCTTTTTGGTTATGTTGTTAGTCTCCTTATGTTTATAGTTTTCCTACTCTCTACTTGTTGATAGGGCTAGCTGTATGTTGCTCTGATACCTATAGTTTTAGCCTATTGTATGTTTTAATTCCGCTGTTTTTAAGTTAGACGCCTTGTATGTGTTGGCATATGGCGGGTCTGGGCACGCTTTGGGGAAGGTCCTGCCGACCCCGGGGCGTGACACTCTTCACCTATGAGATTTGAGCGGGGTAGCTCTTTACCTATTAGATTTGAGCGGGGTAGCTCATCACTGGGAGATATGAGATATCAGTAGAGGCGAAAGGCGGGGTAGCCCTTCACCTCTTCACCTACTAGATTTGTAGCGTGAGTACCATGAGATGAGAGATCAAAGGTGGGGTAGCCTAGTGGATTGGGTAACGAAAGAATATGTTTCCTGTTAAACATAGTAGTGTGATAGTTTCCTTTACGCTAATTAGCATGTTTACTTATGTTGTTTAACATAGTAGAGATATTGATAACATGCTTTACTGCTTTCCATATAAATATCTATCTGTGCATACCTATGCCCGTACGGACCTAGTGAGGAGATCGGTGGAGTCGGCGGCCGAACCTACTGGGAACTAAGGAAGTTAGTTCTCACCCCACCACTATTTCAGGGCCTAGCGCGAGTACCCCGGGCGAGGAGCGTGGCAAGGGCTTAGCGCCCTAGACCGAGGTAGCGGCCACCTATGGCATTAGAGGCACCCGAGTTGTCGAGTGTAGATCTTGTATAGGTGTGAGATTTTGTGAGATGTTGTATATATTCATTTTGCAAGTTTAAAGGAAAACTTGTTGTAAATGATGTTTGGAACATGAATGTAATAGCTAAGTGTTTCTCTCTTTGTATACTTGTATGAATTTACTCGTATCGCTTGCTCTTGTTTGGTTGGCACTTTTAGTGCTTTGCTTAGTCATGAATAAAAATGAATTCTTGTTCTTGTACATGACTCGTTTGTTGCTTGGTCGGACAGAGAGAGGTGTCCGTCCGCGTCTATTTGACGTGCCCGTGCCGGCCAAATAGGCTGTCGCGGGGCGTGACACTTCATTTGCCGACGCTTTGACCGACGCTTTCAAAAGTGACGTTGGATTAAATTGCGACGCTTTTAAGCATCATTAAATATATAAAAAAGCGTCCTTAAATGTAACATTTTTTGTAGTGACCGTACCCCCCGTGAACATTTTTCATTTTAGAAGGGGGCAAAGTGTAGGTTTTCAAATGACAGGGGGGGTAAGTGACAAATCAGGTTTTGATAGGAGGGTTTTATGTAATTTACCTTTATATTTTTTGTTATGATGGTCTCCATTATTTCACCTAAGAAAAACCAGGATGGCGTTGAGTTTGGGCTGGGTAATTCGAGCTAGTTCCATTCCTATATTAGGTTGATTTTCTTTGGTTTCATCTTAATTGACCCGATGTGAAACTTTTTTGCACATTTCAAGCTGAAGAGTTATCAAAATGATTTGAACAAGTCAGATCAATTCATGTCAAGCATTTAAATCTTGGATGGTTGGGTTGGTCAACAAAAGAAATGAAGGTCCAGTTTGGAATTTATTCAGGCTGCAAAAATTGAGCTCTTATACAACCCTATTAACTAAGTCAGGCCCCGTAACGAATGAAAAGTATTGATTCAGGTTAGAATAGATTGACGGAAAAATAGAGATAAACAGTAGAAGAAAGGAGAATAAGCAGCACTTAGTTTTAGTGTAGGGGCGAGGAAGGGAGCTTTTGGTGCTATTTTATGTCCCTATTAACTAAGCCAGCCGGCCATGTAACGCCTACAATAAAAAAATATAGATAAAAATAAGCAAAAGAATAAATAAGGTTAAATATTAGAAGAAAGGAGAATATGTAGCATTTAGCTTTAGTGTAAGGTGGAGGAAGGAAACTTTTGGAGGATCGGAGCCAAAGGCACCAAAGGTTAGAGCGGCAGAAGACGAGGAAGAGAGCAACAAGCTAGGATTCCCTTAGTATAGGATTGATAGAGCTACTTATTGATTGAATTTAGGGCTTGGGTATAGCATTTAGGGCTTGTGAGGGGAGACTTCAGAAGTACTTAACTAACAACTAGACAATATAGAGTGGGCAGTCGGGAATGGGATTTAGCTGTTATGCTGGAGGGTAAATCAGCCCAAATCCAAGCGGTGGATGAAAGAGGGGGGACTTGGGCTTAAGCCGGCGCAATTACATGAAACCAAAGCCCAAAATTGAGCCTAGACCACATATAAATTCACGGTCCACGAGCCCAATCTCTCATATTGCAATTTTTACATTTAGTCATAATTTCTTATCTTCGTTCAATTCCAACAATAAAGAAAGCAATATAAGATACTGAAGAAATGAACATAAAGGGCTACGAAAAGTATTAGAATTCTTCTTTCCCATTCTCCTCCCTTACCCTCTTCTACTTCCTCTCTTTCTTACCTAGCTTCTACTCCGGTCATCCCTATTGTCCTCTCAACTTTCTACTCTTCTTGTCGAGGAAAAACCGTGACGACAAATCCGATTGTGATTAAAATTCAACTAATTTTGTGATAAAATTAATAAATTTAACTTACGATGATTGCTAAATTTTAAAAAATTGTGGAAAAAGAATATCAAACAATTTTGATCCGGAAGCGTGCGAGACCGCCTAAAGCGTATTTTCGTCATTTGTACGAGATTAACTGAATACACCACCCTAAGGTGCGACCGGAATTCTTTCCTCTACCAACACGAACGTGGAAGAGCTTGATGGAGACTTTTTCAACACGACAAAAATATCAAGAAAATAGAAAATTGATGAAATTTTTTTAAGAAAACTCTCTTTTTTACTTGTTGTTTTCTCCACTGTTCATATCACACCATGAACAGTAGACAAAGTATACATATACACAGAGGGGAATGAGACTTTTTTATTTTTGAGAGATAAGTAGCACGCTATCCACTTCGTTTATTTCATTAGAAAATAAACTTAGCTAGAAACGTGAGTCAACTAGGATTTGAACTTGGGTCTCGGATACCAACCACCAAGCCCTTCACCACTTGCTCTAGAGACGGTCGGCGGAATGAGAAAATTTAACGTTAGAATTCCAACGTTAACTTTTCCTTAATTAGGCCCTTTAATTAGGGGCCACATAAATGTCTGCATGGATCTGTGCGAGTAGGCGCGCGAGCACGTAACGTCTGCACTTGCATAGAGCGTGCATGCGCGGACGTTCGCTAAATAAAATAAAATAACAAAAAATAATAATACAAATAAGTTAAATTAATATTTTAAAATACAGAATTTTGAATTTTCATCGACACTTCTCTCCAATGCCCTCTCAATTCTATGCTAATTTATCCTCCTCCATGGCCCACCTCAACTTTTCCCTTCTTCATTCTTCTCCATTTCTCCAATTGAGATGCTACTGGCCCAAGCCAGCCCGTAAAACATTTATGCGGGCTAATAATGCCCTCTCTCCCTCTGTCCTTCTGTTATTCTTTTTTAACCTTCCTATCATGCGAGAATATGCATTTAAATCTCACCAATCTGCAATAAAGGTATACCAGTGAACTACTCTAAGCATGATAGTAATGCACTATCATGCTTTACTCGTTTCGCTCTATGTTGATCATTTTATTTTTTACAGAAATTAATTCAGTTGTAATTAAAGAATTTAAAAGGTGCATGCTTAATGAATTCTAGATGATTGTTCGCCTTATGTCTTATTATTTGGGCATTGAAGTTTTGTAATCTTCTACAAGGAGATTGTATTGAAGTTGAACAAGAAATAAATTAAAAAGAAAGTTTGTTGCTACTATATACCATGTTGGATGTTGGAATAAGTTATTCTTGAATAACTTATTTGGCATTTAGTTTTTTTACTGTGTGATTGGAAGCAAAAAGTTTGACTTCTACTTTTTGAATGGTCTTTGTTCTTCATAATTTTGTAGGAAAATATATATATTTCGCCTACAAAATGATTTATCATATTTTAAAAATTGACTAGAAAATAAAATAAATTATTCTATTATAGATGTTTGATTTTATTTTTCATCTACCAAATATTCTACCAAGTATTATTATTTTTTGAGTAAATTAAAAGTATATTCAAAATAAGATATTCTTGCATTCAAATAAAGCGTTTAAGTAGTTTGCCAGAAGCTTGTGCTATTTGATCACAATTCGACTCGACATTGTCTATGCGAGTGGATTGTTTAATTAGTAGATATATAGAGAAGCCTCACAAGCGGCTAATGACTTGTTTGGTTCCACGTAAAACTATAAAAAAAAATTTCCGTAAAAAATATTTTGGAGGAAAATAAATTGTACACTCCTTGTTTTTGGTTTGTAGAAAAAGAAAAATAATTTTCTATCACGGTTGTTTCATTAAAAGGAAAAAAATAATAAAAATTATTATATATATTTTATCCCATTCTATATATTATATATTATTGATATATAATAATTATCATACCATATATATTAGGAAAAATGAATGAAAAAATATGCATGCATTTTTTTTTTGTCATTTGAAAATTTTAATTTTTTTTTATTAATATATATATATATATATATATATATATATATATATATATATATATATATATATATATATATATATATATATATATATATATATATATATATATATATATATATATATATATATATATAAATATATATATACTAGTTGAGTGTACGTGCACGTAACAATTATTTTGAAATTAAATAAAAAAATAAAATCTGTTATCTTAAAAAAAAATATTTTGAAATTCGGAAATATATATAGAAAAGAATCTTTTATAGGATTTTTAAAATATCTAAAAAAGATATTTTAAAACTAAATAGGAAAATATATTTTATAGGATTTTCACACCCGTAATCTGTTATAAAAAACTTAATATTAAAATTTCAAATAGAAAAATAAAATATATTATATTAAAAAGAAAAGATATATTTAAATTGTAAATATATATAGAAAAGAATCTTTTATAGGATAAAATATATTTTTTAGAATTTTCACACCAATAATCTACATTAATTTTTCCGCTAAAATATGGGTCCGTCGATAGACCCAAATTTAAATATACGTGCTTTTTATATATATATATATAAAATTTAACAAGTATTAAAATCTATGCAATATTACAATATTATAGTTTATTAATAGATAATATGTAAATTATAAAATTTATTAAATTTATATGAAATATATATTAATATTATCATATTACAAATATAATGTATATTTAATAAAATTAAACTTTTATAATAGTAGGAAACTCATGTGGTTCACAGGATTGGATACTTCCTCGTCGACCGTGAGGTTTTTGTGCATAGATATTATACGCCGCACTTTTTCGGAGCAAATTTTTTTGTTTTTCGTTCGGTTTGAGCAGAAAATGAAAATGTCGATTTATTCGAGAATCTATAAAACTATTTTACTGGAAATCCCTTTTACAAGCAACCAACCAGTTGGAAAAGAAAATTTCAAACTGAAAGTAGCTTTCAGCCTGCTTTACAAAGAAAACCAAACATTCCCTAAGGGCGCGTTTGGTTCGCATTACGAAAGACACAGAGTAAAAAGATATCCGAGAATTTTATTCCCATTCATCCTATTACTAAGAATATAACATTTCTGTGTTTGGTTCGTACAGTCATATTATTTAGTTTTGTTATTTAAAACTATAAAAAATATGCAATTAATTAATTTATTTATTTTAATTAATTTTAGATAATGCTATCAAAAATTTTAATACTTTTTTAGAAAAAGGGGAGAGAGAATAGAGCTTAGAGAGAGAGAGAGCATAATTAAAAAAATAGGAAGAGATATAGAGTCGAGGTTAGACGAAAAGAATTGAGATTTTAGAAAATAGGGGAAGAGAGAGCTTAGTTTAGAGAGAGAAAAGAGTTGAAGTTTAGAGAGAGAAAAAGAGTTGAAGTTTAGAGAGAGATATGAGGTTAGAGTGTAATGAAAAATAATACCAACTATGGATAGAGAGAAAAAAAAATTAGACATATTATGATTACTCCAATCCATTAATAGGAGGATACCCACCCTCCATCAAAGGAATGAGATTAGTACTTTGGGATGCATCTTATTCCCATGTAAATCCAATATTACCAACTAGATTACTTAGTGCGTTTAGCCAAACACCGTCATATTTTTTTATTTCCATTGGATTACAAGGAATCTTAAAAAGATAGTGCGAACCAAACGCACCCTAAGTGTATTTTGTATTGTACAGAAGGAATAGTTAATAATGGTAATTTCCACATTTATGGTGGCAAGTCCAAAGTCATCGGCTTCCTTGATAGAAGTATGGTCAACGACAGAGACGAAGAAAACGATACACGACAATATATTTGTCGCGCCCGCCCCGATACCGCTACCGATTTGGTCCGCCGGGCGCGCGAACGGACGCCGAATCGGATAAAGATTTCCCCCGTCCGCCTAAGGCTCATCAACAGAATGTGCACAAGAATTCACCTGGATATCTAAATTCTAAACATGCACATTCAACGGGGCACAAACAGTGCCAACGACTAAGAGCAAGTAATCTACAAGTAGATACAAGTGAAATACATCTAGCTATTACATCACATTTGCTTGATTTTTACATATTACATCTTTCTTTTCCAAAATGAATACATGTTCATTCAATTACACCATTAGTCTTCCAAAACATAAGCATCTAGATATAATGGTACTCTAATGCATAAAGGAAGCTATTATACTAATGATCACTCCTGGGCGCGATGCCTTTGCCGCGGTCCTCACCGGCGCGCCCGCACTCGACCCCGTAATGAAGTGAGAACTATCTTCTATAGTTCCCGCAGGGCTCGCCCGCCGACTCCGCCGATCTCCCCACTAGGTCCAAGTGGAAAAAGTAACACAACTAGATAAATAGATAGATATCTTAAACTGTAAAGACATGGTAGGAAAACAAAGCTACTATGCCCAAGTTCATTCTATGTTCAACAAGTAATTGTTCAATGACATGTTAACTTTTCATTTACCCAATCGGTGGCGAACCCTTGGGTTTGCCTACGCCTCACATCTAAATCCCTCTGGGTAAGGAGCTCAAAGTGCTCTCGGACCCGGGATTGTCTGTGGACCTCCATGTGGTCCCGATCGTGCGACACTCCGGAGTACTCGACGACATAGATGGCTATACCATCCCGGTAACAGACCGTGAGCTTGATCTATCCTCTCCACGTGAGAATACCCTACGAACTAGGTCAACATATCTCGGAACTCATCTATTCTGTCAATCATGCATTGGTACTTAGCTTTACTAAGTTCATTGTTCACGAGTCATTTTCTAGGGATTCCACCTATCCCTGAGTCCATAGACCTCTAGTGTCAAATACACTACATTAATGCCACTCGTTTTGTTCTTTAACATTTAGATGCCACTTTCTATATCACTAAATAACCATCGAGTTCATCTCTATCTTTAGCACTATAGGATTCAATGTCCAGACCCAATCCTCACCTATCTATTTCACCAAGTATTCCAAGTACACTAGGTTTACATTTAGAAAGCATAAGGAAAAGGTTTAATATGCAATCCTACAATGCAACATGCAAGAGATGAAATTCATGTATTTCTAAGACATAGAAAGGAGTTCGGTTACTTCGGGATGACACCCCTCACCTTTCAAAGATGTTTTGCGGCGTGGAGCTCCTAAGAATGATCCTTGGCACTTGTTTCGTCGTCTTCTCGGCCGTTTAGGTCGAAACGAAGCCCGAACGATCTTGTTTTGCCTCCATCTTTTAGCGCGCTCGACAAAACGCGAATCCGTCTTCACCAATGCGTTTAGACACCTAACAATTAGGTTTAAACATGATCAATTGAGATCAAACCCCTCTAGTAAGCAAATCCCCAATTTGGGTGGCCTTAGGTTTGCACATATAGCAAACAATCCAATCAAAACCCTAGAACTAGGGATTGATTTATTTAGAAGCTTGTTTAGGGTCCATTTGACCCATTCCTAAAGTACTAAACCCAAAACCCTAAGTTCTATCAACTAGGGTTTAGAGAGCTCACCTCTTGAGCTACCACAAAGGAAAGAAGAGGAAGAGAAGAAGATGATGGTGAAGCTCTCCTTCTTCTCTTTCTCTTTCTCCTTCTTCTTATTCTCTTCTTCTTCTTCTCCTTCTCTTGTTCTTTTCTTTCTAGAGAGAGAGAGGGAGAGAAATGAGAGATGGGAGGAAAATGAGAGAGGGAGAGAGAGTGCATTCTCCTCTATACCCCTCACTAAAGCTACTTTTGCATATAAGTCCCTCCACTTTCTTCCTCTTAAACTGCTCTGCCTGGGTAGTTTTCGTGCTCGGGGACTGGTCCCTCTACGGGAGGACCGGTCCCCGAGAGCACCCCATGTTGGCAGAGACCCTCTGCCAGTCCTTTTCGCGTACGAAAACCGGTCCCTCCTTCGAGGACCGGTCCCAAGGAGACCGGTCCCTCTATCTGAGATCGGTCCCCGAGAGCTTGCTCTCGTGGGACGCATACGGGAACCGGTCTCCCATTTGGAGACCGGTCCCCACAGGACCTCCATTGCTACGGGACCGGTCCTCCCGCCAGGGACCGATCCCCGAGAGCAATTCCTTTGTGCGCAGGATTTCCGCCGCAAACAAAGCTACGGGAACCGATCCCTCCCACCAGGACTGGTCCCCGAGAGCAGAATCTGCAAAAGTGCAGATTTTTGCATTTTGCTCTCGTGGACTCCAATTCCAATGCACTTTTTGGGTTTTAGATGCCTTCGGCCTTTCCGAAGCATACCCACTCGACAATTAGTTGATTCTCGGACTAAGTATAACTCTGGATTTCGAGAATTCACTTTCTTATAATATTTTTTCTATTAAGGATTTTATTGGTTGGCGGATTTCGTGAAGTTATTGGAGTCTTGAAGAAGTCAAGCGTTGGAAGAAGAAAATGCAAACCGACGATCCAAAACTCATCTGGAGAAGTTTCTAAGACCTCAAGTATGATCTATAGATCATTTTTTGTGATTTAAACTAATATATAGTATTTAGAAGACGTTGATTGCTTTTAAACTAATCAAATTTTCAAGATAGAAGTTTTCTCGTGGATCGGATACCGGTCTTGAAGTTGAACACCGGTTCCTGTAAGTTGACCATTGCGTAACATTAAGCCAAGACCGGTCTTGGATGTGGAGACCGGTTCCTGTACCTTGATATTTCTGGTTACGCAAGTCAAGACCAGTCTTGGTGGCTCGAGACCAGTCCCTGTCGGCTGGAAAGAAATTGACGGAACAGAGGACCGGTCCAGGGTCTCGAGACCGGACCAACCAAGACCGGTCTCCCCAGTGAAGATCGGTCTCTAGTGTCGTGAAAACTTCTAAAATTGGCGTTTTTCAATCATACTCTATTTCTAAGTATTCTAAAACTATAAATAGACAATGGGGGATTCAATACTCTGTATGCTTATGAATGCTTAGGTTCTAGACCACATTAAAACCCTAGAAACTCGTTTTTGAGCTTTATGATTTAATTCTTAAAGCGAGTTTCGTTTGTTGATCGTCGATTTGATTCTAGGTTATTATTTTGAATGTTCCTTCATGAATCAAGTCGATGATTAACAAAAAGGGATTCCCTCATCGTTTATGGTTCGTTAACGTTAAGATCAGCATAAATCATCATTCTAACGCTCCGGACGGAGAGTTTGCGCGGATCGCGTGCAAAGCCGAGGATTCGGTGGACGCGTCGAGGAGTCGAGGCGTGACGCGGCAAGGAATTGCGGCGTGATCGGTTGGAGGAGTTTGATCGATCGAGGACCGGCGAAGGAGATCCACGTTGAAGATTCGGTAAAATTGGGTTGGGTAATTGGTATATCACCTTATACTCTATTTGTTTCTTAGTGGAATTTTCGCGTGATCGGTCCTGTAGATTTTTTACTCCGGTTTGGAGTTTTCCCACGTAAAAATCTCGGTGTGATTTTTATTTTCCGCATTTACGTTAAAAACGCATTGAGGTTCTTAATTTGCCGTTTTACACCTATTCACCCCCTCTAGGTGTTGATTACCTTTTAGATCATCGGGATCCATAACCCACAAGTGGTATCAGAGCGGATATAGGTTGTAAACAATGGCCAAGGGAGGTAACATTAATCGACCTCCTCTCTTTGATGGCACCAACTATGTCTATTGGAAAGTCCGTATGTGTCACGCCCCGCGACCGCTACAAATTTGGTCCGGTCTGGGCATGTCAAATAGACACCGAACAGACAGCATGTCACGCCCCGGGACCGCCAACTTGGTCGGTTCGGGCACGTCAACAAACGCCGAACGGACAGAGCCTCCCCTGTCCGCCCAAGGCTCAACAACAACGAATACATGTATAAAGAAACGAACAATTCCCAGGACAACATTTCAATATATATGGCTTGCACGAGGGCAAGCAACATAAGCAAAAGTGAAAGAAACTATCTAAACCATTCACACATTGTATCTTGATTACTTTAACCCAAATACAAAGCTTGTACATTTTCTTTACATTCATTCATCTAATATACATTTTCATCTCTCAAATGAACTTAATACACTTTCATCTCTCACATGATTTTATTACATTTCCAAACATCAATATATAGATGAATTATACCAATGGTGTCTCTATACACAATGCAGAACTCTATCTAGAGCACGAAACCATGCCTCGGCTCCGCCGCCCGCTCGCGCTAGAACTCGCATGGTTAGTGGGACGAGAACTACAACGAAGTTTCCGTGGGTTCGGCCCCCAATCGCACCGACGTTCCCACTAGGTCTATTTCAGACATAATTTGAAAGGATAAGCAGATAGTAACCAAACTATAATGCATACAACTAATATGCCTGAACAATAGTAAGAATGCTTATGCTCAACATAATAAACATGACGAATGCAAAATCTTGATCTCGATACCCAATCTCGATACCCAATCTCATGGCTAGCTCGTAGCCGCTCAAGAACTCACCAACTCAAATCCCAGTATCGGGGAGACTACTACGACCCGACGGGACTGTCCTCTAGGACGCTCATCCCAGTGGTGACCTACTCCAGAGCGCACCGCTCGAGGGGGAGCTACCGCCCCCGAGCAAGGACTTATAGGCGAGTATGATCAAATCCTTGCTCCAAGGATTGAATCCAAATCTATTCCTTAACTTTAAGGAAGATTTTGCACAATGACCCTTAACTTTAAGTCTTTTGTCATTTGTTCTTATTCTTTGCATTCTTGTTCTTCGAGATCATGACCAGGTCTTAACACTAACTCTAGTGTTCTTTGTTCTTTAGCATTCTTATTCTTATTCTTTTTCTTTAGCATTCTTAGTTCTCTAGCATTCTTTAACCACTAGGTTCTTTAAACACTAGATTCTTTAACCGCTAGGTTCTTTATTTTTTAACACACGCACATTAGCGCGCTTTGCAATTCTCTGTTCTTTAGCACTCTTTGTTCTTATTCTTTTTCTTTGCGTTCTTTAACCACTAAGTTCTTTAAACATTAGATTCTTTAACCACTAGGTTCTTTAACCACTAGGTTCTTTAACCACTAGGTTCTTTAAATATTATTCTTTAACCACTAGGTTCTTTGTCTCAACACATGCACATTAGTGTTCTCTAATTCTCTAATGCCACTCGATCTACATGTCACAATGTTCTTGTTCTTTAAACACTAGGTTCTTTATTTCACTCATGCATATATATAGGGTTAACCACTAGGTTCTTTAAACATTAGATTCTTTAACCACTAGGTTCTTTAACCACTAGGTTCTTTAACCACTAGGTTCTTTAAACATTAGATTCTTTAACCACTAGGTTCTTTAACCACTAGGTTCTTTAACCACTAGGTTCTTTAAACATTAGATTCTTTAACCACTAGGTTCTTTGTCTCAACACATGCACATTAGTGTTCTTTACAATTCTCTAATGCCACTCGATCTATATGTCACAATGTTCTTGTTCTTTAACTACTAGGTTCTTTATTTCACTCATGCATATATATAGGGTTAACCACTAGATTCTTTATTCTTTGTTCACAATTCTTTTACATTTGCTGTGAGGGCCGCCAACTGGCCCCTCAACTCACGGACCTCGCCGGATCCAGAGGTAGCGGAGGTCTCGACCTCCTCAAAGGTTGCCGCATTATCCGCTCCAACTGATTTAGAGCGAGTCGTCGGCATCGTCACTACAACATCATAAAAGCGCAAGTTAGTAAGCTCACGCTATCGCAACCCCGCTCGAACTAAAAACACCCCAAATCATGCGAAAGTAAGGAAGTGTCATTTACTACTAACTCCCGATGTTACGTTGTCGGCCACCAACGTAACCCTCTGTGAAGTTAGGAGCTATACACTTCGATTTAACTCTACTTCCTAGAGTTATTCAAAATACCCAATCTTAATACTTTTGCTTACAAGTCAAATAGACATCGTCTCTCACGAGCCTATATCCTATAGTCCAATCGGCCTAAGGTTTGCTAGGTCCACAAAAACTCAACCTTAGGCTCTGATACCAATTTAATCACGTGGGAAGCCCGCCGCGCGTGCGTACTCGCCGTACGTCTACAACATACAAAGCGTTTAGCAAAAACGATAAATAACCAACAAGAAAAGAAGTATCTAGAAGTATCAGAGCAAAATAACAACTAGATATCTAAGCTAGGTAGCAAAAGGAAGCTAACAAAAGAAAGTACTAACATCCACTAAGAACTGAAAGTAAATACAATAATAATCTCCACAAGCAATAACCAAAACGGGGTACATGGTGGTCTCTATACATGGATACAAAAACCTCTCTCTCACCAAAACAAAAAGAGAGAAAAGTAGAACCACCTAAGTGAAAGTAAAGCTGCTACGAGCTAACTAGACGCGACTCCCTTGCCGCGATCCCTTGCCTCCGCCGGTGCCAAAGGCTCTGAAACACAAAAGAAACGAAGGGCATGAGAACTATTAAATAATAGTTCCCAGTGGGCAATTACTGACTTCAATTGCATGCTCCACTAGGCCCAAAATGAAACAAGTAAGCTGGCAATATATAAGCAAAAATAAACGACATGTAAATAAACATGTAAGCTATTGAACATGATATCTCTACTTAGCATGAACTTACATAAGTAAGTAAACTATTCTAAACATGAATGGAAAGTACAACAACTAGTACAATGTTCACAAGTTAATAGTAAGGAGTTAAAGTTTACTATTCTAGTCATAGTCCACAATGTCCATTAAACTACTTTAAGTTTAAATCCAATAAGATCCAACCCGAAGGCGGTCTGGCCGATGCCCGCCCGAAGGCTGCCTAGCCAAATGCCGAGCCTAATGGCCCTGTAGTAGTCAACATCCCCACCCTAGGAATGAGATTGTCTCACGGCAATCCACTTTGGCGCCAATCCCGCACGGCGAACAAGTATCGCGTTGGCCAACTCGGAGTGCGGCTTGTAGGGACGACCCTCACAAGCATGTGCGAATGAGCACAATGGCATATAGTCACAAGAATCGTCACAAGTCTCAAGTCATCATGTCTCTAACATGAAAAGTAAAGCTACAGTGTCCAAGGCCTATCTCTATGTCATCATGTCTCTAACATGGAATATAATAGATGTCAGTGGTCTATGTTAATGTCTCTAGGTTGCAGTTTCACGAGTTTTCTAAGTTAAGTGCCGCTTTATGACACTTAAGTTTTCTAAGTCCCAACATGAGTTTAATGTTCACAAATACATTATTTAAGCTATATCAACATAAATGGCACACTCTCAGGTGCCCACAAGAACCGCCCTCGCATGCATGTAAAATAACGCAGAATGCTCTACTATATAGAGTGAAATTTTTATCATACATAAGGCATGCATTTTAAGTGTTCTAAAATTTATAATAATTCTATCTAGCATGAATATGCTTTCAAAAGAATTAAATCAAACCGAATAAATACTTAGGAGACATTTTCTCCTATGCTCATGAAGCCAAACCCACCGAATGCGAGTAGCGTCGCTCCGAAACGCTAACGAAGCTTCGATTATCACTCCTTAAGTCCTAAGAAGCAAACCCTAGGAGTTAAAAGCTAAGAAGATGAACCGTGTGTTCAATCTTTAAGGATTTCAACAAAAGGTTGAAGAAAACTCACCGAATGCGAAGGAAACTCTCACGATCTCCAAGTGGGAGTTAGAGTCCTTTCAATCCAACCTAAACCAAAGTTCTAAACCCATCAATTATGTCCCAAAGGCCTAAAATCGAAAATCCCCAAAATCTAACCCTAGAATCTCATTTCTAGGGTTTCTACTCAAAGAGACCAACAAATCTTGGATAAAAAGGGGAAAGCAAATCACTAACCTTTTTAGAAGCCTCAAACCACGTTCAAAGTGCTCTAGGGTTGGAGTTTAATCCTCCACAAGGCTCCAATCCACGAGTTCCAAGCTCCAACAATGGTGAGGAAGTCTCTACCAAGCAAAAAGAAGCAAAATGAGGGTTTTAATCCTCCAAAAATCCATCAAAACCCATGGGGGAGGAAGAAGAGGAGAAGAGAGGACCCTTACCTCTTCTCTTGCTGCAGTGAACACAAAAGGATGCCCTAGGGGCGTGGGGTACTCTAATAGAAAGGCTACAATAGCCAAAAACCCCCTGTAGTTCGGACTGCACGCAGTCTGCCGGGTTGTACCGGTACAAGAGCATTTTGTACCGGTACAAATGCTGCGACAGGGCCAAACCCGAGCCTCGGGTTGCCCACACTCGGCTCATTTGTACCGGTACAAAATCCATTTTGTACCGGTATAGCCATCAAGCCTGTACCGGTATAGCCATCAATTTGTACCGGTACAAAGCCCTGAAATCTCAACCCGAGAGCTGACCAAACATTCGTCTTTTCGGATTTTGGTGCCGAGATGCAAACCATCGTTCTCGGGGTTCGAACCATAGGTAGGAACACAGTCAACGACCATCAAGAAAATGTGGAAAGGCTCCGAACTCAAGTCAGATACTTGAACTCCGCAATTTGCGCAAGTCTAGTATGTTACAACTATGCTCAACAATATAGTATGCATGCTCAAAATAGTAAAATGGAAACTATCATGCTACTATGTCCAATAAAGAAACATGTTCTTTTCTTTTACTCGATCTCTTAGCTTACCCTCAAGGTTTGCCCTCTACTCACACTGGCCTCAAGGGTAAGGAGTCACACTCGCTCTCAAACCCGAAACGGTCTGCGGGACCTCACTCATCCCCGGACAACACTCTGTCCTGTGTGCTAAACTCCGGAGTGCACGCTTGTGAGGAGCGACCTCCACAAGCTCTCAAATAGACTGTGAGTAAAAAGTCCAATCCTCGCCAACTGAGGATACCCTGTCAACTAGGGATGCATCTCTCAGAACTATCACCTCTAGTTCATCATACATAGTGTACACCTACACTCTAGTTCAACATGTTATTTGTCAATGTTCTCATTTACTAGATGCCACTCGATCTAGGTTATCATTCCTCTAGATGCCACTTGATCTATATTGTCATTTGTTCTTGGTTTTGTCAAACTCATGCAAGTTCTTTACACTAGGGTTTCAATGTTATCATTCACCTTTATTCATGTATTCTACCCTAGTGTCAAGCTCACCTCGCTACACTAGCTAGAATCACATGCAAATAAAGGAATGTCTCTCTGTTTTGCCAACTCATGTAAGTTCTCTACCTTAGGGTTTTCTATGTTACCATTCGCCTTTATTCCTGTATTCTATGCTAGTGTCAAGCTCAACTCGCTACACTAGCTAGAATACATGCAAATAAAGGAATGTCGCAACCCGGTCATGTTCTCGACAATACACTATAGATCGACGATATACACATATACCCACATACGAGACATGGAGAGCGGCCAGTGCCCGGGATGGTCACCACCCACCTTTTATAGCATTCCGATTGCTCGTCGTCACTTGCAATCGGCCTCCGCGCGCACGCCGCATGGCTTGACCCAACTCACGCGCGACCACCGAACGACCTCCGATCCGCGATCCGAAAATTAAAGGTCTTCGGTTTCTTGTTACGATGCTAGGAATCCGATCTTGCGACCACAAGTCGCCGCTACAACTTCTCGGGTCAACTTTGAACCACGGACACTTGTTTCGATCGGATCTCTCAAACCACTCGTCGGATCGACGAACCGTCCCCTCCAACGCGTTCAGGCACCTAACAATATGTTAGATATGCGATCAAATTAGATCAAAACCCACTACTTTGCAAAACCCCATTTCTAAACCCTAGAATTCAATTATTGTAAAAATCCACCATTTGATCCTTAGATTCAAGCAATAGACATCTATTGGGCATGCTAGGATTCCAAATAAACAAATTCTAGAACATATAATTAAAGTTCTAGACATCTACCATTAAAGCTCCCAAGAGCTTACCTTTCTAAGCTTGCTCCAAGCACAAGAAGAAGGAGATGAAGGTGAAACTTCACTTCCTTGCCTTATTATCCATCAAATTCCTCTTCTAGATCCACCCTTGTAGAGAGAGAGAAGAGAAATCTAGAGAGAAGGAGGAGCTTCTCTCTCTAGCTCATGTGTAAGTTTAGGGGTTGTCCCAAGGATCTATCTAGATTGTATCAAACAACACATAGAGGGGGGTGAATAGGTGTAACGGCCAAAAATCACAAATCTCGATGCAATAAAAAGTAAACGCGGAAAATAAAAAGCACACTGAGATTTACGTGGGAAAACTTCAACTCGTAGTAAAAAAAAAACCCACGGGACCAACACGCGATAACAATCCACTAAGAATAAAAGATTACAAGGTGATTTACCGAATCCACGGACTCAAACCTCTCTTTTATCTTCTCCGGATCTCGCGCACACCGTCGGGTTGTCCACGCCCCACGTTCGAATCCACGAACGCCACCACTTCAAATCCACGAAGCCTCCGATCACGTCGAATCCATGACGCCCACTTGAATCCACGAGCGCACTCGATCAGGAGCAAGAACAATTTGATCGATGATGATTTATTGCTTAGCTAATCATTAAAGAACCGTGGAAGATGTTTCTAAGCAATAGCGGATCAATTCTCCATGAAGAACGAGAAATTAGGTTTTCAAGAATTGATCCGATAGAAACTTGTTGTTGGAGAAAGAAAGAGAGCACCCAACAAGTTTCTAGGGTTTCAAAAAGATATTCTATGCTTAATCATGTTTTAGAAACACCCCCACATCTTATTTATAGGTTTAGAAGACATAGAAATAGACTATGATTGAAAAACTCAATTTTGAAATAGACTAGGATTTGAAAAACTCAATTTTGGAAACAAAATAGAGATAGACTAGGATTTGAAAAAAAACTCAATTTTGGAAACAAATTAGAGATAGACTAGGATTTGAAAAAACTCAATTTGGAAACACATTCGGTTTCAGGGAAAAGACTTAGAAATAGACTAGGATTTAAAAAACTCAATTTTGTCCGCATATTCAATTTAAAAACATCCTAAGTCTTCCAAACACTTTTAAATATTTATAAATCATCATCAATAATATTCAAACTTACCGAGCATTGTGCATTCATGTTTTGAGTCTTCGATTCTTCGATTTATCCATTCTTCTTTAAACCTTCAAGACTCTGGACTAATTTCACGAAATATGCCAACATAAAATCCGTAACAATCTCCCCCTTTGGCAATTTCGTGGCAAAACCCAAAATTACATCAAAAATACTCACAATGCTCAACTCACCAAAAATAAAAACTATAATTCATTGCCATCACGAAAACAATGAGTTTCTCGCGTGAAAGATCCAAAGAAATACAAAATTATAATTTTACAACTCCTAAACAAACTCTATAACTTAAACACAAGGAGTCTTGAGGTCTTCAATGATCTACAAAAATATTCAATTCTCCACGAACAAAGTTCAGAAACAAAATTAGTAGTAAAAATATGAAAATGAGAATCTCTCCCCTTGTTCATGCATCAAAAGATTAAACTTGAAAATCTCTCCCGCTTTGAATCTTTTTTTTTTACTTTCGAATCTCATCTCTCTCTCCTTTTTTGTCAAAAAATGCCAACAGAAAGTACCAAAATAGAGAGAGTACCAATAATATTAGTGTATGAACACGATAAATTCACATAGACTTTGTTCAATTCACATCAATTTCATAGAAATTAAGAATTTCACTACAAGATCACCAAGATGTAGATAAAATATAATAAGATTTCTTTACCGATATATACTTCAAAATCAAGTCATCAAAGATAATCTAAAAGCTCAAAATCTATCAAGATGTAACGGATTATAAAGATGACTTATGAAGATTCACAAAAAGATAGAAACTTGTCACATAAACGTTCAAATTCGAGATTAAGCAATAATGTACGAGGGGTGGCTCTTTGAGCATCTTTTCAATAAACCACCTTATTACACGAAAAATATAATATAGATGTTTCAACCTTTTTGGTTATTCAATCAATTCCCATGTGATAGCTTCACACACTGTGACGCACCGAACTTTCGCAAATAGCAAGGTTCGAGTGTTGGATGCGAGTACTGAGCTTTTTCAGATTTTCTGTCACGCCCCGGGTCATTTTAGAGTATAAAACAGCGGAATTTTTTTTTTTTAATAAACCTTGACCCCCAAGGACATGTCAGACCTGCCACAAATACAGAGAGATCACTGTACACACGGACAGAGTCTCCCCTGTATTTGCACGGCATCGCACAAGTACAGAGAGTGTTCTTACAAACAGCCATACAAACACAAACAAGTGTACAGATATTTATTCCAACCAAAATACACATATCCACACCATTCACTACAGGTTCATTCACATTTACTCATTCATAAAACCACATCTATCATTTGAAATGTTTCCTACTCGGAAACTAATTTTGAAATGCTAAGTTATAAAATCCTCGATAAAACCTTTTAAAAACGGTTTCCCACACGGAAACCTTTTTCTTTTGAAAACACTACCACGAGGGGTAGAAAACCATTTTATATTGAAATTCCAAAAATTAATATTATATTCCAAAACCAAACGATATTAATAATTCCAAAACAATATTAGAGAGACTGAACCATATACAAAGCTAATTACTTAATCAAATAAAGTAAGTTGTAAGGTAAACAAACCACGGGTCGGAAGCTAGTACGCGTGCTAGGTACGCTCCTCTCCTGTCGTCCCACTAAAATCTGATGAAACACCTGAAAAAGAAGGTGAGGGGTGAGAATATGTAAACATGTCTCCCCTTCCCAGTGGATACCTCGCGGAGATAGACACAAGAGGAGATAATAGTAGTACAGTAGCTATGATAAACAAATAAACGGGAGAGATATACAGATATGAAACAACAGCTACTGTAAGTATGCGTCAACAGGTAAAGAAGCTCAAAAGTACCCAATCTGAACCAATGCTCTCTTGGTCGGCACCGCGGACCTCAAGCCAATGCCCCTACTACTCTCCCAAGCATATAACCACATTTAAGGCTCACGGGTCGATCCGCTGTCGAACCACTTTTCCGGAAAAGAACACCCTCACTTGCGGTGGATCGGGACCGTGGTGTTCGTGAAATGTGATGAGTACGTACCGAGCGATCAATGTAGATATGCTCAAAGATCATCCATCGGCAACTAGCCGACAATCCTGCCCCCCAGGGCCCATCGATCACGTGGGTCGTCAAGTAACAAGAAGAACCAACCAGGTACCAAGTCGAGTGTGGTGACCAAATAGGTCCCAAGTACGAAAGTGGTGACCAACCGGGTCTGAGTAGGGAAAGAAAGCGACCAACCGGGTCAACTACGATGGAACAACTCAACATCCTCTCAACTGTATGCAAGTACTACCGAAGGAAACACAAGAACTGACCACTCGGGTTGTAAGGACTCGAAACGAGAAAGTGGACTATGATTCAAATTGATCAGAGTCATGTTAGGAATGCCTTAGAGTGATTAAAGGCATTAAGTAAGTTAAAAGTGCATTGGAAATGACCTGTACTGAAATCGGAGCGGAAACAGAAGATTTAAAATTTTCTGCGAGAAACGGGGCAGATAAATTAGCAGAAAATGCACAGTGTCGGAAAATTATGAAAACTAGAGGGTATGTCAGGATTATTATTATGAGGCTAGATTTAAAGTTTCATGCCATTCTGACACCCGAAAATGCCCAAAATTGGGCTGTGCATTAGAGGGGTATTTTGGTAATTATGGATACAAGAGAGCTATTTGTATTTGACTTCTCTCTTGACTCTCATTACTTGCACCCTAAGCAAAGGAAAGGGCTCCTTTCTCTCTCTCTTTTGGCTGATAGAAAGAAAAGGAGAAAGAGAAGAAGAGAAGGAAGGAAAAGAAGAGAAGTTGGAGGAAACATTGGAGAGTGAAGTTTCTCTCCTTAGGGCTTTCCTCTACATCAAGTAGAGATCTTCTCAAGGTAAGCTTGGGATTTCTAAAGCTTAGATTTTTCTAGGGTTTTGTGATATGACCTTAGAATGAGTTTTGGTGAACTCTAGAGTTCTAGCTAGTTGCTAGAAGCATGATCTAGAGATCGTTTCGGCTGTTTTTGCCGAAGTTGTGAGCTAGGGCTCCAAAATGCGATTTTGCTAACGGTTAGGGTTTGATCTAGTTTAACCCTATGTTTATGATGGTTTTAGGCTCACGAGCACTCCCGCGAAAACGGTTAGCGATTAGACGAGCGAGTGCGGAGAAATCGGCGGAGCCTAATCGGGCTCAAATTGCCGTAGAGTGCGGCGAAGCCTTCGAGAACTCGGCGAAATGCGCCGGTGGAGCCTACACGGTATTAGAAGGTGGGGGGTGTCCATCCCGAAGCAGCTGGGCTGCTCCCTATGTCTGTATGTGTATATGTATATAGTATCGATCTAATGTAAATTGTCGAGAACAAGTTATGGTAAGATACTCCTTTATTGCATGTAGTTCTAGCTAGTGTAGCTGGATATGCTTGACACTAGGGTAGAATACATGAATAAAGGCGAGTGATGACATGGAAACCCTAAAGTAGAAAACTTACATGAGTTGGCAAAACTGAAAGACATTCCTTTATTTGCATGTGATTCTAGCTAGTGTAGCTAGGTGAGCTTGACACTAGGGTAGAATACATGAATAAAGGTGAATGATGACATTGAAACTCTAGTATAAAGAACTTGTATGAGTTTGACAGAACTAAGAACAAATGACAATATAGATCGAGTGACATCTAGTTGAATGATAACCTAGATCGAGTGGCATCTAGTAAATGAGAACATTGACAAATGACATGTTGAACTAGAGTCTAGGTGAACTCTATGCATGATGAACTTGAGGTGATAATTCTGAGAGTTGTTAACCTTAGTTGATAGGGTATCCTCAGTTGCCGAGGATTGGATCATACTCACGCAGTCTGTTTGAGCTTGTGGTGGTCGCTACACACAAGCGATTGCACTCGGAGTTGTCACACGAGCGGGGTAGCTCACCGGGTGGGATACGAGCGGGGTAGCTCCTCACCTATTGGAATGGGAGGTGAGTCGGGTGAAGGGCGGGGTAGCTCTTCACCTGTGAGATTTGAGCGGGGTAGCTCTTTAACATGTGAGATTCGAGCGGGGTAGCTCACCGGGTGGGATACGAGCGGGGTAGCTCCTCACCCATTGGACTGGGAGGTGAGTCGGGTGAAGGGCGGGGTAGCTCTTCACCTGTGAGATTTGAGCGGGGTAGCTCTTTACATGTGAGAATTGAGCGGGGTAGCTTGTCACTTGTGAAATTCGAGATATCAGTCGAGGCGAAAGGCGGGGTAGCCCTTCACTTCTTCACCTACTAGATTTGTAGTGTGAGTACCTATGAGATTTGAGATCTTAGGCGTCTGTTTGACGTGCCGTGCCGACCAAATTGGCGGTCGCGAGGCGTGACACAGGTCAACTACGATGGAACAACTCAACATCCTCTTAACTGTATGCAAGTACTAGTGAAGGAAACACGAGAACTGACCGAACAGGTCACATATGTCATAGGCTGACAAGAAGTAATCTACTCTACTCCTACACATGATGCTAAACATGAAAACACTGAGTAGAGTAATACTGTAACAAACAGGTGCAAGATATATCTAGGATAAACGATATAAACAGTAAGGGTGGAAGGAACGTCACCGGCGTGTACCAGCTGTACGGACGTCGGATCGAAGTACCCACCGTACAAACACGACGTCGACTCTGAGGAAGAAGTATCGACTGGACCTAAGGAGGTCCACCAGGTTAGTGTCTAACCCACAAATACTAAACACCGAACACATAACTCCATAATTAAACCCACGGGAATCGGTTTCCCCAAAACCAATTGCCGTACTGAGCCGGAAGTCCCGTAAACCTCACCGGGACTCCGTCGGGACCCACGAACTGTCCCGGAACGCAACGACTCATACCAAGAGTGTTAAGGATTTTATAGGTTGGCGGATTTCGTGAAGTTATTGGAGTCTTGAAGAAGTCAAGAGCACAAAGAAGGAAATTGAAGATTCAAGACTTTGCAAAGAAGCTCGTCACCTCAGGTATGAATTTAAGATAATTTACGGTGATTTGATAAAGAAAAACTTAGTAGTTAGAAGACTTAAATTAATCTCAATTTAACTTTTGAAAATACGGAATTATACGGTCTAAGTCAGGACCATTGATGATGATCAGGATCCGAGAAACGGAGTTCATTGCGTAGTCTTGATGAAGGACCAGGACCATTGGTGATGATCAGGATCCGAGACGAGTTCCTTGCGATCTTGATGAAGATCCGGACCTATGTGAAGATCCGGATCATATGTGAAAATTTATTTAACGTATGAACCGGTTGAATGGATTAAGTCCGGACTTATAGGACCGGACCTTCCTTGCAAGGTCCGGACCTTGGTGACGGATTTGTTTCCAAAATTGGATGATTTCAATCCTAATCAACTTCTAAGTCTTCTAACATTATAAATAGACCATGGGGGTTTCAAAACAAAAATGGCTGAATATTCATCTTCATCTAAAACCCTAAAACTCGTTTTAGAGCTTTATGATTCGATTCTTAAAGCGAGTTTTGTCTTGTTGATCGTCGAGTTGATTCTAGGTTTTCTCTTTGAATACTCCTTCATGAATCGACTTGATGATTGACTAAAAAGGGTTCCCTTGGTCTATGGTTCGTAAATTGTAAGATCACCAAAAAGTTTTCTTCAACAACTCGGACGGAGGGTGACGCGGAGATCGCGTGAGAGGCCGAGGATTCGATGGAAGCTTTGAGGAGTCGAAACGTGGACGCGGCAAGGATTTGCGTCGTGGTGGACCAGCGAAGGAGATCCATATTGAAGATTCGGTAGATTGGGTAAAGACGTGGGTAAATCGCCTTGTACTCAATTGTTTCTTAGTGGATTTTTCGTGTGATCGGTCCCGTGGGTTTTTTTCTCCTTGTGGAGTTTTCCCACGTAAAATCTCGGTGTGTTGATTTTATTTTTCCACATTTACTTAAAATCACATCGAGAATTTTTATTAGGCCATTGTGCACCTATTCACCCCCCTCTAGGTGTTAATTACCTTTTAGATCCTTGAGACCTAAAACCTACAATTGGTATCAGAGCGGGTATAGGTTGTCTTTAATGGCCGAGGGTGGTAATATTAATCGTCCTCCTTTCTTCGATGGTACTAACTATGCTTATTGGAAAGTCCGCATGAGGGCGTTCCTAATTGCCATCGATGAAAGAGTTTGGCAATCGGTGGAATTTGGATGGAAACACCCCACCGAGGTCGTTGATACTATCACAGTCCCCAAACCTCGAACTAAGTGGACTAAGGACGAAAATGAACTTTCATCTTGTAACGGGAAGGGGATTAATGCTTTATTTAACTCTTTAAATCAAACCGAATTCTCTCGGGTTTCGGCATGTGAAACCGCCAAAGAAATTTGGGATACACTTAAAACCACTCACGAGGGAACAAGTCTAGTCAAGGTTCAAAAATTACAGATGTTGACTAGTCGTTTTGATTCGATTCATATGGAAGAGAATGAAAACTTCACCCACTATTACACTCGTCTTCAAGACATAGTCAACACTTGTTCCAACTTGGGTGAAAAAATACCCGAAACCAAGATTATTCGTAAAATTTTAAGAACTCTCCCCGAGCGTTTCGGTGCAAAAGGTGCGGCTATTGAAACCGTGAAACACCCGGATGAGATGAAAGTGGATGAACTAGTTGGCGCTCTTCAAACATATGAGATGACTTTCCCTTCTAACTCAACTTCTTCGAAGTTGTCTTCAAAGTCCACAGGGATGGCGCTTAAATCTACCAAGGGAGGCAACGCGGATGCATCTTCTTCCGAGACGGACTCGGATGTTACTTTGGAGGACTTTGAGAAGCAACTTGCTCTCCTAACGAGGAATTTCCGACGGAATTTTAAGAAGAAATTTCCTTCAAAGTCATCTTCCTCCAACTTCAACAAAGCTAATGGGAGTTCTTCTTCTTCTTCTTCTAAGTTTAAAAATTCTGAAAATTCTTCTAAAGAAACTTCTAAGGATAAGAAAAGTGGAGAAATCCAATGCTATAAGTGTCGGAGATTTGGACATATAGCATCGGATTGTCCGACTAAGAGTTCCAATAAGAAAAAGGCGATGCAAGCCATCACTTGGGATGACCCTTCCGATGAGGACTCAACGTCAAGCGATGAGGAAATCAATGCCACAGCATTATTGGCACTTGATTCACAGTTTATGTGTTTATCTTCTATTGACTCAATCTCCATGCCTTCTATGCATGAACATTCTTCACCGGAGAACGTGACGGACGAAGAATCGGATGGAGACGACATGATTGATGCATATCGGCAACTAGTGGTGGAATCAAAGAAGATGGCCAAGCACAACAAGAAGCTACAACAAAGGATTGTTGATCTAGAAGGAGAAAATGCCAAGTTGATCACTTCAACAAAAACTTTGGAACAAGAAAGCAACGGATTGTCAAGAGCCTACAAGTCAATTGTAGAGAAGGTCACTATACTAGAAAACGAACGAGAAACTAGGGAAGAAAACTTTAAGTGTCTCAACAAACAACTTTCGGAGGCGAAGGATGCAAACTTAGAGTTTACAAAGACGATTATTCAACTTAGATCGGACTTGAACAAATTCTCCTCCGGAACGATCAAACTTGATAGGATGCTTGGACTCGGTCAAACTAACAAGTTGGGACTTGGATATGAACGGACTTATATTGACCAAGTCTCAAGAAACTCCACTCCTATGGCTCAAGGTATGGTCACTCACTCTAAGAAATTTGTTTCTACTAACAAAGTATGCCATCTTTGTGGAGTTCTAGGTCATGTGAAGAAATTTTGTAAACAAAGGAAGAACCCCACAAAGCCAATGAACAAACAGAAGTTGTCAAAGCCTTCAAAGCAAGTTCCAAACGTGAAGGTAACACAGACTTGGAGACCTAAAGTGGATGATTCAAAGAACAAGAGAACCAAACTCGTCGACAAGCATCTCAAGACGCTCTCTTCTCGACCAACGCACCCCACAACACGTAAGGTTTGGGTGCGCCAAGGTGAAATCTTCCCTTGCTTTTATTAGTTTACCAGAGTTCATTGTTGCATCAAGTGATTCATCAATCTTTTCAACTTAATCATTCTAAGATCCTCCTAGTTGAGCTTTTGGAGTTTGTGATGTTCGGCACATGAGAAAGTGTTCTGATTATGGATGAGAAAGTATGAAAGTTGATCTCGTGCTTCATTCCTACATCTTTCCGACAACTCGAGTGCCATTTAAAAAAAAAAAAAAAAATTTTGTTGTCTCACACTATTGACTTGGATATATTGAACTAAGAAATCTTCTATTAAGAAATTTGGTCATTCATATAATTCTATCTAGATACATTCTATGGGCCATTTTTTTCTCAAATCATCTATTATGCATACTTGTTTTTTTATGATCCCTCTTGTTGGATATTGCAGTTTGATGACTTGGTTTCTAATTTTGTGCATGATTTATTCTTACATCTTTTGATTCACTTCAATTCTTCTATGTCATTGCATTTTGAATCGTAACATCTTCTAGAAATTGCTTCGTACACTTGTTAAAATAAGTACATCTCTCTTGAATTATCAAAATGGTATTGAATTTGAGTGATTATTTGCATGATGAAATTAAATAATCTCCTTATTTTCTGAAATCATAATAAAATTATCTCATTGTGGGTTGCACTTTTTTTTAGGGGGAGTTTTTCCTAAAAAGAAAAGATGTGGAAAGAGTTATATCCCTCATGGGAGTATGAAAACTACCACCTATAAAAGATGTGGAAAGAGTTACATCCTTTCTAAGGAGTGTGAAAACTACCACCACATGTGCGAAAGAGCTACCACCCCGGTCGTCCGGTGAGTGTGTGAAGCTACTACATGAATATAAGTGTACATCTCTATGAAAAAGATCAAAGTCAAATTCTTAATTGAGGTGTTTTGGTGAGTGCTCCATTATCGAATGATATAAGGTGGAAGTTATGGTAAAGATGCTCAAAGAGCCACTCCTTGACTTAGATATGTGCATAACACAATTGGGTGATATTATCGTGCTTATTTCAGCTTATGGGATTTTCTTTATTCTCTATTTGTGTGAATTTGAAAATTAAACGTGGTACAATTATTGTTTAAATCTCGAAAGATGTGCGTAATTTCACGGTATACTTTTTAATTTCTAATTGATGTTTGGTTCAACATTTATGACATTTTTGAATTTTATTGAATACAAGTTTGTATTTATATTTCATGAGAATCTGTCTAAAATTGTTTGGAAGCTGATGTTTTTAATAAAAAAAATTAAATTTAAAAAAAAAAAAAAAAGGAAAAATTTACGTAGAACTTCTAGGTTCGGACCTAGCCGGCTAAGTCCGGATCGCACATCTTCCGATCTTTGTTTCGAGCGGATCATCGGACTTAGGTGGCTAAGTCCGGACCTTGCTGGAGCGGATTGTGTATAAACCGCTCGACCGAGGGATCGTTTTCTCACTTCAGTTCTTCTTTTTTCCTTGGAGCTTCTCTCTCTAAAACTAACTGAGATCTCTCTAAGTCTCCTACACTCATTTGCTTCGGATTTTAGGTATGATCTAGTGCATTTTCATCATTTTTACATTTTGAACCCTATTTTGTTGGATTTCGAAATTTCATTGATTTGATCTTCGTTTTCCTGTTTTTACTTGGATTTGTTGCTTCATTCTTGCTTATGCATGTCTATCTAACACTTCTACAAGCTTTATTCCACATTTAATCCTCAGATCTAAGACTACATTTGATCAAATCCTGGTTTTCACTGATTTTTACTGTTCACTGCAGAAATTTTCGGATTTTGTTGATTTTGCATTGTTTTTCTTGCATATTAACAATACAAACTCTGTTTTAAACGGCCCTAGGATGCTCTAGAATAAATTTCATAATTTATGACCAATCATTCTTAATTTAGGATCACTTTTAGCTCAATATGTTGATGTTTCTATATGTGGACAGCGGTTTTCTTTGTCAAAATGTATTCGTGGATGTTGGTCCTCGTCTTTCTCATGGAACGAGGTGGTCCGGGAGGAAAGCGTCGTCGCTCTCGGCACAACAACAAGTCGAGCCTCCACGGGAGGACGCGGGGAGTGAATACAATCCCGGAGAGGACTCACCGAGAATCTCTTGAGGAGGACTTGGAAGGCTATATTCTTGAAATTCGTTCGAAAAAGAAGGAGGATAAAGGAAAAGAAATGGCAGCCGGAACGTCAAAAGGGAAAGGCAAAGGAAAGGGAAAAGAAAAAGTTGCTGGAACTGGTGGTATCTCCATTAATGAATCAGGTGATCAAGATGTTCCAGTCGATAGTCGCCGTCGCTCTATCTATTCTTCAAAGACTTGTATTGGTGAGCGTATGGTTGGTGTAGCAAACTTATTCGAGAAGGTGCGGGATTTCAAGAACCCTTCGAGAATGGCGATCTACATGAGGTGTGTGCTTTTACGAACGCACGGATATGGACTAGAGCTTGTGAGGGAATTCTATATGAGAGAGTGGAAATCTACTTGAATCGACGACGGGCCTCATATGTTCTCTACTTCGGTTCGTGGGGTTCCTATGTCAATTACCCACTGCCACCATTGGGTTAGTTCGGGAATGGAGGTACGGGCGATGGTGTTGATTATTTGAATCTTTGGTTTTGACTCGGTTAGAGATTGGACCCGAATCTTTGAAATTTCTTTGTGTCCCAGGAGAACAATGGAAATGCTATACTCTCAAAGGACTTGAAGCGGAGTATAGATTTCTAAATTTCGTGATTTGCTACAATGTAATGCCTTTAGCGAATACGAAAATTATACGATGGGATCGGGTTCTTTATCTCTATCTCCTTGGTCATCCTAATATTGTTAAGGAAAGGAACATTAACTTGAATGTACCGTTTCTCATTTGGAAGCGAATGGCACGAGAGATGTAGACTGCAAGTAATAAGGATCGCATTCCATTTCCTCATTTGCTCATGAGGATTCTCAGACTTCATGAGGTCAATGTTGACCGTTCTTCATACGAGCATTCTTTAAGGGAAATTGGTGAGGTAACTATGAGCAAGTCACACGCTCAGCTTCATCCGGAAGCTCGTGCCTCGGCTCCTGCATCTGCACATGCACCCTCTCCACCTCCTGTGGATCAAGATATGGCTTCTCTTTCGTCTGTCTACAGTGAGCAGCAGCGACTTTCCGGAGAGTTGGCTCGTCAAGGCGGTCAAGCGGAACCCGAGGATATAGCTTCTTTGAAGAAGCAAAATAGAAGTATTACTCGCTATTTGAGGCTTTTGTGTGAGAAGATGGGATGTGGTAGTTCTGAGATGCCTCCTCCTGATACGGACTCCGAGTAGGGCTACTTGGCGGGTTCCTCCTTTGTCATTTTGGCGTTTTCAGACAAAAAGGGGGAGAGGTGTATTGGATAGGGGGAGATGAGAGTTGTTTTATGTTGATGCTGATGATGATGATGGTGTAACTTTGACTACTTTCTATGCTGTCTAGGAATTATTAGGATGCCATGGATTAGGTTTCTGACTTAGACTATAATTTTTGGTCTTTATGCTTAATGAATTTCTTGAAGTTTGAATGTGTGTTTGAGATTTCTTTGCAGGAATGTTCAAGACTTCAAGACTCCAATGTCTAAGTCATAGAGTTTGTAATAGGACTTCAAGTTGTAAATCTTTTTACTTTTTGTTGGATCGATCATGCTGGGGGTTATCGTTTGGTGATTGCGATAATTCTCGTCCTTTTGTTTTTGAGTAATGTACGGGCTTAATTTGTGTTTTGTCACGAAATCGCCAAAGGGGGAGATTGTTAAGGATTTTATAGGTTGGCGGATTTCGTGAAGTTATTGGAGTCTTGAAGAAGTCAAGAGCACAAAGAAGGAAATTGAAGATTCAAGACTTTGCAAAGAAGCTCGTCACCTCAGGTATGAATTTACGATAATTTCTGGTGATTTGATAAAGAAAAACTTAGTAGTTAGAAGACTTAAATTAATCTCAATTTAACTTTTTGGAAATCTGGAATTATACGGTCTATGTCCGTACCATTTATGATGATCGGATCCAGAAGCGAGTTCATTGCGTAGTCTTGATGAAGGACCGGACCATTGGTGATGATCGGATCCAGGAAACGGAGTTCCTTGCGATCTTGATGAAGATCCGGACCTATGTGAAGATCCGGATCATATGTGAAAATTTATTTAACGTATGAACCGGTTGAATGGATTAAGTCGGACTTATAGGACCGGACCTTCCTTGCAAGGTCCAGGACCTTGGTGGTTGTTTCCAAAATTGGATGATTTCAATCCTAATCAACTTCTAAGTCTTCTAACATTATAAATAGACCATGGGGGTTTCAAAACAAAAATGGCTGAATATTCATCTTCATCTAAAACCCTAAAACTCGTTTTAGAGCTTTATGATTCGATTCTTAAAGCGAGTTTTGTCTTGTTGATCGTCGAGTTGATTCTAGGTTTTCTCTTTGAATACTCCTTCATGAATCGACTTGATGATTGACTAAAAAGGGTTCCCTTGGTCTATGGTTCGTAAATTGTAAGATCACCAAAAAGTTTTCTTCAACAACTCCGGACGGAGGGTGACGCGGAGATCGCGTGAGAGGCCGAGGATTCGGTGGAAGCTTTGAGGAGTCGAAGCGTGGACGCGGCAAGGATTTGCGGCGTGGTGGACCAGCGAAGGAGATCCATATTGAAGATTCGGTAGATTGGGTAAAGTCGTGGGTAAATCGCCTTGTACTCAATTGTTTCTTAGTGGATTTTTCGTGTGATCGGTCCCGTGGGTTTTTTGCTCCTTGTGGAGTTTTCCCACGTAAAATCTCGGTGTGTTGATTTTATTTTTCCGCATTTACTTAAAATCACATCGAGAATTTTTATTAGGCCATTGTGCACCTATTCACCCCCCCTAGGTGTTAATTACCTTTTAGATCCTTGAGACCTAAAACCTACAAAGAGTCACCCGCTGCCCCAAACACTCTTATTCGGATGCTTTGGCAGCAAACATAAAGTAACACTTTAATAGAATTATCGTCGGATAATTGTACGACTACAGGTTCCCGGAAGTATCTATTTCGACACGGAACCAACCGTCGCTCACCGTCATTTCTAAACCCTCGAAATGACGTGGGTGATCGACCAACAAGGCTCGGCGACACTACAACAACTCGCGAGGCACCGTCGGAAGAATTCGAACCAAACCGCGTTCGTCGGCGGATTTCGCCGAAACCCATCGAAAATGCATTTTCGATCATCGCAATAGTCTGGGGCCTTGGCCAATCAGTCCCAAGGTTACCCCCAACTCACACTCGCTGTCCACAGCAGCCACGATAAGCACAATTGCATAAAAGCCCTCCGGATTACCCGAAATCGCACTATTTCATGTGATTACGGGGCTTTTATGGTCAGACTACTCTAACCAAATATCATTTAGCCAAACCAATACACTCACTGATAGTTTTCGGCGTGCCGGAGGCCGTGCTCACCCTTCGGAGCACTTCTGGACACTGTGGAGAGCGCGGGAGCAACCCGAAGTTCAGCAAACTACGCGCACTGCATCCTAAACATGCAATTTCTCACTAACCAGGGACTCGTTGACCCTAAATGAGGTGACCACTGTGATCGTCACTGACAGACGATCACCGTGCTCCCCTCCGGAGGCACCGAACGACCTCGGGTCTCGGGAACGGCCCCATAAACGATGTGACGGCCAAACGAGGCTCGAAAAAGGCCGACATTGGCAAAACAACGGATCGGGGTCTCCCCGACCAAATCCAAGGTGAGCACGATGATCAGCAATGCATCTAGATCATCGTGCTCCCTTCCGTTGGGATCGGGGAGGCCCGAGAAGGTCAGAACAACCAACTACCCAAAAACAGCCCTATATTTAGGCCTTGGCCGGAGCAACTAGCTCCGGCCGGCCTCCGGCTGCACGGAGGCGCGCGCGGCGGCCCGAGACGGATGAGGGGAGGCAAGGAGTCGGGGCTCACCTCGATTGGCGGCGGAAGCGGTGGTGGCCGCGGTGGAACGATGCCCTAGGCGCGGCTAGGATGGAGCTCGGCTCGGTTTCGGCCTTTGGGGAGCTCCGGCGGCGGGGCACCGGCGGCGATCGAATGCGGCGGACCGTGGGGAGGCGGCGCACGGGTCGGCCGTCGGCGGTAGGCGGCGGCGGTGGCGGGTGCGGCTCGGCCCGCACGGCTCTGTGCGGCCGCGAGGAGATGGCACGGCGGTCGGCGGCCACGGGGAGGGTCGAGCGACGGCGGCACGTCGCCGGAGGCCGAGGAAGGGCAACACATCATGCTACGGTCGGTGGCGACGTGCGGTGGTCGAGATGACCCGGTCTCGGCTCGCTCAAGGTGCAGGCGGCCGCAGAGGATGAGTGCGGCGGCGGCGGCGTGCGAAGACGGCGGGGTTGCGCACCGGAGGACGCCGGGGCTCAGGGAGGCGGCTCGGCCGTCCCAAGGAGGTGGCGGCGTGCGGCTAGGGGCCAAGGCTTCCTCGGCCGAGGTTCGGGTGCAGTGCACGGCGGTTGCGAAGCTGCAGCCCGGTGGCGGCCGCGCTCAGGGGAGGCGGCGGCCGGCGGGGGAGGCTCCGACGAGGTCGGAACGATGCCGGCGACAAGCCTAGAGGCAGATCAGCCTCGGCCTGGCTCCAAACTGAGAGAAACGAGAGAGAGATGGAGAGAGAGGTAGAGAGAAACATGAAGAGGGAGGAGGAGCAGCCAGCTCCGGCGGCCGGTGGCGCTCCCGGTGGGTGAGCGCGCGGGAGTTCGGGGAAGAGGGAGGGCTAGGGTTACGTTTGAGGGATAGGGAGGCCAAGGGATTAGGGTTCCATGGAGAACCCTAAGTTGCTATATGTATATACATAGCACAATTGCACGTAAGCCCACCAAACCTCAGTATTTAATACTGGGTCCCTCACAGCACGCGTAATTCACGCATACGCACCTCCACATCTGATTTCATGCGATTCGGCACATAAAATATTTGGACTTTTGCAAAAATACCCATTTGTCCATACCGACCATTACTCGATCAACGCACAATATCCGTAGATCCGTCCGTCCGATTTGCAAACGGATCGCACCAATGCGATCAGCACGTCGAAGACATCAAACCCACGATTTTGGTTCGCCTCGATCGGTCACGGATTCACGAAGAAACCCGTCCGTTCTCCAACGATCCAATTTTGTCAACATCGACCCCCTTGCGATCATCCCTGCCAATTTCCGACGATCCGCTCATCGGATTTACAATCGGATCGCGCCATCGCGTTCAGCACATCGAGGGCATCGAAACTACCCTTTTGCTTTATCCAGTTTGGTCGCCGATTTGCGACGGAACCCATCTGCTCTCTACTAATCCTCATATTACACATATATCGATGTGTAAACTCGCAAAATCGTGAATTCGCCTCTGTATCTGACATCCCTACCTCTAGTAGGGACCTCAAACATCCTCTACCTAACTCTAGGTCATATGCACGGAGTTCGTGGAGTTCCACAATGCAAGAATAGCAAAGTGCGAAAACCCTCATTTCGATAAAACTCCTTTTTCTCGAAATCCGTGCATCGGATTTCGATTCCGTCAGTGCCAACGATTCCAGTATATCTGAGCTGTTCGAAACGAGCTATTGGAAGCCTATATTTAGAATCCAACACGTACCCGAACCTAACTTTTATTCCCGGCTTATCCGGAAAACTGAAGTTACTATTCACTTTAAGTCAGACTTCCGGGTCGCGTAACTTTTTCGTTTTAGCTCATTTTCTCCTGAAACTTGACCAGTGCTTATGTAATTAAATTACACACATAAACATCATCAACAGAGAGTCAAATGGCGCAGTCAAAATTTCGGTCTTCACATTTTCTGGAGGGTCGTTGACTGTGTTCCGACCTATAGCACGTGTACCGTGTGAGTTACGGGGAAGCCCCAAGGATCTATCTAGATCGTATCTAATCACCTAGAGGGGGGTGAATAGGTGTAAAGGCCAAAAACCATAAATCTCAATGCTTTAAAAAGTAAATGCAGAAAATAAAAATCACACCGAGAATCACGTGTGAAAACTACAAACACGGAGTAAAAAACCCATGGGACCAACACGCGAATAACAATCCACTAATAGAAAAGATTACAAGGTGATTACCGACTCCACGGACTTAACCTCTCTTAACCTCCTATGAATCTCCGCGCACGCCTCCGGGTTGTCCACGCCCTCACGTCCGAGTCCACGAACGCCCCCACATCGAATCCACGAAGCTTCTATCACGCCGAATCCACGACGCCACCTGAATCCACGAGCCCACGATCCGAATCCACGAATCACCTTCAATCGCGTCGAATCCACGACGCCTCACGCCGAATCCACGACGCCGTTCACGAGAAGCATCATGAGTATGGTGATCCTTCGCTTAGGAGTATCGTAGAAAACCAAAGAAGAAAACTC
The DNA here is from genome assembly GCA_025177825.1 of Aechmea fasciata. NCBI lineage: Eukaryota > Viridiplantae > Streptophyta > Magnoliopsida > Poales > Bromeliaceae > Aechmea > Aechmea fasciata. The sequence continues at coordinate 13,633,236 of CM045928.1, read as the reverse complement.
CAAGCGAAGTGTAGATCAAATCGACATATAGATAAGGAATTACGAAATCTCGATTTGACCTAAAAGAGGCTAATATGTAGAAAATAGGTTTTAGATGAATTCCTAGTCTCTAGGGTTTCTCAAACATGTATATCAATGAAGCACACCGAGTTAGAGAACCCTAAGAACCTATTTATAGACTTTAGAATCAATTAGATTCGGATTAGCGATTTTTCAGATTTTTACCATCTTGTACTGGTACAAAACTTAGGGCATTACCGGTAATGCAATGACGGAAGATTAATTTGCGAAGGTCCATTACCGGTAATGGGTTTGATGGCTGTACCGGTATAGCAACCATGCTTGTACCGGTACAGGTTCAGGCTGTTACCGGTAATGGGTATGATGTATGCCGTACGAGTTCGAGTGTTACATTAATGGGTATGATGGGTATGCCGTACGGAGTTCGGTGTAATGCGTCGAGTACGGGTGTGGCCTTGGACTTTGCAAATTGCAAGGTTCGAGTGATAGATGTGAGATCTGAGCTTTTCCAGATTTTCTGGAGGATCGTTGACTGTGTTCCGACCTATGGCACGAGTACCAAGGTTAGTGGATGATTTCCAAGCACTAAAGTTCAAAAAGCTGGATTTTAGGTTGCTCTCGGGTTGGAATTTTATGCCTTTGTACCGGTACAAAATTGTTGCTATACCGGTACAAAATGGTGGTTATACCGGTACAAGCCGAGATTTATATCGGTATAGATGAGCGGCTGGACAAACCCGAGGCTCGGGTTTCTTGTTTCAGAGGTTTATCTGGTACAAGCTGGATTTGTCTGGTACTGACTTGGCGATTTCGAAATCCGAAACTGCAGGGGCTTATTGGCATTTTGTTGCTTCTAATATAGCACCCCAGCCCCTAGGGCTTCTCTCTTGTGCTGAGAACAAAGGAGAGGAAGGTAAGAGAGCTTCTCTCTCTATCCATTTACTTCTCCTTGGATTTTTGGTTGTTTTCTTATGGATTGATCTCCCTCTTCTCTCTCTTTTGCTTGTTGGTGCATTTTCCACCATGAGGGAAGGTTGGAAGCTTGATTTGGGAGCTAGTTGAAGGAAGATCTTCAACTTTGGTGACACTAGAGCCTTGATTAGAGCTTCTAAGAGGTAAGCAACTTCTCCATTTCCTTTAGATTCGAGTTTGGTTGCTTTATAGTTGAAACCCTAGATTTTGGGAATTAGGGTTTTATTTGGGGCTTTTTGATTTGGGGCTTTTAGATTCCTTTTGAATGGTTTAGAACCTTTGTTTAGGTTGCCTTGGGAGGGATCTAGCTTCCTTTTGGAATTTCTAAGAGGATTGTTGCACATTTAGGTGAGTATTTCTTGACTTTGACCTAGATGTTTAAAGTTTGAACTCAAGACTTATCTCTTGAGGTTGTAACTCCTAGGATCTACTTTGTAGGGTACTAGGAGTAGGAATCGAAGCTTCGTTAGCGGTTCAGAGCGACGCTTGGAGCGACGGTGGGTTTGGCCTCACCTAGCACAATGAGAAATTCTCATTGGTGCTTATTTGCTTATGGTTAAATGGAAATTAGTTCATTTTCATGCTATTTGATTTATTTGTGAATTTTAGAATGCTTAAGATACATATGTTATGTATAATACAATTTTACTCTATATAGTAGAAATGAATGCATGTGAGAGATGAAGCCTTGTAGCATTCTATTTGGAAACTTGAAACTATGTGTTTAAGAGGACTTTGACATGTGTTTGAGAACATAGAACTATACATGATATAGGAGAAAAGCCCTTGTCATTAAGCGGCATTGGCTTGGCATCAAAAGTGTAGAATAGTGAGCTAATGTCATCAAGCGGCATTAGGCTCGTGAATGAACTTGACATAGAAATTCTAGTGTCATGAGAATTTGTTGTACTAGACCTTAGGGTTGCTAGTGACATTTGCCATGTGTGGGACTTGGGACTTGGACTTGCTTCGCCATTTGTGCTCTTCGCACATGCTTGTGAGGGTCGCGCCCTACAAGCCGGCACTCCGGCGTTAGCCTGTGCGATGTATTCGCACGTGCGGTATGGAGAAACCTATCGGACCGAATTGGTTAGACTCATTCCTACGGGGATGTTGGGGCTACCACGACACTTAGGGGGCGCAAGCGGGATTACACTTGTGTAGATCACAAATTGAGATTGAACATCGTCATTCTATAATAAAGGATAATCACTACTTAACCTAGATTAGTAGTTGGATATGTATGTTGTGACATAGTATTGGACATAGTAGTATACTTGATAGGTCTTCATTTCTATTATAGTATACTTGTGAACTTAATTGATTATACTTGTTTAAAGTTGGCTATCGGGTAGATTAAAGCATGTAATATATTTACCTTGGGTTAACTATTCAGCTTTTCAGTTACGCTTTATTTACAGTTATCTACTTCAGTACTTGTATATTACTCTCTTTTGGGCCTAGTGGAGTAATTTTGTGCGGGTCGGTAATTGCCCAGGAACTCTATGTTTATAGTTCTCACGCCCTCTGTTTCTGACTCGTTTCAGTGCCTTCTGCATCGGGGGAGGCTCGGGACCGCGGCAAAGGAGTTGCCTCGGGATAGCGGCTTGTGAGAGGGTTTTGGATAGGTGGTTTCCTTTTTCTCTTGTTTTATTTTGGAGAGAAGGAGTGTTTTTACCTTGTATAGAGACCACCACTTTTGTGTAGTTGAGAGGTTATGATGTTAACTGTGTACTACCCTCTATTCCTATGTTAGTGATTTAGACGCTTTACTTTCTTTTACTTGTGGTTTGGTTCTTGTTTAGTTGTGGCTCTGATATTCATAGTTGTAGCCTTATATTGTTTTAAATTCCGCTGTTTTTAGTTAGACGCCTCATATGTGTTGACATATGGCGGGTCTGGGCACGCTTTGGGGAAGGTCCTGCCGACCCCGGGGCGTGACAACAGGTCAGGTACACTTTGTAAATTTTCCAATTTCCGAAAATTACAAAGTTTCGATATAATTTCTAATCCGTTAAATAATGATTTATAATTCTAATGCCTATAACTAAGTATGAATCACCATATTTGTCACGCCCCGGGTAGCATTATTTCCCGGGCACGCCGACAAATCCGCCGTGTACAAGAAATTTTCTCTGTACACGATGCATAGCTGTACCTATATAACATACAATACTACAAAAGTAGCATAGAGCTGAAATACTATAAATACAAACATGTGGTAAAATAAGATCTATATACATACAGGTTCCCAAACACAACTACTCGCTCCAGCGAGTTGACAAGTGTATGTACAACAGAACGACTCAAAAAGTCACTACCTGCAGTAGAGGAAGACGGCTAACTCAGCACCAGTTGGGAAGGGCTCTAACTCGCGACGCCTTGCCACGGTCCACCTCAGAGGGAGCAGCAGCCGACGCCGAAGGCCCTGCAACAAGGGTGGAAGAAAAGGGGCGTGAGAACTACTGTAACAAAACAGGTAGTCCTCAGTGGGTGCCGCCCTAAACAACATCGGTCCACCCACTAAGTCTACAGGGTAAGCAGGAAAGTAGAAAGAGAAGCTGGAACCACTCTACAGCTATAAGTCACTACTCTGTATGCCCGAACACTATCCACCGTAGTATCAACCAAAACGACCAAATCTCATCGGGGAGTGATACACCCGTCCACTTTGTCGAAGCAACACTACAACTACCACTGGGTAGCTAGCGGAGAGCAAGTCCAAAACGAGGACGTAGCGACACCAACGCAAAAGCACTAAGCCAGACTCCGGAGCGGCACTCGTGGGCGCGAACCAACCGAGTATGCAAGCGTATCTCTGTCGAGCTCAATCTGGCTCTCACAGGTATAGTCAAGTAACTGTGTCTAACCACTAACACACCACGTGCCCCTGGCACACACACATCGTAACCGAACGATGGGCCCCGTCAGCACCCGATGGTCCCCGACAACTCTACAGAACTAAGCTCGGCATCCACAGCGCGAGCGTCAAACAAACTACACTCCTCTTAGTATCCGTCGCACTCCCACGGCGACGATACGACACCACCCGGCTCCTAGAGCTAAATCTGGTAGTGTACCATATGACGATCAATCATAGTTTTCTCCTAAGTCAAGTCCAAGTCTAAACATGTATAAACTACTACTTATAGTCATGCTCCAAAATTCAGATTTTAACTTGTAGCAATTCACGAATTCGAGCTAAGGATATATCGATGAAATTAAACTATACATGTTGACTACTTTAACTTAGGAGTAACCGATGAATGCCCACCTCGACAGCAATCCCTGGGCAGCAGGGTGTCCTAGATCCTACTCGATCTCCCCCGCCGGTCTCCGCAAGGTCCGAGAAGTCCTGCTGAGAAGAAGAAAACCCATCGTCACACAATTCCCAAAATCTGCTTAAAAACAGCGGCTCAGTAAAGCTTAATTCCGACTAAGCTAACCTTTTCCAATCTCAGCAAGTAAGGGCTCTGTAGCTTCGTCTCGAAGTCACGAATCAAATGGCCCAAGTTTCGTCGAATTCCGCCTCTCCTACACTGAGTATGGCCCAAAACACCGACGGTTGACGCTGGAAAACTGCGAAACAAAGATCGCAGTTAGCTCGTAAACGACGGCTCAAAAACAGACTTTCGACCGGGCTAACCTGCTCCAAAAATTACAAACTTGGTCTCGGATTCTTCGTCTTGAAGTCACGGGTCCAACGCCCCGGTTCGTCGCGTTTCGACACTCCTACACGAGCACTAGTCAAAACTCCGCGGGTCGACTGCGATCGCGACTCGAAAATACGATTAAGAAAACGACAAGGGAGTAAATCATGATTTCGAGTAAGCAAACCTTTTCAAAAATTCCAAGTAAATGCTCTCTGGATTCCTCTCGTCGTCCCGGTTCCAACGAGTCAAGTCTCAGCGAAATCCGCCACTCCTACGTCGCGTACGGCCCGAAATAAACTTGGTCTCAGATTCTTCGTCTTGAAGTCACGGGTCCAACGCCCCAGATTTCGTCGCGTTTCGACACTCCTACACAGAGCACTAGTCAAAACTCCGCGGGTCGACGTGCGATGACGGCTCGAAAATACGATTAAGAAAACGACAAGGGAGTAAATCATGATTTCGAGCAAGCAAACCTTTTCAAAAATTCCAAGTAAATGCTCTCGGATTCCTCTCGTCGTCCCGGTTCCAACGAGTCAAGTCTCAGCGAAATCCGCCACTCCTACGTCGCGTACGGCCCGAAATACGGCGAGTCGACGTCGATTTCTGCAGCAGTCCGAACTCAGCTTGAAAATAGTTGAAGTGGAAGCAATGGAGGCGTTCTAGATGGATCACTCACCTCTGGGAACACGCTGGAACCTTCGTAGTATCAACGACGTCGAAATCCTGTACTCGCCCGGCTCCCTCGCAGCCACACGATGTCGAAAACGTCCTCAAACGGCTTCGCGACGCGTCGTCGGCGAAACCGCACCACCCGAGCTTCCTCCACACCAACCGGTCACTAGAGGGGGAAGGAGAAGAAAATGGAGCTGAAGAAGGAGTTGTGAAGACTCCCCTCTCTCTCCTAACGTGTTATGTACCTGGGGGGTGATAAAAACAAACAAAGTGGCAAAAGACTAATCTGCCCTCAGCTCACCTACCACCCTGTACCGGTACAAACGACCCCTTGTACCAGTATAAACAGGCAACCCGAGAGCAGTTCTGCACGGCACTATACCGGTATGTCCCTGGTGGCTATACCGGTATAGCCATCACTCTTGTACCGGTACAAACCAAGATTTGTACTGGTATAGCTTGACAGGAAACCTGAAATTTCGCAAATTTCCTGATTCAACTGCTCTCGCGTTCCCGCTGAGTCCGTTAGGCGTCCATTTCGCGCCAACGCGACTCGGGCTTGTCCCGGCACTCCTCAGCGCTGTCGGCAAGCCTCCACTGTAACCATTAGGTCACTACATCCTCTCCCACTACAAGGAGTTTCATCCTCGAAACTGAAACGTACCTCAGCTCGGCGCATCAAATAGGTAGGGGTCAGACTCCCTCGTCACCACCTCCGACTCACAAGTCGCCTCCCGCTCCTCGTGATTACTCTACTGCACTTTCACATACGGTATGGCCCGGTTGCGCAATTCTTTCGTCTCGCGAGCAAGAATTCGCAACGGTCGCTCCTCGTATCGCAGATCCTCGCTAATCTCGAGCGGAGTGAAGTCAATCACGTGAGAATGATCGAATACATATTTCCTCAATGCCGAGACGTGAAACACATCGTGGACGCCTGCAAGCCGTGGGGGTAGAGCAACTCTATAAGCAACTGGCCCAACTCGCTCCAAAACCTCGAAAGAGCCAATGTAGCGTGGACTAAGCTTTCCACGCACACCAAAGCGGCGAATCCCTCTGGATGGCGAGACTTTAAGGAATACATGGTCTCCAACCTGGAACTCCAAGTCTCGCCTCCTGGTGTCGGCGTAGCTCCTCTGGCGGCTCTGGGCGGTCAAAAGGTGTCGTCGAATCATCTTCACCTTTTCCTCAGCCTCTAGCAATATCTCAGGCCCAAGCGTCCTCCTTTCACCCACATCGCTCCAAAACAAAGGGGATCGGCATCTGCGTCCATACAACGCCTCAAACGGAGCCATCTGAATGCTCGCTTGATAGCTGTTGTTGTACGCAAACTCAACCAGTCTCAGATGCTGATGCCATCCTCCACCAAAATCCAAGACGCATGCTCTCAGCATGTCTTCTAGCGTCTAAATGGTCCTCTCTGACTGACCATCCGTCTGTGGGTGAAACGCCGTGCTGAAGTGCAGCTGTGTACCCAAGGCTGTCTGCAAGCTCCTCCAGAAGCGTGGTACAAACCTTGGGTCTCTGTCTGATACAATCGACGCTGGCACGCCGTGCAGCCTGACAATCTCATCCGAGGTAAAGCGTGCAAGTCTCTCTCTCGAGCCGGGTGGTGCGAGCCAGGAAGTGAGCGGACTTGGTTAGTCTCTACTATCACCCAACTAGCATCGTAGCCACCCTGTGCTCTAGGTAATCCCACAACAAAGTCCATCGTGATCTGTTCCCATTTCCACTGCACCGGACTGCGAAGCTTGCCGGCGGGCACTGATGCTGCCTTCACCGTTGGCAAGTTAAACAGAGTCACATATCGCAATGTCTCTCTTCATTCCATTCCACCAGAACTGTGCCTTCAAATCCTTATACATTTTGGTTCCACCAGGGTGAACCGTATAGGGAGAATAGTGAGCCTCTCTAAGGATGTCTGCTCTAATCTCTAAATCCGTAGGCACACTGTGACGCACTGGACCTTGCAAATTGCAATGTTCGAGTGTTAGATGTGAGATCTGAGCTTTTCTAGATTTTCTGGAGGGTCGTTGACTGTGTTCCGACCTATGGCGCGAGTACCGAGGTTAGTGGATGATTTCCAAGCACTAAAGTCCAAAAAGCTGGATTTTAGGTTGCTCTCGGGTTGGAATTTCATGCTTTTGTACCGGTACAAAATTGTTGCTATACCGGTACAAAATGATGGCTATGGCGGTATAAGCCAAGATTTATACCGGTATAGATGAGCGGCTGGGCAAACCGAGGCTCGGGTTCTTTGTCTCGCAGGTTTATCTTAGGTACAAAATGGGTTTGTCCGGTACAAGTAGCGATTTCAAAATCCGAAGCGTAGGGGCTTATTGGCATTTTGTTGCTTCTAATATAGCACCCCAGCCCTTAGGGCTCCTCTCTTGTGCTGAGAACAAGGGAGAGAAAGGTAAGGGAGTTTCTCTCTCTATCCCCTTTGCAATCTTTTGGATTTTGGGTGATTTCTTGTGGATTGATCTCCCTCTTCTCTCTCTTTTGCTTGTTGGTGCATTTTCCACCATGAGGGAAGGTTGGAAGCTTGAATTGGGAGCTAGTTGAAGGAAGATCTTCAACTTTGGTGACTCTAGAGCCTTGATTAGAGCTTCTAGGAGGTAAGCAACTTCTCCATTTCCCTTAGATTCGAGTTTGGTTGCTTCTCTATAGATGAAACCCTAGATTTTGGGAATTAGGGTTTGATTTGGGGCTTTTAGATTCCTTTTGAATGGTTTAGAACCTTTGTTTAGGTTGCCTTGGGAGGGATCTAGCTTCCTTTTGGAATTTCTAAGAGGATTGTTGCACATTTAGGTGAGTATTTCTTGACTTTAACCTAGATGTTTAAAGTTTGAACTCGATCAAGACTTATCTCTTGAGGTTGTAACTCCTAGGATCTACTTTGTAGGGTACTAGGAGTAGGAATCGAAGCTTCGTTAGCGGTTCGGAGCGACGCTTGGAGCGACGGTGGGTTTGGCCTCACCTAGCTCAATGAGAAATTCTCATTGGTGCTTATTTGCTTATGGTTAAATGAAAATTAGTGCATTTTCATGTTATTTGATTTATTTGTGAATTTTAGAATGCTTAATATACATATGTTATGTGTAACGCAATTTTACTCTATATAGTAGAGACGTATGCATGTGCGAGCTGAAGCTTTGTAGCATTCTATTGGAAAACTTGAAACTATTTGTTTAAGAGGATTTTGACATGTGTTTGAGAACATAGAACAATGCATGACATAGGAGAAAAGCCCTTGTCATTAAGCGGCATTGGCTTGGCATCAAAAGTGTAGAATAGTGAGCTAATGTCATCAAGCGGCATTAGGCTCGTGAATGAACTTGACATAGAGAATTTAGTGTCATGAGAATATTTGAACTAGTACCGTAGGGTTGCTAGACACTATTGCTATATTGAGACATGAGGTTTGGACTTGAGACTTGACTTTACTTGTTGCCATTTGTGCTCTTTCGCACATGCTTGTGAGGGTCGCTCCCTACAAGCCGGCACTCGAGTTGGCCTTCGCGATTCGTTCGCGCGTGCGGTGTTGAGAAACCTACGGGACCGTTGGGACAGACTCATTCCTTGCGGGGGATGTTGGGCTACCACGGTACTTAGGTGGCACAAGTTGGATTATTATAGTAAATCCTAGTGAAAGAGAATTGAACTTGGACATTCAACTTTCCTAAATGACAATCACTACTAGATAGGGCTTAGTAGTTGGATTATGTGGACATTGCCCGATGGTATAGTATACTTGATAATGCTTTAATTACATTTTGGTATACTTGTTGGTTAAAGTAAAACCTATCATGCTTATGTGTTAGATCATGGACTTATGATAGCAGAGTTGAAACATGTGTTATGGTAGCACTTCTTTATGCTTTAATTACCGTTCTTTCATATCGCTTATTTACGCTCTTCTCTTTGGGCCTAGTGGTGCAATGGTTCAGGTCAGTAATTGCCCACTGTGAACTATAAATTATAGTTCTCACGCCCCTGTTTCTGTTTCCTTTTCAGTGCCTTCCGCATCGGGGGAGGTTAGGGATCGCGGCAAGGGTGTTGCTTCGGGTTAGCGGCACTCAGCGAGGGAGTTCGATAGGTGGTTACTTCTCTATTTCATGTCTTTTTAGAGAGGTTGTGAGTTGTTCCTGTATTTAGAGAGACCACCACTTTTTGAGACAGTGTTGTTTTAACCTTTTGTTCTTTTGGTTATGTTGTTAGTCTCTTTATGTTTCAGTCTACCTACTCTCTACTTGTTGATAGGGCTAGCTGTATGTTGCTCTGATATCCATAGTTTTAGCCTATTGCATGTGTTTATTTCCGCTGTTTTTAGTAGACGCCTTGTATGTGTTGACATATGGCGGGTCTGGGCACGCTTTGGGGAAGGTCCTGCCGACCCCGGGGCGTGACAGATTAATTTGGTATCAGAGCCTAGGTTGACGTCTTAGAGTACCTAGTAAACCTTAGGCTGGTTGGACAATAGGAAATAGGCTCGCGAGAGACGAGGTCTATTTAACTTGTGAGCGAAAGTACCTGATTGGGTTTTATTATAACTCTGAAAAGTTGGAGTTTAATCGAAGTGTATAACTTCTAGCTTCGCGGAGGGTTACGTTGGCGGCCGACAACGTAACATCGGGAGTTAGTAGAAAGCACACTTCTTTACTTTCGCATGATTTGGGTTTCTGAGTGGGGATTGCGATAGCGTGGGTTTTATTAACTTGCGCTTTTATGTTGTTGCAGTGTGGATGCCTATTACTCGTTCCCAATCCGTCGAGGCCGATAACATGGCACGCATTGAGGAGGTCGAGGCCTCAGCTACTTCCGAGTCCAGCGAGGTCCGCGAGTTGAGGGACCAGGTGGCGGTCCTCACGGACCTTGTGGCTCAGCAGACGGCGGCGGCCCAGCAGCAGGCCGAGGCGGCGCGCCGACAGGACGAGAGGATGAAGCGACTTGAGGACCTTCTTCTGCAGCAGGCGGCTGCCAGGGAGGCCCAGGCTCCAGTACCACCAGCCCCAGCCGAGGTGGTAGCACCGAGGACGCCGACTCCAGCGCCGGATCTTTACATTCGCACCGTCGGTGGCACGGCGAGAGAGGGTGGCGACGGCACCACCAGTTCAGATACCTCCAGGATGAGCAGTTTTCCCGACGATGGTTGAGGGGCTAGAGCGAGACCGACTGATGAGCCGCCTCAATGAGTTCAGGAGGTGCAGTCCACGTGTGTTCGATGGCGAGAACGTGGATCATTGGATTGTCGAGAAGTGGCTTATGCATATGGAGAAGCTCTTTCGCGACACTTTTGTTGAGGAGAGGGACGAGTTTGGCTCGCCACTCACCACCAGACGGCGAGGCCTATCGGTGGTGGCGAGACATCCGGGAGAACCCGAGCACCGACTTGGCATCGATGACTTGGACGAGGTTCAAGGCGCTACTCGAGCACTACTTCCCCGATAGTGTTCGGCGACGGATGGAGGCAGACTTGCGCGGCTTGCGTCGAGGGGAGCGGACGGTGGCGAGTACGAGCGGGAGTTTACCGAGCTTCTACACCGTGTACCTTTCGTTGTACGGGACGACGAGGACAAGGCCAGGAGCTTCGAGAGTGGGCTAATGCCTTCTATCTATAGGTGGTGCGATCCGCTAACTGCGCACATACCGTGAGGTGGTAAATCGCGCTCTCATTGTGGAGCGGGGCGCGATAGTGATGAAGGAGCGGCAAGAAGGCTTGGATCGGGGCAAGGGCAAAAGGCCCTCAGGCGAGGGTGCGAGTCAGACGCACTCAAGGAAGCCGCCGAAGTACCCCAGGAGCCAGTCTCGAGGACGAGGTGCCCCACAGCAGCGCCGAGGACCAGATCGACGGCAGACACCGCGCTGTGTGATTTGCAGCGGCCCCCACCCCGACGGTGCTCGCGGTCGGGGCCGATGTTACTCTTGTGGCCGGGAGGGCCACTTCCGATCGAGTGTCCAGGGGATCCGCCCCCCACCGTCGACGGCTTCGACCGGCCGCCGGGTTCCGGCCGGGGACACCTGCGCATCCTACCGGGCGGGAGGTCTTCGCGAGGCCGAGCGAGGGTCTCGACGGGGCCCGAGTGGGCGTTTGTATGCCGCCCGAGGCGAGGCGACGACGACGGTGAGGATGTCGGTGCAGGTATCATTTTGATTTCCAGCATTCGAGTTCGTGCTTTATTTGATACCGGTGCATCTTGCTCTTTTATTGATCGGCTGTTTGCCGAGTTGCATGACATCCCTAGGACACCTTTGTCACATTCGGGACGAGTGGTTATACCGGGACATTCTATAGATGTTCGAGAGTGTCGTATTAGTTGCCCAGTTCAGATTGGGGATTGGATCATGCCCGTGGACCTATTTGTGGTGCACAAACTCGGGGGGTTTGACTTAGTTTTGGGCATGGATTGGTTGACCCGGGACTTTGCTACGATCGATTGTGTGAGTCGTCGTGACTTTTAGAGAGCCTGGTCACGAGGAGGTTGTGTTTCAGGGTTGCCAGAGTTCGCTGTTTGCGATGACTATTAGCTCCTCTCGAGCTAGGCAGTTGATTAGTAGCGGGTGCATAGCCTATTTGGCTAGTATTGCACTCCGAGATGTTGAGGACTCTCCTAGGATTGAGGATATTCCTGTGGTGAGGGAGTTCCGGGATGTGTTTCCAGCTGAGCTACCAGGAATGCCACCTGATAGGGAGATTGAGTTTGTAGTAGATCTCGTCACAGGACTACTCCAATCTCAAAGGCACCCTATAGGATGGCAACAGCAGAGTTGGAAGAGCTGAAGGCACAGTTGCAGGACCTTTTGGATAAAGGTTATGTGAGACCGAGCGTGACACCTTGGGGAGCGCCAGTTCTTTTTGTGAAGAAGAAGGACGGATCACTTCGCTTATGTATGGATTATCGTGAACTCAATAAAGTCACGATTAAGAATAAGTATCCGTTGCCGAGGATCGATGATCTGTTTGACCAGCTTCAGGGATCAAGCGTGTACTCCAAGATCGACTTGCAGTCGGGATATCACCAGCTGAAGATCAAGCCTGAGGATGTATCGAAGACGGCTTTCAGGACACGGTATGGACACTATGAGTTCACTGTGATGCCGTTTGGGCTTACTAATGCCCCGGCTTTTATGGATTTGATGAACCGTGTCTTCGGGCCATATACGGATAGATTTGTCGTAGTGTTTATCGACGACATTTTGGTTTATTCCCGAAGTGATGCGGATCACGAGGAACACTTGAGACTTGTACTTCAAGTGCTTCGGGAAAAGAGACTCTATGCCAAGTTGAAGAAATGCGAGTTCTGGCTTAGAGAGGTGGCGTTTTTGGGCCATGTGATTTCAGGATCAGGTATAGCCGTGGATCCCAAGAAGATTGAAGCCGTCAAGGACTGGCTAAGGACCGACGAGTGTCACGAGAGATACGGAGTTTTATTGGTTTGGCCGGCTACTACGGGAGGTTTGTTGAGGGATTTGCTAAGTTATCTACTCCCTCACGAGGCTCACGCATAAAGGAACCAAGTTCATTTGGAATGATGCGTGTGAGAGAAGCTTTCAAGAGTTGAAGGCTGCGATTGACTACCGCACCAATCCTAACCTTGCCGATTCTTTGGAGCGGGGTATGTGATTTATAGTGATGCTTCCTTTAATGGATTGGGTTGCGTGTTGATGCAGGATGGAAAGGTGATCGCGTATGCTTCACGCCAGCTGAAGGAATATGAAAGGAATTATCCTACTCATGACTTGGAGTTGGCGGCTGTAGTCTTTGCTTTGAAGCTATGGCGCCACTATCTGTATGGCGAGCGGTGTGAAGTATACACGGATCACAAGAGCTTAAAGTATCTGTTCACCCAGAAGGAATTGAACTTGAGGCAGCGCAGATGGTTGGAGCTCCTCAAGGATTATGATTTGACGATAGTTTACCACCCAGGCAAGGCTAACGTGGTGGCAGATGCGCTAAGTAGGAAATCGACGGAAAACTTAGCGATGATGCTAGTTACTCAACCGCCGTTGATCGAGCAGATGAAGCGGTTGGAGTTGGAGGTGGTGACCCCTGACACACCTATGAGGTTGATGACTTTGGTGGTGCAACCCACTTTCTTTGAAAGGATAAAGGAAAAGCAAGCTCTTGTTGTGGAGTTGCAAAAGGTTCGAGCGAAAATGGTTGATGGTTGCAGGTGATTTTAGTGTGGTCGATGGTGACTTGATGAGATTAGTTGGCGGATTTGTGTACGGCGGAACCGACGCTTAAAGAGGAGATTCTCCTAGAGGCACACCGTGCACCGTATGCTATACATCCGGGAGGCACCAAGATGTATAAGGATTTGAAGTTACACTATTGGTGGCCCGGGATGAAAAAGGACGTTGGCGAGTTTGTAGCTCGATGTTTAACTTGCCAACAAGTGATGGCTGAGCATAGAGTCCCCGCGGGGAAATTGGAGAGCTTACCGATTCCGGTGTGGAAGTGGGAGAAGATCACCATGGACTTTGTGATGGGACTGCCCCGCTCTCAGGCCGGGCATGATGCTATTTGGGTGATCGTGGATAGGTTGACAAAATCGGCACATTTCATACCTATCCATACTACTTGGACTGGAGAGAGACTCGCAGAGGTTTACTTGGACGAGATTGTGCGACTTCACGGAGTACCTACCTCGATTGTATCGGACAGGGACACACGTTTTGTGTCACACTTTTGGAGGAGTCTGCAGGACGCCTTGGGTACTCGGCGGACTTCGATCGCTTTCCACCCTCGAGTGACGGGCGATCGGAGCGTACTATCTGAGACACTCGAGGATATGCTTCGAGCCTGCGTGATCGATTTCCAGGGAGGATGGTCGCAGCATCTACCGATGGCTGAGTTTGCTTATAACAATAGTTATCAAGCAAGCATCAAGATGGCGCCATTTGAAGCACTCTATGGACGGAAGTGTAGATCGCCACTTCAGTGGAGTGAAGTTGGTGAGAGTTTGGCTTTAGGCCCGGATGTGCTCCGGGAAGCGAGAGGACAAGGTTCGCGTTGCTAGGGAGCGGTTGTTGACGGAGTAGGCAGAAGAGCTATGCTGATAGACGTCGACGAGACTTGGAGTTTCAGATTGGAGACCATGTCTTTTTGAAAGTCTCGCCGACCCGAGGAGTCAGGAGATTTGGGATCCGGGGTAAGTTGAGCCCCGTTTCATTGGACCGTATGAGATTCTTGAGCGTGTGGGCCGGTAGCGTATAGACTTGCTCTACCGCCGAACCTATCGGGTGTACACAATGTCTTCCATGTATCGGTCCTCCGAAAGTATATACATGATCCAGCTCATGTTTTGGATACTACCCCATTGGAGCTGAGGGACGATTTGAGCTTCGAGGAGCAGCCCGTGAAGATTTTGGCTCGCGAGGTGAAGAAGTTGAGGAACCGGGACCTTTCTTATGCGAAAGTCCTTTGGAGCAACCACGAGGAGCGGGAGGCCACGTGGGAGCTAGAGAGTGCGCTTCGAGAGCGCTATCCCCATCTCTTTCAGATGGAGTCATGAGGTATGACTTTAATTTCGAGTATCGCGGACGAAACCTCTTTTTAGGAGGGGTGAATGTGACGCACTGGACCTTGCAAATTGCAATGTTCGAGTGTTAGATGTGAGATCTGAGCTTTTCCAGATTTTCTGGAGGGTCGTTGACTGTGTTCCGACCTATGGCACGAGTACCGAGGTTAGTGGATGATTTCCAAGCACTAAAGTCCAAAAAGCTGGATTTTAGGTTGCTCTCGGGTTGGAATTTCATGCTTTTGTACCGGTACAAAATTGTTGCTATACCGGTACAAAATGATGGCTATACCGGTACAAGCCAAGATTTATACCGGTATAGATGAGCGAGTGAGCAAACCGAGGCTCGGGTTTCTTTGTCTCGCGAGGTTTATCTTAGGTACAAAATGGGTTTGTACTTAGGTACAAAGTGATTTCAAAATCCGAAAGCGTAGGGGCTTATTGGCATTTTGTTGCTTCTAATATAGCACCCCACCCTTAGGGCTCCTCTCTTGTCTTGAGAACAAGGGAGAGAAAGGTAAGGAGTTTCTCTCTCTATCCCCTTTGCAATCTTTTGGATTTTGAGTGATTTCTTGTGGATTGATCTCCCTCTTCTCTCTCTTTTGCTTGTTGGTGCATTTTCCACCATGAGGGAAGGTTGGAAGCTTGAATTGGGAGCTAGTTGAAGGAAGATCTTCAACTTTGGTGACTCGAGAGCCTTGATTAGAGCTTCTAGGAGGTAAGCAACTTCTCCATTTCCCTTAGATTCGAGTTTGGTTGCTTCTCTATAGATGAAACCCTAGATTTTGGGAATTAGGGTTTTATTTGGGGCTTTTGATTTGGGGCTTTTAGATTCCTTTTGAATGGTTTAGAACCTTTGTTTAGGTTGCCTTGGGAGGGATCTAGCTTCCTTTTGGAATTTCTAAGAGGATTGTTGCACATTTAGGTGAGTATTTCTTGACTTTAACCTAGATGTTTAAAGTTTGAACTCAAGACTTATCTCTTGAGGTTGTAACTCCTAGGATCTACTTTGTAGGGTACTAGGAGTAGGAATCAAGCTTCGTTAGCGGTTCGGAGCGACGCTTGGAGCGGCAGTGGGTTTGGCCTCACCTAGCTCAATGAGAAATTCTCATTGGTGCTTATTTGCTTATGGTTAAATGAAAATTAGTGCATTTTCATGTTATTTGATTTATTTGTGAATTTTAGAATGCTTAATATACATATGTTATGTGTAACGCAATTTTACTCTATATAGTAGAGACGTATGCATGTGAGGGCTGAAGCTTTGTAGCATTCTATTGGGAAACTTGAAACTATTTGTTTAAGAGGATTTTGACATGTGTTTGAGAACATAGAACTATGCATGACATAGGAGAAAAGCCCTTGTCATTAAGCGGCATTGGCTTGGCATCAAAAGTGTAGAATAGTGAGCTAATGTCATCAAGCGGCATTAGGCTCGTGAATGAACTTGACATAGAGAATTTAGTGTCATGAGAATATTTGAACTAGTACCGTAGGGTTGCTAGTCACTATTGCTATATTGAGACATGAGGTTTGGACTTGAGACTTGACTTTACTTGTTGCCATTTGTGCTCTTTCGCACATGCTTGTGAGGGTCGCTCCCTACAAGCCGGCACTCCGGAGTTGGCCTTCGCGATTCGTTCGCGCGTGCGGTGTTGAGAAACCTACGGGACCGTTGGGACAGACTCATTCCTTGCGGGGGATGTTGGGCTACCACGGTACTTAGGTGGCACAAGTTGGATTACTATAGTAAATCCTAGTGAAAGAGAATTGAACTTGGACATTCAACTTTCCTAAATGACAATCACTACTAGATAGGGCTTAGTAGTTGGATTATGTGGACATTGCCCGATGGTATAGTATACTTGATAATGCTTTAATTACATTTTGGTATACTTGTTGGTTAAAGTAAAACATATCATGCTTATGTGTTAGATCATGGACTTATGATAGCAGAGTTGAAACATGTGTTATGGTAGCACTTCTTTATGCTTTAATTACCGTTCTTTCATATCGCTTATTTACGCTCTTCTCTTTGGGCCTAGTGGTGCAATGGTTCAGGTCAGTAATTGCCCACTGGGAACTATAAATTATAGTTCTCACGCCCCTGTTTCTGTTTCCTTTTCAGTGCCTTCCGCATCGGGGGATGTTAGGGATCGCGGCAAGGGTGTTGCTTCGGGTTAGCGGCAATCAGCGAGGGAGTTCGATAGGTGGTTACTTCTCTATTTCATGTCTTTTTAGAGAGGTTGTGAGTTGTTCCTGTATTTAGAGAGACCACCACTTTTTGAGACAGTGTTGTTTTAACCTTTTGTTCTTTTGGTTATGTTGTTAGTCTCTTTATGTTTCAGTCTACCTACTCTCTACTTGTTGATAGGGCTAGCTGTATGTTGCTCTGATATCCATAGTTTTAGCCTATTGCATGTGTTTATTTCATTGTTTTTAGTAGACGCCTTGTATGTGTTGACATATGGCGGGTCTGGGCACGCTTTGGGGAAGGTCCTGCCGACCCCGGGGCGTGACACACACACAGCCGGTCCCTGTACCATAGTACTCCCGAACTGTCCACTGCAAAGCCCTCTGTCTGTCCCCTCTCTAACTGCTCTCGAATCCTCAAAAGATGTGGGTCTCCACTCTGTTTCTCTCGGATCCTATCCAACAGAGTAGGCTGCAAAACCATAGACATAAGTATTGCAGTAGACCCAGGGGACACAACCTCTAGTCTCAACCGCTGTAACTCCTCGAGTAACGGCCTCTGCTGTGTGATCATCAAACACGAGCTCTGCACTGCCTTCCTGCTCAACGCATCTGCCACCACATTCGCCTTGCCGGGATGATACTGGATACTAATATCATAGTCCTTCAGTAACTCCAACCACCGGCGTTGCCTCAGGTTCAACTCCTTTTGGGTGAACAGATACTTGAGACTCTTGTGATCAGTAAAAATCTCACAGTGCTCACCATACAAGTAATGCCGCCACAACTTTAAAGCAAAGACTACCGCGGCAAGCTCCAAGTCATGCGTAGGGTAATTCTTCTCGAAATCCTTTAATTGCCGTGAAGCATAAGCAATTACCCTACCATGCTGCATCAACACACAACCTAGTCCACTGTGTGATGCGTCACAGTAGATCACATATCCTTCCCCCATAACTGGGAGGGCAAGGATAGGAGCTGACGTCAACCTCTGTCTCAACTCATCAAAGCTCCTCTGACAGTCCTCACTCCAGATAAACTTAATTCCTTTACGAGTCAATCGAGTGAGGGGTGTGGAAAGCTTCGCAAAGCCCTCCACAAACCGACGGTAGTATCCTGCAAGTCCTAGGAAACTCCGCACCTCAGTCACCGTCGTCGGTCTGGGCCAGTCCCGAATAGCATCAATCTTCTTCGGGTCCACTGCCACTCCATCTGCAGAAATCACGTTGTGAGATATGAATCCCTAAGATCTGTGAGTTACGGGGAAGCCCCAAGGATCTATCTAGATTGTATCAAACAACACCTAGAGGGGGGTGAATAGGTGTAAAGGCCAAAAACCACAAATCTCGATGCTTTAAAAAAGTAGATGCGGAAAATAAAAAGCACACCGAGATTTACGTGGGAAAACTCCAAACTCGGAGTAAAAAACCCACGGGACCAACACGCGAATAAACAATCAATAAGAGAAAAGATTACAAGGTGATACCGAACTCCACGGACTCGACCTCTCTAACTCTCCTATGGATCTCCGCGCACTCCACCGAGTTGTCCACGATCACGTCCGAATCCACGAACGCCACGTTCCGAATCCACGAAACGCCTTCGCTTCGAATCCACGAAGTCTTCAACACGCCGAATCCACGACGCCACGCTCCGAATCCACGAAGTCTTCAATCATGCCGAATCCACGACGCCACCATGAATAGAATCATGAATATGGTGATCCTTCGTTGGAGTATCGATGAAAGAAGAAGAGAACTCCAAACGAATCGTAGATCAAATCGACATATAGAGTAGGATTTACTATGTCTCGATTTGACCTAAAAGAGGCTATTTAGTAGAAAATAGGTTTTGAATCAATTCCTAGCCTCTAGGGTTTCTCAAACAAGTATTATGATGAAGTACCCGGAATTAGAGAACCCTAAGAACCTATTTATAGACTTTAGAATCAATTAGATTCGGTTTAGAGAAAAATCAGATTTTTACCTTCTTGTACCGGTACAAAAACAGAGCCATTACCGGTAATGCAATGACGGAAGATTTTTCTGCGAAGGGCCATTACCGGTAACGGATTGATGGCTATCGGGTATAGCAACTTTTTTGTACCGGTACAAAACCTATTTTATCTGGGTATAACTTTGTATTTTCTTTGAAATTTCACTTTTCGAAAACTACAAAGTTCCGATACAATTTCTAATCCGTTATACAATGATTTTATGATTCTAATGCCTATAACTAAGTATGAATCACCATAACATGAATTAAACACTTACCTTGACGTCGTGATTCAACATGTCTCTTTTCTTCGAAGTCTAGGATTCTTCGACCATCTTCGATACGCTCCCATCCTTCAAGACTCGACTCAACTCACGAAACTTGCCAACACAAAATCCTTAACAATCTCCCCCTTTGGCAATTTCGTGACAAAACACAAAAACTAACCAAAATTACATTTTAAAAGAACTACGAAGTTCAATGTCATCACCAAAACATTAAACCTCTCGCGTGTAATCCAAATACAATAAAGATCCAAAAATACATCAAAAACTCCTAAAAACAAACTCTATGACTTAGACACAACTAGGAGTCTTGAAGTCTTGATTTCCTGCAAAACAATTTCAAACGAAGTTAGAAAATCAAAACATTAATCAATTAACAATCTCTTTATTCTCATCTTCTCTTCTCCTCTTCTCCCTCTTTTATCCTTGTTCCATCAACTTTTCAAACTCTCCCCTTTGCTCATAAATATTTCCTTCTCCCTCCTTAATCATTTCTCCCCCTTTGTATATGCATCTCCCCCTGTACTTTCTCCCCCTTTGTATATACATCTCCCCCTGTACCTGTAGTCCATTCTCCCCCTTTTTGTCAAAAATTGCCAAAAAGAAACAGAGACAGAAAGAAACACAAACTAAATAGAGAGTAGTCAAATCATAGTTACAAACCGAGATGCATAAGAAAAGATAAACATCAAGTACCGAGCGGAAGAAAACTAGACATAATCCTAGTAAAAACAGTAAAAACGAGGTAGAAATCACTCAGTCGCCTCGTCGTCGTCATCGTCTCCTCCGGCGGGAGATCCGAACCGCCGGACCTGCGGGACCGACACCGGTAGGAAGCAGTGGCGAGACACGGAGCGCGATAGGGCGAGGTCGATGGAAAGATATCATCATGCGTGCACCCCATCTTCTCCAAAATCCTCTTCACTCCTTTCTCGAGACTTTTGAAACTTTTCTTCAGAAAGCCCATATCCTTCTTCAGCTCACCCATATCAGTTTGTAGTGCGCCCACATCACGATGAAGTGAGTCCAAAGTGACTACTCCAGTGGAGCTAGAAGACCCTGCAGGCGCTGCACGCTCTGCTCGTCGTGATGGTGGAGGTGGAGGAGGTACAGCAGGACTCGATGCAGTATGCGGTGTAGCTCCCTTTGTCTGCTGAAAGGTCTTCAAAGTGCTCACTGATTTTGCCCAAGTCACCGCATCAATCGAGCCCAGCCCAAAATCATATTTGGCACACTCAGTATCTACCCCGTTTGCTCGCAAAATCCGAGTAATCATCAATGGATACGGAAGTAGATCGCGCCGTGTAGAAGACTGAATAACGTGCACCATTCGCTGCCAAAGGAGGAACGGAATGTTCAAGTTCAACCCATGAGCCTGCTCAGGATGTCCAAAGAGATAGAGCAACACAAAGCGTTCCCAGCGAAGCCTCTTTGTCCCAATAGTAGGCTGAACATTGTAGCACATGATCAAAGATAGGAGATGATACTCGAGCGGATCCTTAGATTCCAATAATGCACGATCGGTCCGAACGCCCGGCTTGCGGATCGGCGCAACAACGGTCTCCCGTCTGTCGAAGGCTGAAGTGGTCCCATTTGTATAATGAAGTCCGAGTATCAACCTCCATCCCCAAAAGCTCACCAATATCATAAGGAGTGACGATCAACTTCGTTCCTCGCACGAAGTCTCAAAGACATAAGTGCTGTCTCCTCATCCTCGACGAACTAAACCACGCATATAGAACTCCCTAATGAGCTCCACGCGAAGGTGAGCGAGCACAGAACACGACCAACCGGCTCAATGGGGACTCTCAACATAAGGCGACCAAACTCGGGAACACCTTTCGGTGAGTTCCTTGAAGTTGACGTGCCGCTCGCAATACAAGAACGAGTAGAAAGCTCGAGCTCTCGCAGGAGGAACATCAGCATCCCTCTTGGCTCGACGCTCCCTGGTAGCACCACCTCCGCGTGACGACTCACCAGCAATGCCTTTTCCCTTGTCGGGACGGGAAACAGGCTCTTCAGCTTCTTCCTCTTCTTCTTCAGCCTCCTCGGCCTGATAGTCGGGGTCCGATCCCTCCGACTCCTCAGCAGCACGTGTCCTTTTAGAGACACTCCGTCGGCCTCCACTACCACGGCGACCACCACCTGTGGCCATGAGCACCAAGAGGACGAGTACGAGCGAAAAAGCCATTGTCCTACACGTGAAAAACCTCACATGAACACATTTTTGAAAAATTCTCTAAAAATGGTGAAAAATTCACAAACAATTCAAGAATAAATAATAAAGGAATAACAAACTTGAATCATGCAGAAAATTTCATGAAATTTGGCACATTTTCAAAAATCCCGAAATTCCACCAAAAATGAACCCTAGAACATAAATCTGTAAAAAACAGTGAATTCCAACGTGTTCTAAGTGTTCTAGAAGCAAGATTATATGTCCAATCACTGATTTACAGCAAAAAATTGCATCAAAAAGGAACAAAAACAGAGATTAAACAATTTTTCCCGAAAAACCAATATTTTAGAAACCTAGAGCGTAAATCTGTCAAAAATAACGCAAACTAATGTGTTCTAGGTGTTCTAGATGCAAGATAATCAGTTCAGATAGTGAATTATAGCAAGAAATTGCATCAAAAACGGGTAAAAGAGATCGAACTCTTGTCCCGAATATTAAAAAAATGCAAAAATCGGGTTTGATCTTTAAATCCGAGCATAATACCTGTTAATCTGGAGGGAAATCGTGTAGAATAGAAGGAGGAGGGCTCTGGGGATTTTTAGAGAGAGAGAGAGAGCGTTTTGAGTGAGTGTAGAGAGAGATCGAAGGCGGTTTTAGGTAATTATATCGCCGCTACGTATTTTGTACCTTAGGTATAGGATGAGTTTATACTGGTATAAAAAATCAGAATATCGAAAAATAGCCTTTTTCATTCAAAAATTCTCCAAAATTCAAATTAATTTCATAAAAATTACTGATTTCACTTCAAAAATTATTATGAATAAAATATTCTATGATTTCAAAAGACATCATATCATCAAAATTTGAAATCAAGAAAAATCAAATAATTTAAAATCATCAAGATGCAAATTGATGAAAAATAATTTTCTAAAAATTTAACAAATTGACACCAATTTGTCGCAACCCGTTAAAAATAGAGATTTAACTAATATAGCACCGGGGGTGGCTCTTTGAGCATCTTTTTCAATCTATCACCTTGTATCACCGAAAAATTCTAAAATATTCATTTTTTTTTCAACTTTTTCGGTTTTTCTCATAATTTCTCACGTGGTAGCTTCACACACGTCTGGACGACCAGGTGGTAGCTCTTTCCTACATGTGGTGGTAGTTTTCACACTCCTTTCGGATGTAACTCTTTCCACATCTTTTAAACTAAGGAGTTTCCCCCCTTTTTTTTTTAAATAAAACAAACTCCCCCTCAATTAGACAATCTCACAATTGAAAATAATTTTGACGAATCTTAGTCAATTAGAAAATATCCATCAATTATATTCAACATTCACTACCAAGATGGATTAAATACAAAATGATTAAAATTAATTTCAAAAATTTTGATGAAGGTATGTAAGAAGAAATCACATAATAAATTATCGTCAAAATAATGAAAAGTGAAGTAAAATCGATAATTAATACGAATTTAATTCAATTTGAATTGACTTTAAAAATCGGTTAATTCTCTTTGAAAAACCATTAATCTCTCTAGATTAAAGATTTTCAATCATTGCCACTCTCAAAAATTTTAAAAACTCCCCTTTACCTTTCCTCAAAGACGATTTTCAAACAAAAGAAACTCAAACATCAAAAATATTCACTAAGTACCAAAAATCGCCTAAGCATGTAATGCAATGAATAAAAGTAGGAAATATACACCTATCAAAGCATTACATAACCGAAAAACAAGCTAAGAAGAATAACAAGAAAAGATATCACCTTTCCGAATCCAAACTTGTCGGATCTTTGGTTGTCTTGACTTGTCGACGTTAGGTTCAAGTTGTTTTGTCTTTTGATGTTGTCCTTGAGGCTTAGAAACCCAAACCGCATGTTGTTTCGACTTAGAAATCCGGTTCGGTTGTGGGTTCGATCGATATTGACGTTGAGGCTTAGATGTCCGATTCGCTTGTGGCTTTGATTTCCGGTTCACATATGAGTCACGGTTTGCTTGATGCACTCGACTCAATTGATTTTTCTTTTGATTCCGTGGGGGAAGCCGAGTTGTAGATGATACCAATTGTCGTTTCGAAGTTGCCGATTGAGACTTGAAATTTTTGTTCGGGCAACTCTTTTTGATGTGTCCTTTGATGCCACATCTATGACACACCTTTTCCTTCAAACTTGTTGAGACTTTCGATGTCATCTTTTGATCCTTCTCAACATATGTCCGTTCGTATCCAAGACCTAACTTGCTCGTTTGACCCAATCCGAGCATGTTATCCAATTTCTTCGATCCGAAGAAAACTTTTGAATATCGGACTTGAGTTGATGGACTTGCTCGGTCAATGCTTTGTTGGATTTGTATGTTTCCTCAAATTGATGCTCCAAAAATCCAACTTTATCCGTAGTAGATTTGATCATTAAATCCGATTCTTCTAGCTTCTTTTGGAGGACCGAATTATTATTCAAGATTGATTCCCGTTCCTCCTCAAGAGCATTATTCGTGGTCTTCAAATTCTTGTTTTCTTCTTCAAGATCAAATAAACGACGCCTCAACTTTTTATTGAGTTTCGCCATCTTCCGCGACTCAACAAGAAGTTGATTGTATGCTTCCGCTAATTCCTCGTCGTTTGATTCCTCATCGCCGGAATCCGAGTCCACGTCTTCTTCTTTTGATGTTTTCAACGCAATCCCTGTACTTTTAGAGAAAGACTTGGAAGAAGATTGGTTAGTAGGAAAAGTCATCTCGTAAGTTTGCAACACACCTACTAACTCTTCGGCCATTAGATAGCAATATATCTAGATCCCGCTCTGATACCAATTGTGAGTTACGGGGAAGCCCCAAGGATCTATCTAGATTGTATCAAACAACACCTAGAGGGGGGTGAATAGGTGTAAAGGCCAAAAACCACAAATCTCGATGCTTTAAAAAAGTAGATGCGGAAAATAAAAAGCACACCGAGATTTACGTGGGAAAACTCCAAACTCGGAGTAAAAAACCCACGGGACCAACACGCGAATAAACAATCAATAAGAGAAAAGATTACAAGGTGATACCGAACTCCACGGACTCGACCTCTCTAACTCTCCTATGGATCTCCGCGCACTCCACCGAGTTGTCCACGATCACATCCGAATCCACGAACGCCACGTTCCGAATCCACGAAACGCCTTCGCTTCGAATCCACGAAGTCTTCAACACGCCGAATCCACGACGCCACGCTCCGAATCCACGAAGTCTTCAATCACGCCGAATCCACGACGCCACCATGAATAGAATCATGAATATGGTGATCCTTCGTTGGAGTATCGATGAAAACCGAAGAAGAAAACTCCAAACGAATCGTAGATCAAATCGACATATAGAGTAGGATTTACTATGTCTCGATTTGACCTAAAAGAGGCTATTTAGTAGAAAATAGGTTTTGAATCAATTCCTAGCCTCTAGGGTTTCTCAAACATGTATTATGATGAAGTACCCGGAATTAGAGAACCCTAAGAACCTATTTATAGACTTTAGAATCAATTAGATTCGGTTTAGAGAAAAATCAGATTTTTACCTTCTGGTACCGGTACAAAAACAGAGCCATTACCGGTAATGCAATGACGGAAGATTTTTTTGCGAAGGGCCATTCACCGTGTAACGGATTGATGGCTATCTTAGGTATAGCAACTTTTTGTCAGGTACAAAACCTATTTTATACCGGTATAACTTTGTATTTTTGCTGAAATTTCACTTTTCGAAAACTACAAAGTTCCGATACAATTTCTAATCCGTTATACAATGATTTTATGATTCTAATGCCTATAACTAAGTATGAATCACCATAACATGAATTAAACACTTACCTTGACGTCGTGATTCAACATGTCTCTTTTCTTCGAAGTCTAGGATTCTTCGACCATCTTCGATCCGCTCCAATCCTTCAAGACGCCGACTCAACTCACGAAACTTGCCAACACAAAATCCTTAACAAGATCTAAAAGGTAAATAACACCTAGAGGGGGGTGAATAGGTGTAAACGGCAAACACAAACAATCTCAATGCTTAAAAATTAATAAAAGCGGAAAATAAAATCAAACACCGAGATTTAACGTGGGAAAACTCCAAGCCGGAGAGAAAAACCCACGGGACCGATCACGCAAAACGATCCACTATAGAAAAATCAAGTACATGTGATTTAATCCTAAACACAACTCGATTTTACCGAATCCTCGTTGTAGATCGTCTCCGTTGGTCCTCGATCGATGGAAATCCTTCTATCGATCTCGCTGCAAATCCTCACAGCATCCACGTCTCGAATCCACGAAACGCCCACCGAATCCATGGTCTTCACGCGAAGTCCACGCGCCAAACTTCCTCCGAAGTTCGAATCTTTTTAAAACAACTTTGCGGTGATTTTATGAACTTAAAAAGAACATATGAGATGAGGAGCGAAAAACCCTAGATGTTCATCATTAAAACGATTCTTAAGAATATTAAACTCTTTCAGAGAATCGTTTCAATGATCAAAACCTAAAAAGCTTAAAAAAAAACTATTGAGCGAAGAAAATCATCACAAGCTTTCTAGGGTTTTTTTTTCACATTATATCTCTCTAAGTCGCACCCATCCAAAAGTCCCTCATCACATATTTATAGGTTTAGAAGACATCTAGAAAGATTTAGATATAACAGATAAAATCTTTAAAAAAAAAAACAGATTTCGTATCGAGGGACCGGTCCTCCAAGTTAGAGACAGATCCTACCTTGCGCAATAAAAGATTGATCAGGGACCGGTCTCACTTGGCGGGGACCGGTCTCATTCAGCGACATACGAATTTCCAGCCTCTGGGACCGGTCCTCTAGATAAGGAGACCGGTCCTCTGTGCAAGGCTGCGCAGAGAAGTCTCTCTGGAACCGGTCTTCCAGATGAGGAGACCGGTCCTCTGTGTAAAGATGCGAAGAAGGAGCTCTCTGGGACCGGTCTTCTCATTGTGGAGACCGGTCGTCCCAACCAGTTTACACATGAAAAAGTATCAGTTAAGTTCAAAACATAGTTTTATTAGTTCTGATGTCTTCCAAACATATTTTAATAACTTAAAATACACCACTAAGTGTTCTCGTCCATACCTGAGTTATCGAACTTCATCCAACACAGCTTTTGATCTTGAATTGCGATCCTTTGACTTGAGCTTCATCGAAGTCTCCAAAACTCCTTACGAATACAAAACTCGCCAACTTAGATAAATCCTTAACAATCTCCCCCTTTGGCGGTTTTGTGACAAAACATAACCCAATAATACATAGAGGAATAAAGCTAGAAAAGATAAGGGACCGTTGAAAATCACCAAACAACGTCCCGTTGCATGAAAGAACCAAGAAAAAATAAAAATATACTTTCACAACCCTAAAACAGACTCTATGACTTATTCGAGACAAGGAGTTTTGAAGTCTTGAAGATACCTGCAAAAATTCTCAATGAACTCATCACAATATGCATCACAGCTATTAACTCAACGCAAAAATCATCAAAGTAACACATAAACTCCAAGAGTAAAAGTAGTACCAGTTTAGTGTAAACATGAAGTCAAGTACAAGTAGAGCAAAACATGAAGTCAAGTACAAGTAGAGCAAGTATCAAAAGTAAGCAGAGCAGATCAAGTATCAAAAAGCACATCAAAAGAAAAGTAAATGCCATTCCGTGCGTGACCACTCAAAAAGCTTGACCACGCCACTCAAAAAGCTTCTCCACCTTTTTGTCAAGAAACCGCCAAAAAGATCAAAAGGGGGAGAACACTCAAGCAGATCCATCACCAGGCGGAGGAGGAGTGGGATCAGGTAGAGCACACCCAAGCTTGTCAAAGATAGCTTGGACCATCCGCCGCAACGCGGCAACCTCGGCAGAGAGACGCGTGACCTCCTGAAAGATAGCAGCACGACTCTGAGCAGGCGTGAGCTCAGCAGAACTAGCAGCAGCTCGAGACGAAGTAGGCATAGCCGACGTCCCACGCCCTTGAAGGCCCATAGTAGGAGACCGTCGGGTATCCGACTGAAGTTGACCAAGAGATTTCGCAAGCGTAATCTCACTAATCACTCCCAACGGAAACTCGTACGAGCTACAACGCCAGTCCACACCGAATTTGTTTAGAAGCCTCATGATGAGAAGCGGGAAGGGAAGCCGCTCAGTGAGACTTGAAGTCTTAATATCCTTCGCCATGCGGCGCCATATTAAGAACGGAACATTCAGATTAATGTTCCGACTGAGCACAATGTCCGGATGGCCAAGAAGGTACATGTACAGCATTCGATCCCATCGAACTACCTTCGTGTTCACCAACGGCATCACATTATAGCACACTATGAAATTTAGAAACCGATACTCCAACTTCAAATCCTTCGACATCACAACCAAACCATTTGAGTCAGTGTCCGGCAGCGTAAGTGCTTTCATCACCGTCAACCAATCCCTCACTGAGTCGAAGCCGGAGTCAAGATAGTCTTGCCCCTCGGTCTGAGCCTCCATTTCCAAAACCGAAGCAACATCGGCAGGAGTAACCGTGAAATCGTAGCCTCGAACTCGGGACGTGAAGCTATACGGACCTCCTTCGGATTCAATCAAAGACCCGGCTCGCATATAGAATTCACGAACTAACTCAATTCCGTACCCCGTTGTCACGCCCCGGGACCGCCAATTTGGTCGGTTCGGGCACGCCAACAGACGCCGAACGGACAGAGCCTCCCCTGTCCGCCCAAGGCTCAACAACAACAAGTACATGTATAAAGAAATGAACGATTCCCAGGACAACATTTCAATATACATGGCTTGCACGAGGGCAAGCAACAACCAACAAAAGTGAAAGTAATCTAACTATTACATTCATACATTGTATCTTGATCACTTTCAATCAAATACAAAGTTCATATAATTTCTTTACATTCATTCATCACATTTTACAATTTCATCTCTCAAATGAACTTAATACATTTTCATCTCTCACATGATTTTATTACATTTTCATTCATCAACATAATAGATGAAACATACAGAGGGTGAGTCTATACACAATGGTAGAGCACTACCTAGAGCACGATAACCATGCCACGAGCCACGATCGCCCCGCTCGCGCTAGAACCTGCATGGTTAGTGGGATGAGAACTACAACGAAGTTCCCAGTGGGTTCGGCCGCCAACCTCGCCGACTTGCCCACTAGGTCTATTCAGGCATATGTAAATGAAAGGTAGATAGATATCAAACCAACTAATGCAATACTAATACAATGCCTGCAAAGAAACTGAGTCAACAGATAGATAATCAAATACATGATAATTAGGCATGCATGTTCTCGTTCTTGTTCTTATTCTTTTTCTTGTTCTTATTCTTTTTTCTTTTTCTTGTTCTTTTTGGCCTTTACCCAATCATCCCGGGGTACTCCTGGTTCACCCCAAAACTCACAATTCAAATTCCCGTCTACCGGGGGAGGCTAATAGCACTACCACCCGAGGGATCTTCGCCGGGGTACCGCCCCGTGGTGTCTACACTCCGGAGTACACCGCTTGAGGGGGAGCTACCGCCCTCAAGCCGGAACCAATACATGTGAGTATGATCCCATCCTCAACTTGAGGAGGTAGCCAACCGTCTCAATGTCTCAAAGCTAAAGCTTTGTTCGATCATTCTTGTTCTTGGTGCCAACTTGGTCACTAATACCACTATGGTTAAACTTTGTTTAACTAATCACTTTTTAATACCAATCAAGTCTCTGTGCCTCGATGCCAATGATAGGTTTCTTACCTAATCATGCATATCACTATATCTGAATCTCAATGATCCTGATGCCACAATGGTCATAATGCCACTCTCTAGGCCACACTTGCCACAATGCTCTAAGGTCTTTGCCTCGTCTAGCATAAATTGTCATAATGTCACTAATCATAATGTCATTAGCATCACATATCACAATGTCAGGGGCCACATTTGCCACATTGTCCACTAATGTTATAGTTCAACATTTCTCAATGCATATAATGTTTATTAACATTATAAATCCAATATCTCACAATGCTCTTAAGGTTTTACCTTATCTAGCATACCACATAATTCATGTCCGCTAATGTCAATGTCACATTTATTTACTATTGTCATAGTCTCTTTCATACATTCACACACATATAGGGTTCTTTCATACATTGTTCATATATGGTTCAAATGGTTCACAAGGGTTTATATCAATTCATATGTTCTTGCATATAATTGAACCTCAACCAACAATCATTTGCCACACTACCCTATATGCATGAATGCAACAATACCAATATGCTCAAGAAAAGGCAACATAGACATAGAAGGAAATTCAACGATTTTGGATAGCACCCCCCACCTTTTAATATCGTTCCGATTGCTCGTCGGCACTTGCAATCGGCCTCCCGCGGCGCACGCCGCACGGCTTGACCCAATTTCACGCGCGACCACCAAACGACGTCCGATTCGCGATCCGGAAATTAAAGGTCTTCGGTTTGTTGCCACGAGCTCACGATTCCATTTTCACGATTTTACGACGTCACCTCGGCCCTCCAGGCGGAAACGAAGCCTAAACGTCCGTTTCTTTAATATCTTCACAACGGTTCGACGAATCGCCGAACCTACTTCGCGACACGTTCGTTTACCTAGCAATTAGGTTTATGGAGGGTCGAATTAGATCAAACCCTACTATTAGCAACAATTGCACTTTTAACCCTAGGTTCGCTACTATTGCAAAATCCACTATTATAGCTTTGGATTCAAGCAATAATCCTTTATTTAGCATGCTAGAATGCATCTAAATTTATTTTTAGAGCATATAAACCAAACCCTAAACACTTACCATCATTGTGAACGCCGCGACGAAAACACGTCGCTCCAATGGCCGCCCGAAAGCTCAATCCGTCGCTCCCAACGCGTTCACGAGATCGCTCTCCGCCAACGCCGCGAATTTGGGCGAGAAATATTGAGAGATGAGGGAGATATCTAGAGAGAGAAAGAAGGGTTTTCCTTCTCCTCTCCATGCGTGTGATGCTTGTGTGCTGCACGTTGAGGGAGAAGAAGCAAGTTGCTTCTTTAATAAGCAACACAAACACTATTCATACTATTCACTCCAACTTTCAGCTGAAGCTTCGATATCTTCGCCTGCCCTTCGGAATGTCCGATTGAGCTCAAATTTGACAGCTATATTCGTTTTTACCTAACTTAACAGAAGAAATTTAAATCTTTCAGTTTCGACCCCGTTTGGTCACCGAAAGATCTACCGAATCGTTATCAGATAACATTCGGATATTTATTTCTCATCTTCCGGGTGTCAGAACGGCACGAAACTTTAAATCTAGCCTCGTAACGATAATCCTGACATACCCTTCAGTTTTCATAATTTTCTGACACTGTGCATTTTCTGCTAATTTATCAGTTCGATTTCGGCACAGGTCATTTCCGACTTATGCTTTACTTCTCTAAATCCAATAAAAATAGTATCCCATACTATTTTTATTTATATTCACTTTTTACTTAAAATTCGGTATATTACATTCTCCACCCCTTAAAAGGAATTTCGTCCGCGAAATTCAAACCATGCCTCAGTTCAGCTTCTCGAGCAATTGAGGGCACCAATGCGCTTTCTCACTCCGGGATGGCCTTACGTTCATCGGAACGATTCAAAGGCCCGCTATAGAGGATACAAAATCAAACGCATACACGTTTGCACGGCGCAGCACATAAAGTGCATTACGGTCTCCATGAATCTCGGTGGCAACGCGAGTCGAAACTGGACGACTCTACGCGCCCAACACTATTCGCCAGTCGGCACACAAGGCACTCTTCCTTGTATTTACCTTCCCTTCAGGGAATACATCCCGCTTCGATCGCCGACATTGCTTAGAAACAATATCACTGGTGCATCGACTAATCGCAAGTGCTCTAGTCCCAACTGGACTCTTGCTCTATTGCGAGATGGCACACTTCGGCACATATCCATCTCAATCCTCAAATGAGCATCATCTCAATCCACGTGGTTATCCATTGCCCATGTGTCTCACAAGAGCACTTCATCCTTGATACCATAAGCCATGTCCAACAACAATCTGCTCCTGCAACGAATTCGCACGAACTCCCGTTCGTGAATCCAAGCCTAAACCCATCGATAAGGCTACTCGCCTACCGTTTACCTCGATCTCATAGGTGAACCACATGTCACCAATTCTACATAGGCCTACAGCCTAAACCCGTCTCAGTGCACGTAACGTCTCTCGCTCGCAAGCGCAGACCCAATCATAATCGGGCGAAATTCTCACTTGAAAATTCGCACACACTCCAACTAGGAGCAACCAAGACCCCAAACCACATCAAATCCTTGGGTTGGGTCACTACACACTCGGTGTATCCTCGATCTCATGATCCAATACGTGGCATTCCGCGCTCCCAGGTCTAAGCTCGGACTACCGCCCTGACCAAATCTCTGCCCTACCCGTAGGTACCGGGCCGCTGTCACTCACAGCCGACTGCGCCTGCCCAAAGGGCCCAGGCTCCACAGTCCACAAATGGTCCAGGCACGGGTCGTCCCCAAGCAACACCCGTCGTCGCCGTCCTACACGACATACTCTATCGAGTCACACGTACCACTCTCGGCTCCTAAGCACTCAGTGCGAGCCACCAGCCCTACGAGTGATCCATGGCACGCTTCACACTTAGCAACGCTGAAGTGCTACTGCCAACACACTCAATCGGCTGAATCCACATCCGCACTCTACGAGTACCTACACTCGAGCGCTCTACATGCCTCTACAGCGTTCTACACTAAGCCCAGCATTAGGCAATCTTACCTATGCACACCGGCCACAAGCACGACTCGTCCACCTTACTCGAGGTACCACAAGGCCTACGTGCTCATACTTGACAACTATCCGCTTGATCTCTCAACGGATTACACTTTCACCGTTCGTTCTACCGAACTACATTCGAAACTCTCGGACTACTCGGGTGGTCGAAAGGGTTATGACTCGACTCAATCGGCTAATCACTTTGCCTTGAGAGTCGATCCGCTATTTCCATCTTCATCGTGAGTCTTACCATTAGACTCTCACTAGCGACTCGCTAGTGCCAATTCGTTCTCTACCCGCTCCAACTGTACTATACTTCCATTTGCAAGCATGCCGGTATCCTCATTCACCCGTCTACTTGGTCTCTACTATATAATGTATAAATAGTAGCAACTGACCACCATAAATGCACGCTATGCACCAACCTTACATCATGCAGAAGCATACAACTGTTTCAATTAACCACACCTGCCATAATATCATCTACAGCAGTAGGTTCCCCAACCTGGGTCGCGTACCAAGGCCACTTGCCGCCCGCCGCAAACCCTCCGGTTGCCACATCCTCATCGCTCACTCTCCAGACCATGCTGTAGATAGCACATCCCCAAGCTATCTCGGAGAGGAGAAGGCTGCCACCAACGCCAATGTCTGGTCACACCTTAACAGGCACTCATCCAGCACACGGCCCGGCCGCCCAACCACGAACTAATCTCCCGTCCAGCAGCGTACACCACTGCGCCTGGGGGGGAGCTTTCACAACCCCGCATCCTAAGGAAGTTATAGAAGACACTCCTAGGGTTCGGGATTGCGACCACACTCAAAAACATGCACTGCCCAAACTGGGCATTTCGGGCCTCGGGGACCGATCTTCACATCCTGTTCGGTCTCGGGATGTCCGGTCTTC
This sequence comes from Aechmea fasciata, assembly GCA_025177825.1. Taxonomy (NCBI): domain Eukaryota; kingdom Viridiplantae; phylum Streptophyta; class Magnoliopsida; order Poales; family Bromeliaceae; genus Aechmea; species Aechmea fasciata. Next base: position 13,600,029 of record CM045928.1, on the reverse strand, counting down.
ATCCAATGTCCGGTCTCGGGATGTCCAATCTTCATACCAAGACCGGTACCCGAGAGCACTTTTTGCGCAGAAGGCCTTCAGGCCATTTTCCAAGCTTACTGAGACCGGTCTTCATCCAATGTCCGGTCTCCCCAAGCCAGAATCCTGCAGTTTTCCTGCAGCTTGCGCAATTCGCTCTCAAGACCAATTTTAATGCACTTTTACCTTTGGATCGACTTCGAACCTTTCGAAGCTCATCCCCTCGACAATCAGTCGATTCCGAGCGAAGTGCAAACCCTCGAATTCCGAGAATTCACTTCCTTACATGCACAACCTCGACAACATCCGGCCGAAGTCTCCGCACGACCAAATCGGCCACATCATCACCATCCCACCTTACATTTGGGACGCAACTCACGATACGAGAAAATTTCCGCTCGCGTTTCCTCACGGTGCGGTCTACCTGCCGCAGCCCTTAGGAATCTCTCCGAAGCCTTCACTTTCCACCATCGAAGTAAACGGAGAATACTAATCCCGAAACTCATCCCAAACCATAAGAGGAAGACTAGGCAGTCGATCCCACTCGACACCTGTCCACCACACCTCCGTCACGACTCCTGGCCGTACTCGACGAACCGAAAGTGGTGTGGTCACCACTGACCCACCGTCTCTTGGAGTCTTTTCACTCACTCCACCTGGTACATGGCAGCCATCTGCTGACACTGCCCTAACTCAGCTTGTAGAATCACCACTATCACGAGTGGGGCTATCTGATAGCGAAGTTTCAATTCTCCGCTCACATCGAATCGCTCGGGAACATCACTTGTCCCGACCCGCACCGATCTAAATAAAGATCGCCTACGCGGTGACATCGTTTTCTAAGACACGACAACTCGGTCAACTCTCGACCTACTAGGGTCGAACACGAGACCACTGACACCGGCTCAAAAGCCAATCAGGCGAAAGGCATACAAGGGCGTCTATTCTCATCACTCGGTTTCATGTTGTGTCGACCCAACGTGAACACCCTCGGCTGAGAATAAACTACACCTCGAGTCTACCTTTAATATCCGTTATAGAGGCATACCACACACGACCCAATCGATTAACCTTTCGCCACAATTTCATATCCTCGTTACATTTCAAGAACCTAAATCCTTATGGTTTCCATCCTAAGGTTCCTAGGTCCATCCTATACTTTCACTTTTCACGCTACGATACCACAATACTGTCACGCCCGGACCGCCAATTTGGTCGGTTCGGGCACGCCAACAGACGCCGAACGGACAGAGCCTCCCCTGTCCGCCCAAGGCTCAACAACAACAAGTACATGTATAAAGAAATGAACGATTCCCAGGACAACATTTCAATATACATGGCTTGCACGAGGGCAAGCAACAACCAACAAAAGTGAAAGTAATCTAACTATTACATTCATACATTGTATCTTGATCACTTTCAATCAAATACAAAGTTCATATAATTTCTTTACATTCATTCATCACATTTTACAATTTCATCTCTCAAATGAACTTAATACATTTTCATCTCTCACATGATTTTATTACATTTTCATTCATCAACATAATAGATGAAACATACAGAGGGTGAGTCTATACACAATGGTAGAGCACTACCTAGAGCACGATAACCATGCCACGAGCCACGATCGCCCCGCTCGCGCTAGAACTGCATGGTTAGTGGGATGAGAACTACAACGAAGTTCCCGGTGGGTTCGGCCGCCAACCTCGCCGACTTGCCCACTAGGTCTATTCGCATATGTAAATGAAAGGTAGATAGATATCAAACCAACTAATGCAATACTAATACAATGCCTCGCAAAGAAACCGAGTCAATGATAGATAATCAAATACATGATAATTAGGCATGCATGTTCTCGTTCTTGTTCTTATTCTTTTTCTTGTTCTTATTCTTTTTTTCTTTTTCTTGTTCTTTTTGGCCTTTACCCAATCATCCCGGGGTACTCCTGGTTCACCCCAAAACTCACAATTCAAATTCCCGTCTACCGGGGGAGGCTAATAGCACTACCACCCGAGGGATCTTCGCCGGGGTACCGCCCCGTGGTGTCTACACTCCGGAGTACACCGCTTGAGGGGGAGCTACCGCCCTCAAGCCGGAACCAATACATGTGAGTATGATCCCATCCTCAACTCGGAGGAGGTAGCCAAACTGTCTCAATGTCTCAAAGCTAAAGCTTTGTTCGATCATTCTTGTTCTTGGTGCCAACTTGGTCACTAATACCACTATGGTTAAACTTTGTTTAACTAATCACTTTTTAATACCAATCAAGTCTCTGTGCCTCGATGCCAATGATAGGTTTCTTACCTAATCATGCATATCACTATATCTGAATCTCAATGATCCTGATGCCACAATGGTCATAATGCCACTCTCTAGGCCACACTTGCCACAATGCTCTAAGGTCTTTGCCTCGTCTAGCATAAATTGTCATAATGTCACTAATCATAATGTCATTAGCATCACATATCACAATGTCAGGGGCCACATTTGCCACATTGTCCACTAATGTTATAGTTCAACATTTCTCAATGCATATAATGTTTATTAACATTATAAATCCAATATCTCACAATGCTCTTAAGGTTTTACCTTATCTAGCATACCACATAATTCATGTCCGCTAATGTCAATGTCACATTTATTTACTATTGTCATAGTCTCTTTCATACATTCACACACATATAGGGTTCTTTCATACATTGTTCATATATGGTTCAAATGGTTCACAAGGGTTTATATCAATTCATATGTTCTTGCATATAATTGAACCTCAACCAACAATCATTTGCCACACTACCCTATATGCATGAATGCAACAATACCAATATGCTCAAGAAAAGGCAACATAGACATAGAAGGAAATTCAACGATTTTGGATAGCACCCCCCACCTTGTATAGCGTTTCGATTGCTCGTCGTCACTGCACGCCGCACGGCTTGACCCAATTTCACGCGCGACCACCAAACGACGTCCGATTCGCGATCCGGAAATTAAAGGTCTTCGGTTTGTTGCCACGAGCTCACGATTCCATTTTCACGATTTTACGACGTCACCTCGGCCCTCCAGGCGGAAACGAAGCCTAAACGTCCGTTTCTTTAATATCTTCACAACGGTTCGACGAATCGCCGAACCGACTTCGCCGACACGTTCGTTTACCTAGCAATTAGGTTTATGGAGGGTCGAATTAGATCAAACCCTACTATTAGCAACAATTGCACTTTTAACCCTAGGTTCGCTACTATTGCAAAATCCACTATTATAGCTTTGGATTCAAGCAATAATCCTTTATTTAGCATGCTAGAATGCATCTAAATTTATTTTTAGAGCATATAAACCAAACCCTAAACACTTACCATCATTGTGAACGCCGCGACGAAAACACGTCGCTCCAACGGCCGCCCGAAAGCTCAATCCGTCGCTCCCAACGCGTTCACGAGATCGCTCTCCGCCAACGCCGCGAATTTGGGCGAGAAATATTGAGAGATGAGGGAGATATCTAGAGAGAGAAAGAAGGGTTTTCCTTCTCCTCTCCATGCGTGTGATGCTTGTGTGCTGCACGTTGAGGGAGAAGAAGCAAGTTGCTTCTTTAATAAGCAACACAAACACTATTCATACTATTCACTCCAACTTTGAAGCTTCGATATCTTCGCCGCCCTTCTAATGTCCGATTGAGCTCAAATATGATAGCTATATTCGTTTTTACCTAACTTAACAGAAGAAATTTAAATCTTTCAATTTCGACCCCGTTTGGTCACCGAAAGATCTACAGGAACTGTAATCGTTATCAGATAACATTCGGATATTTATTTCTCATCTTCCGGGTGTCAGAACGGCACGAAACTTTAAATCTAGCCTCGTAACGATAATCCTGACATACCCTTCAGTTTTCATAATTTTCTGACACTGTGCATTTTCTGCTAATTTATCAGTTCGATTTCGGCACAGGTCATTTCCGACTTATGCTTTACTTCTCTAAATCCAATAAAAATAGTATCCCATACTATTTTTATTTATATTCACTTTTTAATTAAAATTCGGTATATTACACCCGTCTTCTCGTGAAAATTGCAAACATCGTGAAGATCGCCAGCCTCGATCAATGACTCAAGTGCGGGCGCATGCTTGTATAGTTGCTGAGCGGCAACAAAGCGTTCACCAATACATTGCTTTGTCCAATATAATGCCCGTCGCCTCGAGTCAATCGGCTCCTCGGTATAAAATGGGACAGAACTCTCCGAGGATGACAAATCCGGGTGTCCACGAAGTTTAAAACCGGTAGGCTCGTTAAACTTGATACCCGTAGGTTTCCTTCGAGCACTCCGAGTGGTAGGTGGTCGCGACACTCTCCGATTCCCCGCTTCGTAGTCGATAACTTCTTCTTTCCTTTCTCCTTTCTCGTCACTTTCGTCTTCCCCGTCTCTTTCGCCGTCACTTTCTTCTTTCCTTTCTCCTTCTCTCGTCACTTTCTTTTTCCCTTTAGCCTTGGTAGATGACTTATTACCGCCTTTCTTTTCCCCAAGTACTACTTTTTCTTTGCCCTTAGCATGTGTCAATTCCTCAAGCGGTAAATTCTCCCAATCCTCATCTTCTTCATCAGATTCCTCGTCCTCAGGAACGTAATCACTACCCAAATCCTCAGCACGAGGGGCCGGAATTGGCGGAGTAGGAGAGCGACGGCGCTTACTGCCCTTTCCGCCACCGGCCATCAAGAATACAAGTACCAAAATCATTGAGAACATTTTGAAAGACGAGGTCCCGAAATGGAGATGAAATCGAAGCAAAATCTTGACCACTGGTCTCCCGGAGAACTCAGAGTGTAGAGAGAGAAAGCTCCAAAACGTTTGAAACATAATAGCGACCGAACCCTTGTGCCCCCTTATATCGGTTCGGGCGGCGGGACCGGTCTCCCTATGGGCGGGACCGGTCCCAGAGCCAAAAACAATTGCATACGTAAAAGCCTCCAAAAAAAAAAAATTTATGTGATACCCTCATGATTTTAAACATGAATTTTCATCAAAATAATTTCACGAAGTCAAATTTCGATTTTAAATAAAATACAATGTCCAAATTTGTCAAACAAACAATCCAGAACAAATGTCAGATGAGTATTGTGTGAAAATCCACACATCAAATAAGAACTGAAAAGTGAAAGTGTTCATCCATTATCATATTTGCCAAGAGTAAGATTACGATAGTCCAAAAAAAATTGAAACTGAAATAATATGGTCAAATTGAAGTATGCACAAAATTAGAAAGTAGTGGCTCTTTGAGCATCTTTTATCCGTAACATTACCTTATATCACCTTGGAGATACATCACCAAATATTATCATCTCCTATGCATCTTATTCCCAAATCAATAATAAAAATTATTATTAATTTTTTTTATTTTTTTTATTTTTTTTAGATGCATTTCAATACATGTGGTAGCTTCACACACATGCCGGACGACCGGGGTGGTAGCTCTTTCCTCCATGTGGTGGTAGTTTTCACACTTCCAGTAGGAATGTAACTCTTTCCACATCTTTTTATTTAGATATAACCGCAGGAAAGACTCCCCCTAAGAAAGTGCAACCTCCAATATGACGATAGTATTATAATTTCAAGAAATTGGAAAATCAATATTCATACCAAGACATATAATCAAACAAGACAAGCACATTGTAGTTAAAGGTCAAAATAAGATGTATTGATTTTAACAGCATGTACTCAAAAGGAATTTAATCCATCAAGTCAATCAACAAACAAGACATCAAATAAACATAAAAATAAACTTGACTTAGTCAAATATTTTCAAGAGCCAATTAAAGTCATGTGAAGGATATCACAATTTATACCAGAAAAATAAATAAAAAAAAAACGCAATGAGACACCTTTATATGCATAAACTATGGCCCATAGAATAAATCTAGACTATAAGATTCATACCAATTGCCTTTCGTAAATGTAGAAATCGTTTTTGATCTAAAGGTTTTGTCAAACTATCTGCTAGTTGATCATCAGTGGAAATGTATTCAAGTTGAAGAATATTTGAATCAACTAATTCTCTTAAAAAGTGATATCGAAGTTCAATGTGTTTTGTGCGAGAATGTAACACAGGGTTTTTGGAAATATTAATAGCACTTGTATTATCACAAAGAATTGTCATGATGGTAGACGGAATCCGATAGTCACTCAACAAGCTTTTCATCCACAATAATTGAGTGGAGCAACTACGCCGTAATATACTCGCCTCATCGAGAGTGCAATGCGATTGTTTCATCGTGCCAAGCAACCAGACAGTTGTCCCGTATAAAAACAAGCTCCGCTCGTACTCTTACGATCATCCTAACCGCCCAATCGGCATCGGAGTATCCTAATAATTCTAAAAACGTTCCCTTTGGATACCAGATACCATGTTCAGGCGTGCCTTTAACATACCGAATTATTCTCTTAACTGCTTTTAAATGAATCTCTTTCGGATCAACTTGATATCGGGCACAAACCCCAACACTAAAAGCAATATCGGGTCTACTCGCAGTCAAGTAGAGCAAACTCCCAATGATGCTTCTGTACTGTTTTTCATCAACACTCTGTCCTTCATAATTTAATCCGAGTCCTTTGTTACTAGTACCCATTGGTGTATCAAAAGCTTTTGTACTATCCAATCCAAATTTCTTAACCAACTCTCTCGCATACTTGGATTGACATAGATGAATTCCATCTCTACTTTGCTTAACTTGTAACCCAAGAAAATAAGTAAGCTCCCCCATCATTGACATCTCAAATTCACAGGTCATCAAATTTGCAAGTTCAAAGTGGCATCCTCATCTCTAGTTGCGCCAAAAACAATATCATCCACATAAATTTGAGCCACAATAAAATCATTTTTCGTATGTTTTACAAAAAGAGTTCTATCCGCTCCCCTCGGATGTAGCCTTTATTTAAAAGAAAATTTGTTAAGCGTTCGTACCATGCTCGCGTGCTTGTTTAAGTCCATAAAGTGCCTTTTTCAGAAACACATGATCGGGAAATTTTGAATCTATAAACCCTTTTGGTTGTTCTACAAAAACTTCCTCCTTTAAAAATCCATTTAAAAATGCACTTTTGACATCCATTTGAAAAAGAGTTATTTTAAAATGACAAGCAATTGCAAACATAATACGAATGGATTCTAGACGAGCAACCGGGGCGAAGCATTCATCAAAATCAATTCCTTCAATTTGAGAATATCCCTGAGCACCAAGTCTTGCTTTGTTTCGAATAATGGTACCATCTTCATTTTTCTTATTTTTAAAAATCCATTTTGTACCAATTACATGTTGTTGCTCGGGTCGTGGCACTAATTCCCATACATCATTTCGAGTGAATTGACCAAGTTCTTCTTGCATAGCATTTATCCAAAATTCATCAAGAAGAGCTTCGTCAACATGTTTTGGCTCAACTAGGGAAACATAACATGCAAATTCACACTGAAGTTGTCTCCTAGTTCTTACACCAATAAGAAGGTCTCCTATCACATTAGACAAAGGGTGATCTTTCACAGGTGTCAATTCAGTAACAGTAGAGGGTTCTGATGACTCATGTGGTGTAACAGTTTCAGTTTGAATGGGATCATTAATGACAAAATTTTCATTGTTCACAAGATAAATGGAGAATCATCATCATCATCAACAATCAAAGTAGTAGAAGTAGTATCATTCAAAGAAGAATTTACAGAAAAAGCTTCGTCTACTCTTATATTACTTGATTCTATCACCGTCTTAGTTTTTATATTATACGCACGATAAGCCCGACTAGTAGTAGAGTACCCAAGAAAAATTCCTTCGTAACTTCGAGAGTCAAATTTTTCAAGATTCTCACGATCCCGAAGGATAAAGCATCTACTCCCAAAAATACGAAAGTAGTTTACATTTGGTGTTCTACCATTCCACAATTCATAAGGAGTATTTAAAGTACCCGGGCGTGTATAAATACGATTAATCACATAGACCGCCGTATTAACTGCTTCGGCCCAAAAATGAAGTGCAATTTTCTTACTATGAAGCATAGCACGTGCCATTTCTTGAACAACCCGGTTTTTTCGTTCAACAACTCCATTTTGTTGTGGAGTATAAGGAGCGGAGAATTCATGTTTAATTCCTTTTGAAACACAAAAATCAACAAATTTTGAGTTTATAAATTCTCCTCCTTGATCACTTCTTATGCGTATAATATTTTCATTACGTTCATTCATAAGACGAAGACAGAGTTCAGAAAAAGAATCAAAAGTATCAGCTTTTTCTCTCAGAAATGCACACCAAGCAAAACGTGTAAAATCATCAACTACAAGCAAGATATAACGTTTTCCCCCAATGCTTTGAATCCTAGAAGGTCCCATCAAGTCCATATGAAGAAGTTCAAGAGGTTTAGATGTCCCTAAGTGATTCAAACTCTTGTGAGTGGATCTAATTTGTTTTCCCAGTTGACAACCCTCACAAACAATTTTCTCTTTAAAGTCTATCTTAGGTACTCCTCTAACTACATCCTTTTTCGTTATCTTAGATAGTTCCTTAAAATTCATGTGACCTAGACGTTCATGCCAAAGAGTCTCAGTGTCCAAAGTCGCTAGGTTACGTAATTCGCTTGAAGCACTAGGAACTACGTAACAATTATTACGTGACCTAATACCTTTTAAAAAGAAAGAATTATCATCATTCATCACAGAACATTCATTTGCAGAAAAATTTACTGAATATCCGTCATCACACAATTGACTTATGCTTATGAGATTTGATTTAAGCCCCTCAACATAAAATACGTCGTTCAACGTAGGGCCATCAGAGATAGTGACTGTTCCTTTTCCAATAATTTTAGATGGCCGGCCATCTCCGAAAACAACAAATCCTCCGGAGGTTTTATTTAAAGAATTAAAACAATTTTTATCACCGGTCATATGGCGTGAACAATCACTATCTAGATACCATGAAGAAGTATCATAAGCATGAAGAGAAGTGTGAATGACAAGACATGGAAAGAGTTCACCTTTGCGCACCCAAACCTTCCGTGTTTTAGGGTTCGTCGGTTGACTTGATTGAGACATCTTTAGCTTGTCGACGAATTTGGTTATATACTTCTTTGGATCATCCGACTTTCGTCTCCAAGTTTGCTTCGTCTTCTTCTTTGGATTATCCGTCTTCATCCATCGGGTAGTACCTTCATTCTTTGGTTTTTGCATACAGAATCTTTTCACATGTCCTGACATACCACAAGAATGACAAATTTTGTTAGCAAACGAATTGTTAGGGGAAACAAACTTACCGTAAATCGTTTGCCGCTTCATCCGTTGTTCGTCCGTTTCTTCATCACTTTGTTGGGGTCCTCTCATAACCAAGTCCAAACTTATTGGTTTGACCAAGTCCTATCATTTTGTCGAGTTTGCTAGAGCCCGACGAAAATTTGTTTAAAGCATTTTTTAACTGAATAATCGTCTTAGTAAATTCCATGTTTGATTCTCTAGCTTCTGTGTATTGCTTGGTGAGGAAATTAATATTTTCAATATTTGTTTCCTTTTCCTTCTCAAGCAATTCACATTTATCTAATAAAGAATTATAGGACTTAATCAAACCATCTCTCTCTTGTTCTAGACTTCCCTTTAATGACTCTAATCTTGTATTTTCTTCTCCCAATTCGAATAATCTTCGCCGCAACTTCTTGTTGTGTTTCGCCATCTTCTTCGATTCAACAACAAGTTGGTGATAGGCGGCGGCTATTTTGCCTCGCATCCGACTCTTCGTCCATTGAATGTTCGAGGCGGATTGTTCATGTAAAGATCATAGAAATAGAGTCGGTAGATGATAAACACACAAAAGAAGAATCACAAGCAATAAGTGCGGTGGCATTAACGTCCTCATCACTTGAGGTTGACTCCTCACAGAGGAATCATCCTAAGTGATTGCTTGCATCGCTTTCTTTTCAAAGACTTCTTATTGGGACAATCCGATGCAATATGACCAAATCCTCTGCACTTATAGCATTGAATTTGACCTTCATTATTCTTCTTTTCTTTTGTTGTGTCCTTAGAGTAATTCTCAGAATTTTTAGATTTTGAAGATGAAGAGGAAGAAAGAAAACTCCCTTTTGATTTATTCGACTTTGAGAAGTTCGGTTTTGAATATTGTCTCTTCCTAAAGTTTCGACGAAACTTCCTTGTTAATAGAGCCAGTTGCTTTTCGAATTCCTCCAATGTCACGTCGTCATCCGAATCCGATGAAGATGTCAAGTCGTCTCCTTTTGTCGATTTCAAAGCCATACCTGTAGACTTAGAAGACAACTTGGAAGAAGATGAATTAGTAGGAAAAGTCATTTCATAAGTTTGAAGTGCACCGACTAATTCTTCTACGTTAAGTGCATCGGGATGTTTTACCGTTGCTATGGCCGCAACCTTTGGACGAAAACGTTCTGGAAGGGTTCTTAAAATTTTTCGAACAACTTTAGATTCAGAAATCTTTTCTCCTAAGTTAGCACACGTATTAACTATATCTTGCAAACGAGTATAATACTCGGTAAAAGTTTCATGTTCTTCCATACGAATAGAATCAAATTTACTCGTAAGCATTTGCAATTTTTGAACTTTTACCAAGCTTGTACCCTCGTGTGTAACTTGTAAAGTATCCCATATCTCCTTGGCGGTTTGACACGCCGAGACACGAGAAAATTCGGTTTGATTTAAAGAATTGAATAAAGCATTGATACCCTTCCCGTTAAACGATGATAGGTCATTTTCATCCTTCGTCCACTTATTTCAAGGTTTAGGGCCGCTAACATTTTCGACAACCTCAGTTGGATGTTTCCATCCAAATTCAATTGATTGCCAAACACGCTCGTCGACGGCAATAAGGAACGCTCTCATACGAACTTTCCAGGAAGCGTAATTAGTGCCATCAAAGAGCGGAGGTCGATTAATGTTACCACCCTCGGCCATAGATTACAACCTATACCCGCTCTGATACCAATTGTGAGATATGAATCCCTAAGATCTAAAAGGTAAATAACACCTAGAGGGGGGTGAATAGGTGTAAACGGCAAACACAAACAATCTCAATGCTTAAAAATTAATAAAAGCGGAAAATAAAATCAAACACCGAGATTTAACGTGGGAAAACTCCAAGAGAGAAAACCCATGGGACCGATCACGCAAAACGATCCACTATAGAAAAATCAAGTACATGTGATTTAATCCTAAACACAACTCGATTTTACCGAATCCTCGTTGTAGATCGTCTCCGTTGGTCCTCGATCGATGGAAATCCTTCTATCGATCTCGCTGCAAATCCTCACAGCATCCACGTCTCGAATCCACGAAACGCCCACCGAATCCATGGTCTTCACGCGAAGTCCACGCGCCAAACTTCCTCCGAAGTTCGAATCTTTTTAAAACAACTTTGCGGTGATTTTATGAACTTAAAAAGAACATATGAGATGAGGAGCGAAAAACCCTAGATGTTCATCATTAAAACGATTCTTAAGAATATTAAACTCTTTCAGAGAATCGTTTCAATGATCAAAACCTAAAAAGCTTAAAAAAAAACTATTGAGCGAAGAAAATCATCACAAGCTTTCTATGGTTTTTTTCTTCACATTATATCTCTCTAAGTCGCACCCATCCAAAAGTCCCTCATCACATATTTATAGGTTTAGAAGACATCTAGAAAGATTTAGATATAACAGATAAAATCTTTTAAAACAGATTTCGTATCGCGGGACCGGTCCTCCAAGTTAGAGACCGATCCTACCTTGCGCAATAAAAGATTGATCACCGAGGGACCGGTCTCACTTGACTGGGACCGGTCTTATTCAGCGACATACGAATTTCTGCTCCGGGACCGGTCCTCTAGATAAGGAGACCGGTCCTCTCGTGTAAGGTCGCGCAGAGAAGTCTCTCGGAACCGGTCCTTCCGATGAGGAGACCGGTCCTCTATGTAAAGATGCGTAGAAGGAGATCTCTAGGACCGGTCTTTTCAGTGTGGAGACCGGTCTTCCCAACCAGTTTACACATGAAATAGTATCAGTTAAGTTCAAAACATAGTGTTATTAGTTCTAATGTCTTCCAAACATATTTTAATAACTTAAAATACACCACTAAGTGTTCTCGTCCATACCTGAGTTATCGAACTTCATCCAACACAGCTTTTGATCTTGAATTGCGATCCTTTGACTTGAGCTTCATCGAAGTCTCCAAAACTCCTTACGAATACAAAACTCGCCAACTTAGATAAATCCTTAACACACGTGGCCCACGAAAGCAACCTCCCGTAACCAGAACTCGCACTTCTTTAACTTGGCATACAACTCCTTCTCTCACAGAAGCTGTAGCACTATCCTCAAGTGCTCCTCATGCTCGGCATCGCTACGGGAGTATACCAGGATATCGTCGATGAAGACTACTACAAATCTGTCCAAGTACGGCTTAAACACCCAGTTCATCAAGTCCATGAACGCGGCAGGGGCATTCGTCAATCCAAAAGGCATCACTGTGAACTCATAATGCCCATACCGAGTCCTAAAAGCCGTCTTGGGAATATCCTCGGCCCTCACCCTCAGCTGGTGGTAACCTGACTGGAGATCAATCTTCGAGAAAACACAAGATCCTTGCAACTTATCAAACAGATCATCAATGCGCGGCAACGGATACTTGTTCTTGATGGTCACTTTATTCAGTTCCCGGTAATCCACACATAACCTCAGTGAACCATCTTTCCTTTTCACAAATAACACCGGCGCTCACCAAGGCGATACGCTGGGTCTCACATATCCCTTATCCATCAGGTCTTGAAGCTGTGCCTTTAACTCCCTCAGCTCCGCTGGTGCCATCTGATAAGGTACCTTTGAGATTGGTGCAGTTCCAGGGATTACATCAATCACAAACTCGACCTCCCTCTCTGGCGGCATCGTCGTCAACTCCGGGGGAAACACATCCGGGAACTCGCGGACTACAGGGATATCCTCGAGTCCCGGCGCCGCCGTAGGTACCTCTACAACAGTCGCCAAGAAAGCCACGCACCCTCTACTCATCAGCTGTCGAGCTCTCGCTGGAGAAATACACGCGGCGAACAAGGTTCTCCTGCAGCCTCTGAAAGTAAACTCCTCCTGGTCTGGCTCGCGGAATGTCACGGTCCTCGCTCCGCAGTCGATAGTAGCGTAGTATCGCGTCAACACCCATACCGAGCACAATGTCGAAGTCCCGTTACGCCTCTAGAACTACCGTATCTCAGGGCATAATCCACGAGTCTAACTGCACAGGACAAGACCTACAACACTCTACAACCCGTAGTACATGGTCGGGAATCTGGAACTCTCGGGCCTGGGGCAAAAACTCTATCTCTGGACCATGTAGTAATGCAAATGCTCGACTAATAAAAGACTGTGATGCACCGGTATCAAATAAAGTACGTGCTTTAGTACCAGAAAGTAAAGTGATACCTGCCACCACTCGGTCGGCTGCTGATGAGTCCTCCAACTGAGCTGCATAGATCCTGCCGCTCGGAGCCTGCGGTTGTCGATCGTCCTGTCTCGGCGCCGACGCTCGATCCTCCTGACGATAGCTCGGCGATGCCCCGTAACTCTGCGAAGATCCGTGCGGTGCTGAGGCTGATGATGGTGCTGATGACGCTGCTTGTGGGCAGGCGGCCCTCATATGTCCCGGCTGTCCACATCCAAAACAACGGCCCTCCCGCTGCTCGCACTGTCTGGCCGCGTGTGGTCCTCCACACATCACGCACTGCTAAGTCCTCGGTGGCTGCCCCCACTGACGGGTATCCCTGGCACGCTGACGCCCCGAGGATCCACGACCCTGAAAACGTGACCGTCGAGGCCTCGGCGGACGCCTGCTGTTCGACTGTCCACCGTCATCAGGAGCGGGGCGCTGCCTGTCCTGACTCGGTCCCGGCCCCGGAACTCGCTCTCGAAGCGTCGCCTCACTTCTCTCGTCCTATAGTGCCTGCTCAATAGACGCATCCAAAGTCCTCGACCTCCGCGCCCGTACAAACCTGTAGATATCCGGCCTCAACCCCTGCTCGAAAAGGTACACTCGATGTGCCTCATCCCTAGCTGCAAAAGGCACACAGTTCAGGAGTCGTGTAAACTCCCGAACGTACTCCTGCACTGTGCGATCGCCCTGCTGAATCCTCTTCAAATCTTCCTCAATCCTCTGCTTTACACTAACAGGGAAATACGTGCCGAAAATCACCCCACGAAACTCGTCCTAATGCATCTGCGACGCTACCAGTCCCTGATCACTCCTCACCCTCTTCCACCAATCTCGGCATCCCCTACCAAACAATGGACCCCTAGCTGCACCTGCTCCATCTCAGGAATGCGTAAATCCTCAAACAGTCTCTCTAAAGCACTGACCCAACCCTCGACCACCCAAGGCTCAAAACAAGTACCATCGAAGGTCGGAGGGTCAAAACGGTGAAAATGGACCAGTCGCTTCATCAACTGCTGCTGCTCTGCCTCTGTCAGTGGTGCGGGTCCTCCAGCAGGCGCTACTGGTGTCGAAGGAATCTCCACTGGTGGGACTGTGGTGGTGGCTGGTGCTGCAACCGGGTAGCAGGGAGGTGGAACAGATCGCTCGGTGCTCCTTGCCGTGCTCGATGATGCGGCTAATCTCTCGCACATGCTACGGTAACAATCCTGTTGCCTCGTCACCTCGGTCAGGGCAGCTAACTGTGCGCTCAAGTCCGGCTGCGTACTCGTCTCCGGTCGGGTACTCGGCTCCACCACAGGGGGTACACTCGCCTCGGGTCGAGTACGCGGCCCCGCCTACTCGGGCATCTGGGGTGGTGGTGGCGATGGTGGGGCGCGGCCCCTAAGCGGCGGTCGTCCTCTGCGGCAATGCATAGCTGCACACATAGAAACGAGGTCAGATACATAAACACTCGACCCAATTAACGAAAGTCTCGAAGGAAGCGCCTGTTTCTCCATAAAATTATGTTGTCTGCAGCCAACATAATTTTTCCTAGATCGAAACAGATACTCCTTCAGTTACCCACTCCACTCTAGGATGAGTTAGAATAATCAATCATTGACTTTCGCGTTAAATCACGCCTCTCGCGTCAAGCTTTCCTATGGTTTACCAGCTTAGGGTTCCTAGGTCCCAACGACCTGATACTAAGCTCTGATACCAACTTAATCTGTCACGCCCCGGGTAGCATTATTCCCCGGGCACGCCGACAAATCCGCCGTGTACAAGAAATTTTTCCTGTACACGAAGCGTAGCTGTACCTGTATAACATACAATACTACAAAAGTAGCATAGAGCTGAAATACTATAAATACAAACAGGTGGTAAAATAAGATCTACATACATACAAGTTCCCAAACACAACTACTTGCTCCAGCGAGTTGAAAAGTGTATGTACAAACGAACGACCCAAAAAGTCACTACCTGCAGTAGAGGAAGACGGCTAACTCAGCACCAGTTGGGAAGGGCTCTAACTCGCGACGCCCTTGCCACGGTCCACCTCAGAGGGAGCAGCAGCCGACGCCGAAGGCCCTGCAACAAGGGCGGAAGAAAAGGGGTGTGAGAACTACTGTAACAAAACAGGTAGTCCTCAGTGGGTGTGACGCACTGGACTTTGCAAATTGCAAGGTTCGAGTGTTAGATGTGAGACCTGAGCTTTTCCAGATTTTCTGGAGGGTCGTTGACTGTGTTCCGACCTATGGCACGAGTACCGAGGTTAGTGGATGATTTCCAAGCACTAAAGTCCAAAAAGCTGGATTTTAGGTTGCTCTCGGGTTGGAATTTTATGCTTTTGTACCGGTACAAAATTGTTGCTATACCGGTACAAAATGATGGCTATACCGGTACAAGCCGAGATTTATACCGGTATAGATGAGCTGCTGGGCAAACCCGAGGCTCGGGTTTGCTGTTTCGCAGGGTTTATACCGGTACAAACTGGATTTGTACCGGTACAAGCTGGCAGTTTTCGAAAATCCGAAACTGCAGGGGCTTATGGGCATTTTGTTGCTTCTAATATAGCACCCCAGCCCTTAGGGCTTCTCTCTTGTGCTGAGAACAAAGGAGAGGAAGGTAAGAGAGCTTCTCTCTCTATCCATTTACTTCTTCTTGTTTACTTGTGGATTGATCTCCCTCTTCTCTCTCTTTTGCTTGTTGGTGCATTTTCCACCATGAGGGAAGGTTGGAAGCTTGAGTTGGGAGCTAGTTGAAGGAAGATCTTCAACTTTGGTGACTCTAGAGCCTTGATTAGAGCTTCTAAGAGGTAAGCAACTTCTCCATTTCCTTTAGATTCGAGTTTGGTTGCTTCTCTATAGATGAAACCCTAGATTTTGGGAATTAGAGTTTTATTTGGGGCTTTTTGATTTGGGGCTTTTAGATTCCTTTTGAATGGTTTAGAACCTTTGTTTAGGTTGCCTTGGGAGGGATCTAGCTTCATTTTGGAATTTCTAAGAGGATTGTTGCACATTTAGGTGAGTATTACTTGACTTTGACCTAGATGTTTAAAGTTTGAACTCAAGACTTATCTCTTGAGGTTGTAACTCCTAGGATCTACTTTGTAGGGTATTAGGAGTAGGAATCGAAGCTTCGTTAGCGGTTCGGAGCGACGCTTGGAGCGACGGTGGGTTTGGCCTCACCTAGCACAATGAGAAATTCTCATTGGTGCTTATTTGCTTATGGTTAAATGGAAATTAGTTCATTTTCATGCTATTTGATTTATTTGTGAATTTTAGAATGCTTAAGATACATATGTTATGTGTAATGCAATTTTACTCGATATAGTAGAGACGTATGCATGTGAGAGCTGAAGCCTTGTAGCATTCTACTTGGAAACTTGAAACGATGTGTTTAAGAGGAATTCGACATGTGTTTGAGAACATAGAACTATACATGACATAGGAGAAAAGCCCTTGCCATTAAGCGACATTGGCTTGGCATCAAAAGTGTAGAATAGTGAGCTAATGTCATCAAGCGGCATTAGGCTCGTGAATGAACTTGACATAGAGAATCTAGTGTCATGAGAATATTTGAACTAGACCTTAGGGTTACTAGATACTATTTCCATGTTAAGACATGAGGTTTGGACTTGAGACTTGACTTTACTTGTTGCCATTTGTGCTCTTTCGCACATGCTTGTGAGGGTCGCTCCCTACAAGCCGGCACTCCGGAGTTGGCCTTCGCGATTCGTTCGCGCGTGCGGTGTTGAGAAACCTACGGGACCGTTGGGACAGACTCATTCCTTGCGGGGGATGTTGGGCTACCACGGTACTTAGGTGGCACAAGTTGGATTACCATGGTAAATTCTAGTGAAAGAGAATTGAACTTGGACATTCATCTTTACTAAATGACAATCACTACTAGATAGGACTTAGTAGTTGGATTATGTGGATTCCACTTGGAGTTATAGTATACTTGTTAATGCTTTAATTACATTTTAGTATACTTGTTGGTTATAGTAAAACATCTCATTTTATATGTTGGAAGGGGAACTATGACATCTAATTTTGAAACATAGTTATGGTAGCATTTCTTTATGCTTTATTTGCAAGCATAATTATATATACTCTCTTTTTCTTTTGGGCCTAGTGGTGAATGAAGCTGAGGTCAGTAATTGCCCACTAGGAACTATAAATTATAGTTCTCACGCCCCTGTTTCTGTTTCCTTTTCAGTGCCTTCCGCATCGGGGGAGGTTAGGGATCGCGGCAAGGGTGTTGCTTCGGGTTAGCGGCACTCAGCGAGGGAGTTCGATAGGTGGTTACTTCTCTTTTTCTGTCGTTTAGAGAGGTTGTGAGTTGTTCCTGTATTTAGAGAGACCACCACTTTTTGAGACAGTGTTGTATTAACCTTATGTTCTTTTGGTTATGTTGTTAGTCTCTTTATGTTTTAGTCTACCTACTCTCTACTTGTCGATAGGGCTAGCTGTATGTTGCTCTGATATCTATAGTTTTAGCCTATTGTATGTTTTTATTTCCGCTGTTTTTAGTAGACGCCTTGTATGTGTTGACATATGACGGGTCTGGGCACGCGTTGGGGAAGGTCCTGCCGACCGCGGGGCGTGACAGTGGGTGCAGCCCTAAACAACATCGGTCCACCCACTAAGTCTACAGGGTAAGCAGGAAAGTAGAAAGAGAAGCTGGAACCACTCTACAGCTATAAGTCACTACTCTGTATGCCCGAACACTATCCACCCGTAGTATCAACCAAAACCTGACCAAATCTCATCAGGGACTGTGTCACGCCCCGGGACCCAGCGGAAGCCCGCCCGGTACGTGCCCAGACCCGCCGTACATCTAAAACATACAAGGCGTCTAGGAAAAACGATAAATAATCAACAAGAAAGAGGCATCTAGTAGTATCAGAGCGAAATAAAACAACTAGATCTCTACATAGGAAGTAAAGTACTAACATCCGCTAAGAAGTATAAAATAAATACCACAAAGGATCCCAAGCCAAACTATATGTAAAAGGTACATGGTGGTTTCTATACATGGATACAAAACTCTCTCTCACCGAAACAAAAAGAGAGAAAAGTAGAACCACCTAAAAGTAAAGGCACTACGAGCTAACTAGACGCGACTCACTTGCCGCGATCCCTTGCCTCCGCCATGAAGGCTGCGAAACACATATGAAACAGGGGGCGCGAGAACTATTACATAATAGTTCCCAGTGGGCAATTACTGACTTCAGTTGCATGCTCCACTAGGCCCAAAACAAAAACGAGTAAATGGGTAATATATAAACAAGTAAACATGTAAGCTACTAAACATGTAAGCTACTAAACATGATGTCTCTACTTAGCATAAATAAGCATAAGCAAACGACTATTCTAAGCATAATTAGTAAGTACAACTACTAGTACAATGTTCCCAATTTAATAGTAAAAGATTAAAGTTTACTATTCTAGTCAAATCCACAATATCCACAAATGATAGTAAAGTGTTAAAGTTTACTATTCTAGTCAAGTTCACAATGTCCACAAATGATAGTAAAGTGTTAAAGTTTACTATTCTAGTCAAGTTCACAATTTCCTTTAAACTACATTAAGTTTAAGTCCAATAAGATCCAACCCGAAGGCGATATGGCCGATGCCCACCCGAAGGCTGCCTAGCCCAAATGCCGAGCCTAATGGCCCCGTAGTAGTCAACATCCCCACCCTAGGAACGAAACTGACCCACGGCAATCCACTTCGGCGCCCAATCCCGCACGGCGAGTACATGAAACACGTTGGCCAACTCCGGAGTGCCGGCTTGTAGGGAGCGACCCTCACAAGCATGTGCGAATGAGCACAATGGCATATAGTCACAAAACTCGTCATAAGTCCCAAATCGTCATGTCTCTAACATGGAGTATACAAGTGTCCAAAAGGCCTATCTCTATGTCATCATGTCTCTAACATGAAAATAATAGATGTCCAGTGGCCTATGTCAAGTCTCTATGTTGCAGTTTCATAGTTTTCTAAGTTAAGTGCCGCTTGATGACACTTAAGCTTTTCTAAGTTCCAACACAAGTTTAATGTTCTCAATTACTTTAGTTAAGCCATAATAATACGTATGGCACACTCCCAGGCGCCCACAAGAGCCACTCCCACGTGCATGCAAAATATCCCAGAAAGCTCTACTATATAGAGTGAAATTTTTCTCATACATAAGACATACATTTTAAGGGCTCCAAAATTCATAATAAATCTACTTAGCATGAATATGCTTTCAAAATAATTAAATCAAACCGAATAAGCACTTAGGAGCCATTTGCTCCTATACTCATGAAGCCAAACCCACCAAGTGCGAGTAGCGTTGCTCCGAACCGCTAACGAAGCTTCGATAATCACTCCTTGAGTCCTAAGAAGCAAACCCTAGGAGTTACAAGCTAAGAAGATGAACTATGAGTTCACACTTTAAGGATTTCAACAAAAGGTTGAAAAAAACTCACCGAGTGCGAAGGAAACGCTCCCAATCTCCAAATGGGAGTTAGAGTCCTTCCAATCCAACCTAAATCAAAGTTCTAAACCCATCAATTAGGTCCCAAAGGCCCTAAATCAAAAATCCCCAAATTCTAACCCTAGAATCCAAAACTAGGGTTTCATCTCAAAGAAACCTCCAAAAATCGAATCTAAGTGAAGTCCCAAGGGTTGAAGTTTGATCCACCACAAAGCTTCAAACCAAGTCCAAAAGGCCCAAGGGTTGAAGTTTGATCCACCACAAAGCTTCACTCACCAAGCTCTAAGCTCCAACAATGGAGGAAAAGGCTCTATCAAGCAAAAAAGAGCAAAAGAGAGGCTTAATCCTCAAATACCCATCCAAAACCAAGGAAAAAGAAGAAGATGGAGTGGAGGGAGCTCTTACCTCTTCTATTGCTGTGAAGAACACAAGGGAAAACCCTAGGGGTGAGGCTTGCACTAATAGAAGTGCTACAATAGCCAAAAACCCCCTGCAGTTCGGTCTGCTCGAAAACTGCCAGCTTGTACCGGTACAAATCCATTTTGTACCGGTATAAACTCTGCGAAAAGCCAAACCCGAGGCTCGGGTTGCCTCGCTCAGCTGGTCTGTACCGGTATAAAATCCATTTTGTACCGGTATAGCCATCACGCTTGTACCGGTATAACCATCATTTTGTACCGGTACAAGGCCTCGAAATTTCAACCCGAGAGCAACCTAAAATCCAACTTTTTGGACTTTAGAGCTTGGAATTCACCCACCAATCTCGGTACTCGTGCCATAGGTCGGAACACAGTCAACGACCCTTCAGGAAATCTAGCAAAGCTCCAAACTCAAGTCGAATACTCGAACTCCGCAATTTGCGCAAGTCCAGTATGTTACATTCACCCCTCCTAAAAAGGAGTTTCGTCCGCGAAACTCTAAAGCGAACTCATACCTCAAGATTCCATCCGAAAGAGATGGGGATAGCGCTCATGCAGTGCGCTCTCAGGCTCCCACGTGGCCTCCCGCTCTTCATGGTTGCTCCAAAGAACCTTCACGTACGGAATGTCCCGATTCCGCAACTTCTTCACCATTGCGAGCCAAAATCTTCACGGGTTGCTCCTCGAAGCTCAAATCATCCCTCAACTCCAAGGGTGTAGTATCCAATACATGAGCTGGATCATTTATAAACTTCCGAATGATCGACACATGGAATACGTTGTGTATGCCCGATAGGTTCGGCGGTAGAGCAAGTCTATATGCTACCGGCCCACACGCTCCAAAATCTCATACGGTCCAAAATAACGGGGGCTCAACTTACCTCGAATCCCAAATCTTCTGACTCCTCTGGTCGGCGAGACTTTCAAGAAAACATGATCTCCAACCCGAAGCTCCAAGTCTCGTCGACGTCTGTCGGCATAGCTCTTTTGCCTACTACAGGCAGTCAACAACCGCTCTCTAGCAATGCGAACCTTGTCTTAGCTTTCGGGAGTACATCTGAGCCTGAAGCCAATCTCTTGCCAACTTCACTCCAATAAAGTGGCGATCGTCGCCTCTGTCCATAGAGTGCTTCATATGGTGCCATCTTGATGCTTGCTTGATAACTGTTGTTATAAGCAACGCTGCCAACGATAGATGCTGCGACCATCCTCCTCGAAAGTCGATCATACATGCTCAGGGCACGCCCCTTTAAATTCCGGATAGTACGCTTCTACTGCCCTTCCCTCCGAGGGTGGGAAGCAGTGTCGATGCTCAAACGCGAGCCCAAAGCCTCCTGTAGAATTCCGGGGTTGGACACATTCCCAGCCAATCCACTAAAGTTCCTCGAGCTCAAGTCTTCACCGCGAAGTTCCTCCTCTAATTGGTGCTCGTTCGACAAGTTATACAGTTGGTCATCACCAAAACCAAGTGCTCTCAAAAGCTGATTTCCAATTCTCACTTCTCTCGTCTTGGCCCAGGGCGAAGCCTAGCTCTGCTTCAATTACTCATACGATTGGAATTCTATCATATAACTCTCTGTGGCGAATTCAACAATACCGCTCATAACAAGAACCCGGGGTTCAAACCCGTTACCTGATCCATCAACATTACATCGGAATGCTCACTAAAGAGATGTGATACAATATCTATTCGTTGACTCTGATCCCAACATTGCTCGCTCAACTCAAAGTCAGATCTTGATAAGGATTGCACGACTGAGTGTAAATCCAATCCATAATTAAGCATGGTGTAATCCCCACACGTTTACCTTTGTATACATGCTTGGCATGAACAGCCTTATACTCAATATCCAAGATGATCATCCCTTCCGATTGTAGCAAAAAAATGATGACTCGTCCAATCTTATCTCCAAAGGTGATTACTCGATTCCTCAATCGGCACTGCACCCCAATGCCTCCACAGCAGTCTCCACTCTACCACTGGGGTGGTACTCACCGATTTCCTTCTATAAATATGGTCAAGAATCACAACTCACACACTTCCTCAATCCGCTAAGGTTACTCCCTTAGTCTCAACTTGATGTCTCAAGTAAACTCTTCATAAGCCTACGGCAAGAGCTTATCTTCGGTAGGGAATCTCATAGCACTAACTGCTCAATCTCTCGAACGAACATTCGCAATTCTTCTCCCCAATGCTTCCCTTCGCATTGGACACTCCAGGTAACTATAGTCACTGAGCTCATCCCAAGTGATAGAGAGGGTTCCATTTACAGTTTAGTAGTAGTTCTCTACCAATGTCACCATGAAGTGACTGTCGACCAGAACGTCGACCCCAACCACTCTTCCACGAAGTCTCCATTGCAAGGAACTTAATTCCACGTGCAACATCCGAACAAGGAAAAATTAGCACTTGGTACTTTCCCTCACGAATCTTCCCAACAACTCGATCCAACAGTGAGAGTTCACACTCCGCTCACCTCAGCATGCTTCCGCAGTTGATCCTTGCAGATCTTCATCGGGATACCCATGGTCATCTGCGACCGGCTCCGCCAATCCATCAAGAGGGCTTGGAATTAACATTCCGCAAGTCCCTAACGTTGGTGAAGTACTACAGGCTTTCGGCAACATCACTCTAATCTCCGTGATGTCCCAAACAAGTATCAACATTCGCTTGAGGTATAACCTCAAACTACCTCACAGAATAGTATTACTCCGATTGCAATACGATTCAATCGAGTACACCAATACTCAAGGCTAAATGAACCGATCAACGAGCCTCTACAATCGAGCAAATGCCCACTCGTGATTCAATTTAGATCACGATGGTCGACATACAGTCGAAACGACCCTACAGGTCCCACATCAATAGAGGGGGGGTTTCTCGCGAAGCGAAACACTAGAAGTACAGATCTCCTTGCCACTTGAGCTCACGATTCGTGACTCCATCGGGAGAACAATCACAACTCAAAAGATATCCTTCGATCAGAGGATTCCCAAACAACCAAAGGTAATGGCCAGCTAGGCCCCAAATCCTCTCCAATACTTACCTAGTTTTAGGTAAGGGAGATAGTCACTACAACCAGTGGAATAATCCTCAACATGCACTATTTCGTGCTCCAATTCCCAAGGCGAGTTAAATCAGCTCGCAAGACCCAAGGTACAAAGTACCTCACAAACTCCACACCACGAAGGCCAATCTATTTGTTGGCACGCAAAACCTTCTCGCAAGGTAGGGTGTTCGATCATCTGATCATCCTATAAGCATCGAAGGATGATCAATGCTAGAAATCCTCGGGTTGGTTCACTACACACTCGGTGTACCCTCGATCTCACGATCCCACATGTGGCATTCCACGCTCTTGGGTCAAAGCTCGGACTACCGTCCTGACCAAAACTCTGCCCTACCCGAAGGCACCGGGCCGCTGTCACTCACAGCTAACTGCGCCTGCCCAAAGGGCCCAGGCTCCGTAGTCTACAACTGGTCCAGGCACGGGTCGTCCCCGAGCACCATCCGGCAACCAGCCGATCCAGGGATGCAACTAATGCAATCGTCGTGAGATCCAAATAGCATAGCAGAAAGCTACCCACAACCCGTAACTAATCGTTTCAAACAAGGCTAATTCTCAACGCGAACAGCGAACTAACGTGATGCAATGCAACTCGGCAAATAGCCGAACAACGGATAGGTGCCACGTACCGGCATCAACCAATGCACACTCGAAAGCCATATTACGAACCAAAACACGTAGTCACCACCTCGGCTGCCGTCGCCTCCTCAGTCTGAGCCGTATACACGCGGCCGCTCGGGGCTCGTTATGACTCCTCCGTCTGTCTCTAAACAGGTTGTCTCCCAGAGTGCGTCTGACTCGCACCCTCGGCCGTGGGCCTCTAGCCCAAATCCTAGTCTAAGCCTTCTCGATACTCCTGCACATACGCCGCACCGCCTCCCACGACGAGCGCGCGGTTTACCACATCTTAGCAAGTCTGAAGATTGGAAGGTTGCGCCAACCGAAAGATCAACGGCCGAAGTCCTCGCAGTCCCGTACCACAACGGCACACCATGTGGGAGTCGAGGGAACTCCCATTCGTACTCGGCCACAGTCCGCTTCCCTTGGGGCATATCACACAGATACTGTTCCGACTTTTTCTTAACACTGTCAGTGAAGTAAAGCTTCAACAGGAGTTCCTTGAACCTCCTTCAAGTAGTCGCCACCATATCAGCATTGGTGTTATCCTGAATATCCAACCACCAGCTATAGACTTCATCTTCCAGATGGTGATCGGCGAGCCGAACTCTGCCTCTCTCTTCCACGAATGTGTCGCGGAAATAGTTTCTCCATCTGCATCGACCACTTCCCTACGATCCAGTGGTCGTCCTTCTCTCCATCGAGGATCCTGGGATTACACCTCTCGAACTCGTTGGGCAATCCACGAGCCACTCTCGCTCTGCTCCCTCAGCCAACACGGGAAAACCACTTGTTGCAGTAAGGATCTCTCCAGGTGTTTCATGCGCGCATCTTGCCTGCGTGCCGCATTTGCCTGCCGTTGAGCCGGTGTCGCCTGCTGAGTCGCCAAACCAGTGAGAGCCGCAAGTAGGCACCTCACTCACGGACCTCGTTGGATCCGGGGGTAGTGGACATCTCCACTTCCCCAAACGCTGTCGCGTCATCCGCTCCAACAAACTTAGAGCGGGTAGTCAACAAGACGCCACAACATCACTAAAGCGCAAGTTAATAAAACCCACGCTATCGCAGCCCCACTCAACAATACCCAAATCATGCGAAAGTAATGAAGTGTGTTTCACAACTAACTCCCGATGTAACGTTGTCGGCCGCCAACGTAACCCTCCGCGAAGTTAGGAGTTATACACTTCGGTCCAACTCTACTTACTAGAGTTTTTCAAGATACCCAATCTGAATACTTTCGCTCACAAGTTAAATAGACCTCGTCTCTCACGAGCCTATATCCTATAGTCCAACCGGCCTAAAGTTTGCTAGGTCCACAAGAAGACTCAACCCTAGTCTCTGATACCAATTTAATCTGTCACGCCCCGGGACCCAGCGGAAGCCCGCCCGGTACGTGCCCAGACCCGCCGTACATCTAAAACATACAAGGCGTCTAGCAAAAATGATAAATAATCAACAAGAAAGAGGCATCTAGTAGTATCAGAGCGAAATAAAACAACTAGATCTCTACATAGGAAGTAAAGTACTAACATCCGCTAAGAAGTATAAAATAAATACCACAAAGGATCCCAAGCCAAACTATATGTAAAAGGTACATGGCGGTTTCTATACATGGATACAAAACTCTCTCTCACCAAAACAAAAAGAGAGAAAAGTAGAACCACCTAAAAGTAAAGGCACTACGAGCTAACTAGACGCGACTCCTTTGCCGCGATCCCTTGCCTCCGCCGCCGAAGGCTCAAACACAAATGAAACAGGGCGTGAGAACTATTACATAATAGTTTCCGGTGGGCAGTGCGACTTCGATTGCATGCTCCACTAGGCCCAAAACAAAAACGAGTAAATGGGTAATATATAAACAAGTAAACATGTAAGCTACTAAACATGTAAGCTACTAAACATGATGTCTCTACTTAGCATAAATAAGCATAAGCAAACGACTATTCTAAGCATAATTAGTAAGTACAACTACTAGTACAATGTTCCCAATTTAATAGTAAAAGATTAAAGTTTACTATTCTAGTCAAATCCACAATATCCACAAATGATAGTAAAGTGTTAAAGTTTACAATTCTAGTCAAGTTCACAATGTCCACAAATGATAGTAAAGTGTTAAAGTTTACTATTCTAGTCAAGTTCACAATTTCCTTTAAACTACATTAAGTTTAAGTCCAATAAGATCCAACCCGAAGGCGATATGGCCGATGCCCACCCGAAGGCTGCCTAGCCCAAATGCCGAGCCTAATGGCCCCGTAGTAGTCAACATCCCCACCCTAGGAACGAGACTGACCCACGGCAATCCACTTCGGTGCCCAATCCCGCACGGCGAATACATGAAACGCGTTGGCCAACTCCGGAGTGCCGGCTTGTAGGGACCGACCCTCACAAGCATGTGCGAATGAGCACAATGGCATATAGTCACAAAACTCGTCATAAGTCCCAAATCGTCATGTCTCTAACATGGAGTATACAAGTGTCCAAAAGGCCTATCTCTATGTCATTATGTCTCTAACATGAAAATAATAGATGTCCAGTGGCCTATGTCAAGTCTCTATGTTGCAGTTTCATAGTTTTCTAAGTTAAGTGCCGCTTGATGACACTTAAGCTTTTCTAAGTTCCAACACAAGTTTAATGTTCTCAATTACTTTAGTTAAGCTATAATAATACGTATGGCACACTCCCAGGCGCCCACAAGAGCCACTCCCACGTGCATGCAAAATAACCCAGAAAGCTCTACTATATAGAGTGAAATTTTTCTCATACATAAGACATACATTTTAAGGGCTCCAAAATTCATAATAAATCTACTTAGCATGAATATGCTTTGAAAATAATTAAATCAAACCGAATAAGCACTTAGGAGCCATTTGCTCCTATACTCATGAAGCCAAACCCACCAAGTGCGAGTAGCGTTGCTCCGAACCGCTAACGAAGCTTCGATAATCACTCCTTGAGTCCTAAGAAGCAAACCCTAGGAGTTACAAGCTAAGAAGATGAACTATGAGTTCACACTTTAAGGATTTCAACAAAAGGTTGAAGAAAACTCACCGAGTGCGAAGGAAACGCTCCCGATCTCCAAATGGGAGTTAGAGTCCTTCCAATCCAACCTAAATCAAAGTTCTAAACCCATCAATTAGGTCCCAAAGGCCCTAAATCGAAAATCCCCAAATTCTAACCCTAGACTCCAAAACTAGGGTTTCATCTCAAAGAAACCTCCAAAAATCGAATCTAAGTGAAGAGAGCTTGTTGCTTACCTCTAAGAAGCTTCAAACCAAGTCCAAAAGGCCCAAGGGTTGAAGTTTAATCCACCACAAAGCTTCACTCACCAAGCTCTAAGCTCCAATAATGGAGGAAAAGGCTCTATCAAGCAAAAAGGAGCAAAAGAGAGGCTTAATCCTCAAATACCCATCCAAAACCAAGGAGAAAAGAAGAAGATGGAGTGGAGGGAGCTCTTACCTCTTCTATTGCTGTGAAGAACACAAGGGGAAGCCCTACGGGTGAGGCTTGCACTAATAGAAGTGCTACAATAGCCAAAAACCCCCTACAGTTCGGTCTGCTCGAAAACTGCCAGCTTGTACCGGTACAAATCCATTTTGTACCGGTATAAACTCTGCGAAAAGCCAAACCCGAGGCTCGGGTTGCCTCGCTCAGCTGGTCTGTACCGGTATAAAATTCATTTTGTACCGGTATAGCCATCACGCTTGTACCGGTATAACCATCATTTTGTACCGGTACAAGGCCTCGAAATTTCAACCCGAGAGCAACCTAAAATCCAACTTTTTGGACTTTAGAGCTTGGAATTCACCCACCAATCTCGGTACTCGTGCCATAGGTCGGAACACAGTCAACGACCCTCCAGAAAATCTGGAAAAGCTCCGAACTCAAGTCGAATACTCGAACTCCGCAATTTGCGCAAGTCCAGTATGTTACAGACTGTGATACACCCGTCCCGCCTGTCGAAGCAACACTACAACTACCACTAGATAGCTAGCGGAGAGCAAGTCCAAAACGAGGACGTAGCGACACCAACGCAAAAGCACTAAGCCAGACTCCGTAGCGGCACTCGTGGGCGCGAACCAACCGAGTATGCAAGCGTATCTTTGTCGAGCTCAATCTGGCTCTCACAGGCATAGTCAAGTAACTGTGTCTAACCACTAACACACCACGTACCCCTGGCACACAGACTGTAACCGAACAGTAAACTGGGCCCCCGTCAGCACCCGACGGTCCCCGACAACTCTACAGAACTAAGCTCGGCATCCACAGCGCGAGCGTCAAACAAACTACACTACTCTGAGTATCCGTCGCACTCCCCCAGCGACGATACGACACAACACGGCTCCTAGAGCTAAATCTGGTAGTGTACCATATGACGATCAATCGTAGTTTTCTCGCAAGTCAAGTCCAAGTCTAAACATGTATAAACTACTACTTATAGTCATGCTCCAAAATGCAGATTTTAACTTGTAGCAATTCATGAATTCAAGCTAAGGATATATCGATGAAATTAAACTATACATGTTGACTACTTTAACTTAGGAGTAACCGATGAATGCCCACCTCGACAGCAATCCCTGGGCAGCAGGGTGTCCTAGATCCTACTCGATCTCCCCCGCCGGTCTGCCAAGGTCCGAGAAGTCCTGCTGAGAAGAAGAAAACCCAACGTCACACAATTCCCAAAATCTGCTTAAAAATAGTGGCTTAGTAAAGCTTAATGCCGACTAAGCTAACATTTTCCAATCTCAGCAAGTAAGGGCTCTGTAGCTTCGTCTCGAAGTCACAAATCCAATGGCCCAAGTTTCGTCGAATTTCGCCTCTCCTACGCTGAGTACGGCCCAAAACACCGACGGTCGACGCTGGAAAACTGCGAAACAGCACTGCAGGTTAGCTCTGTAAACAGCGGCTCAGTAAAACAGACTTTCGACTGGGCTAACCTGCTCCAAAAATTGCAAACTTGGTCTCAGATTCTTCGTCTTGAAGTCACGGGTCCAACGCCCCAGATTTCGTCGCGTTTCGACACTCCTACACAGAGCACTAGTCAAAACTCCGCGGGTCGACGCTGCAGTCAGCAGCAGCTCGAAAATCTGATTAAGAAAACAGCAAGGGAGTAAATCATGATTTCGAGTAAGCAAACCTTCTTCAAAAATTCCAAGTAAATGCTCTGGATTCCTCTCGTCCCGGTTCCAACGAGTCAAGTCTCAGCGAAATCCGCCACTCCTACGTCGCGTACGGCCCGAAATACGGCAAGTCGACGTCGATTTCTGCAGCAGGCCGAACTCAGCTCGAAAATAGTTAAAGTGGAAGCAATGGAGGTGTTCTAGATGGATCACTCACCTCTGGGAACACGCTGGAACCTTCGTAGTATCAACGACGTCGAAATCCTGTACTCGCCCGGCTCCCTCGCAGCCACACGATGTCGAAAACGTCCTCAAACGGCTTCGCGACGCGTCGTCGGCGAAACCGCACCACCCGAGCTTCCTCCACACCAACCGGTCACTAGAGGGGGAAGGAGAAGAAAATGGAGCTGAAGAAGGAGTTGTGAAGACTCCCCTCTCTCTCCTAACGTGTTATGTAGCTGGGGGGTGATAAAAACAAAGTGGCAAAAGACTAATCTGCCCTTAGCTCACCTACCACCCTGTACCGGTACAAACGGCCCCTTGTACCGGTATAAACAGGCAACCCGAGAGCAGTTCAGCGCGGCACTATACCGGTATATCCCAGGTGGCTATACCGGTATAGCCATCACTCTTGTACCGGTACAAACCAAGATTTGTACCGGTATAGCTTGACAGGAAACCTGAAATTTCGCAGATTTCCTGATTCAATTGCTCTCGCGTTCCCGCTGAGTCCGTTAGGCGTCCATTTCGCGCCAACGCGACTCGAGCTAGTCCCGGCACCCCCCAGCGCTGTCGGCAAGCCTCCACTGTAACCATCAGGTCACTACAATATTTATGAATTAAAAACTTACCTGGACGTCGTGATTCAACTTGTCTCTTTTCTTCGAAGTCTAGGATTCTTCGACCATCTTCGATCCGCTCCGATCCTTCAAGACTCCGACTCAATTCACGAAACTTGCCAACACAAAATCCTTAACAATCTTCCCCTTTGGCAATTTCGTGACAAAACATAAAAACTCAGTAAAATTACATCTTAAAATAAAAACGAAGTTCAATGTCATCACCAAAACATTAAACTTCTCGCATGTAGTCCAAATACAATTTGAAATCCAAAAATACATTGAACACCTAAACCAGACTCTATGACTTAGACGCAACTAGGAGTCTTGAAGTCTTGATTTCGCAAAACAAAATTTTCAACAAATTTTCAAAGTTAATGTAATACCTCTTCTCCGTTTTTTTGTTCTTTTCTCCAACTTCCTTTGTTCATGTTCAAAATTACATCTCTCCTTCTCTCTCCTTAATCTCATCATGTCTCCCCCTTCGTGTATGCATCAAATACCAAATATCTTCTCCCTCTATACCTTGTTCTTCATTCTCTCCCTTTTTGTCAAAAATTGCCAAAAAGAAACACAAATAGAGAGAAAAGCAAACTAACAAAAAGAAAGTTGTCATGTCATAGTTACAAATCTAGATACCAAAAATAAGCAAACTAGACATAGTCCTAGGAGAGAAAAATTAAAATATAGATAATGAAGCTCAAAAAGGTAAAAATCACTCAGTGTCCTCCTCATCAAAAATTTTGCCTTGTTTTCTCAAAAATTCTTCAAAATTAGATTAATTTCATAAAAATTAAACGTTGTACTCCAAAAATCATTATGATGAAGATAAAATATTAAGTGATTTCAAAAGACATCAAAACATCAAAAATTGATATTAAAGATAAATTAATGTTTCAAAACATCAAGAAGCAAATTGATGAAAAATAATTTTTAGAAATTTGACAAAATTGACACCAATTTGTCGCAACCCGTTCAAAATAGAGATTTAACTAATAAACACCGGGGGTGGCTCTTTGAGCATCTTTTTCAATTTACCACCTTATAACGCCGAAAATTCTAAAATATTCATATATATTTTTTTTCAACCTTTTTCGGTTAATCACATAATTTCTCATGTGGTAGCTTCACACACGTACCGGACGACCGGGGTGGTAGCTATTTCTTACATGTGGTGGTAGTTTTCACACTCCCTTTTAGGATGCAACTCTTTTCACATCTTTTTAATCATAGGAGTTTCTCCTTTTTTTTTTTTAAATATCCAAAACTCTCCCTAAATTAGACAATCTCACAATTGAAAATAATTTTGACAAATTTTAGTCGATATAGCAAATATCCATCAATTATAATCAACATTCACAACCAAGATGAATTAATTATCAAGAGATTAAAATTAATTTCAAAATTTTGATGAATGTATGTAAGAAGAAATCACATATTAAATTATCGTCAAAATAATAAAAAGTGGAGTAAAATCGATAATTAATATGAATTTAATTCAATTTGAATTGACTTTAAATACCGTTTACGGCTCTTTCAAAAACCTTTAATCTCTCTAACTTTATGATTTTCAATCATCTCCTTTCTCAAGTAAATTTTCAATCAAATTAAAAATTCTCCAAAAACCTTTTCTCAAAAACGATTTTCAAATCAAAATTTTAAATATCAAACATCGTCTAAATATGTAATGCAATGAAGAAAAATGGGGCAATTGCTTTTATACCCGAAAAGTTTTCGATTTTTCGATTTACCCCTCTTAGAAGGTTAATATTGAAAATACCCCTCCTACGTTCCAACCTATTTCTAATATACCCTTAGAGTTAAAATCTGTTAAGTAACTCTGTTATCTCTGTAAAATTACTATTTTGCCCTTTTCAAAATGGTATTTCGACTTATGATCTTTTCCAATATACCCCTCTACCATCACCAACCTTTCTTATTTGCCCTTAAGTTAAGGGCAAAATTGGTATTTTAATTTTTTTTAACTATGGTAAATATTTAACTCACGTTTAACTCAGATTAACTTAACAGGAGATAACTGCGGGAGTATTTTGCAATAACGGTGGAACGTATGAGGGGCATTTTAGAAAGAAAAAAAAAATAGGGGTAGATAAGATATTTTATACGCATGAGGGGTATATAGGCAATTATCCCAAGAAAAATTATGCAAGAAACACCTATCAAAGCATTACAAAAATAAAAATATACTAAGATGAGGAACAAGGAAAGATATCACCTTTCCGGATCCAAACTTGTCGGATCTTTGGTTGTCTTGACTTGTCGACGTTAGGTTCAAGTTGTTTTGTCTTTTGATGTTGTCCTTGAGGCTTAGAAACCCAAACCGCATGTTGTTTCGACTTAGAAATCCGGTTGTGGGTTCGATCGATATTGACGTTGAGGCTTAGATGTCCGATTCGCTTGTGGCTTTGATTTCCTGTTCACATATGAGTCACGGTTTGCTTGATGCACTCGACTCAATTGATATTTTTTTTTGATTCCGTGGGGGAAGCCGAGTTGTAGATGATACCTATTGTCGTTTCGAAGTTGCCGATTGAGACTTGAAATTTTTGTTCGGGCAACTCTTTTTGATGTGTCCTTTGATGCCTCATCTATGACACACCTTCTCCTTCAAACTTGTTGAGACTTTCGATGTCATCTTTTGATCCTTCTCAACATATGTCCGTTCGTATCCAAGACCTAACTTGCTCGTTTGACCCAATCCGAGCATGTTATCCAATTTCTTCGATCCCGAAGAAAACTTTTGAATATCGGACTTGAGTTGATGGACTTGCTCGGTCAATGCTTTGTTGGATTTGTATGTTTCCTCAAATTGATGCTCCAAAAATCCAACTTTATCCGTAGTAGATTTGATCATTAAATCCGATTCTTCTAGCTTCTTTTGGAGGACCGAATTATTATTCAAGATTGATTCCCGTTCCTCCTCAAGAGCATTATTTGTGGTCTTCAAATTCTTGTTCTTGAAAGTTACGGGGAAGCCCCAAGGATCTATCTAGATTGTATCAAACAACACCTAGAGGGGGGTGAATAGGTGTATCGGCCAAAAACCACAATTCTCGATGCTTTAAAAAGGTAAATGCGGAAATTAAAAAGCACACCGAGATTTACGTGGGAAAACTCCAAACTCGGAGTAAAAAACCCACGGGACCAACACGCGAATAACAATCCACTAAGAGAAAAGATTACAAGGTGATTACCGACTCCACGAACTTAACCTCTCTAACTCTCTTATGGATCTCCGCGCACTCCACCGAGTTGTCCACGATCACGTCCGAATCCACGAACGCCACGTTCCGAATCCACGAAACGCCTCCGCTTCGAATCCACGAAGTCTTCAACACGCCGAATCCACGACGCCACGCTCCGAATCCACGAAGTCTTCAATCACGCCGAATCCACGACGCCACCATGAATAGAATCATGAATATGGTGATCCTTCGTTGGAGTATCGATGAAAACCGAAGAAGAAAACTCCAACGAATCGTAGATCAAATCGACATATAGAGTAGGATTTACTATCTCTCGATTTGACCTAAAAGAGGCTATTTAGTAGAAAATAGGTTTTGAAGGAATTCCTAGCCTCTAGGGTTTCTCAAACATGTATTATGATGAAGTATATGGAATTAGAGAACCCTAAGAACCTATTTATAGACTTTAGAATCAATTAGATTCGGATTAGAGAAAAATCAGATTTTTACCTTCTTGTACAGGTACAAAAACAGGGGCCATCGGTAATGCAATGACGGAAGATTTTTCTCAAGGGCCACACGTAACGGATTGATGGCTATACCGGTATAGCAACTTTTTGTACCGGTACAAAACCAATTTTATACCGGTATAACTTTGTATTTTTGCTGAAATTTCACTTTTCGAAAACTACAAAGTTCCGATACAATTTCTAATCCGTTATACAATGATATTATGATTCTAATGCCTATAACTAAGTATGAATCACCATAACATGAATTAAACACTTACCTTGACGTCGTAATTCAACATGTCTCTTTTCTTCGAAGTCTAGGATTCTTCGACCATCTTCGATCCGCTCCAATCCTTCAAGACTCCGACTCAACTCACGAAACTTGCCAACACAAAATCCTTAACAATCTCCCCCTTTGGCAATTTCGTGACAAAACACAAAAACTAACCAAAATTACATTTTAAAAGAACTACGAAGTTCAATGTCATCACCAAAACATTAAACCTCTCGCGTGTAATCCAAATACAATAAAGATCCAAAAATACATCAAAAACTCCTAAAAACAAACTCTATGACTTAGACACAACTAGGAGTCTTGAAGTCTTGATTTCCTGCAAAACAATTTCAAACGAAGTTAGAAAATCAAAACATTAATCAATCAACAATCTCTTTGTTCTCATCTTCTCTTCTCCTCTTCTCCCTCTTTTATCCTTGTTCCATCAACTTTTCACTTTGCTCATAAATATTTCCTTCTCCCTCCTTAATCATTTCTCCCCCTTTGTTTGCATCTCCCCCTACATGTATGCCCTATTAATTCCCCCGTACCTGTAGTCCATTCTCCCCCTTTTTGTCAAAAATTGCCAAAAAGAAACAGAGAAAGAAAGAAACACAAACTAAACAGAGAGTAGTCAAATCATAGTTACAAACCTAGATGCATAAGAAAACAAAGTAAAGAGAAAAACATCAAGCAATGAGCATAAAGAGACGAGACATAATCCTAAGATAAGCAGTAAAGATAAGCAGAAAGCGCGAGGCATCACTTAGTCGCCTCGTCGTCATCATCGTCTCCTCCAGCAGGAGATCCAGAACCGCCAGCCTCTGGACCGACACCAGGTAGGAACGGCTGGCGAGACACGGAGCGCTGATAGGCTGAGGTCGATGGAAAGATATCATCATGTGTGCACCCCATCTTCTCCAAGATCCTCTTCACTCCTTTCTCGAGACTTTTGAAACTTTTCTTCGTAAAGCCCATATCCTTCTTCACACCCATATCTCCAGAGTGCGCCCACATCACGATGAAGTGAGTCCAAAGTGACCACTCCAAAGGAGCTAGAAGACCCCGCAGCGCCGCACGCCCGCTCGTCGTGATGGTGGAGGTGGAGGAGGTACAGCGGGACTCGATGCAGTATGCGGTGTAGCTCCCTCTGTCTGCTGAAAGGTCTTCAAAGTGCTCACCGATTTTGCCCAAGTCACCGCATCAATCGAGCCCAGCCCAATAGCATATTTGGCACACTCAGTATCTGCCCCGTGTGCTCGCAAAATCCGAGTAATCATCAATGGATACGGAAGTAGATCGCGCCGTGTAGAAGATCGAATAACGTGCACCATTCGCCGCCAAACGAGGAACGAATGTTCAAGTTCAACCCATGAGCCCGCTCGATGTCCAAAGAGATAGAGCAACACAAAGCGTTCCCGAAGCCTCTTTGTCCCAATAGTAGGCTGAACATTGTAGCACATGATCAAAGATAGGAGATGATACTCAGAGCGCAGATCCTTAGATTCCAATAATGCACGATCAGTCCGAACGCCCGGCTTGCAGATCGCTGCAACAACAGTCTCCCAGTCTGTCGAAGACTGAAGTGGCCCCGCTGTATAATGAAGTCCAGTAGTATCAACCTCCATCCCCAAAAGCTCACCAATATCATAAGGAGTGATACCAACTTCGTTCCTCGCACGTAAGTCTCAAAGACATAAGTGCCTCGTCTCCTCATCCTCACCGTAACTAAACCACGCATATAGAACTCCCTAATGAGCTCCACGCAAAGGTGAGCGAGCCCGAACACGACCAACCGCTCAATGGGGACTCTCAACATAAGGCGACCAAACTCAGAACCCGCTCTGAGTTCCTTGAAGTTGACGTGCCGCTCCGCAATACAAGAACGAGTAGAGAAAGCTCGAGCTCGCAGAGGAACATCGCATCCCTCTTGGCTCGACGCTCCCCGGTAGCACCACCTCCGCGTGACGACTCACCAAAGAATGCCTTTTCCCTTTGTCGGACGGAAACAGTGCTCTTCAGCCTTCTTCCTCTTCTTCTTCACCTCCTCCTACCGATAGCCTGGGTCCGATCCCTCCGACTCCTCGAAAGACGTGTCCTTTTAGAGACACTCCGTCGGCCTCCACTACCACGGCGACCACCACCTGTGGCCATGAGCACCAAGAGCACGAGTACGAGCGAAAAAGCCATTGTCCTACACGTGAAAAACCTCACATGAACACATTTTTGAAAAAATTCTCTAAAAATTGTGAAAAATTCACAAACAATTCAAGAATAAATAATAAAGCAATAACAAACATTAATCATGCATAAAATTTCATTAAATTTGGCACATTTTCAAAAATCCCGAAATTCCACCAAAAAGGAACCCTAGAACACAAATCTGTAAAAAACAGTTAATTCCAAAGTGTTCTAAGTGTTCTAGAAGCAAGATTATATGTCCAATCACTGATTTACAGCAAAAAATTGCATCAAAAAGGAACAAAAACAGAGATTAAACAATTTTTCCCGAAAATCCAATATTTTAGAAACCTAGAGCGTAAATCTGTCAAAAATAACGCAAACTAATGTGTTCTAGGTGTTCTAGATGCAAGATAATCAGTTCAGATAGTGAATTATAGCAAGAAATTGCATCAAAAACGGGTAAAAACAGAGATCGAACTCTTGTCCCGGAATATTAAAAAAAATGGCAAAAATCGGGTTTGATCTTTAAATCCGAGCATAATACCCGTTAACTGAGGGAAATCGTGTAGAATAGGAGGAGGGCTCGGGGATTTTTAGAGAGAGAGAGAGAGCGTTTTGAGTGAGTGTAGAGAGAGATCGAAGCCGGTTTCCAGAATTATATCACGGCTACGTATTTTGTACCTAAGATAGGATGAGTTTATACCGTATAAAAATCGTAATATCGAAAAATAGCCTTTTTCATTCAAAAATTCTCCAAAATTCAAATTAATTTCATAAAAATTACGATTTCACTTCAAAAATTATTATGAAGAAAATAAAATATTCTATGATTTCAAAAGACATCATATCATCAAAATTTGAAATCAAGAAAAATCAAATAATTTAAAATCATCAAGATGCAAATTGATGAAAAATAATTTTCTAAAAATTTAACAAATTGACACCAATTTGTCGCAACCCGTTCAAAATAGAGATTTAACTAATATAGCACCGGGGGTGGCTCTTTGAGCATCTTTTTCAATCTATCACCTTGTATCACCGAAAAATTCTAAAATATTCACATTTTTTTTTTCAACTTTTTCGGTTTTTCTCATAATTTCTCACGTGGTAGCTTCACACACGACGATGACCGGGTGGTAGCTCTTTCCTCCATGTGGTGGTAGTTTTCACACTCCTTTCGGATGTAACTCTTTCCACATCTTTTAAACTAAGGAGTTTCCCTTTTTTTTTTTTTAAATAAAAAAAACTCCCCCTCAATTAGACAATCTCACAATTGAAAATAATTTTGACGAATCTTAGTCAATTAGAAAATATCCATCAATTATATTCAACATTCACTACCAAGATGGATTAAATACAAAATAATTAAAATTAATTTCAAAAATTTTGATGAAGGTATGTAAGAAGAAATCACATAATAAATTATCGTCAAAATAATGAAAAGTGAAGTAAAATCGATAATTAATATGAATTTAATTCAATTTGAATTGACTTTAAAAATCGGTTAATTCTCTTTGAAAAACCATTAATCTCTCTACTTTAAAGATTTTCAATCATTGCCACTCTCAAAAATTTTAAAAACTCCCCTTTACCTTTCCTCAAAGACGATTTTCAAACAAAAGAAACTCAAGCATCAAAAATATTCACTAAGTACCAAAAATCGCCTAAGCATGTAATGCAATGAATAAAAGTAGGAAATATACACCTATCAAAGCATTACATAACCGAAAAACAAGCTAAGAAGAATAACAAGGAAAGATATCACCTTTCCGAATCCAAACTTGTCGAATTTTTCCTTGCTTTGACTTGTCGACGTGAGGCTTGACTTCTTTCAACCTTTGTTCAACCGATGATTGTCTCGATGCTTGGTTCTTCGGTTGATATTTACGTTGAGGCTTAGTCTCACGAGGTACTCGACCCAATTGATTGCCTATTTGATTCCGTGGGAGATACCGAATAGAAGAAGGTGCCGATTGAGATTTCGTTGTCTTGTTCGGGCAACTCTTTTTGATATGTCCCTTGACTCCGCATCGGTGACATATCTTTGCTTTTAAATTTGTTGAGACTTTCGATGTCGTCTTTTGATCCTTCTCAACATATGTCCTTTCGTATCCGAGGCCCAACTTGTTCGTTTGACCTAACCCGAGCATGTTATCCAACTTTTTCGAACCCGAGGAAAATTGTTGAAGATCCGATTTGAGTTGATGAACTTGCTTGGTTAACACTTGATTGGATGTGTAGGTTTCCTTAAATTGTTGCTCCAAAAATCCAATCTTATCCCTATAAGATTTCATTGTTAATTCCGACTCTTCTACCTTCTTTTGGAGGTCCGAATTGTTATTCAAAATTGATTCCCGTTCCTCCTCAAGAGCTTCATTCATGATCCTCATATTGTTGTTATCTTCTTCAATCTCCAACAAACGACTCTCCAACTTCTTATTGAACTTCGCCATTTTTCGCGATTCAATAAGAAGTTGATTATATGCTTCCGCTATATCCTCGTCGTTTGCTTCCTCCTCGCTTTCGCCATTCTCGCTCGAAGATTCATGCGAAGAAATAGAAACATTAGAATTAGTAGCAATAGAGGATAAACAAATAGCATTAGAGGAAGGCAAAGAAGACTTAGAAATTAAAGCAATATGATCCTTTTCTTCATCACTTGGCGATGATTCACTCGAAGAAGAATCATCCCAAGTTTTTGCTTGCAAAGCTTTTTGTTTATATGTCTTCTTTGAAGGACAATCCGTTGCTATATGACCGTAGCCTTTGCACTTGAAGCATTGGATTTCCCCTTCAAATTCATCTTTCTCTTGTGAAGACTTTGCAAGTTTTTTATCCTTATCCTTAGAATTAGAAAAAGGTTTTGAAAAAGATTTCCGCTTCGAAGATGAAGCATTGTTCTTTCTAAGTTCCGTCTAATTTCTTCGTGAGGAGCGCCAATTGATGTTCAAAATCCGCAAGCGTAATATTCTCGTCGAAATCCGTGTCGTCGTCTTCTTCCTTTGATGATTTGAGTGCCATCCCTGTGCTTTTAGAAAAAGACTTGGAAGAAGATTGATTAGTAGGAAAAGTCATCTCATACGTTTGTAAAGCGCCTACTAATTCTTCGACTTTCATCTCATCCGGATGCTTAACCGTTTCGATCGCGGCAACCTTTGCCCGAAAACGTTCCGGAAGAGTTCGAAGAATTTTTCTAATGACTTTTGACTCCGGGATTTTCTCTCCCAAGTTAGCGCATGTATTTACAATGTCTTGTAGACGCGTATAATACTCGGTAAAGGTCTCGTTTTCGTCCATAGAGATCGAATCGAATTTGCTAGTAAGCATTTGTAATTTTTGGACCTTTACTAAGCTTGTTCCTTCATGCGTAACTTGTAGAGTATCCCAAATCTCTTTCGCGGTTTCACAAGCCGAAACGCGAGTAAACTCCGTTTGAGACAAGGCATTAAATAAAGCGTTTATGCCTCGTTAAACGAAGATGCCTCGTTTTCATCTTTTGTCCACTTGTCTCGTGGTTTAGGCTTCTCAACATTATCGACCTTTTCGGTTGGAGGTTTCCATCCGAACTCAATTGATTTCCACACCCGCTCTTCGATTGCAATTAGAAAAGCTCTCATGCGAACTTTCCAATAGGCATAATTCGTGCCGTCGAAAAGCGGAGGTCGATTAATGTTACCGCCTTCGGCCATTAGATATCAATATATCTAGATCCCTCTCTGATACCAATTGTGAGTTACGGGGAAGCCCCAAGGATCTATCTAGATTGTATCAAACAACACCTAGAGGGGGTGAATAGGTGTAACGGCCAAAAACCACAATTCTCGATGCTTTAAAAATAAATGCGGAAAATAAAAAGCACACCGAGATTTACGTGGGAAAACTCCAAACTCGGAGTAAAAATCCACGGACCAACACGCGAATAACAATCCACTAAAAGAAAAGATTACAAGGTGATTACCGACTCCACGGACTTAACCTCTCTAACTCTCTTATGGATCTCCGCGCACTCCACCGAGTTGTCCACGATCACGCCCGAATCCACGAACGCCACGTTCCGAATCCACGAAACGCCTCCGCTTCGAATCCACGAAGTCTTCAACACGCCGAATCCACGACGCCACGCTCCGAATCCACGAAGTCTTCAATCACGCCGAATCCACGACGCCACCATGAATAGAATCATGAATATGGTGATCCTTCGTTGGAGTATCGATGAAAACCGAAGAAGAAAACTCCAACGAATCGTAGATCAAATCGACATATAGAGTAGGATTTACTATCTCTCGATTTGACCTAAAAGAGGCTATTTAGTAGAAAATAGGTTTTGAAGGAATTCCTAGCCTCTAGGGTTTCTCAAACATGTATTATGATGAAGTATATGGAATTAGAGAACCCTAAGAACCTATTTATAGACTTTAGAATCAATTAGATTCGGATTAGAGAAAAATCAGGTTTTTACCTTCTTGTACCCATAAAAACAGGGCCATTACCGTAATGCAATGACGGAAGATTTTTCTCGAAGTGGCCATTACCGCAAACGGATTGATGGCTATACCTAAGATAGCAACTTTTTGTACCTAAGACAAAACCAATTTTATACCTAAGATAACTTTGTATTTTTGTCAAATTTCACTTTTCGAAAACTACAAAGTTCCGATACAATTTCTAATCCGTTATACAATGATATTATGATTCTAATGCCTATAACTAAGTATGAATCACCATAACATGAATTAAACACTTACCTTGACGTCGTGATTCAACATGTCTCTTTTCTTCGAAGTCTAGGATTCTTCGACCATCTTCGATCCGCTCCAATCCTTCAAGACTCCGACTCAACTCACGAAACTTGCCAACACAAAATCCTTAACAGTTCTCTTCTTCAAGATCGAATAAACGACGCCTCAACTTTTTATTGAGTTTCGCCATCTTCCGCGACTCAACAAGAAGTTGATTGTATGCTTCCGCTAATTCCTCGTCGTTTGATTCCTCATCGCCGGAATCCGAGTTCACGTCTTCTTCCTTTGATGTTTTCAACGCAATCCCTGTACTTTTAGAGAAAGACTTGGAAGAAGATTGGCTAGTAGGGAAAGTCATCTCATAAGTTTGCAACGCACCTACTAACTCTTCGGCCATTAGATAGCAATATATCTAGATCCCGCTCTGATACCAATTGTGAGTTACGGGGAAGCCCCAAGGATCTCTCTAGATCGTATCTAATCACCTAGAGGGTGAATAGGTGTAAAGGCCAAAAACCACAAATCTCGATGCTTTAAAAAGTAAATGCGGAAAATAAAAAGCACACCGAGATTTACGTGGGAAAACTCCAAACTCGGAGTAAAAAACCCACGGGACCAACACGCGAATAACAATCCACTAAGAGAAAAGATTACAAGGTGATTACCGACTCCACGGACTTAACCTCTCTTAACCTCCTATGAATCTCCGCGCACGCCTCCGGGTTGTCCATGCCCCTCACGTCTGAGTCCACGAATGCCCCCACTTCGAATCCACGAAGCTTCTATCACACCGAATCCACGACGCCACTCGAATCCACGAGCCCACGATCCGAATCCACGAATCGCCTTCAATTGCGTCAAATCCACGACGCCTCACGCCGAATCCACGACGCCGTTCATGAGAAGCATCATGAGTATGGTGATCCTTCGCTTAGGAGTATCGTAGAAAACCAAAGAAAAAAACTCCATGCGAAGCGTAGATCAAATCGACATATAGATAAGGAATTACGATATCTCGATTTGACCTAAAAGAGGCTAATATGTAGAAAATAGGTTTTAGATGAATTCCTAGCATCTAGGGTTTCTCAAACATGTATATTAATGAAGCACACCGAGTTAGAGAAGCCTAAGAACCTATTTATAGACTTTAGAATCAATTAGATTCGGATTAGAGATTTTTCAGATTTTTACCATCTTGTACCGGTACAAAACTTAGGGCATTACCGGTAATGTAATGACGGAAGATTAATTTGTGAAGGTCCATTACCGGTAATGGGTTTGATGGCTGTACCAGTATAGCAACCATGCTTGTACCTAAGACCACAGTTCAGTCACACGGAATGGGTATGATGGCGTACCCGTACAAGTTCGGGGTCAAGTTACCGGTGAATGAGTATGCATCTCGCACCCGTACACTAGCCAGGTCGTTACTCTGCAATGGTATGATTCGTGCATCTGCAGCTGTCGTTCAGCGTCGCTACACGAATGGTTCGTGTACAAAGTCAGTACACTTTGTAAATTTTCCAATTTTCGAAAATTACAAAGTTTTGATATAATTTCTAATCCGTTAAATAATGATTTATGATTCTAATGCCTATAACTAAGTATGAATCACCATATTTATGAATTAAAAACTTACCTGGACGTCGTGATTCAACTTGTCTCTTTTCTTCGAATAAACCGACACGTCGTTTATGAACACCACGACGCACCGGTCTAACAACGGCCTGAAGACTCGATTCATCAAGTCCATAAATGCTGCCGGGGCATTAGTAAGCCCAAACGGCATCACCGTAAACTCAGTGGCCATACCGTGTTCGGTACGCCGTCTTGTGCACATCCGCCGGTCGAATCTTCAATTGGTGATAGCCCGACTGAAGATCAATCTTTGAATACACCCGCGACCCTTGCAACTGATCAAACAAATCGTCGATTCTAGGCAACGGATACTTATTCTTTATGGTCACCTTGTTCAACTCGCGATAATCCACGCAGAGTCGAAGTGAACCATCCTTCTTCTTCACAAACAGCACCGGAGCACCCCACGGCGACACACTCGGCCTCACAAAGCCCTTAT
Organism: Aechmea fasciata; assembly: GCA_025177825.1. Classification (NCBI taxonomy): domain Eukaryota; kingdom Viridiplantae; phylum Streptophyta; class Magnoliopsida; order Poales; family Bromeliaceae; genus Aechmea; species Aechmea fasciata. The sequence continues at coordinate 13,557,041 of CM045928.1, read as the reverse complement.
CAAGCATGTCCCGTAGCCGTGCTTTCAACTCTACTAACTCTGCCATTCTCGTAAGGAGCCTTCAAATCGGCGCCGCCCGGGACTAAGTCTATAACGAACCCGTCCATAAGGGCCCAGAATTCACTTAAAAACATCCGGTATCGCATACTACCCGTATCTCACAAAGCTCCGGGTACTTCTTTTGGGTGTCCACAATAGTTGCCAAATAGGCCCTACATCCACCCTTAACCATTTTCCTCGCCCTCACCGCCGATACAGTCACCGCGAAGCGCGAGCTTTTACACACTTGATACACGAACTCCTTCTGATCCGGTTCACGAAATGTGATTCTCTTATTCTCACAATCGATCACCGCATAGTACTTGGAGAGCCAGTCGATCCCCAAGATCACTTCGAAATCCCACACCTTCTTTAACACTAGCAGGTCTACCGGCATAATCCAATCTCCTACCGAAATTGGACAATCCGGGTACCAATCCTGCTGTAACATACTGGACTTGCGCAAACTGCGGAGTTCGAGTATCTGACTTGAGTTTGGAGCTTTTCCAGATTTTCTGGAGGGTCGTTGACTGTGTTCCGACCTATGGCACGTGTACCGAGGTTAAGGGATGAATCCCTAGCACTAAAGTCCAAAAAGTTGGATTTTAGGTTGCTCTCGGATTGAAATTTCGAGGCCTTGTACCGGTACAAAAAGATGGTTATACCTAAGATAAGTGATGGCTATACCGGTACAAAATGGATTTTGTACCTAAGACAGCACTCACTGAGCGAGGGCAAACCCGAGGCTCTGTTTGGTCAAGTTCAGGTTTATACCGCAGACAAAATGGATTTGTACCAGACAAACCGGGCAGATTTCGAGCAGTTTGAACTGCAGGGGTTTTTTAGCTATTGTTGCACTTCTATTAGTGCAAGCCTTGCCCCTAGGGTTTCCCTTTGTGTTCTTCACCTCAAGAGGAGAGGTAAGAGCTCCCTCCACTCCATCTCCTTCTTCTCTCCTTGGTTTGGATGGGTTTTTGAGGATTAAAACCTCTCTTTGCTCTCTTTTGCTTGGTAGAGCCTATTTTCCTCCATTGTTGGAGCTTAGAGCTTGGTGAGTGGAGCTTTGTGGTGGATCAAACTTCAACCCTTGGGCCTTTGGGACTTGGTTTGAAGCTTCTTAGAGGTAAGCAACAAGCTCTCTTCACTTAGATTCGATTTTTGGAGGTTCTTTGAGATGAAACCCTAGTTTTGGATTCTAGGGTTAGAATTTGGGGATTTTTTATTTAGGGCCTTTGGGACCTGATTGATGGGTTTAGAACCTTGATTTAGGTTGGATTGGAATGACTCTAACTCCCATTTGGAGATCGAGAGAGTTTCCTTCGCATTCGGTGAGTTTTCTTCGCCTTTTTGTAGAGTTCTTTAAAGATTGAACTCACAGTTCGTTTTCTTAGCTTGTAACTCCTAGGGTTTGCTTTTTAGGACTCAAGGAGTGATAATCGAAGCTTCGTTAGCGGTTCGGAGCAACGCTACTCGCACTTGGTGGGTTTGGCTTCGTGAGCATAGGAGCAAATGGCTCCTAAGTGCTTATTTGGTTTGATTAAATTATTCTAAATGCATATTCATGCTAGATAGAATTATTATGAATTTTGGAGCACTTAAAATGCATGTCTTATGTATGATAAAAATTTCACTCTATATAGTAGAGCTTTCTGGGTTATTTTTGCATGCATGTGAGAGTGGCTCTTGTGGGCGCCTGGGAGTGTGCCATTCATGTTAATATAGCTTAACTAAAGTATTTGAGAACATTAAACTTGTGTTGGGACTTAGAAAAGCTTAAGTGTCATCAAGCGGCACTTAACTTAGAAAACTATGAAACTGCAACATAGCGACTTTGACATAGGCCACTGACATCTACTATATTCCATGTTAGAGACATGATGACATAGAGATAGGCCCTGGACATAGTGGTTTTACTTTCCATGTTAGAGACATGATGATTTGAGACTTGTGACGGTTCTTGTGACTTTATGCCATTGTGCTCATTCGCACATGCTTGTGAGGGTCGCTCCATACAAGCCGCATCGTGAGTTGGCCAACGCGTTTCATGTATTCGCCGTGCGGGATTGGGCGCCGAAGTGGATTGCCATGGGACAGTCTCTTTCCTAGGGTGGGAATGTTGACTACTACGGGGCCATTAGGCTCGGCATTTGGGCTAGGCAGCCTTCGGGTGGGCATCGGCCATATCGCCTTCGGGTTGGATCTTATTGTACTCAAACTTAATATTGTGGATATTGTGGATTTGACTAGAATAGTAAACTTCAACACTTTACTATCATTTGTGGACATTGTGGATTTGACTAGAATAGTAAACTTCAACACTTTACTATCATTTGTGGACATTGTGGATTTGACTAGAATAGTAAACTTCAACACTTTACTATCATTTGTGGATATTGTGGATTTGACTAGAATAGTAAACTTCAACTCTTTACTATTAAATTGGGAACATTATACTAGTAGTTGTACTTACTAATCGTGCTTAGATTAGTCGTTTGCTTATGCTTATTTATGCTAAGTAAAGATATCATGTTTAGTAGCTTACATGTTTATTTTACATGTCGTTTACTTTACTTATGCATAGTTTATCGTTTACTTGTTTAGTTTTGGGCCTAGTGGAGCATGCAATCAAGTCCGCACTGCCCACTGGAACTATTAATTAATAGTTCTCACGCCTCTTTTTCTAATGTGTTTCGTAGCCTTCGACCGGCGGAGGCAAGGGATCGCGGCAAGAGAGTCGCGTCTAGTTAGCTTTACTCTCTTTTAGATGGTTCTACTTTTCTCTCTTTGGTATTTAGAGTGTCACGCCCCGGGGTCGGCAGGACCTTCCCCAAAGCGTGCCCAGACCCGCCATATGTCAACACATACAAGGCGTCTAACTAAAAACAGCGGAATTTAAAACAATAAAAGGCTACAACTATGAATATCAGAGCCACAACTAAACAAGAACCAAACCACAAGTAAAAGAAAGTAAAGCGTCTAAAACACTAACATAGGAAAAGAGAGTAGTACACAGTTAACATCCAAAGCTCTCAAAAACACAAGAGTGGTGGTCTCTATACAAGGTAAAAACACTCCTTCTCTCCAAAATAAAACAAGAGAAAAAGGAAACCACCTATCCAAAACCCTCTCACAAGCCGCTATCCCGAGGCAACTCCTTTGCCGCGGTCCCGAGCCTCCCCCGATGCAGAAGGCACTGAAACGAGTCAGAAACAGAGGGCGTGAGAACTATAAACATATAGTTCCCAATTACCATCGACCGCACAAAATTGCTCCACTAGGCCCAAAAAGAGTAATATACGAGCATCGAAGTAAATAATCGAAATAAAGGCATAACTGTAAAGCTGAATGAATAACCCAAGGTAAATGAATTACATGCTTTAAACTACCCGATAGCCAACTTTAAACAAGTATATTCGAATAAGTTCACGAGTGTACTATAATAGAATTGAAGACCTATCAAGTATACTACTATGTCCAATACTATATCACAACACATATATCCAACTACTAATCTAAGTTAAGTAGTGATTATCCTTTATTATAGAAAGACAATGGTCAATCTCAATGTGGGATCTACACAAGTGCAATCCCGCTTGCGCCCCTAAGTGTCGTGGTAGCCCCAACATCCCCGTAGGAATGAGTCTAACCACCCGGCCCCATAGGTTTCTCAATACCGCACGTGCGAATACATCGCAAAGGCTAACTCCGAGTGCCGCTTGTAGGGAGCGACCCTCACAAGCATGTGCGAAGAGCACAAATGGCAACAAGCAAGTCCAAGTCCCAAGTCCCACACATGGCAAATGTCACTAGCAACCCTAAGGTCTAGTACAACAAATTCTCATGACACTAGGATTTCTATGTCAAGTTCATTCACGAGCCTAATGCCGCTTGATGACATTAGCTCACTATTCTACACTTTTGATGCCAAGCCAATGCCGCTTATTGACAAGGGCTTTTCTCCTATATCATGTATAGTTCTATGTTCTCAAACACATGTCAAAGTCCTCTCAAACACTTAGTTTCAAGTTCCCAAAAAGAATGCTACAAGACTTCAGCTCTCACGTGCATTCGTCTCTACTATATAGAGTAAAATTGCATTACACATAGCATATGTATCTTAAGCATTCTAAAATTCACAAATAAATCAAATAACATGAAAATGCACTAATTTTCATTTAACCATAAGCAAATAAGCACCAATGAGAATTTCTCATTGTGCTAGGTGAGGCCAAACCCACCGTCGCTCAAAGCGTCGCTCCGAACCGCTAACGAAGCTGCGATTCCTACTCCTAGTACCCTACAAAGGAGATCCTAGGAGTTACAACCTCAAGAGATAAGTCTTGAGTTCAAACTTTAAGCTTCTATGTAGAGAGTAAGGAAAAATTCACCTTAGAGTAAAAATCCTTCTCCAATCCTCAAATGGAGGCGAGATCTCTTCCACTGTAACCTAAACAAAGGTTCTAAACCAATTAATCGGACCCTAAAAGCCCTAGGTTGCAAATCCCCAAAATAAACCCTATTCTACAAAAACTAGGGTTTCAACAAGTAGAAAGCTCCAAAATCCCAAACTAGAGGAAATAGAGGTGATGCCTACCTTCAAGAAGCTCACAAACAAGTTCCAAGTCCACCAAACTTGAAGATCTTTCCCTCAACTTGCTCCCAAACCAAGCACCAAGCTTCATCCATGGTGGAGGATGCACCAAGAAGCAAAAAGGAGAAGATGAGAGAAGGGTTAGACCACCAAAGAGCACCCTAGACCCAAGAAATCAAAGGGGAAAGAAGGGTGAGAGCTCCCTACCTCTCTCGCCTGCAGTGAAGGGCTCAAAATGAGCCCTAGGGGTGAAGGGCATATGTATAAAGCAACAAAATGCCAAATCCCCTCAGCTTTCGGATTTTAAAATCGTTAATCAGTACTCTGCAAGACAAACCCGTTTTGTACCCAAGATAAACCTCGCGAGACAAAGAAACCCGAGCCTCGGTTTGCTCACTCGCTCATCTATACCGGTATAAATCTTGGCTTGTACCGATAGCCATCATTTTGTACCGATATAGCAACAATTTTGTACCAGACAAAAGCATGAAATTCCAACCCGAGAGCAACCTAAAATCCACTTTTTGGACTTTAGTGCTTGGAAATCATCCACTAACCTCAGACTCGTGCCATAGGCTCCGAATACGTCAACGACCCTCCGTAAAAACTGAAAAGCTCGTATCTCACATTTAACACTCGAACCCGGCAATTTGCAAAGTCCAAGCTAAGGCCACATTCACCCCTCCTAAAAGGAGGTTTCGTCCGCGAAACTCAAAATTAAAGTTATACCTCATGACTCCATCTGAAAGAGATGGGGATAGCGCTCTCGAAGCGCACTCTCTAGCTCCCACGTGGCCTCCCGCTCCTCGTGGTTGCTCCACAGGACCTTCACATAAGGAAGCTCCCGGTTCCTCAACTGCTTCACCTCGCGAGCTAAAATCTTCACGGGTTGCTCCTCGAAGCTCAAATCGTCCCTCAGCTCCAATGGTGTAGCATCCAAAACATGAGCTGGATCATGTACATACTTCCGAAGGACCGATACATGAAATACGTTGTGTACACCCGATAGGTTCGGCGGTAGAGCAAGTCTATACGCTACCGGGCCTACACGCTCCAAAATCTCATACGGTCCAATAAAACGGGGGCTTAACTTACCCCGAATCCCAAACCTCCTGACTCCTCTGGCCGGCGAGACTTTCAAAAAGACATGGTCTCCACTCTGAAACTCCAAGTCTCGTCGACGTCTATCAGCATAGCTCTTCTGCCTACTCTGGGCTGTCAACAACCGCTCCCTAGCAATGCGAACCTTGTCCTCGGCTTCCTGGAGCACATCTGGGCCCAATGCCAAACTCTCACCAACTTCACTCCAATGAAGTGGCGATCTACACTTCCGTCCATAGAGTGCCTCAAATGGCGCCATCTTGATGCTTGCTTGATAACTGTTGTTATAAGCAAACTCCCATCGGTAGGTGCCGCGACCATCCTCCCCGGAAGTCGATCACGCAGCTCGAAGCATGTCCTCGAGTGTCTCAGATAGTACGCTCCGATCGCCCGTCACTCCGAGGGTGGAAAGCAAGCGAAATCCGCCGAGTACCCAAGGCGCCCCGTGCACTCCTCCAAAAGTGCGACACAAAGCGAGTGTCTCGTCCGATACTATAGAAGTGGGTACTCCATGTAGTCGCACAACCTCGTCAAGGTAAACCTGTGCGAGTCTCTCGCCAGTCCAAGTAGTGTGGATAGGTATGAAATGTGCCGATTTCGTCAACCTCTCCACGATCACCCAAATAGCGTCATGCCCGCCCTGGGAGCGGGGCAATCCCCTCACAAAGTCCATGGTGATCTTCTCCCACTTCCACACCGGAATCGATAAGCTCGTAATTTCCCGCGGAACTCTATGCTCAGCCTTCACGTGTTGGCAAGTTAAACGACGAGCTACAAACTCGCCAACATCCTTTTTCATCCCCGGCCACCAATAGTGTAGTTTCAAACCCTTATACGTCTTGGTGCCTCCCGGATGTATAGCATACGGCGCTCGGTGTGCTTCTAGGAGAATCTCCTCTTTAAGTGTCGGTTCCGCCGGTACACAAACCCGTCCACGGAATCGCATCAAGTCGCCACCGTCCAAAGTACAGTCCCCGGTGCAACCATCTGTCATCTTTGCTCGGATCTTTAGCAACTCCGCATCAAGGGCTTGCTTTTCCTTGATTCTTTCCAATAAAGTAGGTTGCACCCCCAGTGCCATCAACCCCATAGGTGTGTCAGGAGCCACCACCTCCGACTCTAACCGCTTCAGTTGCTCAATCAAAGGCGGTTGAGTAACTATCATCATCGCTAAGTTTTCCGTCGATTTCCTACTTAGCGCATCTGCCACCACGTTAGCCTTGCCTGGGTGGTAAAGTATCGTCAGATCATAATCCTTGAGGAGCTCCAACCATCTGCGCTGCCTCAGGTTCACTTCCTTCTGAGTGAACAGATACTTTAAACTCTTGTGATCCGTATACACTTCACACCGCTCGCCATAAAGATAGTGGCGCCATAGCTTCAGTGCGCACACTACAGCCGCCAACCCCAAGTCGTGTGTAGGATAATTTCTTTCATACTCCTTCAACTGGCGAGAAGCATACGCGATCACCTTTCCGTCCTGCATTAACACGCAACCCAATCCGTTAAAGGAAGCATCGCTATAAATCACATACCCTGCTCCACGATCGGCAAGGTTAGGATTGGCGCGGTAGTCAATCGCAGCCTTCAACTCTTGAAAGCTTTTCTCGCACGCATCATTCCAAATGAACTTGGTGCCTTTATGCGTGAGCCTCGTGAGGAGTAGATAACCTTGCAAATCCCTCAACAAACCTCCCGTAGTAGCCGCCAAACCGATAAAGTCGCGTATCTCCGTGACACTCGTCGGTCCTAGGCCACTCCCCGACGGCCTCAATCTTCTTAGGATCCACGGCTATACCCGATGCCGAAACCACATGGCCCAAAAACGTCACCTCTCGAGCCAAAACTCACACTTCTTCAACCCGGCAAAGAGTCTCTTTTCCCGAAGCACTTGAAGTACCACCAAATGTTCCTCGTGATCAACATCACTTCGGAATAAACCAAAATGTCGTCTATAAACACCACGACGAACTGGCCCAAATATGGCTTAAAGACACGGTTCATCAAATCCATAAAAGCCGCCGGGCATTAGTAAGCCCAAACGGCATAACGGTGAACTCATAGTGTCCATACCGTGTCCCGAAAGTCTTTTGACACATCCTCGTGCTTGATCTTCACCGATGATAACCCGACCGCAAGTCGATCTTGGAGTACACGCTAGATCCTCGAAGCCGATCAAACAGATCATCGATCCTCGGCAACGGATACTTATTCTTAATCGTGACTTTATTAAGTTCACGATAATCCATACATAAGCGAAGTGATCCGTCCTTTTTCCTCACAAAGAGAACCGGTGCTCCCCAAGGTGACACACTCCTCACAAAACCTTTACCCAAAAGATCCCGCAACCGTGCCTCGCCTCCTTAAGTTCTCGCTGGTGCCATCCTATAGGGCGCCTTTGAGATTGGAGTAGTCCCAGTGGACGAGATCTACTACAAACTCAATCTCCCTATCAAAGTGCGGCATTCCCGGTAGCTCACGGAAACACATCCCGGAACTCCTCACCACGGATATCCTCAATCCTAGGAGAATCCTCAACATCTCGGGGTGCAATACTAGCCAAATAGGCTATGCACCCGCTACTAATCAACTGCCTAGCTCGAGAGGAGCTAATAGTCATCGCAAACAGCGAACTCTGGCAACCCTGAAACACCACCTCCTCGTGACCAGGCTCTCTAAAAGTCACGCACGACTCACACAATCGATCGTAGCAAAGTATCGGTCAACCAATCCATGCCCAAAACTATGTCAAACTCTCCAAGTTTGCGCACCACAAAAAGGTCCGCGGCATGATCCAATCCCCAATCAACCGGCAACTAGCACAACACTCCCGAACGTCTATATGATGTCCGGCATAATCACTCGCCCGAATGCAACAAGGAAGTCATAGGAATGCTATGCAACTCGGCAAACAGCCGATCAATAAAAGAACAAGATGCGCCGGTATCAAATAAAGCACGAACTCGAATGCAGGAAATCAAAATGATACCTGCAACCACGTCCTCACGCCGCCGCCGCTTCGTCCTGCGGCATACAATCGTCCACTCGGCCCCGTCGTGACCCTCGCTCCGCTCTCGTGCGTAAGATCTCCCTCGTATGATGCCGCAGTGTCCCCGGCCGGAACCCGGTGAAGCCGGTGCCGACGCCGTCGACGGTGGGAGCAGATCCCCTGACACTCGATCGGAAATGGCCCTCCCGACCGCAAGAGAAGCATCGGCCCCGCCCGCGGCACCGTCGGTGGCGGGGGCCGCTACAAATCACACACCGCGGCGCCGGTCGCCGCCGTATCCTCGCGCCGCGTGGGGGTCCTCGTCCACGTGATCGGCTCGGTACTTTGGCGGCTTCCTAGAGTGCGCCTGGCTCGCACCCTCGCCTGAGGGCCTCTTGCCCTTGCCCCGATCCAAGCCTTCCTGCCCGTCCTTCAAGACCATCGCGCCCCTCTCCACAATGAGAGCGCGATTTACCACCTCTCTATAGGTCTGCAACCCGTACGATCGCACGAGTCTAAAGATAGATGGCCGAAGTCCATTCTCGAAGATCCCGGCCTTGTCCTCGTCGTCCCGCACGACGAAAGGTACACAAATGTAGAAGCTCGGTGAACTCCCGCTCATACTCGCCACCGTCCGTCCCCGGCGCAGTTGCGCAACCGCCTCCATCTCGCTGCCGAACACCGTCTGGGAAGTAGTGCTCGAGTAGCAATCCCTTGAACCTCGTCCAAGTCATCTTCGCCAAGTCTGCTCGGTTCTCCCGAATGTCCCGCCACCACCGATAGGCCTCGCCGTCCGATGGTGAGTGGCGAGCCACACTCGTCCCTCTCTCGACAAAGGTATCCCGAAATAGCTTTTCCATGTGCATAAGCCATTTCTCTACACTCCCGTGATCCGCGTTCTCGCCGACGAATATACGTGGTTTGAAACTCCTGACCTCATTGAGACGGCTAATCAGTCGGTCTCGCTCAAGCCCTCAACCATCGTAGGGAACACCGTCCTCCCGGGGCATCCGAACCGGCGCGGTGCCGTCGCTACCCTCTCTCCGGCGTGCCACGACGCACAGAGTGCAAAGATCCGGCGCCGGAGTCGGCGCTTCTGCTACCACCTCTGGGCCGGTGGTACAGTTGTCTCTGCCTCCCCGGCGCCCGCCCGCCGCAAGGTCCTCCGCCGCTTCATCCTCTCGTCTCGCGCGCGCCGCCGCCTCGTTGGCCGGGCCGCCGTCTCCGCCGAGCCACAAGGTCGTGAGACCGCCACTCGATCCTCGCCCGCGGACCTCGCTGGACTCAGAAGTAGCGGAGGTCTCGACCTCCTCAAGATGTGCCATGTCCGCTGCTCCAATAGACTGGGAGCGAGTGATAGGCATCAACACTGCAACAACATAAAGCGCAAGTTAATAAAACCCACGCTATCGCAATCCCCACTCAGAAACCCAAATTGTGCGAAAGTAAGGAAGTGTGCTTTCTACTAACTCCCGATGTTACGTTGTCGGCCGCCAAAGTAACCCTCCGCGAAGCTAGAAGTTATACACTTCGATTAAACTCCAACTTTCTAGAGTTATCATAAAACCCAATCAAACACTTTCGCTTATAAGTCAAATAGATCACGTCTCTCACGAGTCTAATCCTTATAGTCCAACCAGCCTAAGGTTTACTAGGTCCTCTAAGACGTCACCCTAGGCTCTGATACCAAATTAATCTGTCACGGCCCGGGCCTGGCAGACCTTCCCCAAAGCGTGCCTGCACTCCGCCATATGTCAACACATACAAGGCGTCTAACTAAAAACAAATGGAATTTAAAACAATAAAAGGCTACAACTATGAATATCAGAGCCACAACTAAACAAGAACCAAACCACAAGTAAAAGAAAGTAAAGCGTCTAAAACACTAACATAGGAAAAGAGAGTAGTACACTAACATCCAAAGCTCTCAAAAACACAAGAGTGGTCTCTATACAAGGTAAAAACACTCCTTCTCTCCAAAATAAAACAAGAGAAAAAGGAAACCACCTATCCAAAACCCTCTCACAAGCCGCTATCCCGAGGCAACTCCTTTGCCGCGGTCCCGAGCCTCCCCCGATGCAGAAGGCACTGAAACGAGTCAGAAACAGAGGGCGTGAGAACTATAAACATATAGTTCCCTGGGCAATTACCGACCCGCACAAAATTGCTCCACTAGGCCCAAAAAGAGTAATATACGATCGAAGTAAATAACTGAAATAAAGGCATAACTGTAAAGCTGAATGAATAACCCAAGGTAAATGAATTACATGCTTTAAACTACCCGATAGCCAACTTTAAACAAGTATATTCGAATAAGTTCACGAGTGTACTATAATAGAATTGAAGACCTATCAAGTATACTACTATGTCCAATACTATATCACAACACATATATCCAACTACTAATCTAAGTTAAGTAGTGATTATCCTTTATTATAGAAAGACAATGGTCAATCTCAATGTGGGATCTACACAAGTGCAATCCCGCTTGCGCCCCCTAAGTGTCGTGGTAGCCCCAACATCCCCGTAGGAATGAGTCTAACCAATTCGGCCCCATAGGTTTCTCAATACCGCACGTGCGAATACATCGCAAAGGCTAACTCCGAGTGCCGCTTGTAGGGAGCGACCCTCACAAGCATGTGCGAAGAGCACAAATGGCAACAAGCAAGTCCAAGTCCCAAGTCCCACACATGGCAAATGTCACTAGCAACCCTAAGGTCTAGTACAACAAATTCTCATGACACTAGGATTTCTATGTCAAGTTCATTCACGAGCCTAATGCCGCTTGATGACATTAGCTCACTATTCTACACTTTTGATGCCAAGCCAATGCCGCTTATTGACAAGGGCTTTTCTCCTATATCATGTATAGTTCTATGTTCTCAAACACATGTCAAAGTCCTCTCAAACACTTAGTTTCAAGTTCCCAAAAAGAATGCTACAAGACTTCAGCTCTCACGTGCATTCGTCTCTACTATATAGAGTAAAATTGCATTACACATAGCATATGTATCTTAAGCATTCTAAAATTCACAAATAAATCAAATAACATGAAAATGCACTAATTTTCATTTAACCATAAGCAAATAAGCACCAATGAGAATTTCTCATTGTGCTAGGTGAGGCCAAACCCACCGTCCGCTCAAAGCGTCGTCCGAACCGCTAACGAAGCTTCGATTCCTACTCCTAGTACCCTACAAAGGAGATCCTAGGAGTTACAACCTCAAGAGATAAGTCTTGAGTTCAAACTTTAAGCTTCTATGTAGAGAGTAAGGAAAAATTCACCTTAGAGTAAAAATCCTTCTCCAATCCTCAAATGGAGGTGAGATCCCTTCCAAGGCAACCTAAACAAAGGTTCTAAACCAATTAATCGGACCCTAAAAGCCCTAGGTTGCAAATCCCCAAAATAAACCCTATTCTACAAAAACTAGGGTTTCAACAAGTAGAAAGCTCCAAAATCCCAAACTAGAGGAAATAGAGGTGATGCCTACCTTCAAGAAGCTCACAAACAAGTTCCAAGTCCACCAAACTTGAAGATCTTTCCCTCAACTTGCTCCCAAACCAAGCACCAAGCTTCATCCATGGTGGAGGATGCACCAAGAAGCAAAAAGAAGAAGATGAGAGAAGGGTTAGGCCACCAAAGAGCACCCTAGACCCAAGAAATCAAAGGGGAAAGAAGGGTGAGAGCTCCCTACCTCTCTCTCCTGCAGTGAAGGGCTCAAAATGAGCCCTAGGGGTGAAGGGCATATGTATAAAGCAACAAATGGCCTCCCCTCAGCTGATTTTCGAAAATCGTTAAATCAGCACTTGACAAACCCGTTTTGTACCGAGATAAACCTCAGACAAAGAAACCCGAGCCTCGGTTTGCTCACCGCTCATCTATACCAGATAAATCTTGGCTTGTACCTAAGATAGCCATCATTTTGTACCTAAGATAGCAACAATTTTGTACCGATACAAAAGCATGAAATTCCAACCCGAGAGCAACCTAAAATCCAGCTTTTTGGACTTTAGTGCTTGGAAATCATCCACTAACCTCGGTACTCGTGCCATAGGTCGGAACACAGTCAACGACCCTCCAGAAAATCTGGAAAAGCTCAGATCTCACATTTAACACTCGAACCTGGCAATTTGCAAAGTCCAGTGCGTCACAGTGAGAGAGAGATTTTTGTATCCCGGTATAGAGACTACCATGTACCTTTTATAGTTTTTGGTTGTGGAGTTATGGTTGTATTTATTCTTATACTTCGTAGTGGATGTTAGTGCTTTACTTCCTATGTAGAGATCTAGTTGTTTTATTTCGCTCTGATACTACTAGATGCCTCTTTCTTGTTGATTATTTATCGATTTGCTAGACGCCTTGTATGTTTTAGATATACGGCGGGTCTGGGCACGTACCGGGCGGGCTTTCGCTGGTCCCGGGGCGTGACAGATTAAATTGGTATCAGAGACTAGGGTTGAGTCTTCTTGTGGACCTAGCAAACTTTAGGCCGGTTGAACTATAGGATATAGGCTCGTGAGAGACGAGGTCTATTTAACTTGTGAGCGAAAGTATTCAGATTGGGTATCTTGAATAACTCTAGTAAGTAGAGTTGGACCGAAGTGTATAACTCCTAACTTCGCGGAGGGTTACGTTGGCGGCCGACAACGTAACATCGGGAGTTAGTTGTGCAGCACACTTCATTACTTTCGCATGATTTGGGTATAGTTGAGTGGGGCTGCGATAGCGTGGGTTTTATTAACTTGCGCTTTATTGATGTCGTGGTGTCTTGTCGATGACCCACTCTAGACTTGTTGGAGCGGATGACGCGACAACGTTTGGGGAAGTGGAGATATCCACTACCCCCGGATCCAACGAGGTCCGTGGGTGAGGTGCCTTTTTGCGGCTCTCACTCGTTCGGCGACTCAGCAGGCGACACCGGCTCAACGACAGGCAAATGCGGCACGCAGGCAGGATGCGCGCATGAAACACCTGGAGAGATCCTTACTGCAACAAGCGGTTTTCCCGTGATGGTTGAGGGAGCAGAGCTAGAGTGGCTCATGGATCGCCCAACGAGTTCGAGAGGTGTAATCCTAGGATCCTCGATGGAGGGAAGGACGACCACTGGATCGTTGGGAAGTGGTCGATGCAAACGGAGAATCTATTTCCACGACACATTCGTGGAGGAGAGAGGCAGAGTTTGGCTTGCCGCGCATCACCTGAGTGATGAGGTTTGTAGCTGGTGGTTGGACATTCAGGATAGCATCAACGCTGTCATTGTAGCGGCTACTTGGAAGAGGTTCAAGGAACTCCTGTTGGAGCTTTATTTTCCTGAGAGTGTTAAGAGAAAGTCGGAGCATGATCTGTGTGATAAACCGCGCGCTCGTCGTAGGAGGCGGTGTGGCGTATGTGCAGGAGTATCGAGAAGGCTTAGACTATGGATTTGGGCTAGAGGCCCACGGCCGAGGGTGCTAGTCAGACGCACTCTGGGAGGCAACCCGTCTAGAGACAGACGGAGGAGTCACAACAGGCCAGAGCGGCCGCGTGTATACGGCTCAGACTGAGGAGGCGACGGCAGCCGAGGTGGTGACTACGTGTTTTGGTTCGTATTATGGCTTTCGAGTGTGCATTGCTTGATGCCGGTACGTGGTACCTATCCGTTGTTCGGCTATTTGCCGAGTTGTATTGCATCACGTTAGTTCGTTGTTTGCGTTGAGAATTAGCCTTGTTTGAAACGATTAGTTACGGGTTGTGGGTAGCTTTCTGCTATGCTATTTGGATCTTATGACGATTGCATTAGTTGCATCCCCGGATCTACCGGTTGCTCTGATGGTGCTCGGGGACGACCCGTGCCCGGACCCGCTTGTGGATCATGGAGTTCGGCCCTTTGGGTAGGCACGCTTAGCCGTGAGTGACACGTCCTTGCTCTGCAGTAGGGCGTAGTTTTGGTCGACGGTAGTCCGAGCTTTGACCCCGCAGCGTGGAATGCCACGTGTGGGATCGTGAGATCGAGGTTACACCAGGTGTGTAGTGGACCAACCCGAGGATTTCTAGCATTGATCATTCTTCGATGTTTATAGGATGATCAGATGATCGGGTGTGTCGTTTCGAACACCCTACCTTGCGAGAAGGTCTTGCGTGCCAACAAATAGATTGGCTTTCGTGGTGTGGAGTTGTGAGGTACCTTGTACCTTGGGACTTGCGAGCTGATTTAACTCGCCTCGGGATTTTGAGCACGAAATAGTGCATGTTGAGGATTCGTTCCACCGGTTGTGGCGACTATCTCCTTACCTAAAACTAGGTAAGTATTCGAGAGGATTTGGGGCCTAACTGGCGAGTACCTTTGGTGGTTCGAGAATCCTCAGATTGAAGGATACCTTTGGAGTTGTTAATGCTCTCCTGACGGAGTCACGAATTGTGAGCTCAGCGGGCAGGGAGATCTTTACATTTCTTGTTTCGCTTCGTGTGAGACACCCTCTGTTGCGGTCGGACCTGTAGGGTCGTTTCGACTATACGTCGGCCATCGTGATCTAAAGTGAATCACGATTGGGCAATTGCTCGGTTGTAGAGGATCGTTGATCGTTTAGATTAGTCTTGTGATATTGGCGTACTCGATCGAATCGTATTGCAATCGGGAGTAATGCCATTTTATGTTGGAGTTTGAGGCTGTACCTCAAGCGAGTGTTGGTACCTGTTTGGGAAATCAAGGGGATTAGCGTGACGTTGCTGAAGCCCGTAGTACTTCACCAACGTTAGGGACTTGCGGAATGATAATTCCAAGCCCTCTATATGGATTGGCGGAACCGGTCGTAGACGGCCATGGATATTCCGATGAAGATCTGCAAGGATCAACTGTGGAAGCTTACTGAGGTGAGCGAAGTGTAAATTCTCACTGTTGGATCGAGTTGTTGGGAAAATTCGTGAGGGAAAGTACCAAGTGCTGATTTTCCCTTGTTCGGATGTTGCACGGGGAATCAAGTTCCTTGCAATGGAGACTTCGTGGAAGAGTAGTTGAGTTTGACGTTCTCGTTGATAGTCACTTCATGGTGATATTGATAGAGAGATATTATTAAATTGTAAACGGAACCCTCTCTATCACTTGAGTTGAGCCTAGTGACTATGGATACCTGGGGTATCCAATGCGAAGGGAAGCATTGGGGAGAAGAATTTCGAATCTTCGTTTCGAGCGATTGAGCAGTTAGTGCTATGAGATTCCCTACCGAAGATAAGCTCTCGGCGTAGGCTTATGAAGAGTTACTTGAGACATCAAGTTGACACTAAGGGCAAAACGGATTGAGGAAGTGAGTGAGTTGTGATTCTTGACCATATTTATAGAAGGAAATCAGTGAGTACCACCCCAGTAGTAGAGTTGAGACTGCTGCGGAGGCATTGGGGTGCAGTGCCGATTGGGGAATCGAGTAATCAACTTTGGAGATAAGATTGGATGATTCAGTAATTTTTCCTACAATCGGAAGGGATGATCATCTTGGACATTGAGTATAAGACTGTTCATGCCAAGTATGTATACAAGGGTAAGCAGGTGGGAATTACACCATGCTTAATTATGGATTGGATTTACACTCAGTCGTGCAATCTTTTATGAAGATCTGACTTTGAGTTGAGCGAGCAATGTTGGGATCAGAGTCAACGAATAGATATTGTATCACATCTCTTTAGTGAGCATTCCGATGGAGTGTTGATGGATCAGGTAACGGGTTTGAACCCCGGGTTCCTGTTACGAGCCGTATTGTTGAATTCGCCACAGAGAGTTATATGATAGAATTCCAATTGTATGAGTAATTGAAGCAGAGCTAGGCTTCGCCCTCGGCCAAGACGAGAGAAGTGAGAACTGGAATTCAACATTTGGGTAGTACTTGGTTTTGGTGATGACCAACTGAATAGCTTGTCGAACGAGCGCAATTTAGAGAAGGAACTTTTCGGAGAAGACTCGAAGTTGCTTTATTGGTGGCGCGGGATGAAAAAAAGGGATGTTGGCGAGTTTGTAGCTCGTTGTCTAACTTGCCAACAAGTGAGAGCTGAGCATCGAGTTCCAGCGGGAAAACTTCAGAGTTTGCCTATTCCCGTGTGGAAGTGGGAGAAGATCACCATGGACTTCGTGACTGGATTGCCCCGCTCTCGAGCCTGGCATGATGCTATTTGGGTGAACGTGAATAGGATAACGAAGTCGCGCACTTCATACCTATTTATACCGTTTGGCCGGAGAGAAGCTCGCACAAGTGTACCTTGATGAGATTGTGCGACTTCATGGAGCACCGACCTCGATTGTATCGACAGGGGACACTCGCTTTGTGTCACACTTTTGGAGGAGTCCGCAGACGCCTTGGGTACTGATCGGACTTTTGCACCGCTTTCCACCCCCGCAGTGACGGGCTGAGCGTACTATCCAGACCTTAGAGGACATGTTTTGAGCTTGTGTGATGGACTCCCAGGGAGGATGGTCGCAGCATCTACCGATGACGGAGTTGGCTTATAACAATAGTTATCAAGCAAGCATCAAGATGGCACCGTTCGAGGCATAGTTTGGACGGAAGTGTAGATCGCCACTTCGTTGGAGTGAAGTTGGCGAAAGATTGGCTTTAGGCCCTGAAGTGCTCCAGGAAGCGGAGGATAAAGTTCGAATCGCTCGTGAGCGACTACTGGCAGCCCAGAGTAGGCAGAGGAGCTATGCAAGTAGACGTCGACGAGACTTAGAGTTTCAGGTTGGAGACCATGTCTTCTTGAAGGTCTCGTCGTCAAAGGGAATTTCGGAGATTTGGAATTCGAGGCAAGTTGAGTCCTCGATTCTTTGAACCCTATGAGATCTTGGAGCGTGTAGGTCCGGTAGCGTATCGACTTGCTCTACCACCGAACCTATCGGGCATGCGTAACGTCTTTCATGTATCGGTCCTTCAAAAAAAAAAAAAAAAATTTGTTCATGATCCGGCTCACGTTTTGGATGCGGCACCCATTGAGCTAAGGGAGGATTTGAGCTTCGAGGAGCAACCAGTGAAGATCTTGGCTCGCGAGGTGAAGAAATAGAGGAATCGGGATATTCTGTATGTGAAGGTTCTTTGGAGCAACCACGAGGAGCGAGAGGCCACGTGGGAGCCTGAGAGCGCACTGCAGGAGCGCTATCCCCATCTCTTTCGGATGGAATCTTGAGGTATGAGTTCGCTTTAGAGTTTCGCGACGAAACCGTTTTTAGGAGGGGTGAATGTAACATACTGGACTCGCGCAAACTGCGGAGTTCGAGTATCTGACTTGAGTTTGGAGCTTTTCCAGATTTTCTGGAGGGTCGTTGACTGTGTTCCGACCTATGGCACGTGTACCGAGGTTAAGGGATGAATCCCTAGCACTAAAGTCCAAAAAGTTGGATTTTAGGTTGCTCTGATTGAAATTTCGAGGCCTTGTACCGCACAAAAAGATGGTTATACCTAAGATAAGCGTGATGATATACCGGTACAAAATGGATTTTGTACCTAAGACATCACTGAAGCGAGCGAGGCAAACCCGAGGCTCGGTTTGGTCAAGTTTACAGGTTTATACCGGTACAAAATGGATTTGTACCTGCACAAACTGGCAGATTTCGAGCGCTTTGAACTGCAAGGGGTTTTTAGCTATTGTTGCACTTCTATTAGTGCAAGCCTTGCCCCTAGGGTTTCCCTTTGTGTTCTTCACAGCAAGAGGAGAGGTAAGAGCTCCCTCCACTCCATCTCCTTCTTCTCTCCTTGGTTTGGATGGGTTTTTGAGGATTAAAACCTCTCTTTGCTCTCTTTTGCTTGGTAGAGCCTATTTTCCTCCATTGTTGGAGCTTAGAGCTTGGTGAGTGGAGTTTTGTGGTGGATCAAACTTCAACCCTTGGGCCTTTTGGACTTGGTTTGAAGCTTCTTAGAGGTAAGCAACAAGCTCTCTTCACTTAGATTCGATTTTTGGAGGTTCTTTGAGATGAAACCCTAGTTTTGGATTCTAGGGTTAGAATTTGGAGATTTTTGATTTAGGGCCTTTGGGACCTGATTGATGGGTTTAGAACCTTGATTTAGGTTGGATTGGAATGACTCTAACTCCCATTTGGAGATCGAGAGAGTTTCCTTCGCATTCGGTGAGTTTTCTTCGCCTTTTTGTAGAGTTCTTTAAAGATTGAACTCACGGTTCGTTTTCTTAGCTTGTAACTCCTAGGGTTTGCTTTTTAGGACTCAAGGAGTGATAATCGAAGCTTCGTTAGCGGTTCGGAGCAACGCTACTCGCACTTGGTGGGTTTGGCTTCGTGAGCATAGGAGCAAATGGCTCCTAAGTGCTTATTTGGTTTGATTAAATTATTCTAAATGCATATTCATGCTAGATAGAATTATTATGAATTTTGGAGCACTTAAAATGCATGCCTTATGTATGATAAAAATTTCACTCTATATAGTAGAGCTTTCTGGGTTATTTTTGCATGCATGTGAGAGTGGCTCTTGTGGGCGCCTAGGAGTGTGCCATTCATGTTAATATAGCTTAACTAAAGTATTTGAGAACATTAAACTTGTGTTGGGACTTAGAAAAGCTTAAGTGTCATCAAGCGGCACTTAACTTAGAAAACTATGAAACTGCAACATAGCGACTTTGACATAGGCCACTGACATCTACTATATTCCATGTTAGAGACATGATGACATAGAGATAGGCCCTGGACATAGTGGTTTTACTTTCCATGTTAGAGACATGATGATTTGAGACTTGTGACGGTTCTTGTGACTTTATGCCATTGTGCTCATTCGCACATGCTTGTGAGGGTCACTCCCTACAAGCCGGCACTCCCGAGTTGGCCAACGCGTTTCATGTATTCGCCGTGCGGGATTGGGCGCCGAAGTGGATTGCCGTGGGACAGTCTCTTTCCTAGGGTGGGAATGTTGACTACTACGGGGCCATTAGGCTCGGCATTTGGGCTAGGCAGCCTTCGGGTGGGCATCGGCCATATCGCCTTCGGGTTGGATCTTATTGTACTCAAACTTAATATTGTGGATATTGTGGATTTGACTAGAATAATAAACTTCAACACTTTACTATCATTTGTGGACATTGTGGATTTGACTAGAATAGTAAACTTCAACACTTTACTATCATTTGTGGATATTGTGGATTTGACTAGAATAGTAAACTTCAACTCTTTACTATTAAATTGGGAACATTATACTAGTAGTTGTACTTACTAATCGTGCTTAGATTAGTCGTTTGCTTATGCTTATTTATGCTAAGTAGAGATATCATGTTTAGTAGCTTACATGTTTATTTTACATGTCGTTTACTTTACTTATGCATAGTTTATCGTTTACTTGTTTAGTTTTGGGCCTAGTGGCGCATGCAACTGAACTCAGTAATTTCCCACTGGGAACTATTAATTAATAGTTCTCACGCCCTCTTTTTCTAATGTGTTTCAGAGCCTTCGGCACCGGCGGAGGCAAGGGATCGCGGCAAGAGAGTCGCGTCTAGTTAGCTTTACTCTCTTTTAGATGGTTCTACTTTTCTCTCTTTTTGGTATTTGTGAGAGAGAGATTTTTGTATCCCGGTATAGAGACTACCATGTACCTTTTATAGTTTTTGGTTGTGGAGTTATGGTTGTATTTATTCTTATACTTCGTAGTGGATGTTAGTGCTTTACTTCCTATGTAGAGATCTAGTTGTTTTATTTCGCTCTGATACTACTAGATGCCTCTTTCTTGTTGATTATTTATCGATTTGCTAGACGCCTTGTATATTTTAGATGTACGGCGGGTCTGGGCACGTACCGGGCGGGCTTCCGCTGGGTCCCGGGGCGTGACACCTGCACACTAAACTCATGTTCTGGGGCATTAACCCACCAACGATCAGGGCTACACTCTACATCAAGATCATGAGTCCTCGCAAACAATGCACCAATGAATGAATGCGATGCTCCTGTATCAAGTAGTGCTCTAGCCCTCGTGCCTTTAATAGAAATTATACCTGCCACGATAGCATCCGGTGCAGCAGGTTGCTCTTCCACCTGAGCGGCGAAAATCCGTCCGCTCGGTGCACGCGATCCCTCCGGCTGGGGCGAAGATGACGCACGCCCAGCCGACATCGCCGGTGGTAACCCCGCAAGCTGTCTCGGGGTAGACGGTGACGACGCCGCCGTCGGCGCAGACGACGACCACTTCGGGCACTCCCGAACCACATGTCCCGCCTGTCCACATTTAAAGCACCTCCCCTCACCTTGTGGGCAAGCCCTCGGCTGATGCTCACCACCACAGATAACACATCGGGAAGGCCTCCAGCTTCTCGTCTGCCGTCGGGGATACCGAGGGGGTTTCTTAGCATTCGGCCTGCCCCCGGCACCGCCCGCTGTCCGCTTCTTCCCCTTGTCGCGCGTCTCCACCATAGACTCGCGCTCCTTACGGGCGTATGCACTGCCATGCTCCGCCCACAAAGCCCTATCAAAGACCTCCGCATAGGTCGCTAACTTGAGAATCGTACCGTCAGTAGATCCTCGGCCGAGTCCTCTCAAGAACCAATCGGCCCGGTCCCGGCCATCACGAACAACATCCGGACGCAGCCTATAATGCGCGAGAACTCCTGCTCGTAGTCCGCTACCGAGCGATCTCCCTGTCTCAGTTTGTGGAACTTCTCTTGCAACTTCCGCTTTACCGTATCCGGGAAGTAGTTGGCGAACACCGCCCTCTTGAACTCCTCCCACACCATTGCGAAAGGTCAGGAGACCTATCACGCTTCATCCGCCGCCACCACACTTTCGCCGCCTTACCAAGGCATCGAGTGGCGATGTAAACCTTATCCTTCTCTGAGGTACCAAGGTCTCCGAACAGCGTCTCCATGGAGTCGATCCACGACTCCACCACATCGGGCTCCGTCAACTCTCCTTCGAGTAACGGCGGGTTGAACTTCTGAAACTGGACGAGAGCCGCCAAAGCACGCTCCCGCTCCGCCTTTACCGCCGCACTGTCGGGATCTGAGGTCCCCGACCCGGCCGGTACTACCGTAACTGGCACGACCGCCACGGGCACTCCCACGGTCGCGCTCGGCACCAAAACAGGGGGCGCAGAAGGCCCTCCACTAGCCTGAGCCGCCGCCGCCTGTTGCCGCTCCACCGTCTCGTGAAGCTGCCGGATCTGCTCACCCTGAGCACGCACCGATTCCGCCTGCTGTCGCACTACTACGATCAGTGCAGACAATTGCTCCTGAAGCCCCCCGTCGCCACCTGCTCTGGGTTGCTCAAGAGCCACACTCGGCTCCTCCGGCATCGACCGCGTTCGGGGTCGACCACGAGGCATCGTACCTGAAAGGTAGCATATTCATTAGCTACACAATCAACTTTACTCAAACACACCCAATTAGGCGAAAGCAACACTTATACTTGTTCTCGTCCCAAGCGTAATGTTGTTGGCCACCCAACATTACTCAATGTATAAAGAACCGATTCCATCTTATATTAGCCTCTAATTACATTAGAGACGACACACTTTAACCCAATCACGTGCCTTCGCTAACTTAGATTCCACGTCACTCACGTCTCTTATATCCTTATGGCTTGTCCATCCTAAGGTTCTCTAGGTCCATTCCTAGTTTTCTTTCACTTTAGGCTCTGATACCAAAACATCTGTCACGCCCCGGGACCGATCCCTTTGGCCGGCCCGGGCCCGTCAAACAGACGCCGAACGGACAGAGTTTCCCCTGCCCGCCCAAGGCTCAACACAAGTACAGTTCAAGAAATATGAAGTGCACAAGCGAAAGCATACACAATGGCTTACACGATGGTAAGCAATAGCCACGTGAAAGAAAATACTAAACTACACCAGTAAAATGATTTACTTCATTACATCACTTTACATAGTTTCTTTTACTTAATAAACTCGCATACATATTACATTCTTTTTCTCAAAACATCATCTCTTCTCTATACATTCATTTCTGTCTCTCAAAATAATCATTTACATTTAGCTTCCAAAAGTACACATACACATGGTAAACAACTAAAGAAAATTAAACTCCAGGAGGGTAGTCGCTAACTATGGCGCGAGACCCTTACCACGGTCGTCAGCTAGCTCGCTGGAGCCCGGCCCTGCAGAAATGATGGGGTGAGAACTACAACGAAGTTCCCAATGGGCTCGGCCCCCAATCACACCGACTTTCCCACTAGGTCTATCCCAGGCATAATTTGAAGGAAATAGCAGATAGTAACCAAGCTACATGAAACTACTAATATGCCTGAACCACAAATAACATGCTTATGTTCATATAATAAATATGACGAATGCAAATTATTGATCTCGTTACCCAATCTCGATACCCAATCTCTCATGGTTAGCTCGTAGCCGCTCAAGAACTCACCAACTCAAATCCCAGTATCGGGGAGACTACTACGACCCGACGGGACCGTCCTCTGACACGCTCATCTCAGTAGTGACCTACTCCGGAGCGCACCGCTCGAGGGGGAGCTACCCGCCCCGAGCAAGGACTTATAGGCGAGTATGATCAATCCTTGCTCCAAGGATATAATCAAAATCCGTTCCTTAACTTTAAGGAAGACTTTGCGCAATGACCCTTAACTTTAAGGCTTTTGTCATCCGTTCACATTCTTTATTCTTTAACATTCTTTACTCTCTAGCATTCTTTAACCACTAGGTTCTTTAAACACTAGATTCTTTAACCGCTAGGTTCTTTATTCTTTAACATTCTTGACCATGTCGTTACACTAACTCTAGTTGTTCTCTAACAACTTTCACATGCCACTCGATCTATATGTCATTTTTGTTCACGTTCCTTAACCACTAGGTTCTTTGTCTCATCTCGTGCATACATAGGGTTACCCACTAGGTTCTTTGTTCTTAACACATGCATATATATACAGTTAACCACTAGGTTCTTTACACATGCAATTCACATTCCTTTACCCTATCATGCACAATAGCACTATCACATATATGCTCAAGAATTGACATATAGACTTAAGAGGAATTTCAGAGTTAGTGGAAGCACCCCCCACCTTGTGAGTTTCGTAGGATGCTCGATTTCAATTTTCGCGATCCGCGGCCGCCAATTTCCGATCTGCGGCAAAAACGAGCCAATTTAGGCTTTTCGCACATAACTTTCTATAACCTTTTCGTTTAAACGAACCGTTCGCTCGAGCGAGTCGGGAACGTCCTCAATTGCATTTTCATAGGATCAATTTGACCCAAAAACCCTCACAAGCAAGAACCCCAATTTGGTGCCCTAGCTCGGCAAAAACTATTAAAACCTTAGTTTTGATCTCAACGAAACACTCGAGAGAACTCCCTAACATCAAGAGAGTCCACAAAACCATTCCCAAACCATTCTAATCCCTACTTAGGGTTCAATTACAAAAGAGAGAAAAGCCTACCTCAAAGCTTTTCTCCTTTCTTGCTCTGGAGGTGAAGGAGAGGGAGCTACTTCACTTCCTCTACTTCTTCTCCACCTACTTTTCCTTCTTCTCCTTCTTCTTTGTGAGAGAGAAGATCCTAGAGAGAGAGAGAGCTCTCAAACGGTTGCTTGGGCTTGAAGAAATGAGAAAACAAGCTCATACCCCTTCACACTTAACACATATATTGCAGAAATGCAATTAAGCCCCTCAACTTTCATCTAATTAAATCAGCCTGAACTGGGCAACTTTTGGGTGCTGAGACCGGTCTCCACAATGAGGTCCGGTCTCACAGGGTCTCCACCCAGGTCCAATCACGCGTGGCGACCGGTCTCAACCTTGAGGTCCGGTCTCACAATGTCCGGTCTCCACCCATTGTCCGGATCCCGTACGCAAGGCTTCCAGGACTTAGCCAAATTTCTGGCCAACTCCATTTTTCGCAGCCAAAGACCGGTCTTCACCCGATGTCCGGTCTTCAGATGTCCGGTCTTCACTGATTGTCCGGATCCCGTGAGTTGGTTTCTCGGGACTTAGCCGAATTTTCGAACATCAAAAATTCCTGCGCGCACAGAGACCGGTCTCCCCTGGATGTCCGGTCTCAGTGAGCAGAATTCTGCAGAATTGCAGATTTTCTCGATTCCTCTTCTTTTTAGCTCTCAAAGGTCACCCACAATGCAATTTTTGCCTTGTAGACGCCTTCGGCCTTTACAAAGCCTTACATCATCGAACTTTGATCATTTTGACTAAAGTTCGACAGTTACTCTTCGTGGTTTCGGTATATTACATTCTCCACCCCTTAAAAATAGTTTCGTCCGCGAAACTAGACATACCTCAACTTGCAGACTCAAACAGATACGGGTACTTCTTCCGCATCGCGTCCTCATGTTCCCAAGTGGATTCTCGCATCGCGTGGTTGCTCCATTGGACTTTCACAAATGGAATCACGCGATTCCACAATTTTCGCTCCTCTCTACCAAGGATACACACTGGATGCTCCTCGTAGGTCATATCCTCGTGTAAATCCACGGGTTCATACTCTAGTACATGCGCCGAATGATGGAGATACTTCCTGCGATTCGACACATGAAACACGTTGTGAACCCCCGCTATCCTTGGCGGCAATGCAACTCTATAAGCCACCGCACCAATGCGCTCTAGCACCTCAAATGGTCCAATATATCGGGGACTCAATTTCCCGCGGACCCCAAATCGTCTCACTCAACGCATCGGCGATACTTTTACAAACACACGGTCCCCAACCGCGAACTCTAAGTCCTTTCGGCGCTTGTCGGCGTAACTTTTCTGTCTCGATTGCGCCGTCGCAAGCCGCTGACGGGCAAGGCGAACCTTTTCCTCCGCCTCCCGCAACACATCGGGGCCAAGAGTGACACTCTCGCCCACCTCGCTCCAATGAATCGGAGAACGGCACTTCTTTCCATACAAAGCCTCAAATGGCGCCATCGCGATACTCTCTTGAAAACTGTTATTATACGCGAACTCCGCCATCGGCAAGTAATCGTGCCATCCACCCCTATAGTCCAACACACAGGCTCGCAAAATATCCTCGAGTATCTGTATGGTCCTCTCAGACTGTCCATCACTCTGAGGATGAAATGCCGTGCTAAAATCGAGCCGTGTTCCCAGAGCATCCTACAAGCTCTTCCAGAAATGAGATGTGAACCTAGAGTCTCGATCCGACACTATAGATACCGGAACCCCATGTAGTCTCACAATCTCGTCAAGATACACTTGAGCCAACTTATCCCTCGACCACATCGTGTGAATCGACAAGAAATGGGCCGATTTCGTCAATCGATCCACAACGACCCATATCGCATCATGTCCACCTTGCGATCGAGGCAAACCCACGATAAAGTCCATCGCAATGTCCGCCCACTTCCACACAGGCATCGGTAAACTTTGCAGTTTCCCCGCCGGAAATCGGCGTTCCGCTTTCACCTGTTGGCACGTAAGACATTGCGCCACAAACTCTCCAATTTCCCTTTTCATACCCGGCCACCAGTAATGCACTTTTAGATCTCTGTACATCTTAGTGCCACCGGGGTGAATACTATAAGGGGACTGATGTGCCTCTTGCATAATCATCCTTCGAATCTCCTCGTTCTTGGGCACGCACCAATGGTTTCTAAACCAAAGCGTGCCGTCGGTCCCAATGCTGAAATCTTCAGCACTACCGCTCTCAACATCCTTCCGTACATTCTGGAGATGTTCATCATAAGCTTGCAGTTCTTTGACCCTCTCAAACAAGGTCGGTTGCACTACCAACGCCGCAAGTGTTGCCGGCACTCCCGGCGCCCCCACCTCCAACCCTAACTGTTGCATCTCCCTTTGCAACAACGGTTGCGGTGTAATTGCCGTCGCCAAGTTTTCTACAGATTTCCTACTCAGCGCATCGGCCACGACATTGGCTTTCCCCGGGTGGTATAGTATAGTGACATCATAGTCCTTAATCAACTCCAACCACCGCCGCTGTCGCATGTTCAACTCTTTCTGGGTGAACAAGTACTTCAAACTTTTATGATCTGTGTAAATTTCACAGTGCTCACCATACAGGTACTGCCTTCATAGCTTTAGTGCAAATATCACCGCAGCTAACTCCAAGTCATGTATTGGGTAGTTCTTCTCGTAAGTCTTCAGTTGGCGAGAAGCATAAGCTATCACTCGACCATTCTGCATTAACACACACCCGAGACCATTATAAGAGGCATCACTATACACCACAAAGCTCTCCCCCGGAGTCGGCAGAGCTAAAGCGGGGTCGACGTCAACCTGCTCTTCAATTCCTCGAAGCTCCGATCGCAATCGTCGCTCCACACATACTTCACTCCCTTATGCGTAAGGCGGGTTAGGGGAGTGGTGATTTTCGCAAACCCCTCCACAAACCGCCGATAATAGTCCGCAAGTCCAAGGAAGCTACGGACCTCCGCAACACTCGTCGGGCGAGGCCAATCCTTAATTGCCTCCACCTTCTTTGGATCCACCGAGACTCCGCAACACTCGTTTTCGCTCTTTTGGTCTCCGATTCTTTTCAAATCGAACCGAGACTCCCCAAACATGTTTTCAAGCATGTTTTCATCATCTTTCCACCCACGCTAATGACGGATTTAGTTCTCGGGCCGACATAGCCTTTCGGGTTCCGTTCTCGCGCCTACGCGCACCGAAACGCCCGAATGCTACCGAACTTCACCGAACTTCACCGAAACCATTCAAATGGCTCTCCAACCAAATGTACCCCATAACTTCATGATTTTAGAAGTCCGGTACCTTACAAATAAATTCTTCCATGCTGTGGCTAACGGCCGCAAACGAAACAACTATATTGAAGCTATCGACGATGATAACGGTCAGCAAATCACTGACGATAACCTTAAGAGAACCTACTTCTTCCAATCCTTCAAGCGAGTGTTCGAGCAGTCTGTTGATTGCCCTACGTCCTTCGGAGACTGGAGCAGCCTCTACCGCTCTAACAACTTATCTAATCCTGACTCCCTTACGGCTCCTTTCACCTTCGAAGAAGTCAAGATGGCCACCTTCCAACTTGGTAGCGATAAGGCCCCCGGCCCGGACAGTTTCCCACTCCTCTTCTTCCAAACTTTCTGGGAGTTGGTCAAGGATGATATTTTCAAAGCTTTTTTAGAACTCCAAGAGGACAAACTTTTTATTGGACTGACAGACTACTCCTACGTGTGTCTTATACCCAAAAAAGAAGGTGCACGAAAGGCGACCGACTTTCGACCATTTAGCCTTATCAACGGAATTCAGAAAATTATTTCCAAAGTGCTGGCTAACAGACTCGCACCATTCCTGCCTTCCATAATCTCCCCTGCATAATCGACCTTCCTCAAAGGCAGGCAGTTGGCTGATTCGTTCGTCACCTCTTGCGAATTAGTTAATTGGTGTTCTATAACCGGTAAGGAATGCACAATTATCAAGGCAGACTTCGAAAAAGCCTTCGACAACGTACGATGGTCCTTTCTAAGATGTATAATGCGATGGCTAGGATTTACTAACAAATGGTGGGCTTGGATCGAGCAATGCATTTGCAATGCCAAAGTAGCCATTCTAGTCAACGACCTTCCGACCCGATAGTTGGAAACAAGGAAGGGACTTAGACAAGGAGACCATCTATCCCCCTACCTATTCCTTTTAGTAGCCGATTGTCTGGCTAGACTAATTGAATCGGCAACGAAGAACAACCTGCTTAGCGGCATTGGCCCATCCGATCAATGTCAGACGGCGCTCATCCAATACACCGACGACACTCTTTTTTTGCGAGCCTAGGAAGCGATCCCTACGCAACCTTCTATTCATCTGGAACATCTTTGAATGGGCATTTGGTCTAAGGGTTAACAAGAACAAATCGGATTTTTACTACATCGGCCATAATTCACGCAAAGCCGACATACTTGCTAACATTATTGGATGTCGCATCGGAAACCTACCTTTTCGCTACCTGGGGTTATCGCTACACAACAAGCGACTTCGTAAAGAGGATTGGAGATTGGTCATCAGCTGTATAGAGGAGGGAATTGATGGCTGGAAAGCTAATCTCCTTTCCCTAAGGGGAAGGTTTACCCTTGTCAACTCAGTTCTTTCCAACCTGCCGCTTTTCTACTTCTCCATCTTCAAAGCACCGCAATGGGTACTACATCGGATTGAAGCTTTGTGACGAGCCTTCTTCTGGAAAGGCAGCTCCAAAATCATTGGAGGTGCATGTCTCGTCAACTGGAAATCCATTTGTAAAAGTAAGAAAGAAGGGGGACTAGGCATCAAAGATATGGAATTCATGAATTCGGCACTCTTAACCAAATGGTGGTGGTGACGCTTCTTTAATGAGCCTAATCTACCTTGGTGCAAACTAATTAGATCTATTTACTATGTCAGAAGAAGACCACTCTACGAGGGCCGAGCCTTTGCCCGCACTCGCAATGGTGGAAAGGTGTGCTACGGTGCCGTGAGATTTTTACCTGCGGTATAAGTTATGAATTAGGTGATGGCCATAATATCAGATTGTGGTATGATATATGGATTGGAGAGCTTTCTCTACACATTCTCTTCCCGGATATTTTTGCGAATATCACTAACAAGGAGGCGAGACTGTCTCAGTGCTAAAACACAAATGGGTGGCAATGGCGGTACATTTGTCGCGGTTTCGCGGCATCCCGTTCTATTGAAAGGCGCGTTCAACTAACGGTGTTCAAAGACCTCCTTCGGCACCGCGCCCTATGCAACAAAGCAGATTCTTGCAAATGGCGGTGGACTTCCAATCAATTATTTTCTGTCAAATCCCTTTACCAGTTCTTAACCGATGCTGGCCAGATAAACCCGACGAACACAAAAGTTTGGAACCTGAAAATCCCAATCAAAGTCAAGCTCTTTATCTGGTTACTACTACGAAAGAGATTGCCCACAGCGGACAAATTGAGCAGGCGGGGCATGGCAGTTGACCAACACTGTGCCTTCTGTGCTGTGCTATTGGAAAGTTGCAACCATCTATTCTGCGATTGCGTCTTTGTTTGATACCTCCTCCTCAATGTAGGTGGGTGGAACATACCTGGCGCCCCGGGGGATGTCTGCAGGTTTTGGGCATCTACCTCAACTATTTCTGCCGACTTGACGAGACCGAAAAGACTTACCCTCCTAGTAGCAATTTGGAGGGTGGTTGGGAGAGAAAGAAACAACTTTGTGTTCGAGGCAATACTGATCAACGCTAGCCGGTCACTAGAACGAGTAAACCTTCTGACGAATTATTGGGACGCGTTGCGCTAACGACTCTCCCCTTGCCTCTTGTTCGTTATTTCTTGCTCTCTTTTGTATTCCTTCTTTCTTTCTTTCTCTCTTTTCTCTTTTTTTCCTTGCCTTGTCTTCGGAGGCCTTAACTGCTTCCATCATGTAAGCTCAGTTCATTTTACTTAATGAATGAAGCAGGTAGCTAACTTGCTATCTTTTTCTCAAAAAAAAGGAAAATAGGGGTCAATTAGGCAATTATCCAAAACTTTAATTTAATTCCGGATCGATGAGTTAAACCATTTGGTTAAGAATAGGCTACGCGCGTGTTAGCTAGGCCTAAACTTAATTTCCGACCTAATTAAGAAGAAAGCACCGGCATCTCTGCATTAGGTGTTTTTTGATACATTTTCCAGAAGTCATGTTTTCAAAGCATGCAGAAATTGATGGTTTGCATATGATCAGCTCACCGTGATGGTTTACATAAGAAAGAAGCTTCTTAATTAATTTTACCTCTAACCCATGCAAGTCGGTCGTAACCAGATACTTGATTTCTTGTGGGAATTGAACCACTTCTCTTGTAAAATTTAATAAGTTTAGCGGTGAGGGCAACCCAAATTAAGTCGCCAGTAAAAAGGGGTCCATCCATCTCCTGCTTATAATCATATATATATAGCTCGTCTTTGCGTATCTACCCTTTTGAGATTTTGTCTCTCTAGTGGCTATCTTAGGGAAAACGACCAACATGGGACTTTGGTAAATATAATATATATCTTGTTTTGCTTAATTCGCAAGAGAAAGGCTTTTCCTATATATATATATACATGCTACGTACTTATGTAACTGCATTAATTTGGACTTTGGATGCTTCAGTACTGGAAATTAAGGCCGCTAATTCATATATAGGAGGAACTCTATATATATATATATATATATATATATATATATATATATATATATATATATATATATATATATATATGGCTTATTGCATCATTTGATTGAGAATATATATATGGATTTGGTGAGAAAGATTCAGAAAGATACAGAGGGACCACGCATTGATTGCACAATTCTTCCCTGTGCTCCTAGCTATGCCTTAAAGTAAACATTGTCGCGCGTTCGGATGATGTAATGTGTAGAATATAAGCCTAGTTAATTTGAAAGGGCATTATTAATAATTGCATGCTTTTGTCTAAAGGATGATGTTTCTGGTGTTTAGTCAAGAAGCACCGAATCGCCTATTTGATCTAGCTAGCTAGAAGGGGCCGGGTTGTTAGATATATATGACGCTTTTAAGTGTTAGGCCATCACGTGATAGGGTAAGGGTCGATCGTGGAACCAACTCCTACAAAATAATTTCATATGGGGTAGGGGTCATTAATTATATTCAACAAATTTCTCTTTCATTGGTTCTTTCTAGCTAGCATAATGAGAATTTCAACCCAAGGCCTTCGAACTGACCCCAGTGTCCAATCCAAATCCAACTAATCCGTGTTATTGGGTAATTAATTAGCAAATTAGAATTAACCATTACTTAAAGCTACTAGCTATGTAATTAAAAGAACGATCCAATTAATTATATATACTAGCTAGCTAGTAGTACGTAGGTATATAGTTCGAGGATGATCTTACAGTTATGCAGCACAGTGGCATTGTGAAGATCAAATGAACCATATACAACAGATAAAAGAATTTTAATTCATTGATCAAATCATAGACACGAATTAATGATCCGACGGATGGAGGACCTCAAGAATCTGATGAGCAAGTTATTATGGGCTCTAATAGTTAACAATTGAACAAGATAGAAGATTACTGTTCACAAGTGGCTAGCTAGTCAATCTTGAGGGAAAAGTTATATCCTTTCTCAACTAATGCTGTTTAGTCAAACCAGAATTTAATGAAATAAGCAGATTAAAAACCATCATATATAAAAATGTGCTGTAGATGTCAGTGACATCGCAACACATTAGTACGTTTGGACCACGAAGTACGGCGCGTCAGAAAAAATGAAAGTTTGAAAATTGCAGGTGAGAAGTCGGCATCAAAAATTGTGAGAAACACGAAGGTTAGAGGTCAGCATCGGAGACCCACAAACTGCTGAAAAGAAGTTTGTACTTCAGCCTGCGATAGTTCTACCACTAGGTTTTACATATATGGGCCTCGTCCATATACGATGGCCAAAGGGCTAGTACTTTGAAGGGGAGTGCGGTGTACCAATTAATGTCATCGTTATTAAAACGTGATTTAGAATATTTGAAACACTTGGAGATCAAATTGTACATATATTTTTTCGACATTATTTTCCCTTTGCATGTAGGAGTCTGAAAATTAACGATCGATTTTTTTATGAGCAATATATGTGCTGTTTCATGTTTAATAGTGTAGATAGATGAACCAAACTAGTTGAACTTTTTTCTAGAAAATATTTTGAACTATTAATTAGATCAGGGTCAATGCATTAAAACTTGAATTTGAATTAAATTCCTAATATTATCTTTAATTAAATAATCCTATCTTCATATTTTCTTTTTTTTACATTATTCAATATCGACTGTTTATTTTCTGGTCATTTTAAGACCGCTCTTTGATCCCTAGGCAAGTGTTATTGGAAGAATATGAAGTTTAGTCCGCTAGTGTAGCAAATATTAATTATTTTAGGCGACATTTAATGGTTTTGATTGTCGATTCGAATGCTCTATACACTTCAAATGCTCCACCATAAGAATAAGGCTATATATAGCACCAACTCTATGTATTATTGAGAATATAGTAGTTACTTCCGGTGCCTACAAGGGTCTATTTGGATATACAGAAAAAAAAAAAAAATCTCCATAGAGTACATAACTGTGATTTTGGTTGTCACGCCCCGGGGTCTCTTTATAGTTAAAAACACAGCGAAATTTTTTTTTTGAAAACCTGACCCGCATGGTATGCCAGATCCGCCACAAATACAAGGAGTTCACTGTTCACACAGACAGAGTCTCCCCTGTATTTGCACGGCGTCGCACAAGTAAAAGTATAAATCCAGGAATACAACCACAGCTAAATGAACATATAACCAATATACATTGCTGCAACATTCATCACAGATTCACATTCATTTATTAAATCATAAATCCACATAAAATCTTTTAAAACTGTTCTCTACACGGGAACTCTTTATCTTTTGAAAACACACTACCACGAGGGGTAGAAAACATTTTTCCTTTTCACAAAATCCACAAGTTCTATAGTTCATTCAAAACCACATGAATTCGAATAATATAAACCAACTGAACCCTGAAATATCAAAACTATTAATAACAAAAGTAAACAGGGTAGGAACTAGACCAACAAACTTGGTCGGAAGCTCTAGTGACCACTACGAACGTGTCTCACGTCTCGTCTCAACTCTCACCGCCCGCGATACCTGAAAAATGGTGGGGGAGGTGAGAACATGTAAACATGTCTCCCCTCCCAGTGGGTACCGCAAGCCGAAGAAGGCGAGGAGTACTCATCGGATCAGGAAGAGGTTAACAACAGTATGGTAAACAAATACAGATGCTGATACGAAGAAACTACAGTAGCTATTACAGATATGATAAGAAGCAATAAATAGAACTGCTACTGTATAGAATACAATGCTAAGAATGCCTCAAGGGTAAATAGTCCAAAATCAAACCCAATCTGAAGTTGCTATATTGGTCCATAGACTTCAAGCGTTGCCTGTCACAGAGAAGACACTGTCAACTTATTCATGCGTCACCGACGACCTATCCGGATACGTACACCCCTTGGTTGGTGGCCAAACCAACCTGGTGTCTAGAATACAAAGTGCTGTGACTAAATTATGCTGATATGCTCAAAACGAAAATCAGTAAAAAGAGACCAGTGCCTTGGCCGAAGTCAGGTGCAAGGGCGTACAACGCCGAACCACTTTCAACCAGATTGAAACACATGACGAGAGAGTCGATGTGTTGCCAGGACCCAAAGTCCACAAAGTCCGAACGGCGAGCAAGGTCACTGATACGAAGTACGAGAACCGACCAACCAGGTCAACAGATACGGAATGCAACAACCGACCAACCAGGTCAACAGATACGGAATGCAACAACCGACCAACTAGGTCAACAGATATGCATATAGATAGAACTACTCTACTCCTACTCAGGATACTAAGTATGCAAACGACGAGCAGAGTATAATGGAATAACATGGGTGCAAGGCTCAATATATACTATGTCACGCCCCGCGACCGCTACCAATTTGGTCCGGTCCGGGCACGTCAAACAGACGCCGAACGGACAGCACCTCCCCTGTCCGCCCAAGGCTCGACAACAAGTCATGTACATGAATTTCCCAGGAAGAATTCAAAAGCATACATGATAGGAGACGAAGCACCACAAGTGCTAGTAAGTAAGAGCAAGATACATGTATACTATACAAGTAAATAAAGAGAGAAACATCTAGCTATTACATCCACTTTCGACATTCACAATATAATTTACACTTTTCTTTCTTTCAACTCTCAAATGAATACACATATTTCATCTCTCAATTAAATATACATAACCTCACCAATGAATACATTTAACCTCACCAATAACTCGCATGTACACGAGGGTACTCTAATGCATAAGGAAGCCGCTAGCTACTAGGGCGCTGTGCCCCCAACCTCGGTCTTCTGCCGGTCCACTCTCGCTAGCCCCTGTAATAGTGGTGGGGTGAGAACTAACTTCCTTAGTTCCCAGTGGGCTCGGCCACCGACTCCACCGATCTCCCCACTAGGTCCATACGGGCATAGGTATGCACAGATAAATATTTATATTGAAAGCTGTAAATCATGCTACAGATATTTCTACTATACTTAACAGTATACACTAGCATGCTCAATATAGTTAAAGAACTATCATACTAAGTACAGTGTAAAGGAAACTGTCACTTAACTATGTTTAACAGGAAACATATTCTTTCTCTTGCTCAATCTCTTGGCTTACCCTCAAGGTTCGCCCCGACTCACTCAATCTCCGGGTAAGAGGTATGTAGGTTATAGGTCTCAAGGATCTATAGGTAAACTACACCTAGAGGGGGGTGAATAGGTGTACAATGGCCAATTAAAAATCTCGATGCGATTTTAAAGTAAATGCGGAAAATAAAATCAAACACACCAAGATATACGTGGGAAAACTCCACAAGGAGTAAAAAACCCACGGGACCGATCACACGAAACTCCACTAAGAAACTATTGAGTACAAGGCGATTCACCCACGGCTTTACCCAATTTACCGAATCTTCTATGTGGATCCCTTTCGCTGGTCCTCGATCGCTTGAAATCCTTCAACCGATCACGTCGCAACTCCTCGCCGCGACCACGCTTCGATTCTCCAAAGCTTTCACCGAATCCTCGCCTCCACACGCGAGCCTCGCGCAACCCCTTCGTCCGAAGAGAGAACAACGATGATTGATGATGATTAACTCTTTAAGCACCGTGGACCATGAGAATCCTTTCTAGTTATTCATCGAGTCGATTCAAAGAAGAAGCATCAAAGCAACATCAACTCAATGAACTACTAGTATCTTACTCTCTCTTAAGATTAGAAGGAAAAAGCTTAGAAGAGAGTATCTAGGGTTTTGAATGAAGCTTATTCAGGTATCTCACGTCCTAAGGCTTCTCATGGTCTATTTATAGAGTTAGAAGACTTTGAAGTAGACTAGAAATCAAATCAGCTTATTTTGGAAATATT